>CM065590.1:135310718-136801526 GCA_033119425.1 Bufotes viridis
ATTGAATGTCACCCCAGAACAAAATATATGTTTTTGCGGACACTATAAATCCTGGCCTGCAACAGCTGGGACACCAGATTCAGGGTATTGCTATTTTGGCAATTGAATTTCACCCCAGAACTAAATATATGTGTTTGCGGACACTATGAATCCTGGCCTGCAACAGCTGGGACACCAGATTCAGGGTATTGCTATTTTGGCAATTGAATTTCACCCCAGAACAAAATATATGTTTTGGTGGACACTATGAAACGTGGCCTGCAACAGCTGGGACACCAGATTCAGGGTATTGCTATTTTGGCAATTGAATGTCACCCCAGAACAAAATATATGTTTTGACGGACACTATGAAACGTGGCCTGCAACAGCTGGGACAGCAGATTCAGGGTATTGCTATTTTGGCAATTGAATGTCACCCCAGAACAAAATATATGTTTTTGCGGACACTATGAATCCTGGCCTGCAACAGCTGGGACACCAGATTCAGGGTATTGCTATTTTGGCAATTGAATTTCACCCCAGAACAAAATATATGTTTTGACGGACACTATGAAATGTGGCCTGCAACAGCTGGGACACCAGATTCAGGGTATTGCTATTTTGGCAATTGAATGTCACCCCAGAACAAAATATATATTTTATGGACACTATGAATCCTGGCCTGCAACAGCTGGGACACCAGATTCAGGGTATTGCTATTTTGGCAATTGAATGTCACCCCAGAAAAAAATATATAGGTTTTGGCGGACACTATGAATCCTGGCCTGCAACAGCTGGGACACCAGATTCAGGGTATTGCTATTTTGGCAATTGAATTTCACCCCAGAACAAAATATATGTTTTGACGGACACTATGAAACATGGCCTGCAACAGCTGGGACACCAGATTCAGGGTATTGCTATTTTGGCAATTGAATGTCACCCCAGAACAAAATATATATTTTTGCGGACACTATGAATCCTGGCCTGCAACAGCTGGGACACCAGATTCAGGGTATTGCTATTTTGGCAATTGAATGTCACCCCAGAAAAAAATATATAGGTTTTGGCGGACACTATGAATCCTGGCCTGCAACAGCTGGGACACCAGATTCAGGGTATTGCTATTTTGGCAATTGAATTTCACCCCAGAACAAAATATATGTTTTGAAGGACACTATGAAACATGGCCTGCAACAGCTGGGACACCAGATTCAGGGTATTGCTATTTTGGCAATTGAATGTCACCCCAGAACAAAATATATGTTTTGGCGGACACTATGAAACGTGGCCTGCAACAGCTGAGACACCAGATTCAGGGTATTGCTATTTTGGCAAGTGAATGTCACCCCAGAACAAAATATATGTTTTGGCGGACACTATTATATTTTGCCAGCCACAGCTGAAACCACTGATTTACGGTATTGCTATTTTGGCAATTGAATTTCACCACAGAAAATAATCTATCCTTTGCCAGACAGCAAACAGTATTATACTTGTCTAGCCAAAGCTGGAACACCAGATTTAGGGGATTGGTATTTGGGCAATTGTATTTAACCCCTTAATAAAATATAGAAATTGCTATCCTGAGTTTCTAGTGGTGACAATTAGCACAGCCAAGCCCCTGATGTAGGATATAGCAAAAAAAAAAACTAGTATTGATGGATTGATAGACTTGGTGGCAGCTTGTTCTGGTGCACCACAAGTCACAAAATGGCTGCCGATCTCCCCAGAAAATAAGTGACAGAAAAACGCTCTGTGCAGCCTAAAAACCAGTGAGCAAGTAACTAGCAGAAGTTCAATCATTCACAGCTGTAGATCGAGCCGTTCATTAGGTGCTGTTGCTGACTTTTCCCTGCCTAATCTCGCCCTCACAGAAGCTGCGTCCTCTCCCTACACTAATCAGAGCAGTGTGACGTGCGGCGCTACGTGACTCCAGCTTAAATAGAGGCTGGGTCACATGCTGCACTTGGCCAATCACAGCCATGCCATTAGTAGGCATGGCTGTGATGGGCTTTTAGGGCAAGAAGTAAAACGCTAGCTGATTGGCTGCTCTGCAGCCCTTCAGAAAGCGGGAAGTTATTGACGAACAACGAACCCGAACCCGAACTTTTTTGAAAATGTCCGGGTTCGGGTCTGTGTCCCGGACACCCCAAAATTCGGTACGAACCCGAACGATGCTCGAACTGTTCGCTCAACACTATCCAGCAGCTATCAAAATGTGGCAATGTAGGCGGAGCCGGTAAGTACCAGTCAGCAATTACCCACACATGATAGTTGGTAGTGGGGACACATACTTATTTTTGATGCGTTGTTATCACCTACCGTATATTAAATGCTGGTGGGCTTATAAATCAACATACCACAACTGCATGTAAGAGATAATGCCTTACTGCATCCTGATGTATCTAAGATAGCAGTTTACCATGCGGACTGCCTCCTCAATGAAGTCCAGGGGAGTGTCCGCAACATGCCGGTTATCAAGTGTCCGTCTCAGTGGCTAGGAAGTCTCCTGAATGACCCTACAATAATGCCCTACCTAATAGTGGGATAGGGTCTAATCTCACCCCTGCCTACTGACACGGAGCACCGCCCCGACAGGGGCGACCCCATATGGATCCTGTCCCTGTAAGGGGCCTATAGTGACTGCAATCCCCCTTAATTCTCAATTCCCTACGTGCCACGTTTCGTCCCTAACATTTGGGACTCATCAGGGGACGTATATCGATTAGGGGAGAAAAATGAGCTGGAAAACAAAATACAAAGGTGCACTGTTACTTGCCACTGGATAGAGCAAAGCTCCCTATTCTAATTAGATTGGATAAAGGAAAGTACTTACGTGCAAGTATGTACTCTCGGAGGGCTGAATGAGAACAGTGGTTCCTGTCAGCAATTCGCGGTAGTGAAATGTCCCTGCTATCTCCGCGTCTCACCCCTTAAAATGTTACAAGGAGTAGCGGTTAATACACCGCTTCCTACTTCTTATAGCGCAAGAGTGCCGGCTGATTGGTGAATCCACTGTCTATTCCGGTCGCGTGCTGTTGGACCGCATATGGAACGCACGCCAGCCAGCATGTGCAAGCCGACCGGAAGGCAGGGAAGTCACATGATACATCTGAGCCGGATTGGCCGGCCTTCGATTTATGATGCGCAATATGTATGTAAAGTACGCATCACCGAGGCAGATAGCCAGGCAGTGGCCATGGATGGAGACAAGTCGCTCCTAAATGTGGATTTCTCATAGGGTAAACATATATACCGTTGGTAACCATATATCAAGAGTGTTGATACAGTAATCATTTTAAAATTCTGAGCCAAAGAGGTAAAATCAGATGGATCGTCGTAGCCATCACAACACTGATAGCGCCAGGATATTTTACGCGCCATAATTAAAGTGGACAGATGTTATTGTCCCTGCTATTATAATTTGATATAATGTGCCCAAGTATCAAAATGACGGGCTATATAAAGCAACCAAAATTTTGTTGCTCATTCAGCCCATATGGAGTTATTGTTTTTAGATAGTAAATCCATCTGGATTCACTTTGTAGGATTTTACGGTCCCAGTCACCAAGTCTAATTGAAGGTTTGACTAATTCAATGCCCATGAAGGAGAGACAATTAGTCCGACCCCCATGAACCGAGTTGACGTGACGGGTGACTGGGGTGTCCCTAGAATTGACGATATCCCCCACTTGTTCCCCTATCTGCCTGCGGAATTCTCTTATGGTTTTACCCACATATTCAATTTTGCATCCACAGGTGATTTTCTGAATAACCCCCACTGGATCTACAATTAATGTAGTCCCGTATGGAGTATATTTTCTCTGTGTTAGAGCTTACAAAAGTTTTACCACATTTCATGTATCTACAGGAAACACATCCCCCACACCGGTAGTTTCCGCAGATCTGTCTGTCAAGCCATGTTCGGGTAGATGGTGTGGGTACATAGTGGCTTTTTACAAGTCTGTCTCGTATACTTGGACCTTTTCGGTAGGTGACATTGGGGCGCTCTGAAATAATTTCCGCTAGATCCGGATCCATTCTCAGGATGTGCCAGTATTTGGCTAACAACATAACAACTGGCTATCTAATCTCTCTGGGCGGTGTATCTACCATTCTCGCGGGTTGGGGGACCAGTAAATCTGAGCATTCCATTGCTAATGCTTTTTGAAAAGCAGGTTTAAGTGTGCTCATGGGATATCAACAATCAACAAATCTCTCATTAGATCTTTGGCCTTATTTATGAACTCAGAAGTTTGGGAACAGTTTAGTCTTAGGCGTAAGTACTGACCCCTAGGAATACCCCTCCGAAGCGGAAAGGGGTGGTGACTCTCCCACCTTAGGAGGGAATTCGTAGAGGTCGGTTTACAGAAAATTGTGGTGTCTTTTTCCCAAAAAGGAAATAATTCCTCCTAAGGGAGAACTCAAGGAGTTGGTGCACAAATTGGTTGTGGTCGGAGAACTGTATGCCTCTTGTCGACAGAACATGATCAATGGCCTTCAAACCCAGCTCATGGGGGATTGATGAGTACAGTGCCTCATCGTCTATACTTCCTAGTATACAGTCCTCCTCCAAGTGTATACCCTCCAGTTGTTTAATCAAATGCCCAGTGTCTTTAACGTGCGAGGGCAGAGACAGTACGAATGGCGAGAGAATTTTGTCCACATATATGCCAACATTTTGTGTTAAACTATCTACTCCTGACACTATGGGACGACCTTTCAATGGGTTGTACCCCTTGTGTATTTTCGGGAGGCAGTAAAATGTGGCAACACGTGGACAAGGGGAAGCAAAAACTTGTATTCATCCTGATTAATCAAGTATGCCGATCTTGCTATGTCTAGGATGGATTTTAGCTCATTATGATAAACAATTGTGGGATCCTGTTCTAGGATTTCATAACAATCACGAGGCGCAAGAAGAGTCTCACACATAGATCTACAGTGATCAGAGTCCAACATGACCGTGTTGCCACCCTTATCGGAGGGTTTGATGACAATATGTTTATCATTGGAAAGGCTTTCCAGGGCCGCTAATTCATCTGTGGTACAATTGGAAGGAACTGAATGTAACCTTGTGGTTTCCAGGTCATTGGTCAACATATTCACAAAAACATCTATACAGTTCGTATTACCCATTGGAGGTGTTTTAGTACTTTTATTTTTAAGGATGTAAAGGGACCAACCCCAAGTGAGGCTTCATGAGGTGAGGATAAACTCTGTAACAAGTGTACGTCCTTAACCATTTCCCTTGGGACCCCCATCTCATCTTTTTTCAACCTGTCTGCAATGTTTAAACCACCGGAGTTTGCGGGCGAACAGATTAATATCTACCACAGTGCGGAAAATGTTAAATTTGGACGTTGGGACAAAGGACAGTCCCTTTTCAAGTACCCGAATTTCGGAGGTACTGAGGGAGCGTGTTGACAGGTCTATTACTTTTGGGCCTGATTGGTGAGTTGTATGGGAGGGCGATTGCGAAGAGGGTAAGCTGTCCCTTGATCTAAAAAATCTGAGTTACTTCTTCCCTGAAAATTACCTCTAAAGTTGCGTCGTCCTCTCCCCCTCCCTCTGTTTTGAGGCCTTTTATTGGCAGAGTCCTTTTCAGACTCCGAATATTCAGTGTCTGTTGAGGACACGTCTGTGTATCTCTCTGTCACGCGGTTGCTGTCACCCAGTAACGTATAGGCTTTATTTTCCCTGAAGTCAGCTAGGTTGCGTATAAACTGTTTGTGTTTCCTCTCTTTTAGGTTGTATTGAAAGCGCTCTAGTGTAGTTTGTAAATTCTTCTCCTTAGTTTTAAAGTCTACCTCTTGAGAAAAGGACTGTGTAATGTCAATCTGCTCTTTAAGTTTTTTATCCAACTCTGCTAAGTTCATGCGTTCCTGTTCGAGTAGTAATGTCATAAAGCTCAGGGATAGTGTTAAGCGAACAGTTCGAAAATCGTTCGGGTCCGTACCGAATTTTGGGGTGTCCGTGACACGGACCCGAACCCGGACATTTTCAAAAAAGTTCGGGTTCGGGTCCGGTGTTCGTCGATTACTTCCCGCTTTCTGAAGGGCTGCACAGCAGCCAATCAGCTAGCGTTTTACTTCTTGCCCTAAGAGCCCATCACAGCCATGCCTACTAATGGCATGGCTGTGATTGGCCAAGTGCAGCATGTGACCCAGCCTCTATTTAAGCTGGAGTCACGTAGCGCCGCACGTCACACTGCTCTGACTAGGGTAGGGAGAGGATGCAGCTTCTGTGAGGGCGAGATAGGCAGGGATAAAGAAGTGATTGAATGATCTACCAAGTGATTATATGATCTACCAGAGCGATTTTTACTGGCACATGTAACTGGGCTGACCGGCGGTGGCCATTTTGGGACTTGTGGTGCGCCAGCACAAGCTGCCACAGAGTCTAAACCAAAGCTCGAAAGAAGTGTAAAATCTACACCTGTGAATCAGAACAACAGCGATTCAGCTGCTCAGTCAAAGTCTATTTTTTTTCTGGCTGGCCAGACCGTTTTCTGGCACATGTTACTGGGCTGATAGGCGGCGGCCATTTTGGGACTTGTGGTGCTACAGCAAAAGCTGCAACAACATCCATTAATCTCATGTAATAGTCGATTTTTTCATAGATATACTACATCAGGGGTTTGGCTGTGCTTGTGTCACCCATACTAACTGCAAAGATATTTAATATATCAGTGGTGAAACTGAAAGTAACCCACTTGGATAGCAAATCCCATGAATGTGCTGTTCCAGCTAGGCTAGCCAGTGCCACTACAGCCAAGTCCAATACGGTCAGCCAGAAATATTTATTTTTTTTATGTGCCAGAAATATAAATTAGAAAAAGCTTTCACCGTAATAATAAAATTATTCTGGTGTTAGACCAGAAGAAGCACTCCTGTTGTAATTAATACTGTAAAAAGGCTTAGGCAATATTTCTCCCAGTGTGGGAAATTTATCTAGCAAAACTAGCATTTAAAAAATTCCGGTGTTCTAAAATACCAGCAGTCCTCTTGTAATTAATACCGCAAAAAGGCATTATATCGTCCAGTGTTGTAATTTTGGTGAAAAAAAGGCCAATTTAGTCAATCTGGTGTTAGTTACACCAGAAACAGTAGGCCTCACGTTTTTACTCCTGTAAAAAGGAATTAATACCGCAAAAAGGCATTACATTGTCCAGTGTTGTAATTTTGGTGAAAAAAAGGCCAATTTAATCAATCTGGTGTTTGTTAGACCAGAAACAGTAGGCCTCACGTTTTTACTCCTGTAAAAGGCATTATATCTCCCGTGTGGGAATCTATGTACCAAAACTAGCATTTTAAAAATTCTGGTGTCCAATTAGCAGCAGTCTTCTTGTAATTAATACCGCAAAAAGGCATTACATTGTCCAGTGTTGTAATTTTGGTTAAAAAAAGGCCAATTTAATCAATCTGGTGTTAGTTAGACCAGAAACAGTAGGCCTCACGTTTTTACTCCTGTAAAAAGGAATTATATCTCCCCGTGTGGAAATCTATGTACCAAAACTAGCATTTTAAAAATTCTGGTGTCCAATTTGCAGCAGTTTTCTTGTAATTAATACCGGAAAAAGGAATTATATCTTCCAGTGTGGGAATTTTGGGGCTAAAAATTAATATATTTTATTGTGGTGCGAGTTGAATCGCAACAATGAGGAAACATTCTATTAAGGGATGAGGACGCGGTCGTGGTGGTGTCCGTGGAGCCTCTGTTGCTGGCAGAGGACGTGGCCGTTCGGCCTCAGGAGCACAAAGTAGTGAACCAACTCCCTCAAGTAGCCGGCAGAATTTACAGCGATATTTGGTGGGGCCCAATGCCGTTATGAGGATGGTGAGGCCTGAGCAGGTACAGGCATTAGTCGATTGGGTGGCCGACAGTGCTTCCAGCACGTTCACCACATTGTCTTCCGCCCAGTCTTCTGCGGAAAGCGCACAGGTGGCACCTGAAAACCAAGCCCATCAGTCTGTCACATCACCCCCATGCATATCAGGGAAACTGGCTGAGCCTCAAGTTATGCAAAAGTCTCTTATTCTGTTTGAAGACTCTGCTCCCACGGTTTTCCAGGGGCGTCCACCTAGCCCTTCCCCAGCGGTGGAAGACATTCCATGCACTGACGCACAACCACTTATGTATCCAGATGATGAGGACATGGGAATACCACCACAGCAGAGTGACCGAGTCTCTGATGATGGCGAAACACTGGTGCCCACTGCCGCGTCTTATTGCAGTGTGCAGACTGAACAGGAGGAGGTCAGGGAGGAAGACTGGGTGGAAGACGATGCAGAGGACGATGAGGTCTTAGACCCCACATGGACTGAAGGTCGTGCCGCTGACTTAAATAGTTCAGAGGAAGAGGCAGTGGTGAGACCGAGACAACAGCGAAGCCAAAGAGGGAGCAGGGGGCAAAAGCAGAACAGCCGCCGTCCAGAGAGTTCGCCTGCTATTGGCCAGCGCCAACAGGGACCCAGCACCCCAAAGGCATCTTCAAGGAGTTCCCTGGCATGGCACTTCTTCAAACAATGTGCTGACGACAAGACCAGAGTGGTTTGCACGCTGTGCCATCAGACCCTGAGGCGAGGCATTAACGTTCTTAACCTGAGCACCACCTGCATGATCAGGCATCTACATGCAAAGCATGAACTGCAGTGGAGTACACACCTTAAAAACAAGGAACCCGCTCAGGCTCCCCCTGCTCCCTCTACCGCTGCTGCCTCGGCTTCCGCCTCGAGAGGAATGTTGCCACCTGCCGAGCAGCAAACAGAGGATGTGACACCGACACCACCGCCACCACCGCCACCGTCACCTAGCGTCTCCACTATTTCACACAGCAGCGTTCAGCTCTCCATCTCTCAAACCTTTGAGAGGAAGAGCAAATTCCCACCTAGTCACCCTCGAGCCCTTGGCCTGAATGCCAGCATTTCTAAACTACTGGCCTTTGAAATGCTGTCATTCCGGCTGGTGGATACAGACAGCTTCAAACAGCTGATGGCCATGGCTGTCCCCCAGTATGTGGTTCCCAGCCGCCACTACTTCTCCAAGACAGCCGTGCCTTCCCTGCACATGCAAGTGTCCGATAAAATCAAGTGTGCACTGCGCAACGCCATTTGTGGCAAGGTCCACCTAACCACAGATACGTGGACCAGTAAGCCAGGGACGCTATATCTCCCTAACTGCACACTGGGTAAATGTAGTGGCGGCTGGGCCCCAGGCGGAGAGTTCCTTGGCGCACGTCCTTCTGCCGCCAAGGATCACAGGGCATCATTCTTTGCCTCCTGTAGCCTCCTCCTACTCGGTTTCCTCCTCCTCCTCTGCTTCCACCAGCTCATCCAGTCAGCCACACACCTTCACCACCAACTTCAGCACAGCCCGGGGTAAACGTCAGCAAGCCATTCTGAAACTCATATGTTTGGGGGACAGGCCCCACACCGCGCAGGAGTTGTGGCGGGGTATTGAACAACAGACCAACCAGTGGTTGCTGCCGGTGGGCCTCAAGCCCGGCCTGGTGGTGTGCGATAATGGGCGAAATCTCGTGGCAGCTCTGGGACTAGCCGGTTTGACGCACATCCCTTGCCTGGCGCATGTGCTGAATTTGGTGGTGCAAAAGTTCATTCACAACTACCCAGACATGTCAGAGCTGCTGCATAAAGTGCGGGCCGTCTGTGCGAGCTTCCGGCGTTCACATCCTGCCGCTGCTCGCCTGTCAGCGCTACAGCGGAACTTCGGCCTTCCCGCTTACCGCCTAATATGCGACGTGCCCACCCGGTGGAACTCCACCTTGCACATGCTGGAGAGACTGTGCGAGCAGCAGCAGGCCATAGTGGAGTTTCAGCTGCAGCACGCACGGGTCAGTCGCACTGCGGAACAGCACCACTTCACCACCAATGATTGGGCCTCCATGCGAGACCTGTGTGCCCTGTTGCGCTGTTTCGAGTATGCCACCAACATGGCCAGTGGCGATGTCACTGTTATCAGCGTGACAATGCCAATTCTATGTCTCCTAGAGAAAACGCTTAGGGCGATGATGGAAGAGGAGGTGGGCCAGGGCCAGGAGGAGGAGGAGGAGGATGACGGGTCGTTTTTAGCACTTTCAGGCCAGTCTGTTAGAAGTGGTTCAGAGGGAGGTTTTTTGCAACAGCAGAGGGCAGGTACAAATGTGGCCAGCCAGGGACCACTACTGGAGGACGAGGAGGATGAGGAGGAGGTGGAGGAGGATGAGGATGAAGCAGGTTCACAGCGGGGTGGCACCCAGCACAGCGCAGACACATCCCTGGTGCGTGGCTGGGGGGATACAGAGGATGATGACCATATGCCTCCCACAGAGGACAGCTTGTCCTTACCTCTGGGGAGCCTTGCACACATGAGCGATTACATGCTGCAGTGCCTGCGCAACGACAGCAGAGTTGCCCACATTTTAACGTGTGCTGACTACTGGGTGGCCACCCTGCTGGATCCACGGTACAAAGACAATGTGCCCACTTTACTTCCTGCACTGGAGCGTGATAGGAAGATGCGCGAGTACAGCGCACACTGGTAGACGCGCTCCTGAGAGCATTCCCAACTGTCACAGGGGAACAGGTGGAAGGCCAAGGCCAAGGCAGAGGAGGAGCTAGAGGTCGCCCACGCAGCAGTGTCACGGCCAGCTCCTCTGAGGGCAGGGTTAGCATGGCAGAAATGTGGAAAAGTTTTGTCTCCACGCCACAGCTAACTGCCCCACCACCTGATACGGAACGTATTAGCAGGAGGCAACATTTCACTAACATGGTTGAACAGTACGTCTGCACACAACTCCACGTACTGACGGATGGTTCGGCCCCATTCAACTTCTGGGTTTCCAAATTGTCCACGTGGCCAGAATTAGCATGTTATGCCTTGGAGGTGCTAGCCTGCCCGGCGGCCAGCGTTTTATCTAAACGTGTGTTCAGCACGGCAGGGGGCATCATTACTGACAAATGCAGCCGCCTGTCCGCAGCCAACGTGGACAAGCTGACGTTTATAAAAATGAACCAGGCATGGATCCCACAAGACCTGACCCTCCATTGTGCAGAGTAGTCCTTAATAAATGCCTTAAACCATGTTGTCTTGTACTCCTGGCCACTTCTTCGTTGAAAAATCAATTTTTGAAATTAAGTAGGATCTTGGGGTGCAACCCAGAGTTGAATGAACCTTCCCTCTGTCTGGGTGCCGGGGCCAAAGTACATGAAAGTGTCCTTCTCCTGTGCTGTGTGATATGAATGTTATACTTGTGCTGTCTGACATGTCTCCTCGGTGTGGCTGCAGGGGTCAAAGTCTCTAAAAGTGCCCTTCTCCTGTGGTGGTTGATGTAAAACTGATGCTTGTGCTATCTGACCTGTCTCCTCTGTGTCGGTGCTAAGGCCTAAGTCACTGAAAGCGGCCTTCTCCTGTGCTGGCTGATATAAATGCCTGATTCTCTGCTGTGGGACCTCTCTCTTCCGTGTGGCTGCAGGGGTCAAAGTCTCTAAAAGTGCCCTTCTCCTGTGGTGGTTTATGTAAAACTGATGCTTGTGCTATCTGACCTGTCTCCTCTGTGTCGGTGCTAAGGCCTAAGTCACTGAAAGCGGCCTTCTCCTGTGCTGGCTGATATAAATGCCTGAATCTCTGCTGTGGGACCTCTCTCCTCCGTGTGGCTGCAGGGGTCAAAGTCTCTAAAAGTGCCCTTCTCCTGTGGTGGTTGATGTAAAACTGATGCTTGTGCTATCTGACCTGTCTCCTCTGTGTCGGTGCTAAGGCCTAAGTCACTGAAAGCGGCCTTCTCCTGTGCTGGCTGATATAAATGCCTGAATCTCTGCTGTGGGACCTCTCTCCTCCGTGTGGCTGCAGGGGTCAAAGTCTCTAAAAGTGCCCTTCTCCTGTGGTGGTTGATGTGAAACTGATGCTTGTGCCATCTGACATGGTTGCCGGGTCCCATTAAATGGTGGCCTACTCCTGTGGTGGGTGATCTAAATGCCTGATTCTCTGCTGTGAAACCTCTCTCCTCCGTCTGGGTGCAGGGGTCAAAGTCTCTAAAAGTGGCCTTCTCTTGTGCTGGGTGATGTGAAACTGATGCTTGTGCCATCTGACATGTTTGTCGGGGTCCCATTAAATGGTGGCCTACTCCTGTGGTGGGTGATCTAAATGCCTGATTCTCTGCTGTGAAACCTCTCTCCTCCGTCTGGGTGCAGGGTCAAAGTCTCTAAAAGTGTCCTTCTCTTGTGCTGGGTGATGTGAAACTGATGCTTGTGCCATCTGACATGGTTGCCGGGGTCCCATTAAATGGTGGCCTACTCCTGTGGTGGGTGATCTAAATGCCTAATTCTCTGCTGTGAAACCTCTCTCCTCCGTCTGGGTGCAGGGGTCAAAGTCTCTAAAAGTGGCCTTCTCTTGTGCTGGTTGATGTGAAACTGATGCTTGTGCCATCTGACATGGTTGCCGGGGTCCCATTAAATGGTGGCCTACTCCTGTGGTGGGTGATCTAAATGCCTGATTCTCTGCTGTGAAACCTCTCTCCTCCGTCTGGGTGCAGGGGTCAAAGTCTCTCAAAGTCGCCTTTTCCTGTGCTGGGTGATGTAAAACTGATGCTTGTGCCATCTGACATGGTTGCCGGGGTCCCATTAAATGGTGGCCTACTCCTGTGGTGGGTGATCTAAATGCCTGATTCTCTTCTGTGAAACCTCTCTCCTCCGTCTGGGTGCAGGGGTCAAAGTCTCTAAAAGTGGCCTTCTCTTGTGCTGGGTGATGTGAAACTGATGCTTGTGCCATCTGACATGGTTGCCGGGGTCCCATTAAATGGTGGCCTACTCCTGTGGTGGGTGATCTAAATGCCTGATTCTCTGCTGTGAAACCTCTCTCCTCCGTCTGGGTGCAGGGGTCAAAGTCTCTCAAAGTCGCCTTCTCCTGTGCTGGGTGATGTAGAACTGATGCTTGTGCCATCTGACATGGTTGCCGGGGTCCCATTAAATGGTGGCCTACTCCTGTGGTGGGTGATCTAAATGCCTGATTCTCTGCTGTGAAACCTCTCTCCTCCGTCTGGGTGCAGGGGTCAAAGTCTCTCAAAGTGGCCTTCTCTTGTGCTGGGTGATGTGAAACTGATGCTTGTACCAGCTGACATGGGTGCAGGGGTCAAATTAACTAAATGATGGTCTACTCCTGTGGTGGGTGATATGATGCCTGAATATGTGCTGTGGGGCCTCTCCCCTTTTTCTGGGTGCAGGGGTCAAAGTAACTAAAAGTGGCCTTCTCCTGTGCTGGATGTTATAAATGTAATGCTTGTGCTATCTGACATGTCTCCTCTGTCTGGGTGCTAAGGCCTAAGTCACTGACAGTGGCCTTCTCCTGTGGTGGTTGATATGATGCCAGATTCTCTGCTGTGGGACCTCTCTCCTTTGTCTGGATGCTGGGGTCGAAATAATAGTAAGCAACCTTCTCCATTGGTGGGTGATTTGAAGCCTGATTCTGTGCTATGGGACCTAACTCCAATTAATATTGGTTAATTTTATTTTATTTTATGTTAAGTCATCATTTCCCTATCTACATTTGTTTGCAGGGGATTTACCTACATTTTGCTGCCTTTTGCAGCCCTCTAGCCCTTTCCGGGAGTCTTTTACAGCCTTTTTAGTGCCCAAAAGTTCGGGTCCCCATTGACTTCTATGGGGTTCGGGTTCGGGATGAAGTTCGGGTTGAGTTCGGATCACGAACCCGGACATTTTCCGGAAGTTCGGCCGAACCTCTCGAACCCGAACATCCAGGTGTTCGCTCATCTCTACTCAGGGAGCTATTAGTTGCCTCCTGTTCCCAACACTGTATCAACAGTGTATCAACACTCTTGATGTATGGTTACCAACAGTATATATGTTTACCCCATGAGAAATCCACATTTAGGAGTGACTCGTCTCCATCCATGGCCACTGCCCGGCTATCTGCCTCGGTGATGCGTACTTTACATACATATTGCGCATCATAAATCGAAGGCCGGCCAATCCGGCTCAGATGTATCATGTGACTTCCCTGCCTTCCGGTCGGCTTGCACGTGCTGGCTGGTGTGCGTTCCATATGCGGTCCAGCAGCACGCGACCGAAACAGGCAGGGGATTCACCAATCAGACAGCACTCTTGCGCTATTAGAAGTAGGAGGCAGTGTATTAACCGCTACTCCTTGTAACATTTTAAGGGGTGAGACGTGGCGATAGCAGGTACATTTCCCTCCCGCGAATTGCTGACAGGAACCACTGTTCTCATTCAGCCCTCCGAGAGTGCATACTTGAACGTAAGTACTTTCCTTTATCCAATCTAAGTAGAATAGGGAGCTTTGCTCTATCCAGTGGCAAGTGACAGTGCACCTTTGTATTTTGTTTTCCAGCTCATTTTTTTCCCCTAATCGATATACGTCCCTGATGAGTCCTAAGTGTTGGGACGAAACGTGGCACGTAGGGAATTGAGAATTAAGGGGGATATCAGTCACTATAGGCCCCTTACAGGGACAGGATCCGTATGGGGTCGCCCCTGTCGTGGCAGGTGCTCCGTGTCAGTAGGCAGGGGTGAGATTAGACCCTATCCCACTATTAGGTAGGGCATTATTGTAGGGTCATCCAGGAGACTCTCTAGCCACTGAGACGGACACTTGATAACCTGCATGTTGCGGACACTCCCCTGGACTTCATTGAGGAGGCAGTCCGCATGGTAAACTGCTATCTTAGATACATCAGAATGCGGTAAGGCATTATCTCTTACATGCAGTTGTGGTATGTTGATTTATAAGCCCACCAGGATTTAATATACGGTAGGTGCTAACAACGCATCATAAATAAGTATGTGTCCCCCCTACCAACTATCATGTGTGGGTAATTGCTGACCGGTACTTACCGGCTCCGCCTACATTGCCACATTTTGATAGCTGCTGGAGTTATTCTGTGGATAGCTATAGCTATAATTTTTAAATTGGACTTTGACACTTTTCTTTGCGCCTTAGGCATTACATCCACTGGGTGATAAGTGATCAGCCCGTGCATGAGATTCTCACCGTGCACATTATATTTTTTGCTTTGATACTTTTACTAGAGTTATATTAAAAGCTAAGTTTTAAAGATTAGTCCACCATTGGGTTTTAAATTTCAAAAAGATCATATTATAGTGTCTTGACTGGTATTACCTTTTGGCCAGCTGCCTTTTTAACCTGACGTTTATATTTAAGTCTTTATTTATAGTTTTTACTATACAGAAGCATATGAAAGAAGAAATGATAAAAGACACATATATAGAATATATCATGAATACATAAGTAGAGCCACATGACCATACAAAAGGGTTCTGAGTTTTGAATAAAACGTTTATATATAAAAGTTTAATCAAAGCACTGTAAATCAAGTTTAAAAAATCTAAAACTATAGAACTATAAAAGAACATGGAGTCTTGAATCCACAGGTTAGGGGATAAATTTTAGATAAATATTAGATCTGTGGGGGCCCTACCTCTGAAATCCCAACTGCAGCAATCTCCTCCAGTATATGGGGACGAGTGAGGGCTACTGTAATCGCTCGTCCTCAGACAGATTCTTTGTTTTTGGGCAACAGAATCTGCTGACCAGAAATGATGATTGAAATGTTCACATAAACAATGATTTCACCTGATGAGTATTTTGCTCGTTCATTGGGGGATCTCTGGCACTTTACATCGGCTAAATATCAGGAATGAACATATTTACTAAAGTTTGTTCCCAAAAATTGGCCCGACAATTGTCTTATGTAAATATGGCCTTAGTATCTAATTTCTGATTATATCAGAGGTCCTATTAGTTGCTTCCCTTATTACTCTGCTCTTCCCTGGTTCCTTTACTGCCCAACTATTCTCATTTTCGATAATATACAATTAAATGAGTCCAAAGTGGGCAAATAAAATTAGGATACTAAACCACTTTGACCTTTTGTTCTTTTTGTCCCTTTTTTCTTGTCTTTTTAAAGGAGGGTTGTCTTTGTTTTCCTCTAATTTGCTGACACTTTGGGGATTGCTGCGAAACATTAGTACATTAGTTAGTAAACAATTTATTTCTTGCTTAAAATGATGTATACATTATTGTTTCTATATAACTGTTATTGCATATGTATACATATATGTATGTATACCTACTTTGTATATATATCACCAAATGACCATAAAAGGACACACAATACAATTTCATAAACTTTATTAGTTAATAAAAAGACCAACAATACACATAATGTCAATATTAAAAAATATATATATGGTGGTAATACAAATGGTAGCCAAGACATATGACTCCCCTCCCATGCAAAGAAGACCCCGATTATCCCTCCTATATAGAGTAAAAAAAAACTTTACACAGTGCTGACATAAACCAGCACACCCTCAATACAGAACATATATGAATTGGAACAGTGACTAACTGAGCTAGCCTGATGGGCATCAGCACACACACAATATAGCAACAAGACACATACGCTCCATCACAATATACCTGAGGGACACTTGGAAAAGAGGACACGGGCTTCCAAGCAGAGAGGAGAGCCTACCCTGACGTACATTTCGCTCCGCTTTCTCAAGGGGCGTATCTAAATCAAACCCTCTAACCCCTAGATATATCCATGTCAATCAGATGAAAATATAAAACACATGTGTATGTTTGAACTGACCTCACTACCGTATGCATGCTGGGAGCGTGTCATATCTCCGCGCCATCCCGTCGCCGTCGATGACGCCACGACAACGCGAGAAAACGTCCGCCACACATCCAGCCGCCTGCATAATCTCGCGGCATCATGACGTTTTAACATTAAATTCTTTTTATTTCTAGTATGTTTTTAATACAACATATATATTGTATTGTTCTAACTCCATATATCCATGTTTTTTCAGATCATGTTGATTGTAGATGAGATGATAGATTGGAGATCCTCTCGGACATGTGAAGGACCTCTTTTTGGACTATGCAGTCGGGCAAACCTGTCATCCTCTGTTTTTATATCGGACAAATGTGTAAATGTGTATTCAAATGGGAGGGGGGGACTTTGGATATAATCCTATTAGGCGTTGGGTAGCCCCGTGTATGATGATGGGGTGGTATCTTCTTGGCATATGAATTCATATATATATATATATTTTTTATGTATTTATATATTTTTATTTATGTTTTTTACACGATATATAATAGCTAGATGGCTATATATACTGTATTTCTATTAGCAAATGTATTATCACTTATTTTTATTTACTTATTACTTTTTGTACTCGTTTTTGATCATATATTTTGCACTTGTCACTTTTCTTTTGCATGTTCACATGGCACTGAGCACTTTACGCACTGGCACCTTTCTGTCACGGGTTTATTATGCACTAGCACTTTATGGTATATATTTTATATATTGTTATATGTATTAATAATATTCGATGATAAGCA
Source organism: Bufotes viridis (assembly GCA_033119425.1). Classification (NCBI taxonomy): domain Eukaryota; kingdom Metazoa; phylum Chordata; class Amphibia; order Anura; family Bufonidae; genus Bufotes; species Bufotes viridis. The sequence goes on from CM065590.1 coordinate 135,328,113, forward strand.
TGTTTATTGCCTTGTGCTCTGATTGTGACAATGATTTCATGCAAAAGGTCGAGTTCACGCTGGTGTAGAAGGTCACATGATCTGAACGTGATCAGGTGATGATAGGTGACCTTATAATGTAGGATCTCACATTGTTGTATTGTAATTATATGTATTCGGCCTGTTGGTACTATCTTACTTTATAGAATGGGGTTTTTGTCTTACCCCCTCCTTATTTTGAACTTTGTCCTTGGTTTTTGCATTTGCTGGGTGCTCCCATATAGTCGCGGGCCTTGTCTCGCGATTGTTGACGGACTTCGCATGCCTCTGTATAGAGACGGATGAAGTCCCGCGAGTGCCCCCTCTGGGGAGGGAGGGAGGGTGTTGCCCTGGCAAGTCACTATTGCGGCGTACTGCCGCATAGATGATTCGTATTGGGTGCGCGTCCCTGCGATGATGACGTGGTGTCGCGAGATTTTCGCGGCTAACTGGCTGTCTGGTGGTGGTCGTCATGATGCCCCGAGATTATGCAGGCGGCTGGATGTGTGGCGGCCGTTTTCTCGCGTTGTCGTGACATCATCGACGGCGGCGGGATAGCGCGGAGATATGACACGCTTCCAGCATGCATACGGTAGTGAGGTCAGTTTAAACATACACATGTGTTTTATATTTTCATCTGATTGACATGGATATATCTAGGGGTTAGAGGGTTTGATTTAGATACGCCCCCTGAGAGGCTCTCCTCTCTGCTTGGAAGCCCGTGTCCTCCTTTCCAAGTGTCCCTCAGGTATATTGTGATGAAGCGTATGTGTCTTGTTGCTATATTGTGTGTGTGCTGATGCCCATCAGGCTAGCTCAGTTAGGCACTGTTCCAATTCATATATGTTCTGTATTGAGGGTGTGCTGGTTTATGTCAGCACTGTGTAAAGTTTTTTTTTACTCTATATAGGAGGGATAATCGGGGTCTTCTTTGCATGGGAGGGGAGTCATATGTCTTGGCTACCATTTGTATTACCACTATATATATATTTTTTAATATTGACATTATGTGTATTGTTGGTCTTTTTATTAACTAATAAAGTTTATGAAATTGTATTGCGTGTCCCTTTATGGTCATTTGGTGATATATTGCATAGTCACGCATTCTATTATGATTGAGTTGCGTTGGCATTACTACTTTGTATATAATAAACTTTTATTGTTTAATAAAAAACATGAGTATAGTGGGGCAATTGATCCTCAAAAGATTTATTGACCAATGAGTTCCAATCCAGCATAGCTACATGTTTGTTACTTTCAGAACACCGACGTTAATATAGGACATAACTCATTTTGCTGTCTCGATGTTTTATATACAGTGTATTTATTTTTGAACTAATATAACATGGCAAATTGCAGTCATTCTGCTTTAATTTAATAAATGTAATTACATGTAATTTAATAAATGTAATGACTTAAGGCACTCAGAATGCACATTAGAAAAAAAAGTTTATATTTATTTAAATTAGTCAGAATGCTAGTAAAGAGAACAATATAATTAAAAAATTATAATCTTGATTTAGCATTTGATTAGGTCTAGTGTTTTCCATTTGGCTTAAAAGATAGAGTTTGAAAGGGGTTAACCCATGATTGATGTAAAACATGAAATTCAGGCATCATACAGTATATGACAAAGCCTTGTACCTTACATGGAGATACTGCTGTTGCTACTAATTAGGATTTTTTTTGAAAACTTTGGAATATGAAAAAGCATAAAGAGAAATGTGCCACTGAGGTGTGTTTTAAAACATGCTGTATGTTAATGCTGTCACATGTCGTTTACCCATAGCTATGTACGTTAGTGTCACTCAGTCATCATTTACTTTTTGCTGTCATTGCATTTCAGAGCTTGGCGTGGGGGGAGGGAAAAAATTATAAATAATAAACAAAAAGAGATAACAAGTTTTTCTTGTCCTAGGAGGCTAGGGGGAATTATATAACAACTTTTTTTTGGCAATTGTAGCAATTTTGGTTCGGCCAAAAATGATTTGGGTCCAAACGGAACTTTTTCAAAGATTCGGCAAAACGGACCCAAAAATTATCTCTACTGGTTCGCTCATCTCAACTTATTTCCAAGGAGAGGTGGCTGCATAGGTACCTCCAGATCAGGACACTGTACAGGGAGAGTATCTGGAGAGTACTTGTTACCACACATTCCCTACAACGATACCTGAGGCGACGCTACAAACATACAACAAGCATCATAGTCTCGTCTAAGGTATTGGTGATAGGATAGATGACCAGTAAATCCTTTAAGGTCTCAGAAAGACCCTGGCAAAACTGACACCTTGATGTGGGGTCTTTCCATTTTCTAAACTCTGCAAAAAACTCCTCTACAGGCATCCACCTTGTTTTAAACTGACCAATAATAAATTGTCAACCGAGGCTAAATCAGGTGAATCAGAGGGTAGAGAGAATGCCCACTAGTGGGAGTCTCCCTGTAACAGTAAAATGACAATCCCCACTCACTGCTGTTAAGAACAGGAAGAGTCTAAAATAAAGTTTGCAGCCCTCTTTAAAGGAAAATAATAATTTTTTTGTCGGCCGCAAATTTTTCAAGTTTAATTTTTAGTTCCATAGACAGGAAAGCTGAGTAACGTCCGGCAACCCCTGAATAGTCTCCTGATTATGGACCCTCTGGGATAAATCCTGGACCCTCAGGGACAGACTCTGCATTTGTAACACTAAATCACAGACTGGATTCATGATGTGAAACAACAGGCAGACTTAGGTTAGGCCAGTGAATATGTCAGGATAACAGGAAAAAAGGGGGTTATGCAGCAGCACTCTGCAAACACAAATAATGTAGAAGAATGCCATAAAATACATTCTGGTGCTAATGCTACCTTAGCTTTGCAAATGAGATGCTTGGCAAATTATTTAGTACAAAATTATTTGAGCCCGTCTGCCAAACGTCACGGCGATCTTGATTAGACGGGTTCCTAACACTAAATCCTACCTGTTATGCGACATAACAGCCACATAAAATCCAGGGAGTGCAGGTTTCACATGCATGCTGGGTCCACTCTGCTTTTTACCATTTTTGGTGCCATAACAGCCTCCATTGAATCCAGGGATACAGGCACCAGCATGCATGCTGAGCCCACTCTATGCTCTTCCTGGTGCCAAAATTGCTACTAATAGATACAAATGAGAGCAGGCTACAGTTTTATACTTACTCTGATTAAAATCAGCTTATAGGGCAGACAAGCTAGTCAGGAGTGCAAGACTGAATGGAGTCAGCCACACCTCTAATGCAAACTGCAAAGAAAAAAGGGGTCAGTCAGCACATCCCTCTGCACAGTTGCATGCTGGCATGGCTTGAGACATACAGAAAAAAGGGGTTATGCAGTAGCACTCTGCAAACACAAATAATGTACAAGAATGCCATAGAAAACATTCTGGTGCTAATGGTACCTTAGTTTTGCAAATGAGATGCTTGGCAAATTATTTTGTACAAAATTATTTAAGTCCGTCTGCCAAACGTCACGGCGATCTTGATTAGACGGGTTTCTAACACTAAATCCTACCTGTCAGGATAACAACTACTGTCACATACAAACAGGGATAGTGCAGTCCTAACACTGCCTGAACCCACTATTCCTACCTACTTACACGGTCACCCTAGACCAGTGCTTCTCAATTATTTTCTGTCATGCCCCCCCTAGGAAGAAGAAAACATTTTGCGCCCTCCGCGCGACTGTAAATAGTATCATTTGTCTATAAAATTGTTATAAGTACACCAATCTCCCCACAGGTGAGGGCCATTAACACCCCCAAATCATGTGCAGGCTCCATTAACCCCCCTCCCCAATCATGTGCAGGGTCCAGGCTTCCCCCCTCCCCCCAAATCATGTGCAGGCTCTCTCCCCCCCAAAATCATGTGCAGGCTCCATTAACCCCCCCAATCATGTGCAGGCTCCATTAACCCGCCTCCCCAAATCATGTGCAGGCTCCATTAACCCCCTCCCCAAATCATGTGCAGGCTCCATTAACCCCCTCCCCAAATCATGTGCAGGCTCCATTAACCCCCTCCCCAAATCATGTGCAGGCTCCATTAACCCCCTCCCCAAATCATGTGCAGGCTCCATTAACCCCCTCCCCAAATCATGTGCAGGCTCCATTAACCCCCCCAATCATGTGCAGGCTCCATTAACCTCCTCCCCAAATCATGTGCAGGCTACATTAACCCCCTCCCCAAATCATGTGCAGGCTCCATTAACCCCTCCCCGAAATCGGGTGCAGGGTGCAGGATGCAGGCTCTCCCCCAATAGGGTCCAGGGTCCCCCACCCAATACTTACCCCCTGGAGCGCTGGATGCAGGCCTCTTCCGGCCTTTGTACCGCTCGGTACTCTGCTCAGGCGGCGCGATGACGTCATCGCGACGCCTGAACCGCTCTGATAGGCTGCTGGCACAAGGCTCGCAGCCTATCAGAGGAGCAGGTGAGGGAGACGCCTCTCCCTCCACTGCTGCACAGCACAGTGATCTGTATTGCTGTCCAGAGGACGGCGATACAGATCACTATGGAGATGAACGCTTCCACAGTGGAAGCGTTCATCTCCTGTCACCTGGAGCCCCCCTTTACGGAGCCTCGCGCCCCCCCTGGGGGGCACGCCCTACTATTTGAGAAACGCTGCCCTAGACAGTGACCCCACAACTGAATGAATGTGTGAAGGACGACGCACAAACTGAGACAAATGGTCAAACTCTAACCCTGGGTTCACACCTGAGCGTTTTACAGCACGGACTTGATAGTGTCAGATCTTAATTTCATATCTAAAGATATGTCATGTGAGGTGACAAGTCCCCAAGTCATGTGCAGGCTCCATTAACCCCCTCCCCAAGTCATGTGCAGGCTCCATTAACCCCCGTCCCCAAATCATGTGCAGGTTCCATTAACCTCCCTCCCCAAATCATGTGCAGGCTACATTAACCCCCCTCCCCAAATCATGTGCAGGCTCCATTAACCCCCTCCCCCGAAATCGGGTGCAGGGTGCAGGGTGCAGGCTCTCCCCCCCCCCCCCCAATAGGGTCCAGGGTCCCCCCACCCAATACTTACCCCCCTGGAAGCGCTGGATGCAGGCCTCTTCCGGCCTTTGTCCCGCTCGGTACTCTGCTCAGGCGGCGCGATGACGTCATGTGGGGGGGCACGCCCTACTATTTGAGAAACGCTGCCCTAGACAGTGACCCCACAACTGAATGAATGTGTGAAGGACGACGCACAAACTGAGACAAATGGTCAAACTCTAACCCTGGGTTCACACCTGAGCGTTTTACAGCACTGACTTGATAGTGTCAGATCTTAATTTCATATCTAAAGATATGTCATGTGAGGTGACAAGTCCCCAAATCATGTGCAGGCTCCATTAACCCCCCTCCCCAAATCATGTGCAGGCTCCATTAACCCCCCCCCCCCCAATCATGTGCAGGCTCCATTAACCTCCCTCCCCAAATCATGTGCAGGCTACATTAACCCCCCTCCCCAAATCATGTGCAGGCTCCATTAACCCCCTCCCCCGAAATCGGGTGCAGGGTGCAGGCTCTCCCCCCCCCCCAATAGGGTCCAGGGTCCCCCCACCCAATACTTACCCCCCTGGAAGCGCTGGATGCAGGCCTCTTCCGGCCTTTGTCCCGCTCGGTACTCTGCTCAGGCGGCGCGATGACGTCATCGCGACGCCTGAACCGCTCTGATAGGCTGCTGGCACAAGGCCCGCAGCCTATCAGAGGAGCAGGTGAGGGAGACGCCTCTCCCTCCACTGCTGCACAGCACAGTGATCTGTATTGCTGTCCAGAGGACGGCGATACAGATCACTATGGAGATGAACGCTTCCACAGTGGAAGCGTTCATCTCCTGTCACCTGGAGCCCCCCTTTACGGAGCCTCGCGCCCCCCCTGGGGGGCACGCCCTACTATTTTAGAAACGCTGCCCTAGACAGTGACCCCACAACTGAATGAATGTGTGAAGGACGACGCACAAACTGAGACAAATGGTCAAACTCTAACCCTGGGTTCACACCTGAGCGTTTTACAGCGCATTCAAACGCGCTGTAAAACGCTCAACACATAAAAACCAATGCTTTTCTATGGCCCTGGTTCTCACTTGAGCGTTTTACAGCGCGTTTGAACGCGCTGTAAAACGCCCGACGCATAAACAAGTACTTGAGCTTTTTTTGGGGCGTTTGTCGCGCGTTTTGTGATTGACACCACAGTAATCAATCACAAGAACGTGCGTACGAACGCGCGTTTCCAATTTGCAAAAACGCGCTGAAATACGTGCGACAAAAACGCGCGTTTTTAGAACGCTTAGTTCTGAACCCAGGGTAAGAGAGTTTTACCAAAAAAGGTTCAAATGCCAGTCAGACAATGCAGTACAAGTTATGGCAGAGGCAAATGAGAAAACCAAACATGCCAAAAAGTCATAACCAGGAGATCAATACGATACCAAAACACCAGAAGTCAAAACTAAAATTACAGCAAGAAAAATGTTGTCAAGGATCCATCTATACTGTGCATATTCCGTAAGTTTCCAGCTATCAAGCTGCAGGGAAATCATTGCTAAATGCCAGCTACTAAATGAGTGAAATGCCAGGAGATCCAAGTGGGTGTTATCAGTCTGCCTCTGGCAGCACTGACTTGATAGTGTCAGATCTTAATTTCATATCTAAAGATATGTCATGTGAGGTGACAAGTCCTCTTTAAATAGTTCATATTTTTATTACCTCTACCTTTGTACAGTATATAACACGCTGCCTTGGACAAGCGAAAAAAATAATTTGAAGTGCATTCTTACAATAATATTTTCCAGGCTCTTAATAAAATCATGTATATGCAAATTAAAATGTAAATGTGTCTTACACAATATAATAAACATGTGAAAGTATTATCAGCAAATGAAATGATGAAATACAAAATTTTAATTCACACAGAATATGATTATGATTTTTAATCCTCAACTTAATATTAGCTCCTCTGTAAGGCAAGGAAAGTATATGTTTAAAATATTTCTGAAAACAAATAAAACTTCAAAAAACGCAAACCCAGGTAAGTATAAAATAAACAGAAGATATAATTCTTCCACAATGACCAGCATGGAGCCTGCAGTAACTTGTTTCCTTTCTCTGCAATCTCTTATACAGTACACAATAATATAATTGCAACAATGACATATTCCAATATATTTGATTTAAAAGATCATAACAAACATTGTCAAACCCAGATCTGCTCTGTATTGAGGTTGTATAGTGATGTACAACCTCTCTGGTGGCTGTATTCCTCCTGTAACAGGGGCTACTATGTCAGCCCCAGTTATAGGAGAAATCAGCACTAAATTAAAAAAGTGTAATTAAACGTCCACCAAAGGTCTTGTATGACCTAATTGGTGGCATAAAGTGTAATAAAAAAAAGAAAAAAATTATGAAAAAGAAAAAAACACCACCACATTATACAATGTAGCCTTTAAATAACACATGGTAGTAATGCAATCCTGCCTATGATATGCCATCATGGTTGAGCAGCCTGACAGGAAAAGTGATCAACATGTAGTGTATGCAAGTGCCAGAGTGCAGTGTGTAGTGAGACCCTGTGGGGGATATATGGGGGGTTACTCTCAGCCAGGGCAGAGTTCCAGTGGCGTAGCGTGGGTTGCCAGGACCCGGGGCAAGCCAAGTATTGGGCCCCCCCCCCAACCTATGGACATGCCCCTTTTTACAAAAAATGCAGTACATGTCACCTACAGTCCTATGTAACACCACAGATAACACAGTGATAACTCTCTGAGTACAGATAATGTAGTAGATGTCACCTGCAGTCCTATGTAACACCACAGATAACACAGTGATAACGCTCTGAGGACAGATAATTTAGTAGATGTCACCTGCAGTCCTATGTAACACCACAGATAACACAGTGATAGCTCTCTGAGTACAGATAATGTAGTAGATGGGTGTGAGGCCCCAGAATTCAGAACACTTACAGTGTGACCTGAAGTCTGGGCCAGGCTTCGACAGTGTGGGCCAAATCCTATATCCATCCCCCCCAAACAGATATGTGTATGGACATTACATATAATGGTACACAATATACAGTAGAATACAGCAGCACATACCTGTTACATCTCCTGTGATGTAGACTTTCTTCAATGTCTTCATTCGGAGATAAGAGCGCCATGATACCTTTTTTCAGCAGCGTCTCTGCAGAGTTTCACAGAGTTTTTTTTTTTATTTCTCACTTTACTATCATCCTCAGATACAGACCTCCCCTCCACCGTAGTGCCAATAGGTATAATGCCCCTCTGTATAATTATAATATATAATGGCCCCTCTGTGTTATTATTATTCTTAATATTATTATGACCCCCTGCTGTATTAGGCTTCATTCACACGTCCGCAGAATGTGTCTGCAGCCGTTCCGCAATTGTGCGGAACGGGTGCAGACCCATTCATTCTCTATGGGGACAGAATGGATGTGGAAAGCACACAGTGTGCTCTTTGCATCCACATTTCTGGAGCAGCCTGCCGAACTTTCGGTCCGTGGCTCCAGAAAAAATGGAAGATGTCCTATTCTTGTCCGCAGCTGGGGACAAGAATAGGCTGTTCTATGGGGGTGGTGGCCGGGTGTACTGCGGATCTGCAAAACACTACAGACATGTGAATGGATCCTAATAGTAATAATTATGGCACCCTTCAGCCCGTCCAGCATACAGTCCCATTTAAAATACATCACTCCCCACCTTCAGACCCCCCACCATACAGTCCCATGTAAAATACTAAACTCCCCCTGCCTTCAGCCCTTCCAGCATACAGTCCCATGTAAAATGATATCACCCCTCCTGCCTTCAGCCCCTCATGCATACAGTCTCATGTAAAATGCATCACTCTCCTGCCTTCAGCCCCTCCAGCATACAGTCCCAATGTAAATAATTACCCCTCCCCCCCCTTCAGACCCCTCTAACACACAGTCTCCAGTACAAGGATTATTCCTCCTCCCTTCAGCCCCTGCAAAATGCCCTCAAAGTAAACATAACAGTCATAACAGTCCCATGTAAATAATATCACCCCCTGCCTGCAGCCCCTCCAGCATACAGTCCCATGTAAATAATATAACCTTCCCCCTGCCTGCAGCCCTTCCAGCATACAATCCCATGTAAATAATGTCACCCCCGCCTGCAGCCCCACCAGCATACAGTCCCATGTAAATAATATCACCCCCCTGCCTGCAGCCCCATGTAAATTATATCACCCCCCGCCTGCAGCCCCTCCAGCATACAGTCCCTTGTAAATAATATCACCCCCCTGCCTTCAGCCCCTCCAGCATACAGTCCCATGTAAATAATATCACCTCCCCCTGCCTGCAGCCCCTCCAGCATACAGTCCCATCCAAATAATACCCCCCCGCCTGCAGCCCCTCCAGCATACAGTCCCATGTAAATAATATCACCCCCCTGCCTGCAGCCCCTCCAGCATACAGTCCCATGTAAATAATATCACCTTCCCCTGCCTGCAGCCCCTCCAGCATACAATCCAATGTAAATAATATCACCTCCCCGGCTGCAGCCCCTCCAGCATACAGTCCCATGAAATTAATATCACCCCCCCCCCCTGCCTGCAGCCCCATGTAAATAATATCACCCCTCCCGCCCATCTGCAGCCCCTCCAGCATACAGTCCCATGTAAATAATATCACCTTCCCGCCTGCAGCCCCTCCAGCATACAGTCCCATGTAAATAATATCACCCCCCCCCCTCTTCAGACCCCTCTAATATACAGTCACCAGAACAAGCATTATTCCTCCTCCCTTCAGCCCCCCACCCCTCCAGTAAACAGAGCAGTCACTCTTCTCCTCCACTCAAAGGCCTGCAGCTTCTGCTCCTCTCTCCTGCAATGGACTCTGTAGAATCTCCCGCACATTGTGAGGCCCCGCCCCCTGGGTGAAGAGACTCCACCTCTTCCTCAGAGATCATACCTCCCTGGATCAACTCCATTCTAGCGCTCTACTGTCTCATAGGCTTTAGACCACTAGCCTGAAACCTGTAAGAACTGTTCGCATCAGGAGTTTGCAGATGGTACTGCAGCATGGAGGTGATGATTAGGGTGTGCCCAAGCACATTTGGCACACCCCGGCGCACGCCTATGGATAGATAGAGGTTTTAATATAGCCAGAAATAAAAATAGAAAAGATTTTCTCTTTAAGCCTAAAACCAAATATGCTATAGATAACCCAGAAAAACCAACTCAAATATTAACCTATAGTAGCCAGCTCTCACAAAATGAAAGTGCTGTTAAAAATGTTTACCAATCCTATATGAAGACAGTACACTGCACAGCGTATTGAGTAACGGTTGCAGGGTGATTGCCAGAAGACCACCTACAACCCACACTGAAATTGAGTGTTTTGGCCAGTTTGACATTGATTTTGATCATTTCAGTCATCTTGTTTACAATTAAATCAAAGAGGCAGTTGTAAGTCAGACAAATATAACATAACATTTATAATGAAATAACCACAAATGTCTTTTCTGTGCTCACATCATTATCAGTTTTATTCAACCCCCAAGTGACATTCAATCTTAGTACTTAGTACAACATCCTTTTCCAGTTATAACAGCTTTTAAACGTGAAGCATAGCTTGACAGAAGTGTCTTGCAGCGATCTACGGGTATCTTCGCCCATTCTTCATGAGCAAAAGCCTCCAGTTCAGTCACATTCTTAGGCTTGTGCGCTGCAACTGCTTTCTTTAAGTCCCACCAGAGGTTCTCAATCGGATTTAAGTCTGGTGACTGCGATGGCCACTTCAAAATGTTCCAGCCTTTAATCTGCAACCATGCTCCAGTAGACTTGGAGGTATGCTTGGGATCATTGTCCTGTTGAAAGGTCCAACGTCTCCCAAGCCTCAGGTTTGTGACAGACTGCATCACATTTTCATCCAATATCTCCTGGTACTGAAGAGAATTCATGGTACCTTGCACACGCTGAAGCTTCCCTGTACCTGTAGAAGCAAAAAAGCCCCAAAGCATGATTGACCCCCGCCATGCTTCACAGTAGGCAGGGTGTTCTTTTCTTCATAGGCCTTGTTCCTCCTCCTCCAAACATAGCGTTGATCCATGGGCCCAAACAGTTCTAATTTTTTTTCATCAGTCCACAGAACACTATCCCAAATCTTTTGTGGTTTGTCCACATGACTTTTGGCATACTGCAGTCGACTCTTCTTATTCTTTGGAGACAGCAAGGGGGTGCGCTTGGGAGTTCTGGCATGGAGGCCTTCATTACGCAGTGTGCACCTTATTGTCTGAGCTGAAACTTCAGTACCCGCATCTGACAAATCTTTTTTCAGTTCCTCAGCAGTCACACTGGGACTTTTCTCCACTTTGCGCTTCAGGTAGCACACAGCAGTCAAAGTCAGCATCTTCTTTCTGCCAGGACCAGGTACCGTTTCAACAGTGCCCTTTGCCTTGAATTTGCGAATGATGCTTCCTATGGTGTCTCTTGGTATGTTTAACATCTTTGCAATCTTCTTATAGCCCTTGCCCTTCCTGTGAAGAGAAATCACCTCTTCTCTTTTCTTCCTTGACCATTCTCTTGACTTCACCATGTTTGTAAACACACCAGTAAATGTCTAGAAGGAGCTGAGTATCACAGTCATTTTAAATCTGCCAAATTGGTGCTTATTATGCTTGATTTCTACTCCTTGACATCCACAGGTGTTTTCAATACCTGATCGAAAACACTTGAATGAACCTCTATTCTTAAGAGTAGTAGTCTTTAAGGGGTTGAATAATTGTGTCAATGAAGAAATCACAAAAAAAACATTTAATACTGTATTACAAAAACAATTGATGTCATTTTAGTTGCATTTGGTTCTTTAAAAAGTCCTTGTAAGATTTCATTCTGAACACAATTACAAATGTACACTAAATTCCCTAAAACCCTTTACAGCATTGGGAGTTGAATAATTTTGAACACAACTGTATACTTTCTTTTTGTAATTTATTTACAGTTCTATTTATCCACATTGGTTTATTTTTGTTCCTTAACCTTTTATTCCCATACAGATATCCCATTTTGTGGCTGTATTTTTATTTTTGAGGAATTTTTTCCCAGTTAGTTAGGCCTATGGCTAGTCGCTTAGTTGGCTAAATTTAGCTTTTTTGAAGTTTGATATTTTTGTTCCTCCCTATAGGAATGCTCTTTTGAATGATAATTGGAAGGGTATTGCTTTATGGTCACTATTTCCCAGGTGTCCCCCAACCTGCACGTCTGTTGTTCTGTCAGGTCTATTGGTTAATACTAAGTCCAGTATGGCCATCCTTCTAGTCGGGTCATCATTATCACATCAGGATGGGTCCAAGTCTCGGTATCCCCGTCAATCAACTATTTCAAGGAGCCACTAAGCTCACTGGAGCTATGGTTAGCATTGCAGGCTACCGCCAGCTTTTCAGGCATGGCACCATATATCGTATAGTGGCGATGCTTGGTATTGCAGCTCAGCCACATTGACATGAATGGGGTTAAGTTGCAACTAGGCCATGTTACTGATGTACAACGATGTCAGTGGCCTAGGAATAGCATGCGGCGCTCAAGGCCTCATCTAACAGGTGATCGGTGGGGGTGCCGGGTGTCGCACCCCTGCAGATCTAACACTGATAAGCTATCCTGGGGATAAGTCAGGAATTTTTTTTTCTGGATAACCCACAATGCTTTAAACTGCTAACTTGGGCTGAGCGAACCCGAACTTTGCGAGTTCGGGTACCCGGACCTGAACCCGGACTTTTTAACTGAAGTTCAGGTTCGGTGTTCAGGTAATTTTATTATTTTCTGTTATAACAGGGCTGAAGAGGAACTGTACAATGGTAGGCCTGGAAGCCTTCACAAGTTACCGTAGTAACTGAATGGATCCTACGATCTCATAGCAGAGGCAGGCTGTTCAGTTGTAAGAGCACCCTCCCTCTAAATTACTTCTTATATGCTGTGGTTGCAATTGACCATGGCATCTGAGAAGTGAAATGTCTATAATCATTCTGACTCATCTGAGTGAGATGCCCTGGATACAGCTTGGAGGATGCCAGTTGTGTATTGAGACTTAGTGACAATGCTAAATGGAAAATATTATGCAGCCTGACTTTAGGGTCAAGTTCCACCTGTGAGAGTCATAAAAGAGCACTGGCACTACAGAGAAAAATGATTCCTCTCAAATACATATTGCACTGCTGAAGTATTACTATTGCCATATAACTTCTGTTACTCAAAATATTTGGGTTAGCACCTGTTGATTAGACTACAGACCCTGCCGCTGAGGTTATGAACATATTAGCTGACTGCAGGCAGCTGTAAACCACTGCCTGCTTTCTTTAGTTGTTTGTGGAAGAGCAGCCATTTGGAATAAGAAAGTGTAGTGTCAGATAATGCCTGCATTTCTACTAATTAAAGGCTACAGTATAAATACCTTTGGGGGCAATTTTTTATGATTGCATTCTACTCATTTTGGGTTAAAAATTATTTCTTCAGTTGGTCTTTATTAAAAAGTTTGAGCTAATTTGTCACAAAGGGTTAACTGTCTAGCAGTGTGAGTTGTACTTTCACTTTGTGTCAATCATCTAATAAATAAAGATGAGCGAACTCTAAAAAAAAGTTCGGCGTTCGGTGTTCAGGTTGTGGTAACTCGCGCATCCCGTTATGGATTCCACTATCGCGGCATATGGAATCCATAAGGGGCGGCTTCCACCAACCCGAACTGTTGAACAGCCGAAGGACCTGGGGTGATGTCACCGTCATGTGATCAGTGCAGGGGGCGTGGCTCAGCACTGGATCAAATCCAAAATTTTTATAGTGGAATCCATAACGGGATGCGCGAGTTACCACAACCCGAACGCCCTTTATTACACATCAATGAGGGAATCATACTCTTGAAAAATTATGATTGATGGTCTGCTGGTGACCCTCAAAAACATTAGGAGCAGGAGCCTGCTGGTGACCCTCTAAAACATTAGGGGCAAGGGCCGGCTGCCTATCTGACCATCTAAAACATTAGGGGTGAGGGTCTGCTGCTGAGTTGACCCTCTAAACCATTAGGGGCGAGGGCCTGCTGGTGACCCTCTAAACACTAGGGGCGAGGGCCTGCTGCTTATCTGACCATCTAAAACATTAGGGGTGAGGGTCTGCTGCTGAGTTGAGCCTCAAAAACATTAGGGGCGAGGGCCTGCTGCTGATATGACCATCTAAAACATTAGGGGCGAGGGCCTGCTGCTTAGCTGACCCTCTAAAACATTAGGATGGCCTAATAAGCATGTTGTTATGATGGAAGAGAAGGACCAGAAAAGTAAGATTGAACCATATACCCTTTTTTGTGGTGGAAGGGGGGTCTGGGAATACACTGTATTCAATACACCATAAAATATATGGAGAATAACAGAAAATAACACAGCGCCTCATGTGCAGAACATCCAGCGATTAAATTCCAGTATAAATATAAGTTGCGCTTACCAGATGTGGTTGTGCTTCGTCACAACCACTTATTGAGCCTTACTGGTGTTTTCCCTCACCAGATGTAGGGGGTGCCGTGCTGCTGCCAGGTCCTGGCTCGTCTCTTGTTCCACAAGTTCCCGGGTTCGGTAGATCAATTTGAGTAGAGGAAGAAAAATGGACCCTTCTACGGCGCTGTCGGCTTCATTAGTAATCCACAGGAGAGATAGCTGAGTTTTACTTCTTTATTGGTTAAAACATATATTTTTTGCTTTTCTACACGTTTCTGGGATGAACTGTCCCCTTCATCAGGACAACATGCAATTTACAGAAGAAGTGCATCCACATTCTTTTAAAGGGTGTTTTGGCGCCTAAAACACACCAAAAGGGGCGTGGTTTATGTAAATTTTTATTGTTATTATGCTACACATCATCTTGTTTAAGTTTTTTCAGTATCCCCAGTTTTACTTCCCCCCCCCCTTTCCCCCCCCTTCCAGTACATCCAGTTCACTCTGCTGTGTTCCCATCTTCTGCAGAGTGGATTTCACTATTATGGCGCATACTGGGCTATTTTATATTTTGAGAGGAGCGGGACACGCAAGTCCCAATCATGTGACCAAAACCCGATCACATTACTCGGCCGCGCTTCCCTGTGGTGACGTCAGTGGCCCCGGATTTTTCTTTCTTGCGATGCTGCTTGCCGCACCGATGTCAGTGTGGCAGAGTATGTCTGGCTGCAGGGGGGAGGCATGGCTAGTAGCGATAATTATAATATGCGGAGTGTTATACTTATTTTTCAAGTGTATACATAAAATAAAATTAATTGTGTCACTTTCTGGATGTATTTGGAGATTTAATGTTGATATGCCATAAGGGTTTTGAGTGGTCTTGCTCAATTAAGTTAAAATAAATAAATAAATAAATAAATAAATAAATAAAGATTTCAAGACCTAAACTATAGTGAGGATAGGTAAAAGAATCAGAAGATAAGCAAGTTAGGTTTAGGATAAAATTAACATAAAAATGATATAAAACCTTTTTTATAAGTAAAGGAAATTAATATGATAAAATCAAATACTACACTAAATGTAGATTGGTGTAGGTAAGTACATGAATAAATAAATATAAGTTTAAATTGCATGGCGGGAGCAATTAGGGAAAAGAAGGTTAGTGTAATATTGGGTATAAAGGTGAAATTACATACCTATAAGTACCCCCATGCCTATATATACACATGTCAATATATATGCATATACACCTATATATGCACCTATAGATACGCGCATGTATACAGACGCGCATATTATAGAATGGTCTCAGTGAGCTCATTTAGACCATAGGGGGTAATGGTGTCAAGTTGGTAAATCCAATATACTTCTCTTTTTTGCAATTTTTCGAACCTGTTGTGGGGGTCGTCGGGTATAAAGTCGATTCGGGTGATTGACCATTTGTGTTTGTTTTTTTCTGCCATGTTTGCACAATGTCTGGACAATCCATGTTTAAGATACTTTTTTTTAATGTTATATCTGTGTTGATTAACACGACAATGGAGCTCCTGTGTGGTGCGACCCACATACTATAGGCCACACTCACATTCTATTAAGTATATGACATAAGTGGAATGGCAGTCCAGATGGTGATTTATTGTAAAAGTTGTCTTATTGGAATTGGACATGAATGTTGACATGTCGTTTTTGATAATGTTACAGCATAGACAGTTCCGTGATTCACATCTAAAACTGCCTTTCTTAGCAACGTAAATTTTTGTTTTTATTTTTACCCCTGTATGCTGCTTTGGTCTGCTGGTGGCTAGCAGGTTTTCGATAGTGGGTGCTCTCCTGTAGGTGATCCTTGGGTTCCTAGGGATGTTTTTAGTTAGGTGCGGATCCTCGACATGCAGTGCTTTTTAAGAGTCGTTTTTAGTGATTTGGAGGTGTTATATTGTGTGATAAACCAAATTTCATTTTGCTCTTTCTTTTCAGTGGAAGTGGTAATTAAGCATTTTTCTTGTGATTGTGAAATACTTTTTTTCATAGCGTTATGAATGAAAAGTTTCAAATAGCCCTTTTTCCTAAATCTTTTTCTAAAGTCCGTACTTGGGTCTTAAAGTCTTCATCTTTGGTACAATTTCGCCTAATTCTTCTATATTCGCTGTAGGGAAGATTGTTTAGCCACCTTTTGTGGTAGTAGCTGGTATAGTGTATATAACTATTAGAATCTACAGATTTAAAATGTGTTTTAGTAGTGATTTCCTGGTCTGAGATGAGAACCTCTATGTCCAGGAATTCTATGGAGGTGTTGCTAAATTTTGGAGTGAGGGAGATGCCCCAGTGATTGGTGTTGAGTGAGTCACAAAAGGCCTTTGCGGAAGACTCATTTCCATCCTAAATAACAAACAGGTCATCAATACATCTTTTGTAATAAATAATGTGGTTGGCAAATATAGAATGGTTGGTGACGTGTACTTCTTCGAAGCATCCCATGAAAACACGTGTCCCCATAGCGGTCCCTTTGTGCTGATGATAAATTGTATTGTTATATGTATAGTAACTGGGCGGTCGTTGCCTCTGAATGCCTTATTTCAAACTTCCTGGTCCTTTGAAATGCTGTAATTCTGTCTGGTGGACAGTTTTAAAAACCTTATGGCGGTGGCTATCCCACAGTACGTGTATCCCAGCCACCGCTACTTTTTCAGGCGAGCCATCCCTTCCCTACACAACCAAGTGGCAGACAAAATCAAGTGCGCACTGCGCAACGCTATCTGTGGCAACGTCCACATAACCAACAACACAGTGGGTAAATGTAGCGGCTGGCCCAAAGGCGGATAGCATTTTTGCGAATGTCCTTCTGCCCCCGAGGATTGCTGGGCATTTCTCTTTGTATCCTGTTACCTCCTCCTCCTACTTGGCTTTCTCCTCCTCTACCTCCTCCTCATCCACTCAGCGTAACACCTTCACCACCCACAGCAGCACAGCCAGGGGGAAACGACAGCAGGTTGTTTTAAAACTTGTGTGTTTGTGGGAGAAACCCCGCACGGAACAACAGAGCGACCATTGGTTGGTGCCACTGAGCCTCCAGCCCGGCCTGGTGTTGTGCGCTACTGGGTAAATTATACTAGCAGGTCTGGGCCTAGCCAGTTTGACACACATCCCCTGCCTGCCACATGTGCTGAATTTGGGGTGCAGAAATTCCTAAACACCAGACAGTGAAAATCAATTCAGTTAATCGAACACACACAACACCCCCACCCCCCATTCACTCAAACCCTTAACAAACTATTTACACATTTTCTTAAAAACATATTAAAATAACTATAATGCAGCTAAACTTCCTATATAAACAAACAAAACTATATGCATGCCTTATCCTTAACTTAAGGCCAGTGACATCCAAGTGGTTCGAAGGGTGGGTTCCTGCACCAACATAGTCCCTCGCCTGGAACACAATTGTTCAGCCAGGGCACAGTTCTGGAGGATGAGGAGGATAAGTAGGATGAGGAAGATGAGGAGGAACCGTGTTCTCAGCAAGGTGGCACCCAAGCCAGCTCACGGGCAGCTGGGTCACCATCAGCACCTCAGAAGGCTGGGTTAGCATTGACGAAATGTGGGAAAGCTTTGTCATCACGCCACAACAACCTGCACCACCAGCAGATCTGGAACGTCTTAGCAGGAGGCAGCATTACAGCAACATGGTGGAAGAGTACACGTACTTACTGATGGGTTTGCCCAGGGACGTAGCTACAGGGAAGCTTGGGAAGCACACTGTTTTGGGTCCCTGACCTAGAAGGGGCCCATCCAGGAGGAGGAGGAGGACTAAAAGATTTTGTCAAGGCCCCCTCAACAGTATTATACAAGAAATTAGATACCGTGGCAGTATAGACAGTGTAGAAAGTGGATGGAAAATAAACCCAAACAGCCTCACACCCCAACACCCCCCTCTTCACTCAAACCGTTAACAAACTATTTACAAATTTACTTAAAAACACATTAAAATAACTATAAGGAAGCTAAACTAACCATATAAAGAAACAAAACTATATACACGCCTTATCCTTAACTTAAGGCCAACCAAATAAAAGTGGTTTGGAGGGTGGGTATCTGCACCAACATAGGCCCTGGCCTGGAACATAATTGTCCGGCCAGGGCACTCAAGTGGTTCGAAGGGTGGGTTCCTGCACCAACATAGTCCTTGGCCTGGAACACAATTGTTCAGCCAGGGCACAGTTCTGGAGGATGAGGAGGATAAGTAGGATGAGGAAGATGACCAAATACAAGTGGTTTGGAGGGTGGGTATCTGCACCAACATAGGCGCTGGCCTGGAACATAATTGTCCGGCCAGGGCACTCAAGTGGTTCGAAGGGTGGGTTCCTGCACCAACATAGTCCCTGGCCTGGAACACAATTGTTTAGCCAGGGCACAGTTCTGGAGGATGAGGAGGATAAGTAGGATGAGAAAGATGAGGAGGAACCGTGTTCTCAGCAAGGTGGCACCCAAGCAGTTCTGGAGGATGAGTAAGAGGAGTAGAAGGAACGCTGGGGGATACAGAGGACACATACAATATACCTCCCTCAAAGAGGATAGCTTGTCCTTGCCTCTGGGCAGCCTGGCAGACATAAGCGACTACATGCTGCAGTGCCTGCGCAATGACCGCCCAGTTACTGCCACATTCTAACTTTTGCTGATTACTGGGTGGCCACCCTGCTGCATCCCCGTTACAAGGACAACATGCGGTCCTTAATTCCCTCACTTGAGTGTAATAGGAAGATGAGCCCGCTAGTAGACACGCTGCTGATGGCATTCACACCTGACACTCAGTGGAAGCACAAGGTGAAGGCGGAGGAGGAGGAAGAATTTGCCAATGCAACTGGGTCGCCAGCAACACCTCAGAAGGCAGGGTTAGCATGGGCAAAATGTGGAAAAGCTTTGTGTCACCGCCGGTTCTGGGAGACGGTCGGTCAGAGGTTCCTCCCTGTCTTGTCTATGACGTTCTTTGTTTTGGTTTCACTTGCTCAGTTCCTTTCTCTCCCTCAGCTGCCTCTTATCTTGATTAATTGGCTTGCTTTATATTCCCTCCCCGACTTCTCCTCCTTGCGGTTTATACTACTTCCTGGATAAAGTGTTCACTGCTGGAGGCTGCTGCTGTTTGCTCAGATAAGTATTTTCCCTTTATTATGTTTCCTTGCTGGCTTGATTCTAGGTGACCCTGACTCCCTCCGTATTCAGTGCAAGGAGCCGGTGGCCGTGTCTCCTCACTACTATAGGGTTTTCAGGTGTCACACAGTCTTAGCTACATGGGCATGCAATCGTCTTTGCATGTGTAGCAGTCAGATAGAGCTCTTAGGGTTTTAAAGGACTCACCAATATGCTTCTTAGTTTTGGATCAAGCCAGTCAGTAGTTTATTTATAAGTTCCAGCTATCTGCAACTTCATCCTTGACACTTTGTCATCACGCCACAACAACCTGCACTACCAGCAGATCTGGAGGCAGCATTTCAGTACTGACTGATGGGTCTGCCTAGGGGAATAGCTACAGGGGAAGCAGGGGAAGCAACTGCTTTGGGGCTGTGACCTAGAAAGGGCCCATCCAGGAGGAGGAGGAGTAACAGTATTATACAATGAAATTATATACAGTGGCAGTATAGACAGTGTAGAAAGCGAATGGAACAGGTGCTGGGCCTGGTCTGAGAGAGCGATCTTTAGTAGCCACAGGCATGGCCGCATAAAAAGGAAGGGGTTTGCGCAAAAATTACTGGGGGGGGGGGCCCATTCAAAAATTTGCTGTGATAACCAATCATTTCTAGCTATGCCACTGGGTCTGCCCCATTCAACTTCTGGTTCATCAAATTGGGCACATGTCCTGAGGTTGCCCTTTATGCCTTGGAGGTGCTGGCCTACCCTGCAGCCACTGTATTGCCTGAATGCTTGTTTAGCATGGCTGGTGGCATTATCACAGACAAGGGCAGCGGTCTGTCCGCAGACAATGTGGGCAAGCTTTCGTTTATTAAAAAGAACCAGGCATGGATCCCACAGGACTTGTTTGTACCTTATGCAGAATAGACATGTATACCGGCCTCAACCAACCACTGTTATACTACCGTGCACTTACACTTTGTTTTATTTTTTTATATTTTCCCAATGTTTTGGGGTCTACACTAATTTATTTAAAAAAAAAATTTAAAAAAAAAACTGTTATTGGCGACTATCTTTAGCTTCACAGCCCAAAAAGGCTATATTTCATGCAAGAATGTAACA
This sequence comes from Bufotes viridis, assembly GCA_033119425.1. Classification (NCBI taxonomy): domain Eukaryota; kingdom Metazoa; phylum Chordata; class Amphibia; order Anura; family Bufonidae; genus Bufotes; species Bufotes viridis. Next base: position 135,348,836 of record CM065590.1, read on the forward strand.
TGCAAGAATTGTAAGTTCCCTGTCAGTTATGCAGTGCAGGGGTTTGTACCTGGCAAAAAAGTTAATATTTCACCCTACAATTTAAAATCTATCCTTTGCCGGACAGTATAAAACTTGGCCAGCCACAGCTGGAACCACTGACATTATGAAACTTGTCCAGTCACAACTGGAACACCATATTTACGGTATTTCTATTTTTGCAAATTAATTAACCCCAGAAAATAATATATCCTATGACGGAAACTATGAAATTTGTCCAGTCACAGCTGGAACACCAGATTTACGATAATTCTAATTTTGCAACTGAATTTCACCCCAGAAAATAATATATCCTTTGACGAACACTATGAAACTTGTCCAGTCACAGCTGGAACACCAGATTTACGGTATTTCTATTTTTGCAACTGAATTTCACCCCAGAAAATAATATATCCTTTGACTGACACTATGAAACTTGTCCAGTCACAGCTGGAACACCAGATTTACGGTATTTCTATTTTTGCAACTGAATTTCACCCCAGAAAATAATATATCCTTTGACGGACACTATGAAGCTTGTCCGGTCACAGGTGGAACACCAGATTTACGGTATTTCTATTTTTGCAACTGAATTTCACCCCAGAAAATAATATATCCTTTGACAGACACTATGAAACTTGTCCAGTCACAGCTGGAACACCAGATTTATGGCATTTCTATTTTTGCAACTGAATTTAACCCCAAAAAATATCATATCCTTTGACGGACAGTATGAAACTTGTCCAGTCACAGCTGGAACACCAGATTCAGGGTATTTCTTTTTTTGTAACTGAATTTCACCCCAGAAAATAATATATCCTTTGACGGACTCTATGAAACTTGTCCAGTCACAGCTGGAACACCAGATTTACGGCATTTCTATTTTTGCAACTGAATTTTACCCCAGAAAATAATATATCCTTTAACGGACACTATGAAACTTGTCCAGTCACAGCTGGAACACCATATTTACGGTATTTCTCTTTCTGCAACTGAATTTCATCCCAGAAAATAAAATATCCTTTGATGGACAGTATGAAACTTGTCCAGTCACAGCTGGAACCCCAGATTTAGGGTATTTCTATTTTTGTAACTGAATTTCACCCCAGAAAATAATATATCCTTTGACGGACACTATGAAACTTGTCCAATCACAGCTGGAACACCAGATATAGGGAATTTCTATTTTTGCAACTGAATCTCACCACAGAAAATAATATATCCTTTGACGGACAATATGAAACTTGTCCAATCACAGCTGGAACACCAGATTTACAGTATTTCTTTTTTTGCAACTGAATTTCACCCCAGAAAATAATATATCCTTTGATGGACACTATGAAACTTTTTAATATTGGACGTTATTATACGTTTCTATCCTGAGTTTCTAGGGGTGACAATAAGTACAGCCGAGCCCCTGATGTAGGATATAGCAAAAAAAAAAAACTAGTATTGATGGATTGATGGACTTGATGGCAGCTTGTTCTGGTGCAGCACAAGTCACAAAATGGCCACCGATCACCCCAGAAAAAAATGACAGAAAAATGCTCTGTGCAGCCTAAAAACCAGTGAGCAATTAACTAGCAGAAGTTTAATGATTCACAGCTGTAGATCGATCACTTCATTATGTGTTTTTGCTGAGTTTTCCCTGCCTAATCTCGCCCTCACAGCAGCTGCGTCCTATCCCTACACTAATCAAAGCAGAGTGACGTGAGGCGCTACGTAACTCCAGCTTAAATAGAGGCTGACTCACATGGTGCACTTGGCCAATCACAGCCATGCCATTAGTAGGCATGGCTGTGATGGCTTCTTAGGGCAAGAAGTAAAATGCTAGCTGATTGGCTGCTGTGCAGCCCTTCAGAAAGTGGGAAGAAATCGCCGAACAACGGACCCGAACCCAAACTTTTTTGAAAATGTTCGGGTCCGTGTCTCGAACACCCCAAAATTCGGTACGAACCCAAACTATCCAGTTTGGGTTCGCTCTTCACTACTCTCGGATCAATTGGCTAGAATCATGGAGGTAACTGGGGAGGTGTTTGATATATGGTTGGAGGAACATATCTAGATATTGCGAGAGGTTGCTGGTGGCACATTTAGTGTTTTAAACTATAGGGCACCCGGGGGGTTTTGGAGATTTTTGTGAATTTTAGGGAGGTGATAGAAATATGGATGCAAGAAATTCCAGGGCGTAGAAAATTTCTTTCTCTTTCATTTATAATCTTTAGGTCGTATGCTTCTTTTATTAAATTATAAAATTTCTTTGTGACAGTTGGAAATGGGTTGTCAGTGACAATTTCATAGTAGGATGTGTCATTGAGATTGTTTTGAGCCTCTTTTTCGTAGTCTAAAAAATCTTGGATCACTATCTAACCGCCTTTATCCGCATGGCGGATAATTATTACCTCGTTGTTTTTTAGGGTTTTTAGAGCTTCTTTCTCTTCTCTGGAGATGTTCTGCTGTTGTGGGAGTATACTGGGTTTATTGGATGAGATTTTTTTCAGATCTGTTGTGATGAGGCCAAAAATTTTTGGAATACAGTGCCCTTGGCTCTGTAGGGGAAATAAACTCGATTTTGGGTGGACATCTATATGTCTGAAATCTGTGTTTGTGTTAGGATCATCCTGTTGTTGTTGGGTGTTCTTGGGTGAACTAGATTCATTTCTAGGTTCTGTTATCTTGTCATTTTTGTTTGTATTTTTATTTATCTCAAAGTGGCACTTTATAGTTACGTTTCGTCTGAATTTTTGTACGTCGATGAAGAGTTCGAGGGCATCCAGTTTATTTTCTTGGCAGAAGGACAGTCCCTTTAGTAATAGATTATTTTCTTGGGGTGTTAGGTTATGAGACGATAGGTTGAATATTTTGACTGTAGACATGGTTGTGCAGTTCGTGGTTGTTATTCTGTCCTTCCTTTTTTGTTTTTGTCCTCCTCTCTTATCTTGTGTTCTATATTTCTTTTTCTTTTTGTTGTCATGTAGTGGGGTCATGTATTTCTTAAAAAGGGGGGTTCCAATGTCAGGGTTCCCGCCTTTAAATTTAAACTTATATTAATTTATTCATCTACTCACCTACACCAAACTACATTTAGTGTAGTATTTGATTTTATCATATTAATTTCCTTTACTTATAAAAAAGGTTTTATATCATTTTTATGTTAATTTTATCCTAAACCTAACTTGCCTATCTTCTGATTCTTTTACCTATCCTCACTATAGTTTAGGTCTTATAATCTTTATTTATTTATTTATTTTAACTTAATTGAGCAAGACCACTCAAAACCCTTATGGCATATCAACATTAAATCTCCAAATACATCCAAAAAGTGACACAATTAATTTTATTTTATTTATACACTTCAAAAATAAGTATAACACTCCACATATTTTAATTATCGCTACTAACCATGCCTCCGCCCTGCAGCCAGACACACTCTGCCACACTGACATCGGTGCGGCAAGCAGCATCGCAAGAAAGAAAACTCCGGGGCCACTGACGTCACCACAGGGAGGCACTGCCGAGTCATGTGATCGGGTTATGGTCACATGATCGGGACTTGCGTGTCCCTCTTCTCTCGAAAGGTAAGATAGCCCAGTATGCCCCATAATAGTGCGATCCACTCTGCAAAAGATGGGAACACAGAAGAGTGAACTGGATGTACTGGAAGGGGAAAAAACGGGGGAAAAAAGTAAAACTCTGGGGATAGTGAAAAAACTTAAACAAGATGATGTGTAGCATAAAAACAATAAAAATTTACATAAACCACACCCTTTTGGGGTGTTTTAGGCGCCAAAACACCCTTTAAAAGAATGTGGATGCACTTCTTCTGTAAATAGCATGTTGTCCTGATGAAGGGGACAGTCCGTCCCAGAAACGCGTAGAAAAGCAAAAAATATATGTTTTAACCAATAAACAAGTAAAACTCAGCTATCTCTCCTGTGGATTACTGATGAAGCCGGCAGCGCCGTAGAAGGGTCCATTTTTCTTCCTCTACTCAAATTAATACACCATAAAACCACATTTAAAGTGCCTTTATCTTCATCCGCTTTCCTCTGATGGAGTAGAGAAGTCTGGGGCAACCCAGGCATTGTTTATTTTTATTAGAGTCAACCTGTCAGCATTTTTAGTTGAGTTATTATGCCCCCAGCAGCACTAAATACCCGCTCTGACAAAATGCTGGTGACAGGGAAGGCCAGAACCTCCAAGGAGTAGAGCGCCAGTTTGTGCCACATGTCCAGCTTTGACACCCAATAGTTGTAAGGCACAGAGAGATCACTGAGGACGCTGACACAGTCTGCTAGGTACTCTTTCACCAAAATTTTCTCTCTTTGTGACACTAGGCCGCGCATCAGGGTGAGGGTGCTGGCAGGGTGTCATGAAACTGTCCCAGGCCTTGGAGAGTGTTGCCCTGCCTCTGTTGGAACTGCTGTGTGTTCCCCTTGTCTCTGCTCCTCGGTTGCCCAAGGAACGACGTACTCTCGAGTTGTAAGCTGGAAATATTTGCAGCAATTTTTCCACAAGGACCTTCTGGTATTGTACCATTTTGCTAGTCCTCTCCACCATATGAATGAGAGATGAAAAGATTTCTTTGTATCGGGGATCGAGAAGGGTGAACAATCAGTAATCGGTGTTGGCCAAAATGCGTATAACGCGAGGGTCACGGGAAAGGCAGCAACAGACAAGACTTCGCTGTCCTCATCAAGAGGATGACTCTAAAGTCTCCTGCTGTTCCTCCTCCTCCTCATAATCATCCAATTCGCGCTTCCCCCATTTCCACCTCTTCTACATGCAAAGCGTCTGCCTTAATTGTGAGCAGCGAGCATTTCAGTAGACACAGAAGTGGGATGGTTATGCTGATAACAGCGGCTTTGCCGCTCACCATCTGTGTTGATTCCTCAAAGTTGCGTAAAACCTCACAAAGGGTCAGACATCCATGCCCACTCGTCGCTTGTGAAGAGCTCAAGCTGACTGGAAAGGCTACGACCATGTTGCAGCTGGTATTCCACTATTGCCCTCTGCTGCTCACAAAGCCCGGCCAACATGTGGAACGTGAGGTTCCAGCACATGCTCACGTTGCACACCAGTCGGTGAGCTGGCAATTGCAAGCGCTGCTGCAGTGTTTCCAGACCAGCTGTAGCTGTAGATGACTTTCGGAAATGGGCACACACGCAGCGCATCTTCACCAGTAGCTCAGACAACTTTGGGTAGATTTTGAGAAACCGCTGAACCACTAAGTTGAACACGTGGGCTAGGCATGGTATGTGTGTGAGCTTGCTGAGCTCCAAAGCTGCCACCAAGTTACGGCCATAATCAGACATAACCATGCCTGGTTGTAGGTTGAGTAGCGAGAGCAACAGCTCAGTCTGGTCCCTTATACCCTGCCACACCTCTGCGGTGGTGTGCTGTTTGTCACCTAAGCAAATTGCTTTCAACACGACCTGTTGCCACTTCCCCACTGCAGTGCAACACTGCTTCCAGCTACTGACTGATGGCTCACTGGTGCTCCAAGATGAGAATTCAGAGCTGATATTCCAATAAAACCGTAACATACTACATTTACATAGTTGTTTGCAAAAACACAGTTTTTGGGCTAGATGGCACATTAGCGGCCTACGGTGCATTTCTGATATTCCAATAAATCCTTAACATACTGCATTTTTATTGTTGTTTGCAAAAAACACAGTTTTGGTGCTAGATAGCACATTAGCAGCCTACGCTGCATTTCTGATATTCTAATAAAACCGTAACATACTGCATTTACATAGTTGTTTGCAAAAAAAACAGTTTTTGTGCTAGATAGCACATTAGCGGCCTACACTGCATTTCTGATATTCCAATTAAACCGTAACATACTTCATTTACGCCTACAAGCGCACTCTGGTAGACGCGCTGCTGATGGCATTCCCTCCTGATAGTGGGGGCTCAGTGTAAGCACAAAGCAAAGGCAGAGGAGAAGGAAGAGGTCGCCAACGTAGCCAGGGCACCGCCAGCACCTCAGAAGGAAGGGTTAGCATGGCCGAAATGTGGAAAAGCTTTGTCACCACGCCACAACAACCAACACCACCAGCTACTATGCAACGTCTTAGCAGGAAGTAGCTTTTCAAGAACATGGTGGAGCAGTATGTGTGCACATGCCTACACGTACTGACTGATGGGTCTGCCCCATTCAACTTCTGGGTCTCCAATTCAGGCACATGGCCTCAGCTTGCCCTATATGCCTTGGAGGTGCTGGCCTGCCCTGCAGCCAGTGTATTGTCTGAACGTGTATTTAGCACATCAGGGGGCGTTATCACAGACCAGCGCAGCCGCCTGTCAACAACCAATGTGGACAAGCTCACATTCAATAAAATGAACCAGGCATGGATCTCACAGGACTTGGGTCCCGAACTCCAACTTTGCGATGAACCCAAATTTCCAGGTATTCTCTCAACTCTAAATATAAGCTTAAGCCACATTCTTATCAATAAGATAAGAATTGAGCTATAATGAATGTTTAGGAGGTTAGAGATTAGAGAGCTGAGCTGCCTGCTGGAACAAAGTGAAAATTGAGAGCCTGCTACTAAAGAATCTCAAGGCTACACAGAGAAAGATAATAAATAAATAAATTTTCAAAAGTCCCAGCGCCTTGGATTTTAAAATAAAACATAACTTTTATTTACAAAAACAAAAAAACTACATGGTGTCCTCTGAGGACACCATGGAGTTTTTTTTATTTATGTAAATAAAAGTTACGTTTTATTTTAAATTCCAAGGTGCTGGACCTATTAAAATTTGTGACTGAAGTCTCTCATGACTCCAAATCCAGCGGATTCATCCATGCTGCCTTTTTCTTCATATTTTTTTGAAGACCACATCAAAAAAATTGTTTTGAGCTCAAAATGGGTACAATGCAATAATAATAAAAATTGCCCCCAAAGGTGTTCCTTACCTTTAAAGTATATTACAATATTGTTTCAAAAGCAACAGTCTACTGTTTACCCTGTAACGATGCAGCCAGCAAGGTCTCTCCTCCCGTGCCCATATGGTGTGGGTGTTCCCTCCAGATTTTAATGGTCCAGCACACATGTACCCTCATTCACACCAGTCATACACTACCCACTTTTGGGTACTTAAGGCACTTTATCATATGGGAGGTTGATTCAGGAATAGGTTGTCTAGCATGATTGTTCCCTGCAGAGGTATACTGTAGTTCTGTCTTTTGCCTGCTTTCTGCACTATATATATATATATATATATATATATATATATATTGCAAAAGTTTTAGGCAGGTGTGGGGAAAATGCTGTAGAGCAAGAATGCTTACAAAGATAGAAGTGGTAAGAGTTTAATTTTTTGTCAATTAACAATGCAAAGTGAATGAACAAAAGAGAAATCTAAATCAAATCAATATTTGGTATGTCATCAATTTCTCTAGGTACACTTGTACAGAGTTTTTGAAGGAACTCTGCAGGGAGGTTGTTCCAAACATCATAGAAAATTAACCACAGATCTTCATAGGCTCAAATCGTTCTGTCATGTAATCAAAGACAGACTTGATAATTCTTTTTTTTTGCTTTTTATTTTTTATACAGCCTTCTTTGTGTGGGATGTCATATGACCAATTTATACATTGGGTAGTTATAGATGCAGCAATACCAGTTATGCATAGTATATTATTTAATTTTTTCATTTTTATTACAATTATAAAAGTCTATATAAGGGGGGAAAGTAAAATTTCTTACTTGAAATATTTATGTTTTGATTTTTCAAAAACACTTAAAGGGGTTGGCCACTTTCTGGCTACTTTTGCCCAATGTGTATGTAAAATGACTATATGGCACTTATTGTCTTTGTTGAAATTCTGTACGGTTTTCTAATTTCATCAGGTATTCCTCCTTGTTTTGTGCTGCCCACGTACAGGTCCTGTTCATAAAGTAGCTGACTGAGTGATGTGCCAAGTCACAGGACCCTCCATCAGCAGCCACCTTATGGACAGGACAAGTGTTGAGCAAATCGAGCTTCAGATAATAGATTCGAAGTTGATACGTTTAAACACTTTGTTTTAATGCTGTCCAGAGTCCTGTCTTTGTACAGCACTAAAATGTAATGTATACTCGGTACTCACTTCTGTGTCATTAAAAACATTTTGAAATAGCCATCAGAAGTTGGGTTTGGTACTGAGGTACCAGCGGGTAACCAAACCCAACTTCAGATTCTTAATTTAAAATGTTTTTATAGATGTAAAAATGAATACTGAATTCATTCACTGAAGGCAGGTCTCCAGACAGCATTAAAGCGAAGCGTTTGAACGAATCCACTTCGGATCTATGACAGGGCCTCTGTGTGGAAAGCACAAACAAGGGGGCAGACCTTATGAAATATAAAATGTTGTGCATAATTTTAACAAAGTGCCATATTGTCATTTTACAAACACATTAATCAACAGTAGAGTTCAGCGAACACCTGGAAGTTTGGGTTTGATGGGTTAGGTCGAACTTCACAAAAAAGGTTGGGTTTGGGATCCGAACTTAACCGGAACTTGACCCTGAACCCCATTAAAGTTAATGAGGACCCAAACTTTTGGGCACTAAAATGGCCCTAAAAATGTAATGGAAAGGGCTAGAGGGCTGCAAAAGGCAGACAAATGTGCTTAAGACCATGGCAAGTGCACTGAAAACAAATGTAGATAGGGAGATAACTTAATAAAATAAATAAAAATAAAAAAATGATTAACCTGCAACTCGGAGCAGGAGGTGGATGTGGAGTCGGAGATTGAGGAGGCGGTGAATGTGGCGTTGTAGGTGGAAGTGGCGATGAAGGAGGAGGAGGTAGCCAGCTAGCATTGTTTTTTTGTTTTTTTTTATTGGGGTAGCCCCCAAAATAATGGATACTGACAAAGCAACTTAATCACAATACAATGCGTGACTATAAAATATATCACCGAATAACCATAAACGGACACGCAATATATTTAAAAAAAAAACTTTATTAGTTGATAAAAAGACCAACAATAATATACATATATGGCGGCAGTACAAATGGTAGCCAAGACATGTGACTCCCCTCCCATGCACAGAAGGCCCCGATTATCTCCCCTATACAGGGTAAGTGAAAACCCTATCACAGAGCTGACATAAACAAAAATACCCCAAATATAGAATATAAAAATAGAACAGTGCCTAACTGAACTAGCCTGATGGGCGATTATGCATATACAATACAGCAACGAGACACATACATTTCATAAAAATATACCTGAGGGACACTTAAAAAGGAGGACACGGGCTTCTTAGCTGAGAGGCGAGCCCACCCCGACGTATGCTTCGCTCCGCTTTCTCAAGGGGCCCAAAATATTAGGACAAATAAAAAAAAAAAAGAAATCAAAGAATAAGCCACTTAAGTACAAGAATGGTTGATACGGGTATAAATGTTTATTCTGCACAAGGTACAGACAAGTCTTGTGGAATCCAAGCCTGGTTCATTTTAATGAACGTGAGCTTGTCCATGTTGGCTGTGGACAGGCGGCTGCGCTTGTCTGTGATAACGCCCCCTGCCGTGCTAAATACACGTTCAGACAATACACTGGCTGCAGGACAGGCCAGCACCTCCAAAGCATAAAGGGCAAGCTCAGGCCATGTGGACAATTTGGAGACCCAGAAGTTGAATGGGGCAGAACCATCAGTCAGTACGTGTAGGCATGTGCACACGTACTGTTCCACCATGTTGTTCAAATGCTATCTCCTGCTAAGACGTTCCATATCAGATGGTGGTACCGGTTGCTGTGGAGTGGTGACAAAGCTTTTCCACATGTCAGCCATGCTAACCCTGCCTTGTGAGGTGCTGGCTGTGACCCAGCTGCGTTGGCGACCTCTTCCTCCTCCGCCTCTGCCTTGTGCTTCTACTTGTCCCCCGGTGTCAGTTGGGAATGCCCTCGGGAGTGTGCGCTTGTAGTCACGCTCCAGTGAGGGAATTAAGGACAGCACATTGTCTTTGTAACGGGGATCCAGCAGGGTGGCAACCTAGTAGTCAGCACAATTTAAAATGTGGGCAACTCTGCTGTTGTTGCACAGGCACTGCAGCATGTAGTCGCTCATGTGTGCCAGGCTGCCCAAAGGTAAGTTAAGGTGTCCTCTGTAGGTGGTGTATCGTCTGTGTCCTCGGTACCGCCCCACCCCAGAGATGGCCATGGGCTGCGTTGGGTGCCACCCTGCTGTGAACCTGGATCCTCCTCCTCTACCTCATCCTCCTCCTAGTCCTCCAAAACTGTGCCCTAGTTGGCCACATGTGTACCTGGCCTCTGCTGGTGCAGGAAACCTCCGAGCCACTTCTGAATGACTGGCCTGAAATCCTGTGAAATGCCCCCCCCCTCCTCCTCCTCTTCCTCCTCTGCCACATCCTCTTCCATCATCGCCATAAGTGTTTTTTCAAGGAGACATAGAAGTGGTATTTTAATGCTAAGAACGGCGTCATCGGCACTGGCCATGTTGGTTGAGTACACCGCAACAAGGCACACAGGTCTTGCATGGAGGCCCACTTATTGGTGGTGAAGTGGTGCTGTTCCACAGAGCAACTGACCCGTGCGTGCTACAGCTTAGACTCCACTATAGCCTGCTGCTGCTCACAGAGTCTCTCCAGCATATGCAAGGTGGAATTCCATCTGGTGGGCACGTCGCATATGAGGCGGTGAGAGTGAAGGCTGAAGTTACGCTGCAGCGCAGACAGGCGAGCAGCAGCAGGGTGAGAACGCCAAAAGTGCACACAGACGGACCACACTTTTTGCAGCAGCTTTGACATGTCTGGGTAGTTTTTAAGGAATTTCTGCAGCAGCAAATTCAGTACATGCACCAGGCAAGGGATGTGCGCCAAACCAGCTAGTCCCAGAGCTGCTACGAGATTTCACCCATTATCGCACACCACCAGGCCAGGCTTGAGGCTCACTGGCAGCAACCACTCATCGGTCTGTTCTTCTATGCTCCTCCACAGCTCATGTGCGGTGTGGGGTTTGTCCCCAAAACACATGAGTTTTAAAACCGCCTGATGACGTTTACCCCTGGCTGTGCTGAAGTTGGTGGTAAAGGTGTTATGCTGAGGAATGCAAAATAATAATACCGAATGAGGAGGTGTTAGAGCAGGAAGAAGAGTAGGAGGAGGAGGCAACAGGAGGGAAAGAATATTGCCCTGTGATCCTCAGTGGTGGAAGGACATGCACCATACCGCTATCCACCTCGGCCCAGCAGCCACTACATTTACAGAGTGTGCAGTTAGTGAGATATAGCGTCCCTGCCCGTGCTTACTGGTCCATGTATCTGTGGTTAGGTGGACCTTGCCACAGATGGCGTTGCGCAGTGCACACTTGATTTTATCCTCCACTTGGTCGTGCAGGGAAGGGACGGCTCACCTGGAAAAATACTGGCGGCTGGGAATGACCAACTGTAGGACAGCCACTGCCATCAGCAATTTAAACAGACTGTCTCCACCAGAAGGAATGACATAATTTCAAAGTCCAGTCATTTTGAAATGCTGGCTATCAGGGACAGGGATCGCTGGTGGGTAGGGGGGTACTTCCTCTTTCGCTCCATTGTTTGGGAGATAGACAGCTGAACGTTTGCGTGAGACATGGTGGAAATGCTTGGTGATGATGACGGAGGTGGTGGTGTTGGTGGCACATCCTCTGTTTGCTGGGTGGCAGGTGCCACTGTGACTTCAGAGGTGGAGGAAGAGGCAGAGACAGCAGCAGAAGAGGAAGCAGGAGGAGCCTGAGACCTTTCTTGGTTTTTAAGGTGTTTACTCCACTGCAGTTCGTGGTTTGCACTGCTGTGCTGTTGCCTCTGGCCGACCTCTCTTCCTCAGAACTGCACAAGTCACTAGCATGAACTTGAGTCCAGTCGGGGTCTAGGACCTCATCGTCCTCCACATCATCTTCCACCCATTCTTGACCCCTGCCCTCCTCATCTTGACCCCTGCCCTCCTCGTTGGTCTGCACACTGCAGAAAGCCGCAGCAGTTGGCACCTGTGTTTTGTCATCATCAGAGATGTGCTGCGGTGATATTCCCATGTCCTCATCCTGCAACATAAGTGGTTGGGCATCAGTGCATTCAATATCTTCCAATTCTGGGGCAGGTCTCTGTGGATGGCCCGGGGAAACCCTGCCAGCAGAGTGATCAAAAAGCATAAGAGTCTGCTGCATGACTTGGCTGTCTGCTGCATGAGCTCAGGCTGCTTGGCTGCTTTGCAAGGGGGTCAGGTGAAAGACTGATGGGCATGGGTTGCAGGAACCAACTCTGAGCTTTCTGCAGAGGACTGGGTGGGAGATACTGTGAAGGAACTGGCGCCACTGTCATTCGAGCCTACCAAATAACACTGCAGGTTCTTTTGCCTACTTGCACCTAAAGAAGGTGTTTCATTTGGACCTGTAGCTGGCGCAGAACAGCCACATCCTCTCCCAGCAACAAGAGCTTCACCAACACCACCACGACCATGTCTACGTCCCTTATTAGATGTTCTCCTCATTATTTGCGTTCACCCACCAAACTAACAGATGGTTTATCTCAGGTGTCAATTTAACTGCCAAAAGTCAACAATTAAGTTCACTAACAGTAAGGCAGTACCAATGTCATAAACAGAATACATTTATTTAGGTCACACAACAGTGTAACGGAGCAATTCAATACAATTACTTCACTATCAACAAAAATTTGATTTTTCAAACCAACAATGTAACAGCAGAGGTTAACGGTTTAATTTGACTGCCAGAAATGCAGCCTACACTGTAAATGTGCTATCTACCACAAAACCGGTGTTTTTGCACCCAACCATGTAGATGAGGAGTTCCACAGGTTACTTAAAATGTCTGAAATACAGGGTAGGCAACAGATCTGCTATGTAGCACAAAACCAGTGCTTATTGCAACAAACTGCAGAAATGCAGTATGTTGCTGCAAAATTTGAAAACTGTTTTTTCAGTGTTGTATGCAAACCTGCTCTGTGGCAAAACAGTACGGGTTTATTAACCCAACTACAGAAATGCAGCTTTTCACCGCAAAATTTTAAAACAGTTTTTCAACGTTGTATGCAAACGTGCTCTGTGGCCCAACAATACAGGTTTATTAACCCAACTACAGAAATGCAGCTTTTCATCGCAAAATTTTAAAACAGTTTTTTCAGCCTTGTATGCAAACGTGCTCTGTGGCACAACAGTACAGGTTTATTAACCCAACTGCAGAAATGCAGTTTTTCACCGCAATATTTTAAAACTGTTTTTTCAGCGTTGTATGCAAACGTGCTCTGTGGCACAACAGTACGGGTTTATTAACCCAATGTGGGGAGTCGCTCTGGTAGATAGCGGTGCGGGTGCAGTACCGAGGCAAAACAAGGAGTCCAGAACGTGCAATCAACAGTGTTTTATTCACACTTGCACAAAAATAAACAACAAACAGTCTCTTCGCCGCAAGACAGTCGACGTCAGGTTTTCCAGGCCGTCTGCACTCCTCCTTGTTGGGCTCTGGCTTCCAGCCCAGGGAACTCCACATAGCACAGAATGGATCAGAACTCCCAAACTCAAATGACTCCACAGCCTAACAGCAGCTCCAGGACAATCACCACACACCCACACCCAGCTGCTGGCTGTGTTATAAAGGCCCGGGAAAACCCGGCCTGGACTGTGGGGAGTAGGCACCCACCCAACTCTTTGCCTACTCCCAGTAAGAGCCGGCCCGGATTGGCTTTACAGCCAAACTAAATAGCAATGTGTCAAAACAGCACTAGCTGCTGCTGACACGCAAGAAAACCCGGCTCTTACCTCACCGAGGCCAGGAACCTCGGTGACACGTACCTGCCATCGACCACGGTACCTTGCACCTTACCACACCAACTACAGAGATGCAGTATGTCACCCCAAAAATTATAAAACAGGTTTTTCAGCGTTGTATGCAAATATAATCTGTGGTACGACAGTACGAGTTTATTCCACCAACTTCAGAAATGCACTATGTCACCGCAAAATTTTAAAATAGGTTTTTCAGCGGTGTATACAAACGTGATCTGTGGTACGACAATACGGGTTTATTCCACCAACTACAGAAATGCATTATGTCACCGCAAAATTTTAAAATAGGTTTTTCAGCGGTGTATACAAAAGTGATCTGTGGTACGACAATACGGGTTTATTCCACCAACTACAGAAATGCATTATGTCCCTGCAAAATTTTAAAATAGGTTTTTCAGCGGTGTATGCAAACGCGCTCTGTGGTACGACAGTACGGGTTTATTCCACCAACTACAGAAATGCACTATGTCACCGCAAAATTTTAAAATAGGTTTTTCAGCGGTGTAGGCAAACGTGCTCTTTGGTACAACAGTACGGGTTTATTACAGCAACTACAGAAATGCACTATGTCACCGCACAATTTTAAAATAGGTTTTCCAGCGGTGTATGCAAACATTATCTGTGGTACGACAATACGAGTTTATTCCACAAACTACTGAAATGTACTATGTCACTGCAAAATTTTAAATAGTTTTTTTAGCGGTGTATGCAAATGTGCTCTGTGGTACCACAGTACGGGTTTATTTACCCAACTACAGAAATGCACTATGTCATCCCAAAATTATAAAATAGGTTATGTAGGGGGACTTGACCTGTTAGAAAAAAGGAATTTATCCTCCACTGAGCTACAAAAAAATAATTAGACTGATGTCCCTGGCAGGCTGGCACAAATGCAGGTCACATGCAGTTCCAAGGACACTGCAGTTGCTAAAATGGCCGCCGACCCTCACCTCAGTAACAGATGGATTAAAAATTATTTTGCAGTATCACTGGGCTCAGGGCTGGGTACAAATATGTAGCATAGCACCCTCAATAATTGCTGTAGTTTGAGGAGTTAACTCCACCAAGTTCAACAGATTTCTTCCCTAATCTCTCTTGAGATCACCAGCAGCAGCCTGTCCCTACACTAAGAGCTAAGAGAATGACTGTAAATAGAGGCTGGGTAACATGCTGCATTTAGCCAATCACAGCCTAGCCAATAGTAGGCATGGCTGTGATGATGGCTTCTTAGGGCAAAGTAGTGAAACGCTTGTTGATTGGCTGCCCTGCAGCTTTTCAAATAGTGGGAAGAAATCGCCGAACAACAAACCCGAACTTTTACGGAAATGTTCGGGTTCGAGTCCGAATCAACAGTAACAATAAAGTGGCCAACGCCTTTAACTATTTTTTTTTTGTAAGTCCTACTATTAACTGCATCAAGGTGGTTAAATGGCTGGGTTCGTTGCTAGCTAGGTTTTGATCAGTCAAATAGCATTGTATATTATCCCTTCTTTCCTGATTTTCATTTGACCATGAAGTAGTTCTCTACCAGTTTTGCCAACTAAACATTACAACGTGTCTATGTATATCATTGATGTATTGCAAAATATTCTGCAAATAAAAGTAAAAACCTTGATTTAAAGCCAAAATAAATGTATTGTTCTGTCTATAGTAATAATCACTTAGAAGTTCTCTGTCATTGCTTCCTAGATGTCTTTATATTTTTCTCTATTATTAATATTCACTAGAGAGTCATAATAGCCCAGGTTATATAATGAAGCATACGGTATCCCAGCTTTTTTTTTTTGGCAAGATCACTTCTTTGTGTGCCAGGCTTTTCATCACTGTCGACACAACCTGAGTATTCAGCACTATTTTCTTTATGTTTCGCTAACTGATTGTTATGGAAATAATTGATTTAAACATTATTAAAAATAATGTAATAGCCTCTTGGCAAGTTGTCAAGTGCCCATTCTCAAATATAGTACAGTCATAGTTCTGCCCTATTTGTATTAAAACAATGTTAAAAATAGGTTATAAATAATAACGATTTGAGTGGCTCTACGGGTAGGTGAGATGGTCGGGTGCTACTATCTAAATTAATCCCCCTGTCATTGAAGTAATATAATTGTCAAATAGAGATAGACACTACCAAATATCTGGGTGATTTGGAATCGCAATTATTTATTATACACATCAGTTTCAGCTTATAAATGTACTATAATACACATAACAATTACTCTAAAATAATCCTAAAAATAAAATATATCAATGAATAAAAATATCAATAAAACAGTAGTTTTTGTTACAATATACCAGCGAAAAGTCTGGTGGCGGCCGTCTTTAGTTGGCTAATATAGTGTTGAAATAACGCATGTGGTTTGATAGATGGCTTGTGTGCTGTGCGTTATAGGTGTGAATATAAAAAAACTTTGGATAATCTCATGAAATGTGGGGTGTTATTTGTGTCCCATTTGTCTCATCTCATGGATCCAATACATGCAGCAGTTCATGTAATAGCACTGGCACGCTCTGGGCCTTCCCCCAAATGTTCATGCGTTGACAGTGGAATAAACAGTTCATAATAGTAGATTAATTGATAGATTATTCGCTCAGAATATCCCCTTTATGTTGGGCAGGAATCAGGGTACTCACGGTTACTTTAACGGAGCTGCGGAGACGGTTTTTCGCTGTGTGGTGTCCCACCTGTGTTCAGTGTGATCGTCCTTACTCGTATAGCAGGTCTCGTGGAATCTTGTGAGAGTTGGAACGTTCACCATGTCCCGCTTGCAGATGCTTTGCCCTGGGGTTGATATTGATCGATGAGCGGCTGTTTTTTTCTATCTGCTTGATTTGTAGCAATGTTTTAAAGCTGTTTCTTGTTTCAGTTGTCCATAAGGTACTTGAGTAATTATATTATTATCTTTGAACTAAACGCGTTTCAGAGTATATGTAGTCTCTTACTCCTTCTTCAGTGGTCACTGAAGAATGAGTAAGAGACTACATATACTCCGAAACGCGTTTGGATCAAAGATAATAATATAAGTCTATTTAAAAATGTTAAAAATAGGAACGCACCACGGGTGCACTACCAATGAGCTCAGGTGAGGCGATTGCCTCAGGCAACACCAGGTAGGGGCAAGAGGGGGGCAGCCAAAGGGCCATGTCCTCAAGGGAAGGAGTTAGGTTAAGAAATTGGCATTGGGAAAGGGGGTGCCATTTCAGTTTTTGCCTCAGGCAGCAGAAAGGCTAGGTGCACCCCTGGAAAGCAATATTGCCTTATGTTACTGTGCAAATAAACCTATAATCTAGAATATCTGGAGGCTACAGATTTTTTTAAATGAATCTGCCAACAGCCATCACTCTATTCAAATGTTTGAATACAGACATAGCTGTGGTTCACCTGATTAAAACTCTGAGGGTCCATTCCTGAGTTCTGATACTTTTACTTAATATGCAAATTAGGCCTTTGGCATCACCATTTTTCTTAGTGCACCCATGCTTCGCTCCTTTCTGTGGGAAGACCTTTCCTTGCTGCTTTGCTACTACCTGGCCCTATCAATCAAAGCATCCAGGAACGGGCAGGCCACAAAAAGGAGTTGAGCTTGGGTGCAACAACATCGATGGTGATGACCTTGTTGCACCAAAGGTCTAATTTGCACCTTAAGTAAAAGTATCATAACTTGGGAACTGAGCCTCCGATCAACAAAAGAAAAACAGTGTTTTAATTAGGTGGACCACAGCTGTGTGTCTTTGCAAATAGTTTGATAGTGAGGTATCTGATGACAGATTCTCTTTAAGAAATACAGTCATCTTTGTGCCCTCTTTCACATCTTAGATATATTCTACTACTGTTCAAATGGTCTCTATAAAATGATGGAAACATAAAATATATGTTGTATTGTAGCATATAGCCAGGAACTAGAATCCTGTGCCATTTTACTTAATTATAGAACCTTGCTAGGTATACAGTAGTCAGATAGCCAATGAAAGAGGTGCAGGATCTGGAGCTCCAGAGCCACCTTGTGGCCACCCAAGCACCATTATCAAATCCAATGATGTACATTTTATCACCAAAGAAATAAATAATGAAAAATGTATACTGTAGGTCATGCAAAGAAAGCATTGGCAATTATAGATGCTAATACACATTGTCAGACTGGGGTTCTTTGTGCACACCAGAAGAAATCCTTCTCACGGCCCAACTTCTATATCATCAATAATGTCTAATATGTTTTTACTCAAGGAGATAGACTCTAGTGGCAAATAATTACCCACAAAGGCAGCTTCAAATGTTTTTTTTTCTCTAGACTTTTGGGACCCGCTATTGCATTAGAGCCTGGGCCCACCCGATGATCCTCTGGTACTCAAGCGGGCCAGTCCAACCCTGCTAACATGTAAATGTCAAATGTTCAGAAAATTTCTAGAACAGAATGTGAATCTTGAGTTTAAAAAGTAATAGCCCAATAGTCTATTTCCAATATATCACTACATAACTTACTATACAGTATTAATAACTTCTTACTTATTTGTGCAATAGTTAACACAGGCCTTTCAAATGTTTTCTATTGAGGTCTCACCCATCTGAACATAGACTTTACCAGTAGTTGAAGTCAATGCTAAAATAATAAAATAGCACAAATTGTCTTAGGAAAAAAAAATAATATTTGTACCATGTTAACTACTGTAGTAGTGATGAGCGTCCTCCTTAATTGTGAGCAGCGATCATTTGAGTAGACACAGCAGTGGGATGGTTACACTGATAATACGGTTATTGCCACTAACCATCTGTGTGGATTCATCAAAGTTTTTTAAAACCTCACATAGCTCAGACATCAATGCCCACTCCTCACTTGTGAATAATGGCATTTGACTGGAAAGGCGACAACCATGTTGCAGCTGGTATTCAACAACTGCCTTCTGCTGCTCTCAAAGCCTGGCCAACATGTAGAATGTAAAGTTCCAGCATGTGCTCATGTCACACAAGAGTCGGTGAGCAGGAAGCCGCAAGCGCTGCTACAGCATTGACAGACCGGCTGAGGCTGTGGACGACTTGCGGAAATGGGCAAACACACCGCGCGCCTTCACTAGTAGCTGTTGAAAATTGGGGTAGGTTTTGATAAATCAATGAACCACTAAGTTTAAGACATGGGCTAGGCATGAGATTTGTATCAGGTTGCCGAGCTCTAAGGCCGCCACTAAGTTACGGCCATTGTCAGACACAACCATGCCTGGTTGTAGGTTGAGTGGCGAGAACCACAGCTCGGTCTGGTCCCTTATACCCTGCCACAGGTCTGCGGCAGTGTGCTGTATGTCCCCTAAGCAGATTAGCTTCAGCACGGCCTGTTGACGCTTACCCACAGCAGTGCTACACTGTTTCCAGCTAGAGACTGATGGCTGACTGCTGCTGGAGCTGGAAGTGGAGGAGGAGGTTGCGGAGGAGGAGAAGTGGGGGTTGGAGCTAGTAACATAGCTGCTGGTGGAGACCCTGATGGACGTAGGGCCTGCAATCCTGGGTGAAGGTAGCACCTGTGCCATTCCAGGGTACAACTCACTCCAGGCCTCCACAACATTCACCCAGTGTGCGGTCAAGGAAATGTAGCATCCCTGGCCACCAGCACTTCTCCATGTGTCCGTGGTGAAGTGGACCTTCCCAGTAAGTGCGTTGGTCAGGGAACGGGTGATGTTCTGGGACAGATGCTGGTGTAAGGTGGGCATGGCGGCTGGGCACTCCGTACGATATCAAGCTGCGGAAGGCCGCAGTGTCCACAAGCCTAAATGGCAACATTTCAAGTGCCAGTAATTTCCAAAAGTTGCGCATTTAATGATATGGCCTGTTTATTTGTGCTTGCATTCAAATGCCTGTGTTATTGACATTTTGACGCTGCACTGGGACAGGAAAGTGGATGTTGTTGCTGACGGTTCACGCGAAGGTCCAGGTGCAGGGCGAGGGGCATCCGGTCCTGCGCCTTCGACAGGGGATTGGCCAGCAGTGCATAACACAGGGGAAGAGGAGGCAGTAGTGTGACCCGCAGACCCAGATTATGGACCGAGGCGTTTGGCCCATTAGGGTGCTTGGATGCCATGTGACGGATCATGCTGGTGGTAATGAGGTTGCTAGTGTTCACGCCCCGACTAATTGTGGTACGGCACAGGTTGCAAACTACCACGCTTTTGTCATCTGCACTTTCCTCAAAAAAGCACCTTACTGCGGATCACCTACCCCTTGGCAAGGTAGATTTATGCATGGGGGTACTCTAACAGTTGCAGGCCTGTTTGGTGTGGGCCATCTTCTCCCTTTTGCAACCCCACTGCCTCATCCAGACTGTTGCGGTTCTGCGGATCCCTCCCTCTCTGTAATGCTGTCCTCGCTCGGCTTTTCACCTTCCCATGTTGGGTCAGGGACCTCATCGTCCACCACCTCCTCTTCCACTTCCTCACTTTTCTCATCCACCTGACTTGACCTAACCACAACCTCAGTGGTTGACAACTGTGTCTCATCATCATCCACCTCGTGAACGAATAATTGCCATTCAACACTGTCATCTTCTTGAGACTGGGAAGGCTCAAGAGGTTGGGAATCAGGGCACAATATCTCAGGTTAATCTTCAAGCGTGCTGGGCACGAGGGCCAAATCTAATAGTGGCGCTGGAAAGAGCTCCTCGGAATATCTGAGTGTGGGATTACTCATTTGGCAAGCCTTTCCATGGTGGGAGGGAGGAGGATCAGAGTGAGGATTCGGTTGACCAGACTCTTGACTAGAGTTGAGCGAACACCTGGATGTTCGGGTTCGACGAGTTCGGCCGAACTTTCGAAAAATGTTCGGGTTCGGGATCCGAACTCGACCCGAACTTCATCCCGAACCCGAACCCCATAGAAGTCAATGGGGACCCGAACTTTTGGGCACTAAAAAGGCTGTAAAACACACCCGGAAAGGGCTAGAGGGCTGCAAAAGGCAGCAAAATGTAGTTAAATCCCCTGCAAACAAATGTAGATAGGGAAATGATGAGTTAACATAAAATAAATAAAAATTAAACAATATTAATTGGAGTGAGGTCCCATAGCACATAATCAGGCTTCAAGTCACCCACCAATGGAGAAGGTCACTTACTATTATTTTGACCACAGCACCCAGACAAAGGAGAGAGGTCCCACAGCAGAGAACCAGGCATCATATCACCCACCACAGGAGTAGGCCACCATTTAGTTACTTTGACCCCTACACCCAGACGGAGAAGAGAGGTTACACAGCAGAGAATCAGGCATCATATCAACCACCACAGGAGAAGCCACCATTTAGTTACTTTGACCCTGCACCCAGGAAGAGGAGAGAGGCCCCACAGCACATATTCTGGCATCATATCAGCCACCACAGGAGAAGCCACCATTGAGTTACTTTGACCCCTGCACCCAGGAAGAGGAGAGAGGCCCCACAGCACATATTCTGGCATCATACTAACCACCACAGGAGAAGCCACCATTGAGTTACTTTGACCCCTGCACCCAGGAAGAGGAGAGAGGCCCCACAGAACATATTCTGGCATCATATCAGCCACCACAGGAGAAGCCACCATTGAGTTACTTTGACCCCCGCACCCAGGAAGAGGAGAGAGGCACCACAGCACATATTCTGGCATCATATCACCCACCACAGGAGTAGGCCACCATTTAGTTACTTTGACCCCTACACCCAGACGGAGGAGAGAGGTTACACAGCAGAGAATCAGGCATTTAGATCACCCACCACAGGAGTAGGCCACCATTGAATCAGACCCCGGCAACCATGTCAGATGGCACAAGCATAAGCTTTATATCAATCAGCACAGGAGAAGGCGACTTTGAAAGACTTTGACCCCTACACCCAGATGGAGGAGAGAGGTTTCACAGCAGAGAATCAGGCATCATATCAACCACCACAGGAGAAGCCACCATTTAGTTACTTTGACCCCTGCACCCAGGAAGAGGAGAGAGGCACCACAGCACATATTCTGGCATCATATCAGCCACCACAGGAGAAGCCACCATTGAATTACTTTGACCCCTGCACCCAGGAAGAGGAGAGAGGCCCCACAGCACATATTCTGGCATCATATCACCCACCACAGGAGTAGGCCACCATTTAGTTACTTTGACCCCTACACCCAGACGGAGGAGAGAGGTTACACAGCAGAGAATCAGGCATTTAGATCACCCACCACAGGAGTAGGCCCCAATTTAATGGGACCCCGGCAACCATGTCAGATGGCACAACCATCAGCTTCATATCAATCAGCACAGGAGAAGGCGACTTTGAAAGACTTTGACCCCTACACCCAGACGGAGGAGAGAGGTTTCACAGCAGAGAATCAGGCATTTAGATCACCCACCACAGGAGTAGGCCCCCATTGAATCAGACCCTGGCAACCATGTCAGATGGCACAACCATCAGCTTTATATCAATCAGCACAGGAGAAGGCGACTTTGAAAGACTTTGACCCCTACACCCAGATGGAGGAGAGAGGTTTCACAGCAGAGAATCAGGCATCATATCAACCACCACAGGAGAAGCCACCATTTAGTTACTTTGACCCTGCACCCAGGAAGAGGAGAGAGGCCCCACAGCACATATTCTGGCATCATATCAGCCACCACAGGAGAAGCCACCATTGAGTTACTTTGACCCCTGCACCCAGGAAGAGAGAGAGGCCCCACAGCACATATTCTGGCATCATACTAACCACCACAGGAGAAGCCACCATTGAGTTACTTTGACCCCTGCACCCAGGAAGAGGAGAGAGGCCCCACAGCACATATTCTGGCATCATATCAGCCACCACAGGAGAAGCCACCATTGAGTTACTTTGACCCCGCACCCAAGGAGAGGAGAGAGGCACCACAGCACATATTCAGGCATCATATCACACACCACAGGAGAAGGCCTCTTTCAGTGATTTAGGCCTTTGGACCCAGACAGAGGAGAGAGGCACCACAGCACATATTCTGGCATCATATCAGCCACCACAGGAGAAGCCACCATTGAGTTACTTTGACCCTGCACCCAGGAAGAGGAGAGAGGCCCCACAGCACATATTCTGGCATCATACTAACCACCACAGGAGAAGCCACCATTGAGTTACTTTGACCCCCGCACCCAGGAAGAGGAGAGAGGCACCACAGCACATATTCTGGCATCATATCAGCCACCACAGGAGAAGCCACCATTGAGTTACTTTGACCCTGCACCCAGGAAGAGGAGAGAGGCCCCACAGCACATATTCTGGCATCATATCAGCCACCACAGGAGAAGCCACCATTGAGTTACTTTGACCCCGCACCCAGGAAGAGGAGAGAGGCACCACAGCACATATTCAGGCATCATATCACACACCACAGGAGAAGGCCTCTTTCAGTGATTTAGGCCTTTGGACCCAGACAGAGGAAAGAGGCACCACAGCACATATTCTGGCATCATATCAGCCACCACAGGAGAAGCCACCATTGAGTTACTTTGACCCCTGCACCCAGGAAGAGGAGAGAGGCCCCACAGCACATATTCTGGCATCATACTAACCACCACAGGAGAAGCCACCATTGAGTTACTTTGACCCCTGCACCCAGGAAGAGGAGAGAGGCACCACAGCACATATTCTGGCATCATATCAGCCACCACAGGAGAAGCCACCATTGAGTTACTTTGACCCCTGCACCCAGGAAGAGGAGAGAGGCCCCACAGCACATATTCTGGCATCATATCAGCCACCACAGGAGAAGCCACCATTTAGTTACTTTGACCCCTTCACCCAAACAGAGGAGAGAGGTTCCACATCAGAGAATCAGGCATCATATCAACCACCACAGGAGTAGGCCACAATTTAGTTTATTTGACCCCTGCACCCAGGAAGAGGAGAGAGGCCCCACAGCACATATTCTGGCATCATATCACACACCACAGGAGAAGGCCTCTTTCAGTGATTTAGGCCTTTGGACCCAGACAGAGGAGAGAGGTCCCACAGCAGAGAACCAGGCATCATATCACCCACCACAGGAGTAGGCCACCATTTAGTTACTTTGACCCCTACACCCAGACGGAGGAGAGAGGTTTCACAGCAGAGAATCAGGCATTTAGATCACCCACCACAGGAGTAGGCCCCCATTGAATCAGACCCTGGCAACCATGTCAGATGGCACAACCATCAGCTTTATATCAATCAGCACAGGAGAAGGCGACTTTGAAAGACTTTGACCCCTACACCCAGATGGAGGAGAGAGGTTTCACAGCAGAGAATCAGGCATCATATCAACCACCACAGGAGAAGCCACCATTTAGTTACTTTGACCCCTGCACCCAGGAAGAGGAGAGAGGCACCACAGCACATATTCTGGCATCATATCAGCCACCACAGGAGAAGCCACCATTGAGTTACTTTGACCCCTGCACCCAGGAAGAGGAGAGAGGCACCACAGCACATATTCTGGCATCATATCACCCACCACAGGAGTAGGCCACCATTTAGTTACTTTGACCCCTACACCCAGACGGAGGAGAGAGGTTACACAGCAGAGAATCAGGCATTTAGATCACCCACCACAGGAGTAGGCCACCATTGAATCAGACCCCGGCAACCATGTCAGATGGCACAAGCATAAGCTTTATATCAATCAGCACAGGAGAAGGTGACTTTGATAGAATTTGACCCCTCCACACCGGACGGAGGAGAGAGGTTTCAAAGCAGAGAATCAGGCATTTAGATCACCCACCACAGGAGTAGGCCCCAATTTAATGGGACCCCGGCAACCATGTCAGATGGCACAACCATCAGCTTCATATCAATCAGCACAGGAGAAGGCGACTTTGAAAGACTTTGACCCCTTCACCCAAACAGAGGAGAGAGGTTCCACATCAGAGAATCAGGCATCATATCAACCACCACAGGAGTAGGCCACAATTTAGTTTATTTGACCCCTGCACCCAGGAAGAGGAGAGAGGCCCCACAGCACATATTCTGGCATCATATCACACACCACAGGAGAAGGCCTCTTTCAGTGATTTAGGCCTTTGGACCCAGACAGAGGAGAGAGGTCAGAGATTAGCTTCATATCCCCCAGCACAGCAGAAGACCGCTTTATTTGACTTAGGCCTCAGCACCCAGACAGAAGACAGAGGTAGCATGGCAGAGGTTATGGCTTCATGTCACCCGTTAGTTTAACCGGCCACTTTCATCTGGTTAGGCCCCGGCGCCCAGACAGAGAAGAGTTTCATTCAACTGTGGGTTTCATAAAATTTGTATCAAATAAAGAAGTGGCCCGTAGCACAACAAGACATGTTTTAGGCAGTTAATAAGGACTACTCTGCACAAGGGAGGGACAGGTCCTGTGGGATCCATGCCTGGTTCATCTTTATGAAGGTCAGCTTGTCCACGTTGGCTGTGGACAGGCGGCTGCGCTTGTCAGTACGACGCCCCTGCCGTGCTGAATACGCTGTTCAGATAAAACGCTGGCCGCCGGGCAGGAAAGCACCTCCAAGGCATAACATGCTAACTCTGGCCACGTGGACAATTTCGAAACCCAGTAGTTGAATGGGGCCGAACCATCCGTCAGGATGTGGAGGGGTGTGCAGACATACTGTTCAACCATGTTAGTGAAATGCTGCCTCCTGCTAACACGCTCCGTATCAGGTGTCGGTGCAGATAGCTGTGGCGTGGAGACAAAACTTTTCCACATTTCTGCCATGCTAACCCTGCCCTCAGATGAGCTGGCCGTGACACAGCTGCGTTGGCGACCTCTTGCCACTCCTCTGCCTTCACCTTCCACCTGTTCCCCTGTGACATGTGGGAATGCTCTCAAGAGCGCCTCTATCAGCGTAGCGCTTGTACTCGCGCATCTTACGGTCGCGCTCCAGTTCAGGAATTAAAGTGGGCACATTGTCTTTATACCGGGATCCAGCAGGGTGGCCACCCAGTAGTCTGCACACGTTAAAACGTGGGCAACTCTGCTGTCGTTGCGCAGGCATTGGAGCATATATTCGCTCATGTGGGCCAGGCTACCCATGGGTAAGGACAAGCTGTCCTCTGTGGGAGGCGATCGTCATCGCCCACCGTATCCCCCCAGCCACGCACCAGTGATGGGCCTGGGCTGCCACCCCGCTGTGAACTTGCGCCATCCTCGTCCCCTCCACCTCCTCCTCCTCATCCTCCTCGTCCTCCAGTACAGTGCCTTGGCTGGCGACTTGTGAACCTGTCCTCTGCTGCTTAAACAAACCTCCCTCTGAGCCAATTCGAACAGACTGGCCCGAAAGTGTTAGAAACGAGCCCTCATCCTCCTCCTCCTCCACCTGGGCCACCTCCTCTAACATCATTGCCCTAAGTGTTTTCTCAAGGAGACATAGAAGTGGTATTGTAACGCTGATAACAGTGTCATCGCCACTGGCCATGTTGGTGGAGTACTCGAAACAGCGCAGCAGGGCACACAGGTCTCGCATGGAGGCCCAATCATTGGTGGTGAAGTGGTGCTGTTCGGCAGTACGACTGACGCGAGCGTGCTGCAGCTGAAACTCCACTATGGCCTGCTGCTGCTCGCACAGTCTCTCCAGCATGTGCAAGGTGGAGTTCCACCGGGTGGGCACGTCGCATATGAGGCGGTGAGCGGGAAGGCCGAGTTCCGCTGTAGCGCAGACAGGCGAGCAGCGGCAGGATGTGAACGGCGGAAGCGCGCACAGACGGCCCGCACTTTATGCAGCAGCTCTGACATGTTGGGGTAGTGGTGAATGAACCTCTGCACCACCAAGTTCAGCACATGCGCCAGGCAAGGGATGTGCGTCAAACCGGCTAGTCCCAGAGCTGCCACGAGATTTCGCCCATTATCGCATACCACCAGGCCTGGCTTGAGGCCCACCGGCAGAAACCACTCGCCGGTCTGTTGTTCAATACCCCGCCACAACTCCTGCGCGGTGTGGGGCCTGTCCCCCAAACATATGAGTTTCAGAATGGCCTGCTGACGCTACCCCGGGCTGTGCTGAAGTTGGTGGTGAAGGTGTGTGGCTGACCGGATGAGCTGGTGGAAGCAGTGGAGGAGGAAGCCGAGTAGGAGGAGGAGGCTACAGGAGGCAGAGAATGATGCCCTGCGATCCTAGGGGGCGGAAGGACGTGCGCCAAGGAACTGTCCGCCGGGGCCCAGCCGCCACTACATTCATCCAGTGTGCAGTTAGTGAGATATAGCGTCCCTGGCCGTGCTTACTGGTCCACGTATCTGTGGTTAGGTGGACCTTGCCACAAATGGCGTTGCGCAGTGCACACTTGATTTTATCGGACACTTGCATGTGCAGGGAAGGCACGGCTGTCTTGGAGAAGTAGTGGCGGCTGGGAACCACATACTGCGGGACAGCCATGGCCATCAGCTGTTTGAAGCTGTCTGTGTCCACCAGCCGGAATGACAGCATTTCAAAGGCCAGCAGTTTAGAAATGCTGGCGTTCAGGCCAAGGGCTCGAGGGTGACTCGGGGAATTTGCGCTTCCTCTCTAAGGTTTGAGATATTGAGAGCTGAACGCTGCTGTGTGATATAGTGGAGACGCTAGTTGACGGTGGCGGTGGTGGTGGTGTCGGTGGCACATCCTCTGTTTGCTGCTCGGCAGGTGGCAACATTCCTCTCGAGGCGGAAGCCGAGG
This sequence comes from Bufotes viridis, assembly GCA_033119425.1. Lineage (NCBI taxonomy): Eukaryota > Metazoa > Chordata > Amphibia > Anura > Bufonidae > Bufotes > Bufotes viridis. The sequence continues at coordinate 135,376,272 of CM065590.1, forward strand.
CAGCAGCGGTAGAGGGAGCAGGGGAGCCTCAGCGAGTGCCTGGTTTTTAAGGTGTGTACCCCACTGCAGTTCATGCTTTGCATGTAGATGCCTGGTCATGCAGGTTGTGCTGAGGTTCAGAACGTTAATGCCTCGCCTCAGGCTCTGATGGCAGAGCGTGCAAGTCACTCGGGTCTTGTCGGTAGGACATTGTTTAAAGAAGTGCCATGCCAGGGAACTCTTTGAAGCTGCCTTTGTGGGGCTGGGTCCCTGTTGGCGATGTCCAGTAGCAGGCGAACTCTGGGGCGGCGGCTCGTCTGCTTTGGCCCCCTGCTCCCTCTTTGGCTTCGCTGTTGTCTCGGTCTCACCACTACCTCTTCCTCTGAACTGTGAAAGTCATCGCCACGACCTTCAGTCCATGTGGGGTCTAAGACCTCATCGTCCTCTGCATCGTCTTCCACCCAGTCTCCCTCCCTGACCTCCTCCTGTTCAGTCTGCACACTGCAAAAAGACGCGGCAGTGGGCACCTGTGTTTCGTCATCATCAGAGACGTGCGGACTCCGATGAGGTGGTATTCCCATGTCCTCTTCATCTGGAGACATAAGTGGTTGTGCGTCAGTGCATGGTATGTCTTCCTCCACTGGGGAAGGGCTAGGTGGACGCCCTGGGAAACCCTGGAAGCAGAGTCTTCAAACAGAAGAAGAGACTGCTGCATAACTTGTGGCTCAGACCGTTTCCCTGATATGCTTGGGGGTGATGTGACAGACTGATGGGCTTGGTTTTCAGGTGCCACCTGTGCGCTTTCCGCAGAAGACTGGGTGGAAGACCATGTGGTGAACGTGCTGGAAGCACTGTCGGCCACCCAATCGATTAATGCCTGTACCTGCTCAGGCCTTACCATCCTAAGAGCGGCATTGGGCCCCACGAGATATTGCGGTACATTCTGCCGGCTAGTTGAGGGAGTTCGTTCCCTACTGTGTGCGCCTGAGGCCGAACGGCCACGTCCTCTACCAGCAACAGAGGCTCCACGGACACCACCACGACCGCGTCCTCGTCCCTTAATAGTATTTTTCTTCATTGTTGCGATTCAACTCGCACCACAATGAAATATATTATTTTTATAAGCAAAATCCCCTCACTGGAATACTTTCAGTCTTTTGACTGTATGGATTACAGATGGAATGACTGTTATATGTGAGTACCGCTTTCTTTGACAGATTCTAGTATGGGTACATATATGTTTTCCCAACCCCAGCACATTAATTTGCTAATTCCAGATGTATGAAACGCAGGCCTAACTGTATCTAGTATATTGAACGCCAGATAAACTAACTTGGCCTTTTTAAATAAAAAAATTCCCTCACTGGAATACTTTCAGTCTTTTGACTGTATGGATTACAGATGGAATGACTGTTATATGTGAGTACCGCTTTCTTTGACAGATTCTAGTATGGGTACATATATGTTTTCCCAACCCCAGCACATTAATTTGCTAATTCCAGATGTATGAAACGCAGGCCTAACTGTATCTAGTATATTGAACGCCAGATAAACTAACTTGGCCTTTTTAAATAAAAAAATTCCCTCACTGGAATACTTTCAGTCTTTTGACTGTATGGATTACAGATGGAATGACTGTTATATGTGAGTACCGCTTTCTTTGACAGATTCTAGTATGGGTACATATATGTTTTCCCAACCCCAGCACATTAATTTGCTAATTCCAGATGTATGAAACGCAGGCCTAACTGTATCTAGTATATTGAACGCCAGATAAACTAACTTGGCCTTTTTTAAATAAAATAAATTCCCTCACTGGAATACTTTCAGTCTTTTGACTGTATGGATTACAGATGGAATGACTGTTATATGTGAGTACCGCTTTCTTTGACAGATTCTAGTATGGGTACATATATGTTTTCCCAACCCCAGCACATTAGTTTGCTAATTCCAGATGTATGAAACGCAGGCCTAACTGTATCTAGTATATTGAACGCCAGATAAACTAACTTGGCCTTTTTAAATAAAAAAATCCCTCACTGGAATACTTTCAGTCTTTTGACTGTATGGATTACAGATGGAATGACTGTTATATGTGAGTACCGCTTTCTTTGACAGATTCTAGTATGGGTACATATATGTTTTCCCAACCCCAGCACATTAGTTTGCTAATTCCAGATGTATGAAACGCAGGCCTAACTGTATCTAGTATATTGAACGCCAGATAAACTAACTTGGCCTTTTTAAATAAATAAAAATCCCTCACTGGAATACTTTCAGTCTTTTGACTGTATGGATTACAGATGGAATGACTGTTATATGTGAGTACCGCTTTCTTTGACAGATTCTAGTATGGGTACATATATGTTTTCCCAACCCCAGCACATTAGTTTGCTAATTCCAGATGTATGAAACGCAGGCCTAACTGTATCTAGTATATTGAACGCCAGATAAACTAACTTGGCCTTTTTTAAATAAAAAAATCCCTCACTGGAATACTTTCAGTCTTTTGACTGTATGGATTACAGATGGAATGACTGTTATATGTGAGTACCGCTTTCTTTGACAGATTCTAGTATGGGTACATATATGTTTTCCCAACCCCAGCACATTAGTTTGCTAATTCCAGATGTATGAAACGCAGGCCTAACTGTATCTAGTATATTGAACGCCAGATAAACTAACTTGGCCTTTTTAAATAAAAAAATTCCCTCACTGGAATACTTTCAGTCTTTTGACTGTATGGATTACAGATGGAATGACTGTTATATGTGAGTACCGCTTTCTTTGACAGATTCTAGTATGGGTACATATATGTTTTCCCAACCCCAGCACATTAATTTGCTAATTCCAGATGTATGAAACGCAGGCCTAACTGTATCTAGTATATTGAACGCCAGATAAACTAACTTGGCCTTTTTAAATAAAAAAATTCCCTCACTGGAATACTTTCAGTCTTTTGACTGTATGGATTACAGATGGAATGACTGTTATATGTGAGTACCGCTTTCTTTGACAGATTCTAGTATGGGTACATATATGTTTTCCCAACCCCAGCACATTAGTTTGCTAATTCCAGATGTATGAAACGCAGGCCTAACTGTATCTAGTATATTGAACGCCAGATAAACTAACTTGGCCTTTTTTAAATAAAAAAATCCCTCACTGGAATACTTTCAGTCTTTTGACTGTATGGATTACAGATGGAATGACTGTTATATGTGAGTACCGCTTTCTTTGACAGATTCTAGTATGGGTACATATATGTTTTCCCAACCCCAGCACATTAATTTGCTAATTCCAGATGTATGAAACGCAGGCCTAACTGTATCTAGTATATTGAACGCCAGATAAACTAACTTGGCCTTTTTAAATAAAAAAATTCCCTCACTGGAATACTTTCAGTCTTTTGACTGTATGGATTACAGATGGAATGACTGTTATATGTGAGTACCGCTTTCTTTGACAGATTCTAGTATGGGTACATATATGTTTTCCCAACCCCAGCACATTAATTTGCTAATTCCAGATGTATGAAACGCAGGCCTAACTGTATCTAGTATATTGAACGCCAGATAAACTAACTTGGCCTTTTTAAATAAAAAAATTCCCTCACTGGAATACTTTCAGTCTTTTGACTGTATGGATTACAGATGGAATGACTGTTATATGTGAGTACCGCTTTCTTTGACAGATTCTAGTATGGGTACATATATGTTTTCCCAACCCCAGCACATTAATTTGCTAATTCCAGATGTATGAAACGCAGGCCTAACTGTATCTAGTATATTGAACGCCAGATAAACTAACTTGGCCTTTTTTAAATAAAAAAATTCCCTCACTGGAATACTTTCAGTCTTTTGACTGTATGGATTACAGATGGAATGACTGTTATATGTGAGTACCGCTTTCTTTGACAGATTCTAGTATGGGTACATATATGTTTTCCCAACCCCAGCACATTAATTTGCTAATTCCAGATGTATGAAACGCAGGCCTAACTGTATCTAGTATATTGAACGCCAGATAAACTAACTTGGCCTTTTTTAAATAAAAAATTCCCTCACTGGAATACTTTCAGTCTTTTGACTGTATGGATTACAGATGGAATGACTGTTATATGTGAGTACCGCTTTCTTTGACAGATTCTAGTATGGGTACATATATGTTTTCCCAACCCCAGCACATTAATTTGCTAATTCCAGATGTATGAAACGCAGGCCTAACTGTATCTAGTATATTGAACGCCAGATAAACTAACTTGGCCTTTTTAAATAAAAAAATTCCCTCACTGGAATACTTTCAGTCTTTTGACTGTATGGATTACAGATGGAATGACTGTTATATGTGAGTACCGCTTTCTTTGACAGATTCTAGTATGGGTACATATATGTTTTCCCAACCCCAGCACATTAATTTGCTAATTCCAGATGTATGAAACGCAGGCCTAACTGTATCTAGTATATTGAACGCCAGATAAACTAACTTGGCCTTGTTTAAATAAAAAAAATTCCCTCACTGGAATACTTTCAGTCTTTTGACTGTATGGATTACAGGTGGACTGGTATTAGTAGGGGTGACACAAGCACACCCAAGTCCCTGATGTAGGATTTCTATGGCACAGACCACTATTACAAGTGATTAATGGACGTTGGGAGAGATTGTGCTGCAGCACTAGTCCCAAGATGGCCGCCGCCTATCAGCCCAGTAACATGTGCCACAAAATGGTCTGCACAACCTTTAAAAAAATAGCCTTGGACTGTGCTGCTAAATCGCTATTGGTCTGAATCCCAGGTGTAGATGTCTGACTTGTTTGGAGCTTTGGAATGCACACTGTGGCAGCTTCTGCTGCAGCACTACAAGTCGCAAATGGCGGCCGGCGGTCAGCCCAGGTACATGTGGATGGAAAAATCACTCTGGCCACTCTAAAAATAGCCAATCCCTATCAAAAAAGCAGCTCAGCTGCAGTTGTTCAGATGAATCACAGGTGGAGGAGAGAAATTTGCTTCCAGTTATTCAATTATCCCTGCCTATTCTCGCCCTAGCATCAGCTGCGTCTATCCCTGTTCTATTCACATCGGGAGTGAGCACGTCCCGACGTGCGCACAAGCTTATAAAGAGGCTGAGTCACATGCTGCACTCGGCCAATCACAGCCTTGCCAATAGTAGGCATGGCTGCGATGGCATCTTAGGGCAAGTAGTATGATGCATGTTGATTGGCTGCTTTGCAGCCTTTCAAAATGCGCCTAAATACATGCCGAACGACGAACCCGAACCCGAACTTTTTTGAAAATGTCCGGGTTCGGGTCCGGGTCCCGGACACCCCAAAATTCGGTACGAACCCGAACGATGCTCGAACTGTTCGCTCAACACTACTCTTGACTAAACAGACTGGATGAAAGGGTGGTGCTTAACCGACTGGAAGCATTATCTTCAGCAATCCAACCGACCACCTGTTAACACTGGTCCGACTTGGACAGTGTTGTCCTGCACCGCCCAGCTAAGTTGGACATGAAGCTGGGTAAAGTGGATGTTTTTTTTTTTTTCTGGTGCCCTGACAGCAGGCACAGTTTCAATGCGCCCAGGGCCATGGCCTCTGCACCATCAGCATCACGCCCACTTCCACGTCCCTTAGTGCTCGCCTTTTTCATACTAATGGTTTTGTCACTACGTGTGGCGCATATTGTTTTACTGTGCGCTAAAAACACAGTTTTAAGATGCAGGACAGTATATGTCACAGCAACCCACAGCATATGGACACTATATTAGGCCCAGATTATTGGAATTTGTAATACAGACACTGTTTGCAGATGTAGTACAGTATTGGTTACAGAACACCACATATTTGATTATAAATGCTATATTAGGCTCAGATTAGTGGAATTTGTAATACAGACAATGTTTGCAGATGTAGTTCAGTATTTTTTACATAAAGCCACACATTTGGACACTAGATGTGGCCCAGATTATTGAAGACGCAGTCTGCGGATGATGTACAGTATATGTCACTAATAGGTATAAAATAAAAATATCTTGCTGCTGTCAAACACACACAGTAGTCCTTAAAAGGGTCTTTGAAAAGCTTTTGGTAGTAAAAACAGCAAATTTCTCTCACTGCACTGTCCCTTCCGAAGCACTGTCCCTCAGACTGCAGGAGGTAAATAGAATGCTGCTCTAAAACACACACATAGTAGTCTTTAAAAGGACTTTTGGGTCTTGGAAAAGCTTTCTCAGAATAAAAACAGTGAAATTCTCTCCCTACTCTGTCTTTCCCTTTCTACGCTCTGCTCTTGAAAACTACGCTCTGCTCTTGAAAACTAGCCAATAAAGGGCATCACCGACTGAGCACTCTCAATTTTTATATTTAAATTTGTCTTATATTTGAGTCACCTGTATCCAGTATAACATTTAAATACGTACAAATTATGTTGCTAAAACAGAGTGAGCTTCTTGCAAAGAACAATCTGTGCAGTAGGCAAGATTAGCATCAGATTAACAGTCGCCTCAGTTGTATTTCATCAATGACTAGTGATGGCCTTGCAGTTCGTCCGGCGGTAGTTTCGCGACGAACCTTGCGCATTCACAATTCGCCGAACATGCCAACATATGGCGATGTCCACCGGCGCCATATTCTTTTGCATTAAGCCAAAATTTGACCCATTACACATCCATCAGGTAGGACAGGACAGCCAATTGAGATGCTTCAGCACATGGACACACCCCCACCCTATAACAGAACCCAATCTGGCAGCCATTTTACATTCTGTGTTTTGTCAGTGTAGGGATAGGTTGCTTTGTGGAGCAGGGCCAGACTGTTAGGGACACCAATCGCTAGCTAATAGACCCACAAAAGTACTTTTAGGTCTGTTATAGGTGTTATATACTGAGGGATGTGATATACTTATAATATACTTTCTAACATAGAAAGTAAATTATAGTACATTTGTATTATGCTGCAGTTGTGTGCGATTCTGCTGCGATACCGCAGTTATATAGAGGGACAAACAATATTGGAATAACTAATTGCAACTGGTGTGATATACCTGTTGCCCCCCAAAAAACTGATTGAGGGGTGTGATATACCTATAATATACTTTCTAACATAGAAAATATATAGTGCATTTGTATTGTGCAGCAGTTCTGTGCGGTTCTGCTGTGATACCGCAGGCATATAGAGGGACAAGCACTATTGGAAAAACTATTTGCAACGAGTGTGATATACCTGTTGCCCCCAAGAATACTGATTGAGGGGTGTGATATACCTTCTTCCATAAAATACTGATTGAGGGCTGCGATATACCTGTTGCCCCAAATAAACAGGGTGGTGTGATATAACTGTTGTGTCAAAAATAAATAATTGAGGGGTGTGATATACCTGTTTCCACCAGATATTGATTGAGGCCTGCGATATACCTTCTTCCACAAAATAATGATTAGGAGTGCGAAATACCTGCTTCCATAAAATACTGATTAAGGGGTTTGATAAATCTGCTTCCACAAAATATTGATTGAGGCCTGCGATATACCTGCTTCCACAAAATACTGATTGAGGGTTGCAATATACCTGCTTCCACCAAATATTGATTAAGGGGTTCTATATACCTGCTTTCATAAAATACTGATTGAGGGGTGCGATATACCTACTTCCACAAAATACTGATTAAGGGGTTTAATATATCTGCTTCCACAAAATACTGATTGAGGGTGCGATGTACCTGCTTCCACAAAATACTGATTAAGGCGTTTGAAATACCTGCTTTCACAAAATACTGATTGAGGGGTAAAATATACCTGCTTCCACAAAATACTGATTAAGCGGTTTGATATACCTGCTTCCATAAAATACTGATTGAGGAGTGCGACATACCTGCTTCCACCAAATAAAGATTAAGGGGTTCTATATACCTGCTTCCACAAAATACTGATTGAGGGCTGCGATATACCTGCTTCCACCAAATATTGATTAAGGGGTTCTATATACCTGCTTCCACAAAATACTGATTAATGGGTTCTATATACCTGCTTCCACAAAATACTGATTGAGGGGTGCGATAAACCTGCTTCCACAAAATACTGATTAACCACTACAGGACCGCCTAACGCAGGGATGCGTCCTGCGGGCGGTCCTGTAGTTCTGAGACGACGCATCGGCGCGTCATCTCGCGAGAGCCGAGACTTCCTGTGAATGTTCACAGTGAAGCGCGTCTCAGGAGTTCTCCTACAGCCTGCCAGCGATGATCCATCGCTGGCAGGCTGTAGATGCGAATTAAATCGCATCAAACAGTTATATCAGACGCTGTTTTGTGGACAGCGTCTGATATAGCTGCTACCTGGTCCTCTGGTGGTCCCATTTGCTGGGATCGACCACCAGAGGACCAGGTAACTATGTAAAGTTGCACCAAACACTACACTACCCCCCCCACCTATTAACCCCTTGTTAACCCCTTGATCACCCCATCTAGACCCCCTGATCACCCCTCTGTCATTGGTCACACCCCTTGTAAGGCATCATTCAGACGTCCATATGTGTTTTGCGGATCCGTGGATTCACGGATCCGTGGATCGGATCCGCGTATCCGCGTATCCGCAGATCCTCAAAACACGGACACCGGCAATTTGCTTTCCGCATTTTGCAGATCTGCACATTGCTAGAACTATATAGAAAATGCTTTTTCTTGTCCGCAATTGCGGACAAGAATAGGACATGTTCTATATTCTTGCGGAATGGAAGTGCAGACCCGTAATTCCGGATCCGAGCGGGACAAAGTCTGTCCCCATAGAAATGAATGGGTCCACAATTCCGTTCCGCAGACAGAACTGCGGACGTGTGAATGGGGCATAAGGGTCCCTTATCACCGCCAGTTAGTTAGCTACTTGTTAGGCTAGCGCCCAGCCCACCGCACCGCAGTCACTGATTTTGGCAGAGATTTTTTCATCCACATTGATCGATGCGAATGAAAAAATCTGTGCCGTTCATTTTTTTTTTTTTTTCAGCGCAGAGGCTGAACGGAAAAAAAAAATCCTATTACCCGTCTGCTCAATATAAGGAGAATCGCAGATACTCCTAATGCTGGCCATACGTGTAATGATTGCGGAGACCTTCAAATGCCAGGGCAGTATAAATACCCCACATGTCACCCCATTTTAGAAAGAAGACACCCCAAGGTATTCTGTGAGGGGTATGGTGAGTTTATGTAAAATTTTATTTTTTGTCACAAGTTAGTGGAATATGAGACTGTAAAAAAAAAAATATATCAATTTCCGCTAACTTGTGCCAATTTTTTTTTTTCTGTGAACTCGCCATGCCCCTCACGGAATACCTTGGGGTGTCTTCTTTCCACAATGGGGTCACTTGCCGGGTTTTTATACTGCCCTGGCATTTTAGGGGTCCTAAAGCGTGAGAATCCAAATGCGTAAAAATGCCTTGTGAAATCCTAAAGGTACTCATTGGTTTTAAGGCCCCTTTGCGCATCTTGGCTGCAAAAAAGTGTCACTCATGTGGTATCGCCGTACTCAGCAGAAGTAGGGCAATGTGTTTTGTGGTGTATTTTTATATATACCCATACTTTGTGTGAGAAATATCGCTGTAAACGACAACTTTTTAAATTTTTTTATTCAAAGTTGTCAATTTACAGAGATATTACTCTCACCCAGCATGGGTATATGTAAAAATACACCCCAAAACACATTGCCCTACTTCTCCTGAGTACGGCAATACCACATGAGTGACACTTTTTGCAGCCAAGATGCACAAGAGGCCCAAATTTAATGAGTACCTTTTAGGAGGGCATTTTACGCATTTTCTTCTCACGCTTTAGGGCCCTAAAATGCCAGGGCAGTATAAATACACCACATGTGACCCCATTTTAGAAAGAAGACACCCCAAGGTATTCGCTGAGGGCATAATGAGTCCATGAAAAATTAAACTTTTTGTCAAAAGTTAGCGGAAAGGGAGACTTTGTGAGAAAAACAATAAAAATCAATTTCCACTAACTTGTGCCAAAAAAAAATCTTCTATGAACTCGCCATGCCCCTCATGGAATACCTTGGGGTGTCTTCTTTCCAAAATGGGGTCACATGTGGGGTATTTATACTGCCCTGGCATTTTAGGGGCCCTAAAGCGTGAGAAGAAAAATACGTAAAAATGCCCTCCTAAAAGGTAATCATTGGAATTTGGGCCCCTTTGCGCATCTTGGCTGCAAAAAAGTGTCACACATGTGGTATCGCCATACTCAGGAGAAGTAGGGCAATGTGTTTTTGGGTGTATTTTTACATATACCCATGCTGGGTAAGAGAAATATCTCTGTAAATTGCCAACTTTGAATAAAAAAATTTAAAAAGTTGTCGTTTACAGCGATATTTCTCACACACAGTATGGGTCTATGTAAAAATACACCCCAAAACACATTGCCCTACTTCTCCTGAGTACGGCGATACCACATGAGTGACACTTTTTTGCAGCCAAGATGCGCAAAGGGGCCCTAAAACCAATAAGTACCTTTAGGATTTCACAGGGCATTTTTACGCATTTGGATTCTCATGCTTTAGGGCCCCTAAAATGCCAGGGCAGTATAAATACCCCACAAGTGACCCCATTTTGGAAAGAAGACACCACAAGTTATTCTGTGAGGGGCATGGCGAGTTCACAGAATTTTTATTTTTTGGCACAAGTTAGCGGAAATTGATATATTTTTATTTTATTTTGTTTTTTACAAAGTCTCATATTCCACTAACTTGTGACAAAATTTTTTTTTTTACATGAGCTCACCATACCCCTCACGTGTGTCTTCTTTCCAAAATGGGGTCACATGTGGGGTATTTATACTGTCCTGGCATTTTAGGGGCCCCTAAAGCGTGAGAAGAAGTCTGGAATCCAAATGCGTAAAAATGCCCTGTGAAATCCTAAAGGTACTCATTGGTTTTAGGGCCCCTTTGCGCACCCAGGCTGCAAAAAAGTGTCACACATGTGGTATCGCCGTACTCAGGAGAAGTAGGGCAATGTGTTTTGGGGTGTATTTTTATATATACCTATACTGTGTGTGAAAAATATCTCTGTAAACGACAACTTTTAAAAAAATTTATACAAAGTTGTCAGTTTACAGAGATATTTCTCTTACCCAACATGGGTATATGTAAAAATAAACCCCAAAACACATTGCCCTACTTCTCCTGAGTACGGCGATACCACATAAGTGACACTTTTTTGCAGCCAGGGTGCGCAAAGGGGCCCAAATTCCAACGAGTACCTTTAGGTTTTACATGGCGGCTCACAATTTAGCCCCGCCGAAAATGCCAGAACAGTAAACACACCCCACAAATAACCCCATTTCGGAAAGTAGACACCCCAAGGTATTCACTGAGGGGCATAGTGAGTCCGTCTGAGATTTTTATTTTTTTTGCCAGTAGTTAGCAGAAATTGAAACTTTTTTTTTTTCAGAAAGTGTCATTTTCCGAAAAAAAACTTGTGAAAAAAATGAAATGATACATGAACTCACCATGCCCCTCCGTGAATACTTTGGGGTGTCTTCTTTCTAAAATGGTGTCATTTGGGGGGTATTTATACTATCCTGACATTCTAGCACCTGAAGAAACATGACAGGTGCTCAGAAAGTCAGAGCTGCTTCAAAATGCGGAAATTCACTTTTTTGCACCATAGTTTGTAAACGCTATAAATTTTACCCAAACCAATAAATATACACTTATTGGACTTTTTTTTCATCAAAGACATGTAGAACAATAAATTTAGAGAAAAATTTATATAGAAATGTAGTTTTTTTTAAAAAAAATTTACAACAGAAAGTGAAAAATGTCATTTTTTTGCAAAAATGTCGTTAAATTTGTATTAATGGCAAAAAAAGTAAAAATGTCAGCAACAATGAAATACCACCAAATGAAAGCTCTATTAGTGAGAAGAAAAGGAGGTAAAATTCATTTGGGTGGTAAGTTGCATGACGGAGCAATAAACGGTGAAAGTAGCGTAGTGCGGAATTGTAAAAAGTGCCCTGGTCATTAAGGGTGTTTAAGCTAGGGGGGCTTAAGTGGTTAAGGGGTGTGATATACCTTCTTTCACCAAATATTGATTAAGGCCTGCAATATACCTGCCTCCACAAAATACTGATTGAGGGGTGCGATATAGCTGCTTTCACCAAATATTTATTAAGGGGTTCTATATGCTTCCACAAAATACTGATTGAGGGGTGCGATACACCTGCTTCCAAAAAATATTAATTAAGGGGTTTGATATACCTGCTTCTACAAAATACTGATTGAGGGGTGAGATATACCTGCTTCCACCAAATATTGATAAGGGGTTCTATATACCTGCTTCCACAAAATACTGATTAAGGGGTTTGATATACCTGCTTCCAAAAAATACTCATTGAGAGGTGCAATATTCCTGCTTCCACAACATGCTGATTAAGGGGTTTGATTTACCTGCATCCACCAAATACTGCTCTTCTCTAGGGACTTTGGCACAGGGTCATTTTGAAAATGACAGGCAGAGGAAGACGCAAGCTGTTTCGTTGGGGTGGTATTGGTCGGGCAGGTGCACCAGGCTGGAGCCTAAGTGGGTAGTTGAAGAAATCGCACGCGATTACTTCAAAGGACAGACCAGAGTTGGTTGAGTGGTTCACTCAGCATTCCGCTTCTGCACCCTCCTCATGGTCTGTATCTGCACCCTTCTGACTCTCTGCTGTCTGCACCCCCAAAGACATCACCACCACCACCATAGCCCCTCCACTTGAGTCAGAGGAGCCATTCTTGACACCTGATGAGGAAGAGGAGGTAGCTACGGCTGCCACCCAGCAGTCTGACGACAGTACCCAGATCGGTCCAAGGTGGGATGTCAGTGGTGGTTAAGGTATCGATGATGTTGAGTCGATGGACGTCACGTGGGTGCCCACAAGAGAGGAAGCAGAGGGGAGTTGAGAGGGACAGACGGAGCAGCAGAGAGGGAGGATAAGGAGAAGAAACAGGCAGAGCTCGCAGGTCATAGGAGGCAAAAAGCAGACTGCAAATGTATCTGGAGCGAGCCATCCACCATGCACGGTCACTTCTGGTGCTCCCAGGACGCCGGCACATGGCTCCGCAGTATGGTCTTTTTTTTAACGTGTCAGCTGCTGACAATAGTTTTGCCATCTGTAACCTGTGCTGTCAACTATACGTCGTGGTAAGCCCAACATTCTCCTAGGGACGACCACCTTAAAGAGGACCTTTCATCTGGAAAAAAATTCTGAACTAAGTATCATGATATGTAGAGCGGCACCCAGGGATCTCCCTGCACTTACTATTATCCTTGGGCTCCGCTCCGTTCTCCCGCTATGTCCTCCGGTATGTTTGGGGACTTGGTTATACTGGGCGGAGACTGCCTGACTTGGTTATACTAGGAGGAGACTTCCCTTGCTCTCCTGGGCATCTCCTTCTCCCAGGCTGTAGCTCTGGCCAATCGAAGAGCAGAGCTCATGGCCTGGGAGTTTTTTTTCTACCAGGCTATGAGTTCTGCGCTGCGATTGGACAGCCGCTCTACATATCATGATACTTAGTTCAGAATTTTTTTCCAGATGAAAGGTCCTCTTTAAGAATGCACCTGGCATCCCATCACCAAGCCCAGTGGGATTACCGCCGTCAGAACCCACAAAGCCACACTCCTGGCACTCCACATCCTGCCTCTTCTCCTTCTCCTCTCTCCACCCATTTGTCCTCCACTCCACCTTCCACCATGCCGTCGTCACGTTCATCTGGCAGAAGGCAGGCTTCCGTGGCCCAAATGTTTGAGCGTAAAAAGTTGATGACCCTCATGCCCAACGGCTTGTCGGAACTGCTAGCCCGCCAACTACTACCATATAAGCTGGTGTACTCAGAGGCCTTTAGAAAAATTTGTGGCCATTGGTACACCACAATGGAAGGTCCCCAGAAGGAAATATTTCTCCCAGAAGGGCATCCCAGAGCTATATGGCCACGTTCTCTGGCACACAGTGTCGGTGCCAAGATACATCTGACCACAGATACGAGGTCTAGCAAACAAGGGCAGGGAAGGTACATAACTTTTACTGCCCACTGGGTGAACCTTCTGACGGCCATCGTGCATGCAGGCCTGCCTCTTGTTCTACTCCTCCTACTCCTCCGTCTCTTCCTCGGCTGACTCCTTCTTTTACACTGCTACCGCCTCTTCCGCTGCGCCCCCCAAGCTCACTAGAACCTATTCGACATCCCAGGTGAGATGTTGCCATGCTGTGCTGCGGCTGTTGTGCCTGGAAGCCAAGAGTAGTGTGCGAAAACGGTGCCAATCTTCTGAGCGTGCAGAAACAGGGCAAAATGACACACGTGCCATGCATGGCACACGTCCTGAACTTAGTCGTGCAGCGATTCGTTGCCAAATACCCTGGGGTCCAGGACGTCTTGTGGCAGGCCAGGAAAATCTCTGGCTATTTTAGAAGATTTTACACGGCCATCGCTCGCCTTGCTGACGTTCAGCTACGAAACCACTTGCCCGTCAGACGTCTGATTCGTGACAGCCTGACGCCCTGGAACTCCACCTTGTATATACTTGGTAGGCTGCTCCAGCAGCAACGTGCTGTTAACAACTACCTGTACGAACTCAGCATTTCCAGGCCTTGCTGTGAAAGATGCTGCATTCAGCCGTTGTGGACGCTGGCAGAGGAATTTCCACCCACAGCGAAACAGGTGACGGTAGCAATCCTACTGCGCCTGCAAGATGAGGGAGGTTTGAAGATGTGTTGGTCACTTTGGATATGAGATCATTCTTGCAGCCAACTGATTGACAACCGCCCTCCGAAACCATCCACTAGGAACGCCTAGACCGACAGGAGTCTGACTACATCGGGTTAACGGCTGATGTGGACGCTCTGAGAAGTGAGGAACCCCTGGACTACTGGATGTGCAGGCTTGACCTGTGGCCAGAGCTGGCACAATTTGCCATGGAACTCTTGGCTTGCCCCTCGTTAAGTGTCCTGTCCAAAAGGACGATCAGCGCAGCAGTGGCCTCGGGACAGATAAGTGCACTCGCCTAGCTCATGACCTGTGGCCGGGGTGGGGGTTGTGAATGATATGCGCACTCACCTAGCTCACGGCAGTGTGGACTACCTCACATTTCAAAAAATTAATGAGGCTTGGATCTTGGAGGAATTCCACACTTTTGACGACCACGTGTAATTGAATTTCTTCATGCCAGCCTACACATATCCGCCACCACTCAGAACAAAGAATGGTCCTTGTCTTATATATATACAGTGGCATAAAAGGCCTTTTCTGTCAGATGAATGCCTCATTTTTGGGGCCTTTACTGATTCACAGTAAAACTTTTAGCCGGTGACCACCTAATGTACCTCCAGCCACATAATCACAACTTCTTTTCTATCAGGTCAATGCCTAATTTTTGAGGCCTGTACTCTCGTGACCTAACATAAAATTATTCTAGGCTCCAGGAGGGCACATTTTTGAGAGTTTTCCTTTAAGATGCATAAAAATGGCCCCTGATTAAAATACATATTTTTTGTGGGAATTTTTGACATTGATCCCCCTCTGGTTTGTCACTTCCTATGTTCTGGGACTATTTGTGCACTTCTAGTAAGTATTTGGTGGCTGCAAATGTGACTTAAAGGTTTTTCAGGTTTGCCTGCCATTAAAGTCAATGGGGCCCGCTGAAAAATCGCATTCGCGTTCGCAAAACGTCCCGGCTGATGTTCGTACATCACTATCAATGACTGGAGGTGTTTCACAGCTAAAATAAACAGGTGAGATTGATTACAACAATTCACAGAATACACTTTATGGAAGTTTATTTTGTAACATTTTACACATAGACTACAATCATATCCAGGTTTGCAGATATGTGGGGTGCAGAAGAAGTGGTCATATTAAGCCCCTGGTCTGAGAGGGCCTGAAGATTCCTCTGCCACAGAGGAAGGTACCAGTATTATAAATGACACACACATTATGTGGTTGCCTTTTTTTAAATTTTCCTTTGGGGGCACCTGAGCTTCAAGATATGCCTCTGATTTGCTTACATAATACTCATATGTTAAAGCATATTATATCCAGACAATATTTTTACATGTTATTTTTATTATATGTTTTTTTGCATTTTTATTTATTAAAAAGTTTCTTAATTACCTACGGAAGTTAAATAAATATATGTATAAAAATAGAGAGAGAGAGAGAGACAGAGAGACAGAGAGAGAGAAAGTGGTACAGAAGACTTACTGTACATTCCTTATTTCATACTAGAAGTCATAGCGATTTTGTTAATTATATAGTTGGCATGTGAGTTTGGTCCCTTTGTGTTTTGTTTGAAAACACTAATTACACTTTCTGAACTATTCACAGCACTATTGGAATCAGTTGGATGTACATTATAAAAATAATTGTTTGTGGAAATCAGATGTTGTGTAATTGAAAGTGGTATAGACTTGTTTTAAGGTATTAGTATTTAACTTATGCTGTAAAAAAGGACAATTTATAGTGCGTATAAGAATATTTCAAAATGTGTGTTGAGATTAGTGAATAGATTTGTGAATGAGTAGGCATTAATGCATTTGGGCAAATCAATTTTTGCACTGTGAATTGCTAACTCAAAAAAAAAAAGAAAAAAAGAAAATTTGATTCTTGGGCGTGTAAAATAATAAACATTGGGTGCAGTGGTGGATGTCTTGGGTGACAGCCCAGGGCCAGAGGTTCCCTCTGGGCCCATGACAGCCCAAAATGTCCAAAGACTTGATCTGTATTTGTTGAGAGGGGGTTTCGTCTGGAAACTGTACGGGTATGTCTTTTATGGACATTGCATTTTTTGCTACAGAATTGCTGCTTTAATGCTATTGTAAGCGCTGCAGATTTTCTAGCAAGAGAAAGAAAATTTACAACATATACACGCAGTGTGGATGCATCCTTTTATTTAAACCCCTTAGTGACCAGCCTGTTTTGGGCCTTACTGACCAAGCGTTTTTATTCCTTTGTTTCATCGTCGCCTTCCGAGAGATATTACTTTTTTATTTTTCCGTCTATATAGCTGTATGAGGGCTTGTTTTTTGCAGGACAAGTCTAGGTGGGAGATGGGAAAAACAGCAATACTGCCTTTGAGTTTTTACACTATAAATTTTGCAGCATTCATTTTTCAGTACAAATTACATAATATCTTTATTCTCTGGGTCAGTACAATTACAGCGATTCCAAAGACTTACAGTTTTTTATGTTTTACTACTTTTGTGCAATAAAACCCCTTTTATTAAAAGAACAAAAATCTTTTTGCATCGTCGCTGCCCGTAATTTTTTTATTTTTCTTTCTATGGAGTTGTGCAAGGGCTTTATTTTTATGGGACGACTTATAATTTTCATTGGTATGATTTTGGAGGAAATTACGCTTTCTGATAGCTTGTTATTAAGTTTTTTTGTGGCAATTAAGAAAAAATTTGCAATTCACTGTGGGGGATAGTGATGGACGAACATCGGCTGGGGCATTTCGCGAATGCGAATGCGCGTATGCGGCGGGCCCCATTGACTTTAATGGCAGGTGAACCTGAAAAACCTTCAGGTCATATTTGCAGCCACCAAATACTTACTAGAAGTGCACAAATAGTCCCACAACATGGTCAGTGACCTACCAGAGGGAGATCATTGACAGAAAATCACACAAAAAATATGTATTTTAATCAGGGGCCATTTTTATGCATCTTAAAGGGAAACTCTCAAAAAATTCTGGCCAGTCCGGGTAAGATATCAATAAATAGGACACATCAATTGATAAGATTCTTCATTGTACATCGTTTGTATTATACTCCAGCTAAACTACAGAGATTCTATAAAAATAAAATTTTTAAGTGTCTTAAATGTGGGGAAGAGGGAGTGGATGATATACATATTCTTTGGTCCTGTAGAGGTATAATGAAATTCTGGAAAGAGGTTCTGCATAAGATTGAAAGTATTAATAATATTTCTATCCCCTGTGATTTTGAAATATGTGTGCTGGGGGTTATGTCTATGTTTGAGTTTACTAAAGAACGTATAATAGCTTCTAAACTTCTGTTCCATGCAACTAGAGTTATAGTGAAAATGTGGATGTCGAACCACGCTCCTACATTGAAAATATGGAGTGACTCAGTAATAATGGATTTGATCTCTGAAAAAGTTGCATGGAGGGGGAGTAAAAGAATGCAATATTCCAAAGAAATTTGGAAAGATTGGTTGGTGAATGTAGAGGGTGTTTAAGGGGGAGTGTGGGGAGAAGAGGTAGAGAATGTCTCTTTTTTTTTTTTTTTTTTTTTTTTTTCTTCGACACTTATTTGGGGGTGGAGGAAGGGTGAGGAGGGATGAGGAGAGGGAAATAAAATTAGAACACTATTGATTCATGGCATGATGTACATAAATTGGATGGCTTTTGTATAAATGTACTTTTATATGAATTTGTTGAATTTTGCAAATAAAAAAAAAAAAAAAAAAGAAAAAAAAAAGGGAAACTCTCAAAAATGTGCCCTGCTGGAGCCTAGAAATCTTTTATTTTAGGCCACGGGAGTACAGGCCCCAAATATTAGGCATTCACCTGACAAAAAATAACTTGTGATTATGTAGCTGGAGGCAAGGCCGGCTCCAGGTTCATGAGGGCCCTTGGGCGAGGGCTTTATTTTTATGGGACGACTTATAATTTTCATTGGTATGATTTTGGAGGAAATTACGCTTTCTGATAGCTTGTTATTAAGTTTTTTTGTGGCAATTAAGAAAAAATTTGCAATTCACTGTGGGGGATAGTGATGGACGAACATCGGCTGGGGCATTTCGCGAATGCGAATGCGCGTATGCGGCGGGCCCCATTGACTTTAATGGCAGGTGAACCTGAAAAACCTTCAGGTCATATTTGCAGCCACCAAATACTTACTAGAAGTGCACAAATAGTCCCACAACATGGTCAGTGACCTACCAGAGGGAGATCATTGACAGAAAATCACACAAAAAATATGTATTTTAATCAGGGGCCATTTTTATGCATCTTAAAGGGAAACTCTCAAAAATGTGCCCTGCTGGAGCCTAGAAATCTTTTATTTTAGGCCACGGGAGTACAGGCCCCAAATATTAGGCATTCAGCTGACAAAAAAAAACTTGTGATTATGTAGCTGGAGGCAAGGCCGGCTCCAGGTTCATGAGGGCCCTTGGGCGATAAGTCCCAGTGGGCCCCCTTGAGGCATTTTTGTACATTTACATGTCCCTCTGTGGCTCCCACATGGTATAATGACCATCAGTGGCTTCTGCACTTCCGGATCTGCAAAAATATAGAACATGTCCTATTCTTGTCCGCAATTGCGGACAAGAAAAGGCATTTTCTATATAGCTCTGGCAATGTGCGGATCTGCAAAATGGGAAAAGCAGATTGCCGGTGTCCGTGCTTTGCGGACACGTGAATCTGCGGATCCGCAAAACACATACGGATGTCTGAATGAGCCTTATAGGGGGTGATCAGTGACGGGGGGGGGTGACATGGGTGATCAGTGGGGTTGACATGGGTGATCAGGGGTTAATCAGGGGTTAATCAGTGACGGGGGGTGGATGTGTGGTGATTGGTGCACTTTTTAGTTTTCCCTCTGGTGGACCCAAGCAAAGGGACCACCAGAAGAGAAGGCAGCAGGCATATCAGACGCTGTTCATAAAACAGCGTCTGATATGCATTTTTTTCTAACTTATACAGCCTGCCAGCGCGCGATCAGCGCTGGCAGGCTGTACTACAGTTACATGCGAGTGCGCCGATGGCGCGCACTGCGCATGTGCTAGCGCATCAGCGCGTCCTCTTGCATCTCGGGAGAGGACGCGCCGATGCGTCCAGGAGGAATAAACCGACCGCCCGCAGGACGCAATCCTGCGTACGGCAGTCGGCAAGCAGTTAACAACTACCTGTACGAACTCTGCAGCAGGACAGGTTCTGGGGAGCTTGGTTTCTTTTTACCGTGCCAGTGGCTGCGCATGCGCGACGCATGCAGACTTCTGTGGCAATTTGATTAGATCACCAAACTGGTTAGTCGCAGCCAGGGTGCCATTAGTGACATCCTACCTGATGCCTTCTTCCTGGAGCGTGCATTGCATTGTGTCATTGATCAAGCTCTCGAGGAGGGGGAGCTGGAAGATGAGGAAGATCCCTTTTCTGCGATCCCTGGTGTTGTCCGCTGTTGTCATAGTTATTCCCATTATGTTATAGTCCTCCTCCCACATCACTAATTCCAGTTCACAAGTTTTATTAGTCAAGCTTCTGGCATTAGTATACATACAATTAAAAGGTTTATGTATATTTTTTTTACCCTACACCTTTCCTTCTGAACTGTTCTAGTCCCTCCTTCAATTTCTCCCTTAGTCCAATTAGCTTGCCCCCGGTCTCTATCTGCATTATCTTCCCATCGTATAACGTAATTACTCTCCCCCCAGTCCCTAGTTTAAACACTCCTCCAACCTTCTAGCCATCTTCTCCCCCAACACAGCTGCCCCTTCCCTATTGAGGTGCAGCCCATCCCTATGATAGAGCCTGAAGCCGACAGAGAAGTCAGCCCAGTTCTCCAGGAACCCAAACCCCTCCTTCCTACACCAATTCTTGAGCTACTTGTTAACCTACCTAATCTCCAGCTGGCTCATGGTACAGGTAGTATTTTGGAAAACAATACCTTTGAGGTCCTTGACCTAAGCTTGTTACCTAAATCCCTAAAATCATTTTAAGGATGCTCCACCTACCTATAATTTTGTCATTGGTTCCAATATGGTGTTTCTTCACCCGATCTGCGATGTGTCAAACTCGAGCGCCAGGAAGACAACACACTGTTTGACGATCCCGATCTTTGTGACAGATCGTCCTATCTATACCCCATTTGTAGTGTCCATTAAAAAAAAAAAAAAAAAATACCTTGCTCCTGCCATCTGCCCACATCATTCTTCCATCATGTTGCTAGTTCCTCCCTGGCTGCCTTCATTAAGGCACATGTTCTCTGATCTGAGTACCCGGCCTAGGAGGTCACCATGATGTCTTTGCGACCTCCTGCACGTTAACACTGCCTCATAGGTCTCAGGATAAATGGCAGGGCACAGGAACTAATAGTTCCCATTCCTGCTGCTAAAAATTGCGCTGCCCAATGACCATTAAGGGATGGCCCATGTCCTGGTACTGGTCGGTGGCCTGGTGGTTGGGACCGCTGTTTAAAAGAGAATGTTTTGGCTGTGGTTTTTATACTATTTAAAAAAGTTACTGATAAATATTGCATGCATTGGATGCCTCGATGTCCCAGCAGGACAGCAAGAATCTTTCTCGCATGCACACCCTGTTCTTGCTATTACAGTTAGAGCACTGTATGCAGTACAGCAGTGAATATAGTGCTGGAAAATGGGATAGCAGGTTGAGAAATTGTACCCAGATCTTCTGAGCCCGATACTGGAGAAGGAGCCCCTCTATATGAATCTCCCTGCAATCCCAGCGCCATGTTGGATATCTCGGCGCCAACGAGTGGCTGTTCAGGCAAAGGTGTGTTCTTGATTTCCTTGCACATATTATATATAAATAGGTTCATACACCTTCCAGGACCTGCAAATAAAGTCGGTCAGAAGAAAGTTAGAGAAAGTTAAGAGTGTGTGGCTGGGGAGCTTATCTCGCTTGCTTCCTCACATGCTGACGCCAGAACCGGAAGTCCCAAAAACTCCCCTTTGATGTTATAAGTTAGTTTCTTTTTAAAAAGGAATTTTACGGTGATTGATATCTCTCGATTTTCTTTTTTATGCTTCTTTCATACACTCAACAGAAGCACCAACATTCAATCTGTATATTCAGGGATTCATTTTGGACCTCGTATATTATATATTTTAATCATGAATACACAAAGTATGCAGTGCATTAGAAGTAAACAACTTCTCAAAAGCAATTGAAACCTTTCTAGTTACTCTTTCAGTGGTTATTTATGCTTATCTTACTTTTGCAGGCTGTAATATATTTATTCCCAATACCCTAATGCTAGAAGAACGATGCCAGAACATGTCTAAGTTTCTCTCTAATGCTTTAAATAATGCTGTGTCCTATTAAAATTTCTTTACCTACAGTCAAGAAAAAGATGCAAGGTCTGAAGTTCAGGAAATAATGTAACAATATCTATTTTGTTAACATAGGCTGACACCAATTTTACTGCAAACAACTGCCCTATGATTGGTTAGAAGTAAGGATGAGCGAGCCCAAACTGGATAGTTCGGGTTCGTACCGAATTTTGGGGTGTTCGGGACACGGTCCTGGACATTTTCAGAAAAGTTTGGGTTTGGGACCGTTGTTCGGCGATTTCTTCCCGCTTTCTGAAGGGCTGCACAGCAGCCAATCAGCTAGCGTTTTACTTCTTGCCCTAAGAAGCCATCACAGCCATAACTACTAATGGCATGGCTGTGATTGGCCAAGTACAGCATGTGACCCAGCCTCTATTTAACCGGGAGTCACGTAGCGCGCACGTCACTCTGCTCTGATTAGTGTAGGGATAGGACAAGGCTGCTGTGAGGGCGTGATTAGGTAGGGAAAACTCAGCAAAAACACCTAATGAAGTGATCTATCTACATCTGTGAATCATTCAACTTCTGCTAGTTAATTGCTCACTGGTTTTTAGGATACACAGAGCGTTTTTCTGTCACTTTTTTCTGGGGTGATCGGTGGCCATTTTGTGTCTTGTGGTGCACCAGCACAAGCTACAGTACCACCAAGTCCATCAATCCATCAATACTAGGTTATTTTTTTTGCTATATCCTACACCAGGGGCTTGGATGTGCTTATTCTCAAACCTAGAATCTCAGGATAGAAATTTCTATATTTTATTGAGGGGTTAAATTCAATTGCCAAAATAGCAATCCCATAAATCTGGTGTTCCAGCTGTGGGTAGCCAAGTGTAATACTGTCTGCTGTCTGGCAAAGCATAGATTTTTTTCTGTGGTAAAATTCAATTGCCAAAATAGCAATCCCCATTTTGTTCTGGGGTGAAATTCAATTGCCAAAATAGCAATACCATAAATCAGTGGTTTCAGCTGTGGCTGGCCAAGATTAATAGTGTCCGGCAAAGGATATATTTTGTTTTGCGGTTAAATTCAATTGCCAAAATAGCAATACCGTAAATCTGGTGTTCCAGCTGTGACTGGACAAGTTTCATAGTGTCCGTCATAGAATATATTATTTATTGGGGTGAAATTCAGTTGCAAAAATAGAAATACAGTAAATCTGGTGTTCCAGCTGTGACTGGACAAGTTTAATAGTGTCCAGCAAAGGATATATTTTTTTCTGGGGTGAAATTTAATTGCCAAAATGACAATACCATAAATCTGGTGTCCCTGCAGTGGCTGGCCAAGTTTAATAGTGTCCCACAAAGGATATTTTTTTTATGGGGTGAAATTCAATTGCCAAATCAGCAATACCGTAAATCTGGTGTTCCAGCTCTAACTGGACAAGTTTCATAGTGCCCGTCATAGGATATATTATTTTTTGCGGTGAAATTCAGTTGCAAAAATAGAAATACCGTAAATCTGGTGTCCCAGCAGTGGCTGTCCAAGTTTAATAGTGTCCGGCAAAGGAATTTTTTTTTTTTTTGGGGTGAAATTCAATTGCCAAAATAGCAATACCGTAAATCTGGTGTTCCAGCTGTGACTGGACAAGTTTCATAGTGTCCGTCATAGGATATATTATTTCCTGTGGTGAAATTCAGTTGCAAAAATAGAAATACCATAAATCTGGTGTCCCAGCTGTGATTGGACAAGTTTAATAGTGTTCGGCAAACGATTTATTATTTTCTGTGGTGAAATTCAGTTGCCAAAATAGAAATACAGCAAATCTGGAGTTCCAGCTGTGACTGGACAAGTTTAATAGTGTCCGGCAAAGGATATATCTTTTTCTGGGGTGAAATTCGATTGGCAAAATAGCAATACCATAAATCAGTGATTTCAGCTGTGGCTGACCAAGAATAATAGTGTCCGGCAAAGGATATATTTTGTTCTGGGGTAAATTCAATTGCCAAAATAGCAATTCCGTAAATATGGTGTCTCAGCTGTAGCTGGCCAAGTTTAATAGTGGCCGGCAAAGGATTTATTATTTTCTGGGGTGAAATTCAGTTGCCAAAATAAAAATACAGTAAATCTGGTGTTCCAGCTGTGACTGGACAAGTTTCATAGTGTCCGTCATAGGATATATTATTTCCTGTGGTGAAATCCAGTTGCAAAAATAGAAATACCATAAATCTGGTGTCCCAGCTGTGACTGGACAAGTTTAATAGTGTCCGGCAAAGGATTTATTATTTTCTGTGGTGAAATTCAGTTGCAAAAATAGAAATACCGTAAATCTGGTGTTCCAGCTGTGACTGGACAAGTTTAATAGTGTCCGGCAAAGGATATATTTTTTTGCTGGGGTGAAATTCGATTGCCAAAATAGCAATACCAAAAATCAGTGGTTTCAGCTGTGGCTGGCCAAGTTTTATAGTGTCCGGCAAAGGATATCTTTTGTTCTGGGGTTAAATTCAATTGCCAAAATAGCAATATCGTAAATCTGGTGTCCCTGCAGTGGCTTACCAAGTTTAATAGTGTCCGGCAAAGGATTGTACTATTTTCTGGGGTGAAATTCAGTTGCCAAAATAGAAATACAGTAAATCTGGTGTTTCAGCTGTGACTGGACAAGTTTCATAGTGTCCGTCAGAGGATATATTATTTTCTGTGGTGAAATTCAGTTGCAAAAATAGAAATACCGTAAATCTGGTGCTCCAGCTCTGACTGGACAAGTTTAATAGTGTTCGGCAAAGGATTTATTATTTTCTGGGGTGAAATTCAGTTACCAAAATAGAAAGACAGTAAATCTGGTGTTCCAGCTGTGACTGGACAAGTTTAATAGTGTTCGTCAAAGGATATATTATTTTCTGCGGTGAAATTCAGTTGAAAAAATAGAAATACCGTAAATCTCGTGTCCCAGCAGTGGCTGGCCAAATTTAATAGTGTCCGGCAAAGGATATATTTTTTTCTGGGGTGAAATTCGATTCCCAAAATAGTAATACCATAAATCAGTGGTTTTAGCTGTGGCTGGCCAAGTTTAATAGTGTCCGGCAAATAATATATTTTGTTCTGGGGTTAAATTCAATTGCCAAAATAGCAATATCGTAAATCTGGTGTTCCAGCTGTGGCTGGCCAAGTTTAATAGTGTCCGGCAAAGGATTTATTATTTTCTGTGGTGAAATTCAGTTGCCAAAATAGAAATACATTAAATCAGGTTTTCCAGCTGTGACTGGACAAGTTTCATAGTGTCCATCATAGGATATATTATTTCCTGTGGTGAAATCCAGTTGCAAAAATAGAAATACCGTAAATCTGGTGTTCCAGCTGTGACTGGACAAGTTTAATAGTGTCCGGCAAAGGATTTATTATTTTCTGTGGTGAAATTCAGTTGCCAAAATAGAAATACAGTAAATCAGGTGTTCCAGCTGTGACTGGACAAGTTTCATAGTGTCCATCATAGGATATATTATTTCCTGTGGTGAAATCCAGTTGCAAAAATAGAAATACCGTAAATCTGGTGTTCCAGCTGTGACTGGACAAGTTTAATAGTGTCCAGCAAAGGATATATTTTTTTCTGGGGTGAAATTCGATTGCCAAAATAGCAATACCAAAAATCAATGGTTTCAGCTGTGGCTGGCCAAGTTGTATAGTGTCCGGCAAAGGATATCTTTTGTTCTGGGGTTAAATTCAATTGCCAAAATAGCAATATCGTAAATCTGGTGTCCCAGCAGTGGCTGGCCAAGTTTAATAGTGTCCGGCAAAGGATTGTCTATTATCTGGGGTGAAATTCAGTTGCCAAAATAGAAATACAGTAAATCTGGTGTTTCAGCTGTGACTGGACAAGTTTCATAGTGTCCGTCAGAGGATATATTATTTTCTGCGGTGAAATTCAGTTGCAAAAATAGAAATACCGTAAATCTGGTGTTCCAGCTCTGACTGGACAAGTTTAATAGTGTCCGGCAAAGGATTTATTATTTTCTGGGGTGAAATTCGATTCCCAAAATAGTAATACCATAAATCAGTGGTTTCAGCTGTGGCTGGCCAAGTTTAATAGTGTCCGGCAAAGGATATATTTTGTACTGGTGTAAATTCAATTGGGAAAATAGCAATATCGTAAATATGGGGTCCCAGCTGTGGCTGGCCAAGTTTAATAGTGTCCGGCAAAAGATTTATTATTTTCTGGGGTGAAATTCAGATGCCAAAATAGAAATACCGTAAATCTGGTGTTCCAGCAGTGACTGGACAAGTTTAATAGTGTCCGTCATATGATATATTATTTTCTGCTGTGAAATTCAATTGAAAAAATAGAAATCCTGTAAATCTGGTGTTCCAGCTGTGACTGGACAAGTTTAATAGTGTCTGGCAAAGGATATATTTTTTTCTGGGGTTAAATTCAATTGCCAAAATAGCAATACCGTAAATCTGGTGTCCCAACAGTGGCTGGCAGAGTTTAATAGTGTCCGGCAAAGGATTTATTATTTTCTGGGGTGGAATTCAGTTGCCAAAATAGAAATACAGTAAATCTAGTGTTCCAGCTGTGACTGAACATGTTTCATAGTGTCTGTCATAAGATATATTTTTTTCTGCGGTGAAATTCAGTTGCAAAAATAGAAATACAGTAAATCTGGTATTCCAGCTTTGACTGGACAAGTTTAATAGTGTCCGGCAAAGGATATATTTTTTTCTGGGGTGAAATTAGATTGCCAAAATAGCAATACCAGAAATCAGTGGTTTCAGCTGTGGCTGGCAAAGTTTAATAGTGTCCGGCAAAGGATATTTTTTTTTCTGGGGTGAAATTCGATTGCCAAAATAGAAATACCATAAATCAGTGGTTTCAGCTTTGGCTGGCCAAGTTTAATAGTGTCTGGCAAAGGATAGATTTTTTTCTGCAGTTAAATTCAATTGCCAAAATAGCAATACCGTAAATCTGGTGTCCCAGCAGTGGCTTACCAAGTGTAATAGTGTCCGGCAAAGGATTTATTATTTTCTGGGGTGAAATTCAGTTGCCAAGATAGAAATACAGTAAATCTGGTGTTCCAGCTGTGACTGGACAAGTTTCATAGTGTGCGTCATAGGATATATTATTTTCTGCGGAGAAACCCAGTTGCAAAAATAGAAATACCGTAAATCTGGTGTTCCAGCTGTGACTGGACAAGTTTAATAGTATCCGTCAAGAGATAGATTTTGTTCTGGGGTGAAATACAGTTGCAAAAATATAAATACAGTAAATCTGGTGTTCCAGCTGTGACTGGCCAAGTTTAATCGTATCCGTCAAAGGATAGATTTTGTTCTGGCATGAAATTCAATTGCTAATATAGCAATACCCTGAATCTGGTGTTCCAGATGTTGCAGGCCAAGTGTTAATCTGTCCATAAAAGGGTATATTACACTCAGCGTGCATCTCCAAGTATATTTCTTTCCGTAAAAGAGTATATTACAAAAAGTATTACATTACAAGTGCTGAAAGCATAATCCTGTAAATCTGCACGCACTATTGTGCATCTCATAATGTATATCTGTCCGTAAAAGGGTATATTATACTCAAGGTGTATATACAAGTGCTGAGAGGGTCATTCTCAATAACTTCACACGCTACCGTGCATCTCCAAGTGTATTTCTGTCCGTTGAAGGGTATATTACACAAAGTGTTAAAATACAATTGCTAAAGGCATAATCCTACATATTTTTTCACACGCTACTGTGCATCTCAAAGTGTAAATCTGTCCATAAAAGGATACCTTTCATCCAGGGCCTAAATACTAGACCTACAATTGATATTACCCTAAATCAGTGGTTAATGCTGTGCCTGGATTAGTGTAATACTGTACATAAATGAATAGGCAGATAGTGTTAGGTGCCTGTAAAGAAAAGGCCTGAATTTGAAATCAATACATTGGGCCAAATATTTTTTTTATTATTGTGGTGCTTGGTGAATGGTAACAATGAGGAAAACATCTAGTAAGGGACGCGGACGGGGTCGTGGTTGTGTTAGTCTACCCTCTTGTGCTGGGAGAGGATTTGGCCATTCTGCCTCAGCCATACGTCCTAGTGAACCAACTACCTCAAGTTCCAGTACCCGCCAGAATTTACAGCAATATTTGGTGGGGCCCAATGCCGTTCTAAGGATGGTAAGGCCTAAGCAATTACAGACGCTAGTCAATTGGGAGGCCGACAGTGGATCCAGCACGTTCACAACATTATCTCCTACCCAGACTTCTGCAGAAAGCGCACAGGTGGTGCCTGAAAACCAAACCCATCAGTCTGTCACATCACCCCCATGCATATCAGGGAAACTGTCAGAGCCTCAAGTTATGCAGCAGTCTCTTATGCTGTTTGAAGACTCTGCTGGCAGGGTTTCCCAAGGGAATCTACCTAGCCCTTCCCCAGTCAGGAAGGAAGACTGTGTGGAAGACGATGCAGGGGATGATGAGGTCCTAGACCGCACATGGAATGAAGGTTGTGCCACTGACTTTCATAGTTCAGAGGAAGAGGCAGTAGTGAGAGCGACAGCCAACAGCGTAGCAAAAGAGGGAGCAGGGGGCAAAAGCAGAACAGTCATCGCCAAGAGAGTTCGCCTGCTACTGGCCACCGCCACCAGGGACCGAGCACCCCAAAGGCAGCTTCAAGGAGTTCCCTAGCATGGCACTTCTTCAAACAATGTGCTGACAACAAGACCCGAGTGGTTTTCACGCTGTGCCATCAGAGCCTGAATCGAGGCATTAACGTTCTGAACCTTAGCACAACCTGCATGACCAGGCATCTACCTGCAAAAAATGAACTGCAGTAGAGTAAACACCTTAAAAACAAGGAACTCACTCAGGCTTCCCCTGCTCCCTCTACTGCTGCTGCCTCGGCCTCTTCCTCTGCCTTGGAAGGAATGTTGGCACCTGCCCCCACCAAACAGAGGATGTGCCACCAACACCACCACCTGCGTCACCAAGCATCTCCACCATGTCACACGGCAGCGTTCAGCTCTCCATCTCACAAACCTTGGAGAAATAGCGTAAATTCCAGCCTACCCACCCTCGAACCTTGGACCTGAATGCCAGCATTTCTAAACTACTGGCCTTTGAAATGCTGCCATTCAGGCTGGTGGACACAGACAGATTAAAACAGCTGATGGCGATGGCTGTCCCACAGTATGTTGTTCCCAGCCGCCACTACTTCTCCAAGAGAGCCGTGCCTTCCCTGCACAACCAAGTATCCAATAAAATCAAGTGTGCACTGCGCAACGCCATCTGTGGCAAGTTCCACCTAACCACAGATACATGGACCAGTAAGCACGGCCAGGGACGCTATATCTCCCTAACTGCACACTGGGTAAATGTAGTGGCGGTTGGGCCCCAGGCGGAGAGTTCTTTGGCGCAGGTCCTTCCGCCGCCAAGGATCGCAGGGCATCATTCTTTGCCTCCTGTTGCCTCCTCCTCCTACTCAGCTTTCTCCTCCTCTGCTTCCACCTGCTCATCCAGTCAGCCACATACCTTCACCACCAACTTCAGCACAGCCCTAGGTAAACGTCAGCAGGTCGTTCTGAAACTCATATGTTTGGGGGACAGGCCCCCCACCGCCCAGGAGTTGTGGAGGGGTATTGAACAACAGACCGACCAGTGTTTGCTGCCGGTGGGCCTCAAGCCCGGCCTGGTGATGTGCGATAATGGGCGAAATCTCGTCGCAGCACTGGGACTAGCCGGTTTGACGCACATCCCTTGCCTGGCGCATGTGCTGAATTTGGTGGTGCAGAAATTCATTCACAACTGCCCCGACATGTCAGAGCTGCTGCATAAAGTGCGGGCCATCTGTGCATCCTTCCGGTGTTCACTTCCTGCCGCTGCTCGCCTGTCTGCGACACAGTGTAAATTCTGCCTTCTTGCTCACCGCCACATATGCGATGTGCCCACCAGGTGGAATACCACGTTGCACATGCTGGAGAGACTGTGTGAGCAGCAGCAGGCCATAGTGGAGTTTCAGCTGTAGCACGAACGGGTCAGTCATACTGCGGAACAGCACCACTTCACCACCAATGGCTGGGCCTCCATGCGAGACCTGTGTGCCTTGTTGCGCTGTTTCGAGTACTCCACCAACATGGCCAGTGGCGATGGCGCCATTATCAGCATTACAATACAACTTCTATGTCTCCTTGAGAAAACACTTAGGGCGATGATGGAAGAGGAGGTGGCCCAGGAGGAGGAGAGGAGGAGGAGGAGGGGTCATTTTTAGCACTTTCAGGCCAGTCTGTTAGAAGTGCCTCAGAGGGAGGTTTTTTGGAACAGCAGAGACCAAGTAGAAATGTGGCCAGCCAGGGCCCACTACTGGAGGATGAGGAGGATGAGGAGGAGGTGGAGGAGGATGAGGATGAAGCAGGTTCACAGCGGGGTGGCACCAAACACAGCTCAGGCCCATCACTGGTGCGTGGCTGGGGGGATACGGAGGACGATGACGATGCGCTTCCTACAGAGGGCAGCCTGGCACACATGAGCGACTACATGCTGCAGTGCCTGCGCAACGACAGCAGAGTTGCCCACATTTTAACGTGTGCGGACTACTGGGTCGCCATCCTGCTGGATCCCCGGTACAAATACAATGTGCCCACCTTACTTCCTGCACTGGAGCGTGAAGATGCGCGAGTGCAAGTACAAGCGCACGCTGGTAGACGCACTCCTGAGAGCATTCCCAAATGTCACAAGGGAACAAGTGGAAGCCCAAGGCGAAGGCAGAGGAGGAGCAAGAGGGCAGGGTTAGCATGGCAGAAATGTGGAAAAGTTTTGTCACCACGCCACAGCTAACTGCACCACCACCTGATACGGAACGTGTTAGCAGGAGGCAGCATTTCACTAACAT
Organism: Bufotes viridis; assembly: GCA_033119425.1. NCBI lineage: Eukaryota > Metazoa > Chordata > Amphibia > Anura > Bufonidae > Bufotes > Bufotes viridis. The sequence goes on from CM065590.1 coordinate 135,407,115, forward strand.
GGTTAAACAGTATGTGTGCACACCCCTCCACGTACTGACTGATGGTTCGGCCCCATTCAACTTATGGGTCTCCAAATTGTCCATGTGGCCAGAGCTAGCCTTTTATGCCTTGGAGGTGCTAGCCTGCCCGGCGGCCAGCGTTTTGTCTGAACGTGTATTCAGCACGGCAGGGGGCGTCATTACTGACAAATGCAACCGCCTGTCCACAGCCAACGTGGACAAGCTGACATTCATAAAAATGAACCAGGCATGGATCTCACAGTACCTGGCCATCCCTTGTGCAGAATAGAAATGTATAACTGCCTCCCCCTCAACCATATATTCTTGTACTCCGGGGCACTTCTTTATTGAATCCTCTTTTTTTAATTTTACCATTATATTGCGGTGCAACCAAAAGTTGAATGAACCTCTCCTCCTACTAGGTGCCAGGGGCCTAATTATCTGAAAGTGACCTGTTCCAGTGGTGGGTGACATGAAGCCTGATTCTCTGCTATGCGACCTCTGTCCTCTGGGTGCCGTGGGCTAAATATTTGGAAGTGTCCTTCTCTATTGCTGGTTTGCATGAAGCCTGATTCTCTGCTATGCGACCTCTCTCCTCCGTCTGGGTGCCAGGGGCCTAATTATCTAAAAGTGGCCTTCTCCTTTGGTGGGTGACATGACGCCTGATTCTCTGCTATGCGACCTCTGTCCTCTGTCTGGGTGCTGGGGCCTAAATAAATGAAAGTGGCCTTCTCCATTGGTGGGTGACTTGAAGCCTGATTCTCTGCTATGGGACCTCTCTCCAATTGATATTGCTTATTTTTTATTTATTTATTTTATTTTATTTTAATTCATTTCTCTATCCACATTTGTTTGCAGGGGATTTACCTTCATTTTGCTGCCTTTTGCAGCCCTCTAGCCCTGTCCTGTACTATTTTACAGCTTTTTTAGTGCCCAAAAGTTCGGGTCCCCATTGACTTTAATGAGGTTCGGGATGAAGTTCAGGTCGAGTTCGGATCCCAAACCCGAACATTTTTGGGAAGTTAGGCCGAACTTCTCGAACCAGAACATCTAGGTGTTCGCTTAACTTTAGTTAGAAGCTATATAAAACCATGGAATAAAGACAAGAGCTTTTTAGCATTTACCACTGTGTGTACTGTATCTGTGCATAGGTCCATAAACATGGCATTGCCATGTATACAGACCCTGTATGAATGCACACATAATCCCTACAATCTGTATTAAGGACTGTGAAGAATACCGCACCTCGCAGCCCCGCCTGACGTCAACTACGTCAAGCTCACAAGATACGGTTTAGTCACTGGTTTCCAAGTGGTTTCCCTGGGAGCACATAAAGTCAGCTTGATACAGTTTACACAGATGCCTCCTGTCCACGCGGGCACAGAGAGGTGGGGAGTGAGAGACGGTGGTTCAGAGCCTTTTTTACTGCCCCAGTAAAACAGAGCTTTCTCAGCCCGGTAGACTGCCACCAGTTCCACGTTTGCAAAATGACTGAAAAAATGATGTGGTATTAAACAGGCAGGAAATGCTCAAACCTAAATCCAGTTGTGCATTTATATACAGGGGAGCAGATCCTGCACTTGTAAACTGTTGCTAATGGCGATCCCCAGCAAAAATGCATACAATGGAGCTTGCCCACAGCAGACCACAAGTACCACAATAGACATCCTACACAAGATGGCAGTTGTGTGGATGTGATAAACAATATTGCAATATAACAATAAAAATTGAAAAGACATTTGCACTCTGCGGTCTTACTGATGTTAAAATTGAGAGATTATCAAACATATACTACTATAGATGACATGTCTGAGCCCCAGCACCGCACCAAGGTTTCTCAAGTAGCTCGGGACCTAACACTCACCTACCTGTGGGATATGGGCAATACCAGGGGCCAGTGGGCGCATTACAGGAGTAAAGGCTGACTCGCAGCATACTCCCCAGTCATCTCCAGCATGTGGCCATGCCTGCAATGAGAGGAGGGAGGAGGCTGTGAGCCCCACGCAAGACTGGCTGATATGGCGTAGGCCTCACAGGTGCACCTAAATGTAGCCTGTTGGAGTTTGGATCTATGGAGCGGTTGCTCACTATAAGGGGATATTTTTTGTACTAGCACACATTTGTACTGACAACATTTATAAGGGGGTATTGTTGTACTGGCACACAATAAAATTAGTTATTTTTGTACTGGCATACATTATAAGGAGAAGTATTAGTTTTGGAGGGCTATGGAGAACATGATTACTAGTATAGGCACAATGGGGGCATTATTAGCACTCTGGGAGATTATTTCTATTGGTGAGACTATGGCAGTTATTTTTGGGGGACATTATGTTTACACTATTAGTATCAGGGACACTGTTTCCTGAGAACAGTTATATTGTAGGACACTGTGTGACAATAATTATTGAAGGGGGCCCTATCTGTGTGGTAATAGTATTTTCATACTGCAACTTTCTGCAATATAGTATTGTGGAGCACAGTATTAGGGGTGGAAAATTAGGAAACTAAGATGTAAGATGTCTGTTTGTCAGACTCTGCAGATAAGAGAGATGGCTGAAAGAAATCATTATGGTGGTCTTGCCCAAATGGAGAAGATGAGGAAAGAAAACATCTACAGTACATCAGAGGAGACATAACTGGATGTAGGAGTTATGTGGCACTGTATTACCCTGTATGTTTTGTGGCACAGTATGTAATGTTTTCCAAGTATGTCTTTAACAGTAGGGCTGGAGGGAAGGGGCTAGGTTGAGAATTTGGCATGGGCGTGCTGTTTAAATTATTAGGCAGCAGAAAGGCTAGGTGCACCACTTCCCCTTGTCACAAAGCACTGAGGTAAGAGGGGCCCAAGCTGAACTCTTGCACCAGGACCCATGAACCTTTAGCTATGCCGTTACATGAAAAACTAGTCTGAAATCCATGTCAGGGCATCTCCAGACAGTACAACGTTTTTTTTTTTTTTTGGGGGTTGGGGTTGGGATAATAGCAATGTTTGTTGCCAAATATACCAATACAGAATGCAAGTGTATTCTAAGTGATAAAGTTAAATACTAGTCAGAAATCTATGTCATGGCATCTCCATATAGTTTAAGTTTTATTTGAGGGGGGGGGGGTTTGGAAAATAGCAACATACTTGTACAACCTGTGCCTGATATTAATGAGGGTAGTGTTTGAAATCTCTGAGTTAAATCGATTAGTTCTAACACTTAGTATTAATGCAGTACTGGGACCTGTCTCTGTACAGCTTTAAAGGGGAACAGAACAGAACAAATTGAAATTAAGCAGAGTTAGCACAGGGAATGGCGGTCAGCATCGGTTACGAAAAAAGAAAGACCAATTTCTAATCAAAATTTTAGTTTTGGTTCCAGATATCGTCACATAGCAGAGTTAGCGCAGGGAATGACGGTCATCAACAGGTTCAATACAATTTTATAGAATTTTGACAAAAAAAAATTTGGGCGGTAATGTTACACTGCACAGTTAGCGCAGGGAATGGCAGTCTGCATTTGTTGCCTCTTTACATGATGGAAAATCATTAACCAAACTATACCACAATTACAAGATGCTATCTTACTATCTGGGAATTTTACTACCCCAAAGAAAGATATAGGGAAAGTGACACATACAATGAAAAAAGGAATACAATAGATTTTATAAAAGCTTTAGTTTTCTAAGCCCCTTATGCTTGTTATCTGTTGATGCAGAAAAAGCCTTCAATAGGGTTAGCTGGCAATTCCTAGAAAGGACCCTAATCCATATAGGCCTAGGCACCAAAATGGTCCATCGAATCATGGCACTTTACACCTGCCCATCCGCCCGGGTACGCATCAACGGTACGCTTTCAGACCCCTTTCCCATCTCGAACGGAAGGCGCCAGGGCTGCCCCCTGTCCCCATCCCTATACATATTAGTTATGGAATCCCTTGCTAACGCTCTACGAGCCAAAAACTTGATCAAAGGCCTCAGTTTTGGTAATGTAGAGCATAAACTATCACTGTTCACGGACGATCTTTTGATATATCTAACCTCCCCCAGAATTGGGCTACCTTCTGTGTTGACATAATTTGAGATTTTTGGTTCGCTATCTAACTTCAAGTTAATATCCAAAAATCTGAAATTCTAAATATCACCCTCACACCTAGGGAAGTCACCTCTTTTAAGGACTCCTTTCTGTTTAAATGGACCACACACGCTTAAGCACCTGAGAATACACGTTTCCGCGGATCCTTCCCACCTGTTCAAGCTTAACTACTTGCCCCTAGTTCACACTATCGAAAATAACCTTCATTCCTGGTCAAAGTTAAATGTCTCCTGGTTCGGTAGGATCAATATCTTAAAAATGGATGTCCTGCCCAGACTCCTATATTTATTTCATACGATCCCTTGCCGGATCCCCCACCCTTTTTTGCCCGTCTTCGAAGGTCAGCATCTCGCTTTGTATGGGGTAGGTCCAGAGCTAGACTAAATTATATCCTAATGACCCGAAGTAAGACCCAGGGAGGCATGGGGCTGACTAACTTTTTAGCCTACTATAGAGAGGCTGTTGCCAATTGTGTACTCGACCTCATCCACAACTTGAACACAAAATTATGGGTTGAGATAGAACATGCTCTAGCCCCTGGCTTGATTCTTGGTGTCTTCTGGTACCCGAAAGACACTTTGAACCAATTACCCATCCAACAACTTCCCTCGTTTGGGCTACAGGCCAGGCCCCCAGTCAGAGTACGAGACATATACTCTGCAAAGGGGTTACTGGACCTAAGGGACCTTGCACATATTACACCTGATTCCCCGGGATGCTGGTTCCTCTATTATCAATTGCGCAACTTTACTGGATCTCTGGCACCCGGATCGCAGCTTCTATCCTCTCCTTCTGAATTTGAGAAGCTGTGTGTTATGGCTTCCATGCCTGGCCACCCTATATACCTCATCTACGCTATTCTGAACTCGGAAGAGATCAGGGACGACTCAGAGAAGCTCCCTGCTCCGGCTAAGAAAATCATACAATCCTGGGAAAGTGACCTGGGGTGTACCCTTACGTCTGACCAGTGGAAGAGAACCCTGTTGTTTACCCATAAGTCTTCTATATTCTGTAAAATACAGGAACTCAATTACAAGATTTGGTCCAGATGGTACAGGACCCCAGTTAAATTGAACCAGTTTTATCCCTCAGTACCTGACGCCTGTTGGCGCTGCCTCAGTTCTAGGGGTCCCATGCTTCACATCTGGTGGGACTGCCCGGGGGTAGCTTCATTGTGGCGGGATATATTCAAACTCTATGATCACCTATATAGGTCCTCCATTCCCCCATCTCCGCAGATAGCTTTGTTATCAGTCTTCCCGGGGAGAATCAAACGGGTGAAGCACAGTGTTCTTAGAATTTTAATTATAGCAATGCGCCAAATCATCCCTCGAGCCTGGCGATCAACAGAAAGCCTCCAAAGAATCACCTCGGCGACTGCCCTAGATCAATTGGTGCGAATGGAGGAGCTGGGCGCGGAAAATCAGGGAAAGGGCCCCGCACATGCCAAACAGTGGGACGCCTGGTATCAGTTCGGCTGACTTCTCAGGCTGGTTAACTACAGGTACTCATGCCTAGTCTGCTTGTATTAGTTCTACTGACTGAGATTTGCAACTGGACTATTAGTTTCTAAATCTCCTCTACCCTCCCTGCCCCCTCTACTATTCCTCTTTCTCTGTCTGGTCTTCCCTGTCTGTCTCTTCCATGTGTTCTGATTGATGAACATTAATCTTTCCCTGCGAGGAAATATTGTAATTGAAAACCGTACACCACGTATGTTTTATTGTTTTATTTCTTGCACCTGGTTTCAATAAACATTTATTGAACCATAAAAGCTTTAGTTTTCAAACCAGGGATATCAACATTTGACTGTATTACCAGTAATGTTCTCCACAATAGAAAGAAACATGGTCAATCCTTAAAAAGACAAATCCAGGATAAAAGAGAATTCCTGAATGGTCATTTCCCCCTGGAAACGGACCTGCTTTCAAGTGTCTGCTGATAATTGTAATTCCTCAAGGCCTGAAATGCGAAAGGGTCTAATATCTCCTGAAAAGGCATCTTCAATGGAGAGAGGAGAAAACTGAGTCAAGCCTGACATGTTAAAAAAAAATAATTTGAAAAACACATGCGTTAAAGATACACCACCGAAGAAAAGCAAATTATGTTTCCTTCCAAGTCTGAAACATAGAAAAGAATATACCATGTGAGATGACCCCCAAAAAAATTGTAGATGAGGGCCGGCAGGTGAGCTGACCCTCCCTGAAGAGGTAAATGAGGATATCTTATGCACTGATCCCCAAACTCTTCAGTATCCACAGTCAGAAGAAGATGACGGAGGGAATGGCAATTAGTGTTTCATTTGGATGATGCAGATGAGGCACAGTTGTCAATGAGTGAGGGTCTTGATAGGTCAACACAAGTCAGGAGGATGACCAGAGTGAGGAAGTGGAAGAGGAGATGGGCGACGATGACATCACTGACCCAACTTTAGAAAAGGTGGCAAGCCAAGTGAGAACAGCAGGACAGAGGGGGAGGATTCCACAGTGGGGTGGCAAAAGGGATAAGGTGAGCCACACCAAATTGTTCCGCAATTGTTCCCCCTTGTGGAAATCTCCCTTGCCAAGGGGTAGGTGTTCTGCAGTCTGGCACTTTTTTGAGGAAAGTGGGGACGATAAAAGAATTGTAATTTGCTAACTTTAACTGTGCTATACCAAAATAAGAACTCATAAATAAACAAATAACCCATCCCTAACATATCTTACATCCTATTCATTAACTCTAACTCAAACTATAATAACAATAAAAACTCAAACCCGGGAACATAATGGGTGAAGACTGTACACTGGAGGCAAAATGAGTAGGGGTTGTGAACACTAGCAACCTCACCACCACCGGCATGATCCGCCATATGTCATCCAAGCACCCAAATAGGTGGGCCAAACCCCTGGGTTCACAATCAATGTCTGTGGATCACACCACTGCCTCCTCTTTCTCCCCTATGTTACTTGCTTGCCAATCCTCTGTCCATGACACAGGCCTGGATGACTCCCACCCTGCAGCGGGGCCTTCGCAAGCACCACCAGCTAGCACACCCACTTCTGTGCCCAAGCACAGCGAACAGATGTCCTTACCCCAGGCCTTTGATTGTAAGCGCAAATAGCCAGCCACATACCCACAGACTATAGCACTAAATGCACACCTTTGAAAATGTATGGCCATGAAGATGTTGCCATTTAGGCCTGTGGAAACTGAGGCTTTCCTCGGCCTCATGGCGGCGGACATCCTTCGTTACTCGGTCCCCAGCCGCCTCTATTTTTCTTGGTGTGCCATCCCCGCATTACAATGCCAATTGTGTCCCGTAACATCACCTGTGCCCTGACCAACACAGTTATTGGGAAGGTCCACTTAACGATGGACACATGGACAAGTGCTTTTGGCCAGGGACACTACATGTACATGACGGCACACTTGGTTAACCTTGTGGAGGCCGGTAGCAAGTCGGACCCTAGGATGGCACATGTGCTACCGACGCCAAGGATTGCGGGCACTACTTTAATCAGGATTTCCACCACCACCTACATTAGTGGCTGCAACCCCCCCTTCTCCTTCTCCGCCTCCGCTTACATTTCAAACTCCAAATTCTCATCTTGCAGCAGCAGTCAACCTTCATTAAATAGCTGGAAGCTGTGTAGCACGGCAGTGGCGAAGCAGCAACAGGCCGTGCTGAAACTCATTTGCTTCTTTGACAAACAGCACACCGCTGCAGAGCTGTGGCAGGGTATAGGGGACCAGACTGAGCTGTTGCTCTCGCCACTCCACCTACAACCAGGCATAGGTGTGTCTGATAATGTCCGTAAATTGGTGGCAGCTTTTGAGGTCGGCAAGGTCACACACAGGGCAATCATCAAGCATATATGTCCCATGCACAACAAACATCTCAAACTTATATATTAATATAACAAAACACATAACGAGAATGGAGGTAAACCAATGGCATGGCCTGTTAATTAACTCATAAATGACGAAAGAACCATAACATATTTTACAACTATAAACCATAATAACACTAATAATATCAACAATAATAGAACCACAAACCATAATAATAACAGAACAGAATGTCATTGCGGACAAAATTTACAGCTGACAACACTTGCGGCAGAGTACGTAGTTCCTTGGGCAACCCAGTAGGAGAGATGAGGGGAACACACAGCAGTTCCATCAGAGGCAGGACAACACTCTCCAAGGCCTGGGACAGTTTCATGACACCCCGCCAGCACCCTCACCCTGATGCGTGGCCTAGTTTCACAAGGAGGGAAAAATTGTTGAAGATGGTGAAGGAGTACATAGCAGACCGTGTCAGCGTCCTCAGTAAACCCTCTGTGCCTTACAACTATTGGGTGTCCAAACAGGACACGTGGTACGAACTTGCACTCTACAGCTATAGCTAAATGATAAGGAACATGGAAGATATACTACAGATGTAGCAGGGTTAGCACTCCCTCTGTTAACTCAAATTTCTTAACTCATTTCATTATCTTGAGAAAAAAGCCATTGAAAAGCAATTGAAGGTGTTTGCTTAGATTAGATAACCAAACTCAGAAATCTCAGAAAAAAGGAGTGCTAACCATGCTGCATCTGTACATTGGACTGTAGTATTCAGAGTAAATGACCATGTGGGAACTTTGCAATAAATAAGTGGGTTTTGGGTTGCAGTTTCGGCACTCAGTCTCTAAAAGGTTCGCCATCAACATCACTGTTTTAGAGGGTTAATGCACCTGCAGGCCTTCAACTACATTCTTTTACTCAGTTTCATTGCGCCCAGGTCCATGGTCTCTGCGTGCACCATCAGCATCACTGCCACTTGTACATCCCTTACTGGCCACGTTCTTACTATTATATAATGTTATATATGGTTAAAAGTATGTCACACATACAGTAGCGTAGGATTTGTAAGTGTATGCGCCAATAAATTAAAATAGGTATTTGGGATGAGAACACTTTACACAGATGTAGCCCTGATAATGTCACAGAGTAGCATACACCGTCTTCGGATAAAGTACAGTATATGTCAGTGATGTGTATGGAATTCAAACACACTAGATGATGCACAAATAATGTACATTTCCCCAAAATACACTGGTTTCACCTGTGGTACAGTATTTGACACAGAGAGGCACATGCTGTGGACACTAAATGTTGCGCAAATAATGTATATTTCCCCGAAATACACTGGTTTTACCTGTGGTACGGTATTTGACACAGAGAGGCACATGCTGTGGACAGTAGATTTTGCACAAATAATGTAAATTTCCCCAAAATACACTGGTTTCACCTGTGGTACAGTATTTGACACAGAGAGGCACACGCTGTGGACACTAAATGTTGCACAAATAATGTAAATTTCCCCAAAATACACTGATTTCACTTGTGGTACAGTATTTGACACATAGAGGCACACGCTGTGGATAGTGTTGAGTGAACAGTTCGAAAATCGTTCGGGTCCGTACCGAATTTTGGGGTGTCCGTGACACGGACCCGAACCCGGACATTTTAAAAAAAGTTCGGGTCCGGTGTTCGTCGATTACTTCCCGCTTTCTGAAGGGCTGCACAGCAGCCAATCAGCTAGTTTTTTACTTCTTGCCCTAAGAGCCCATCACAGCCATGCCTACTAATGGCATGGCTGTGATTGGCCAAGTGCAGCATGTGACCCAGCCTCTATTTAAGCTGGAGTCACGTAGCGCTGCACGTCACACTGCTCTGATTAGTGTAGGGAGAGGACGCAGCTTCTGTGAGGGCGAGATAGGCAGGGATAAAGAAGTGAATGATCTACCTTTCTACACCTGTGCATCATAACAACTCAGCTGAGCTGTTCACTGAAAGTCACTATTTTGTTGAGACTGGCCAGAGCGATTTTTACTGGCACATGTAACTGGGCTGACCGGCGGTGGCCATTTTAGGACTTGTGGTGCGCCAGCACAAGCTGCCACAGAGTCTAAACCAAAGCTCCAAAGAAGTGAAAAATTTACACCTGTGAATCAGAACAACAGCGATTCAGCTGCTCAGTCAAAGTCAATTTTTTTTCTGGCTGTGCAGACCGTTTTCTGGCACATGTTACTGGGCTGATAGGCGGCGGCCATTTTGGGACTTGTGGTGCTAGAGCAAAAGCTGCCACAACGTCCATTAATCTCATGTAATAGTCAATTTTTTCATAGATATACTACATCAGGGGTTTGGCTGTGCTTGTGTCACCCATACTAACTGCAAAGATATTTAATAAATCAGTGGTGAAACTGAAAGTAACCCACTTGGATAGTAAATCCCATGAATGTGCATTTCCAGCTAGGCTAGCCAGTGCCACTACAGCCAAGTCCAATACGGTCAGCCAGAAATATTTTTTTTTTTATGTGCCAGAAATATAAATTAGAAAAAGCTTTCACCGTAATAATAAAATAATTCTGGTGTTAGACCAGAAGAAGCACTCCTGTTGTAATTAATACTGTAAAAAGGTTTAGGCAATATTTCAACCAGTGTGGGAAATTTATCTAGCAAAACAAGCATTTTAAAAATTCTGGTGTTCTGAAATACCAGCAGTCCTCTTGTAATTAATACCGAAAAAAGGCATTATATCGTCCAGTGTTGCAATTTTGGTGAAAAAAAGGCCAATTTAATCAATCTGGTGTTAGTTACACCAGAAACAGTAGGCCTCACGTTTTTACTCATGTAAAAAGGAATTAATACCGGAAAAAGGCATTACATTGTCCAGTGTTGTAATTTTGGTGAAAAAAAGGCCAATTTAATCAATCTGGTGTTAGTTAGACCAGAAACAGTAGGCCGCACGTTTTACTCCTGTAAAAGGAATTATATCTCCCGTGTGGGAATCTATGTACCAAAACTAGCATTTTAAAAATTCTGGTGTCCAATTTGCAGCAGTTTTCTTGTAATTAATACCGGAAAAAGGAATTATATCTTCCAGTGTGGGAATTTATGTACACAAACTAGCATTTTAAAAATTCTGGTGTCCAATTAGCAGCAGTCTTCTTGTAATTAATACCGGAAAAAGGCATTACATTGTCCAGTGTTGTAATTTTGGTGAAAAAAGGCCAATTTAATCAATCTGGTGTTAGTTACACCAGAAACAGTAGGCCTCACGTTTTTACTCCTGTAAAAGGAATTAATACCGAAAAAGGCATTACATTGTCCAGTGTTGTAATTTTGGTGAAAAAAGGCCAATTTAATCAATCTGGTGTTAGTTAGACCAGAAACAGTAGGCCGCACGCTTTTACTCCTGTAAAAGGAATTATATCTCCTCGTGTGGGACGCTATGTACCAAAACTAGCATTTTAAAAATTCTGGTGTCCAATTTGCAGCAGTTTTCTTGTAATTAATACCGAAAAAGGAATTATATCTTCCAGTGTGGGAATTAATGTACACAAACTAGCATTTTAAAAATTCTGGTGTCCAATTAGCAGCAGTCTTCTTGTAATTAATACCGAAAAAGGCATTACATTGTCCAGTGTTGTAATTTTGGTGAAAAAAGGCCAATTTAATCAATCTGGTGTTAGTTACACCAGAAACAGTAGGCCTCACGTTTTTACTCCTGTAAAAGGAATTAATACCGAAAAAGGCATTACATTGTCCAGTGTTGTAATTTTGGTGAAAAAGGCCAATTTAATCAATCTGGTGTTAGTTAGACCAGAAACAGTAGGCCTCACGTTTTTACTCCTGTAAAAAGGAATTATATCTCCCCGTGTGGGACGCTATGTACCAAAACTAGCATTTTAAAAATTCTGGTGTCCAATTTGCAGCAGTTTTCTTGTAATTAATACCGGAAAAAGGAATTATATCTTCCAGTGTGGGAATTAATGTACGCAAACTAGCATTTTAAAAATTCTGGTGTCCAATTAGCAGCAGTCTTCTTGTAATTAATACCGGAAAAAGGCATTACATTGTCCAGTGTTGTAATTTTGGTAAAAAAAAATGCCAATTTAATCAATCTGGTGTTAGTTACACTAGAAACAGTAGGCCTCACGTTTTTACTCCTGTAAAAAGGAATTAATACCAGAAAAAGGCATTACATTGTCCAGTGTTGTAATTTTGGTGAAAAAAGGCCAATTTAATCAATCTGGTGTTAGTTAGACCAGAAACAGTAGGCCGCACGTTTTTACTCCTGTAAAAAGGAATTAATACCGGAAAAAGGCATTACATTGTCCAGTGTTGTAATTTTGGTGAAAAAAGGCCAATTTAACCACTTAAGCCCCCCTAGCTTAAACACCCTTAATGACCAGGCCACTTTTTACAATTCCGCACTACACTACTTTTACCGTTTATTGCTCCGTCATGCAACTTACCACCCAAATGAATTTTACCTCCTTTTCTTCTCACTAATAGAGCTTTCATTTGGTGGTATTTCATTGCTGCTGACATTTTTACTTTTTTTGCTATTAATCAAAAATGACCGAAATTTTTACAAAAATGACATTTTTCACTTTCTGTTGTAAAATTTTTCAAAAACTACATTTCTATATAAATTTTTCTCTAAATTTATTGTTCTACATGTCTTTGATAAAAAAAAGTCCAATAAGTGTATATTTATTGGTTTGGGTAAAATTTATAGCGTTTACAAACTATGGTGCAAAAAAGTGAATTTCTGCATTTTGAAGCAGCTCTGACTTTCTGAGAACCTGTCATGTTTCTTCAGGTGCTAGAATGTCAGGAAAGTATAAATACCCCCCAAATCACACCATTTTAGAAAGAAGACACCCCAAAGTATTCGCGGAGGGGCATGGTGAGTTCATGTATCATTTAATTTTTTTTCACAAGTTAGCGGAAAATGACACTTTCTGAGAAAAAAAAAAAAAAAGTTTCAATTTCTGCTAACTTCTGGCAAAAAAAAAAAGAAATCTCAGACGGACTCACTATGCCCCTCAGTGAATACCTCGGGGTGTCTACTTTCCAAAAAGGGGTCATTTGTGGGGTGTGTTTACTGTTCTGGCATTTTGGGCGGGGCTAAATTGTGAGCCGCCATGTAAAACCTAAAGGTACTCGTTGGAATTTGGGCCCCTTTGCGCACCCAGGCTGCAAAAAAGTGTCACTTATGTGGTATCGCCGTACTCAGGAGAAGTAGGGCAATGTGTTTTGGGGTTTATTTTTACATATACCCATGTTGGGTGAGAGAAATATCTCTGTAAACTGACAACTTTAAACTCACAGAAAAAAGATGCACCACATGGATAAGCAACTGACAACACTGGCTAATCCCTCACTCTGGTGTTAAAAGCTGAGAGATTCGCCAATATTTCCAATCAGGAACATATCGGAGCCCCTTTAGGCACCACTACACGGTATCTCAGCATGACATGGGGTCCTACCACTAGACTACCTATGGTGTGTGAACAAGGTCTGAACAGGTATTAAGCAGCCTACAGCCCCATCCCACTCACCTGCACTGCAGGACCAACAATGCAATGGGGAACAAATGAGGCCGCAAGCTACACCTACAACAGACCATGTGACACCGGCTTCCAGGTGCAACAGAATGTTTACCAGCCATATGCAATGGCACATTCAATACATATAAAACAAGAATCACAAAAAATCTGGAGCAGTCCCACCCATTTAGGCCACGTTTATTTTTGTGAAACTGACAACTTTGTATAAAATTTTTTAAAAGTTGTCGTTTACAGAGATATTTTTCACACACAGTATAGGTATATATAAAAATACACCCCAAAACACATTGCCCTACTTCTCCTGAGTACGGCGATACCACATGTGTGACAATTTTTTGCAGCCTGGGTGCGCAAAGGGGCCCTAAAACCAATGAGTACCTTTAGGATTTCACAGGGCATTTTTACGCATTTGGATTCCAGACTTCTTCTCACGCTTTAGGGGCCCCTAAAATGCCAGGACAGTATAAATACCCCACATGTGACCCCATTTTGGAAAGAAGACACCCCAAGGTATTCCGTGAGGGGTATGGTGAGTTCATGTAAAATTTTATTTTTGTCACAAGTTAGTGGAATATGAGACTTTGTAAAAACAAAATTAAAAAAATATATATATCAATTTCCGCTAACTTGTGCCAAAAATAAAATTCTGTGAACTCGCCATGCCCCTCACGGAATACCTTGGGGTGTCTTCTTTCAAAATGGGGTCACATGTGGGGTATTTATACTGACCTGGCATTTTAGGGGCCCTAAAGCGTGAGAATCCAAATGCGTAAAAATGGCCTGTGAAATCCTAAAGGTACTCATTGGTTTTAGGGCTCTTTGCGTACTTGGCTGCAAAAGTGCCACTCGTGTAGTCGCTGAACTCAGAGAGTAGGCAATAGTGTTTGGGGTGTATTTACATATACCCATGCTGCGTGTGAGAAATATTGCTGTAAACGACAACTTTTTACATTTTTTTATTCAAAGTTGTCAATTTACAGAGATATTTCTCACACAAAGTATGGGTATATGTAAAAATACACCCCAAAACACATTGCCCTACTTCTCCTGAGTACGGCGATACCACATGAGTGACACTTTTTTGCAGCCAAGATGCGCAAAGGGGCCCTAAAACCCATTTTTACGCATTTTTCTTCTCACGCTTTAGGGCCCCTAAAATGCCAGGGCAGTATAAATACCCCACATGTGACCCCATTTTGGAAAGAAGACACCCCAAGGTATTCTGTGAGGGGCATGGCGAGTTCATAGAAGATTTTTTTTTTGCCACAAGTTAGCGGAAATTGATTTTTTATTGTTTTTTCTCATAAAGTCTATCTTTCTGCTAACTTTTGACAAAAAGTTACATTTTTCATGGACTAACTATGCCCCTCAGCGAATACCTTGGGGTGTCTTCTTTCCAAAATGGGGTCATTTGTGGGGTGTTTGTACTGTTCTGGCATTTTGGGTGGGGCTAAATTGTGAGCAGCCATATAAAACCTAAAGGTACTCGTTGGAATTTGGGCCCCTTTGCGCACCCGGGCTGCAAAAAAGTGTCACTCATGTGGTATCACCGTACTTAGGAGAAGTAGGGCAATGTGTTTTGGGGTGTATTTTTACATATACCCATACTTTGTGTGAGAAATATCTCTGTAAATTGACAACTTTGAATAAAAAAAATTAAAAAGTTGTCGTTTACAGTGATATTTCTCACACACAGTATGGGTATATGTAAAAGTACACCCCAAAACACATTGCCCTACTTCTCCTGAGTTCGGCGATACCACATGAGTGACACTTTTTTGCAGCCAAGATGCGCAAAGGGGCCCTAAAACCAATGAGTACCTTTAGGATTTCACAGGGCATTTTTACGCATTTGGATTCTCACACTTTAGGACCCCTAAAATGCCAGGGCAGTATAAATACCCCACAAGTGACCCCATTATGGAATGAAGACACCCCAAGGTAATCCGTGAGGGGTATGGCGAGTTCACAGAAAAAAAAAAATTTGGCACAAGTTAGCGGAAATTGATTTTATTTTTTTTTTTTACAGTCTCATATTCCACTAACTTGTGACAAAAATAATATTTTACATGAACTCACCATACCCCTCACGGAATACCTTGGGGTGTCTTCTTTCTAAAATGGGGTCACATGTGAGGTTTTTGTACTGCCCTGGCATTTGAGGGTCTCCGCAATCATTACACGTATGGCCAGCATTAGGAGTTTCTGCGATTCTCCTTATATTGAGCATACTGGTAATGAGATTTTTTTTCCGTTCAGCCTCTGGGCTGAAAAGAAAAAATGAACGGCACAGATTTTTTCATTCGCATCAATCAATGTGGATGAAAAATCTCTGCCCAAAAATGTGCAAAAACAAAACGGCACAGATTTCCTCATTCGCATCGATCAATGTGGATGAATAAATCTCTGCCAAAAATGTGCAAAAAAAGTAGTAAGGCCCCATTCACACGTCCGCAGAAATGTCTGCATCTATTCCGCAATTATGCGGAATAGATGCGACCCATTCAGTGTGAATGGGGCTGGCGGTGATGCGGAGAGCACACTATGCGCTCGCCGCATCAGCATTTGCAGGAGCTGCGGCCGCAAACTTCCGGGTTTCGCCCCCAAACATCCGGCCGCAGCTCCGAAAAGATAGAGCATGTCCTATTCTTGTCCGCAACTGCGGACAAGAAAAGGCATTTTCTATATAGTTCTGGCAATGTGCGGATCCGCAAAATGCGGAAAGCACATTGCTGGTGTCCGTGTTTTGCAGATCCGTGGATCCATGGATCCGCAAAACACATACGGACGTCTGAATGAGCCTTACAGGGGGGTAATTAGTGTCAGGGGGGTGACAGGGGGTGACATGGGGTGATTGGGGTTAATCAGGGGTTAATCAGGGGTTAATCAGTGACGGGGTGGGGGTGGGTGGATGGGTGGGGTCTGTGTGGTGATTTGGTGCACTTATAAAAGTTTCTTTGGTGGTCCCAAGCAAAAGGGACCACCAAAGGAACGATCAGCAAACATATCAGACGCTGTTAACAAAACAGCGTCTGATGATATGCCATTTTTTTAACTTCTACAGCCTGCCAGCGCACGATCAGCGCTGGCAGGCTGTAGTTTACCTTGTCCCCGACGTGATCCTGTGAACGCGCGGACGCGCGCACGTTCACAGGAAATCTCGCCTCTCGCGAGATGACGAGCGGGCGCGTCAAGGAGGAACAGACCGACCGCCCGCAGGACGCAATCCTGCGTGAGGCGGTCGGAAAGAGGTTAATCAATCTGGTGTTAGTTACACTAGAAACAGTAGGCCTCACGTTTTTAATCCTGTAAAAAGGAATTAATACCGGAAAAAGGCATTACATTGTCCAGTGTTGTAATTTTGGTGAAAAAAGGCCAATTTAATCAATCTGGTGTTAGTTAGACCAGAAACAGTAGGCCGCACGTTTTTACTCCTGTAAAAAGGAATTATATCTCCCCGTGTGGGAAGCTATGTACCAAAACTAGCATTTTAAAAATTCTAGTGTCCAATTTGCAGCAGTTTTCTTGTAATTAATACCGGAAAAAGGAATTATATCTTCCAGTGTGGGAATTAATGTACACAAACTAGCATTTTAAAAATTCTGGTGTCCAATTAGCAGCAGTCTTCTTGTAATTAATACCGGAAAAAGGCATTACATTGTCCAGTGTTGTAATTTTGGTTAAAAAAAGGCCAATTTAATCAATCTGGTGTTAGGTACACCAGAAACAGTAGGCCTCACGTTTTTACTCCTGTAAAAAGGAATTAATACCGGAAAAAGGCATTACATTGTCCAGTGTTGTAATTTTGTTAAAAAAGCTAATTTAATCAATCTGGTGTTAGGTACACCAGAAACAGTAGGCCTCACGTTTTTACTCCTGTAAAAGGAATTAATACCGGAAAAAGGCATTACATTGTCCAGTGTTGTAATTTTGGTGAAAAAAAGGCCAATTTAATCAATCTGGTGTTAGTTAGACCAGAAACAGTAGGCCTCACGTTTTTACTCCTGTAAAAAGGAATTATATCTCCCCGTGTGGGACGCTATGTACCAAAACTAGCATATTAAAAATTCTGGTGTCCAATTTGCAGCAGTTTTCTTGTAATTAATACCGGAAAAAGGAATTATATCTTCCAGTGTGGGAATTTATGTACACAAACTAGCATTTTAAAAATTCTGGTGTCCAATTAGCAGCAGTCTTCTTGTAATTAATACCGGAAAAAGGCATTAAATTATACAGTGTTGTAATTTTGGTGAAAAAAAGGCCAATTTAATCAATCTGGTGTTAGGTACACCAGAAACAGTAGGCCTCACGTTTATACTCCTGTAAAAAGGAATTAATACCGGAAAAAGGCATTACATTGTCCAGTGTTGTAATTTTGGTTAAAAAAAGGCCAATTTAATCAATCTGTTGTTAGTTAGACCAGAAACAGTAGGCCTCACGTTTTACTCCTGTAAAAGGAATTATATCTCCCGTGTGGGAATCTATGTACCAAAAGTAGCATATTAAAAATTCTGGTGTCCAATTTGCAGCAGTTTTCTTGTAATTAATACCGGAAAAAGGAATTATATCTTCCAGTGTGGGAATTTATGTACACAAACTAGCATTTTAAAAATTCTGGTGTCCAATTAGCAGCAGTCTTCTTGTAATTAATACCGAAAAAGGCATTACATTGTCCAGTGTTGTAATTTTGGTGAAAAAAGGCCAATTTAATCAATCTGGTGTTAGGTACACCAGAAACAGTAGGCCTCACGTTTTACTCCTGTAAAAAGGAATTAATACCGGAAAAAGGCATTACATTGTCCAGTGTTGTAATTTTGGTGAAAAAAAGGCCAATTTAATCAATCTGGTGTTAGTTAGACCAGAAACAGTAGGCCTCACGTTTTTACTCCTGTAAAAGGAATTATATCTCCCTGTGTGGAATTCTATGTACCAAAACTAGCATATTAAAAATTCTGGTGTCCAATTTGCAGCAGTTTTCTTGTAGTTAGGGCTTGTCACCCTCTTAACTCATTTTCACTAGCTGACATTAGCTATTTGCTAATGTCAGCTGAATTGAAATATTTATTACCTTGTCCGAAGTTGTAATTTACGTGAAAAGGCACTTTATTATGTGCAAATGATCTTCGCTACCAGTAAGTTGGGCGCTACTTGCTGGTAGCCGCCGCATCTCGATGAATTATGCACGCCTTCTCGTTTGATAGACAGACCAGCGCTTTCTCCTCCTCGCACTGGCCTGTCTGAAGATAAATCCAGCGCCTGCGCCGCACCGCCAGTAGTCGCGCAGGCGCTCTGTGAGGACGCGAGCTTTGCCGCTCCGTCCGCCGTGCGCCTGTGCCAGCGTCACCGCTACACCCGGAAGGGAAGCGGTGTAGCGGTGACGTATGGCGCAGGCGCACTGAGGACGGAGCGGCAAAGCTCGCCCTCACTCAGAGCGCCTGCGCCGACTACTGAGCGGTACGGCAGGCGCGGGATTTATCTTCAGACAGGGCCAGTGCGAGGAGGAGAAGCGCTGGCCCTGTCTATCAAACGAGGAAGGGGCGTGCATAATTCATCGAGATGCGGCGGCTACCAGCAAGTAAACGCCCAACTTGCTGGTAGCGAAGATCATTTGCATATAATAAAAGTGCCTTTTTCACGTAAATTACAACTTCGGACAAGGTAATAAATATATATTTCAACTCAGCTGACATTAGCAAATAGCTAATGTCAGCTAGTGAAAAATGGGTTAAGGGGGGTGACAGAAGCCCTTTAATACCGGAAAAAGGAATTATATCTTCCAGTGTGGGAATTTATGTACACAAACTAGCATTTTAAAAATTATGGTGTCCAATTTGCAGCAGTTTTCTTGTAATTAATACCGTAAAAAGGAATTATATCTTCCAGTGTGGGAATTTATGTACACAAACTAGCATTTTAAAAATTCTGGTGTCCAATTAGCAGCAGTCTTCATGTAATTAATACCGGAAAAAGGCATTACATTGTCCAGTGTTGTAATTTTGGTGAAAAAAAGGCCAATTTAATCAATCTGGTGTTAGGTACACCAGAAACAGTAGGCCTCACGTTTTTACTCCTGTAAAAAGGAATTAATACCGGAAAAAGGCATTACATTGTCCAGTGTTGTAATTTTGGTGAAAAAAAGGCCAATTTAATCAATCTGGTGTTAGTTAGACCAGAAACAGTAGGCCTCACGTTTTTACTCCTGTAAAATGGAATTATATCTCCCCGTGTGGGAATCTATGTACCAAAACTAGCATATTAAAAATTCTGGTGTCCAATTTGCAGCAGTTTTCTTGTAATTAATACCGGAAAAAGGAATTATATCTTCCAGTGTGGGAATTTATGTACACAAACTAGCATTTTAAAAATTCTGGTGTCCAATTAGCAGCAGTCTTCTTGTAATTAATACCGGAAAAAGGCATTAAATTATACAGTGTTGTAATTTTGGTGAAAAAAAGGCCAATTTAATCAATCTGGTGTTAGGTACACCAGAAACAGTAGGCCTCACGTTTATACTCCTGTAAAAAGGAATTAATACCGGAAAAAGGCATTACATTGTCCAGTGTTGTAATTTTGGTTAAAAAAAGGCCAATTTAATCAATCTGTTGTTAGTTAGACCAGAAACAGTAGGCCTCACGTTTTTACTCCTGTAAAAAGGAATTATATCTCCCCGTGTGGGAATCTATGTACCAAAAGTAGCATATTAAAAATTCTGGTGTCCAATTTGCAGCAGTTTTCTTGTAATTAATACCGGAAAAAGGAATTATATCTTCCAGTGTGGGAATTTATGTACACAAACTAGCATTTTAAAAATTCCGGTGTCCAATTAGCAGCAGTCTTCTTGTAATTAATACCGGAAAAAGGCATTACATTGTCCAGTGTTGTAATTTTGGTGAAAAAAAGGCCAATTTAATCAATCTGGTGTTAGGTACACCAGAAACAGTAGGCCTCACGTTTTTACTCCTGTAAAAAGGAATTAATACCGGAAAAAGGCATTACATTGTCCAGTGTTGTAATTTTGGTGAAAAAAAGGCCAATTTAATCAATCTGGTGTTAGTTAGACCAGAAACAGTAGGCCTCACGTTTTTACTCCTGTAAAAAGGAATTATATCTCCTGTGTGGAATTCTATGTACCAAAACTAGCATATTAAAAATTCTGGTGTCCAATTTGCAGCAGTTTTCTTGTAATTAATACCGGAAAAAGGAATTATATCTTCCAGTGTGGGAATTTATGTACACAAACTAGCATTTTAAAAATTATGGTGTCCAATTTGCAGCAGTTTTCTTGTAATTAATACCGTAAAAAGGAATTATATCTTCCAGTGTGGGAATTTATGTACACAAACTAGCATTTTAAAAATTCTGGTGTCCAATTAGCAGCAGTCTTCATGTAATTAATACCGGAAAAAGGCATTACATTGTCCAGTGTTGTAATTTTGGTTAAAAAAAGGCCAATTTAATCAATCTGGTGTTAGTTAGACCAGAAACAGTAGGCCTCACGTTTTTACTCCTGTAAAAAGGAATTATATCTCCCCGTGTGGGAATCTATGTACCAAAACTAGCATATTAAAAATTCTGGTGTCCAATTTGCAGCAGTTTTCTTGTAATTAATACCGGAAAAAGGAATTATAACTTCCAGTGTGGGAATTTTGGGGCTAAAAAATAATATATTTTATTGTGTTGCGAGTTGAATCGCAACAATGAGGAAACATTCTATTAAGGGACGAGGACGCGGTCGTGGTGGTGTCCGTGGAGCCTCTGTTTCTGGCAGAGGACGTGGCCGTTCGGCCTCAGGCGCACAAAGAAGTGAACCAACTCCCTCAAGTAGCCGGCAGAATTTACAGCGATATTTGGTGGGGCCCAATGCCGTTATGAGGATGGTAAGGCCTGAGCAGTTACAGGCATTAGTCGATTGGGTGGCCGACAGTGCTTCCAGCACATTCACTACATTGTCTTCCGCCCAGTCTTCTGCGGAAAGCGCACAGGTGGCACCTGAAAACCAAGCCCATCAGTCTGTCACATCACCCCCATGCATATCAGGGAAACTGGCTGAGCCTCAAGTTATGCAGCAGTCTCTTATTCTGTTTGAAGACTCTGCTCCCACGGTTTTCCAGGGGCGTCCACCTAGCCCTTCCCCAGTGGTGGAAGACATTCCATGTACTGACGCACAACCACTTATGTATCCAGATGATGAGGACATGGGAATACCACCACAGCAGAGTGACCGAGTCTCTGATGATGACGAAACACTGGTGTCCACTGCCGCGTCTTATTGCAGTGTGCAGACTGAACAGGAGGAGGTCAGGGAGGAAGACTGGGTGGAAGACGATGCAGAGGACGATGAGGTCTTAGACCCCACATGGATTGAAGGTCGTGCCGCTGACTTAAATAGTTCAGAGGAAGAGGCAGTGGTGAGACCGAGACAACAGCAAAGCCAAAGAGGGAGCAGGGGAAAAAAGCAGAACAGCCGCCGTCCAGAGAGTTCGCCTGCTATTGGCCAGCGCCAACAGGGACCCAGCACCCCAAAGGCATCTTCAAGGAGTTCCCTGGCATGGCACTTCTTCAAACAATGTGCTGACGACAAGACCAGTCACCAGAGTGGTTTGCACGCTGTGCCATCAGACCCTGAGGCGAGGCATTAACGTTCTTAACCTGAGCACCACCTGCATGATCAGGCATCTACATGCAAAGCATGAACTGCAGTGGAGTGCACACCTCAAAAACAAGGAACACGCTCAGGCTCCCCTTGCTACCTCTACCGCTGCTGCCTCGGCTTCCGCCTCGAGAGGAATGTTGCCACCTGCCGAGCAGCAAACAGAGGATGTGCCACCGACACCACCACCACCACCGCCACCGTCACCACTATTTCACACAGCAGCGTTCAGCTCTCCATCTCTCAAACCTTTGAGAGGAAGCGCAAATTCCCACCTAGTCACCCTCGAGCCCTTGGCCTGAATGCCAGCATTTCTAAACTACTGGCCTTTGAAATGCTGTCATTCCGGCTGGTGGATACAGACAGCTTCAAACAGCTGATGGCCATGGCTGTCCCCCAGTATGTGGTTCCCAGCCGCCACTACTTCTCCAAGACAGCCGTGCCTTCCCTGCACATGCAAGTGTCCGATAAAATCAAGTGTGCACTTCGCAACGCCATTTGTGGCAAGGTCCACCTAACAAGAGATACGTGGACCAGTAAGCACGGCCAGGGACGCTATATCTCCCTAACTGCACACTGGGTAAATGTAGTGGCGGCTGGGCCCCAGACGGAGAGTTCCTTGGCGCACGTCCTTCCGCCGCCAAGGATCACAGGGCATCATTCTTTGCCTCCTGTAGCCTCCTCCTCCTACTCGGCTTCCTCCTCCTCCTCCTCTGCTTCCACCAGCTCATCCAGTCAGCCACACACCTTCACCACCAACTTCAGCACAGCCCGGGGTAAACGTCAGCAGGCCATTCTGAAACTCATATGTTTGGGGGACAGGCCCCACACCGCGCAGGAGTTGTGGCGGGGTATTGAACAACAGACCGACCAGTGGTTGCTGCCGGTGGGCCTCAAGCCTGGCCTGGTGGTGTGCGATAATGGGCGAAATCTCGTGGCAGCTCTGGGACTAGCCGGTTTGACGCACATCCCTTGCCTGGCGCATGTGCTGAATTTGGTTGTGCAAAAGTTCATTCACAACTACCCAGACATGTCAGAGCTGCTGCATAAAGTGCGGGCCGTCTGTGCGCTTCCGGCGTTCACATCCTGCCGCTGCTCGCCTGTCAGCGCTACAGCGGAACTTCGGCCTTCCCGCTCACCGCCTAATATGCGACGTGCCCACCCGGTGGAACTCCACCTTGCACATGCTGGAGAGACTGTGCGAGCAGCAGCAGGCCATAGTGGAGTTTCAGCTGCAGCACGCACGGGTCAGTCGCACTGCGGAACAGCACCACTTCACCACCAATGATTGGGCCTCCATGCGAGACCTGTGTGCCCTGTTGCGCTGTTTCGAGTACGCCACCAACATGGCCAGTGGCGATGCCACTGTTATCAGCGTGACAATACCAATTCTATGTCTCCTAGAGAAAACGCTTAGGGCGATGATGGAAGAGGAGGTGGGCCAGGGCCAGGAGGAGGTGGAGGAGGATGACGGGTCGTTTTAGCACTTTCAGGCCAGTCTGTTAGAAGTGGCTCAGAGGGAGGTTTTTGCAACAGCAGAGGGCAGGTACAAATGTGGCCAGCCAGGGACCACTACTAGAGGACGAGGAGGATGAGGAGGAGGTGGAGGAGGATGAGGATGAAGCAGGTTCACAGCGGGGTGGCACCCAGCACAGCGCAGGCACATCCCTGGTGCGTGGCTGGGGGATACAGAGGATGATGACGATACGCCTCCCACAGAGGACAGCTTGTCCTTACCTCTGGGGAGCCTGGCACACATGAGCGATTACATGCTGCAGTGCCTGCGCAGCGACAGCAGAGTTGCCCACATTTTAACGTGTGCTGACTACTGGGTGGCCACCCTGCTGGATCCACGGTACAAAGACAATGTGCCCACTTTACTTCCTGCACTGGAGCGTGATAGGAAGATGCGCGAGTACAAGCACACGCTGGTAGACGCGCTCCTGAGAGCATTCCCAACTGTCACAGGGAACAGGTGGAAGGCCAAGGCCAAGGCAGAGGAGGAGCTAGAGGTCGCCCACGCAGCAGTGTCACGGTCAGCTCCTCTGAGGGCAGGGTTAGCATGGCAGAAATGTGGAAAAGTTTTGTCTCCACGCCACAGCTAACTGCCCCACCACCTGATACGGAACGTGTTAGCAGGAGGCAACATTTCACTAACATGGTTGAACAGTACATCTGCACACAACTCCACGTACTGACGGATGGTTCGGCCCCATTCAACTTCTGGGTTTCCAAATTGTCCACGTGGCCAGAATTAGCATGTTATGCCTTGGAGGTGCTGTCCTGCCCGGTGGCCAGCGTTTTATCTGAACGTGTATTCAGCACGGCAGGGGGCGTCATTTCTGACAAATGCAGCCGCCTGTCCGCAGCCAACGTGGACAAGCTGACGTTTATAAAAATGAACCAGGCATGGATCCCACAAGACCTGACCCTCCCTTGTGCAGAGTAGTCCTTAATAACTGCCTTAAACCATGTTGTCTTGTACTCCTGGCCACTTCTTTATTGAAAAATCAATTTTTGAAATTAAGTAGGATCTTGGGGTGCAACCCAGAGTTGAATGAACCTTCCCTCTGTCTGGGTGCCGGGGCCAAAGTACATGAAAGTGTCCTTCTCCTGTGCTGGGTGATATGAATGTTATACTTGTGCTGTCTGACATGTCTCCTCTGTGTCGGTGCTAAGGCCTAAGTCACTGAAAGCGGCCTTTTCCTGTGCTGGCTGATATAAATGCCTGAATCTCTGCTGTTGGACCTCTCTCCTCCGTGTGGCTGCAGGGGTCAAAGTCTCTAAAAGTGCCCTTCTCTTGTGGTGGTTGATGTAAAACTGATGCTTGTGCTATCTGACCTGTCTCCTCTGTGTCGGTGCTAAGGCCTAAGTAACTAAATGGTGGCCTTCTCCTGAGGTGGTTGATATGATGCCTGATTATGTGCTGTGGGACCTCTCTCCTCTTTCTGGGTGCAGGGGTCAAATTAACTAAAGTTGGCCTACTCCTGTGGTGGGTGATCTGTAAAACTGATGCTTGCGCTATCTAACCTGTCCCCTCTGTCTCGTTGCTAAGGCCTAACTCACTGAAAGTGGCCTTGTCATGTGCTGGGTGATATAAATGTTATACTTGTGCCATCTGACATGGTTGCCGGGGTCCCATTAAATGGTGGCCTACTCCTGTGGTGGGTGATCTAAATGCCTGATTCTCTGCTGTGAATCCTCTCTCCTCCGTCTGGGTGCAGGGGTCAAAGTCTCTAAAAGTGGCCTTCTCTTGTGCTGGGTGATGTCAAACTGATGCTTGTACCATCTGACATGGGTGCAGGGGTCAAATTAACTAAATGGTGGCCTACTCCTGTGGTGGGTGATATGAGGCCTTAATATGTGCTGTGAAAACCTCTCTACTCCGTCAGGGTGCAGGGGTCAAAGTCTCTAAAAGTGGCCTTCTCTTGTGCTGGGTGATGTAAAACTGATGCTTGTGCCATCTGACATGGTTGCCGGGGTCCCATTAAATGATGGCCTACTCCTGTGGTGGGTGATCTAAATGCCTGATTCTCTGCTGTGAAACCTCTCTCCTCCGTCTGGGTGCAGGGGTCAAAGTCTCTAAAAGTGGCCTTCTCTTGTGCTGGGTGATGTCAAACTGATGCTTGTGCCATCTGACATGGTTGCCGGGGTCCCATTAAATGGTGGCCTACTCCTGTGGTGGGTGATCTAAATGCCTGATTCTCTGCTGTGAAACCTCTCTCCTCCATCTGGGTGCAGGGGTCAAAGTCTCTAAAAGTGGCCTTCTCTTGTGCTGGGTGATGTAAAACTGATGCTTGTACCATCTGACATGGGTGCAGGGGTCAAATTAACTAAATGGTGGCCTACTACTGTGGTGGGTGATATGATGCCTGAATATGTGCTGTGGGGCCTCTCTCCTCTTTCTGGGTGCAGGGGTCAAAGTAACTAAAAGTGGCCTTCTCCTGTGCTGGATGGTATAAATGTAATGCTTGTGCTATCTGACATGTCTCCTCTGTCTGGGTGCTAAGGCCTAAGTCACTGAAAGTGGCCTTCTCCCGTGGTGGTTGATATGATGCCAGATTCTCTGCTGTGGGACCTCTCTCCTTTGTCTGGATGCTGGGGTCGAAATAATAGTAAGCGACCTTCTCCATTGGTGGGTGATTTGAAGCCTGATTCTATGCTATGGGACCTAACTCCAATTAATATTGGTTAATTTTTATTTATTTTATGTTGTCATCATTTCCCTACCTACATTTGTTTGCAGGGGATTTACCTACATTTTGCTGCCTTTTGCAGCCCTCTAGCCCTTTCCGGGAGTCTTTTACAGCCTTTTTAGTGCCCAAAAGTTCGGGTCCCCATTGACTTCTATGGGGTTCGGGTTCGGGATGAAGTTCGGGTTGAGTTCGGATCACGAACCCGGACATTTTCCGGAAGTTCGGCCGAACCTCTCGAACCCGAACATCCAGGTGTTCGCTCATCTCTAGCTGTGGACAGTAGATGTTGCACAAATAATGTTCATTTCCCCAAAATACACTGGTTTCACTTGTGGTACAGTATTTGACACAAAGAGGCACATGCTGTGGACAGTAGATGTTGCAGAAATAATGTAAATTTTCCCCAAATATACTGGTTTCACCTGTGGTACAGTATTTGACACAGAGAGACACACGCTGTGGATGCTAGATTGGACCCAGATTATTTAGATTTGCGCATCAGACACTCTTTTCGGATGATGGACAGTATACGTCCTATTAAACCACAGAATATGGACACTATAATAGACCCAGATTGTTGCAATTTGAAATACAGACACTTTTTTCGTATGCCGTGTGGTATATGTCAAATAAACCCACAGAAAAAAATCACCTTTTGTTTTTGCCATAAAGTACTTTTGCGGCCTGCACTGCATTTCTGATAGTAACATATAATTAGTAAATAGAACTGGGACATTGTGGGTGACTAAAATCGCCATTTTTTGCCAGAAAGTACCTTTGCAGCCTGTGCTGCATTTCTCATAGTAACATATAATCAGTAAATAAAACTGGGACATTGTGGGTGAAAAAAAAAATCACTTTTTTTGGCCATAAAGTACCTTTGCGGCCTGCACTGCATTTGTGATACGGAAAGAAAATCAGTAAATCCATCTGTTTCATTGGGGGTGAAAAAAAATCACCTTTTTTTGCCAGAAAGAACCTTTGCGGCCTGCACTGCATTTCTGATCCAGCTCTTAGATTGTGGGTGGACATTTCCATAGTTATCAGGTCAGTCATTCACAAGAGGCTTGGAGAGTGTGTTCCTGCTGCACTGCATAACTGACTGGGAAATCTATTCTGTAAATACGACGGCGTTTAGATTGTTGGGTGATCTGTACCCCTTTTTTATTTCAAACTACCCCTACACTGCATACTTGACTGGGAAATATATTCAGCAAATTTGGCGGTGTTTAGATTGTTGGGTGATCTATGTATACCCCTTTTTTCTTTCAAAGTACCCCTGCACTGCATACCTGACTGGGAAATATATTCTGTAAATTCGGCGGCGTTTTGATTGTTGGGTGATCTATACCCCTTACAAGTGCACACTAGTAGACGCACTGCTGATGGCATTGCCACCTGACACCGGGGCCTCAGTCGAAGCACAAGGCGAAGGTAGAGGAGGAGGAAGAAGTCGTAAACGCAGCTGGGGCACCAACAGCACCTCAGAAGACAGGGTTAGCATGGCCGAAATGTGAAAAAGCTTTATCTGCACGACTCAAGAACTAACATCACTAGCTGATATGGAACGTCTTAGCAGGAGGCAGCATTTCAGCAACATGGTGGAACAGTATGTGTGCACATGCCTACACTTACTGACTGATGGGTCTGCCCCATTAAACTTCTAGGTCTCCAATTTGGGCACATGGCCTGAGCTTGCCCTTTACTCCTTGGAGGTTCTGCCCTGTCCTGCAGCCAGTGTATTGTCTGAACGTGTGTTTAGCACGTCAGGGGGGCGTTATCACAGACAAGCGCAGCCGCCTGTCCACAGCCAATGTGGACAAGCTCACGTTCATTAAAATGAATCAGGCATGGATCCCACAGGACCTGTCCATACCTTGTGCAGAATAGACATGTATACTGGCCTCACCCAGCCTTTGTTATACTCCAGCATACTTTCTCTTTATTTTCTTTTCTATATTTCTCAACGTTTTAGGGTCTACCCAAATAAAAAATAAAAATAAATAAATAAAAACTAACAAAACCAAAAACAAAACACAGTGTTGGCGACTACCTCCTCCACCACCACTTACACTTACACTGTCACTTCCACTCCTCCTCCTCTTAGTTCAAGATTATTAAAGTAATTTCCCTACCCACATTTATTTGCAGGGCAATTGTCCTGTTTCTTATGCCCATTTTGCTTCCTTTTGCAGCCATCTAGCCCTTTCCATGACTTTTTTAAAACCATTTTAGTGCCCCAAAATTCGGGTCCCCATTGTCTTCAATGGGGTTCAGGGTCAAGTTCGGGTCAAGTTCGGGTTCCGAACCCGAAATTTGCAGTAAAGTTCGGCCGAACCCGGCGAACCTGAACTTCCAGGTGTCCGCTCAACTCTAATTACTTTATTTTACTATTTTGCTTTTTATATTTTCACATGAACTCAGATTCTAGAAAACCCATAGCTTCACATAAATTATCTCTCTTGTTTAGTTAGCATGCATGTATTCATAATCACATCCCCTATGGACAAATTGTCGTGGTTAGGAGAAATAATTCACTGTCAGATAAATCTGACACCAACTCGGTAAATTTATGACAGATTGTTCCAGTGAGGGTATAGAGGAAGTTGTTAATAAAGCATGTTCAAAACCACAAAATCTATATTGAAAACTTTTTATAGACAAATAAAAAACGTCTGATAAATAATTTATTGTACTTCAATTCTCACCTGAGGGAGATCTAATTAAAACTATCTACTTGTTGAAGTTAGTAAATGCTGACCTTCAGGCTGTGTACATTCTGCCTTATTACTGATTGTTCAAGGAATCTTAACTTGGCAATATATATTTCACATGAGTAAAATTCGATAAAGAGAGAAAAGCCACAGGAAATGTTCTTTAAAGACAGATAAACAAAGCACATTATTCTATTGAATTTTTGTGTGTTAGGATACATTGACAAGTGGTGGTAATGTTGCTAAAGAAATCTGCACCATTACTTAACTGCAGAAACACAGTTAAAACTCTGGGGGTCATTTATTAATCTGAAATACGCCTAAACTAGGAAAACTTCAGTTGCAGATTGCAGTGCAACAGTCAGTTGCGCCACATTCTGCAACTTCTCCTCACTCATGCCAAAACGTGGCATGGGCGGGGAAGGGGATGGGCCAGCAGGCCTGTTTCATTTACCATTTTCTACACCTGTTTTAGGTGTTGAAAAAAGTCTAAATGTAAGACAGCAAGGAAGCTGTCTTATATTTAGAACTGCCGGAGGATCTGTCGAAGTTATGAAGAGGCTGACGCCTCTTCATGGCTTCGGGGGATCCACCACCTAGTTCGGGGTTTATTAAGACCAGCGTCTAAAACGCCGGTCTTAAAAAATGTGCCCCTCTATTTTGAACTTTTTCTATGGAGAAACAAGTAGAAATTTAAAGAGGTTTTCAGAGAATTTACGGACACACATTGATACCCTATCTTTGGGACGCCAGGAACCACCGTGATCAGTAAAATGAAGGAGATGTTGCCAATATATGCATATGTGCAGTTATGCAATTATCAGTAATGAACCATTTGTTCCCGATAATTGGGGCTTGAGCAGATTTGCATTTAAATACAGCAATCATCTCCTCTGTATGGGTATGAGCATTGCTAACCTAGTTAGAAACACAGAACAGTGTTTGGGGTTTGAGCAGTTCCACCCATTTAGGCCACGTTTATTTCTATGATTTTTGCTTTATATGTATTGAATGTGCCATTGCGTATGGCTAGTAACATTCTGTTGCACCTGGGAGACTGTGTCACATGGCCTGTTGTAGGTGCGGCTTGCGGCCTCAGTTTTCTCCCATTGCATTGTTGGTCCTGCAGTGCAGGTGAGTGGGATTGGGGCTGTAAGCTAGATATCTGCACCTTTCAGACCCTGTTCACACACCATAATTAGTCTAGTGGTAGGATCCCATGCCATGCTGAGAAACCTTGACGTGCTGCATTAGGGGCTCCGATATGTTCCTGACTGGAAGATATTGGTGAATGGCTCAGCTTTTAACATCAGTTTGAGGGATTAGCCAGTGTTGTCAGGTGTTTATCCTTGTGGTGCACTTTTTTTCAGTGATTTTTGTGTTTTATATATTTTCATCCGTATATTTTCAAACACAACAGTGTTTGGAGTTTGAGCAGTTCCACCCATTTAGGCCACATTTATTTCTGTGATTTTTTTGCTTTATATGTATTGAATGTGCCATTGCGTATGGCTGCTAACATTCTGTTGCACCTGGGAGCCTGTGTCAAACAGTCTGTTGTAAGTGTGGCCTGCAGCCTCAATTTTCTCCCATTGCATTGTTGGTCCTGCAGTGCAGGTGAGTGGGATTGGGGCTGTCAGCTAGATATTAGTGTTGATCACGAATTTACGAATTGTGAATTTTAATCGCGAATATCGGCACTTCGAGAATTCGCTAGTATTTAGAATATCGCAAAATATATTCACAATTGCGAATATTCGTTTTTTATGTGAGATTTTTCTATATGCAAATTTTCGCAAGCAATGAAAATAATGTCATTATTTTCTGACTGCAAAAATTCGCATAAAAAAAGTCGCATAAAATTACCATAAAAATTCGCATTAACTGGCATTTAAAGGATACCTTTTAAATACCAGTTTATGCAAATTTTATGCAAATTTTCGCAATCAAGAAAATAATGACTGGAGATTACGAATATTCGCCCAAATATTCGCGAAATATCGCAAATTAGAATATTGCCCCTGCGGCTTATCATTACTAGCTATCTGCACCTTTCAGACCCTGTTCACACACCATAGTTATTCTAGTGGTAGGATCCCATGCTATGCTGAGAAACCTTGACATGGTGCATTAGGGGCTCCGATATGTTCCTCACTGGAAGATATTGGCGAATGGCTCAGCTTTTAACATCAGCTTGAGGGATTAGCCAGTGTTGTCAGGTCCTTATCTTTGTGGTGCACTTTTTTTCAGTGATTTTTGTGTTTTATATATTTTCATCCGCACATTGTTTCATTTTGTGTAGGATGTTTGTGTGGTGCATGTGGTTCGTGCCGGCACCCTCCATTGTATGCAATTTTTGCTGGGGATGGCCGCTCGCTGCAAACCACATGCGGAGGAGCTGCTCTCCCAGTTAGAAACACACAACAGTGTTTGGGGTTTGAGCAGTTCCACCCATTTAGGCTACGTTTATTTCTGTTATTTTTTTTATGAGCACTTCTGCAGTCATTCATCCCCATAGAGAATCATGATTGTGTATCTACATCAATGTTTTCACTCAATATATGATCCTTTGCACTTTACAAGGGCCAGTTATTGGGAACAAACATTCTTCCAAACGTTCATTCACAATAATTAGCATGAAAATTGGCCTGTGTACGGGGCCCTTAACAAGCCCAACTAATTTGAAACTATTGCACGATCTTTTGGTTACCATAAATGTATAAATTATATCAGCATGAACACGTAATTCCTATCAGCCATGTATGATAAAAAAGATAAACTATTCACTACTCTTACAAATTTCATTGCGGTAAATGTGTACCTTTAAAGGAAATCTGTCAACTAGTTTTATAGCTAGAATCCATCATGCTGTAGTAAGTGTAAACCTCTTTCTAATATTAACAGGTTATTCTGTGGATATGCCATAAATGTCACATATGTGCATGTCCCAGAAATGGTATGTAACTATGCCATAAATGTCCAAAGTGTCTGGCTGAATCAGCGGTAACCTGGAGCATCTTTGAGGCCTTCTTCGTCATCCAGAAGCCTACCGAATGCAGTTTATTGTACACACTGAATGAGAGTGAATCACCATACACTTGTGCCAGTTTAGTGAGGTACAGCACTGGACAGACAGTATAAGTTTAGAAAGAGGTTTACTGTACACTTACTAGTTACTTTTTGCACCAAGGACCCGTTTCATGCAAGACAATTTTCCCAGGGACCGGGTGGGGGGCGGGGGGGGGGGGCTGGTCGGCACTGACTGATTCCATGCGCATAACAAAACACAAGGTGCATTTTATAATATATAACACTATATAACAATTACATTTATAATTTAAATGTGACTCGACTCACCATAAGGCAGAATCAATAAGAGCAAAAAGGAGCGCTCTCCTTTTTTTCCTGCTCTGCCACCTCAAGTTGAGAGCAAAACTGGGAGCAAAAAGGAGCGCTCTCCTTTTTCCTGCTCTGCCACCTGAAGTTGAGTGTGAGGTGCACATCCTGCGCTCATGCGCCTAGCAAAAAAGAGGATAAGTTGTATCTGTCATTTATACTTTCTCTCCTTTTATGATCAACTGCTAATTTTGGCTTCCAAAACTGCATTCGGAAACCTGACCATGTGGCTGTACCCTTATATGTAAGCATCAGATTCTGGGGTCTTCTTTTTGGGTTGATATAAACCAGGAAGCAGAGGTCAAGGAATCTTGCCCCTGTCCTCCAACAAGATGGTTTCGGCTGTAGGTTGGACTTTCTGGCCATGGTCCCTAGAATAACTAAGTATGTAGCATACTTGTAATGAGGGACAGAATCGACAGGTTAGGTCCTAATGAGACGAGGTTCACACAAGGTTTGGTCTTATGTTCTGTGTGACCATTTAAAACCAGGAAGCACCATATGTATGCAACTGTATACCTATAGTTGATTTAAGCTACATGCACACGACAGTTGTTTTTTGCTGTCTGCAAATCGCGGATCCGTCTTCCTTTTTTTTCCCATCCACATCTGTTCCGTGTGTCCACAAATTTTGTAGGTTGTGTTTCCGTGTGTCTTCCTTTTTTTTTGCCGATCCGCAAAAAAAAATGAAAAGCTTGAACCAGTTTCTTAAAGTACCTGTACAAGTGCCCTGGTTTCAAAGCAACCATCCGCAAAAAAAACCGGATGCGGATGACAAATGGATGGCTTCCATTGGTCATCCGCATTTTTTGCCGTTTTCTTTACGGACAAGAATAGGACATGCTATATTTTTTTTGCGGATGTAAAATGCGGACAGTGGACGCGGACAGGCAACGGAAGAGGCATCCGCATTTTTAACGAATCCATAGAAATGAATGGGGAACCATCGGATCTGCAAAAAAAACAGAACGGAGGCCACAAAAAAACACTGCCGTGTGCATGTAGGCCTATACTGATATAAACATATGCCAAATGCATAATGCTTTATAAAAGTTTATTAGCACATTAGACAGGTACAATGGGGGCTATTTTAACCCTTTGTGGACATCAACCGTACATGTACAATAATGGAATTTTACCCATTACACTATACAAAGTTTAGTGTATTACAATTCAATGCTGCCATTTGTGGACCTGAATAGTGATGAGCGGCATCGGCTATATTTTTTGATTTCGCAATATTTGACGAATATATGGGCGAATATTCGTCAAATATTCGCGAATTTGCTATATTTGATTACTAACATTCAATGCGATAATCACAAAATAAAAATCGCATGTGAGAAAGGGGCGTGGTGCAGTTTTCAAACTAAAAAGGGAGGGATCAGTGAAGTGCTGATATTCGCATCGCAATAAAAAATCACATTACGATTATTTGCGCTCCACTCACTGTCAGTGATGCGATTGTTTTATTGCGATGCAATTATCGGCACTTCACTGTAATGTGCATTGTGATGTGTACTATGCAAAATAAAAGAATATTCGTGATTACGAATATATAGCGCATTATTAAAAAATATTCGTGAAATCGTGAAGTGCCGATGTTCGCGATAAAAATTAGCTTTTACAATATTTGCGCTCAACACTAGGCTTGAATTGTAATATACAAGTAATAAGTCTGGAAGCCTAGTACAGACACTGGCTTATTATCCCCTTCAAGACCAAGACAGTTTTCACCATAAGGACCAAGCCACAATTTGAAAGTCTGATATGTTTCACTTTAAGTGGTAATAACTTTGGAATACTGTTACTTATTCAAGCATTCTGATATTGTTTTCTTGTGACATACTGTACTTCATGTTAGTGGTAAATTTGAGTCAATATGTTTTACCTTTATTTATAAGAAAAATTCCAAAATGTACAGAAAATTTAGAAAAATTCTAAATTTTTGAAATTTGAATGTCTCTGCTTTCAAAGCAGATTGTGATACCTCATAAAATAGTTGTCACTGTACATTTCCCAGATATCTACTTCATTTTAAAATGTCATTTTATTTTTCAGATAGTTAGAAGGCTTAGAATTTTAAAAGCAAGTCTTAAAATTTGTAAGAAAATTTACAAAACCCACTTTTTAAGGACCAGTTCAATTATGAAGTCACTTTGTGGAGCTTACATAGTAGAAACAACCCATAAATGACACCATTTTAGAAACTTACACCCCTCAAGTTATTCAAAACTGATTTTACAAACTTTTTTAACCCTTTAGGTGTTCCACAAGAATTAAAGGAATATTGAGGTGAAATTTCAAAATTTCACTTTTTTTTGCAGATTTTCCATTTTAATCTATTTTTTACTGTAACACAGCAAGGGTTACCAGCCAAAGAAAACTAAAGTATTCATTACCCTGATTCCGCAGTTTATAGAAGCACCCCATATGTGGTCGTAAACTGCTGTATGGGCACATGGCAGGCTACAGAGGGAAAGAAGTGATATATGGATTTTGGAGGGCAGATGTTGCTGGAATAATTTTAAGTTGCCATGTCACATTTGAAGCTGCACTCCTAGAGAAGAATCTCCTAAAAAGTGCCCCCATTTTGCACACTATGGGATGAGGTAACAGTTTTATTGCTACTATATTGGCATAGATATGATTTTTGATTGCTCGATATTACACTTTGTGTGAGGCAAGGTAACCAAAAAATGGCTGTTGTGGCACAGTTTTTATTTTTTGCTTTTTTTTATGGAGTTCTCCTGACAGGTTAGATTATGTGTTGTTTTTATAGAACAGGTTGATATGGATGTGACGATACCAAATATGTGTATTGTTTATTGTTTCAGTTTTACATAATAAAGCATTTTTGAAAGCTACATTTATTTTTATTTATCGTCTTGTGCAGGAGCTCTTTTTTTTTTTGCAGGAAGAGCCAACATTTTGATTGGTACTGTTTTTGGTACATATGATTTTTTATCATTCAATATGATTTTTGGCACAGTTTTTTTTTTTTTTTTTTTAACAGCATTCACTTGAGGGGTAGATCATGTGATATTTTTATAGAGTAGGTCATTATGGATATAGCAATACATAATACTGTATGTCTTTTTTTATTTTTATTTCAGTTTTATACAATAAAAGCATTTGTGAAAAGAAAATTATGTTTTTTGTGTCACCATTTTCTGAAAGCTATATATTTTTTATTTTTCTGCTGATCGTCTTGTGTAGAGGCTCATTTTTGTTGAAAGAGTTGATGTTTTTACCATTTTTAGGTACATATGATTTTTTTGATCACTCAATATCACACTTTATGTGACAAAGTTACCCACAAATTGGTTGTTTTGGCAGAGTTTTTTTTATTTATGGAATTCGCCTTAGGGGTTAGATCATATGATATTTTTAGAGAGCAGGTTGTTACGAGCATGGCAATACCTAATACAGTATGTCTACTTTTTTATGTATTTCAGTTTTACACAATAAAAGCATTTTTGAAAAAAAAAAATCATATTTTAGCATCTCCATTTTCTGAAAGCCATATTTTTTTTATTTTTTTGGGCGATTGTCTTATGTATGGGCTAATTTTTTGCAGGAAGAGATGATGGTTTGATTGGTACTATTTTGGGTTGCATATGACTTTTTAATCACTTGGTATTACACTTTTTGTCATGAATGGTGACAAAAAATTGCATTTTTTGCAGTTTTTTATGGTGTTCACCTTAGGGGGTAACTCATATAATATTTTTATAGAGAAGGTCATTACGAATGTGGAGATACCTAATATGTCTGCTTTTTTTAAAAATGTATTTCAGTTTTACACTATAAAAGCATTTTTTGAAGAAAGAAAATCTTGTTTTAGTGTCTCCATTTTATGAAAGCCATATTTATTTTACCTTTTGGGTAATTGTTTTATGTAGGGGGTCATTTTTTGCGGGAAGAGATGACGGTTTGATCGGTACCATTTTGGGGCTTGTATAACTTTTTGATCGCTTGGAATTACAATTTTTGTAATGTAGAGGACAAAAAAAATGGCAGATATGATCATGTGATATTTTTATAGAGCAGGTCTTTACGAACACGGGAATACCTTATATGTTTTTTTTTTAATTTGTTTTAATTTTACACTATAAAAGCATTTTTGAAGAAAAACATAATGTTTTAGTGTTTCCATTTTCTGAAAGCCATATTTTTTTATCTTTAGGGCAATTGTCTTATGTAGGGGCTCATTTTTTGTGAGTAGAGATGATGGTTTGATTGGTACTGTTTTGGGCTACATATGTCTTTTTGATCACTTGGAATGACACTTTTTCTGATGTAAGGTGACAAAAAATTGCATTTTTTGCTCAGTTTTTATTTTATTTTTTTACGGCGTTCACCTGAGGTGGTAGATTATGGGTCATTTTGATAGAGCACGTTGTTACGGACGTGGCGATAGATAACCTGTCTTCTTCTTTTTTTAAACACAATTTTATGTTACTTGAAACTTTAATTTTTTTTATTATAAAAAAACTTTTCTCCCTTTTTATTTACTATTTATATTTGCCCCACTGTGGGACTTTACCTTTTCAGGATTTGATCCTGGTTTCAATTCAGTACAATACATTATGTATTATGCTGAATTGAACTGTCAGCGTCTTACATAGCAAGACGCTGACAGTTGCTTAGGAGACCCAGCCTGCAGGCTGGATCTCCTGGGTTTTCGTAGCTGGCAGGCTCAGATGCCTGTGTAAAGCATTGGAGCTGCCATGGCAACTATCATCCCCCTGTCACCACAAAGCTCCTGCACCCACCTGATCATATCACATACATGCACATGAGGATGCAGCAAGAAGCCGCATTCCCTCACGTACATGAAGGCTCGAACTGGCCCACCAGGGAGTCGGGGAAATCCTCGGTGGGCCCCCGAATCAGCAAGTAAGCTTCCTTGCTTAGAAGCTGTATGTGATAAGCACCGCCCCCTGTACACAGTAGGAAGCATGCGGCCTGCGATTCATCTGAAATGAGAAGGAGGGCTCCACACCAGCGCTGATTCATGGGAACTGGCAAGTTTTGTGTAATCAGCACTCCTGGTCAGAGTAAGTCTTATTTTATCCTCACTCCCCGGTGCATGATCCAACAATTTATCCCCTCTTTTTGGTACATAAAGGCTTTAATTGTCCTTAATATTCTTGTATGCATTGTGCTTAATACGCTATACATCGGTTGTGGTTGTTCATAACGATTTGGCTGTGATTCATAAATGAAAATAACAACAGTGCAAACAGATAACTCATTTGTATCTGTGATAATATTCAGAAGCATAATAAGAAATGTAGAATAGTAAACATTATTTGTGTATGTGCGTTGGTATATTCATATACAAGCACATGCACATATATGTATAAAATAATAATTTTTGAATGGATAGGCAGGAGATCAAGAATAATCATGATAAATATAATATAAAATATAAATAATAATAATAAAACTTAATAAATGCACATAAAAATATTACCTCTTTTTTATTAATTTTTATTTTTGTATGTACACTTATGGCGACCTAATGATTTATTTTTTAAGTATTAATGTATAATGCATATTGCTTTTATGGTGTACCTTGGACCATGGTCGCCCCTCTCTTGATTTGCTGAATTTGTTGCAGATACTTATCCATATGCATGTCATTTGGGCGTTATGTACTGTATATGTCATTTATCTTTTCATTATGTACCCTCACACGCATTTTGTTTTATATACATGAGGGTTCTTTTTGTTGCGCAGTCGCCTCTGACATCTTGGGGGCTGTGGTGCGTGTTCGGTGTTCTGGACCGCTCAGCCACGCCCCCTTCTTGTTCAGATGCTCGACTGCGCACCATTGCGCATGCGCCCCTGCGCTTGGAGGTCAGATGATGCATTTCCGTTCCTTGGAACGCATCGTCCCTTCCATTTCCGTTGGGGCGCCATCTTGCGCATGCGCATACGGTTTCCTCCGGCGCCATCGCATGCATTTAGATCTTGCATCGGGGAGTTAACAGGTATCACCCACTCCATCCCCCTTTCCCCTTCCCTCTTTTTCCTTGCTTTATATTTTGCCATGTATTTTGACCGCATTTGATTGTCATTTATGAGTAATTTGATCGAGTATTTAATGTTGTAACACAAACAAGCATACATACATGGACCTCTGAGGAAGCTAGTATACATGCTAGCGATACGCATGAGGGTTTTTTCCCCCTTTGTGGATTTCAATTTGCCTTGTGCCACCATTGTCTTGTCGGCTAAGTATATTGTATCTTATTATTTGTTGGTGACATATATTGTTGTACACTTAGCCATTCTCTGTTGACAGGTGGCAGTACTGGCTGTATTGTGCACTTTATTTAAACCCACTATGGGGGATGTTTTCATGTATCTCTGTTTTTAATCATGTGTGTTTCAATAAATTGATTGTTATATTTTAAGAGGTGCGGCCCATTTGTGGTATTTCTTTTCTCTGGTTGCTCATGGTCAGAGTAAGTCTGTTTCCACAGGATCTGCTTTTCATAAAATCGCAGCAAAAAAAAAAAGGCATTTTGCCGCCATTTTATGTAGATTAGATCATATGGAAATAGCCATACTCTGACCAGGAGTGCTGATTGGACTTAAACCTGTCAGTCAATAGCACTGACAGGATCTCCTCCAATGAGGAAGCTCTGCTAGAAGGACTGCTGCCTGTGTGATCAGTCTGGAGCCCAGTCCTGCTGCTGCAAGGGGTGGAGTCTGGCACAGGACCTGGGGACACAACTAGTAACACAGAGGGCCATGAGGTGAGTAAGGAATCTAAATATATTGTAATTGGCTTAAAAAAAGTTCCTGCATGTATGATAGTGTGCGTATGTAAGAGTGCCTGCATGTATGACAGTGTGGATTAAAGGGTGCCTGCATGTATGACAGTGTGTATGAAAGGGTGCCTGCATGTATGACAGTGTGTGTGTATGTAAGAGTGCCTGCATGTATGACAGTGTGTATATATGAGTACATGCATATATGACAGTGTGTGTATGTAAGAGTGTCTGCATGTATTACAGTGTGTATATGTAAGAGTACCTGCATGTATGACAGTGTGTATATGAAAGGGTGCCTACATGTATGACAGTGTGTAAAGGATGCCTGCATGTACGACAGTGTGTGTATGAAATGGTGACTGCATGTATGACAGTGTGTGTATAAAAGGGTGTCTGCATGTATGACAGTGTGTGTATGAAATAGTGTCGCGTTGTGAAGAAGTATGTGTGTAACAGAGTTCTGTTGCTGTATCTATTCACAGAATTTGGTTCTGTTACCTTATCTAAGTACAGATCTTGAAGTACTGTGCTTGAAGGGGGTGCCTAAGATCAAATTTTTGAGGCCAAACTACAGGGATGCTGTTAAAATAAAAATGAAAAAAAAAAAAAACAACAAAAACACTTAAACTCACCATCCTGGTCATTATTTGATCTAGCTCCAATACACTGTCCTGTCCGCCGGGCTGCAGCTGGGACATAACGTTTTGCCTGTGTACCGCACCTGACTGCTGTAACTAATCACTGGCCTCAGTGGTGTATAGCACCAAGGCCAGTGATTAGCTGCAGCAGTCATGTGAGCTATTACACTACAGCTTCCTATATAAAGGATTATTTTAAAGAATGTTGATGCAAATCAGAAAACCCCCTTAAGTGTCAATAATATATTTGTATGAAACTATAGGGTGAGCTCCTAGAGTCATTTCTACTGGTGGGCCCATGTATGTGACTATGCGTGAAGGGGTTAAGGTAATGGAATGCCTTCCTCGATCTAAGCTGGGGGAGATGTTCCTGCCTGGAAAGCGAGTGCTTCTCGGTTTTGTGCCTTTCAGATGCGGAGGTCACTTTTGATGTGTGACACAAAAGGCACCTGGTAGTTATGGCACACATTCCGCTCTGTAGCGGAGGCCATCTTTAAAGACCGGACATCCACCATACATATATACGGCGGGAAGGGATCAAAATATACATCATGAGTATCCCTGTGTCCACAAATGCCTGAACTATTAAAATATAAATCTATTTATCCCATACGGTGAATGCCGTAACTGAAAAAAAAAATATGTAAATGTCCTACTCATTGTTTTTTCATTGCTTCACTTCAACCAAAAAATGTAATACAAAGTATTCCAAAAGTCATACACACTCCAAAATGGTATCACTGAAAACTACTAGTTATGGAGGTTAGAAATTGGTGATGAAAAGAAAACAAATAATTTTTTCCAAAACTTTTTTTTCAGTATTAAAACACAAAAAAGACTATACAAATGTGGTATCTCTGTAATTTTACTGACTCGGAGAATGAAGGGAACAGGTCACTGCAAAGAGAACGCTTTAAAAAGAAAACCTGGAGCAGAATTGTTTGTTTCTATTACAAAAGGCTTACATGATTTTTTTTATTTATTAAATAACATTAAAGGGGTTGTCCCACGAAAAAAAAAAAAGTTTTTAAACCCACACCTGGAAATGAATACATTTGTAATTACATTTAATAAAATTGTATTTTAGCGAGTTATTCACACAAATCTATCTGGATAGCACCACCTGATCTGCCAGCTTGAAATAAAGGATGGCAATTAGAGAAATTAATGGGAAGATTTCTAGATCCATGTGAGGTACAGGGCTGGATCTAAGTGTGTTAGAAAAAGACTACCATGTACTCTATGATGTCTGATGTTCATTTTAACATTATTTCTGGGATAACCCCTTTAACGCTTATGTAAATATGTAAGTCTGGTTCTCTCTCCCCTTTCCTAAGTTCACATCTCCACCTATGCTTTGGTATGGACTTGCATATTTTTTTAACAGTGCTATGTAAATGTATGTATCTATGACATGTTAGGTGACAAGGCTGTTTTTTTCAAATTTTCTCAGTTGGCCTATATCAGAGGTGGACAAACTGTGGCCGGGGGCCATATGCGGCCCTTGATACCATTCTGGGTGGCCCCCAACCATCTGGTAACAGACATGTATGTCTATGTCTTGTGGCTGCTCACATGTATCTTTCATGTATTTTTCCTTTCTCCAGTCCTGGAACTGTAACTAAACATTAATGGTATATACTACGTGTTCAATTTGCCATAAATACAGTATTTCAGTTGTTAATATCGCTTTACATTTTATTTTTGGCCATCATTATTGGCTTAGTCTGGCAATGTTGCTCCCAACCAGAAAACATTGTGCACCCTTGCTCAATATAAATTACAGTCATTAAACTGCTTTAAATTTACAGGGACGAAAGCTAAGATATACTTGTAGATATGCACAAAATAGAATCCCAATACCTGATAAATGAAGACTCTAATGGAAAGTTTATATACATTGTGAACATTTACATGTGAAACCCTATTGTACATAAGAATAATGACATATATAAAAACATGTTCATATCACACCTTTCAATGAAAGTATTTTGGAGCCCAGAGTTAAAGGATACACAGTAAGTCTATGTATAGCAGAACAGATTAAGTATGAATGGCACAGCAGATGAACTAGACAAACACGCCTATATATTAGAAAATTAAATCATGATTAGTGATGAGCGGCAGAGGCTATATTCGCGATATTTCATGAATATTTGGGTAAATATTCATCCTATAGTTGCAAATTCAAGATTATTTTCTCTGATTGCGAAAAATCGGCAACATAATATGAGCGTAAAGCGCGCAAAATACAGGCATGGGTCACTTTTGCTCCATTTTTGCTCCATTTTCCTGAGACTGGAGAAAATGGTTGTCACAACAGAACATTACAATAGCTTTAAATGCAGATAGAGTGCTCCAATATATTCACGATTGCGCTAATCGGCCCTAATGATGCAAATATTTTTGTGCAATACGTAAAACACATTTTAGCAGATCTGCATGTATGTAGCAGAACCTATCACACTACCTAACACACTAAACTGCAACAGCTACACTATATCAGGATGAAACCTACACTGACTATCTCCCACTAACTATCTGTATTAAATATATAAGCTATTTAACTATCTAATAACTATCTATGTAATGTAGTGTGGAAAGCACATTGCACAGCAATGACACTGCTGTCTCTCTCAGAACTTTAAAAAAAAAAAACTGTAGAAAATGGCTGCTGGGAAGGTTCTTATGTAGTAAGGGGAAGGCAACTTTCCTATTGGTTGCTAGGGATGTTGCTAAGCTCAGACAAAGACATTGCAGCCTTCTCATTGGCCTACAAGCGAGAAGGAAGGTTACTGTTGAAAAAAAATCTCGAATATTCGAAATTCCGAATATATATCACTATATTCTAAATATTCACAAATTCTCGAAGTGACGGTATTCGCGATTCGAATATTCGAGCCCAACATTAATCATGACAATGACTGGCAAACACTAATGTGTACAATGGCCTTGCATCTCCTTGGAAAGTTTGAGTAAGTCAGTTTTGTATGTTGTTGTTTT
Organism: Bufotes viridis; assembly: GCA_033119425.1. Classification (NCBI taxonomy): domain Eukaryota; kingdom Metazoa; phylum Chordata; class Amphibia; order Anura; family Bufonidae; genus Bufotes; species Bufotes viridis. The sequence goes on from CM065590.1 coordinate 135,449,979, forward strand.
AAATTTTAGGCACGATTCCAGGTTCTCATCAATAAGACGACTTCTCAATTTACTCTTAAGGTTCATGCTTGATTGTTCACATAAATATGTAGGCCCAAATAAGGAAAGAACAGCTAGTTTTTTCTGTTGATTATATGAGTCAGGAATACTATTCCAGGTGTTAAAAATCAATATATCTTCCTTCTCCGCGTCTTTTAAAGCAGACCACTTGTGCTGTGAACTAATTTCAATTTTTTTTTCTCCAATATTTCTATATCATCCATGATGCCTCACCCCCCTTATTATCCATGATACCTCTCATCATCCCCATTATTATCCATGATGCCTCTCATCATCCCTATTATCATCCATGATGCCTCTTATCACCCCATTATCATTTATTATGCCTCCCATTATCCCCATTATTATCCATGATGCCTCTCATCATCCCCATTATCATCTATGATGCGTCTCATCACCCCCATTATCATCTATTATGCCTCTCATCATCCCCATTATTATTAATGATGCCTCTCATATCCCCCATTATGATTCTTACAATTGCCTCAGATCAGCCCCAAGTTTCATAAAATAAAAAAGCACTTACCTCTCCTGCTCCTGGACACCGCCGATCCTAAATTCCTGAGCTCTGTGTTCCTCCTGCAGTCTGCTGTGCTGTGAACTGGCGCGCACAGCATTATGTCACAGAGAGCCTCACGCTGTGAGCAGCCCTGCACAGACGACAGCCGAGGACCAGGAAGTGGTGAGTACAGAGCTTGTGGCTCGCGAGCCGCGGTTTCCCGACCACTGAACTAGATAAACTCACCCAGACATTAGACTTCCTGCTGATAATAAGTCTGATGCACAGAAAGTCTATATATAGTAGAACAGATTAAGTATGAATGGCACCACAGATGAACTAGATAAACGCACCTATATATTAGTCCGCCTGTTGACAATGGGTCTGATGCACAGTAAATCTATGTGTAACAGAACAGATTATGTATAAATGGCGCAGCAGGTGAACAAGATGCACAGGGTGATTACGCTCAGCCTGCACTGTCCCTGCAATCTCCCTAAGCTCTCCCTACGCTCTCCCTACAGTGTCTAAAAACTTTCCCTATCTTCTCCCTACACTTTCCCTGCACTGTCCCTATCCAATATTTTGCAATTAATAGCTTTCTAAAACACTGTCCCTAGAGCTTGCAACATCTCTTTATGCTCAGTTCACAGTGAAATAGGGGCGACCGCACTGTGACCTCACAGGGAATGACTATCTGAAGATTGGCTGGCTGCACTGCATTATGGGTCATATCGCTTTCCTACTTTCACTTTGTAACATGTGTAGCCACCATTTTTTGAAAAAATGATTCGTTACCATGAAAAGGGAGGAAGTTCAGATTCAGGACTAATCAAATTTTTTCTGAGGTTCGGATCAAAGTCAATTCATTTCACTACTTTTCACTCAGCACTCGTTATAATGATTGCACAAAAGACAATCCTTGGCACACTTCTTTGCCAAGGCATTGTGCTTGGTGGTTGCACACAGGCAACAGTCTTTGTTAAAGGATAACTGTCACATTTAGACCCAAATTTCAGTTTTCATATATGTAGTTACTAATATGATAATATACCTGAATCAATAACTATTAGACTTACTTACCCCTTATTTAATAAGATTCAGCCCTTAGCAACCAGTCTGCATAAAACTGCAATTTCACTATTCTGTTAAGATGGCCGCCCTAAGCCCTGAGGCTAATCCATAGGACACCTGCAGTGAAGTTTGTGAAGACCAGCACTGTATAGGGGGGTCTTGCAGTGAAGTTCCCAGGTCTGGCTGAAGCCTGTAGTCCTTCTACAAGCTCTCCTCTTATCAGATAAAGCTTTCATTTATACACTGAGCAGCCAGATTCTCCAGAACTGCTAAGGGAGTGTCTGCCAAGCACAGGCATGTGGAGAAGTTCACACACACAGCCCAGCACTGTTATCTCCTGTCAGGAAGAACCTGGCTTTTTATACATTCCCTTACAATGCTGACTCACTATCAGTTCCCAGTGCACGCAGCGTGCTCCATCCTCTATCTGGTAGACGGAAGGAGCATAGCAACCTGATTTTATCTCAGGTAAATATAGCCAATACTGGGGACTTTTAGGTGGCTTTTAGGGGTTATTTATTAAACAATCAGAAATTAACCACATCAGCCCCCCTAGCTTAAACACCCTTAATGACCAGGCCACTTTTTACAATTCCGCACTACACTACTTTTACCGTTTATTGCTCCGTCATGCAACTTACCACCCAAATGAATTTTACCTCCTTTTCTTCTCACTAATAGAGCTTTCATTTGGTGGTATTTCATTGCTGCTGACATTTTAACTTTTTTTGCTATTAATCAAAAATGACCGAAATTTTTGCAAAAAAATGACATTTTTCACTTTCTGTTGTAAAATTTTTCAAAAAAAACTACATTTCTATATAAATTGTTCTCTAAATGTATTGTTCTACATGTCTTTGATAAAAAAAAAGTCCAATAAGTGTATATTTATTGGTTTGGGTAAAAGTTTACAAACTATGGTGCAAAAAAGTGAATTTCGGCATTTTGAAGCAGCTCTGACTTTCTGAGCACCTGTCATGTTTCTTCAGGTGCTAGAATGTCAGGATAGTATAAATACCCCCCAAATCACACCATTTTAGAAAGAAGACACCCCAAAGTATTCGCGGAGGGGCTTGGTGAGTTCATGTATCATTTCATTTTTTTTCACAAGTTAGCGGAAAATGACACTTTCTGAGAAAAAAAAAAGTTTCAATTTCTGATAACTTCTGGCAAAAAAAAAAATCTCAGACGGACTCACTATGCCCCTCAGTGAATACCTTGGGGTGTCTACTTTCCGAAATGGGGTCATTTGTGGGGTGTGTTTACTGTTCTGGCATTTTGGGCGGGCTAAATTGTGAGCCGCCATGTAAAACCTAAAGGTACTCGTTGGATTTGGGCCCTTTGCGCACCCAGGCTGCAAAAAGTCTCACTTATGTGGTATCGCCGTACTCAGGAGAAGTAGGGCAATGTGTTTTGGGGTGTATTTTTACATATACCCATGTTGGGTGAGAGAAATATCTCTGTAAATTGTCAACTTTGTATAAAATTTTTTAAAAGTTGTTGTTTACAGAGATATTTTTCACACAAAGTATGGGTATATATAAAAATACACCCCAAAACACATTGCCCTACTTCTCCTGAGTACACTTTTTTGCAGCCAAGATGCGCAAAGGGGCCCAAGTTCCAATGAGTACCTTTTAGGAGGGCATTTTTACGCATTTTTCTTCTCACGCTTTAGGGCCCCTAAAATGCCAGGGCAGTAGAAATACCCCACATGTGACCCCATTTTGGAAAGAAGACACCCCAAGGTATTCCATGAGGGGCATGGCGAGTTCATAGAAGATTTTTTTTTTGGCACAAGTTAGTGGAAATTGATTTTTATTGTTTTTCTCACAAAGTCTCCCTTTCCGCTAACTTTTGACAAAAAGTTTAATTTTTCATGGACTCATTATGCCCTCAGCGAATACCTTGGGGTGTCTTCTTTCAAAATGGGGTCACATGTGGGTATTTATACTGCCCTGGCATTTAGGGCCCTAAAGCGTGAGAAGAAAATGCGTAAAATGCTCCTCCTAAAAGGTACTTGTTGAATTTGGGCCTTTTGCATCTTGGCTGCAAAAGTGTCACACATATGGCATCGCCAGTACTCAGGAGAAGTAGGGCGATGTGTTTTGAGGTGTATTTTACATATACCCATGCTGGGTGAGAGAAATATCTCTGTAAATTGACAACTTTGAATAAAAAAATTTAAAAAGTTGTCGTTTACAGCGATATTTCTCACACCCAGCATGGGTATATGTAAAAATACACCCCAAAACACATTTCCCTACTTCTCCTGAGTACGGCGATACCACATGAGTGACACTTTTTTGCAGCCAAGATGCGCAAAGGGGCCCTAAAACCAATGAGTACCTTTAGGATTTCACAGGCCATTTTTACGCATTTGGATTCTCACGCTTTAGGACCCCTAAATTGCCAGGGCAGTATTAATACCCCACATGTGACCCCATTGTGGATAGAATACACCCCAAGGTATTCTGTGAGGGGCATGGCGAGTTCACAGAAAAAAAAAAAATTGGCACAAGTTAGCGGAAATTGTTTTTTTTTTTTACAGTCTCATATTCCACTAACTTGTGACAAAAAATAAAATTTTACATGAACTCAACATACCCCTCACGGAATACCTTGGGGTGTCTTCTTTCTAAAATGGGTCACATGTGGGGTTTTTGTACTGCCCTGGCATTTTAGGGGTCTCCGCAATCATTACACGTATAGCCAGCATTAGGAGTTTCTGCGATTCTCCGTATATTGAGCATACGGGTAATGAGATTTTTTTTTTTTCGTTCAGCCTCTGCGCTGAAAAAAAAAAAAAATGAACGGCGCAGATTTTTTCATTCGCGTCGGTCAATGTGGATGAAAAAATCTCTGCCAAAATCAGTGACTGCGGTGCGGTGGGCTGGGCGCTAGCTACCTAACAAGTAGCTAGCTAACTGGCGGTGATAGGGGACCCTTATGCCCCATTCACACATCCGAAATTCTGTTTGCGGAACGGAATTGCGGACCCATTCATTTCTATGGGGACAGACTTTTTCCCGCTCGGATCCGGAATTACGGATCCGCGCTTCCGGGTCTGCACTTCCGTTCCGCAAAAATATAGAACATGTCCTATTCTTGTCCGCAATTGCGGACAAGAAAAAGCATTTTCTATATAGTTCTGGCAATGTGCGGATCTGCAAAATGCGGAAAGCACATTGCCGGTGTCCGTGTTTTGAGGATCTGCGGATCGGATCAGCGGATCGGATCCGCGGATCAGTGAATCCACGGATCCGGGAATCCACGGATCCGCAAAACACATATGGACGTCTGAATGGAGCCTTACAAGGGGTGTGATCAATGACAGGGGGGTGATCAAGGGGTCTAGATGGGGTGATCAAGGGGTTAATAGGTGAGGGGGGGTGGGGGGGGGTTAGTGTAGTGTTTGGTGCAACTTTACTGTGTTACTTGGTCCTCTGGTGGTCGATCCCAGCAAATGGGACCACCAGAGGACCAGGTAGCAGCTATATCAGACGCTGTTCATAAAACAGCGTCTGATATAGCTGTTTGATGCGATTTTATTCGCATCTACAGCCTGCCAGCGATGGATCATCGCTGGCAGGCTGTAGCCGAACGCGCGCGCGTTCACAGGAAATCTCGGCTCTCACGAGATGACGCGCCGACGCGTCAACTCAGAGCTACAGGACCGCCCGCAGGACGCATCCCTGCGTTAGGCGGTCCTGTAGTAGTTAAAACAGGGCCAACAAGGTAATATTAATCACCAAAATCCAATAGTAAAAAAAAAAAAATTTTGACAGTTATACTTTAACTCTCTCTTTCTCTATTGCAGGCGTATCTGGGTAGGAAGGCTCATGACCAGTCCTGTGCACATTAGAGCACAGTTCAGCACACATTGTCTCAGTATGGATCCCTTCACCATGCATCATGGTTAAACAGCTTTACCCTTCTCATGCATCCAAAGTAGGGCAGAAATGCAGGTCACGCTTGGCTCAGGTTATCTATTCAGGATGCTCCTCTCTGAAACCATTGCGACTTGCAGACTTCTCCCTATCTCAGTTGGGGCTCTCGCATATAAACTTCACATTTGGATCAAGTAGTTGCAAGCTCCCTTGGCCACTTCAAGGGCAGTATAGTATGCCCCAACTACAGTATCACATAGTCCTCATTCAGATGTCATATAGAGGTGAAACTACTTGCACTGCTGTATTTCAAACGTGTCAACAGTTTCAGATTGTCCAATTCTCTCCATAACCACTCTCTGCTTATTAACTACCGTAGTTATGATCAGAAACAGTTAAGGGTACTTTCACACTTGCGTTGGTCCGGATCCGTCTGTTTATTTGCACAAACGGATCCGCACCTATAATGCAAACGTTTGTATCCGTTCAGAACAGATCCATTTGCATTAGTTAAAAGAAAAATGACAAAGTCCAAAACGGATCCGTTTTGAATTACATTGAAAATCAATGGAGAACCGATCCGTTTTCAAATGCACCATATTGTGTCATTGAAAACTGATCCGTCCCCATTGACTTACATTGTAATTCAAAATGGATCCGTTAGGCTCCGCCTCTTTAGATGGACACCAAAATGCTGCATGCTTCATTTTGGTGTCCGCGTCCAAAACAGAATAGAAGCGGAATGAAGCCTAACTGATGCATTCTGAACGGATCCTTATCCATTCAGAATGCATTGGGGCTTAACTGATCCGTTTTGGACCGTTTGTGAGAGCCCTGAAACGGATCTCACAAACGGAATCCAAAACGCTAGTGTGAAAGTACCCTTAGCCTGCATCTTTCTGCTTCAACTCATTCACTAGCTAGTACCACCATTGTTGCCATGAGGTGATCTGAGTATCTTTATTATGTATAACCTTTCCTCAGATTACTGGGCTTGAGTGGGGCAAAATTAGTGAGCTCCCACATGATAAAGTCAGTACTGGGCAGTGATAAAAAAATGAAATAATGGCCTTAATTAATAATTATCTTGCAATATGTTAATCACAAATAGGCACCAAAGAAACAAATAATCATAAACAATTGAAAACAAGGAGACAAAAAGTACATTACTATATGAGTTTATAATCAAAAAATACGCTATTTGGACATTTGTGATATAGTGTAGTATTTTACAACCTATGTAACTGTAGGTCTGCTTTGACAAAGTTATTTTTGAACGCAAGTATTTTGCTATATTTTACATATTGTATTGTTCTATAATCTTTGAATTTTAGCTTGATTATGTGTTAGTGACCGGGAAGACACTTTCTTCATAACACTAATATTCTTTTAATTAATTAACAGACTAAGGTCCATTAAATAAAAGATTAATGGATTTGACATGCAGATTCTCACTATATGTGGCACAAGAAAGATTAATCCTGATTTGTTATGCTATTATCATGAGTTATTTATTCCAAATGGCCTTCCGTTTCTATCAGCTAAATCAAGAGTATAATGAAATGCAATTAAGTGATACTTAGCAGATAGAATGTGTTGTTACATGTGTAAGAGATGGGAAATATCAATAGTGTTTCAATGACTTCTATCCATATTTTAAAATCATTGCACTGAAAAAAGAATATATATTTTGAATGTATTATTAATAATTGCCATGACCATGCCCAAAGGCACCTTCATAAGCATTTGGCAATACATTTTGCATTATTTTAGACTGCCCATACAGGGGATCATTGTTCATTGCAAGGCTGTAGTTGTCAGCCTGCATTTGTACTGATGTAGCTAAGCTAAAAATTTACTCTGATAACTCTGATAACTCCATGTTATCTCATGCCATCTTTTGCATCTGTACATACTGTTTGAATCAAATAGCATGTACTGATATGGCCTGTTTGCAAAGGTGTGGCCCAACAATAAGCAGTGTTTCACATGTTGATCCCACTGCTGGATCGCATTGTGTAGGGGAAGCTTAAAATATTGCAAACTGCACTGCTAAATGCCTGTGAAATTGCCACCTTATTATCTTGCTTTGGTTCATAATGTTGCACATTATTCACAGTTATTTCTGAATTAACTCTTTACTAAAGGGAATTGGTTACCACGTTCATGCAGGTACTTGTATATGTGACAGTGGCATACATTTTACAGCAGTTTCATTGGTATTCGTGGCTCCCATTGTGGATAGGGAAAAATTTGTCAGTGGCAAGAGGGCAAGGTTAGGTGGTTGGATCTTCAACTCATGAATACTGACGTCTCAGTATATATATATATATATATATATATATATATATAAACACTGTGTCAACCAAGAGGTTAGGGAAAGCAAGGAAGGGGGCAATGAGGAGGTCAGACACAGATCAGGTCAGGCAATGGAGGCTCAATATCCAGGAAAAGTAGACATCCTACTGCTCAGGCACCCTGCCACAGAAGAAGGTGCTTTAAAGACCTCAAGATAACCAGCCATAGACTGGAGTGTATTAGGGTGCACACATACTGGCATTTAAAATCCAGAGGGAGCGATTGAGTGCGATCTATGGGCAGAGGAGGAGAGGTCTTGCTAGCAAGCAGTCTGCAGCCTGACTGGAAGTGCATAGCAACCCCAGTGGCTGGGCATTGCAGAACAGGGAGAAGAGGAGGTGGGTCTGTGTGGCTGGGACACAGAAACCCAGGACAAAAGGCTATCGGTAAACACTGCTATAAGACACTGTAACACATATACTGTTATATGTTTATAGCACATTCTAAATTCACTGCTAAATTCATCTTAGGAGACAAGATAGACTGTCAGCTCAGTGTGTGGTCAGGTTATATACTTCCCATAGAACAATATATAGAGGTAAGGGAGAGAAGGAAGAGGAGCTTATAGTGTTTGTTTTATGTCACCCCAAAGGCTTTATTCACATCACTACTGTTCAAAACTTCTCTATAGTGTCCTATATGATACTTCTAAGTTAGAGAAAGAGAGACTTATGGGGCATATTCCCCTGTTTTTTTGATGCGCTATCAATGGGAGACCCCATAGCCACTACTGTCCATCTACCAGCTCAGGGAATACTGAAAATAAGATATGGAGTCTGTTGAGGAGAAAACTGCGAAGAAATGCAGAATGAAAGTAATATAATGTCCAGATATAGTGATATTCATAATGTTTATGAATGTTTACTACAGTTTATTTCAAAAAGTCCCCTTAGAGGACAAATGTTATGGATCCACAGATTACGAATCAAGACTGATCAATGGTAATGTGGAACCATTATACCAAGCAACCGTTTTGACTTTGGGCCAAACTCTAAGGGTGTTATTCTGACCCCTCTCCCGTATTCACCCTTTAACCTCTATACAGGGATGTGGACTTAGCTGCAGGTTAGAAACCAGACTACTACCCCCTGGGATGGTCCAGGTGTACTTGGCAGCTGACCCTAGGACTCAGGAACCCAGGCAAGATCTGGAAATGCACAAAACCACAGGCACAGTCTGAATAGGAACTAATACTAACACACATCACTGGAACACCACAACAGGCAGACTGGAACAAGAGCCGAAACATTAGGCTGGATGAAAAAAAACATGAACAAAACCAAACTGTGACCAAACAGGAAAGGTAACACAGACAACTGCAGGAACTCAGGTAGGGTAAGGTCAGGCATGACAACGGACACAGATAAGACATACAGACTGGCCAGGACTGGACAGGCAAACAGAACAACAGAAGCAGCAGTTGATAGCCAAGGGCCTCGACAGCCAAACTGAAAACATAGCTGAGCTGATCATCCCAAAAAATCCACAGGTGCACACAATCAAAAACAGGAGTTACCCCATAAACCATTGCAGTGATGGCCTACAGGTGATCAGACGGTATAAAGCATTGGAGAATCACTCATTGAAAATAATTCTCTCAAAAGAGAATGCCAAATCCAGACAAATTACTTCTGTGATCAAACTGACAAAACTAATTTTAGCTTCTATGCTCTTTAAGGCACGTGATTCTAAAGTCAAATTCCGATCTCGCGAGACTACGGCACTGGGAGACAGAGGAGGCAGCGTGTGGACGCCAGTGTAACTCCCCCACCGCTTGCTGCTCGAATATTCTCCTCATATGAGCATATATGGATGTTGGACATTGTTTTCATCTACTAAGATCTAAAACAAGGTGATACGCTAATACGGGACTTGTGGTTCCACACAGCTGTTATTATTGAAAATTGCCGGCATACTATCCTAAAGGAAAACATAATATCGTCTATAAACAAAGGAAGAAGAGATTGTGTCATTACATTATGCACAACTTGAGCGTCATAATAGATGTTTATTTGTTATAACAATCTGTGAAACAGTTTTGCTTTCTTCCAAGTGAGAACCAGTCCTTGTATATAGTATTCTGAATTGCTTTTACTATTTTGAACTGTTATTACTGCTATTACAGTTTCAATAATATATAAAGGAGCCACTTTTTATGGAGGGGATTATTCATCTGTCCCCTTCAGATTGATCCCCCAAATACAGCCAGTGGACCTTTATCCATATATTACTGCACCATAAACCTACATTTGCAAGTCGATTTGAACTTACCATATGGTTATTTTTAATATAATATTTTATTGGTATATTGCTTTATTATATTTTTCTTGTTTCTTTTTTTTTCTTTTTATCATAATTTTTAATAAATTTACTTTTTTGTATCCGGGAACTATTGATTGTGTGCTCGTCCAATCTCAATTACGTGTAAGGGCTCGTTCACATCACCGTTTGTCTTTTCCGTTCTCCGGCTCCGTTAAGGAGCAGAAAACGGAAAAGACGGATGCTGTACATAACTGACACCTAACTGACAGCAACATAGCCTAAAGACCTCATAGACTTTAATGGGGTCCGTTTGGTGTCCGCTCAGAACATGATTTTTGAGCGGACACCAAATGGACCTCATTAAAGTCTATGGGGTCTTTAGGCTCCGTTGGTGTCAATTAGGTGTCAGTTATGTACAGCATCCGTCCTTTCCGTTTTCCTGCTCCTTAACGGAGCCGGAGAATGGAAAAGACAAACGGTGATGTGAACGAGCCCTTAAATATATCCTTTGAACTGGGTGGTTTCCATTTGGACTTGAGCACCTTAACATAGCTAATCTAGGGTGAGCCGCTTCCTATATCTTTATTATCGAAAATCAATAATTAGCCTCTAGATTGCACACACAGCAAGCAAAAGCAATTAACCCCTGCCTTGCTGAACAGAACAGAGAGGAGAGACATACACGATGATAATGTACACACCACAAAGTATCCACGGCTATGGTTGAGCGAACCCAAACTGTATAGTTCGGGTTCGTACCGAATTTTGGGGTGTTCTGGACCCAGAACCAAACCTGAACATTTTCACAAAAGTTTGGGTTCAGGTCCGTTGTTCTGAGATTCTTCCCGCTTTCTGAAGGGCTGCACAGCACCCAATCAGAAAGCGCTTTACTTCTTTGCCCTAAGAAGCCTTCACAGCCATGCCTACTAATGGCATGGCTGTGATTGGCTGAGTGCAGCATGTGACCCAGCCTCTATTTAAGCTGGAGTCAAGTAGCCCGTCACTCTGCTCTTCTCAGTGTAGGGATGGGATGCTGCCGCTTCTGTGAGGGACAGATTAGGGAAGAAATGTTGTACTTTAAAGATACAGCAAATAGAGAGGGAGGGAGCTTCAGAAATCCTACATTTCTGTACCCAGCCACTGCCAAGGATTTTTTTTTTAAATCCATCTGTTACAGAGGTGGGGGTTGGCAGCCATTTTAGCCACTGCAGTGTACTGCATGTCTGCCAGCCTGGCAGTGACATCAGCTTAATCTTTTTTGGTAGCTCATTGATGGACAAAATGCTTTTTTTCTGGCTGCTCAAGTCCCCTACATTACCTGTGACTTAATTAAGGGGTGACATAGTCCACTTGTCTAGTCTGGGACCTGTGTTGCCACAGAGCACTTGTGTATACAATGCGCTAAAGCATATATACAATTTCTGCAGTATTTTTGTGAGAAAATGCTGTGATCCTGGTACCCAAAGCAGTTTGAAATACACCGCCCAAATACACATTTAACATTTCTGCAGTGAAATAGTGAATAATTATTTTTTGGGGGGGAAAAAAGCAATATTCTTGCTTCACAAAGCAGTTGTGCATACAGCGTACAAGTACATATTTCATATTTCTGCAGGGAAATAGTGCATCAGCGTTGCAGCGAAAAAAACGTTATTCTTGGTCCACAAAACAGTTTGAAATACACCGCCTAAATACACATTTGACATTTCTGCCGTGAAAATAGAGCCTCAGTGTAAAAACACAGCCCAAATACATACTTTAAGTTTCTTCAGTAAAATAACAACATCAGTGTATTTTTGACAAAAAAAAACACGTATTCCTGGTGTTCAAAACAGTTGTGCAGGCAGCGTACATATACATATTTAATATTTCTGCAGGGAAATAGTGCATCAGTGTGTTTCCTGGGAAAAAAATGTTATCCTTGGTCCACAAAACAGTTTGAAATACCTAGCCCAAATACACATTTGACATTTCTGCCGTGAAAAAGAGCCTCAGTGTATTTTTTTTTTTTTTTTGGGAAAAATAGAAGTATTGCTGGTCCACAAAGCAGTTCCAAATACACCACCCAAATACACATTTGACATTTCTGCAGTGAAATAGTGAATTCAATTTTTTTTGGGGGGAAATAGTGATAGTGCTTTAATGTGTTTTACTGAAAAAAAAAACGTGTTCTGGGTTCACCAAACAGTTGTGCATACAGTGTACAAATACATATTTTACATTTCTGCAGTGAAATTGAGAATCAGTGTGTTTTAGGCCAAAACAACTTTATTCTCCACAGAGCATGTTTATGACACGGGCACTGTCTTAGTGAACTTAATGGTTGACAATTGGCAGTTAAATTGACACTGGAGAGAAACCATCTTTCAGCTTGGTGGGTGAACGCAAATAATGAGAAGAACATCAAACAAGAGACGTGGGCATGGTCGTGGTGGTGTTGTTAGAGCTCTTGCTGCTGGGCAAAAACGTAGCCGCTCTGCGCCAACTACCGGTCCAAGTGAAACAACTTCCTCTGGTGCGAGTAGGTGACAGAACCTGCAGCGTTATTTGGTAGGCCTGAATGCCGCTCTACTTATGGTGAGGCCAGAACAAGTACAGGCGATAGTAGATTGGGTGGCTGACAGTGCCTCCAGTTCCTTCACAGTGTCTCCCACCCAGTCCTCTGCAGAAAGCTCAGAGTTGGCACCTGCAGCCCATGCTCATCAGTCTTTCACCCCACCCCCTTGAAAATCAGCCAAGCAGTCAGAGCTCCAAGTAATGCAGCAAACTCTTATGCTTTTTGATTACTCTGTCGGCAGGGTTTCCCCGGCCCATCCACCTAGCCCTGCCCCAGAAGTGGAAGACCTTGAATGCACTGATGCCCAACCACTTAAGTTGCAGGATGAGGACATGGGAAGACCGCCGCAGCACGTCTCTGATGATGACGAAACACAGGTGCCAACTGCTATGGCTTTCTGCACGAGGAGGGCAGGGATCATGAATGGGTGAAAGATGATGTGGAGGATGATGAGGTCCTAGACCCAGACTGGACTGAAGGTTGTGCTAGTGACATGTGCAGTTCTGAGGAAGAAGCGGTGGTCGCACAGAGGCAACAACACAGCAAAAGAGGGAGCAGGGGGCAAAAGCAGAGCGGCCGTTCTATAGACAGTAAGCCTGCTACTGCCCACCGCACCCGGGCACCGAGCACACCAAGGCCTACTCCAAGGAGTTTATTGGCGTGGCAGTTCTTCACACAATGTCCTGACGACAAGACACAAGTGATTTGCACGTTGTGCCATCAGAGCCTAAAGCGAGGCATAAACGTTCTTAACCTGAACACAACCTGCATGACCAGGCATCTACATGCAAAGCACTAACTGCAGTGGAGTAAACAACTTAAAAACCATGAATGGTCTCAGCCTCCTCCGGCTTCCTCTTCTGCTGCTGTCTCAGCCTCTTCCTCCACCTATGGCATCAACATGGCACCTAGCAACCAGCAAACAGAAGATGTCCCACCAATACCACCACCACCTCCGTCACCATCACCAAGCATCTCCACCATGTCACAGGCAAGCGTTTAGCTTTCCATCTCCCAAACACTGGAGAGAAAGAGAAAATACGCACCTACCCACCCTCGATCCCTGGTCCTGAATGCCAGCATTTCAAAATTGCTGGCCTTTGAAATGCTGTCATTCCATCTGGTGGAGACGGACTGCTTCAAACAGCTGATGGCGGTGGCTGTCCCACAGTACGTAGTTCTCAGCTGCCACTACTTTTCCAGGTGAGCCATCACTTCCCTGCACAACCAAGTGGAGGATAAAATCAAGTGTGTGCTGCGGAACGGCATCAGTGGCAAGGTCCACATAACCACAGATTTATGGACCAGTAAGCATGGCCAGGGCCGCTATATCTCCCTAACTGCACACTGGGTAAACGTAATGGTGGCTGGGCCCGAGGCTTATAGCGGTTTGGCGCATGTCCTTCCACCACCGAGGATCGCAGGGCATTATTCTTTGCCTCCTGTTGCCTTCTCCTCCTACTCCGCATCCTCCTCCTCTTCTACTACCCCCAAATCCGGTCATCGAAAGAACCTCACCCCCAACTTCAGCACAGCCCGGGGTAAACGTCAGCAGGCGATTTGAAAACTCATGTGTTTAGGTGACAAACCCCACACCGGAGGGGCATAGAACAACAGACCAATGAGTGGTTGCTGCCAGTGAGTCTCAAGCCCGGCCTGGTGGTGTGCGATAATGGGCGAAATCTCATTGCAGCTCTGGAACTAGCCAGTTTGACGCACATCCCTTGCCTGGCGCATCTGCTAAATCTGGTGGTGCAGAAGTTTCTTAAAAACTACCCAGATATGTCAGTGCTGCTGCTGAAAGTGCGGTCCGTCTGTGCTCACTTTCGGCGTTCTCACCCTGCTGCTGCTCGCCTTTCTGCGCTGCAGCATAACTTCGGCCTTCCAGCTCACCGCCTCATATGTGATATGTGGAGTTTCAGCTGCAGCACGCACAGGTCAGTCGCTCTGTGGATCAGCACCACTTCACCACCAGTGACTGGGCCTGCATGCGAGACCTGTGTACCTTGTTGCAGTCTTTTAAGTACTCAACCAACATGGCCAGTACTAATGACGCCATTGTTAGCATTACAATACCACTTCTATGTCTCCTTGAAAAATCAATGACATCGATGATGGAGGAAGATGTGGCAGAGGAGGAGGGGGGGTCATTTCACAGGGATTCAGGCCGGTTATTCCAAGGTGGCTCAGAGGGTTGGTACACATTTGGCCAGTCAGGGCACAATTTTGGCGGACGAGGAGGAGGAGGATGAGGTAGAGGAGGAGGAGGAACTGGGTTCATTGCAGGGTGGCACCCAACGCAGCTCAGGGCCATCACTGGAGCATGGCTGTGGGGATACGGAGGACACAGACAATACACTACCTATGGGGGACAGCTTATCCCTACCTCTGGGCTGCCTGGCACACATGAACGACTATATGCTGCAGTGCCTGCGCAACGACAGCAGAGTTGCCCTCATTGTAACTTGTGCTGACTACTGGGTTGCCACCCTACTGGATCCCCAGTACAAAGACAACGTGCCCACCTTAATTCCCGCACTGGAGCATGATAGGAAGATGCGCGAGTACAAGCGCACGCTGGTAGACGCGATCCTGAGGGCATTCCCAACTGACACGGGGGTACAAGTGGAAGCAGAAGGCAAAGGAGGAGGAGGAGCAAGAGGTCGCCAACGCAGCTGTGTCACGGGCAGCTTCTCAGAAGGCAGGGCTAGCATGGTCGATATGTGGAAAAGTTTTGTCGCCGCACCACAGCAACCTGTACCACCAGCTGATACGGAAATTCTTAGCAGGAGGTAGCATTTGAACAACATAATGGAACAGTACGTGTGCACATGCCTACACGTACTGACTGATGGGTCTGTCCGATTCAACTTCTGGGTCTCTAAATTGTCCAAATAGCCTGAGCTTGCCCTTTATGCCTTGGAGGTGCTGGTCTGCCCTGCAGCTAGTGTACTGTCTGAGCATGTATTTAGCACATCAGGGGGCGTCATTACAGACAAACGCAGCCGCCTGTCCACAGCCAACGTGGACAAACTCACGTTCATTAAAATGAACCAGGCATGGATCCCACAGGACTTGTCCATACCTTGTGCAGAATAGACATTTATAACCGCCTCAACCATACATTCTTCTACTCCAGTGCACTTATTCATTGAATCCTTTTTTTATTTGTACCATTATTTCGGGGCCTACCCCAATTTGAATGAACCTCTCCTTTGTCTGGGTGCCTGCGGCCTAAATGACTGAAAATGGCCTGTTGCTTTGGTGGGTGATATGAAGCTTGTTTTTCCATGCATTGACCTCTCTCCTCTGTCTGGGTGTCTGCGGCCTACATTTATGATAATTGTCTGTTGCTTTGGTGGGTGACATTAACCCCTTTTTGCCATGCATTGACCTCTCCTCTGTCTGGGTGCCATGGGCCTACATTTATGATAATCGACTGCTGCATTGCTGGGTGACATGATGCCTGTTTTGCTGTTACGTGGCCTCTCTCCTCTGTCTCGGTGACAGGGGCCTAAATTACTGAAAATGGCCTGTTCAATTGCTGGGTGACATGAAGCCTGTTTTGCTGTTACGTGACCTCTCTCCTCTGTCTGGGTGGCTGCAGTCTACAGTAATAACAATCGCCTGTTCCATTGCTGGGTGACATGAACCCTCTTTTGCCATGCCTTGCCCTCTCCTCTGTCTTGGTACCAGGGGCCTACATTTCAGATAATCGCCTGTTGCTTTGGGGGGTGACATTAACATCTTTTTGCCATGCATTGATCTCTCCTCTGGCTGGGTGCCTGCGGTCTACATTAATGATAATCGCCTGTTTGCTGGGTGACATGAAGCCTGTTTTGCTGTTACGGGACCTCTCTCATCTGTCTGGGTGCTGGGGCCTAAATTACTGAAAGTGGCCTGTTCCATTGCTGGGTGACATGAAGTCTGTTTTGCTGTTATGGTACCTCTCTCCTCTGTCTGGGTGCCTGCAGTCTACATTAATGATAACCGCCTGTTCCATTGCTGGGTGAAATGAACCCTGTTTTGCTGTTACGGAACCTCTGTCCTCTGTCAGGATGCTAGGGCCTAAATTACTTGAAGTGGCCTGTTCCATTACTGGGTGACATAAAGCCTGTTTTGCCATGCATTGACTTCTCTCCTCTGTCTGGGTGGCTGCGGTCTACCTTTATGATAATTGCCTTTTTCTTTGGTGGGTTATATTAACCTCTTTTTGCTGTCCAATGACCTCTCCTATGTCTTGGTGCCAGGGGCCTAAATTTATGATAATCGACTGCTGCATTGCTGGGTGACATGATGCCTGTTTTGCTGTTATGTGACCTCTCTCCTCTGTCTGGGTGCCAGGGGTCTAAATTACTGAAAAGGCTCTATTCTATTGCTGGGTGACATGAAGCCTCTTTTGCCATGCATTGCCCTCTCCTCTGTGTGCAAGGAGCCTACATTTCAAATAATTGCCTGTTGCTTTGGTGGGTGACATTAACCTCTTTATGCCGTCCAATGACCTCTCCTCTGTCTGGGTGCCAGGGGCCTACATTTATGATAATCGACTGCTGCATTGCTGGGTGACATGATGCCTGTTTTGCTGTTACGTGACCTCTCTCCTCTGTCTGGGTAACAGGGGCCTAAATTACTGAAAAGGGTCTATTCCATTGCTGGGTGACATGAAGACTCTTTTGCCGTCCAATGACCTCTCCTCTGTCTGAGTGCCAGGGGCCTCCATTTCTTATAATCGCCTGCTGCGTTGGTGGGTGACATGAAGCTTGTTTTGCCGAGCATTGACCTCTCCTCTGTCTGGGTGCCAGGGGCCTAACATTTCTGAATATCACCTGTTCCAAAGGAGGGTAAAATTAACCCATTTTTGCCAGTGATAAGCCACAGCTGTGCAATGCTGGCAGGAAACCAAATTTTGTAAAATGTATGTTGCTGATCAAAAGATGCATGACTACTGACTACAAAACGCACGCTGGTAGACGTGCTGCTGATGGCATTCCCACCTGAAGCCTCCCCACCCTCCTATTCCACCTCCTCCTCCGAGTTGCCAATTAATATTGTTTAATTTTTATTTATTTTATTTTAAGTCATTTCCCTATCCACATTTGTTTGCAGGGCATTTGTTCGGATCACGAACCTGAACATTTCCGTGAAGTTCGGCCGAACTTCTCGAACCCGAACATCCAGGTGTCCGCTCAACTCTATCCACACAGCCAGTATGCACAACACAGAGGTGAATATGCACTTCCACACTGACACTTAGCCCTAGATACATATTCACCAGTGAATGACAAACAGCCAACATGGAAACAATGGGAAGCAAGTATCAGCAGCCAGTACACACCAAACAGAGGCAGATGAGCACTGCCATTCAGAAACATGGCCGTAGATACAGATCCACCAGTATTAACCAGCCCACACGGCATACAATGGAACTCATGAACAGTTGTCGTAATAGTACTCCCTTCATCTCACTCTCCCTTCGGAAGACAGACACACGCAAGTCCCCCAAAGCTTGGTAGGCCAGAAGCATGCAAAGCCCTCTTATTGAAGGCCAGATTTGGATATACCCAGAAGCAGTTAAACACTGCAAGGTTTAGGACAGACACGGACAGGACAGACTCGAAAGCAGCAATGCACTGCAAAGATTAGACAGATTTAGACAAGGACAGAAGCAGTTATGCAC
This sequence comes from Bufotes viridis, assembly GCA_033119425.1. NCBI lineage: Eukaryota > Metazoa > Chordata > Amphibia > Anura > Bufonidae > Bufotes > Bufotes viridis. The sequence goes on from CM065590.1 coordinate 135,468,356, forward strand.
TGCAAGGCTCAGAACGGACTGAACAGACTTAGACAGGGTCAGATCGACACAGACAGGACAAATTCAAAAGCAGTTAAGCACTGCAAAGCTCAAAACAGACTCAGACAGGAGAGCGATACCAGTCACAAAGGTACAGTTCACACCCCTAAGAATTTGTGGCCAGAATGCACAGAACAGAGGTAGATAAGCACTGCCACACTATCACATGGCCCTAGATACACATCCACCAGTATCCAGCAACCGAATGTTACACGAATTTATATTCGCATTGCGAATTCAACTTAGAGCTGGGTTCCTAATTGTTCTATTGCTAGAATTGACTAAGATAACGAATATCACGAATATAGCACTATACTCAATCTTCGTTATATTCTAACAATAGCCATTAGGAACTCAGCTCTAAGTTGAATTTGCAATGCGAGTAATTCAGGCTATATTAATCGCATTGAGATTACAACTTAGTCAAATTTGTGAGATCGTGATTCTCACATCCGACAGTACATTTTAGCATGGAGGCGTTCCCATGCACACGGGAAGTCGGCAGAAGCTGCAACGGGCATTAACTGGAGCGGTCAGGGAGCCAGGAATCCTCTGGACTGGTAAGAACAGCTTTTGGGAAGTGGGAAGACAACCAGAGAGCAACAAGGATTAACAACTTTAACCCCTTAAGGACTTAGGACATACCGGTACGGCATGGTTCCTGGGTCCTTAAGGACTCATGACGTACCGGTACGTCATGAGTATTTCCGATCAGTATTTCCGAGTATTTGCTGCTCAGCAGGCAGTGATCGGAACAAGGTACCTGCTGAAATCATTCAGCAGGTACCTTGTTACAATGCTCAGGGGGGTCCTGTGACCCCCTCGTATCGGCGATCGCTGCAAACCGCAGGTCAATTCAGACGTGCGGTTTTCTCTGATCCCCGCGATCTGCGACCACGGGGATCAGAGACTAAATGTTCCCCAAGTATTAGATTTTAACCCCCCCTGCAGCCTCCAATCATATCGTGGCTGCAGGGGTGCAGGGTGGGGTGGTTGCTTGTGCCGCGGGTGGTGCGGGTGTCAGCAGTTTTAACCCCTTCCATGCCGCGGTCCGTACAAATTGCTGTATGGAAGGGGTTAATAGGGAGGGAGCTCCCTCTCTCATCGGGGCTACTGTGCCCTTGCAGCCCCGAATTCTTGATGGGACCGTAGAGGGAGGAAGCTCCCCTCCCTCCCAATCACCCACTGCTCTGTTCTGGCAGCGGTGATGGTTACCATGGCAGCAGGACGATTTCAGAGGCGTCCTGCTTGCCATGGTAATGTAACTCTGATCAGACTTCTGCTAAAGGCAAAAGTCTGATCAGACTAAGTCTAAAGTAAAAAATACAGTACAGTACACTATATAGTACACTATTTGCCATTAACTCTTGTGGAAAACCTAAAGCGTAAACGACGTTTGTAAAATCAGTTTTTAATACCTTGAGGGGTTTAGTTTCAAGAATGGGGTCATTTTTGGGTGGTTTCTATTATGTAAGCCTCACAAAGTGACTTCAGACCTGAACTGGTCCCTAAAAAGTGGGTTTTTGAAAATTTCTGAAAAATTTCAAGATTTGCTTCTAAACTTCTAAGCCTTGTAACATCCCCAAAAAATGAAATGGCATTCCCAAAATGATTGATACATGAAGTAGACATATGGAGAATGTAAATCAATAGCTTTTTTGGGCGGTATTACTATGTATTATAGAGGTAGAAAAATTGAAATGTAGAAAATTGCTAATTTTTCCAAATTTTATGTAAATTTGGTATTTTTTTATAAATAAAAATGAAATTTTCCGACTCCATTTTACCACTGTCATGAAGTTCAATATGTGACGAAAAAAAATCTCAGAATGGCCTGGATAAGAAAAAGCATTTTAAAGTTATCACCACATAAAGTGACACTGGTCAGATTTGCAAAAAATGGCCGAGTCCTTAAGGGGTTAAAAAAACAACAACGAATATTCGAAATAGCGTCATGAATTTTCCATGTTACCAACTTACCTGTCTGAGCTCCAGCACCACGATCTGGGGCTCGGTTAAGGCCATGCCGTGGCAGACGCGCTGCCGGACCGTGCCACCCATGACGCGCTCTCTAGGCCACACCCCGTGGTAGTAATGGAGCATTCACTGTACTCCTCTCAGCAGCTGATACACGTCGGGGAGATTTAGTGAATATAGGTGTTAGGTGGTGTGTGTGGTTAGGTGGCCTGAGCGACTTGTTATATTGACCTTGGCTTGCCTCCTGAACTCACTCTGTCTTGTTATTCTCTACCATGATACCCATTTGGTTCTGAGTTTGGCTTTGACTACCCTCTGTTCCCAGTACAGGGAACGTCGGCCGGAAACATCAACCGTCGACAGGGAAAGCGGGATGGGTTCAGTCAGTGCTTATTGTGCATGTGTGTCTCCCAGCCTACTGTGCTGACATGCCAGCAGGGATATTTTTTTAATTAAAGTTTATGTAAAACAATCTGAAGAACTCTTTTAAGAGTATTTTTAATCCCAGTCTAGTAATTCACATATGAATTTGGATTAGATAAATGAACCAGCGCTGTATCACATTGCCTTAAATTAGTTTCCCCAACCAGTTGTTCAAGAGCCCCATGTAAGTATTGGGCCTCCTGTATTTGACTTTCCAGTCATTGGCAGCTTCAGCTACTCTTGTTTATTTGGGGCACCTGAGAAATTACAGTACTGCATCTTTATAAAACAGAAACTTCACCAGATCAGGTGCTCATATATAAATGTCTTAGAGTTAACAGATTCCAAACCAATTATAGAAAATTGAGCTGATTAAAATCTGAGAAGTTTCCTGCAATAGCTAAAAATAGTAACAACCATACGGCTTAAACAGAATAATGAAAATTTATGATTGAAAGCAGTTATGGATTTAGGATATCATATATAAATAAAATTATTATTCTCCATTGGACCTAAAGTATTCCATATTAATGTGACATGTCTGAAGAAAATGCATTGCGAGCTAATCAGTTAAGTAGGCCCATCAATTATTGATTAATTAAAATTTCAAATAATGACAGTGGTAAAGTGCTTATACTGTAAATGTCATGCTCACTAAAGGAAAGAAAATGTGTACCATGTTAGCCAGTAAATAGAGAAGATGTCTTCAATTGGTGGTCCCTTTGATGGCTAACTGAAGATGGATGATAAACAGCAAGCTTTCAAGACTACTTAGGGTAGGTTCACAACTATGGCTGGTAACTCCGGTAGTCTGTTCCAATAGAAGAGCAGACCATTTCAGTTATCATATCCGCCATAGCCGACACTGCAAAGCACCCATTAATTATAATGGGATCTGACAGGGATTTGAAGGGTTTACAGGATAAATGCCAGCAGTCTGCCCCAAAAATACCACTGCATAGAGCTGTGTATATTCAGACTGATTCGCCAAATTTCACAAAAAAATTAGCTTGTGATGAATTAGTTCGCTACAAAGAGCATTTTTTTGTAAGTAGCAGGTGCAATGACAGGGAGCTGTGATAGCGCCGCCGCCGTCATTGCACCCCTCAAATGCCGCGCTCCTACATGATCGCGGCATCTCAGTGTACAAGCAGTGTGAAATTAACATTAAAAAAACATTACCTCAAACTTACCGCCTCCATTTGCTTGCGACGGGCCAGCCGCCGCCATCTTGCTTGAAGATCTCGGCCGAAATCACATGCGGTGTGAGATTACATCATCACGCCGGCTGGCATGGGTGACGTATGACGTTATCATGCTGGCCGGCGCGATGATGTAATCTCGCACCTCACGGGATTTCGGCCAAGATCTTCAAACAAGATGGAGGCTGGTGGCCCTTCGCGCGCAAATGAAGGCAGTAAATTTGAATTTCAGGATTAATCAATTCACTGACACGAAGCACGAGGAAATTCGGCTTCTAGGCGAATCGAATAATTCCTGAAATTCGGATCCCTTTCCACTTGGAATTCGATTCACTCATCTCTAAATGTAATAAAAGAAAAAAATAACAAATAATTAAAAAACTTTTTTTTTAAATAGATATATGGTACCTCCTTGATCATTAATTGCATATTTAAAATGAATTGTGTATTTCATGGAAAAATGGGAAAAACAATGTTGAAGTTGTAGTTTTTTCTATTCTTCCATTTAAAATAATCAATGCAAGTTAAATTATGTACCCCAATACATTGTCAACTAAAGCTACAACTACTGACACAAAAAGCACCTCTGATACAGCTATGAAAATGGCATACCTGTGGGTTTCACAATGTGGTGACACAAAAATTATTTTATATTATAGTAAAACAAGATGGCAAGTTGGCTAAGTGGTTTGCACTGTTACCTGGTAGCACTGGGGTCTTGGGTTTAGGTACGACCAAGGATAAAATCTAAATTGAGTTTGTAAGTAGTGATGAGCGACCATGCTCGGCCGAGTATTGGTTTGGCTCGAGCATCGCCATGCTCGGCGCTCAGCTTTACTCGGCCGAGCACCACGTGTGTTCGCAGCATTGCTTGAGTCTCCTCCCCGCACGTTTGGCGCCTTCTAAGCTGCCAATCAAGGTCCAGGTAAGTAATTCCCCTCAGTGTATGGCCATAGCCATGTTAGCTGTAAGCCTTACACTGATTGGCTGGCCGGAACATGTGATACCATTTCATATAGGAGCTGAGGTCCGGTGCTTGGCTCATTCATCGTCAGGGAGAGCAGACAGTAGGCAGGAACAGATAGAGTTTTGCTTTATACTTACTGATTTTACTCCAAAAACCTTAATGAAAGACCTAACAGTCCTTTTAAGGACTACATGGTGTGTTTGACAGCAGTTCAGCACCTTTTTTTTTTTTTTTTTAAGAAGGAGTTTGCTTCAGCACTATCAGGGACAGGCGTCACCAGGAAGGGACAGATAGTGCAGGGCTTGAAAATCGTCTTTTCTACTACCCACGCTTCTAAAAGACAGAAAGATTTCAGATTAATGACATCTACAATACGCCATCAGAAAGCAGTGTGTTGGGCAGATATTATAAAAAGGGGCTTATTCACTACAGTGTGCCTGGTACTAAGATATACACTGCACCATCATAAAGCAGTGTGTTGGGCAGACATTATAAAAAGGGACTTATTCACTACGGTGTGCCTGGTACTGAGATATACACTGCACCATCAGAGAAATTATTTTTTCTGGGGAAAATAATTCTGTCTCCAGTACTGAATCTGTATTTTTCTTTATCCAGTACCTTACTGCATGTCAATACAGTGTATATGGTAAAAATTACTTTCTCTCGGGCCTAGTGTACTGGCCAAAATCTAAATCTGTATTTTTCTGTATCCAGTAACTTACTGCATGTCAATACAATGTGTATCGTAAAAATTACTTTCTCTCGGGCCTAGTGTAGTGGCCAAAATATGTATTTTTCTGTATCCAGTATCGAACTGCATGTCAACACAGTGTGTATCGTAAAAATTACATAATCTTAGGCATAGTGTAGAGGCCAAATCTGTATTTTTCTGTGTCCAGTACTGAACTGCATGTCAATACAGTGTGTATCGTAAAATTTACATTATCTTGGGCCTAGTGTAGTGGCCAAAATCTTTATTTTTCTGTATCCAGTACCTTACTGTATGTCAATACAGTGTGTATCGTAAACATTACTTTCTCTCGGTCCAAGTGTAGTGGCCAAAATCAGAATATTTTTATATCCAGTACCTTACTGTATGTCAATACAGTGTGTATCATAAAATGACATTATCTTGGGCCCAGTGTAGTGGCCAAAATCTGTATTTTTCTGTATCCAGTACCGAACTGCATGTCAATACAGTGTGTATCGTAAAAATGGGTGTGGAATTGGGCATGATGCTAATGGTGCAAGCAGAGGCCATAGCCCTGGGCGCAATGAAACTGTGCCTGTTGCCAGTGCACCAGAAAAACTAAAAAATTCACCTTTTCCAGCTTCACATCCAACTTAGCTGGGCGGCGCAGACATCTCTGTCCAAGTCGGACCAGTGCGAACAGGTGGTCGGTTGGATTGCAGAAGATAATGCTTCCAGTCGGTTAAGCACCACCCTCTCTTCCACGAAGTCCAGTCTCTGTAGCCAAGAGTCTGGTCAACCGAATCCTCACTCTGATCCTCCTTCCTCCCACCATGTCGCGTGTGGCCAAACAAGTGATCCCACACTCAGATATTCACATGACCTCTTTTCATCGCCAGTACTTGGTTTGGCTCTCTCACCAAGCACACTGAGGTACCTGAGATATTGTGCCCTGATTCCCAACCTCTTGAGCCTTCACAGTCTCAAGAAGATGATGGTGGTGAAAAGCAATCATTCGTTCACGAGGTGGATGATGATGATGAGACACAGTTGTCAATCACTGAGGATGAGGTCACTGACCCAACATGGGAAGGTAAAAAACTGAGTGAGGACAGCAGTACAGAGGGGGAGGGATCCGCAGCACCGCAACAGTCTGGAAGAGGCAGTGGGCTTGCAAAAGACAGAAGTCGGCCCACACAAAACAGGCCCACAACCGTTACACCGACCCCCCGATGCCTAAATCTACCTTGCCAAGGGGTAGGTGTTCCGCAGTATGGCGCTTTTTTGAGGAAAGTGCAGACGACAAAAGAGTGGTAGTTTGCAACCTGTTCCATACCAAAATGAGCCGGGGCATAAACACTAGCAACCTCACCACCTCCAGCATGATCTGCCACATGGCATCCAAGCACCCTAATAAGTGGTCCGAATGCCTGGGTCCACACTCTGGGTCTGTGGGTCCCACCAGTGCCTCCTCTTCCCCTGTGTTACGCACTGCTGGCCAATCCCCTGTCGAAGACGCAGGCCCAGGTTCCCCTCACCCTGCGCCTGGACCTTCGCATGAACCGTCAGCAACAACAACCACTTCCCTGTCCCAGTGCAGCGTCCAAATGTCGATAACACAGGCATTTGAACACAAGCGCAAATACCCACCCACAGGCCATAGCACTAAACGCGCAACTTTCAAATTTACTGGCCCTTGAAATGTTGCCATTTAGGCTTGTGTACACTGAGGCCTTCCGCAGCCTGATGTCAGCGGCCGTCCCTTGGTACGTCCCAGCCGCCACTATTTTTCATGTTGTGCTGTGCCCGCCTTACACCAACATGTGTCCCACAACATTACCCGGGCCCTGTCCAACGCACTTACTGGGAAGATCCACCTCACCACGACACATGGACAAGTGCTGGTGGCCAGGGAGGCTACATTTCCTTGACCACAACCGCACACTGGGTGAATGTTGTGGAGGCCGGGAGTGAGTCGGACCTTGGGATGGCACAGGTGCTACCCAAGCCCAGGATTGCGGGCCCTACGTCCATCAGGGTCTTTGCCAGTGCTTTGTTACTGGCTAAAACCCCCACTTCTCCTCCTCCGCCGCCTCCTCCTCCACTTCAAACTCCAACAGCAGTCAGCCATCAGTTGCTAGCTGGAAGCAGTGTAGCACTGCTGTGGGTAAGCGTCAACAGGCCGTGTTGAAGCTGATCTGTATAGGGGACAAACAGCACACCATCGCAGAGCTGTGGCAGGGTATAAGGGACCAGACTCAACCTAAAAACAGGCATGTTTGTGTCTGACAATGGCCATAACTTGGTGGCGGCTTTGGAGCTCGGCAACCTGACACACATTCCTTGCCTAGCCCACCCCTTAACTTAGTGGTTCAGAGGTTTATCAAAACCTACCCCAATTTGCAGGAGCTACTAGTTAAGGCACGCCACTTTTGTACCCATTTCCGAAAGTCCTCCACAGCTACAGCCGGTCTGTCAATGCTGCTGTGCGACGTGAGCACGCGGTGGAACTCTACATTCTACATGTTGGCCAGGCTTTGTGAGAGGGCAGTTGTGGAATACCAGCTGCAACATGGTCGTCACCTTGCCAGTCAACTGCCACTATTCACATGCGAGGAGTGGGCACTGATGTCAGAGTTATGTGAGGTTTTAAAAAACTATAATGAATCCACACAGATGGTAAATGGTGATAACGCTATTATCAGCGCAACCATCCCGCAACCATCCCACTGTTGTGTCTACTTAAACGATCGCTGCTCAGAATTTAGGATGATTCTTTGATTGTGGCAAACGAGGTAATGGGGAAGGAGATGACACAGGGTGATAGCCAGACCTCCCCCAGTTCGTCTTCTCAGCGCGAATTGGGCCATGAAGAGGAGGAGGAGAAAGAGCTGGAGACACTTGCCTCTGCTACAAAGGAGGAGGAGGAGGATGATGAGGGTATGGAGAGTCATCCTGAAGTTGACATCACCATCTTGCCTGTTGGTACTCTGGCACACATGGCTGACTTCATGTTAGCCTGCCTTTCCCGCGACCCTCGCCTTATACGCATTTTAAGTAACACAGATTACTGGGTGTTCACCCTTCTCAACCACCGCTACAAAGAGAACTTCTCATCTCTCATTCCTGTGGTGGAGAGGACGAGTAAAACAGTGCAATACCAGAATGTACTTGTTGACAGATTGCTCCAAAATTTTTCATCTGAAAATGTGGCCGCCAGAGTCCGTACTTCCTTAGGCAACTGAGGAAGGGAGACAAGGGGAACACACAGTAGTTCCAACAGAAGCAGGGCAACACTTTCCAAGGCATGGGACACTTTCATGACACCCCGCCAGCAACCTTACCCTGAAGCGCGGCCTAGTGCTACAAGGAGGGAAAGGTTTTGGAAGATGGTGAAGGAATACATTGCAGACCGTGTCAGCGTCCTAAATGATCCCTCATTGCCTTACAACTCCTAGATGTCCAAGCTGGACACATGGCATGCCAGCGTATTATCTGAGAGTGTATTTAGTGCTGCTGGGGGAATTATAACAGATAAGCGTATCCGCTTGTCCACTGACAATGCTGACAGGTTGACTCAGATAAAATGAACAAGGCCTGGATTGCCCCTGACTTCTCCACTCTACCAGAGGAAAGCTGAGCTAATGAGGAACAAAAACACAATTTAAATGTATAATTTATAATGTACTCAATCCATAAGATTCAGATGCACTCTTTTCATCGCAAAAAAAGGGTATATGTTTGAATCTTGTTTTCTCATCCGCCTCCTCTTCCATACAAAATATATATGTCCTCACTACAATGTTTTCTAGGGTTCGCTTGGCTTCAGGCCCTCACCTTTAATGTTTTATATGGTCTGCTTACCTTTAGGCCATTGCTGCAATGTTTTATGGAGTTCGCTCCCCTTCAGTCCCTCTCCTCCAATGTTTTACATGGTCTGCTCACCTGAAGGCCATTACTGCAATGTTTTATGGGGTTCGATCACCTTCAGGCCCTCACCTCCAATGTTTTATACGGTCTGCTCACCTGTAGGCCATTACTGCAATGTTTTATGGGGTTTCATCACCTTCAGGCCCTCACCTCTAATGTTTTATATGGTCTGCTCACCTGTAGGCCATCACTGCAATGCTTTATGGGGTTCGCTCGGCTTCAGGTGCTCTCCTCTAATGTTTCATACAGTCTGCTCACCTTTAGGCCATCACTGCATTGTTTTATGGGGTTCGCTCAGCATCAGGCCCTCACCTCTAATGTTTTATACGGTCTGCTCATCTGTAGGCCATTGCTGCAATGTTTTATGGGGTTCGCTCATCATCAGGCCCTCACCTCTAATGTTTTATATGGTCTGATCACCTGTAGGCCATCACTGCAATGTTTTATGGGGTTCGCTCAGTCTCAGGCCCTCACCTCTAATGTTTTATATGGTCTGATCACCTGTAGACCATCACTGCAATGTTTTATGGGGTTTTCTAACCTTCAGGCCCTCACTACAATTTTTTATAGGGTCCGCTCACCTTCAGGCCCTCAACTATAATGTTTTAGAGGGTAACCAGCAGGCCCTTGCTCCAAATGTTTTTGAGGGCCACCAGCAGGCCATCAATCATAATTTTTCAAGGGTGTGCATGATGCCCTCCTTTATGTGTAATAAAAGATGTATTGGAGTGAGTGCCGGTTCCTTGTAATTTTTGCCAGCCCTTTAACTTACTGCATAGGCTTTATGAGTAAAGCAGTGTACCTGAACAATTGTAGCACCATGTGAATGAGGCCCTCCTTTATGTGATATACAGGCTGTATCAGAGTGCTTCTTCCTTGTAATTTTTGGCAGCGTTTGCACTGTATATACAATTGAATATACAGGAAAGAATGTTTCCTAACAATTTTACCTCTAAACATGTTTTAGTTTTTTGAGGGGGTGGGATTTTGGGCGGGATTTTGTCGCTATGTAAAAGTGGCGGACAACTTGGAGAATATGGTTCCCAGCAGCGACATTGGAGTCAAAGATGCAGCCAGACATGGTCCCTATGCTGTTCCAGATCCATTTTGGTGGTGTTTCTGTCACTTTCTGACCTTTTCCAATGGACCAGGCACCCTCCCCTCATCCGAGCAGGGGGTGCCTGATTGTCTCCCATTGACTTCCGTTATACTCGGGTGCTCGTCCGAGCGCACGAATATCGCTATGTGTTCGAACCAAGTACCCGAACACCCATACACTTTGGTGCTCGCTCATCACTATTTGTAAGTTCTCTATTTGTAAGTTCTCTTTTGTTTGTGTGGTTTTCCTCTGTCACACCAACAACATACTGACAGGTTCATTTAAGCCTCATTCGTACATGTCCGTGTTCAAATCCGTGAGAAGATGGTCAGTGAAGCTGTCTGTGAAGGAACCATGTTGTGTCTGTGTGTACGTTTTTTTCTTTCCGTGTGCCATCTGTGTTTCACTGACACTGCACAGCTGAAAAAATTATTTTCAAAGCATCTCTTACTAATGATCCGTGAAACACGGACCCAACACCGTGGTTTTCACGGACCCATAGACTATAATGGGTGTGATGGATATGACGGATAAGATAGAGCATGCATTCGTGCTAAAAACACTGATGTGTGAATGCACACATTAAAATGAATGGGGACATGTGCTGTCCGTGGAAAACACATAAAGAACATGTCCCTGGAACACTGATGTGTAAATGAGGCTTTAGAGCTTAGATTGTGAGCACCAGTGGAGACCACAATCTCTGTACAATGCTGAATCTGTGAGCTCTATACAATATTAATAACAATCCTTATTTATATGGTGCCAACATATTCCACAGTGCTTTACAATCAGGGAGATTATGTAGAAACAGAGCCATAAATAACATAAGTGGCAACAAACAAGTCAACAATTAAAAGAAGAGAAGCTAGGGCCCTGCTTCCAGTAACAAGTGCACTTTTTGTACAATGGTCCAGCTATCTTTACAGAATAAGGGACTAGATATAAAGCTGCATGAGCTACCAGATGATATATGTGGTGCTCTTGAGCAGTATGGATATTTGAGATCTGTTTATGCCCTTGAGCGAGGGCTACATAAATGTTCTTGTTCTTTCTTTTACTTTAATCAATCTTCATTCTTGTTTTTATCTTCTGTCCTGTTTCACCCACATAAGGACACCTAGTAGGACATTTGATACATTTGGTGTGGTACAGGTGAAGGTACCTGTGATCTTGTAATCCTCTGTGTTGGGAATTTTTTTTTCTTGTCCATGGTTATTATTAGAGATGAGCGAATTTTTCAAAAATTCGATTCAGCCGTTTCGCCTAATTTTTTGAAAAAATTCGGTTTGATCCGAATTTATTTGAGGCAAATCGCGTTAAAAATTGTGATTTCCTGGCTGCAGAGTGCCTTTATAGTGGTGTAGAACACTGTGCCTTGCAGTAACATGCATAGGAAGTCTGCTGTGGTAGTGAAATAATACTGTAAGTCAGCATAATATGCAGATGACAGGCGTCGCTCTTAGAATCACTGCACACTTCACTTATTTTGGCAGTCATGGGGCCAAAACTGACCAAAAAACTCAAGTATGAACTCAGCCTTACAGGTCGATGTTAGCGCCAAGAAGAACCGCACTCATTTTACACCCTCGTCAGCTGATTCCACATAGATGTCTACAGAACCTGTTCTATTAAATGCTTATACAAGTAGAGCCCCCTGACAGAGTGGAGAGGGTGTCAGCAGTAAGTTTGTGTTGACGTCATTAATTATTTTGCCCTTCCTCTGATCCGTCAGAACAATAACCCTCAAAAAACGGATCCTGTCTGTTGAGCATCCGCCTTCACTCGATAAGCATTTGGTGAGTAATGCTTCGTTCACATCACCTCTCAGCCTTTCCATTCTCCTGCTCTGTTTAGCAGCCATTTTAGCCATTTTAGCAGCCATTTTCTCCAGTTTTTTGCAGTTCTGAGAGAGACTTAGGAGTCATTGCTGTGCTCTGTGTTTTGCGACTCATCTTGATCCTTATTTAATTACATTAGATAGTTAGCTCATATATATAATACAGATAGTTAGTGGGAGATAGTCAGTGTAGGTTAGTGATATAGTGTAGCTGATAGGTTCCAGTGCAGGGTGTTAGTTAGTGTGATAGGAAAAAGCCACATAACTGACACCAAACTGAGCCAAATGGAGCCCTTATGACCCATAGACTCTAATAGGGTCCATTATGTGTCCACTCAGAAGATGATTTTTTAAGTGGAGACAAAACGGACCCCATTATAGTCTATGGGGTCCTTAGACTATGTTCGGCTCAGTTTGGTGTCAGTTATGTGCCTTCTCTGTCCTTTCCGTTCTCCTGCTCCTAAACGGAGCAGTAGAACGGAAAGGCTGAGCGGTGATGTGAATGAAGCCGAATCGATCAGTATTACTAATGCCCAAAAAACGGATCCAAAACAGAGATGACAGAGTCAACCATTCAAGAACCACTGGGTTGCTGGTCAAGACATGACCCCTAGATGACACTGGAAACTCAAGCCTCTTGCTGCGAATCCTGCTGCCACGCCCCCCTTACACGGCTGCGACCTGTGCCTGTGCATAGTATATAAGACCGTAAAAAGACATTTGTCCATCCAGTTTGGCCTGTTTCCTACAAGTTGATCCAGAGGAAGGCAAAAAACCCCTGTGAGGCAGAAGCCAATTTTCCCCACTTAAGGGGAAAAAAATTCCTTCCCGACTCCAATCAGGCAATCAGAATAACTTCCTGGATCAACGACCCCTCTCTAGTAGCTCTAGCCTGTAATATTATTACACTCCAGAAATACATCTAGTCCCCTCTTGAATTCCTTTATTGTACTCACCATCACCACCTCCTCAGGCAGAGAGTTCCATAGTCTCACTGCTCTTACAGTGAAGAATCCTTTTCTATGTTTGTGTACAAACCTTCTTTCCTCCAGACGCAGAGGATGTCCCCTTGTCACAGTCACAGTCCTAGGGATAAATAGATGAGGGGACAGATCTCTGTACTGACCCCTGATATATTTATACATAGTTATTAGATCTCCCCTCAGTCGTCTTTTTTCTAAAGTGAATAACCCTAATTTTGATAACCTTTCAGGGTACTGTAGATCCCTCATTCCAGTTATTACTTTAGTTGCCCTTCTCTGAACCCTCTCCAACTCTGCTATGTCTGTCTTGTTCACAGGAGCCCAGAACTGTACACTGTACTCCATGTGTGGTCTGACTAGTGATTTGTAAAGTGGTAGGACTATGTTCTCATCACGGGCGTCTATGCCCCTTTTGATGCAACCCATTATCTTATTGGCCTTGGCAGTAGCTGCCTGACACTGTTTTTTGCAGCTTAATTTGCTGTTTATTAAAATTCCTAGATCCTTTTCCATGTCAGTGTTACCGAGTGTTTTACCATTTAATATGTACGGGTGACTTGCATTATTCCTTCCCATGTGCATAACTTTACATTTGTCAGTGTTAAACCTCATCTGCCATTTTTCTGCCCAAGCCTCCAATCTATCCAGATCCCTCTGTAGCAGAAAACTGTCCTCTTCAGTGTTAATTACTTTACACAGTTTAGTGTCATCTGCAAAAATAGATATTTTACTGTGCAGGCCTTCTACAAGATCATTAATAAATGTATTGAAGAGAATAGGGCCCAATACTGACCCCTGAGGTACCCCACTAGTTACAGTGACCCAATCTGAGTATCTACCGTTAATAACCACCCTCTGTTTTCTGTCACTTAGCCAGTTACTTACCCACATACAGACATTTTCTCCCAGTCCGAGCATCCTCATTTTATATACTAACCTTTTATGAGGTATGGTGTCAAATGCTTTGGAGAAGTCCAGATATACGACATCCATTGATTTGCCGCTGTCAAGTCTAGAACTTACCTCCTCATAGAAGCTGATTAAATTCGTTTGGCATGACCTATCCCTCATGAAGCCATGCTGATATGGCGTTATTTGCTTATTTTCATTGAGATACTCCAAAATAGCATCTCTTAGAAACCCTTCAAACAGTTTACCAACAATAGATGTTAAACTTACCGGCCTATAATTTCCAGGCTCTGTTTTTGGACCCTTTTTGAATATTGGCACCACATTTGCTATGCGCCAATCCTGTGGAACATTCCCTGTTATTATAGAGTCCGTAAATATCAGAAAAAATGGTCTGGCTATGACATCACTTAATTCCCTTAGGATACGGGGTGTATGCCATCCGGTCCTGGCAATTTGTCTATTTTAATCTTTTTAAGTCGCTGTTGTACTTCTTCCTGGGTCAGACAGGGCACTTTTAATGGGGGATTTAGTTTTACATTCTGTATTTCATCTGACAGTTTATTTTCCTCAGTGAATATAGTGGAGAAAAAAATATTTAATAGTTTTGCTTTATCCTCGTCGCTCTCCCATTGCTATGTAGAGGGCCGACTCCTTCAGATTTATATTTTTTACTATTTATATAATTGAAGAACATTTTAGGGTTAGTTTTACTCTCTTTGGCAATTAATCTCTCGGTCTCTAGTTTGGCAGATTTTATTAGTTTTTTACATATTCTATTTTTTTCCTTATAGTTTATCAGTGCTTCCTGACTCCCCTCCTGTTTTAGTGATTTATATGCTTTCTTTTTGTCATTTATTGCTTTCTTTACGGTTCTATTTATCCACATTGGTTTCTTATTGTTCCTTAGCCTTTTATTCCTATAAGGTATGTACCTCTCACAATTAGATGTTACAATGCTTTTAAAAATCTCCCATTTTATGGTTGTATTTTTATTTTTCAGGACTTTGTCCCAGTTAGTTAGGCCTATGGCCTCGCTTAGTTGGCTAAATTTAGCTTTTTTGAAGTTTGGCATTTTTGTTCGTCCCTTTAGAAACTCTCGTTTGAAGGATAATTGGAAGGTTATAACTTTATGGTCACTATTTCCCAGGTGTCCCCCAACCTGCACATCTGTTGTTCTATCAGGTCTATTGGTTAATACTAAGTCCAGTATTGCTGTCCCTCTAGTGGGGTCCTGAACCAGTTGGGAAAGGAAATTGTCTTTGGCTATTGCCAAGAACCTGTTTTCTTTTTGGGATGTACAGCTTTCTGTTTCCCAGTCTATATCGGGTAGTTGAAGTCCCCCATGATAACGACTTCATTATGATTTGCCGCCTCGTCTATCTCATTTAGTAATAGATTTTCTGTGGACTCCGGTATATTAGGTGGTTTATAATACACTCCTATTAGTATTTTATTATTGTTTTTTGCTCCATGTATTTCTACCCACAGTGACTCCACATGTTCATGTCCCTCAGAGATGTATTTTCGAATTACGGGATTTAGACACGACTTCACATAGAGGCAGACCCCTCCACCTCTCCGGTTTTGATGATCCTTTCTAAACAGATTGTAACCTTTTATATTAACTGCCCAGTCATAGCTATCATCCAGCCATGTCTCAGTTATTCCCACTACGTCATAGTCCTCCTCACACATCACTAATTCCAGTTCCCCAGTCTTGTTAGTCAGGCTTCTGGCATTAGTATACATACATCTTAGAGGTTTATGTGTATTTTTTACCCTACATCTTTCATTCTGAGCTGTTTTAGTCCCCCCTTCCATTCCTCCCCCAGTCACACTACCTTGCCCCCGGTCTCTATCTGCACTATATTCTCCTCCTATATCATAAGTACCCCCCCCCCAGTCCCTAGTTTAAACACTCCTCCAACCTTCTAGCCATCTTTCTCCCCAACACAGCTGCCCTTTCCCCATTGAGGTGCAACCCGTCCCTACGATAGAGCCTGTAGCCAACAGCAAAGTCGGCCCAGTTCTCCAGGAACCCGAACCCCTCCTTCCTACACAAGTTCTTGAGCCACTTGTTAACCTCCCTAATCTCCCGCTGCCTTTCTTGTGTGGCTCGTGGTACAGGCAGTATTTCAGAAAATACTACTTTTGAGGTCCTTGCTTTAAGCTTTTGACCTAAATCCCTGAAATCATTTTTAAGGACTCTCCACCTTCCTCTAACTTTGTCATTGGTACCAGAAACATTTAGGCCTCTGCCACAACCCTGTGCAGGGCCTGGCAATTGTCTGTCTGACATACTGTTAGATCAAATAAATAAATAAAAAGGAAATTAAAACACTCCAAAAAAGTCTGTAATTTTCTCACTTCACCACACAACGGCTAATAAGCCCTTTTTTTCCCACTAGTACACGCTAATAAGGGCTGTAATTTTATCACTTCACCACACATCAGCAAATACTTTTTTTGTGCCACTAATACATGCAAAAAAGGGCTTTAGAACATATTACTGCACCACTGAACGGCAAATAGGCCCTTATTTTTTTTCCATTTATACACGACACAAAAGGCTTTAGAATATATAACTGCACCACTTAACGGCAAATATATTTTTCTTTTGCCACTAATACAAGGCAAAAAGTGCTTTAGAAAATATAAATGCACTGCTGAACATCAAATATATTTTTCTTTTGCCACTAATAAACGACAAAAAGGGATTTAGAACATATAACTGCACTGCTGAATGGCAAATATATTTTTCTTTTGCCACTAATACACAACAAAAAGGGCTTTAGAACATACAACTGCACCGCTGAATGGCAAATAGGCCCTTATTTTTTTCCCACTTGTACACGACACTAAAGGCTTTAGAATATATAACTGCACCGCTGAACGTCAAATATATTTTTCTTTTTTCCACTTATACACTCCACAAAAGGCTTTAGAAGATATAACTGCACTGCTGAACGGCAAATATATTTTTATTTTGCATTAATAGACGACAAAAGGGGCTTTAGAACATATAACTGCACTACTGAACTGCAAACATATTTTTCTTTTGCCACTAATACACGACAAAAAGGGCTATAGAACATATAACTGCACCGCTGAACGGCAAATATATTTTTCTTTTGCCACTAATACACAACAAAAAGGGCTGTAGTTTTCGCACTTCACCACACACCGGCTAATAAGCCCTTTTTTCCCATTAATACAAGCCAAGGGCAAATAAGACGTAGAACCCCAATAACAAGAACGGTTTGCTGGAATTACAGAGCTGTATTATAGCAATTTGGGTCCCCAGTCAGTGCAGCAAGGTTTAATAGGATTGTTCCTATTACCCAGTAGTGTTGATCACGAATATTCTAATTGCAAATTTTTATCGCGAATATCTGCACTTCGAGAATTTGCGAAAATCTAGAATATACTGCTATATATTCGCAATCGCGAATATTCAAATTTTTTTTTTTTCAGCAGTACTACTGCTTCTTGCTTGTGGGACAATATGAAGGCTGCAATATCTTTAGCAGAGCTTAGCAACATTCCTAGCAACCAGTAGGAAAGTTGCCTACCCCTTTACTATATAAGAAACTCCCCAGCAGCCAATTTCTGCAGTTTTTTGCTGTTCTGAGAGAGACTTCAGTGTCATTGCTGTGCTCTGTGTTTTGCCAACTCATCTGGATCCTTATTTATTACATTAGATAGCTAGCTCATATATATAATACAGATAGTTAGTGAGAGATAGTCAGTGTAGGTTAGTGATATAATGTAGCTGATAGGTTCCAGTGCAGGGTGTTAGGAAGAGTGATAGGAATTACTGTGCTTTGATAGGGATTACTGTTAGACACAGTGCTGTGATGTCACAACAATACTTAGTGCACCAATCAGTAATATCTACTCAGACCAAATAAAATGTGAAGTTGCATGTTTTGCTCACAAAAAATGTGCATCATTAGTGCCGATTTGCGCAATCGCGAAAATAATGACTGGAGATCGCGAATTCTAGAATTTGCGAATTTATTGCTAATATTTTGCGAAAAAGTCGCTAAATATCGCGCAAACCAGGACTTTAAAGATGGCGACCACTCGCGAGCGGAGCAGGCACCATAGCCACTAAGGGCACCCGGGACTAAGGTTTGTGACTGGTGGTAACGCTGATTGTGGACTTTTAAGGAAAAAACTGCCTGTGGCAGGGATCCATTTAGGGTCATTTATCAAACTGGTGTAAAGAAGAAGTGGATTAGCTACACATAGCAACCAATCAGATTGCACCTTTCATTATTGACAGCTCCTTTGTAAAATGAAAGGGGGAATCTGATTGGTTGCTATGGGCAACTAAGCCACGTCTACTTTACACCAGTTTGATAAATGGCCCAAATAGTATTTTTCTTCTACACTCCAAATAGAGATGAGCAGATTTTTCAAAAATTCGATTTGGCCGGTTCGATGAATTTTCTGGAAGAAGTTTGCTTTGATCCGAATTTTTTCGTGGTGAATCTCGTTAAAAAACGGCTATTTCCATGCTGCAGAGCTTTTATAGTGGTGTAGAACACTGTGCCTTGCAGTAAGACGCATAGGGAGTTTGCTGTAGTAGTGAAATAATACTGTGAGTCAGTATGACATGCAGATGACAGATATCACTCTTAGAATCACTGCATACTTCACTTCACTTATTTGGGCAGTTACGGGGCCCAAACTGACTAAATAAATCAAGCATTTACTCAGCCTTACAGGTCGATGTTGGCGTCAAGAAGAAGCACACTCCTTTTACACCCTCGTCAGCTGATTCCACATAGATGTCTACAGAACCTGTTCTATTAAACGCTTATACAAGTAGAGCCCCCCGACAGAGTGGAGAGGGTGTCAGCAGTAAGTTTGTGTTGACATCACTGATCAATTTGCCCTTCCTCTTATCCGTCAGAACAATAACCCACAAAAAACAGATCCTGTCTGTGAAGCATCCGCCTTCACTCGGTCAGCATTTGCTCAATAATTCATCAGTATTGCTAATGCCAAATAAAACAGGAGTCGATCTAAAACAGAGATGACATGTGAATGGAATATTTGCATGTCTTCTGTGTTTTGTACCCACTCCTGCTTTTGGCTACCAAATCATAAGCCAATTCTGATGGGGCCATACAGGCCTTACAGCTGCTACAAAGACATAAGGGGACTACAGAGTGGCCCAATGACGGAGTCTTGAGGTGGCGGCAGCATCAGGAGGAGGCCACAAAGTGGCACAATAACAGTGTGGAGGTGGCGGCAGCATCAAGAGGCCACAGAGCGGCACAATGACAGAGTCTGGAGTTGGCGACAGCAGCAGTAGCAGCATCAGGAGAAGCACAATTACAGACTCTGGAGGTGGCAGCAGTATGAGGAGGCCACCAAGTGGCACAATGACAGAGTTTAGAGTTGGCAGCATTATCAGGAGGCCACCGAGTGGCACAATGACAGAGTGTGGAGGTGGTAGCAGTATGTGGAGACAACTGAGTGGCACAATGTCAGATTCTGGAGTTGGCTACAGTATGAGGAGGCCACCGAGTGGCACAATGACAGAGTCTGGAGGTGGTGGCAGCAGCAGTAGCAGCATCAGGAGAAGGCCACCGAGTGGCACAATGACAGAGTGTGGAGGTGGCAGCAGTATGAGTAGGCCACTGAGTGGCACAATGACAGAGTTTGGAGGTGGCAGCAGTATGAGGAGGTCACCGAGTGGCACCATGACACAGTCTCTAGGTGGCAGCAGCAGCAGTAGCAGCATCAGGAGAAGGCCACGGAGTGGCACAATGGCAGAATCTGGAGGTGGCGGCATCAGCAGCATCAAGAGAAACCCACAGAGTGGCAAGGCAACATAGTGTGGAGATGGAAGCAGCAGCATCAGGAGATCAGAAAGTGACCCAGTGACAGAGTGGAGAGGTGGATGTCAATACCAATACTTGCTGACAAAGGTAGGTGAAAGAAGGAGCACTTGGCATTAGATGTGTGGCATCAGGTGGGTGGCAGCATCAGAGTAGTAGCTGAGGCAGGTAGCCAGAAGAAACTGGTCTCTTTTGTCAAGGTTTGGGTGAGACGGCATGGATGATCTAATCAGACTCATTCGGCATTGATGGTTGGAAATACTGACTGATCCACGCCTGATTCAGATTCTTGACAAAGGTCAGTCTCTCCACATTTTGGGTGGACAGGCAAGTTCTTCTTGGGGTAACTGTGGCCCCCTCCGCACTTAACATCCGCTCTGATGCCACACTGCTGGCCAGGCAGGACAGCTTTTCCAGGGCAAACTCTGCTAGTTGCGGCCACAAATCCAGTTTGGCTGCCCAGTAGTCCAGCGGATCTTCAAAGTGGGGTGGCAGGGTGCTGTCCAAGTATGCCACCACCTGCTGGTTCAGGTCCTGCTCCAGGTCTACCTGCTGCTGGTGAGTAGTTTCTTCACTATGCGGGTGAAGAAAGCTGCACATCAGCAACTGTAGACTATGGCTTCTGCTGATGGAGCTGGTACTGCTCCTGCCACCCCACCACTCCCCAGCAGCCATGTCAGTAGAACGTAAGTGAAGAGGGCACACCATTCAGAACTGCAAGAGGATGGACGATGGCGCAGATAGGCAGCGGTCAACTAACTCCATAGGATGTTTCTGTAGTAATTAGGTTTGTCCTCCCTCTCAGTGGGTGTAAAAAATGCCCCATTTTGGACCGGTAGCGAGGGTCCAACAAGGTGGAGAGCCAGAAGTCATCCCTCTGCCGAAAGGTGACAATTCGGCTGTCACTACGCAAGCAAGTGAGCTTGCATCGGGCCATTTGTGCAAGTGATTTGGAGGGACTCCCTGCCTCCATCTCCACTGCATACTGCCACGTAGTTTCTGGGTCCTCTGTATCCTCTTCCTCATAGTCCTGTAGATCCTCTGGCTGCTCCTGCTTCTCCTCTCCTGTCAGCTGAGTAGAAAAAACACGCATTTTGCTGCACATTGCCTGTGCTCCAATGTCCTCCTCCCCTCCTCCTCCTCTTCAGCCCCCACAGGGCTCATGTGGCCATGAGATGTAGACGCCATGTCTCCAGTCCCCTGACCAGCCATTGCTTCCACCATCTGTTCCAGGACATGAAGCATTTGAATGCCGTTGTTCACCCCGTAGTCCTGGCAACTGACAAATAACGTGGCCTCCTCAAAGTGCCTGAGCAAATGGCAGGTGTCACGGATGAGCTGCCACTGGCTGACATCGAAGTTACACATGAAAGTATTCCTGTCTGCTTGGATCATCAAGAAATTGTTGATGGCCTTTCTCTGTTCATATAGTCGGTCCAACATATGGAGGGTGGAATTCCAACGGGTGGAAACGTCGCATATCAGCCTATGTTGGGGGATTCCATTCTGCCGCTGCAGTTTAAGGAGGGTGTGCTTTGCGGTTTACCAGTGGCTGAAGTGCATGCAGTTTCCTGGCTATTTTTAGGATGTCATGCAGATGGGTGGAAGACTTCAGGAACTGCTTGACAACCAGATTGAACACGTGTGCCATTCAGGGTATATGGCTCAGCCTTCCTTGACGCAGTACCGACACCATTTTATTCCCGTTGTTGGTCACCATGGTTGCAATTTTCAGTTGTCACGGAGAAAGCCAGGATTCGATTTCTTGATGCATCACACGGATCAGTTCCTCCCCGTGTGACTCCGTTTGCCAAGGCAAACCAGGTGCAGAACAGCCTGAAACCTCTGTGTCTTGCACATGTGGTATGCTGGAAGGGCACTGTCACTTTTTTCCCTGCAGTCGAGGCTGAGGACATGGTGGAGGATGAGGCGGCAGAGGCGGACATTGTCACAGGACCAACGGCGTGACAATGTGGTGGTGGAAGAGGCGTGACCTGGCCAAGTTGCTGGTGTGGCTGTGCAGGAACCACATTCACCCAGTGGGCGTAAAGTACATGTATTGTTCCTGACCGTAGTTACAGCTCCACAGGTCGGCGCTGCCATGCACTTTGGCAGACACCGACAGGCTCAAGGACTGGCCCACCTTCTGTTCTACATATTTTTGCAGGGCTGGTACTGCCTTTTTCACAAAGAAATGACGGCTTGGGACTCTCCACCTCGGCTAGGCACAAGCCATCAGTTGTTTGAAAGGTGCAGAGTCCTAGTGTTGAGCACAAATATTCTAATTGCGAATTGTTATTGCGAATATCGGTATTTCGAGAATTTGCTAATTTTGATCACGAATATCGGCCTTTCGAGAATTCACGAATTCTAGACTATAGTGTTTTTTTTCATAGTCATTATTTTACCTATCATTGATAAATGGTTAACTTCCGTGTCAGATATTTTTTATATATATATATATATATATATATATATATAAATGAGTTTGAATAGGTCGCACAGCTGACAGTGTCTTAGTATAGGGAGTGCCAGTGCACTCAGGAACCGTCCTCCACAACCATATGAATAAAAAAAATTAGTGTAAATTTATTTATCAGAAAATCGCGACGTTTCGGTACGCCCAATGGTACCTTTCTCAAGCAGTGGTTACTGAAATGTCGCGATTTTCTGGTAAATAAATATTTATATATATATATATATATATATATAAACCAAAGAGAAGCAGCAGCACAGTTGAAGGTGTGATCAGGGTGCAAGATCCTCTTGGAAACAAGGCAAATATTCCAGGTAAATATAGTCCAAAGACGAGGCAGCACTCCAGCATATGAAAAATAGTGACCCTCTTTATTCCACAGGCAAAGTTTCGATCTTCTCAATGAGACCTTTGTCAAGCAAGGTCTTGCTTGACAAAGGTCTCATTGAGAAGACCAAAATGTTGCCTGGGGAATAAAGAGGGTCACTTTTTTTTCATATGCTGGAGTGCTGCCTCGTCTTTGGACTATATATATTTATATCCATACACTGAATCCATACACTGAACACTCTGAGACCGTATTTAATTTGGGCAAATGATTTATTGTGAAAGTAGGTTGCCTTGTGTACCCTGTATCTGGAACTGCATATCATCCTGTGTACTAGGCTGTTCACTGAGAATATACATGAAAATAATGTATTTTTGAAAGTAATTGTTGTTTTTTCTATTTTTTCTAGCTTATGAAGATATTTTTTAGATTATGAAGATAGTGAAGGTGATGAGGTGGATTGAGGTTTTTTCAATAAGCATCCAGTGCACTCTGCAGTATTAATAATATATTGAAGTCATCGTATCATGAGTATACAAGCATCATTACTCTCCTGATTTGTGTGCAGGATGTCTGGTGGAGGAGATCCCTCTGCTGCAAATTATGGGAATTTGAATGACACCCTCCTCCTGTGGTGCCGCTCTTTTGTTCTGATCTGGGTCGTGTGACCATTAATGGTGTTGTTCTACAGGATACTTATTGATTGTATTGACTTATGTATCTCATTGTGTGTGCGTGTGACGTCTTTTGGGGCGGTGAGCCTTGCGTGGCCTCGGCCCTGTGTGCGTTCTGGTTGCTTGGTTACCGGACATGCGCACTAAGCCATAGGAGACGCGATCTTAGGCGGGATACTTTGACCACAATGAGCTCCTTGTAAGTTGTTTTTATACATTTCATATGTTTTTAGTTGCACTAATCACTTTGGGGTGATGACGTCACCAATCTATTTGCACTATTATATGAATATTTCACGATTTTATATGAATTATTATGTGTATTTAATATATATGGTAACTTGATGTGTTCTATTGCACTGTAGAAATTTTAATGAACATTTTTGATAAATATGGCACTGATTTTGTATTGATTATATGTTAATTGGTATGTGATCACTCACTTTGCATTCTGGGTATATATATGCCCCCTATGACACCATTTTTGTATGCTTGATAAAGACCACAATGAGTGGTTGAAACGTTGCTAAGGGGAATAAAGGATCCACGTTTTCATCTTTAACTTTGGTGTGCGGCCTCTCTCTTTGGATTTGCTATATATATATATATATATATATATAGCGCTGAAGTAATAGAATAGAAAACAAAAAAACTTTATTGATAATACCATTAAAGCCAATAGATAGTGGGTAACTGCTAAAACTAGATGTAGAGTACAATAGTAAGGCGAGTATGAACAATTAGGTAACTGCAAGCTGAAGATTAAACTCTATTTGTCCAAGAACAAGTAAGGGCAGGGTCTGTAATAACAGCTTTGAACCAATGATCCCCCTTGTAACACAAACCTACTAGCCCCCCTGAGCTTCAATTGCAGCTCTCTGGGGTAGAGCTATAGACCAGGTAAATCACAGTTGCTCACTGTAAGAAATGTAAAGCCTGTGTTGTCTCACTTAAATATTAGCCCCACATCCCCCTTAACTTAGCTACTGCTCACAATGGTGGCGCTATGGTATAGAGAGAGATATTTCTCAGCAGCAAATAAATGACAGACACACAGGTATCACTGAGAAATACTCTAAATTTATTGAGGGTGGGGTAACATATATATAGCATAGGGGAGTGGGGGAATCAACAACCAATAATATGAAGACGCACGTACGATATAAAAAATTACTGTTACAAAGAAATTGACCTTTGCTACATTTCTTAGAAGGGAGGAATAAGAGGAAAATAACGGGATGTAGCCAGAACATCCACAGCTCAAGGCCTCAGACGCATAGCTTACAGTGTTAACCCTTCAATCCCCTCTTAGAACTATTTAATTTTCATATAATATTTTTCTTTTTCTTCTTTTCTCTATACTCCGTCAAGTATTCCTGATACCCCTCTGGGGAATGGGCATCTGAATCGGAGGGTAAAACCTCATAAAAGGACATATTGGTCATTCCCTAATAAGCATTTTCTTTTCACAGGGTATGACACACAAAGCAACTACAGTCGTGGCCAAAAGTTTTGAGAATTACATAAATATTGGAAATTTGAAAAGTTGCTGCTTAAGTTTTTATAATAGCAATTTGCATATACTCCAGAATATTATGAAGAGTGATCAGATGAAATGCATAGTCCTTCTTTGCCATGAAAATTAACTTAATCCCAAAAAAAACATTCCACTGCATTTCATTGCTGTCATTAAAGGACCTGCTGAGATCATTTCAGTAATCGTCTTGTTAACTCAGGTGAGAATATTGACGAGCACAAGGCTGGAGATCATTATGTCAGGCTTATTGGGTTAAAATGGCAGACTTGACATGTTAAAAGGAGGGTGGTGCTTGAAATCATTGTTCTTCCATTGTTAACCATGGTGACCTGCAAAGAAACGCGTGCAGCCATCATTGCGTTGCATAAAAATCGCTTTACAGGGAAGGATATTGTGGCTACTAAGATTGCCCCTCAATCAACAATTTATAGGACCATCAAGAACTTCAAGGAAAGAGGTTCAATTCTTGTTAAGAAGGCTTCAGGGCGTACAAGAAAGTCCAGCAAGCACCAGGATCATCTCCTAAAGAGGATTCAGCTGCGGGATCGGATTGCCACCAGTGCAGAGCTTGCTCAGGAATGGCAGCAGGCAGGTGTGAGCGCATCTGCACGCACAGTGAGGTGAAGACTTTTGGAAGATGGCCTGGTGTCAAGAAGGGCAGCAAAGAAGCCACTTCTCTCTAAAAAAAAACATCAGGGACAGATTGATCTTTTGAAGAAAGTATGGTGAATGGACTGCTGAGGACTGGGGCAAAGTCATATTCTCTGATGAAGCCTCTTTGTGATTGTTTTGGGCATCTGGAAAAAGGCTTGTCCAGAGAAGAAAAGGTGAGCGCTACCATCAGTCCTGTGTCATGCCAACAGTAAAGCATCCTGAGACCATTCATGTGTGGGGTTGCTTCTCATTCAAGGGAGTGGGCTCACTCACAATTTTGCCCAAAAACACAGCCATGAATTAAGAATGGTACCAAAACACCCTCCAACAGCAACTTCTTCCAAGAATCCAACAACAGTTTGGTGAAGAACAATGCATTTTCCAGCACGATGGGGAACCGTGCCATAAGGCAAAAGTGATAACTAAGTGGCTCGGGACCAAAACGTTGACATTTTGGGTCCCTGGCCAGGAAACTCCCCAGATCTTAATCTCATTGAGAACTTGTGGTCAATCCTCAAGAGGCGGGTGGCCAAACAAAAACCCACTAATTCTGACAAACTCCAAGAAGTGATTATGAAAGAATGGGTTGCTATCAGTCAGGAATTGGCCCAGAAGTTGATTGAGAGCATGCCCAGTTGAATTGCAGAGGTCCTGAAAAAGAAGGGCCAACACTGCATATATTGACTCAGCCTTTACACAAATGTCATGTAATTGTCGATAATAGCCTTTGAAACGTATGAAGTGCATGTAATTATATTTCACTACATCGCAGAAACAACTGAAACAAAGATCTAAAAGCAGTTTAGCAGCAAACTTTGTGAAAACTAATATTTGTGTCATTCTCAAAACTTTTGGCCACGACTGTTCAGCTATCATTATAATAGCAATAAGAATCATGAGGCCTATTTGCACAATTGCCTGTTTCCAGTTACTAAACCATCCAAAGTACTGGTCCCATGGATTGCTCAATCCTGAATTTTGTTTTAATTTACCTGACTAATTTTAAGTCTTCTAATTTTTGTATGGCTTATCATTTGGACCAGTATTATTGGGGATGAAAGTGCAACATGAGGTGGGATCAACCAGCACCTTACACACACCACCTTTTTCTGCCAGTATCATGTCTAGCACCATCCTATTCTGGAATGTCATAATAGAATCAGCCTACAATTGATCCGCTACCCCTTGTAAAGCATCTTTAGTATAGTTAACAAACCTTTGTTGATTATAGTAGATATAATTAATCAAATCTACATTTTTATTTACAGTGATAATAGGGATGCTGGATTCAAAACCAGCGGCTACTTGATCCCTGGCCTTGAATTCATCGGGAACCCCTCTTGGGACCCCTATAGTGTCTATGTACATATGTGGGTCAGAACTCCCTTTAAGTGTCTGTTTTGCCCTTAAAGGGGTTATCCAAGTTATATTTATTGATGACCTATCCTCAGGATAGGTCATCAATATCAGATCGGCGGGGGTCCGACACCCGGCACCCCCGCCGATCAGCTGTTTGAAGAGAAGGCGAGCGCCGTGCCAGCGCTGCCTCCTCGTCATGTTTACATGCTGGCCGTTGCATCTGCAGTGGTGAGCAGGTGTAATTACACCCAAGCCGTTCCATTCATTTCAATGGGACGGCTCTGTATACTACAGAGCCGTCCCATTGAAATGAATGGAACGGCTTGGGTGTAATTACACCTGCTCACCGCTGCAGATGCAACGGCCAGCATGTAAACAATGACGAGGAGGCAGCGCTGGCACGGCGCTCGCCTTCTCTTCAAACAGCTGATCGGCGGGGGTGTAATTATCCTGTATACTACAGAGCCGTCCCATTGAAATGAATGGAATGGCTTGGGTGTAATTACACCTGCTCACCGCTGCAGATGCAACGGCCAGCATGTAAACAATGACGAGGAGGCAGCGCTGGCACGGCGCTCGCCTTCTCTTCAAACAGCTGATCGGCGGGGGTGCCGGGTGTCGGACCCCCGCCGATCTGATATTGATGACCTATCCTGAGGATAGGTCATCAATAAATATAACTTGGATAACCCATTTAAGTTTACCCTTTCCTTAGGGAGTTCCGACTCTTCAAAGATATGCATGTTCGCTTTGGCTAAGGCACATTCCCCTTGCCAATTTCCTTCTAATCTGAATCTTATCTTCTATCTCTACATATCCAGTACACATCAGCAATTGAGAATAACTGATTTTGAGTTAGTGATTGATAGTACTATAATTGGCACAATACCCTTTAGTAAAATTTCCTAGCTGTCTACCTGTGTTTCCACCTGTGTAACATGTGTAATTTCCTGGATATATGTGTATACCAGCCCCAGGGTGAGGGGTCTTTGCTACAAGAGGGTATTTCTGTTTCCATTCTTCACAAATAGATTGGTTACTGGTGATGCTAGCAAATAGCTGGAGAAAACATTGCTCTATATTAGAAGGGAGTATAAGAGGGACAGTTCCTAAATGGTGTTTAGCAGCCCCACAGATGTAACAATTACTCTTATTTACAGAGGCTGCAGTATATTTCATTCATTTAAGCCAAAATTTGTATCAGAAAAGTGAAAATTAGTACCTGGAATTTTGCTTTCCATGAGTCTGAAGGCAGCACATGAAGGGGTTAACTAAGTTCCATTCTCGCCCTAGGACCGCCCACCTAGATAATATAGACAAGATAATTAATTAATTATAGCGGCACATATATACACCCCCTTATCCAAACCTCCAATGTGTATAAAAAAATAGATTCAGACCAAATGCAGTACAAAAAATTCCAGTTACTAATTTTCACTTTCCCCTGACGTCCTCGGCAGCACATGAAGGGATGTGCATAGATAACAAAGGGAGGGAATTATTGTAAGACTGCACTCAAAACCGCAGTGCCAAAGGCTGAGCACTTATCATCCATGTCCAGCAGGTAGTGTTTCATGAAGGTAGACGGAGTAGACCAGGATGCTGCTCTACAGATCTCTTTGAGGTAAACAAGTGCTTGTTCCGCCCAGGATGCTGCTGTGGACCTAGTAGAATGGGCTCTAATAGGAAAAGGAGGAGACATGCCCTCTAAGATGTAAGCTTCCAAGATGATATATTTAATCCATCTTGCCAGAGAACTCTTAGACGCCTTGTGACCTTTATTAGGTCCGGAGTATAACAAAAAAAGGTTCTCATCCAGCCTAAAATCTTCAGTTCTCTGCAGATAGACTTGAATTGCTCTCTTGACATCCAAAGTGTGCAGACGAGATTGTTCTTCATCCAAAGGATCTGGGAAGAATGCCGGAAGAAATGCTTCTCTGTTGACGTTGGCGGAAGAAGGAATTTTTGGCAAAAAGGAAGGTAGAGTGAGCAGAAGAACCCCATCTGGAAGAATTCTTAAATAAGGTGCTGATGGCAACGAGAAAAGGGACCTTGCAGGAGAGCCACTTTAGTTCCACGTCTAATAAAGGCTCAAAGGGAGGATCGTCCCATCTTCTGATGACCAGAGATAGATCCCAAACAGGCATAGGATGTCTAAGCACAGGTCTTAGTTTCTTGATGGCTTTAAAGAACCGATTTATCAAAGGATGATTTCCGTACTTGCTTTCTGTCATGGCATTAATAGCTGTCATGTGCACTTTTAATGTATTCGGAGTCAACCCTTTCTGAAAACCATCCTGAAGGAACTGAAGATTAACGGGTACTGTAATATTCATATATTCAGTCTCTGACATCCAAGATGAAAACTTCCTCCATATCTTCTCATACTTGATATTGGTAGAAATTTTACGAGAGGAGAGCAGGGTATTGATGACCGGGTCAGAGAGACCCTTGTCCTCTAATCTGGACCTCTCAGTTTCCAAGCTGTGAGATGAAGCTTGTTCAGATACTGATGAAACAGGCTGTTCTGTAACAGTAGATTGGGATGAGGCGGAAGTTTCCAGTAGACTCCTCCCGATAATTAGAGTAGAAGTGGGAACCATGGTCTTCGCGGCCAGAAAGGAGTAATCAATATCACCTGAGTTTTCTCTACTAGAATCTTCTGTAGGACCTTCAGAATGAGAGGAACCGAAGGAAAAATGTAGACATACTGGTCCCTCCAGCTTATTGAGAACGCATCTATCGCTCTTGGTTTCTCAAATTTGTTCAGAGAGCAGAAGCAGGGTAGTTTTCTGTTCTGTCTGGAGGCCATCAGATCCAACGATGGTGTCCCCCACATGTAATTTGAAGGAAGTATTTTTGATTCAGCTCCCACTCTGACTGTCTGATTTTCTTCCGACTCAGAAGATCCGCTTGTATATTCAAAGAGCCCTTGATATGCACTGCTCTCAAATTTTGTAGGTACGGTTCTGCCCATGTAAAGATCTTCTTGCATAATTAGAGGAGCGGACGGCTCAGAGTGCCTCCCTGTTTGTTTGTATAGAACACCGCGGGGAGATTGTCCGATTGTACCAAAACCGACTGGCCCGCTAATTCTGTCTGGAAATGTTGTAATACCAGCTTGATCGCCTTCAATTCCCTGAATTTTGAGGATAGTTGCCATTCTGCGCAGGACCAAGAACCTTGAACAAATTTGTTCTGAAGATGGGCTCCCCAGCCTTGGGAAGAAGCATCTGTAGTAATAGTCACTGGAGGTGTCAGCTGAAAGGATTTGCCTCTGGATAAATTCCTTCTTCTCAACCACCACTTTAGATCCGCAATTGTGGATGGACTCAGTCTGATACGGGCTGCAAGATTGTGGCTGTGTTTCCAGACCTGCAACAAGTCCTGTTTTAACTCCCGGATATGGGTCTGCGCCCACGGAACTGCATCTATCACTGACGTCATATGGCCCAGGGTCTTCATCACCCTGTGAATCGTAGGTCTTCTGCCAGCAACCAGAGTCCTTATTTCTGATGTTACAGACCTTACTCTGGGGGGAGGGAGATAAAGGGTCATGGTGCAAGTGTTTATCCTGAAGCCCAGAAATATTTTGGATGTTGATGGTAGAATGTCAGATTTGTCCCAATTGATCAGGAACCCCAAGGTATAAAGAAGATTGATGACTTTCTGGAGATGCGAATTCAGCAAGTCCCTGGTAGGTGCCACTATCAGCCAGTCATCTAAATAAGGTGACACATGTTTGAGGCTTGAAGACGCAGGCTTGCAACAGCAATAACGACTATTTTCGTGAAGATCCTGGGCGTAGAGGAGAGGCCGAAGGGCAGAGCTCTGAACTGTAGATGTTTTATTTTTCCCCCCATGGAAATCGCTATTCTCAAGAACCGTCTTGACGATCTTTTTATCGGGACATGGAGATAAGCATCTCTCAGGTCTAAGGATGCCATGAAGTGTCCTTTTTGAAACAGAGAGGTGATGGATCTAATGTTCTCCATTTTGAAATGAATCTTCCTGATAAACTGATTCACATAGCGGAGATCTATAATTAGTCGCCACTTCCCTTCTGATTTTGGGACTGGAAACACCCGGGAATACACTCCTGCTCCCTCTTGATATTTCGGCACGGGTTCCAGAGCACCTTTTTAAAGGAACTCCTTTACCAGCCTTATGACCTGAGGATCCTCTTTTTGATTTAGCAGAAAACGGTCTCTTGGATGGTGGACAAATTCCAGAGAGTATCCCTCTCTCACAATCTCCAGAGCCCAACTGTCTGAGGTAATCTCCTGCCATGCTGCGCAAAATTGAGTAAGCCGACCTCCTACCCTTTGGCTTTTGGTGTCAGAAGTCTTCCTTGGTGGGTCTATCTTCTGGTCTCTTTTTGCTCTTATCGGGTGACCTGCCAAATAATCTCCGGTCAGATCTTCTTCTGTCCGAGCATCCACGAAAGTCGGACGCTGTCTTCTATAGGGCAGAAAACTCCTAGACCTTATCTTACTAGCCTCGAGAAGACTATCCAGCTGAGAGCCAAATAATCTGCCAGGTTGAAACGGAAGAGAACAAAGGTTATTTTTGGAGGAGATGTCACCCAACCATAACTTCAACCAGATTGATCTCCTAATGGAGTTAGAGAGTGCCATATTCTTAGCTAGGCCTCTTAAAGTATCCGCAGGGAAGTCGCAGAGGAATTCGGCCACAATCTTCAAATTTGGCAGCTGCTGAAGTAAATCATCTCTAGCGATGCCATCGCCAATATCCCTTCCAAATTGGCTTAACCAAACTCTCAGATCACGGGCTACAGGAACTGTGACCATAGATGCTTTTTTTAAGAGAGGCTAAATATGTATGGAGTCTTTTCAGAAGGTTGTCTGCCTTCTTATCCATTGGATCCTTAAGCAATGTGGAGTCATCAGATGGAAAAAGGATCTCTTCGCCAGTCTTGCTACAGCAGAATCAACCCTGGAAGGTGCTTCCCACTTTTTAGATTCCATCGGGTCTATCTTATACATAGCTCTAAATCTTCTGCCTGAATTCATCTTTCTCAAAGGATGTTTCCATTATTTCTGGATAATGGATTCCAGCACCGGATGACTGGGAAAGGCACGAGCTTTTTTCCTCGGAATATAAAACAGGCTTCCTTAATCATGATCGGCTGACGTCTCCTTCTTTTACTCAATTATATGTTTTACATCCTTAATGAGGCAGTTTATATTTTCTTTCCTGAATAAAAAGTTATCTTCCGTGGCTAGCTCAGGCTCTAAGCTAGAATCAGAGGATATTTCACCTTCTGAGCGTGATGACCTCTCGGCTGATGTAGACGGGCTAGGGTTCGTACGCTTCCTCTTATGCATCTTCCGTTTTTTTGATTGAGACAGGAAGGACTCAAGCAACAAAATCAACTTCTTAGTATTATCTTTAGACACGACTTCAGGCTGAGTACAGTCTGCACAGATATTGGAAGCATAATTCTCAGGAAGAGGCTTGATGCAAGAGATACTCAAGGACTGCTTCTTCTTCTGTTTCTTTAAATGTCTGGGTGAGGATTCTGGGGAATGAGAAGACGCCTCTAATACGCAGATCCCACAGTAATTATCAGGGTGGTCGTCAGGGAGAGGCTGGTCACAGGATAAACACAGCCTGTGCCTGTGTTTCCTGGCTCTCTTTCCTCCTTTACTGGAATGGCTGGACATCTGTAAGGAGGATAAAATAAATCAATATTTATTTGCCATAAAAACTATGCCATCCAGATTTAATCTGCAACCAGGGAGAAACCTGGTTCAGAAATACCTTTATGGATTAAGAGCTCGGCTGCCAAGGCAAAAGGGCAGCAGAGCTTGAACACATACCGCCTTAAATTTTGAATTTGCCGCCAAAACCCCTGAGGAGGGCGCCCGCTGATGACATCAGACGCGGCTGCCGCTGCGTTCCACGATGCGCACCACCGATACTGGCCGGAGCCTCCATTGAAGTTCAGCTATGTGCGGTGCTCGATTACTCCGTATGGCAAGCTTCTTCCTCTTGTGGTACAGAAACCAACAGAGCAGTGCCAAGGAACCCCCATGGCTAGCTGAACTCTGAGCCTAAGCCTGGGAAACCCCCCATGGCATAATGGCTCCAACGATGAGGTGGGCAAGACCTATCCAGAATGAGGACATTAAAAAAACACACATTGGAGGTTTGCATAAGGGGGTGTATATATGTGCCACTATAATTAATTAATTATCTTGTCTATATTATCTGGGTGGGCATTCCTAGGGCGAGAATGGGACCCAGTTGACCCCTTCATGTGCTGCCGAGGACGTCAGGGGAAACCCAATTTCTGCTGCAAGAGCCTCCTCATATGTTGGGTCAGATATTGCCTACTGACACCCAGTATGTGCATCGATTACCCCAATAGAGATCAGTCACACAAATTTAGGCTTGCCCATTCTTATAGTGGTTTCCGCATCTTGTGGCAGGACTGCACTTCATCAGGCTGCATAAACAGAAGGAAGTGGCAAAGTGAGTATTAGAGGAATTGTACCAGGAAGTGGTGAATTCATCTTTCTGGGTC
Organism: Bufotes viridis; assembly: GCA_033119425.1. Lineage (NCBI taxonomy): Eukaryota > Metazoa > Chordata > Amphibia > Anura > Bufonidae > Bufotes > Bufotes viridis. Next base: position 135,501,855 of record CM065590.1, read on the forward strand.
ATAGCAACTTTAGCTTGGCTATCTATCAGAAAAGTTAATAAGATCATTAGTGGCCCCATAGTCAGAATGGACCATCTGTGCCATTACCCAGAATTAAGGGAGTGCATCCTGGTGGAAGTCAGAGCTGTCTACTCCCGTTAGTACCTCACTTTGTCCGTTTTCGAGGTCAGGGCTATCTGCCCCCATTATTACCTCCTTTTGGGGCGCCTCTTTTACCAACTTCACTCTGGTGGCCTGTATCCAGGTGAGTGTTTCCTCTGTGAGAACTGCTGTATGGGTCACAGCTACCATGGTGGTGAGAGGTCAGTAGGTGAAGTCCCCTGGAGCTTTTCCTTTCTTTAGGTTCTTCACTTGAACTCTGTCTCCATTTTGAAAAGGGTGAGTTGGTTCCTGTGGAAGACAAGAATACTTACAAGTTACAAGCAACTTTTTCTTCAGTTTCACTTAGGACCTTTATTAGTTTGGTAACATACTCTTCTCTGATGAGATCCATTTTCATTTCCTGCACTACTAGTGGGTGCTTAGCCGAAGGAGTGGGGAATGGCCTACCCATGAGTATCTCAAATGGTGACATCCCTAGTTTCTTATTAGGTGTCATTATTATCTCAGCTAGCACTATTGGTAATATTTCTTTCCATTTTTCAAATATGCCACCTGTTGCTTTTCTCAATTTATCTTTTATTGTCCTATTCATGTGTTCCACAATTCCTGAGATTTGTGGGTGGTATGGGATATGGGATTTCCATTATATCTCCAGGATTTTAGCAAGTTCCTTATTTACCTTTGAGGTGAAGGCCGGCCCCTGATCAGATTCAATCACCAGTGGGCAGCCCCATCTTGGAATGATGTTCTGTGTGAGCAAGGAATAAGGCGTCATATCACTCACCACTGGAGAAGGCCACTTTCAGTTATTTAGGCCAGGCACCCAGACCGAGGAGAGAGGTTCCACAGCAAGGAATTATGCGTCATATCACCCACCACTGGAGAAGGCCACTTTCAGTTATTTCGGAACCAGCACCCAGACAGAGGAGAGAGGTCCCACAGCAAGGAATCATGCGTCATATCACCCACCACTGGAGAAGGCCACTTTCAGTTATTTCGGCCCAGCACCCAGACAGAGGAGAGAGGTCCCACAGCAAAGAATAAGGCGTCATATCACACACCACTTGAGAAGGCCACTTTCAGTTATTTAGGCCAGGCACCCAGACCGAGGAGAGAGGTCCCACAGCAAGGAATCAAGCGTCATATCACCCACCACTAGAGAAGGCCACTTTCAGTTATTTCAGACCCAGCACCCAGACAGAGGAGAGAGGTCCCACAGCAAGGAATCATGCGTTATATCACCTACCACTGAAGAAGGCCACTTTCAGTTATTTCGGAACCAGCACCCAGACAGAGGAGAGAGGTCCCACAGCAAGGAAACATGCGTCATATCACCCACCACTGGAGAAGGCCACTTTCAGTTATTTCAGCCCAGCACCCAGACAGAGGAGAGAGGTCCCACAGCAAGGAATCATGCGTCATATCACCCACCACTGGAGAAGGCCACTTTCAGTTATTTTGGCCAGGCACCCAGACAGAGGAGAGAGGTCCCACAGCAAGAAATCATGCGTCATATCACCCACCAGTAGAGAAGGCCACTTTCAGTTATTTCGGACCCAGACAGAGGAGAGAGGTCCCACAGCAAGGAATCATGCGTCATATCACCCACCACTGGAGAAGGCCACTTTCAGTTATTTTGGCCAGGCACCCAGACTGAGGAGAGAGGTCCCACAGCAAGAAATCATGCGTCATATCACCCACCAGTAGAGAAGGCCACTTTCAGTTATTTCGGACCCAGCACCCAGACAGAGGAGAGAGGTCCCACAGCAAGGAATCATGCGTCATATCACCCACGACTGGAGAAGGCCACTTTCAGTTATTTCGGCCCAGCACCCAGACAGAGGAGAGAGGTCCCACAGCAAGGAATAAGGTGTCATATCACCCACCACTGGAGAAGGCCACTTTCAGTTATTTCGGCCCAGCACCCAGACAGAGTAGAGAGGTCCCACAGCAAGTAATAAGGCGTCAAATCACCCACCACTGGAGAAGGCCACTTTCAGTTATTTAGGCCAGGCACCCAGACCGAGGAGAGAGGTTCCACAGCAAGGAATCATGCGTCATATCACCCACCACTGGAGAAGGCCACTTTCAGTTATTTCGGAACCAGCACCCAGACAGAGGAGAGAGGTCCCACAGCAAGGAATCATGTGTCATATCACCCACCACTGGAGAAGTGAAGCAAAAATACATGGGAGATAGCCGGATTGAAAAGCTCCGTAGGCCATTCAACCTGTACTAATCTATCGAGGACTGAACAAACAGCCCTTAGATCATTGGCTTCTCGCAAGGAACTAACGATCAAGGCAGCTGACAAGGGTGGTGCCATCGTGGTGATGGATACCACACAGTATATTGCTGAGATTGAGAAACAACTGGCTGATACTGAGATATATAGGAGGGTGGATGTGGACCCGACACTGATTATTATGAAAAAATTGAGAATTCTGGTGGATAATGCATTCGCTAATGATTTAATAGATGAACAATTGCATGAATACCTTGTTCCACAGTGTCCGGTGACACCCACCCTGTATATCCTCCCAAAAATACATAAAGACCTGAGGAACCCCCAGGTCGCCCAATTGTTTCGGGCATTGATTCTGTCTTTTCTCATGCAGCAATATTTCTTGACAAAGTCTTGAGGGTCCACGCCACGAGTGCCACTTCCTATGTCCGTGACACCACTGACTTTTTAAATAGGTTACAGCAACTTACCTATGTCCCAGGTGATAGACTGGTGTCGTTTGACGTCACCAGCCTATACACATGTATCGAGCATGATTTGGGCATAGCAGCGGTCAGATGGGCCCTTGAGAGGTCTGATCATATTATTGAGGTACGTGACTTTTTGTTGACTTTGCTGGAAGTGCTTCTCCAAAACAATTACTTCCAATTTGGGGGTCAATTTTATTTGCAATGTCGAGGTACCGCTATGGGGTCCAATGTGGCCCGACTTTGCAAATATTTATATGACCTATGTGGAGGAATTGTTTATATACCCATCCCCCACTTTTCCAAGATAAAGGGGTGGATGCGGTATATTGATGATACCTTCCTCATTTGGACTGGAAAGGAATTGGAACTGCAACAATTCCATGATACCATCAATGATATCCACCCTCAGTTGAAATTCACCAGGGTGGAATCTTTGGAATCCTTACAATTTTTGGATACGTTAGTATACATTGCGGATGAAGTTTACAGACAGACCTTTTTGTCAAACCGACAGACCGCAATAATCTGTTGAAATACGATAGTGCCCACCCCAGAGGTATGATTAGGTCCCTGCCCTATAGTCAATTTCTTAGGGTAAGATGTGTGGTGTCTGATGACATCAAGACAGAGGAACGACTAACTGACATGGCCAAAAAATTTAAAAATAGGGAGTACCCCAAAAAGGTGGTTGAATATCATCAACGAAGGGTGAACGCAATCCCACGGGAAGAGCTCCTTAGTAAGACGGTGAGACCAATCCGTCCATCACGGATCCCCTTTGTCTCTACTTTCAATAGGGTCAGTCCTAAAATAGCAGTAGCTCTTAAACGCAACTGGAACATACTAGCTAGGTCATTCCCGGACATAGAGGAGTTCCAGACACCTCCATTAATGTCCTATAGAAGGTCCAAAAATCTGGGTGATAGACTGTCACGTTCGGCTATAACTACGGACAAGATAGACAGAAAGACCAAAAAGGGTTGCTTCACTTGCTATAATTGCTGCAATTGCAATAGCATGCTGAAAGGTGATTCGTTTGGACATCCTCGCACAGGTCAGAAGTATGTGATTAAGAACACCTACACCTGTGCGTCCGATTTTGTCATCTACATACTGCAGTGCCCTTGTGGCCTGTTGTATGTAGGGGAGACAACACAAGCTTGTCGGCTGAGACTCAACCAGCATCGCTACACCATTCGGAAGCTCTTTGAAAAACAGGCCATCAATCCCACTACATGTGATGGTGAACTTCCGGTCCCTACACATTTTTTAAACAGCGACACAATGTAGCCCAACTTAGGTTCAGGATAATAGATGGTGTACCTCCACTACTGAGAGGGAGATCGCGAGAAGCTCTTAAAGAAACTTGAGCTTAAATGGATTTATGAATTGGATACATTGGAACCAAAAGGGCTGAACCGCGATTTCAAAATTGGGACCCTCTTTTGACTTACCACTTTGGATGTTTGCTTTATGTATATATTCGTTTTTAACCCCTCTATTGTCATTTCTTCTAGGTTCCTCCGTGGTCCGGTTGGATGGGGTGGATGGGTGCAGTCCCTGCTTACTTGATGGATTGATGTCACCATGCACACCTATGATAGCGGTAATGTCCCTATGGTTGCTACAATGGGAGATTCAGGCCCTGGACCAATATGATTGACTTGCTAAATACGCCCGGAGATATAAATGGGGGTAACCTAATGATATGTGTGTTTAATGAATGGCATCGGAATGATACAGGCATCTGCTAGCGGTCCCAAGCTGCCATAGGCGATGTGATCATTGCCAAGACGGCTGATTTAAGGCTGCAGACATGCCGATTGAATATCCGAATGGGTCGTGCATGAGAAAAAGTATGTCTTGGTTTTCCCACCCTGTAGGGCGTGAGCTAGAGAGATATATGTATTTATACATGTATATCCGCATAAGCTCTTTTTACATCAATGTTTCAGCAAGTCCTGATTGCTCCATGGGTCTTTTCTCTCCATGTATGATGAGTGCTTTATTGACTGACATCTGTCATTGATTCATTATATATGAGATCATTGTGTCTCTCTGTGTGATGGCATTCACCCACCTCTTTACCGGTCCTTGGATGAACTTGATCATGATATGGCACGGAGATCGGGCGATCATTTTTGATAACAGAAACTGTGTTAAAATCCTGAATGACATGTTTACTATGTGCAGTCATGTGATGGTCACATGATCGGAGTGGCAGTGACATCATCTCTGATGCGTGTGGACACGTGACCTGCTATGAAGATAATTGAACTCCTGACCCGGAAGGAGTAGACAAGGCTATTGCTTATGTTTACTTATATATCGCTGCGCTACGATTTTTTGATCAGCGAGACTTTCATGACATGGTTGGATTTAACCCTGATGCTCTTATGTTACATATTCATATATATTTTTATATTGTGTACTACTTTTACATGATGATGTCACAGGAAGAGGGAGGGTGTTTTCCTCCCACTCACCAATGATGTCTGGGGGTGGGGTATATATATCTGTCACTTACTCAATTGTGTATGCTTGATAAAGACTTGATTAAAGTCGAAACGTCGCACTTTAAGGTGGAATAAAGAACATTTTCTACAGACGAAGGAGTGCCGCGATCCTTTCTTGTTTGCCACCACTGGAGAAGGCCACTTTCCGTTATTTCGGCCCAGCACCCAGACAGAGGAGAGAGGTCCCACAGCAAGGAATACGTCGTCATATCACCCACCACTGGAGAAAGCCACTTTCAGTTATTTCGGCCCCAGCACCCACACAGATGAGAGGTTCATTCAACTTTGGGTTGCACCGCAATATCATGGTAAAGTTAAAAAAATGAGGATTCAATAAAGAAGTGCCCCGGAGTGCAAGAATACATGGTTAAGGGGGAGGCAGTTATAAATGTCTATTCTGCACAAGGGAGGCACAGGTCGTGTGGGATCCATGCCTGGTTCATTTTTTGAACGTCAGCTTGTCCACGTTGGCTGTGGACAGGCGGCTGCGTTTGTCAGTATTGACGCCCCCTGCCGTGCTGAATACACGTTCAGACAAAACGCTGGCCGCCGGGCAGGCCAACATCTCCAAGGCATAAAATGCTAACTCTGGCCACGTGGACAATTTGGAGACCCAGAAGTTGAATGGGGCTGAACCATCAGTCAGTACGTGGAGGGGTGTGCAGTCGTACTGTTCAACCATGTTGGTGAAATGCTGCCTCCTGCTAACACTTTCCGTATCAGGTGGTGGTGCAGTTAGCTGTGGCGTGGAGACAAAACTTTTTCACATTTCTGCCATGCTAACCCTGCCCTCAGAGGAGCTGGCCGTGACACAGCTGCATTGGCGACCTCTTGCTCCTCCTCTGCCTTCGCCTTGGGCTTCCACCTGTTCCCCTGTGACATTTGGGAATGCTCTCAGGAGCGCGTCTACCAGCGTGCGCTTGTACTCGCGCATCTTCCTATCACACTCGAGTGCAGGAAGTAAGGTGGGCACCTTGTCTTTGTACTGGGGATCCAGCAGGGTGGCAACCCAGTAGTCCGCACACGTTAAAATGTCGGCAACTCTGCTGTCGTTGCGCAGGCACTGCAGCATGTAGTCGCTCATGTGTGCCAGGCTCCCCAGAGGTAAGGACAAGCTGTCCTCTGTGGGAGGCGTATCGTCATCGTCTTCCGTATCCCCCCAGCCACGCACCAGTGATGGGCCTGAGCTGTGTCGGGTGCCACCCCGCTGTGAACCTACTTCATCCTCATCCTCCTCCACCTCCTCCTCATCCTCCTCGTCCTCCAGTAGTGGGCCCTGGCTGGCCACATTTGTACCTGGCCTCTGCTGTTGCAAAAAACCTCCCTCTGAGCCACTTCTAACAGACTGGCCTGAAAGTGGTAAAAATGACCCCTCATCCTCCTCCTTCTCCTCCTCCTGGGCCACCTTCTCTTCCATCATCGCCCTAAGCGTTTTCTCAAGGAGACATAGAAGTGGTATTGCAACGCTGATAACGGTGTCATCGCCACTGGCCATGTTGGTGGAGTGAAACCACTGATTTATGGTATTGCTATTTTTGCAATTGAATTTCACCCCAGAACAAAATATATAATTTGCAGGACACTATGAAACTTGGCCAGCCACAGCTGAAACCACTGATTTATGGTATTGCTATTTTGGCAATTGAATTTTACCCCAGAACAAAACATACCCTGTTACGGACAGATTTAAACTAGGCCTGCAACAGCTGGAACACCAGATTCAGGGTATTGCTATTTTGGCAATTGAATTTCACCCCAGAACAAAATATACCCTTTGCAGGACACTATGAAACTTGGCCAGCCACAGCTGAAACCATTGATTTATGGTATTGCTATTTTGGCTATTGCATTTCACCCCAGAACAAAATATATAATTTGCAGGACACTATGAAACTTGGCCAGCCACAGCTGAAACCTCTGATTTATGGTATTGCTATTTTGGCAATTGAATTTCACCCCAGAACAAAATATATGTTTTTGCGGACACTATGAAACTTGGCCAGCAACAGCTGAAACCACTGATTTATGGTATTGCTATTTTGGCAATTGAATTTCACCCCAGAACAAAATATATGTTTTTGCAGACACTATTATAGTTTGCCAGCCAGTGCTGGGACACCAGATTTAGGGGATTGCTATTTTGACAATTGAATTTCACCACAGAAAATAATCTATCCTTTGCCAGACAGACAGCAGACAGTATTATACTTGGCTAGCCAAAGCTGGAACACCAGATTTAGGGGATTGGTATTTGGGCAATTGTATTTAACCCCTTAATAAAATATAGAAATTGCTATCCTGAGTTTCTAGGGGTGACAATTAGCACAGCCAAGCCCCTGATGCAGGATATAGAAAAAAAAAACTAGTATTGATGGATTCATGGACTTGGTGGCAGCTTGTTCTAGTGCACCACAAGTCACAAAATGGCCGCCGATCACCCCAGAAAATAAGTGACAGAAAAACGCTCTGTGCAGCCTAAATACCAGTGAGCAAGTAACTAGCAGAAGTTCAATCATTCACAGCTGTAGATCGATCACTTCATTAGGTGCTTTTGCTGACTTTTTCCTGCCTAATCTCGCCTTCACAACAGCTGTGTCCTCTCCCTATACTAATCAGAGCAGTGTGACGTGCGGCGCTACGTTACTCCAGCTTAAATAGAGACTGGTCACATGCTGCACTTGGCCAATCACAGCCATGCCATTAGTAGGCATGGCTGTGATGGGCTCTTAGGGCAAGAAGTAAAATGCTAGCTGATTGGCTGCTGTGCAGCCCTTCAGAAAGCGGGAAGTAATCGCCGAACAACAAACCCGAACCCAAACTTTTTTGAAAAGGTTCGGGTCCGTGTCCCGAACACCCCAAAATTCGGTACGAACCCGAACTATTCTCGAACTGTTCGCTCAACACTACTGGTAAGTGATTTGTATAGCTTCGAGGACAATTTCAGGTAACATGACTACTGTGTACCCTGCATGGTAAGAATTGTCATTTCGTCTGCTGCAAGATCCATCTACAAAAACTTCAGGTGCACCTTCAATTGGTATGGATGATAAATCAGAACGGGGTGAGGTCTCATCTTGTATGGCATGTTTGCAATCATGTATCTTTATGGTAAACTAATTGCATACATTATGAATTTCACAAAAATTCTGCTGCCAATTGAATCCAAAGTTTTGGCAATTCACTTTTGATGGCGGGGTAAACAACAAGGAGAATGAAAATATAGGATCACATGACACTGGGAGGAAGAGGGCTTGCCCTTATCGGCTCAGAGGCTGACAGAAAGGCTGTGAGCCAATGAGGGGGGTAGGATTTTGGCAGGTCCTTCAGTCTTTTGGTTTGCTGACAAGCCAAAAACGTCATTCTGAGCTGAGCTTTCAATCTGAGAGCATATGTCTTCGATATGTCTGTCAGAATGCAATTGCAGATACAAGCCAGAAATGTAGGTGTTGTAGGGACAGTTTATGTAGATTAAATCAATAGGTAGAAAATTCAGAGTTTTATCAGAGAAAGCATATGTTGGTCATTCACAGTTCTGTGTGAGTGTGTGTCTCATATATGAACTGCAAATTCTGCAGTCACCAAAATCCTTCACTAACCTCATTTTTTATGTATATGAACAGTCAGCCTTATATAAAAACAAAAACAAAAAACCCTCAGGTTTATACAGTTCATAAATATTCTACAGGCTTTTTCCAAGCACCTCCAACACCAACAGCATACATGTTTCTGTAAACGCTGTGCAATTGTCCCTTTTATTCTAAAAATCTGATCAGACTATTCCTACTCCTTGTCCTCCTACTAGGCATCAGCCATTGATAACAGAATATGTAGCAAGGAAACAACTCGACGTGCCCAGCAGTCTGGCTGTCTCCCTGCCAACTCCAAATGGGCAAGGTGGTCAGCAATAGTGTTGATAGAGCACCCAAGTGCTCGGGTGCATGGGCCAAAGATATTGGGATGCTCAGGAGCTCTGCAGAGCACCTGAGTATAATGAAAGTCAATGGGAGAACCCGAACATTAAACCAGGCACCCCCTGCTCTGAAGAGGGGAGGGTACCTGGTTCAGAGAAAAAGGTCAGAAATAGATGCAAAACCACCAAAATGGTTCGGGAACAGCATGGGGAGGTTGTCTGGATGCAAGTGAAAGGGCTGCGAAAAATTATAAGGAAATGGCACTCCAATACATCCTTTGTCACACATAAAGGAGGGCAGATGAACTAACCATCTAAAACATTAGGGATGAGGGCCTGCAGCTGAGGTGACCGTTTAAAAAAATATAGGAGAGTACCTGCTGCATAGCTGAGCATTGAAAAAATTATGGTTTAGGGCCTGCTGCTGAGCTGACCCTCTAAAACATTATGGTTGAGGGCCTGCTGTTGAGCTGACCATCTAAAAAATTTTGGTTGGGGCCTGCTGCTGATCTGACCATCTAAAATATTAGGGGTGAGGGTATGCTGCTTATCTGACCATGGAAAAAAGTTATGGGTGAGGGCCTGCTGCTGAGCTGACCACTGAAAAAATTATGGGCGAGTGCCTGCTGGTGATCTGACCATCGAAACATTATGGGTAGAGTTGAGCGAACACCTGGATGTTCGGGTTCGACGAGTTCGGCCGAACTTTCGAAAAATGTTCGGGTTCGGGATCCGAACTCGACCCGAACTTCATCCCGAACCCGAACCCCATAGAAGTCAATGGGGACCCGAACTTTTGGGCACTAAAAAGGCTGTAAAACACACCCGGAAAGGGCTAGAGGGCTGCAAAAGGCAGCAAAATGTAGTTAAATCCCCTGCAAACAAATGTAGATAGGGAAATGATGAGTTAACATAAAATAAATAAAAATTAAACAATATTAATTGGAGTGAGGTCCCATAGCACAGAATCAGGCTTCAAGTCACCCACCAATGGAGAAGGTCACTTACTATTATTTTGACCACAGCACCCAGACAAAGGAGAGAGGTCCCACAGCAGAGAACCAGGCATCATATCACCCACCACAGGAGTAGGCCACCATTTAGTTACTTTGACCCCTACACCCAGACGGAGGAGAGAGGTTACACAGCAGAGAATCAGGCATTTAGATCACCCACCACAGGAGTAGGCCACCATTGAATCAGACCCCGGCAACCATGTCAGATGGCACAAGCATAAGCTTTATATCAATCAGCACAGGAGAAGGCGACTTTGACAGACTTTGACCCTACACCGGACGGAGGAGAGAGGTTTCAAAGCAGAGAATCAGGCATTTAGATCACCCACCACAGGAGTAGGCCCCAATTTAATGGGACCCGGCAACCATGTCAGATGGCACAACCATCAGCTTCATATCAATCAGCACAGGAGAAGGCGACTTTGAAAGACTTTGACCCCTACACCCAGACGGAGGAGAGAGGTTTCACAGCAGAGAATCAGGCATTTAGATCACCCACCACAGGAGTAGGCCCCCATTGAATCAGACCCTGGCAACCATGTCAGATGGCACAACCATCAGCTTTATATCAATCAGCACAGGAGAAGGCGACTTTGAAAGACTTTGACCCTACACCCAGATGGAGGAGAGAGGTTTCACAGCAGAGAATCAGGCATCATATCAACCACCACAGGAGAAGCCACCATTTAGTTACTTTGACCCCTGCACCCAGGAAGAGGAGAGGCACCACAGCACATATTCTGGCATCATATCAGCCACCACAGGAGAAGCCACCATTGAGTTACTTTGACCCCTGCACCCAGGAAGAGAGAGAGGCCCCACAGCACATATTCTGGCATCATACCAGCCACCACAGGAGAAGCCACCATTGAGTTACTTTGACCCCTGCACCCAGGAAGAGGAGAGAGGCACCACAGCACATATTCTGGCATCATATCAGCCACCACAGGAGAAGCCACCATTGAGTTGCTTTGACCCCTGCACCCAGGAAGAGAGAGAGGCCCACAGCACATATTCTGGCATCATATCAGCCACCACAGGAGAAGCCACCATTGAGTTACTTTGACCCCTGCACCCAGGAAGAGGAGAGAGGCCCCACAGCACATATTCTGGCATCATATCAGCCACCACAGGAGAAGCCACCATTGAGTTACTTTGACCCCTGCACCCAGGAAGAGGAGAGAGGCACCACAGCACATATTCTGGCATCATATCAGCCACCACAGGAGAAGCCACCATTGAGTTGCTTTGACCCCGCACCCAGGAAGAGGAGAGAGGCACCACAGCACATATTCTGGCATCATATCAGCCACCACAGGAGAAGCCACCATTGAGTTACTTTGACCCCTGCACCCAGGAAGAGGAGAGAGGCACCACAGCACATATTCTGGCATCATATCAGCCACCACAGGAGAAGCCACCATTGAGTTACTTTGACCCCTGCACCCAGGAAGAGGAGAGAGGCCCACAGCACATATTCTGGCATCATATCAGCCACCACAGGAGAAGCCACCATTGAGTTACTTTGACCCCTGCACCCAGGAAGAGGAGAGGCTCCACAGCACATATTCAGGCATCATATCAGCCACCACAGGAGAAGCCACCATTGAGTTTACTTTGACCCTGCACCCAGGAAGAGGAGAGGCCCCACAGCACATATTCTGGCATCATATCAGCCACCACAGGAGAAGCCACCATTGAGTTACTTTGACCCCTGCACCCAGGAAGAGGAGAGGGCACCACAGCACATATTCTGGCATCATATCAGCCACCACAGGAGAAGCCACCATTGAGTTACTTTGACCCCTGCACCCAGGAAGAGGAGAGAGGCACCACAGCACATATTCTGGCATCATACTAACCACCACAGGAGAAGCCACCATTGAGTTACTTTGACCCCTGCACCCAGGAAGGGAGAGAGGCACCACAGCACATATTCTGGCATCATATCAGCCACCACAGGAGAAGCCACCATTGAGTTACTTTGACCCCTGCACCCAGGAAGAGAGAGAGGCCCCACAGCACATATTCTGGCATCATATCAGCCACCACAGGAGAAGCCACCATTGAGTTACTTTGACCCCTGCACCCAGGAAGAGGAGAGAGGCCCCACAGCACATATTCTGGCATCATATCAGCCACCACAGGAGAAGCCACCATTGAGTTACTTTGACCCCGCACCCAGGAAGAGGAGAGAGGCACCACAGCACATATTCTGGCATCATATCAGCCACCACAGGAGAAGCCACCATTGAGTTACTTTGACCCCTGCACCCAGGAAGAGAGAGAGGCACCACAGCACATATTCTGGCATCATATCAGCCACCACAGGAGAAGCCACCATTGAGTTACTTTGACCCCTGCACCCAGGAAGAGGAGAGAGGCACCACAGCACATATTCTGGCATCATATCAGCCACCACAGGAGAAGCCACCATTGAGTTACTTTGACCCCTGCACCCAGGAAGAGGAGAGAGGCCCCACAGCACATATTCTGGCATCATATCAGCCACCACAGGAGAAGCCACCATTTAGTTACTTTGACCCCTTCACCCAAACAGAGGAGAGAGGTTCCACATCAGAGAATCAGGCATCATATCAACCACCACAGGAGTAGGCCACAATTTAGTTTATTTGACCCCTGCACCCAGGAAGAGGAGAGGCCCCACAGCACATATTCTGGCATCATATCCACACCACAGGAGAAGGCCTCTTTCAGTGATTTAGGCCTTTGGACCCAGACAGAGGAGAGAGGTCAGAGATTAGCTTCATATCCCCAGCACAGCAGAAGACCGCTTTATTTGACTTAGGCCTCAGCACCCAGACAGAAGACAGAGGTAGCATGGCAGAGGTTATGGCTTCATGTCACCCGTTAGTTTAACCGGCCACTTTCATCTGGTTAGGCCCGGCGCCAGACAGAGAAGAGTTTCATTCAACTGTGGGTTTCATAAAATTTGTATCAAATAAAGAAGTGGCCCGTGGCACAACAAGACATGTTTTAGGCAGTTAATAAGGACTACTCTGCACAAGGGAGGGACAGGTCCTGTGGGATCCATGCCTGGTTCATCTTTATGAAGGTCAGCTTGTCCACGTTGGCTGTGGACAGGCGGCTGCGCTTGTCAGTAATGACGCCCCCTGCCGTGCTGAATACGCGTTCAGATAAAGCGCTGGCCGCCGGGCAGGAAAGCACCTCAAGGCATAACATGCTAACTCTGGCCACGTGGACAATTTGAAGCCCAGTAGTTGAATGGGGCCGAACCATCCGTCAGGATGTGGAGGAGTGTGCAGACATACTGTTCAACCATGTTAGTGAAATGCTGCCTCCTGCTAACACGTTCCGTATCAGGTGTCGGTGCAGATAGCTGTGGCGTGGAGACAAAACTTTTCCACATTTCTGCCATGCTAACCCTGCCCTCAGATGAGCTGGCCGTGACACAGCTGCGTTGGCGACCTCTTGCCACTCCTCTGCCTTCACCTTCCACCTGTTCCCCTGTGACATGTGGGAATGCTCTCAAGAGCGCCTCTATCAGCGTGCGCTTGTACTCGCGCATCTTGCGGTCGCGCTCCAGTTCAGGAATTAAAGTGGGCACATTGTCTTTATACCGGGGATCAGCAGGGTGGCCACCCAGTAGTCTGCACACGTTAAAACGTGGGCAACTCTGCTATGGTTGCGCAGGCATTGGAGCATATATTCGCTCATGTGGGCCAGGCTACCCATAGGTAGGACAAGCTGTCCTCTGTGGGAGGCGTATCGTCATCGTCCACCGTATCCCCCAGCCACGCACCAGTGATGGGCCTGGGCTGCCACCCGCTGTGAACTTGCGTCATCCTCGTCCCCCTCCACCTCCTCCTCCTCATCCTCCTCGTCCTCCAGTACAGTGCCTTGGCTGGCGACTTGTGAACCTGTCCTCTGCTGCTTAAACAAACCTCCCTCTGAGCCACTTCGAACAGACTGGCCCGAAAGTGTTAGAAATCGAGCCCTCATCCTCCTCCTCCTCCTCCACCTGGGCCACCTCCTCTAACATCATTGCCTAAGTGTTTTCTCAAGGAGACATAGAAGTGGTATTGTAACGCTGATAACAGTGTCATCGCCACTGGCCATGTTGGTGGAGTACTCGAAACAGCGCAGCAGGGCACACAGGTCTCGCATGGAGGCCCAATCATTGGTGGTGAAGTGGTGCTGTTCGGCGAGTGCGACTGACGCGGCGTGCTGCAGCTGAAACTCCACTATGGCCTGCTGCTGCTCGCACAGTCTCTCCAGCATGTGCAGGTGGAGTTCCACCGGGTGGGCACGTCGCATATGAGGCGGTGGCGGGAAGGCCGAGTTCCGCTGTAGCGCAGACAGGCGAGCAGCGGCAGGATGTGAGCAGCGGAGCGCGCACAGACGGCCCGCACTTTATGCAGCAGCTCTGACATGTTGGGGTAGTGGTGAATGAACCTCTGCACCACCAAGTTCAGCACATCGCCAGGCAAGGGATGTGCGTCAAACCGGCTAGTCCCAGAGCTGCCACGAGATTTCGCCCATTATCGCATACCACCAGGCCTGGCTTGAGGCCCACCGGCAGAAACCACTCGTCGGTCTGTTGTTCAATACCCCGCCACAACTCCTGCGCGGTGTGGGGCCTGTCCCCCAAACATATGAGTTTCAGAATGGCCTGCTGACGTTTACCGGGCTGTGCTGAAGTTGGTGGTGAAGGTGTGTGGCTGACCGGATGAGCTGGTGGAAGCAGTGGAGGAGGAAGCCGAGTAGGAGGAGGAGGCTACAGGAGGCAGAGAATGATGCCCTGCGATCCTAGGGGCGGAAGGACGTGCGCCAGGAACTGTCCGCCGGGGGCCCAGCCGCCACTACATTCATCCAGTGTGCAGTTAGTGAGATATAGCGTCCCTGGCCGTGCTTACTGGTCCACGTATCTGTGGTTAGGTGGACCTTGCCACAAATGGCGTTGCGCAGTGCACTTGATTTTATCGGACACTTGCATGTGCAGGAAGGCACGGCTGTCTTGGAGAAGTAGTGGCGGCTGGGAACCACATACTGCGGGACAGCCATGGCCATCAGCTGTTTGAAGCTGTCTGTGTCCACCAGCCGGAATGACAGCATTTCAAAGGCCAGCAGTTTAGAAATGCTGGCGTTCAGGCTAGAGGCTCGAGGGTGACTCGGGAATTTGCGCTTCCTCTCTAAGGTTTGAGATATTGAGAGCTGAGCGCTGCTGTGTGATATAGTGGAGGCAGCTAGTTGACGGTGGCGGTGGTGGTGGTGTCGGTGGCACATCCTCTGTTTGCTGCTCGGCAGGTGGCAACATTCCTCTCGAGGCGGAAGCCGAGGCAGCAGCGGTAGAGGGAGCAGGGGAGCCTCAGCGAGTGCCTGGTTTTTAAGGTGTGTACCCACTGCAGTTCATGCTTTGCATGTAGATGCCTGGTCATGCAGGTTGTGCTGAGGTTCAGAACGTTAATGCCTCGCCTCAGGCTCTGATGGCAGAGCGTGCAAGTCACTCGGGTCTTGTCGGTGGGACATTGTTTAAGAAGTGCCATGCCAGGGAACTCTTTGAAGCTGCCTTTGTGGGGCTGGGTCCCTGTTGGCGATGTCCAGTAGCAGAGGCGAACTCTGGGGCGGCGGCTCGTCTGCTGGCCCCCTGCTCCCTCTTTGGCTTCGCTGTTGTCTCGGTCTCACCACTACCTCTTCCTCTGAACTGTGAAAGTCATCGCCACGACCTTCAGTCCATGTGGGGTCTAAGACCTCATCGTCCTCTGCATCGTCTTCCACCCAGTCTCCCTCCCTGACCTCCTCCTGTTCAGTCTGCACACTGCAAAAGACGCGGCAGTGGGCACCTGTGTTTCGTCATCATCAGAGAGTCGGTGACTCTGCTGTGGTGGTATTCCCATGTCCTCTTCATCTGGAGACATAAGTGGTTGTGCGTCAGTGCATGGTATGTCTTCCTCCACTGGGGAAGGGGCTAGGTGGACGCCCTGGGAAACCCTGGAAGCAGAGTCTTCAAACAGAAGAAGAGACTGCTGCATAACTTGTGGCTCAGACCGTTTCCCTGATATGCTTGGGGTGATGTGACAGACTGATGGGCTTGGTTTTCAGGTGCCACCTGTGCGCTTTCCGCAGAAGACTGGGTGGAAGACCATGTGGTGAGCGTGCTGGAAGCACTGTCGGCCACTAATCGATTAATGCCTGTACCTGCTCAGGCCTTACCATCCTAAGAGCGGCATTGGGCCCCACGAGATATTGCGGTACATTCTGCCGGCTAGTTGAGGAGTTCGTTCCCTACTGTGTGCGCCTGGGGCCGAGCGGCCACGTCCTCTACCAGCAACAGAGGCTCCACGGACACCACCACGACCGCGTCCTCGTCCCTTAATAGTATTTTTCTTCATTGTTGCGATTCAACTCGCACCACAATGAAATATATTATTTTTATAAGCAAAATCCCTCACTGGAATACTTTCAGTCTTTTGACTGTATGGATTACAGATGGAATGACTTTGTTATATGTGAGTACCGCTTTCTTTGACAGATTCTAGTATGGGTACATATATGTTTTCCCAACCCCAGCACATTAGTTTGCTAATTCCAGATGTATGAAAGCATGAGCCTAACTGTATCTAGTATATTGAGCGCCAGATAAACTAACTTGGCCTTTTAAATAAAAAAATTCCCTCACTGGAATACTTTCAGTCTTTTGACTGTATGGATTACAGATGGAATGACTGTTATATGTGAGTACCGCTTTCTTTGACAGATTCTAGTATGGGTACATATATGTTTTCCCAACCCCAGCACATTAGTTTGCTAATTCCAGATGTATGAAACGCAGGCCTAACTGTATCTAGTATATTGAGCGCCAGATAAACTAACTTGGCCTTTTTAAATAAAAAAATTCCCTCACTGGAATACTTTCAGTCTTTTGACTGTATGGATTACAGATGGAATGACTTTGTTATATGTGAGTACCGCTTTCTTTGACAGATTCTAGTATGGGTACATATATGTTTTCCCAACCCCAGCACATTAGTTTGCTAATTCCAGATGTATGAAAGCATAGGCCTAACTGTATCTAGTATATTGAGCAGCCAGATAAACTAACTTGGCCTTTTTAAATAAAAAAAATTCCCTCACTGGAATACTTTCAGTCTTTTGACTGTATGGATTACAGATGGAATGACTGTTATATGTGAGTACCGCTTTCTTTGACAGATTCTAGTATGGGTACATATATGTTTTCCCAACCCCAGCACATTAGTTTGCTAATTCCAGATGTATGAAACGCAGGCCTAACTGTATCTAGTATATTGAGCATCAGATAAACTAACTTGGCCTTTTTAAATAAAAAAATTCCCTCACTGGAATACTTTCAGTCTTTTGACTGTATGGATTACAGATGGAATGACTTGTTATATGTGAGTACCGCTTTCTTTGACAGATTCTAGTATGGGTACTGTGGGAGTCGCTCTGGTAGACAGCGGTGCGGGTGCAGTTTAGAGGCAAAACAAGGAGTCCAGATGGTGCATCAAACAGTGTTTTATTCACACTTGCACGCCATAAATGAAAAGCAGTCTCTTGGTGACAGTTCACACACAACGGAAATACTGTGGCAAAACAAAAACAGGCCAACACAGGGTCCAGTCACCTTGGGTGGTTTAGGTGCGGGTTCACACCTAGCAGTCGGCTCAGCCGCAGGCGATTCCACCTTCAGGTCGCAGGGAAACACCACCTTGCTGAGCTCCTTCCTCCAGGACAGAGAATTCCTCAGCCCTGTTTGCAGGCTCCAGGATAATCACACCCCCAGACACAGCTGCTGGCTGCGTTTATACCCAGCCCAAAACATGGACTGGACCGTGGGGAGCAGCCACCCACCCTACTCTTTAGCTGCTCCCAGTAGAGCCGGCCCGGATCGGCTTTGCAGCCATGCTATTTAACAGAGCAGCACTAGCTGCTGCAGACAAAAACCCGGCTCTTACCTCACCGAGGCCAGCAGCCTCGGTGACACGTACCTGCTATCAAATACAACACCTTGCACCCTCTTACACACCCCCTTTGTTCCAGCCTGAGGGTGAACACACGTGAGGCAGTGGACGCGGGACAGGGCATCTGCGTTGCCCTGCAAGCGGCCTGCCCTGTGTTCCACGGAGAATTTGAAATTCTGAAGAGATAGGAACCACCTGGTGACCCGAGCATTCCTCTCCTTGGCCTGACTCATCCATTTGAGGGGAATGGTCGGTCACCAGGCAGAACCTCCTCCTAACAAGTAGTAGCGGAGAGATTCGAGTGCCCACTTGATAGCCAGGCACTCCCTCTCCACTATACTATATCTGGACTCGGCGGGATTGAGCTTACGGCTCAGGAAGACAACGGGATGTTCTTCCCGTTGACCTCCTGAGACAGTACCGCACCGAGGCCTACCTCCAGGCGTCGGTCTGTGCGACAAACTCCTTGTTGAAGTCGGGTGTCACCAAAACCGGGGACCCACACAGGGCCGACTTCAACGCGGCGAGCCTCCTCCGCCTTCTCACTCCAGCTAACCCTCCCAGACTTTCGCCCCTTCAACAGGTCTGTCAACGGCGCTGCTATTGTGGCAAAGTGGGGCACAAACCTCATGTAGTAACCTACAATCCCCAGGAACGACTTTACCTGCCTGGTGGTGACCGGTCGGGGCCAGTTACGAATGGCCTCTACCTTGGTTACCTGAGGTTTGATGACTCCCGCCCAATTACATATCCCAGATATTTTGTCTCCTCTAACCCTATGGAGCACTTCTTTGGGTTAGCGGTCAGTCCGGCTTTCCTCAGGGCATCCACTACCGCCTGCACCTTGGGTAAATGGCTTTCCCAGTCGGTGCTGTGGATGACTACATCATCTAAGTAGGCCGAGGCGTACCGG
Source organism: Bufotes viridis (assembly GCA_033119425.1). Taxonomy (NCBI): domain Eukaryota; kingdom Metazoa; phylum Chordata; class Amphibia; order Anura; family Bufonidae; genus Bufotes; species Bufotes viridis. The sequence continues at coordinate 135,520,991 of CM065590.1, forward strand.
CGATGTGGTCGCAGCACTATGTCCATTAACCTTTGGAAAGTGGCGGGGCGCCATGCAGGCCAAGGGTAACACCTTGTAGTGATACAGGCCCTGCGGGGTAACAAATGCGGTTTTCCTTAGCCGACTCCGTTAAGGGTACCTGCCAGTACCCTTTGGTGAGGTCTAGCACAGAAAAATAACGGGCTTGCCTAAACTCTCAACAAGCTCGTCTACCCGGGGCATGGGATACGCATCAAACTTGGACACTTCATTTAACTTGCGAAAATCGTTGCAGAACCGTAGCGTCCCATCCGGCTTAGGTATTAGGACTATGGGACTGGCCCACTCACTCTTCGACTCCTCAATGACATCGAGCTTCAACATTAACTGTACTTCCTCCGCGATGGCCCGTCGCCGAGCCTCGGGTACCGGTATGGTTTTAACCGGATCTTGGCCTGAGGCTCAGTGGCGATGTCATGTTGGATGAGAGCGTGCGGCCAGGGAGGTCCGAGAACACATCCGTGTTCCGACTGATGAACTCCTGACTTCCTGAACTTGTTTGGAAGACAGGCTGTCTGCAATTTTACCGTGGTTACTGCTTCACAGGCCTCGAACTGTGGGGCTGGACCCTTTCACCTAGAAGCCCTGGCCGGGGGCTGTGGTCGTCGGCCGTGTCCCTATCTTTCAAGGCTTAAGTAAATTCACGTGGTACACCTGCTCCGGCTTGCGCCGCCTGGCTGGTGTACTTTGTAATTACTTCCCCTACCTTCTCGATCACCTCATAGGGGCCCTGCCACCTAGCTAGGAATTTGCTGTCAGGGTGGGTACCAGAACCAACACTCGATCTCCCGGATTGAAGCCCCGTACCCGAGCCTGACGATTATACACCCTACTCTGGGCTTGTTGTGCTGCCTCCATATGCTCCCGGACCAGCGGCAACACCCTTTCTATCCGTTCCTGCATCTGGGTGACATACTCAATGACACTTTTGTGGGGGACAGGCTGTTGTTCCCATGCTTCCTTGGCGATATCCAACAGGCCCCGAGGGTGTCTGCCATAAAGCAGTTCGAAGGCGAGAACCCAGTAGAGGCCTGGGGTACCTCTCGCTCTGCGAACATGAGATAGGGCAGAAGCAGGTCCCAGTCCTTCCCATCTCTAGACACCACCCTCTTTAACATATTTTTAGAGTTTGGTTAAACCTCTCCAACAAGACCGTCTGTTTGCGGATGAGTAAGCGGACGTCCGTAGCTGCTTTATACGCAACAATTTACACAGTTCCCTCATTACTTTGGACATAAAGGGGTCCCTTGGTCTGTCAGAACCTCTTTTGGCAGGCCCACACGGGAAAACATCTCCATTAACTCTTTGGCAATGAGCTTAGCTGAGGTATGTCGCAGAGGCACCGCCTCCGGATACCGAGTGGCATAGTCGAGAACTACCAGAATGTGTTGGTGGCCCCTGGCAGACTTTGGTACAGGCCCAATTAAATCCATAGCGATTCGCTCGAACGGTACTTCAATAATTGGCAGAGGTACCAGAGGACTACGGAAATGTGGCTGGGGGCTAGTTATCTGACAGGTCGGACAGGACTTACAATAATTCTCTACCTCCTTGAACACACTGGGCCAATAAAACCGCTGCAGTATGCGGTCCTGGGTTTTCTGCCACCCCAGGTGTCCCCAAGAACATGTTGGTGGGCAAGCTCCATGACAAGCTTGCGATACGCTGTGGGCACCACCAACTGTTCAACAGGTTCACCTCGGATTTGGTTCACCCGATACAACATATCCTGCAGAACAATAAATCGTGGGAACATTAATTCAGCCCCTGGTTTCTGGGGTTTACCATCAATTTCAGCACATTCTCCCAGGCCCTGGTTAGGGTTTGGTCCCGGTGTTGCGGTCCCAAAATTTTCCCGGAGACATTGAGGTCTGCCAACTCAGGCCCGGTGGCAAGTCCTCCGTGTCTCCCACCATTACACTCAGTGGGGTTGTCTCCCCCACTACCGCTGCAGCAGTGGTCACCCCTACCGCTGGCCCTTCAGACTCGGGCTCCCAGGGTTCTGGCCTTCCAGGGGTATCAGGCCACTCTGCTAGGGTTACCCCTGTCTCAGGGCTATTAGTCACTTTCATCTCAGGCCACAGTGACGGAAAACCAGGGAAGTCTCTCCCAATTATTAGTTCATAGGGCAGCTTTGTGGAGATCGCCACTTCACAAGTCCAGGTGCCGGCCGCCGTGGACAGAGACATTACAGCCGTGGGATAGTCCTTTAAGTCTCCGTGTATACACACCACACCAACTTTCCGGCCCGTATACTGGGTGGGCTGTACCAGGGCAGCACTTACCAGGGTTACCAGGCTCCCTGAGTCCAACAGCGCCACTGCCAGGTTATCCCCGATTTGCACCTGGCACAGATGTCGGTTGTCTATTGTCTCGGGGTGCCGGTCGCACACAGTCTCCGGGCATACAGGAAGCCCGGTACCCATAATTAGTCTCCATGGGTTCCCCCACTGTGGACAGTCGGCCCTTACGTGGCCAGGCTCGTGACACCGCCAGCAGACTACTGGGGAGGGATCTGCAAGGGGTACATCCCGGGCGGGTTTGGCCGGCCGCCGGGACTGGGGTGGAGGTTTCCGGGGGTTTGACTGGCCTCCTCCCAAAGAACCCCCTGCAGGTTTCTGGTGGCCTCATATCGCTCCACCAGGTCGACCATCTCAAGGGCATTGGTGGGGGATACCTGGCCGATCCAGTGCTGGAGAGGGTATGGCAAAGACCTCCAGAATACATCTGCTAACAGACGGTCGAGCATAGCAGTGGGAGTCAGTATGTCTGGCTGCAGCCATTTTGCAACCGATGTAGCAGGTCATAGTATTGTGGTCTGGCGGGTTCAGCCGGGTTAAATTCCCACTGATGCACCCGCTGGGCCCGGACCAAAACATTCACCCCCAGTCTTGCTAGAATCTCACCTTTCACGGTCGGGTAGTCAGCTGCCTGGACATCTGCCAAATCGAAAAAAACTTGCTGGGGTCCGGCTGCCAGGAGCGGAGCAACCACCTCGGCCCACTGGTCACGGGTAACTTTTCCCTCACGGCGACCTTCTCAAAGACGGCTAGGTATGTCTCCACGTCGTCTGCGGGGTCATCTTTGGGATCGCCGCACGGACCGCTTTCGGGCATCATGGGCGTGGTGGGACGCTCCTGCCGCCTGTAATGCCATCACATGTTGCAGCAATAACTGGTTGGTCTCCCGCTGCTGCACGTTAGCCTCTATGAGGGCTTTCACAGCAGCCTCCATGTTGCCAGAAATCACAGGCTGCAACTTTGCCGGCCTAATATAGGACATACACTTTTGCTCAGCAAACAAAGTTCGGCGTTCACGCCAGCCTCACTGCGCATGCCCGCATCCTCCACCAAATGTGGGGAGTCGCTCTGGTAGACAGCGGTGCGGGTGCAGTTTAGAGGCAAAACAAGGAGTCCAGATGGTGCATCAAACAGTGTTTTATTCACACTTGCACGCCATAAATGAAAAGCAGTCTCTTGGTGACAGTTCACACACAACGGAAATACTGTGGCAAAACAAAAACAGGCCAACACAGGGTCCAGTCACCTTGGGTGGTTTAGGTGCGGGTTCACACCTAGCAGTCGGCTCAGCCGCAGGCGATTCCACCTTCAGGTCGCAGGAAACACCACCTTGCTGAGCTCCTTCCTCCAGGACAGAGAATTCCTCAGCCCTGTTTGCAGGCTCCAGGATAATCACACCCTCAGACACAGCTGCTGGCTGCGTTTTATGCCCAGCCCAAAACATGGACTGGACCGTGGGGAGCAGCCACCCACCCTACTCTTTAGCTGCTCCCAGTAAGAGCCGGCCCGGATCGGCTTTGCAGCCATGCTATTTAACAGAGCAGCACTAGCTGCTGCAGACAAAAACCCGGCTCTCACCTCACAGAGGCCAGCAACCTCGGTGACACGTACCTGCTATCAAATACAACACCTTGCACCCTCTTACAGTACATATATGTTTTCCCAACCCCAGCACATTAGTTTGCTAATTCCAGATGTATGAAACGCAGGCCTAACTGTATCTAGTATATTGAACGCCAGATAAACTAACTTGGCCTTTTTAAATAAAAAAATTCCCTCACTGGAATACTTTCAGTCTTTTGACTGTATGGATTACAGATGGAATGACTGTTATATGTGAGTACCGCTTTCTTTGACAGATTCTAGTATGGGTACATATATGTTTTCCCAACCCCAGCACATTAGTTTGCTAATTCCAGATGTATGAAACGCAGGCCTAACTGTATCTAGTATATTGAGCGCTAGATAAACTAACTTGGCCTTTTTAAATAAAAAAATTCCCTCACTGGAATACTTTCAGTCTTTTGACTGTATGGATTACAGATGGAATGACTGTTATATGTGAGTACCGCTTTCTTTGACAGATTCTAGTATGGGTACATATATGTTTTCCCAACCCCAGCACATTAGTTTGCTAATTCCAGATGTATGAAACGCATGAGCCTAACTGTATCTAGTATATTGAGCGCCAGATAAACTAACTTGGCCTTTTTAAATAAAAAAATTCCCTCACTGGAATACTTTCAGTCTTTTGACTGTATGGATTACAGATGGAATGACTGTTATATGTGAGTACCGCTTTCTTTGACAGATTCTAGTATGGGTACATATATGTTTTCCCAACCCCAGCACATTAGTTTGCTAATTCCAGATGTATGAAACATAGGCCTAACTGTATCTAGTATATTGAACGCCAGATAAACTAACTTGGCCTTTTTAAATAAAAAAATTCCCTCACTGGAATACTTTCAGTCTTTTGACTGTATGGATTACAGATGGAATGACTGTTATATGTGAGTACCGCTTTCTTTGACAGATTCTAGTATGGGTACATATATGTTTTCCCAACCCCAGCACATTAGTTTGCTAATTCCAGATGTATGAAACGCAGGCCTAACTGTATCTAGTATATTGAACGTCAGATAAACTAACTTGGCCTTTTTAAATAAAAAAAATTCCCTCACTGGAATACTTTATGGCTTTTCACTGTATGGATTACAGGTGGACTGAGTATTAGTAGGGGTGACACAAGCACACCCAAGTCCCTGATGTAGGATTTCTATGGCACAGACCACTATTACAAGTGATTAATGGACGTTGGGAGAGATTGTGCTGCAGCACTAGTCCCAAGATGGCCGCCGCCTATCAGCCCAGTAACATGTGCCACAAAATGGTCTGCACAACCTTTAAAAAAAATAGCCTTGGACTGTGCTGCTAAATCGCTATTGGTCTGAATCCCAGGTGTAGATGTCTGACTTGTTTGGAGCTTTGGAATGCACACTGTGGCAGCTTCTGCTGCAGCACTACAAGTCGCAAAATGGCGGCCGGCGGTCAGCCTAGGTACATGTGGATGGAAAAATCACTCTGGCCACTCTAAAAATAGCCAATCCCTATCAAAAAAGCAGCTCAGCTGCAGTTGTTCAGATGAATCACAGGTGGAGGAGAGAAATTTGCTTCCAGTTATTCAATTATCCCTGCCTATTCTCGCCCTAGCATCAGCTGCGTCTATCCCTGTTCTATTCACATCGGGAGTGAGCACGTCCCGACGTGCGCACAAGCTTATAAAGAGGCTGAGTCACATGCTGCACTTGGCCAATCACAGCCTTGCCAATAGTAGGCATGGCTGCGATGGCATCTTAGGGCAAGTAGTATGATGCATGTTGATTGGCTGCTTTGCAGCCTTTCAAAATGCGCCAAAATACATGCCGAACGACGAACCCGAACCCGAACTTTTACGAAAAAGTTCGGGTTCGGGTCCGTGTCACGAACACCCCAAAATTCGGTACGGACCCGAACTATGCTCGAACTGTTCGCTCAACACTAATTATGGGTGAGGGCCTGCCGCCGCTTTGGTGACTCTGAATAACCTCAGGCCGATCGCATGTCCCAGTGATGGCTACGATCCATTCGGATGTCTGCCCTATCAACTTTCGATGGTACTTTCTGCACTTATCATGGAAACCATGGGTAAAGGGGAATCAGGGTTCAACTCCGGAGAGGGAGCCTGAGAAACGGCTACCACCTCCAAGGAAAGCAGCAGGCGTGCAAATTACTCACTCCCGACTCGGGGAGGAAGTGATGAAAAATAACAATACAAGACTCTTTCGAGGCCCTGTAATTGGAATGAGTACACTTTAAATCCTTTAACGAGGATCTATTGGAGGGCAAGTCTGGTGCAAGCAGCCAACTGACTCCCGGCCTCTACAACATTCAACCAGTGTGCCGTCAGGGTGAGGATTGTGTTGACCAGACTCTTGGATAGTTAGGCTGGACTTGTAGGTGAGGGTCTGCTAGTGAGCTGACCCTGTAAAAGATTGTAGATGAGGGCCTGCTGGTGAGCTGACCCTGTAAAACATGATATGCAAGGGCCTGCAGGTGAGCTGACCCTGTAAAACCTTATAAGCGAGGGTCTGCAGGTGAGATGGCCCTCTAAAAGGTTGTAAGTAAGGGCCTGTAGGTGAGATGACCCTGTAAAACATTATATGCGAGGGCCTATAGGTGAGCTAACGCTGCAAAAGATTATAGATGAGGGCCTGCTGGTGAGCTGACCCTCTAAAATATTATATGCGAGGGCCTGCTGGTGAGCTTACCCTGTAAAACATTATATGCGAGGGCCTGTAGGTGAGCAGACCCTGTAAAAAATTATACTCGAGGGCCTGCAGATGAGCTCACCCTATAAAACATTATATGTGAGAGCTAACAGGTGAGCTGACCCTGTAAAACATTATATGCAAGGGCCTGCAGGTGAGCTGACCCTGTAAAATATTATATGCGAGGGCCTGTAGGTTAGCTGACCCTGTAAAACATTATACACGAGGGCCTGTAGGAGAGCTGACCCTTTAAAAGATTGTAGACGAGGTCCTGCTGGTGAGCTGACCCTCTAAAAAATTACATGCGAGGGCCAGTAGGTGAGCTGACCCTGTAAAACATTATATGCGAGGGCCTACAGGTGAGCAGACCCTGTAAAAAATTATATGCGAGGGCCTGCAGGTGAGCTCACCCTATAAAATATTACAGTATATGCCAGGGCCTGCAGGTGAGCTGACCCTGTAAAAGATTGTAGGTGAGGACCTGCTGGTGAGCTGACCCTCTAAAAAATTATATGCAAGGGCCTATAGGTGAGCTGACCCTGTAAAACATTACATGTGAGGGCATATATGCGAGGGCATTAGATTCAACGAATAAGCGTGTTGATATGATGGAAGAGGAGGAGGAGGATGAGAAAAGGAAGATTCAACTATATACCCTTGCTTTTCTGTTCATCAGCTTTCCTCTGGTGGAGTCGATAAGTCAGGGGCAATCCAGGCCTTGTTCATTTTTATAAGAGTCAACCTGTCAGCATTTTCTGTTGACAGATGGATGCGCTTATCTGTTATAATGCCACAAGCAGCACTAAATACCTGCTCAGACAAAACGCTGGCGGCACACCAGTCCTGCACCTCCAAGGCCTAGAGCAAGGCCTTTTTTATTTTTTATTTTATTTTTTTGTGTATTTTGCCACATTTGGTTGCATATTTACATTTGGTATAGGAAAATATTGTAGTCTAGATCATGTTTCTATACCAAAACCTAGGATCATTGTTTGACAGCCACTTGTCCAGCTTGGACACCCAGTAGTTGTAAGGCCCCGAGGGATCATTGAGGACACTGACACGGTCTGCTATGTACTCTTTCACCATCTTCCAAAATTTTTCCCTGCTTGTGACAGTAGGCCGCACATCCAGGTGAGGGTACTACCCTCTGTAGCGGAGGCAACCGTCTCCGCCTCCTTCTCCTCCTCCTCATTATCGTCCAATTCTTGCTGAGAAGATGAAGTGAGAGTGGTCTGGCTATCACCCATTGTAATGTCTTCCCCCATTTTCACCTCTTCCACATGCAAAGCGTCGTCCTTAATTGTGAGCAGTGAGCATTTGAATAGACACAGAAGTGGGATGGTTACGCTGATAACAGCGTTATCGCCGCTCATCATCTGTGTTGATTCCTCAAAGTTTCTTAATATCTCACAGAGGTCAGGCATCCATGCCCACTCCTCGCTTGTGAATAGAGATGTCCTGAACTATTCGCCGGCGAACAGTTCCCGGCGAACATAGCTTGTTCGCGTCCGCCGCGGCGGGCGAACATATGCGATGTTCGCGTTCGCCCCTATACTTTATCATTGAGCAAACTTTGACCCTGTACCTCACAGTCAGCAGACACATTTCAGCCAATCAGCATACCCTCCCTCCCAGACCCACCCACCTCCTATCTAAATGCAAGGACGGCATCCATCTTAGATTCGTTCTGAAGCTGCAGTGTTAGTAATTGTAAATCGCAATGCAATTAATATAACCTGTATTATTTGCATTGCGATTACAACTTAGAGCTGAGTTCCTAATGGTCGTATTGCTAGAATATAACGAAGATAACGAATATAGCGCTATATTCTCAATCTTCGTTATATTCTAGCAATACAACCATTAGGAACTCAGCTCTAAGTTATAATCGCAATGCGAATAATACAGGTTATATTAATCGCATTGCGAATCCAACTTCTATAATGCACTATTCATAGATATAGCACTGTATTCATTACGTCCTACTATCCCACCATTAGCAAACTCGCCAAAGTTGTAATCTCAAAGCGATAATACTTACAATTATTAATCACTTTGCGAATCCATTTGATGCCTCTATTTGATTGTATATGACGGTTGACTACCACCAACGTTCTGCTGCCTCCGAGGCAAGATATCTGAACCCCCAGGGGCCATTTGGGCATTTTTGATAGAAAACGCATCAAAAACGCATCTGCGTTTTTATCATTTTTTATTTTTTTATTTTTTTGTGTATTTTGCCACATTTGGTTGCATATTTACATTTGGTATAGGAAAATATGGTAATCTAGAGCACCCGAGTATAATGGAAGTCAATGAGAGACAATCAGGCACCCCCTACTCGAATGAGGGGAGGGTCCCTGGTCCATTGGAAAAGTTCAGAAAGTGACAGAAACACCACCGAAATGGATCTGGAACAGCATGGAGACCATGTCTGGGTGCCTCTTGAACTCCAATGTCGCTGCTGGGAACCATATTGTCCCAGTTGTCCGCCACTTTTACATAGTGACAAAATCCCACCCAAAATCTCGCCCCCTGAACAAAAAAAATCAAAACATTTTTAGTAGTAAAATTGTTAGGAACCATTCTTTCTTGTATATTCAATTGTATATAGAGTGCAAATGCTGCCAAAAATTACAAGGAAGAAGCACTCCGATACAGCCTATATATTACATAACGGAGGGACTCATTCACATGGTGCTACAATTGATCAAGTACACTGCTGCACTCATAAAGCCTATGCAGTAAGGGAAAGAGCTGGCACAAATTACAAGGAACCGGCACTGCAATACACCCTTTATTACACATAAAGGAGGGCATTATACACACCCTTGAAAAATTATCATTGATGACCTACTGGTGACCCTCAAAAACAGTTGGAGCAAGGGCATGCTGGTTACCTCTAAAACATTATAGTTGAGGGCCTGAAGGTGAGCGGACCCTATAAAATGTTGTAGTGAGGGCCTAAAGGTGAGGGAACCACATAAAACATTGCTGTAATGGCCTATAGGTGAGCAGACCGTGTAAAGCATTGGAGGTGAGGGACTGATGCCTAGCCAACCCCATAAAACATTGTAGTAATGGCCTACAGGTGGGCATGCCATATAAAACATTAGAGGTGAGGGCCTGAGGGTGAGCGAACACCATAAAACATTGCAGTGATGGCCTACAGGTGAGCAGACGGTATAAAGCATTGGAAGTGAGGGCCTGAAGCCTAGTGAACTCCATAAAACATTGCAGTGATGGCCTACAGGTGAGCAGACCTTATAAAGAATTGGAGGTGAGGGCCTGAAGCCTAGTAAACCCCATAAAACATTGAAATGATGGCCTACAGGTGAGCAGACCATATAAAGCATTGGAGGTGAGGGCCTTAAGCCTAGCAAACCCCATAAAACATTGCAGTGATGGCCTACAGGTGAGCAGACCGTATAAAGCATTGGAGGTGAGGACCTGAAGCCTAGCGAACCCTATAAAACATTGCAGTGATGGCCTTCAGGTGATCAGACCGTAAAAAGCATTGCAGGTGAGGGCCTGAAGCCTAGCGAAACCCATAAAACACTGCAGTGATGGCCTACAGGTGAGCCGATCGTATAAAGCATTGGAGGCGAGGGACTGAAGGTGAGCGAACCTCATAAAACATTACAGTAATGGCCTATAGGTGAACAGACCGTATAAAGCATTGGAGGTGAGGGCCTGAAGCCGAGCGAACCCTACAAAACATTGTATTGAGGACATATATATTCTGTATGGAAGAGCAGGCGGGGGATGAGGCAGATGAGAAAACAAGATTTAAACACATACCCTTTTTTTTTGCGGTAAAAAGGGTGCATCTGAATGTTGTGGATTGAGTACATTATAAAGCATACATTTAAATTGCGCTTTTGTTCCTCATTAGCTCAGCTTTCCTCTGGTGGAGTGAAGAAGTCAGGGGAAATCCAGGCCTTGTTCATTTTTATCTGAGTCAACCTCTCAGCATTGTCAGTGGACAAGCGGATATGCTTATCTGTTATAATGCCACCAGCAGCACTAAATACACGCTCAGACAATACGCTGGTGGCAGGGCAAGCCAGCACCTCCAAGGCGTAGAGTGCAAGTTCGTGCCACGTGCCCAGCTTGGACACCCAGTAGTTATAAGGCATTGAGGGATCATTTACACAGTCTGCAATTTCTTCCTTCACCGTCTTCCAAAACCTTTCCCTCCTTGTAGCACTAGGCCGCGCTTCAGGGTGAGGTTGCTGGTGGGGTGTCATGAAAGTGTCCCATGCCTTTCCCTGCCTCTGTTGGAACTACTGTGTGTTCCCCTTATCTCCCTTCCTCGGTTGCCTAAGGAAGTAAGGACTCTGGCGGCCACATTTTCAGATGGAAAATTTTGGAGCAATGTGTCAACAAGTACATTCTGGTATTGCACGGTTTTACTCATCCTCTCCACCACAGGAATAAGAGATAAGAAGTTCTCTTTGTAGCTAGGGTCAAGAAGGGTGAACACCCAGTAATCTGTGTTACCTAAAATGCGTATAACGCGAGGGTCGCGGGAAAATCAGCTTAACCTCTTTCCGACCGCCTCACGCAGGATTGCGTCCTGCGGGCGGTCGGTTCATTCCTCCTGATGCGCCCGCGGGTCATCTCGCGGGACGCGAGATGACGTTGCCTCCTGAGCCCGGTGGGCAGCAATGGAACGCACCGCCGGCTCAGGACAGGCTTGTCACCAGCCTGCCAGCCAATGATCAGCGTAGCAGGCTGGTGATTTTCAAAATCACCTATAGAAATCATCAATATAGTTTTTATTTATAAATATAAGGATAAGAAAGGGATCTGTGCCATGTGCTGGGTCCTTTTCATCGGTTGGACCCAGCACAGAGCACAGATCCCAAGTAAGTGCACCAATCACTACATATCAGGCCCTGATCACCCCCTGATCACCTATAATTAACCCTTGATCACCTGTCTAACTACATAGTGAAAGGGAAAAAGTGATCAGTGTCACTTTTGTGAACTGTCACTTTTTTTTTTTCACCAGTATTGACTGTTAGGTTTAGGTTAGTTTAGGTCCCTTTGGTAGGTAGTTAGCGTTAGCGCCCAGCCCACCGCACCGCAGTCACTGATTCGCTGATTAGCGTAGCGCTAATCAGCGTTTGTACTTTTATAGTATCTGTAAGTGATCAGAACTGATCACGGTCAGATCTATAATAGTATTACTGTCACTTTAGTTCGCCCTCCACCCCAAACGCAGTGTTTGCCCGATCAGACCTGATCGGTCGCCCACACCTGCGTTCACCCACGCCGCCTCGCCGCAGTGACAAAAATTTTTTTTTTGTATCACTGCACAATCATTTTACAAGCGCTGCGGCGCATAAAAATCAGTTTTGATCTTTTTATCAATCGCAGCGGTTTCTACTTCGCTACACTCCCATTTGTAAGACAGGCTTGCTTTTTTTTCTTAGTAGTCTCAGGAATACCCCCAAATTCAGACGCCTAAATGTCAAACAAGGGGTATTCCTCTGAAGAGGCCTACAGGATTCTGACCCAGTCGGATGAGGAATGGGAACCCTCATCTGACTGAATCCAGCGGGTCAGAATACTGAACCTGTAGAGAGCAGTGGCCTCTCTGACTCCAAAGTTCTGACGAGAGAGGTGGAGGTCCCTGATAGAACCAGGCGTACCCGGCCCGTGTTGCTAGACCGCAGGTTGCGAGGATCCGCCTATGGGCAGCAGAGTGGGCTGCGCTGCCGGATTACGCGGTGAGGCATACACCAGCAGCGCAGCCCGCCCTGGACCTAGTACCAGCACTGCCGTGATAACATGGTGAAGTGGCGAGCACCAGAAGGGCAGTTGAAGCTGGTACGGTGGCACGTGCAGTTGTTTCCCGTCGCAGCCACCGCAAAGACAGGCCCGTAGAGCTCCCTAGAGTCCCTGAGGTGCTGGCAAATCCTGATTGGCAGCCCCCAACTTCAGCCGCACCAGTAGTTCCCCTTTCACCGCCCAGTCAGGAGTTCGGTGGAAACAGCTCAGATAGGATCGGCGCTGGGGTTTTGAGCTGTTTTTCACTGCGGAGTCTCTATGACTTAGTCGTGGCAGAAACAAATCGGTATGCCACTCAATTTATCGCCGACAACCCGGGAAGCTTCTATGCCCAGCTTTTCCGGTGGAAACCAGTCCAAGTTTCCGAACTTAGAACTTTTCTGGGCCTTCTCCTCAACATGGGCATTACAAAAACATGAATTGCGGTCATATTGGTCCACGAACCCAATTCATCACATGCCCATGTACTCTGCTGCCATGTCCAGGACACGCTTTGAGACCATCCTGCGTTTCCTGCACTTTAGTGACAACACCACCTCCCGTCCCAGAGGCCACCCAGCTTTTGACCGGCTCCACAAAATTCGGCCCTCATAGACCATTTCAACCTGAAATTTGGTAGATTTCGCACAAAACATCTGCGTAGACGAGTCCCTAATACATTTTACAGGCGCCTTGGCTTCAAGCAGTACATCCTAAGCAAGCGCGCCTGGTATAGGGTCAAATTGTATAAGCTCTGTGAAAGGGCCAGAGGCTATACGCACAAATTTCGGATCTATGAGGGAAAAGATCAGACCCTGGAGCCGGTCGGTTGCCCTGACTACCTGGGAGCAGTGGAAGATAGTCTGGGACTTGGTGTCACCCTTATTCGGCAAGGTACCATCTTTACGTGGACAACTTTTACACAAGTGTGGCCCTCTTCAAGCATTTGTTCCTAGAACAGATTGGCTGCTGCGGCACCACGCGACTCTAGTCGCCGGGCTACCCCAACGGCTTCTCACCACCCGACTTGCAAGGGGGCAGAGGGCTGCACTGTGTAACGACGAACTGCTCAGCGTGAAATGGAGAGACAAGCGTGACGTTACATGCTCTCCTCCATTCACGCAGACACGACAGTCCAAATTGAACCGGGCAACCAGTGTCGCTGAAAGCCCTCTCGGTCCACGACTATAACCTCCACATGGGAGGGGTGACTTCAACGCACCAGATGTTGGCCCCCGATTTAATTTCCGACGCGACCAGACGCTGGTAGTAAGAAGGTGTCTGTATATTTATTTCAATTGGCTGCCTATAATAGTTACGTTCTCTACAGTAAGGTTGGGAGAACAGGATCCTTCCTCAAATTTTCAGGAAGAGATCTATCTGAACTCCTGTATCCAGGAGGTTCCGTGGGCCTCATCCACCAGTGCAGTTAGCCGTCTCACTACAGCGTGCACTTCTAGCGCTGTGCCTGGTAACTCAACCCAACCGCCACCTCGAAAAGATGTCGTGTTCGTAGCAGGAGTGGAATAAGGCGTGACACCCGTTATTTCTGTCCTGACTGTCCTGACCACCCTGCCCTATGCCTAGGGAGTGTTTCCGAAGTACCACACTCAGGTACACTTAGGGACCTAGGGATTGCAGGACACAGGTAGTTTTTACAATCAGGCTCAAGGGTCTCTCAGGATACTAGGTTTTGAGAGACCCTAACACATAGGACGGTGCTGCTGTGCTGCTGTGCTACTGCAGAAGTGTGAAACGTAGAAACCTCTCCTTTCACTTGGGATAACGTGTATAGTGTACTTCTCACCATCTCTGTGTGATTTACACTTTACACATTGTCCCATGGGAAAGGAGAGGTTTCTGCTAGGAAAATAAAGCGTGAAATGGTTAAAAAAGAAAAAAATGAAACAGGTAGCAAGAAAAAAATCTTGAGTTAGTTCCAGGTTTCTAAAAGTTCAGTTTTTTTCATGTTCAGGTTTTATTCATGTTTTATAAAGTTTGCAACGTTCAAGTCATGTGCCTGTTGCCTGTTTTTCTTTTTTTTTTTTCCCCAACCACCCTTTATTTTCCAGGTAGATCAACTGACTAACCGATGAAAACGCCGGCAGCACTGATGTGAATTCTGAGAGAAGCATTGCGCTGCTGTCAGAAGACACGTGAAGTCGGTGTATGCGGCGCTGCAAGACGAGATTTCTCCTCTGCAGGACAGGCACGCTTGCCCTGGCATATGAGCTGAGGAGAGGTGTTGGAGTTCATATGCTTTGGCAAACACTTTGTATCAAAAATCTGGCAAAGATGTCTTCTCCACACCGATCGATTGATCGATGTGAATGGAGAAATCACGCTTGCCAGGACATAGGAGCTGAAGTGGGTATGGATGTTTGGGCGGAGCTCCTATGTCCTGGCAACGCCAGGCCCTCTATTTTTTTGCATATTTTTGGCAGAGATTTTTTCATCCACATCGATCGATGCGAATGAGGAAATCTGTGCCGCTCATTTTTTCTTCAGCCCAGAGGCTGAACGGAAAAATCTCATTACCCGTATGCTCAATATAAGGAGAATAGCAGAAACTCCTAATGCTGGCCATACGTGTAATGATTATGGAGACCCTCAAATGCCAGGGCAGTACAAAAACCTCACATGTGACCCCATTTTGAAAGAAGACACCCTAAGGTATTCGCTGAGGGGCATATTGAGTCCATGAAAGATTGAATTTTTGTCACAAGTTAGTGGAAAGGAGACTTTGTGAAAAACAAAAATCAAATTCCGCTAACTTGTGCCAAAAATAATCTTGTATGAACTCACCATGCCCCTCACAGAATACCTTGGGTGTCTTCTTTCAAAATGGGGTCACATGTGGGGTATTTATACTGCCCTGGCATTTTAGGGGCCCTAAAGCGTGAGAAGAAAAATGCGTAAAAATGCCCTCCTAAAAGGTACTCATTGGAATTAGGGCCCTTTGCGTATCTTGGCTGCAAAAAGCACACATGTGGTATCGCCGTACTCAGAGAAGTAGGCAATGTGTTTGGGGTGTATTTACATATACCCATGCTGGGTGAGAGAAATATCTCTGTAAATTGACAACTTTGTATAAAAAATGGAAAAGTTGTCATTTACAGAGATATTTTTCACACCCAGTATGGGTATATGTAAAAATACACCCCAAAACACATTGCCCTACTTCTGCCGAGTACGGCGATACCACATGTGTGGCACTTTTTGCAGCCAAGATGCGTAAAGGGGCCCTAAACCAATGAGTACCTTTAGGATTTCACAGGACATTTCTACTCATTTGGATTCCAAACCGCTTCTCACGCTTAGGGGCCCCTAAAATGCCAGGGCAGTAAAAATACCCCACAAGTGACCCCATTTTAGAAAGTAGACACCCCAAGGTGTTCTGTGAGGGCATAGTGAGTCCATGTAAAATTTTATTTTTTGTCACAAGTTAGTGGAATATGAGACTTTGTAAGAAAAAAAAAGAAAAAAACATTTCGCTAACTTGAGACAAAAATAAAAACTTCCATGAACTCACTATGCCCTATCAGCGATACCTAGGGTGTCTACTTCAGAATGGGGTCACTTGTGGGGTATTTTATTGTCCCGGCATTTTAGGGTCCCTAAAGCGTGAGAAGGAGTTTGAACTAAATGCGTAAAATGCCTCAGAAATCTAAAGGTACTATTGATTTAGGGCCCTTAGATGTCTTGGCTGCAAAGCAGTACACATGTGGTATCGCTGCACTAGGAGAAGTAGGGCAATGTGTTTAGGTGTATTTTACATATACCCATGCTGGGTGAGAGAAATATCTCTGTAAATTGACAACTTTGTATAAAAATATTTAAAAGTTGTCATTTACAGAGATATTTTTCACACCCAGTATGGGTATATGTAAAAATACACCCCAAAACACATTGCCCTACTTCTGCCGAGTATGGCGATACCACATGTGTGGCACTTTTTGCAGCCAAGATGCGCAAAGGGGCCCTAAATCCAATGAGTACCTTTAGGATTTCACAGGGCATTTCTACTCATTTGGATTCCAAACCGCTTCTCATGCTTTAGGGGCCCCTAAAATGCCAGGGCAGTAAAAATACCCCACAAGTGACCCCATTTTAGAAAGTAGACACCCCAAGGTGTTCTGTGAGGGGCATAGTGAGTCCATGTAAAATTTTATTTTTGTCACAAGTTAGTGGAATATGAGACTTTGTAAGAAAAAAATAAAAAAATAAATACATTTCGCTAACTTGTGACAAAAATAAAAACTTCCATGAACTCACTATGCCCATCAGCGAATATCTTAGGTGTCTACTTTCAGAATGGGTCACTTGTGGGTATTTTTATTGTCCTGGCATTTTAGGCCCCTAAAGCGGAGAAGGGTTTGAATCCAAATGCGTAAAATGCCCAGTGAAATCTCTAAAGGTACTCATTGATTTAGGCTTAGTGCATTTGGCTGCAAAGTGTCACCATGTGGTATCTCGCACTCAGGGAAGTAGGGCAATGATTTTTGGGGTGTATTTTATATATACCCATACTTTGTGTGATAAATATCGCTGTAAACGACAACTTTTTAAAAATTTTATACAAAGTTGTCAATTTACAGTGATATTTCTCTCACCCAGCATGGGTATATGTAAAAATACACCCCAAAACACATTGCCCTACTTCTCCTGAGTACAGCGATACCACATGTGTGCCACTTTTTTGCAGCCAAGATGCGCAAAGGGCCCTAATTCCAAAGAGTACCTTTAGGATTTCACAGGGCATTTTTACGCATTTGGATTCTCACGCTTTAGGGGCCCCTAAAATGCCAGGGCAGTAAAATACCCCACAAGTGACCCCATTTCTGAAAGTAGACACCCTAAGGTATTCGCTGATGGGCATAGTGAGTTCATGGAAGTTTTTATTTTTGTCACAAGTTTATGGAAATGAAATTTTTTGAAAAAAAAAAAACATTTCCGCTAACTTGTGACAAAAATAAAAACTTCCATGAACTCACTATGCCCCTCAGTGAATACCTTAGGGTGTCTACTTCGAAATGGGGTCATTTATGGGGTATTTCTACTGTCTGGGCATTGTAGTACGTCAGGAAACAGGACAGGTGCTCAGAAAGTCAAAGTGCGGAAATTCACTTTTTTGCACCATAGTTTGTAAACGCTATAACTTTTACCCAAACCAATAAATATACACTTATTGCATTTTTTTTATCAAAGACATGTAGAACAATAAATTTTGAGAAAATTTATATAGAAATGTAGTTTTATTTGACAAATTTTCAAACAGAAAGTGAAAAATGTCATTTTTTTGCAAAAATTTCGGTAATTTTTGATTAATAGCAAAAAAAGTAAAAATGTCAGCAAGAATGAAATAGCACCAAATGAAAGCTCTATTAGTGAGAAGAAAAGGAGGTAAAATTCATTTGGGTGGTAAGTTGTATGGCCGAGCAATAAACGGTGAAAGTAGTGTAGTGCAGAATTGTAAAAAGTGGCCTGGTCATTAAGGGTGTTTAAGCTAGGGGGGCTGAAGTGGTTAACATGAAGTCAGCCATGTGTGCCAGAGTACCAACGGGCAAGACGTCGATGTCAACTTTAAGATGACTCTCCATACCCTCATCCTCCTCCTCTTCTGCCCATCCACGCCAAACAGATGGAATTAAAGTTCCATGGGTACTAGCCTCTGTAGCAGAGGCAAGTGTCTCCAGCTCCTCCTCCTCTTGATGGCCCAATTCGCGCTGAGAAGACGTCTGCCACATTCAGAGCGTCCTCCTTAATTGTGAGCAGCGATCGTTTGAGTAAACACAACAGTGGGATGGCTACGCTGATAATAGCATTATCGCCACTAACCATCTGTGTGGATTCATCAAAGTTTTTTGAAACCTCACATAGGTCTGACCTCAATGCCCACTCCTCACTTGTGAATAGTGGCAGCTGACTGGAAAGGTGACAACCATGTTGCAGCTGGTATTCCATAACTGCCCTCTGCTGCTCACAAAGCCTGGCCAACATGTAGAACGTAGAGTTCCACCGCGTGCTCACATCGCACAACAGTCGGTGAGCTGGAAGCCGCAAGCGCTGCTGCAGCGTTGACAGGGCGGCTGAAGCTGTGAATAACTTTCAGAAATGGGCACACAAGCGGTGTGCCTTCACTAGTAGTTCCTGCAAATTGGGGTAGGTTTTGATAAACTGCTGAACCACTAAGTTTAAGACGTGGGCTAGGCATGAAATGTATGTCCGGTTGCCGAGCTCCAAAGCCGCCACCAAGTTACAGCCATTGTCAGACACAACCAAGTCTGTTTGTAGGTTGAGTGGCGATAGATACAGCTCAGTCTGCTCCCTTATACCCTGCCACAGCTCTGCGGTGGTGTGCTGTTTGTCCCCTAAATAGATCAGCTTCAAAACTGCCTGTTGATGCTTACCCACAGCAGTGCTACACTGCTTTCAGCTAGCAAATGATGGCTGACTGCTGTTGGAAGTGGAAGTGGAGGAAGCGGCGGAGGAGGAAAAGTGGGGGCTGGAGCCAGTAACATAGCTGCTGGCAGAGACCCTGATGGACGTAGGGCCTGCAATCATGGGCGTGGGTAGCATCTGTGCCATCTCAGAGTACGACTCACCCCTGGCCTCCACAACATTCACCCGGTGTGCAGTTAGGGAAATGTAGCATCCCTGGCCACCAGCACTTGTCCATATGTCTGTGAGGTGGACCTTACCAGTAAGTGCGTTGGTCAGGGCATGGGTGATGTTCTGGGACAAATGCTGGTGTAAGGTGGGCACGGCACAAATAGTGGCGACTGGGGACTGTGTACCAAGGGACGGCCGCCGACATTGGGCTGCGGAAGGCCTCAGTGTCCACAAGCCTAAATGGCAACATTTCAAGGGCCAGTAATTTCGAAAGTTGCGCATTTAGTGCTATGGCTTGTGGCTGGGTATTTGCGTTTGCGTTCAAATGCCTGTGTTATCGACATTTGGACGCTGCGCTGGGACAGGGGAAGTGGGTAACACAGGGGAAGTGGAGGCAGTGGTGGGACCCACAGACGCAGAGTGTGGACCCAGGCGTTCGACCCACTTATTAGGGTGCTTGGATGCCATGTGGCGGATCATGCTGGTAGTAGTGAGGTTGCTAGTGTTCACGCCGTGGCTCATTTTGGTACGGCACAGGTTGCAAACTACCACTCTCTTGTCGTCTGCGCTTTCCTCAAAAAAGCGCCATACTGCGGAACACCTACCCCTTGGCAAGGTAGATTTACACATGGGGGTGCCCGGTGTAACTGTTGCGGGTCTGTTTGGTGTGGGCCGACGTCTCCTTTTTGAAACCCCACTGCCTCTTCCAGATTGTTGAGGTGCTACGGATCCCTCCCCCTCTGTACTGCTGTCCTCGCTCGGCTTCCCATCATCCACCACCTCCTCTTCCACTTCCTAACTCTGCTCATCCTCCTGACTTAACCTAACCACCACCTCAGTGATTGCAACTGTGATTGCCATTCACCACCGTCATCTTCTTGAGACTGTGAAGGCTCAAGAGGTTGGGAATCAGAGCACAATATCTCTGGTACCTCTTTAAGCGTGCTTGGAGAGAGTGGCAAACAAAGTACTGGCGATTAAAAGAGGTCATGTAAATATCCGAGTTTGGGATCACTTGTTTGGCCAGACGCGACATGGTGGGAGGAAGGAGGATCAGAGTGAGGATTCGGTTGACCAGACTCTTGGCCACAGAGACAGGACTTTGTGGAAGAGAGGGTGGTGCTTAATCGACTGAAAGCATTATCTTCTGCAATCGCACTGGTCCGACTTGGACAGTGTTGTCCTGCGCCGCCCAACTAAGTTGGGCATGAAGCTGGGTAAGGTGGATTTTTTTAGTTTTTTTCTGGCGCACTGGCAGCAGGCACAGTGTCATTGCGCCCAGGGCCATTGCCTCCGCTTTCACCATCAGCATCATGCACACTGCCCCCTCCCTTTGTGCTCGCCTTCTTCATACTAATGGTTTTGTCTGTAGATGTGGTGCAGATTGTTTTGTCCGCTAAAGACACAGGTTTCTGATGCAGGACAGTACTGGATACAGAAAAGTACAGGTTTTCGGCACTACACTAGCCCAGAAAAAATGTAATTTTTACAGTACACACTGAATTGGCTTGCTGTAATGTACTAGAGACAGAAAAATTAATATTTTCGTCACTACACTAGGCCACAGATAATGAAATTTTTACAATACACACGGTATTGTCTTGCTATAATTTACTGGAGACAGAAAAATACGCTAGTGACCCCGACTCCCCTGACGAAGCCGCACGCAGCGGCGAAACATGTCGGGAGGGATGATAGTATAAAAGCTTTTAGCCAGGGCAGACATCAGGGAGCTTAATAATTAAATGACAGGGTCAGCATCAGCTAGCGAATGCAGGTTGATTGGTGGGCTCTTAGCAAGTGTGAGGTTGAGCCTATAAGACAATAATAGTGTGGTGGAGTGCACTAAAACCACGCATAATTAAGTGCACAGCCGTTTAGACAAGGATCTGGTTGTAGTTTGTGATTAAAGAGAAGCACTGCAGTAATTTCACACATCATGTAAAAGGAGTTAATGAGTTACATGCTGCCATGTGAGATCCCTGATACAAAATGGGACTCTGAAGCAGTTATAAAGGTAACCACTGACTGTCAATAGAGTGTTCTGCAGGAAAGCACATTTATATAACTGGCGCCTTGCCAATATATAAAAAAAAAGTAACAAACCACATCTCATAGATCCGTGTTTTTAATGGTAGTCTGTGGACTTCTTTATACTCGTGAATGAATCTTAAAAGACTCAACAATAAATAAAACACACTTGACACCACCAAATATAACTAATGTACTCAGCATAAAGTAAACAAACAGTTTTGACTGGCTCTGGAAATTGTTAGCTGGGAGTAAATTAACCCTGATGCATACCCTGATAGTTTTAATAATTGGTTGGGTATGCCTTATGGGTTTTAAGAATAATAAATAAAAGTGAACTTTTATGGTAAACTGTTAATTGAGACACCTAAATGGATATTGTGGTCGCTACAGACCTTTTGTGAAAATTGATTGTCATCCCAAGGGCCTCAATTTGGGCACTGGTTTGTAACTGTAATGTACTGGATATAGGAAAATACATATTTTCGGCACTACACTAGGTCACAGATAATGAAATTTGTACAATACACACTGTATTGGCTTGCTTTAATGTACTGGATACAGAAAAATAAATATTTTCAGCACTACACCAGGCCACAGATAATGACATTTTTACACTACACACTGTATTGGCCTGCTGTAATGTACTGGAGACAGAGAAATACAAATTTTCGGCACCACACTAGGTCACAGATAATGAAATTTTTACACTATGCACTGTATTGGCTTGCTGTAATGTACTGGATATAGAGAAATACAAATTTTTGGCAGGAGGGAGAAGGCTGTGAGCCCCACCCAAGACTGGCTGACCTGGCCCAGGCCTCACAGGTGCACCTAAATGTAGCCTGTGGATGAAAAACAGGTGTATAAACTCCTATGTAGATGTAGCCTGTTTTCCATCCACAGGCTACATTTAGGTGCACCTGTGAGGCCTGGGCCATATCAGCCAGTCTTGGGTGTGGCTCACAGCTAGTGACGAGCGGCAGGTGCCATATTCGATTTCGACGAAATTCGCGAATATTCGATAGAATATTTGTTTCATATTCGTCTAAATCGAATATTTGTCAATATCGCGATTAATATGCGATTTAAATAATCGCGTATTGCGATTGTAACTTAAGGCTACTCTCCTATTGGTTTGATATCTAGAATTAGCGAATATGACGAATGTATTTGTCATATTCCTCAAAACGAAGATAACGAAGTATTCTCCATCTTCGTTTTAGCTACCTATTCGTCAACTTTGCTAATTCTAGCAATCAAATAGGAAAGTTGACTATAGAGACAGCTGTGTTTAATTCGCTATACGATTATATTGTTATTATTTTTTTTAATAAATAGAATAATTATAATAATTATCAAGTATTATAATTATTCTATTTATTTAAAAAAAAAAGAAAAGTAATATAATTGCATAGCGAATTAAACACAGCTGTCTCTATAGTGAACCTTCCTATTTGATTAATCCACAGAGGTCTTTGCGACCATAAACCCTTTTAGGGTGTCCTGACTGACATTACTAAAACATAACTTTTATTATTTTTAATTTAGGAAAAAGACAAAAGAAAAGAAAAATATTTTAAAATTTATCAGGGGTATCAGGGGATATTGTGATATAGTACCTATTTTCCACCATACAATTGTCGCCCACTCTTGAGGTCTTATGAGGTACTAGATTCAGAGAAAGAGGTTATCCTCAAAAGGTATTAAAAAGAGCATACAATCGTGCGAGAAACAAGAACAGGGAGGAGCTTTTGTTGAGTAAAAGAAAAAGTGAGGTCGAGGGGAAGAAAATCATAAGGTGCATTGCCACTTATGATAGCAAGTACCAACAGATGGTAAAAATCTTAAGAAAGCATTGGCACATCTTGATGAGTGATGGTGACCTGAGAGAAGTTTTGACCCCACATCCAAGTATCACCTTTAGAAGGGGGAAAAATCTAAAGGACTTCCTTGTTCATAGTTTTTTGCCAAAAAATACGGTACCCAATGAAAGCTGGTTGAGTATAAAAACGATGGGGTCATACCCATGTGGGCATTGTACCTTTTGTAGGTTTCTACCGAGAATAAAGAGATTCACGAATCCTGTTGATGGTCGAGAATACACCATAAATGAGTTCTTTAATTGCCGCAGCAGTGGAATTGTATATATAGCATCATGTACCTGCCCAAAATTGTACGTTGGCAAGACAGTTCAAGAATTGCGACGGAGGATTTCAGGGCATTTAAGCTCTATTACTACGGAAAAAGAAACTCCCCTGTTCAGACATATCTCCTACATCCATAATAAGAACGTGGAAGTGCTCAAATTTTGGGGGATCGCAAAGATAAAATTAGGCCCAAGGAAGGGTGACTTAGATCGTAGATTACTACAATCTGAAGCAAAATGGATTTGGAGGTTGAAGACGATGAGTCCACAGGGATTAAATGAAGGTTTTTCCTACACTGCCTTTATTTAAAACAGAAAGTGAATATATAATTGACATGAGAAGAGATTCCAGTGAATCCTGTAAAGAAAAATACAAAAACTCCAAAAAACCCCGGCCAACCACTCCTTTAATTTTGAAGAATAAAAATAAGTGCATTATCTGACATACATAATTGAGGATCACTGAAAATAATGAGACACATGAGCGGGTATATTACAATAGGGCATATAAGATATATACGTTAATTCATAGCACTAGGTATACTAGATATAGAAGACCGTGATTAATAATAAAAAATAAAAAATAAAAAATATTAAGGGATACGATATGTCCCCAAAAGATATATGAATTAATTGATGAAAATTGTAACCAAGTAGTATAAAAGTTACTCAATGGATCAAGTTAAATTCGATGTGGGGTCAAAATTAAAATAGAAATACTGTAAAATCACGTAGTGCTCAACGTATTATATACAATATTGGAAAATGAATAGATATGGTAAACTGGTTAATAGGTCAACAAATATTAGGAATATATATCTTTATAGAGAAAACAGTAATTTGCCCTATGAGAGGTTAATATAAAATCAAATGATTGACATGTGTCAATGTGTCAATGTGACACATGTGACATGTGTCAAATTAATGACATGTGTCAATCAATAAATAAATAATATAAAAATATGCAGTTCATACAAAATAATGTAAAGATTAATAAATATGGGAGAGTGAGGATTAGTATAGAGATATCAAAATCATGAATATTCAAACATCAATATTATGTGCCTTTAAAAATAGAATAGGTTATGTATGTAAGCTCTCTTATAATGAATGTGTGAATCAATAAATAATTTTAAAATCATGCAGTTCATATTACTTGTATGTTCATGAATCGCTAAAATAGATTTAACCACATCAGCCCCCCTAGCTTAAACACCCTTAATGACCAGGCCACTTTTTACAATTCCGCACTACACTACTTTCACCGTTTATTGCTCGGTCATACAACTTACCACCCAAATGAATTTTACCTCCTTTTCTTCTCACTAATAGAGCTTTCATTTGGTGGTATTTCATTGCTGCTGACATTTTTACTTTTTGCTATTAATCAAAAATTACCGAAATTTTTGCAAAAAATGACATTTTTCACTTTCTGTTGTAAAATTTTTCAAAAAAACTACATTTCTATATAAATTTTTCTCTAAATTTATTGTTCTACATGTCTTTGATAAAAAAAATCCAATAAGTGTATATTTATTGGTTTGGGTAAAAGTTATAGCGTTTACAAACTATGGTGCAAAAAGTGAATTTCGGCATTTTGAAGCAGCTCTGACTTTCTGAGCGCCTGTCATGTTTCTTCAGGAGCTAGAATGTCAGGAAAGTATAAATACCCCCAAATCACACCATTTTAGAAAGAAGACACCCCAAAGTATTCGCGGAGGGGCTTGGTGAGTTCATGTATCATTTCATTTTTTTCACAAGTTAGCGGAAAATGACACTTTCTGAGAAAAAAAAAAAAAAAAAGTTTCAATTTCTGATAACTTCTGGCAAAAAAAAAAAATCTCAGACGGACTCACTATGCCCCTCAGTGAATACCTTGGGGTGTCTACTTTCCGAAATGGGGTCATTTGTGGGGTGTGTTTACTGTTCTGGCATTTTGGGCGGGGCTAAATTGTGAGCCGCCATGTAAAACCTAAAGGTACTCGTTGGAATTTGGGCCCTTTGCGCACCCAGGCTGCAAAAAGTGTCACTCATGTGGTATCGCCGTACTCAGGAGAAGTAGGGCAATGTGTTTTGGGGTGTATTTTTACATACACCCATGCTGGAGTGAGAGAAATATCGCTGTAAATTGTCAACTTTGTATAAAAATTTTTAAAAGTTGTCGTTTACAGAGATATTTTTCACACAAAGTATGGGTATATGTAAAAATACACCCCAAAGCTGCCTACTTCTCCTAAGTCAGCGATACCCATGTGTCCACTTTTGCAGCTTAGTGCAAAGGCCTAAACAATGAGTACCTTTTAGAATTTCACAGGGCATTTTTACGCATTTGGATTCCAGACTTCTTCTCACGCTTTAGGGGCCCCTAAAATGCCAGGACAGTATAAATACCCCACATGTGACCCCATTTTGGAAAGAAGACACCCCAAGGTATTCTGTGAGGGGTATGGTGAGTTCATGTAAAATTTTATTTTTGTCACAAGTTAGTGGAATATGAGACTTTGTAAAAAACAAAATTAAAAAAACAAAAAAAACAATTTCCGCTGACTTGTGCCAAAAAATAAAAATTCTGTGGACTCACCATGCCCCTCACAGAATACCTAGGGGTGTCTTCTTTCCAAAATGGGGTCACATGTGGGGTATTTATACTCACCTGGCATTTTAGGGGCCCCTAAAGTGTGAGAATCCAAATGCAAAAAAATGGCCTGTGAAATCCTAAAGGTACTCATTGGTTTTAGGGCCCCTTTGCGCATCTTGGCTGCAAAAAATGTCACACATGTGGTATCGCCGTACTCAGGAGAAGTAGGGCAATCTGTTTTGGGGTGTATTTTTATATATACCCATACTGTGTGTGAGAAATATCGCTGTAAGCGACAACTTTTTAAATTTTTTATTCAAAGTTGTCAATTTACAGAGATATTTCTCTCACCCAATATGAGTATATGTAAAATACACCCCAAGCTACATCACCTACTTCTCCTGAGTGCTAGCGACTACTATGTGTGCACTTTGCAGCCAAGATCTCAAAGGCCTAATTCAATGAGTACCTTTTAGGAAGGGCATTTTTACGCATTTTTCTTCTCACGCTTTAGGGCCCCTAAAATGCCAGGGCAGTATAAATACCCCACATGTGACCCCATTTTGGAAGAAGACACCCCAAGGTAATCCGTGAGGGGCATGGTGAGTTCATAGAAGATTTTTTGGCACAAGTTAGTGGAAATTGATTTTTCATTGTTTTTCTCACAAAGTCTCCCTTTCCGCTAACTTTTGACAAAAAGTTTAATTTTTCATGGACTCATTATGCCCCTCAGCGAATACCTTGAGGTGTCTTCTTTCCAAAATGGGGTCACATGTGGGGTATTTATACTGCCCTGGCATTTTAGGGGCCCTAAAGCGTGAGAAGAAAAATGCGTAAAAATGCCCTCCTAAAAGGTACTCATTGGTTTTAGGGCCCCTTTGCGCATCTTGGCTGCAAAAAGTGTCACTCATGTGGTATCGCCGTACTCAGAAGAAGTAGGGCGATGTGTTTTCAGGTGTATTTTTACATATACCCATGCTGGGTGAGAGAAATATCTCTGTAAATTGACAACTTTGAATAAAAAAATTAAAAGTTGTCGTTTACAGCGATATTTCTCACACAAAATATGGTTATATGTAAAAATACACCCCAAACATGTGCCCTACTTCTCCTAGTCGGCGATACCACATGGTGACTTTTGCAGCCAAGATCGCAAAGCCCTAAACCAATAAGTACCTTTAGGATTTCACAGGACATTTTTACGCATTTGGATTCTCACGCTTTAGGACCCCTAAAATGCCAGGGCAGTATAAATACCCCACATGTGACCCCATTGTGGAAAGAAGACACCCCAAGGTATTCCGTGAGGGTATGGCGAGTTTACAGAAAAAAAATTTGGCACAAGTTAGCGGAAATGGTATTTTTATTTATTTTTTTTTTTTACAGTCTCACATTCCACTAACTTGTGACAAAAAATAAAATTTTGCATGAACTCACCATACCCCTTACGGAATACCTTGGGGTGTCTTCTTTCTAAAATGGGGTCACTTGTGAGGTTTTGTACTGCCCTGGCATTTTAGGGGTCTCCTCAATCATTACACGTATGGCCAGAATTAGGAGTTTTGCGATTCTCCTTATATTGACCATACGGGTAATGAGAATTTTTTCCGTTCAGCCTCTGCGCTGAAAGAAAAAAATGAACGTCACAGATTTTTCCATTCACATTGATCAATGTGGATGAAAAAATCTCTAAAAAATGTGCAAAAAAAAGAGGGAAAAGCTATAAAGCTGCGATCGCTAAGGGACCCTAAGGCCTCATTCAGCGTCCGCAATTCTGTTCCGCAAAATTTTGCGGAACAGGAGTGTGGATACATTCAATTCTATGGGGACAGACTTTGTCCCGCTCGGATCCATAATTGCGGATCCGTGGTGGAGATCCGCAAAAGTATAGAACATGTCCTATTCTTGTCCGCAATTGCGGATAAGAAAAGGCATTTTCTATATAGTTCTGGCAATGTGCGGATCCGCAAAAATGCGGAAAGCACATTGCTGGTGTCCGTGTTTTGCGGATCAGCGGATTTGCGGATCCGTGGATCCGCAAAACACATGCGGACATCTGAATGAGCCTTACAGGGGGTGATCAGTGACAGGGGGTGACAGGGGGTGATCAGGGGGTGACATGGGAGATCAGGGGTTAATCAGTGACAGTGGGGGTGGTGGGTGGGTGGGGGCGGTGGGGGGGTTGTGTGGTGATTGGTGCACTTTGATATTTTTTCTCTGGTGGTCCCAAGCAAAGGGACCACCAGAGAAGCGAGCAACAAGCAGATCAGGCGCTGTTCACAGAACAACGTCTGATCTGCGATTTTTTCTGCCATATACAGCCTGCCAGCGCACGATCGGCGCTGGCAGGCTGTAGTATAACTACATGCAAACGCGCCGATGGCGCGCATTGCGCATGTGCGGGCGCGTGCTCGCGTCATCTCGCGTCTCGCGAGATGACGCGCCGATGCGTCGGATCAGAAGAGCCCGGCCGCCGCGAGAACGCGATCCTGCGTGCGGCGGTCCGGGAGTGGTTAATGAATGTCAGAAATATACACGTAAAAAACAGAACAGATTGCTCTGTGGTATTATCTCTGATACATATACATAGAATCGGACATGTAACCATCGATGAGTCCGGTCTGTTTAATGTGAGCGGCAATCTGCTGGAGTGGTCTGGAGATCGCGATTGGAGGCGGTGTCTGGGGACCGCAAGGTGCGCATAAAAGGGCGTCACTGGTGGCGCGCGGCACACTAAGATAGCCCCGACTCCCTTGACGAAGCCGCAGTGAGCGGTGAAACATGTCGGGAGGGGCGGTAGTGCGGCATGATTTTTAGACAGGGTGAAATTGTATCAGGGTGAAATTAGGATACAATAGATCCACCGTGCTTGGAGATTAGGATGAGGTGGTAATTAGGGAGCAGTGGCACGAAATATTGTCAGCGGCAGTCAGTGAGCGTCCCTGTACGGGATCAAACAAACACTGAGTGCAATTAAGTGGCCAATTGGTGTAGAAAGCAATATGGCAACATTGTATATGAATGAGAGTTGTTATTTAAGCACGAGTCAGTGATTTGTGTACATAAACAAACACTGAGCTGACTGAACAGCTGATAATATACAACGTTACAAAGAAAATAATAGTAGCAAACTGAATGAGCAATATATAATAGGAAGTGTCAAAACTGCATATTCCACCTAATATATACAGAAAGGTCGCAGTAAGCTATTTTGATACAAATGAGTTTAAAAAAATAAACAGAAGTAAATATTGTGACAAATAGCCTACAGCGCCAACCTCATAAGACCCCAAGAGTGGGCGACAATTGTATGGTGGAAAATAGGTACTATATCACAATATCCCCTGATACCCCTGATAAATTTTAAAATATTTTTCTTTTCTTTTGTCTTTTTCCTAAATTAAAAATAATAAAAGTTATGTTTTAGTAATGTCAGTCAGGACACCCTAAAAGGGTTTATGGTCGCAAAGACCTCTGTGGATTGTTT
Source organism: Bufotes viridis (assembly GCA_033119425.1). NCBI lineage: Eukaryota > Metazoa > Chordata > Amphibia > Anura > Bufonidae > Bufotes > Bufotes viridis. Next base: position 135,550,278 of record CM065590.1, read on the forward strand.
ATATTGATACCCTGAGGTGTCCTGAAAGGGGTTCTTTGTGCTTTATTCCTATTTGATTGCTAGAATTAGCGAAGTTGACGAATAGGTACAGTAGCTAAAACGAAGATGGAGAATACTTCGTTATCTTCGTTTTGAGGAATATGACGAATACATTCATCATATTCGCTAATTCTACCAAGCCAACTATTGGAAACCAGGTCTAAGTTTAAATCACAATGCGATTAATTCAAGTTATATTAATCGCATTGCAATTGCAACTTAGCACTGCTATATTACATATAAGGCTAGAATTAATGAATATGGAATATAGCAGTGTTAAGTTGAAATCGCAATGCGATTAATATAACTTGAAGTAATCACATTGCGATTTCAACTTAGCACTGCTATATTCCATATTCGTTAATTCTAGCCTAATATGTAATATTGCAGTGCTAAGTTGCAATCGCAATGTGATTAATATAACTTGAATTAATCACATTGCGATTTAAACTTAATTCTGGTTTTCCTATGGTTGGCTTGGTAGAAGAAGATGGCGATTGACGAATGTATTATGTAGAACTACTTTTGGGAAGTGGGAAAGAAAAAAATATAACAATAAAAAAAATAAAACGAATATTCGAAATAGCGAATATATAGAGTGCCAATATTCGCTAAAAAAAATCGCTATGCGAATATTCGCGCTCAACACTACTCACAGCCTTCTCTCTCCTCCCATTTCTTTACAGAGAAATACAAATTTTCGGCACTACTCTAGGCCATAGATAATGAAATTTTCACAATACACTCTGTATTGGCTTGCTGTAATGTACTAGATACAGAGAAATACAAATTTTCAGCTCTACACTAGGCCACAGATAATGACATTTTTACACTACACATTGTATTGGCTTGCTTTTATGTACTAGATACAGAGAAATACTAATTTTTGCCACTACACTAGGCCACAGATAATGACACTTTTACAATACACACTGTATTGGCTTGTTATAATGTCCCGGAGACAGAAAAATAAATATTTCCGGCACTTCACTAGCACAGAGATAATATAATTTTTACAATACACGCTGTATTGGCTTCCAGTAAGGTACTGGATACAGAAAAATACAGATTTTCGGCACTACTCTAGGCCAGAGGTAATGTAATTTTTACAATATACACTGTATTGGCTTGCTGTAATGTACTGGGTACAGAGAAATACAGATTTTTGGTACTACACTAGCCCAGAGATAATGTCATTTTTACAATACACCCCGTATTTGCTTACAGTAAGGTACTGTATACAGAAAAGCAAAGATTTTCAGTAGAGATGAGCGAAATTCAAAAATTAGTTCGGCGTTCGGGTTGGGGTAATCGCCGCATCCCGTTATGGATTCCACTACCGCGGGCTATCCAGGCATATGGAATCCATAAGGGGCGGCTTCCACGAACCCAAACTTTGGAAAAGCCGAAGGACCTGGGGTGACGTCACCATCATGTGATCAGTGCAGGGGGCGTGGCTCAGCACTGGATTTGAGTAGTGGAATCCATAACGGGATTCGGCGATTACCCCAACCCGAACGCCGAATGTCGAACTAATTTTTGAAGTTCGCTCATCTCTAATTTTCAGCACTACATTAGCCCAGAGATAATGTAATTTTTACAATACACACTGTATTGGCTTCCAGTAAGGTACTGGATACAGAAAAATACTGATTTCCGGCACTACACTAGCCCAAAGATAATGTAATTATGACAATACACATTGTATTTGGATGTAGTTCTATATTGGATACAAATTTGTCCTAAGTTAAATGTATTCTTTCCGGGAATACTGTATATATGGTTGCGGCATAAACGCACACACAGATGTACCCAAAACTAGTTAACTATGGCCAAATTATAAATCACTCGCTGGAGTAATTAATATAACGGTTGCGGATTGAATGCACACACAGATGTGGCACAAGTTAGGTTCATTTCTCCAGAACAAATAATTTCTCTGATGGTGCAGTGTATATCTCAGTAGCAGGCACACTGTAGTGAATAAGCCCCTTTTTATAATGTCTGCCAACACACTGCTTTATGATGGTGCAGTGTATATCTCAGTACCAGGCACATTGTAGTGAATAAGCCCCTTTTTATAATGTTTGCCCAACACACTGCTTTATGATGGTGCAGTGTATATCTCAGTACCAGGCACACTGTAGTGAAAAAGCCCCATTTTTATAATGCCTGTCCAACACACTGCTTCATGATGGTGCAGTGTATATCTCAGTACCAGGCACACTGTAGTGAATAAGCCCCTTTTTATAATGTCTGCCCAACACATTGCTTTATAATGTTGCAGTGTATATCTCAGTACCAGGCACACTGTAATGAATAAGCCCCTTTATATAATATTTACCCAACACACTGCTTAATGATGGTGTATTGTAGATGTCACTAATCTGAAATCTTTCTGTCTTTTAGAAGTTAAAAAAGTGATTTTCAAGCCCTGCACTATCTGTCTCTTCCTGGTGACGCCTGTCCCTGATAGTGCTGAAGAAAACCCCTTCTTAGAAAAATAAAATAACAGGTGCTGCACTGCTGTCAAACACACTCTAGTCCTTAAAAGGACTGTTAGGTCTTTCAAAAAGGTTTTTGGAGTGAAATCAGTAAGTTTAGAGCAAAACGCTTTCTGTCCCTACCTACCGTCTGCTGTCCCTGACGCTGAATGAGCCAAGCGCCGGACCTTAGCTCCTATATGAAATGGTATCATGTGTTCCTGCCAGCCAATCAGTGTAAGGCTTACAGCTAACATGGCTATGGCCTTACACTGAGGGGAATTATTTACCTGGACCTTGATTGGCTGCTTAGAAGACGCCAAACGTGTGGGGAGAAGACTTAAGCATTGCGACGAATACACGTGGTGCTCGGCCGATTAAAGCTGAGCGCCGAGCATAGTGATGCTCGAGCTGAACCAATACTTGGCTGAGCATGCTCGTTCATCACTAGTTGCGTCCCTGGCCGAATGCTCTGGTCCCTGTGTCCCTGGTTAAGTGGACCTTCCCAGTAACTGTGTTGGTCAGGGCATGTGTGATATTACGGGACACATCTTGGTGTAAGGCGGGCAAGGCACACCTTGAAAAATAGTGGCGGATGGGGACTGCGGAGCGTGGAACGGCTGCCCACATCAGGCTGCGGAAGGCCTCAGTGTCCAAAAGCCTAAATGGCAACATTTCCATTGCCAGTGATTTGGAAAGCTGCACATTTAGTGCTATGGCCTTTGCGTGGGTGGCTGGGTATTTGCGCTCACATTCAAAGGCCTGGGGCAAGGGCATTTAGACGCTGTGTTAGGACACGGAAGTGGATGGTTGCTGATGGTGCTTGCGAAGGTACAGATGCAGGACGGGAGGCATTCGAGCCTGTGCCTACGACAGGGGATTGGTCAGCACGTAACATAGGGGAAGAGAAGGCAGTGGTGTGGGCCGCAAACACAGATTGTGGACCCAGGTTTTTCGTCCCACTTATTACGGTGATTGAATGCAATGTGGTGGATCATATTGGTGGTGATTAGGTTGCTAGTGTTTACACCCCGGCTCATTTTGGTATGGCACAGCTTGCTAACTACTATTCTTTTGTCATCCGCACTTTCCTCAGCAAACCGCCATACTGCAGAACACCTACCCCTTGGCAAGGGAAATTTCCGCAAGGGGCTGCTCCGTGGAACAGTTGCGGGCCTGTTTGGTGTGGCGCGCCTTCTCCCTTTTGCCACCCCACTGCCTCTTCCAGCCTGTTGCGGTGCTGCAGATCCCTCCCCCTCGGTACTGCTGTCCTCGCTCGGCTTTCCACCTTCTTTGGTTGGGTTAGTGACTTCATTGTCCACCACCTCCTCTTCTACTTCCTCACTCTGCTCATCCTCCTCACTTGTTGACCTAACAACAACCTCAGTGATTGAAAACTGTGTCTTATCCTCTCCTCTTCAATAACCTCTTGAGACAGTAATTGCCGTTGACTTATTGGCAACTGTGTCTCATCATCATCCACCTCATTAAACAGTAATTGCTGTTCCCCACCGTCATCTTCTTGTGACTGGGGATGCTCAAGAGTTTGGGAATAAGGGCATAAGATCTGTCCCTCTTCAAGTACGCTTGGCCAGAGGGCCAAATGAAGAAATGCCGATGAAAAGAGGTCCTTGGAATATCTGAGCGTGGGATCACTTGTTTGCCCAGACTCTCGATAGTGGGAGGAAGGAGGATCAGGGTGAGGATTCTGTTGACCAGACTCTTGGCTACTGCGACTGGACTTAGTAGAAGACAGGGTGGTGCTTAACCGAATGAAAGCATTATCTGCTGCGATCCAACCGACCACCTAGTTGCAATGGTTTGACCTCAAGAATGATGTCCTGCGCCGCCCTGCAAACTGCGAAATAAAGCTAGATATCGTGGATGATTGTTTTTCTTGTGCTCTGGCAGCAGGCACAGATTTAACGCGTCCAGGGCCACGCCCTCTGCGTCACGGCCACAAACCCCATCTCTTGCTGCTCGCCTTCTTCATATTAAATGTTATATATGCTTGAAAGTATGTCAAATGTACAGTAGCATAGGATTTGAAAGTGTATGCGCAAAAAAATGTAAAAAGGTATTTGGAATGTGGAAACGTCACACAGGAGATATCCTGCAGATAATGTCAATGCGATAACTAGCGGCTAATAAAAAGTTATAGGGAATGTCACAGGTATTTGGGATGAGGAAACGTTATACAGGAGAGGTACCACCGGTAATGTCACTGTCCTCAGCATCTACGGAAAAAGTACACTGTATGTCACAGATTTACACAGGAGATGTGGCACTGGTAATGTCACAGTTAGAAGCAGATACTGTCTATTGAAAAAGTACACTGTATGTCACAGATACATTTTTTAAGAACACATGTTACACTGCAGATATGGCACTGGTAATGTCACTGTCAGAAACGGACACTGTCTATACAAAAAGTACATTGTATGTAACAGATAGATTTTTTAAGCGCACACGTTACTCTGCAGATGTGGTGCTGGTAAATTCACTGTCTGCAGCATACACTGTCTACGGAAAAAGTACACTAGATGTCACAGATATTTTTTGGATGCGCACATTTTACACAAGAGATGTGGCTCAACCAATGTTACTGTCCGCAGCGGACATTATCTACGGAAAAAGTACACTGGATGTCACAGATATTTTTTGGATGCGCACACTTTACACTGGAGATGTGGTGCAGCTATTGTCACTGTCCACAGCGGACACCGTCTACGGAAAAAGTACACTGGATGTCACAGATCTTTTTTGGATGCGCACACATTACACTGCAGATGTGGCACTGGTAAAGTCACTGTCAGAAGTGGACACCGTCTATTGAAAAAGTACACTGTATGTCACAGATAAATTTTTTCAGCGCACACGTTGCAGTGCAGATGTTGCCCTGGTAATGTTATTGTCCGCAGCAGACACCGTCTACGGAAAAATTGCACTGGATGTCTCAGATATTTTTGGGATGCGCACACTTTACACTGGAGATGTTGCACAACTTATGTCACTGTCAGAAGACGGCACTATCTATTGAAAAAGTACACTGTATGTCAAAGATAAAAATTTTCAGCGCACACGTTACACTGCAGATGTGGCACTGGTAATGTCACTGTCAGAAACAGACACTGTCTATACAAAAAGTACACTGTATGTAACAGATACATTTTTTAAGCGCACACGTTACACTGCAGATATTGTGCTGGTAAAGTCACTGTCCGCAGCATACACCGTCTACGGAAAAAGTACACTAGATGTCACAGATAGTGTGGATGCGCACACTTTACACAAGAGATGTGGCACAACTAATGTCACTGTCCGCAGCTGACATAATCTACGGAAAAATTGCACTGGATGTCTCAGATATTTTTGGGATGCGCACACTTTACACAGTGGAGATGTGGCGCAGCTAATGTCACTGTCCGCAGCAGCACCGTCTACGGGAAATGTACACTGTATGTCACAGATAACATTTTTATGCGCACACCTTACATTGGAGATATTGCACTGGTAATGTCACTGTCAGAAATTTTCACCGTCTACCGAAAAAGTACACTGTATGTCAAAGATAATTTTTTAAGTGTACACGTTACACTGCAGATATGGCACTGGTAATGTCACTGTCAGAATAGGGCACCATCTATTGAAAAAGTACACTGTATGTCACAGATAAAAATTTTAAGCACACATGGTTACACTGCAGATGTGGCACTAGTAATGTCACTGTCAGAAACAGACAATGTCTATACAAAAAGTACACTGTATGTAACAGATACATTTTTTCAGCGCACACGTTACACTGCAGATGTGGCCCTGGTAATGTCATTGTCCGCAGCAGACACTGTCTATGGAAAAATTGCACTGGACGTCTCAGATACTTTTTGGATGCGCACACTTTACACTGGAGATGTGGCACAACTAATGTCACTGTCAGAAGAGGGCACCATCTATTGAAAAAGTACACTGGATGTCACAGATATTTTTGGGATGCGCACACATTACATTGCAGGGCTACAGATGTGGCTGCTGGTTGCAGAGTGCTGTTGCATTTCTGTATTTGTTAGTATATTTTGCCGTGGCTGCGTGCACCTGCATACAGGGACGTGCTGACTGACCCCGCCCCTTGTGTTTCTGTTCAATATATGTTGCAGGTGTGGCAGCCTTCTTTTCAGTCGTGCACACCTTGCTAGTTTGTCTGCCCCAGAGGCCGGTTTTAATCAGAGTAAGTATAAAAACTGAACTTGCATTCATAGTACCTGCTAGTAACCATCTGGCTCCAGCATGAGTATATATAGTGGGCTCAGCATGCATGTTGGTACCTGCATCCCTGGATCTAATGGAGGCGGCCTTGTAATAGCGAGTGGCTTATTACTTTTTCACATCAAATTGTACACCAAAGACCTCTAATAGCTTCTAGCATAGAGGCAGGGCAGAGTGCTGGTTGCAGAGTGCTGTTGCATTTCTGTAATTGTGTGGCACTGGTAAAGTCACTGTCAGAAGCGGACACCGTCTATTGAAAAAAAGCACTGTATGTCACAGATACATTTTTTCAGCGCACACGTTACACTGGAGAAATGGCACTGGGAATGTCACTATCAGAAACTTTCACCTTCTACCGAAAAAGTACACTGTATGTCAAAGATAAAAATTTTAAGTGCACACTTTACACTGCGGATGTGGCACTGGTAATGTCACTGTCAGAAGAGGGCACCATCTATTGAAAAAGTACACTGTATGTCACAGATCATTTTTTTAAGCGCACACGTTACACTGCAGATTTGGCAATGATAATGTTCCTGGCAGAAGCGGACACTGTCTATTGAAAAATTACACTGTATGTCAAAGATACATTTTTTAAGCACACACATTACACTGCAGATATTGCACTGATAATGTCACTGTCAGAAGCGGAAAAACGGAAAAGAACCGTCTACGGAAAAAGTACACCGGATGTCACAGATGTTTTTTGGATGCACGCATTTTACACTGGAGATGATGAGCAACTAATGTCACTGTCCGCAGTGGACACAGTCTATGGAAAAAGTACACTGATGTCACATATTTTTGGATGCACACAATTTACACAGGAGATGTGGCTCAGGTAATGTCATTGTCTGCAGCGGGCACTGTCTACGGAAATAGTACACCTGATGCCACAGATATTTTTTGGATGTGCACACTTTACATTGGAGACGTTGCTCATCTAATGTCACTGTCCTCAGCGGACACCGACTACGGAAAATGTACACTGGATGTCACAGATATTTTTTGGATGCGCACACTTTCCACTGGAGATGTGGCGCATCTAACGTCGCTGTCTGCAGAGGCCTAACTATTGCAAGCTATTTTGCAGTGGGTGCGCTAAAAATAGATATTGTTGCCACACACAATAGTCCCTAAAGGAGTTTTGGGTCTGTAAAGTTTTCGCTATTTAGCGCAGTTTGTGCTAAAAATAGATATTACTGCTGCCACACACAATTTTCCTTAAAAGGACTTTTGGGTCTCTGAGACGTTTTCTAATAAAAATATTCCTATATCACTCCCTACACTGTCTGTCCATTCCTCAGCACAGCTGTCCCTGAATATGCGTTCCGGCCTGCCAATCACTGTAATGCCAGTAAGCAACATGGCTACGGCATTACAGTGGGGGCAGCACTTACCTGCATGTTTATGGGCTGCCGAGCATTGAGCTCGAGCACATGCGGTATTCGGACAAATACCGCCATGTGCCGAGCATAGCGATGCTCGAGCAGAACTGGTGGTTAGCCGAGCATGCTCGCTCAACACTAGTCAGCAACAATGGCAGAAACATTCTGGCTATGCAAAATTTGGAGGAACTAACACATGCTTCCTTCATGGGTCATGTGATAACTTGAGAGGTGCAATATTTTCTGAAGTACTGTGTCTGGCATGAGGTGCTGGCCATGTCCAGGAGACTGTTCTCACATTTCAGACAATCTTATGTGACATGAAATGTCCCCAGCACAAATCATTCCTGTCTTCCAAATAAGAGGACTGTTCTTTGTAGTCTAACTTGTTTATTGGTAAAACTGGATTGTTGATTAATTGATTGGCAAAACAGGATTGTTTAATTGATTGGCAAAACAGAATTGTTTGGTAAAACTGCAAGAATACAAATAACATGTATAAGTATTAGGCATAGCGTAGCATGTACTATAACATTACATTAACACTGAAGCACATGGTAAAATGGCTGCCTGTACATAAGATTACATGTCTAGCTAACAGTAGTAGCAACTCCCTGGTTAACAATTACAATCAGCTGAACAGCTCTGCAACACACAATATCCCTGAATCAAAGGTAGATCTGTCACCAGATATACTTTTACAAGGATGGTGGAGTTTGAGAAGAAGATATGCAAAGCAAAGCTCTGCTGATGTGTCCTGGAGACTTATTTTTCCTGAAGAGGCTAGATGGCGAAACGCACGTCAAGGCGAGGATCAGCTTTCATTTCCCCTGACAATATCCAGGTAATACTCAGCAACACTTTATATTCCCTAATGCTTGTAGCCTATGCTATATTGTAAGTTAATGCACCATGTACATGGGTACTAGCCTTTAGCATTAGAGACAGGTCAGTGTAGATAGTGAGCTCTGTTTCCCTTTGCTTTACTTGCATTTCTGCAGGAATTGTACTGCACTCTGCACTCTGCACTTTAGTTTGCGAATTAGCTGTTGAACTGGATGTGTTAATACCAACTGAAATTTCTGATAGAAATCGATTGCCTGAGATAGAGTTTGTCATGCTAGATGCTGCTGATCCCAATTTCTCCCTGAATATATTGTAATTTTAGAGTTCCAGATATTATTAGTGTTGTTTGTAAAAAGTTTACAATAAAATGTACATTATTTATTTTGTGGTTGAATATACTCTTTGTTTGGGATAAGATAGACATGAAAGCGTCTGGTTTCATTGCAAATATATCCTAGGACTACCTTGCTGTCCGTATAAGACTTAACTTCCTCGATTTCCAGGTTAATTCCTGTTGTTATAAGCACAGCAGCGCAGAGCTCCAGTCTGGGTATCGTGTGTTCATGCAGTGGCGCCAGTTTGGTCCGGCTCGTGACAAATCCTATATGGCATCATTCTTTGACACCAATGGTCTTTAGGTATGCTATGACTGCAATCGCCTTGACTAAAGCATCACAGAAGATATACAGTTGTGTTCAAAATTATTCAACCCCCACTGAAATTGAGTGTTTTGGCCAATTTGACATTGATTTTGAACATTTCAGTCATCTTGTTTACAATTAAATCAAAGAGGCACTTGTAAGTCAGACAAATATAACATAACATTTATAATGAAATACCACAAATGTCTTTTCTGTGCTCACATCATTATCAGTTTTATTCAACCCCCAAGTGACATTAAATCTTAGTACTTAGTACAACATCCTTTTCCAGTTATAACAGCTTTTAAACGTGAAGCATACTGTAGCTTGACACAAGTGTCTTGCAGCGATCTACGGGTATCTTCGCCCATTCTTCATGGGCAAAAGCCTCCAGTTCAGTCACATTCTTAGGCTTGTGCGCTGCAACTGCTCTCTTTAAGTCCCACCAGAGGTTCTCAATAGTATTTAAGTCTGGTGACTGTGATGGCCACTTCAAAATGTCCCAGCCTTTAATCTGCAACCATGCTCTAGTGGACTTGGAGGTATGCTTGGGATCATTGTCCTGTTGAAAGGTCCAACGTCTTCCAAGCCTCAGATTTGTGACGGACTACATCACATTTTCATCCAATATCTCCTGGTACTGAAGAGAATTCATGGTACCTTGCACACGCTGAAGCTTCCCTGTACCTGTAGAAGCAAAACAGCTCCAAAGCATGATTGACCCCCCCACCATGCTTCACAGTAGGCAAGGTGTTCTTTTCTTCATAGGCCTCCTCCAAACATAGCGTTGATCCATGGGCCCAAACAGTTCTAATTTTGTTTCATCAGTCCACAGAACACTATCCCAAAACTTTTGTGGTTTGTCCACATGACTTTTGGCATACTGCAGTCGACACTCTTTATTCTTTGGAGACAGCAAGGGGGTGCGCCTGGGAGTTCTGGCATGGAGGCCTTCATTACGCAATGTGCGCCTTATTGTCTGAGCTGAAACTTCAGTACACGCATCTGACAAATCTTTTTTCAGTTCCTCAGCAGTCACACTGGGACTTTTCTCCACTTTGCGCTTCAGGTAGCGCACAGCAGTCAAAGTCAGCATCTTCTTTCTGCCACGACCAGGTCGTGTTTCAACAGTGCCCTTTGCCTTGAATTTGCGAATTATGCTTCCTATGGTGTCTCTTGGTATGTTTAACATCTTTGCAATCTTCTTATAGCCATTGCCCTTCCTGTGAAGAGAAATCAGCTCTTCTCTTGTCTTCCTGGACCATTCTCTTGACTTCACCATGTTTGTAAACACTCCAGTAAATGTCTAGAAGGAGCTGAGTATCACCGTCATTTTAAATCTGCCTAATTGGTGCTTATTATGCTTGATTGCTGCTCCTTGACATCCACAGGTGTTTTCAATACCTGATCGAAAACACTTGAATGAACCTCTGTTCTTAAGAGTGGTAGTCTTTAAGGGGTTGAATAATTGTGTCAATGAAGAAATCACAAAAAAAAACATTTAATACTGTATTACAAAAACAATTGATGTCATTTTAGTTGCATTTGGTTCTTTAAAAAGTCCTTGTAAGATTTCATTCTGAACACAATTACAAATGTACACTAAATTCCCTAAAACCCTCTACAGCATTGAGGGTTGAATAATTTTTAACACAACTGTACAGTACTTTGCTTGTTTACTTCAGTTGATGGCATTGAAGCATTGGGTTGTGCCATGTGAAGGCTGAACAAAGCGTCGAGAGACTTCTTCCAACCTGTCCACAAGTCCTTTTTCTCTGCAGGAAGCGGGTCATCCCAATCCGACATCTCTGTGGTGAAGTTTCTCAACATCATTTTGCTTTGGATAGTAACAGGCGCTGAAAATCCCAGAGGACCATATAAGCTGTTTATAGTGGACAAAAGTCCTCTGCGTGTGAAGGGCTTTTCTTCCTTGCTGATTTGGAAGTTTAATGTGTCTGTCTTTAAATCCCAGTGCAAACCGAGGCTCCCCTGCATGGGAAGGGAGTTGGTGCTAAGATACAAGTCCTTTAGATCACTTGAATGGTTTTGGGGTGAGAAGGCCTCCATTAACTCACGGCTGTTGAAGGCGATTTTGTGTAACCTCAAATTAGATAGAGCGAGCATCTCTTTTCAAGAGAGTGGTCTCATTCATGGGTGTGGATTTCAAACAGTTGTCCATGTAGAAATCCTTTTCCACAAAGGATCTGACATCTGACCCATACTTTGTTTCACCCTCTCAGGCTGATTTGCTTGTGAAATCCTTTTCCACAAATGATCTGACATCTGACCCATACTTTGTTTCACCCGCTCGAGCTAGATGTCTGAGACCATAGATAGTAATTGCAGGGGAAGGACTGTTTCTGAAGATGTGCACTCTCATTCGATACTCTACAATGTCTTCATTGGGGTCGTTGTTGCGGTACCAGAAGAACCTCAAGTAGTTTCTATGTTCTACCTTACCGAGGAAGCAGTGTAACATCTGTTGTATGTCGGCCATAAATGAGACAGAATCTCTGCGGAAGCAGAGAAGTACCTCTATCTAGAAGTCTGTTGTTGAGGTCTGGACCAGACAGTAAGGCCTTATTCACACGTCCGTTGTGTTTTGCGGATCCACGGATCCACAAAACACGGACATCGGCGATGTGCGTTCCGCAATTTGCGGACCGCACATCGCCGGCACTCTCATAGAAAATGCCTTTTCTTGTCCGCAATTGCGGACAAGAATAGGACATGTTCTCTTTTTTTCGGGAACGCAATTGCGGACCCGGAAGTGCGGATCCGCAATTGCGGACCTGGCCGGGACATCGTCTGTCCCCATTGAAACTAATGGGTCCGCAATTCTGTTCCGCAAAATGCGGAACAGAATTGCAGACGTGTGAATAAGGCCTAAGACATCATTTAGCGAGACGCTTTCGCACCTGGCACTCAAGACAAATACTACTCGTATCTGCCCTAGTTTTTTAGGATGATACATGCTTAATATAGGTAAGTACCAACACTCCTCGAAATTTTGGAGCATGGGTGCCATTTCTGTATGGTTGTTCAGATATATTCTTTCCATGAAGATAAAGAAATGTTCTCTCGTCTCTGGTGTCTTCTGAAGTTTATGTTTGAGTGAGATAAATCAACTCTTTGTTGTAAATCGTTCTTTGTTGTAAGGTAAGCTTTGTCACCGCGGTTTAAAAGGTAACGGTGCAACCCAGCTTTTTTACTTGTCTTTTACTATTCCTTGATCCATGATACCCAAGAACAGCCTGTTTTCATCCTTTTTAATTAAGGTGTATTGCTTATCCTTTTATTTACCGCTGATTTTCCACATTTTATCAGATATCAATCTCAATAGCTTCATTGTGGACACCTTTTATTGAATATATTTTACTGAATGCTAATTAATAAATATACGCATTGTGTCCTATTCTGCCTCCAGATTTTAGTGTGCCGCTCTCACGTGTTAGTATCTTCCTAATCATTTTGCCTGACTGGGTGAGTCAGCTATCAGATCTGAGCACCTTAATTTATTAATTTAGGTTAGGTGAGCCACCACCCTTTTCTATACAAAACTGGGATCATCCTTGCCTGTTGAGCAACAAAGTCTACAAACACCATGAAGGGGAGGGAGGGGGGAATAGGACATTATGAAACTGTTTATAGTGGGAACCATGCTTGATCCACTTCTCCTGTATATTATAAGGGAGATTTTGGACAATCGGATTGACACCTCTGTACAAGTCACTGAGTTCCCTACCCACTGTTCGTGGAAAATTATCAATTCTCTTATATAAAGCATTTTCTATAGCTTCTCTTGACCAGTAACAATCATCAAGTCTTTCCCACACCATCTTTAGGCCTTTGCCTAGATAATTTAGGTTTAAGTCTCTGATTCTTTTGGTGTGTTCAGCAGACTCGCTTCCAAGCCACTTTACCAAGAGATCTAACTCCTCCCTACAGGAAAGATCTAAGTCTCTAATTGCTTTTTGGAAGGAGGCTCACCATGTCCTCTAGTTGTTGGGACGATCAGTGAACTTTATAAGTCCTTTGGTAACCAGCTCCGATTTAGCAAAGAACTTAGCGAAGTCCATGGCGGCCTGGTTAGCCCCAATACTTCCCTATGTGTTGCTGTTATGTTGCGTGTGTGGTGTATCAGCATATTTTTTTAGGGATTTCTGGCTTAGGGAAGTCTGTGCAATACTGTTCTAATGCAAAGGTTGTCCCTTTAAGTCGAAGCAAAGGTTGTTGCTTTCATTCTGCAGGGCGGTAGTTGTGGTCAGCTTCGTATTGTCGCATACCATCCTGCTGGAGGTATTGTGGTTCAAGGTAGGATCTTTGGCACTTTGTATAAGCTGGTTGATATACTGGATCATAGTTGTCATCTGTCTTGAGATGCTGATGGACATATTCTGAGATGCTCTGTGCTGGATCTTGTTGATCTAGGTCTAACCCAAGTACTTCAGGGTGTTTATCAAATTCGGGGAACTCCATGGCTTCTAGCAACTCTGCTTTGGCTACTCCACCTGCCGCTACTTTCCCTTCAGTGAGTTTTTCCAGTGACGCTTGCAGGCATGCTCTCTCTATTTCCATTGACGCTTGCAGGCATGCTCTCTCTTTCTTTAGTTGAATCTCTTGTGCAGCAAAGGAAGACCTTACTTTTGCAGCCTCAGCTTCTGCAGGGACTAGAGCAGCCATTTCTTTTTTTGAGGACATACTAGAGTAGCTTGTTCTTGACCTGGTCCTGTATGATGATTCCTGGCTAGCAGACATTGTGTGTCTTTTACTGGTTGCTTAATGTCTCTGTTCGGACTCAGTCTATGTAGAGACAGACTTCAGCCATGTCTGGATCGTGCTGCACTTGCTAGGGAGCTGCACTCTCGCTTCTTGTGACTGTATGGTAGGCGCTGCAATCGTGCATGCAGGACCGCGTGGCTGATGGTGGCTCCATATAGTCATCACTAGCATTTGTTTTAATGTTCAGTCTTCATACATGTTCACACAGTGACATTCAGCATAAACCATTCCTGTCCTCCAAATGAGAGGACCATTCTTTGTAGTATAAGAATACAAATAACATGTATAAGTATTAGGCATAGCGTAGCAAGTACTATAAGATTGCATTAACACTGAAGCACATGGTAAAATGGCTGCGTGTACATAAGATTACATGTCGAGCTACCAGTAATAGCAACTCCCTGAGTAACAATTACAACTATCTGAACAGCTCTGCAACACACATTATCCCTGAAACAAAGGTAGATATCTCACCAGATATAGTTTTACAAGGATGGTGGAGTTTGAGAAGAAGATATGCAAAGGAAAGCTCTGCTGATGTGTCCTGAAGACTTCTTTTTCCTAGGATGCTTTGCACTCCCACGATGTAGTTCACCACCCACAATGCAGCAGTCTTTGTAACAGGAAAAACAAAGTGTATTACAACTTAACACCGCTAGATACTGCTATAACCACACTAACCACTTGAGAAATACAACAACTCCGGCAGAATGAACCAGCATCACTTTATTACCCTGCTGGGCAGAACACTGGCAATCATGGCAAGCTGTAATCTTGCTTGCTTACATACTGATAGGTATATTGTTAGCATCAAGCAATTTGATTATTACTGGATATCCGTGCTTTTACACGTTTGCCATGTTTTTCTGTGTCTGAAAGGAAGAAGTGTATTACCAGGATACACTGTGTACACAGCTTGTCACACCTTTTGGTGAGCAGTTACCTACTGCCCAGATGTCTAACCAGGTGACCCCTCTCTGCCTACCTACTGAGTCAATGACCTCGCACCGTCTCTTCTACCACAAGTGGCAGAAGTTGCAGCAGCCAGTTCAGTCCAATGAATACGATGGAGCAGTTTTTTTCATGTACCACACCAGGCTGATGCAACTTAACATGTATATACTGCCTGAACTACCAGGTACAGTCCTATCTGGACTGTAGTCGTTCTCCGGCACATACCGTTTTGACTGATCCAATGGACTTCTGGGGAGCACGATTGGAACAGTGGCTGGAACTGGCCCAGTTTCCTCTTGCTGTGCTTTCTTGTCAGCCTCTAGTGTCATCTCAGAGAGAGTTCTTAGCACAGCAGGTGGCGTTGTAACATCCAAACGCACAAACATTTCTTCCCGCGGTGTACAAAACATGACTTTTGTCAAAATGAATGAAGTATGGATCCATGGGGATTTGCACTCACCTCCAGCCTCTACTATTACCCTTATGCAGCTTGCATGACTACTACAACTACTCCTACGAAGCCGCTTACACAATTCTACTGCCTTCACTGTTCCATGCTGCGCTGCTACTGCTGTCATAACGTTTGCTGCCACATGCCACTATAACACCTACACACTTTACCAAATCCACACTGTTCTGCTGCTGCTAACTAATGAAAGGGATACATTTTCTAGTCTTATTTAGAACAAGCCAGTATTTACTTTGACATTAACACTGGTGGTGTATAAAAAGGTACAGGAATATGCTTCCCTTAAGGGACAATTTTGTGTGTACATAAACATGGGCAAGCAATTGCTCTTCTTAACCACTTCAGCCCCCCTAGCTTAAACACCCTTAATGATCAGGCCACTTTTTACAATTCCGCACTACACTATTTTCACCGTTTATTGCTCGGCCATACAACTTACCAACCAAATTAATTTTATCTCCTTTTCTTCTCACTAATAGAGCTTTCATTTGGTGCTATTTCATTGCTGCTGACATTTTTACTTTTTTTGCTATTAATCCAAATTTAACAAAATTTTTGCAAAAAAAATGACATTTTTCACTTTCTGTTGAATTTTTTTTCAAAAGCAACTACATTTCTATATAAATTTTTCGCAAAATTTATTGTTCTACATGTCTTTGATTAAAAAAAATCCAATAAGTGTATATTTATTGGTTTGGGTAAAAGTTATGGTGCAAAAAAGTGAATTTCCGCACTTTGACTTTCTGAGCACCTGTCCTGTTTCCTGACATACTACAATGCCCAGACAGTAGAAACACCCCATAAACGACCCTATTTCGGAAATTAGACACCCTAAGGTATTCACGGAGGGGCATAGTAAGTTCATGGAAGTTTTTATTTTTTGTCACAAGTTAGCGGAAACGTTTTTTTTTTTTTTTCAAAAAATTTCATTTTCCGCAAACTTGTGACAAAAAAAAAAAACTTCCATGAACTCACTATGCCCATCAGCGAATACCTTAGGGTGTCTACTTTCTGAAATGGGGTCACTTGTGGGGTATTGTTACTGCCCTGGCATTTTAGGGGCCCCTAAAGCGTGAGAACCCAAATGCGTAAAAATGCCCTGTGAAATCCTAAAGGTACTCATTGGTTTTAGGGCCCCTATGCGCATCTTGGCATAAATAAGTGTCACACATGTGGTATCGCCGTACTCAGGAGAAGTAGGGCAATGTGTTTTGGGGTGTATTTTTACATATGCCCATGCTGGGTGAGAGAAATATCTCTGTAAATGGACAACTTTGTATAAAAAAATTTAAAAAGTTGTCGTTTACAGCAATATTTCTCACACAAAGTATGGGTATATATAAAAATACACCCCAAAAGTAATTTCCCTACTTCTCCTCAGTTCGGCGATACCACATGTGTGGCACTTTTTTGCAGCCAAGATGCGCAAAGGGGCCCTAAATCCAATGAGGACCTTTAGGATTTCACAGGACATTTTTACGCATTTGAATTCCAAACTACTTCTCACGCTTTAGGGGCCCCTAAAATGCCGAGACAGTAAAAATACACCACAAGTGACCCCATTTCGGAAAGTAGACACCCTAAGGTATTCGCTGATGGGCATAGTGAGTTCATGGAATTTTTTATTTTTTGTCACAAGTTAGCGGAAATTGAATTTTTTTTTTTTTTTTTACAAAGTCTCATATTCCACTAACTTGTGACAAAAAATAAAATTTTACATGAACTCACCATACCCCTCACAGAATACCTTGGGGTGTCTTCTTTCTAAAATGGGGTCACTTGTGTGGTATTTTTACTGCCCTGGCATTTTAGGGGCCCCTAAACTTCAGAAGCAGTTTGGAATCCAAACGCGTAAAAATGCCCTGTGAAATCCTAAAGGTACTCATTGGATTTAGGGCTCCTTTGCGCATCTTGGCTGCAAAAAAGTGCCACACATGTGGTATCGCCGTACTCAGAAGAAGTAGGGCAATGTGTTTTGGGGTGTATTTTTACATATACCCATACTGGGTGTGAAAATGATCTCTGTAAATGACAACTTTTTTCGTTTTTTTATACAAAGTTGTCCATTTACAGAGATATTTCTCTCACCCAGCATGGGTATATGTAAAAATATACCCCAAAACACATTGACCTACTTCTCCCGAGTACGGCGATACCACATGTGTGCCACTTTTTTGCAGCCAAGATGCACAAAGGGGCCCCAATTCCAATGAATACCTTTTAGGATGGCATTTTTACGCATTTTTCTTCTCACGCTTTAGGGCCCCTAAAATGCCAGGGCAGTAAAATACCCCAAATGTGACCCCATTTTAGAAAGAAGACACCCCAAGGTATTCTGTGAGGGGCATGGTGAGTTCATACAAGATTTTTTTTTTTTTTGGCACAAGTTAGCGGAATTTGATTTTTTGTTTTTTCTTACAAAGTCTCCCTTTCCGCTAACTTGTGACAAAAAATGCAATCTTTCATGGACTCAATATGCCCCTCAGCGAATACCTTGGGGTGTCTATTTTCCAAAATGGGGTCACATGTGAGGTTTTTGTACTGCTCTGGCATTTGAGTGTCTCCGCAATCATTACACGTATGGCCAGCATTAGGAGTTTCTGCTATTCTCCATATATTGAGCATACGGGTAATGAGATTTGTTTTCCGTTCAGCCTCTGAGCTGAAAGAAAAAATGAACGGCACAGATTTCCTCATTCGCATCGATCGATGTGGATGAAAAAATCTCTGCCAAAAAATATGCAAGAAAAAAAGAGGGGCCTGGCGATTGCCAGGACATAGGGGCTCCGCCCAAACATCCATACCCACTCAGCTCCTATGTCCTGGCAAACGTGATTTCTCCATTCACATCGATCAATCGATCGGTGTGGAGGAAGACATCTTTGCCAGATTTTTTTATGCAAAGTGTTTGCCAAAGCATATGAACTCCGACACCTCTCCTCAGCTCATATGCCTGGGCAAACGTACCTGTACTGCAGAGGAGAAATCTCGTCTTGCAGCGCCGCATACACCGACTTCACGTGTCTTCTGACAGCAGCGCAATGCTTCTCTCAGAATTCACATCAGTGCTGCGGCGTTTTCATCGGTTGGTCCGTTGATCTACCTGGAAAATAAAGGGTGGTTAGGGAAAAAAAAAAAAAGAAGAAAAAACAGACAGCAGGCACATAACTTGAACGTTACAAACTTTATAAAACATGAATAAAACCTGAACATGAAAAAAAAGCCGGAACTTTTAAAACCTGAACTAACTCAAGATTTTTTTTCTTGCTACCTGTTTCATTTTTTTTTCTTTTTTTAACCATATCACTCTTTATTTTCCTAGCAGAAACCTCTCCTTTCCCATGGGACAATGTGTAAAGTGTAAATCACACAGAGATGGTGCTAAGTACATTATGCACGTTATCCCAAGTGAATGGAGAGGTTTCTACCATTTCACACTTCTGCAGTAGCACAGCAGCACCGTCCCCTATGTGTTAGGGTCTCTCAAAACCTAGTATTCTGAGAGACCCTAGAGCCTAAGTGGAAAAAACTACCTGTGATGTGCTGTCCCTAGGTGCCTAAGTGTACCTGAGTGTGGTACTTCCGGAAACACTCCCCTAGGCATAGGGCAGGGTGGTCAGGACAGTCAGGACAGAAATAACGGGTGTCACGCCTTATTCCACTCCTGCTACAGGAGCCACGGAACCTCCTGGATACAGGAGTTCCGAAATGATCTCTTCCTGAAATTTGAGGAAGGATCCTGTTCTCCCAGCCTTACTGTAGAGAACGTAACTATTATAGGCAGCCAATTGAATCAAATATACAGACACCTTCTTATACCAGCGTCTGGTGCGTCGGGAAATCAAATACGGGGCCAACATCTGGTCATTGAAGTCCACCCCTCCCATGTGGAGGTTATAGTCATGGACTGAGAGGGGCTTTTCAACGACACTGGTTGCCCGTTCAATTTGGACTGTCGTGTCTGCGTGAATGGAGGAGAGCATGTAAACGTCACGCTTGTCTCTCCATTTCACCGCGAGCAGTTCTTCGTTACACAATGCATCCCTCTGCCCCCTTGCAAGTCGGGTGGTAACGAGCCGTTGGGGGAAGCCCCGGCGACTAGGTCGCACGGTGCCACAGCAGCCAATCTGTTCTAGGAACAAATGCTTGAAGAGGGCTACACTTGTGTAAAAGTTGTCCACATAAAGATGGTACCCCTTGCCGAATAAGGGTGACACCAAGTCCCAGACTATCTTCCCACTGCTCCCCACTGATCTTTTCCCTCATAGATCTGAAATTTGTGCGTATAGCCTGTGGCCCTTTCACAGAGCTTATACAATTTGACCCCATACCCCATACTTTCTTGGGATGTACTGTTTGAAGCCAAGGCGCCCGGTGAAATTTACTAGGGACTCGTCTACGCAGATGTTTTGTGCGGGGGTATACAAATCTGCAAATTTCTGGTTGAAATGGTCTATGAGGGGCCGAATTTTGTGGAGCCGGTCAAAAGCTGGGTGGCCTCTGGGACGGGAGGTGGTGTTGTCGCTAAAGTGCAGGAAACGCAGGATGGTCTCAAATCGTGTCCTGGACATGGCAGCAGAGTACATGGGCATGTGATGAATTGGGTTCGTGGATCAATATGACCGCAATTCATGCTTTTTTGTAATGCCCATGTTGAGGAGAAGGCCCAGAAAAGTTCTAAATTCGGAAACTTGGACTGGTTTCCACCGGAAAGGCTGGGCATAGAAGCTTCCCGGGTTGGCGTTTATAAATTGAGTGGCATACCGATTTGTTTCTGCCACGACTAAGTCATAGAGCTCCGCAGTAAAGAACAGCTCAGAAAACCCCAGCGCCGATCCGATCTGAGCTGTCTCCACCCGAACTCCTGACTGGGCGGTGAAAGGGGGAACTACTCGTGCGGCTGAAGATGGGGAAAGCCAATCAGGATTTGCCAGCACCTCAGGGACTCTAGGGGCTCTACGGGCCTGTCTGCGCGGTGGCTGCGACGGGGAATTACTGCACGTGCCACCGTACCAGCTTCAACTGCCCTTCTGGTGCTCGCCACTTCACCATGTTGTACGGCAGTGCTGGTAGAAGGTCCAGGACGGGCTGTGCTGCTGGTGTATGCCTCACCACGTAATCCGGCAGCGCCAGCCCCACTCTGCTGCCCTTGAAACTGATCCTGCGCTACCTGCGGTCTAGCGACACGGGGCCGGGTACGCCTTGTGGTATCAGGGACCTCAACCTCCTTGTCCGAACTTTGGGTCAGACTGCCACTGCTTTCTACAGGTTCGTATTCTGACCCGCTAGATTCGTCAGATGAGGGTTCCCATTCCTCATCCGACTGGGTCAGAATCCTGCAGGCCTCTTCAGAGGAATACCCCTTCCTTGACATATGGGCGACTAAATTTAGGGGGTATTCCCTGAGACTACCCAAGAAAAAAAGCAAGCCTGTCTTACAAATGGGAGTGTAGCGAAGTACAGAAGCCACTGCGATTGATAAAAAAGATCAAAACAGATTTTTTTATCGCCGCAGCGCTTATGAAGTGATTGTGCAGTGATACAAAAAAAAAATTTTTTTGTCACTGCGGCAGGGCAGGCGTGGGTGAACGCAGGTGTGGGCGACCGAACAGGCATGATCGGGCAAACACTGCGTTTGGGGTGGAGGGCGAACTAAAGTGACAGTAGTACTATTTTAGATCTGACCGTGATCAGTTCTGATCACTTACAGATACTATAAAAGTACAAATGCTGATTAGCGCTACGCTAATCAGCGAATCGGTGACTGCGGGGCGGTGGGCTGGGCGCTAACGCTAACTACCTACCAAAGGGACCTAAACTAACCTAAACCTAGCATTCAATACTGGTGAAAAAAAAAAAGTGACAGTTCACAAAAGTGACACTGATCACTTTTTTCCCTTTCACTATGTATTGACAGGTGATCAAGGGGTTAATTAGGTTGATGGGGGGTGATCAGGGCCTGATGTGTAGTGATTGGTGCACTTACTTGGGATCTGTGCTCTGTGCTGGGTCCAACCGATGAAAAGGACCCAGCACATGGCACAGATCCCTTATAAAACCCCTATATTTATAAATAAAAATTAAATCACCTATTTCCATAGGTGATTTTAAAAATCACCAGCCTGCCAGCGCTGATCATAGGCTGGCAGGCTGGTGACTCACTTCTCCTGCGTCCTGCGGTGCGTTCCACTGCGTTCCACCGGACGCAGGAGCTCGTCATCTCGCGTCTCGCGAGATGACGCGCCCGAGCGTCCAGGAGGAGCAAACCGACCGCCGCCAGGACGCAATCCTGCGTTCAGCGGTCGGAAAGAGGTTAAAGGGATTGTCTCAGTTCAGCAAATATCATTTATCATGTAGAGGAAGATAGTACAAGCCACTTTCTAATGTGTTGTTATTGTCCCTACTGTTACCTTATATAGTTGGATTCATTTTTTCATCACACTGCTTGTTTCCATGGTTACAACCACCCTGCAATCCATCAGTGGTCGTCGTGCTTATGAAATGTGCCGCCCCCACCAACCCAACCTATCTTATCCCAGGTTTTGCGGCCTATATGTGTCTCGGTGTTCCTACCTGGACGCAGTGGGACCCCAGGCTTAGACTCTGAAGCAAATAAAGAGGAGATTATTGAGTTAGGGGGATGAAGAATAACTTGAGTCCAGACTTGGATAAACTTGAACAGCAAATCTATTTGGGTAAACTCTATTCCAGACAATATTCAAGATTTTATTACATTCAGGCTTTCTCTTGGTTCCAGCAGGCTTTGGCATAAACTGGCAGCCAAACTTGATAACTATGCTTTCTCTCTTTCTCTGCTGGACTGACAGGTTATGCTTAATAACTATGCTTTCTTTCTCTATGCTGTGCTAAACTCTGGTTACTGGACTTTCGGTCGGATCCGGTATCCTTGGATTGTGGGGCCTTCGACTGTTATCCCCCTCCTGACACTCAGTAAAGTAAATTAGCATGGAGTCCGAGTGTTCTATAAATTACTTCTCTTTTGTGGCTCTTGCTCCAGCTGAAGAACACTTTCCTCTGGCTGCTATACCAATATTGAGTCTAAATCAGAACAAGCTAGAACTGCCAATCCTCTCTTCTGGTAGAAAGCAGGAGTGGCCCACTTCTCCCCAAATGGGGGAGAATGGAATGGTAAGTTCCATTCTGTCTAAGGATAGCTCTGCCATATAAGCTGTCACCTGCTGGTGAACCAGGTATATTACATGAACTAAAAAGTTTCATAACAGTAACATCAATGCACACTTGTGAAGTACCTGGAAATAAGCACACAGATGACATACGCGTTAACAATAAGAAGCAGAGTGAAAGACTAGTAACACCACTCCGGGTTGTTACACTTGCACACTATAGGAAAAAGTGCTGGCCTATTTGGTGGTTGGGACTATGGCAGCACAAATAGTCTAGTGCTTTTTCCTATATCGTGCAAGCAAGACCACCAATGCTGGACTGTAGGGTGGTCATAACTTGAGATGAGCGAATTTAGCAAAAATTAGATTCGCCGATTCACCGAATTTTTCGGGAAAAATTAGATTCGATCCGAATATATTCACGGTGAATTACGTTGAGAACGGCTATTTCCTAGCTGCTGAGAGCCTTTATAGTGGTGTAGAACTCTGTGCCTTGCAGTAACACAGGGAGTCTGCTTTGGTAGTGAAATAATACTGTAAGTCCGTATGACATGCAGATAACAGGCTTCGCTCTTAGGATCACTGCATATTTAACTTATTTTGGCGGTCACAGGGCCAAAACTGACCAAATAACTCAAGTATCAACTCAGCCTTACAGATAGATGTTAGCGCCAAAAAGAAGCGCATTCCTGTTACACCCTCGACAGCTGATTCAACAAAGAAGTCTGCAGAACCTGTTCTATTAAATGCTTATACAAGTAGAGCCCTTTACAGAGTTGAGAGGGCATCAGCAGTTTGTGTTGACGTCACTGATTAGTTTTCCCCATTCTCTGATCCGTCAGAACAATTGGATCCTGTCTGTGGAGCATATGCCTTCATTCGGTCAGCATTTGCTCAATAATCCATCAGTATTGCCAAAGGCAAAAAAAAAACGGAGTGGATCTAAAAAAGAGATGACACGTGAATGGAATATTTGCATGTCTTCTGTGTTTTGTACCCACTCCTGCTTTTAGCTACCAAATCATAAGTCAATTGTGATGATACCATACAGGCCTTAAAGCTGCTACACAGACAGGATCCGTTGTGCATCTCATTTTTCCTTACTTATGACAGATCAGAAGAAGAGTCAAATAAATGATGATGGCAGCAAGGACGAAAGCCAAAATAGTGGACCAGTCATGAAGTGGGGAGGGTGGGAACAGCATTTGAAGTCCACAGAGTGGCCCTATTGTGATCACATAGTGGTGAGGTGAAAGCAGCATTAGAAGGCCACAGAGTGGCAAGGTGACATACTGTGGAGGTTGGTGGCAATACCAGTACCCGCTGAAGATGGTGGGTGAAAGAAGGAGCGCTTGGCATCAGATGTGTGGCATCAGGCGGGTAACAGCATCAGAATAGTAGCTGGCAGGTAGCCAGAAGAAACCGATATCTTTTGTCTAATTGTTGGTGTGGCACCATGGATGATCTAGTCTGATGTATCAGGCATTGGTGTGTGGAAATCCTGGCTGATCCACGCCTGATTAATTTTGAAGCAGTGTCCCACTATGTGCTATGTGCGGGCACTTTAAACTCTTGCTAAATGTCATATCAAATGTATTGTGGTATAATGCTGTAATTCCCTTGACAGTGTCATTTACCTTTATTCGCCCCTAGGTGGTGCTGGCTCCATTTTTATATATAGCTTGGAGGGGGGGGGGTGTAAAGTTAGTGTGTCTGATGAGAATGAAGAGATGAGGAAGTTAATTGAGGTGGTGGAAATTTGTATTTCCTCCAAAATAATAAAAAAAAAGACTTTACCGCATATAAGTGCAGAGCTTAATGCTGAATACAAGATTTTTTTCCACCAAAATATTTCAAAGAAGATTTTACCGCATATAAGTACAGAGCTTAGCGCTGAATGCAAGATTTTTTTCTACCAAAAAAATTCACTAAAGATTTTACTGCATATAAGTGCAGCGCTTAGTGCTGAATACAAATTTTTTTCCACCAAAATAATTCCAAAAAGATTTTACCACGTATAACAACATCGCTGAATACAAACTCCTGGGAAGGTCATGGAGCGCCACGGTCATCCGGCATCTATTCGCTCCGCTGAAGGATTATTTTGAAAGTGTGCAGAAGCCACACAGGGGCCCCCATGCTACAGATTTATCATAGAGACATCATGGAGATTTTACAACATATAACTGCAGCGCTGAATGCTGAATACAATTTTTTTCCCACCAAAATAAATTACAAAAGATTTTACCACATATGACAGCATCGCTGAATACAAACTCCTGGGAAGTTCATGGAGCGTCCCAGTCATCAGGCATCTATTCACTCCGCTGAAGGATTATTTTGAAAGTGTGTAGAAGCCACACAGGGGCCCCCACGCTACAGATTTATCATAGAGACATCTTGAAGATTTTACCACATATAACTGCAGCGTTGAATACAATTTTTTTCCCCACCGAAAAAAGTCACAAAAGATTTTACCACATATAACTGCAGCGCTGAATACAATTTTATTTCCCTCCGAAATAAGTCACAAAAGATTTTACCACATATAACTGCAGCGCTGAATACAATTTTTTTCCACCAAAATAAGTCACAAAAGATTTTACCACGCATAACTGCAGTGCAGAATACAATTTTTTTTCAACTGAAATAAGTCACAAAAGATTTTACCACATATAACTGCAACGCTAAATAAAAAAAAAATTTCCACCTAAATAAGTCCCAAAAGATTTAATATATAACGGCAGCGCTGAACGCCGACTATCTTTTTCTTTTTCTACTGATATACGTCAATAAAGGTTTTTCTACATATGAGTGCACCAGCGAATGGTGAATGTATATTTCTTTTTCAATACGCCCCTATACGCTTTCACCAGAAATAACTGCAGAAGTGACTTGAGAATATATTTTTCTTGTTGGACCGAAATAGGCCACTAAACGCTTTCAACAGAAAACTATTTAAGAGTGAAGTGCGTATATATTTTTCTTGTAGTACTGAAATACGCCCCTAAACTCTTTCACCAGAAATAAGTGCAACAGTGCAGTGCCTTTTCGTTTTTTGGAATTTTTTGTTGCAATGAAATACGCCCCTATAGCGCTCTTTCTGTTTGTTTTCTTTTCTATATTTCCCAATGTTTTGGTGGTCTGCCCAAATTAAAAAAAGATTAATAACAAAAAACTATGTTGTTGTCGACTACCTCCTCCACAACCGCATCCACCTACACCTCCACATCCACCGCCTCCTCAACCTCCTACTCCATATGGACCTCCTCCTAGTTCAAGATTATTATTTTTAATTTTTATTTATTTTATGTTATTTTAAGTCATTTCCCTATCCACATTTGTTTGCAGGGCAATTGACCAGCTCTTACCCCCATTTTGCTTCCTTTTGCAGCCCTCTAGCCCTTTTCATTACTTTTTTAGAGCCATTTTAGTGCCCCAAAGTTTGGATCCCCATTGACTTCAATGGGGTTCGGGGTCAAGTTCGGGTCCCGAACTCGAACTTTGCAGTGAAGTTCGATAGAACCCGGTGAACCCGAACTTCCAGGGTTCGCTCAACTCTACTCCCGATTCTTTCCCTGCACTTATAAATGTTTTTTTTGTCTTTTTTTTCCACAATGCTTTTTCCACTTGCTGTCCCTAGCACCTTCACACGTCTGTCCCTGCATTCTGAACACTGGAAATGACTGACTGTAAGATGGCCACCGTATTTATAGAGCTGTGACATCACAGGGCTGGCTGGCTGCTGATTGGCTGTATTTAGGCATGTCAATCTGGGTGATACTGCCTTCCCAGAGTTCGTTGCCCCCTTTTCTCAGTCCTCACATGTATAGCCGCCATTTTTGGAAAAATGGAGATTCATTACCATAAAGCACGAGAAAATTCGCATTTGATTAGCTGGAAACATGAATCTAGCCAGCCAAGGATGCAATATGGATAATAACAATACAGTGCCTTGTATTAACTTCCTCTAAATGATAAATGCCATTTGCTGAACTGAGACAAACCCTTTAAGTCATAATATTTGGAATGCTTGTTGAGAACAAGTCACTGTCTGTTTCTGATAGCACAATGTGCAAAAACTCCATCTACCCCCAATAAAGCACAATTTTTAGAACATTTTTAAAATTTTAAACAGCATAACAAATGTGATAGTACAATGTGCTTTTGAACAGGCTGTCTGTTAACACTGTCAACAATGTGTTTAGCTATAGCTATATATGTCAGTGACATCAGTGTAACTCTGACACTATTTTCTATTCCTGTTGTTGCATTAAAAAGCTTAAATGTGGGGGAGAGCAAAAATGCAAAAAATAAAAAGAGAGAGAAAAAATATGAGGCCTAAGGAAACTCAAAGTGAAAATCAATTTCTGGCTAATTGGAGCACTTTTGATTCAGATAGAATCGATTTGGGCTTCCTAGAAATTCGCTCATCTCTAATTCTAAGATTTGTCTAACTGTAAATGATGATCATGCATACACTTTCAAATGCTCAGTGACATTTCTTTAGGCATTTTAAAATGCTGTTTAAAAATTAATAAAAAAAGGAACACTTCCATCAGTAATAAATGTGTAATGCACTAGTGATAGTGTTTTGTTACATTACAGCCTTAAGTTCAGTGTTTTGTTAATCTGAATTTTATGTGATGGATCAGAACAGAATAGTCTAAGTTGGTGAAGTGAAATGAGAAAAATATATAAATAAAACTATTGCTTAAAAATAGAAAACAGAAAATTGGCATGTGCGTATGTATTCACCCCCTTTGTTAGAAAGCCCATAAAAAGCTCTGGTGCAACCAATTACCTTCAGAAATATCATAATTAGTAAAATGATCTCCACCTGTGTGCAATCCAAGTGTCACATGATCTGTCATTACATATACACACCTTTTTTGAAAGGCCGCAGAGGCTGCAACATCTAAGCAAGAGGCATCACTAACCAAACACTGCCATGAAGACCAAGGAACTTTTCAAACAAGTAAGGGACAATGTTGTTGAGAAGTATAAGTCAGGTTAGGTTATAGAAAAATATCCAAATATTTTAAGAACCCTAGGAGCACCATCAAATTTGTCATAACCAAATGGAAAGAACATGGCACAACAGGAAACCTGCCAAGAGACGGCCACCCACCAAAACTCACAGATCGGGAAATGAGGGCATTAATCAGAGAGTCAGCACAGAGACTTAAGGTAACCCTGGAGGAGCTGCAGAATTCCACAGCAGAGACTGGAGTATCTGTACATAGGACGACAATAAGCCGTACGCTCCATAGAGTTACGCTTTATGGCAGAGTGGCCAGAAGAAAGCCATTACTTTCAGCTATAAACAAAAAGGCACGTTGTGATTTTGCGAAGAGGCATGTGGGAGCCTCCCAAAATGTATGGAGAAAGGTATTCTGGTCTGATGAGACTAAAATTGAACTTTTTGGCCATCAAAGAAAACGCTATGTCTGGTGCAAACCCAACATATCACATTACCCAAAGAACACCATCCCCACAGTGAAACATGGTGGTGGCAGCATCATGCTGTGGGGATGTTTTTCAGCAGCCGAGACTGGGAAACTGGTCAGAGTTGAGGGAAAGATGAATGGTTCTAAATACAGGGATATTCTTGAGCAAAACCTGTGTCACTCTGTGCGTGATTTGAGGCTAGGATGGTGGTTCACCTTATAGCAGGACAATGACCCCAAACACACTGCTAAAGCAACACTTTAATGGTTTAAGGGAAAACATGTAAATGTGTTGTAATGGCCTAGTCAAAGCCCAGATCTCAATCCAATAAAAAATCTGTGGTCAGGCTTAAAGATTGCTGTTCACAAGCGTAAACCAACCAACTTGAAAGAGCTAGAGCAGTTTTGCAAGGAGGAATGGGCAAAAATCCCAGTGGTAAGATGTGGCAAGCTCATAGAGACTTATCCAAAGCGGCTTTGAGCTGTGATTGCCGCAAAAGGTGGCTCTACAAAGTATTGACTTTAGGGGGGTGAATAGTTTTGCACATTGACTTTTTCTGTTATTTTGTCCTATTTGTTGTTTGCTTCACAATAAAAAAAAAACTAAACATCTTCAAAGTTGTGGGCATGTTCTGTAAATTAAATGATACAAACAATTCATGTTAATTCCAGGTTGTGAGACACCAAAACACGAAAAAAAGTCAAGGGGGTGAATACTTTTGCAAGGCACTGAATGTACTATTAATATAAGAACACATGGCAAGCCACCTTAATATCTCTTAAGTAATGAAGTTTGGAAAGTGTTGAACAAAAATAACAACATTTTACAGCAATTAGTGTTTGATAAAAAGGAATCGTGGACATTTTCCAGGGAAATGTTACCATTCTTTTTACCTGTGTCCAAATGTCCTCCTCCTGATTATTTAAAGTATTTCTTGTATAATTGTGTAGAGTGGGAAAAAGTGTAAGTGACGGCACAATTATTCATTCTGAACAGATAATGTAATGGTTGTTTTTTTTCTAGACACAGTGGAGGTCTTAAGAAATTATTTTCAATAAAACATCAGGGTGGAAATAAAAAAAAATCAATTTAACTTAATTCCTGTGGTTAGCTTTGTTGAGTCCAAAACATTTTTGGATTTCTTTAGAAAACCTGAATAATGGAACAAGTGATTTCTAAATCAAAAGTTCTAAGAAGAGAAACCAAATATCTAGCCTGGCAGATTTTTTTTACTTATAGAGCCATAACTAGTACTGTTCTTGTTTGGAGATAATCACTGTAAAAAACGTTTAATGCTGTTCTTTCAAACGATTTCTATGTACCTTTGTCTACAGAGACTGTATTCTCTATGCATAAGCAAGAAGAATGAGAATGACCTTGCACACATGCATACACAGGCAAGCGGGGGGAATTTATCATAGACTGGCATGTACAGCGGGCTGATCGGGCAGGTGCAGGGGCTTTTACCATTTAATATGTACGGGTGACTTGCATTATTCCTTCCCATGTGCATAACTTTACATTTGTCAGTGTTAAACCTCATCTGCCATTTCTCTGCCCAAGCCTCCAATCTATCCAGATCCCTCTGCAGCAGAAAACTTTCCTTTTCAGTGTTAATTACTTTACACAGTTTAGTGTCATCTGCAAAAATAGATATTTTACTTTGCAGGCCTTCTACAGGATCATTAATAAATATATTGAAGAGAATAGGGCCCAATACTGACCCCTGAGGTACCCCACTAGTGACAGTGACCCGATCTGAGTATCTACCGTTAATAACCACCCTTTGTTTTCTGTCACTCAGCCAGTTACTTACCCACATACAGACATTATCTCCCAGTCCGAGCATCCTCATTTTATACACTAGCGTTTTATGCGGTACAGTGTCAAATGCTTTGGAGAAGTCCAGATATATGACATCCATTGATTCGCCGCTGTCAAGTCTAGAACTTACCTCCTCATAGAAGCTGATTAAATTCGTTTGGCATGACCGATCCCTCTCTTAGAAACCCTTCAAACAGTTTACCAACAATAGATGTTAAACTTACCAGCCTATAATTTCCAGGCGCTGTTTTTGGACCCTTTTTGAATATTGGCACCACAATTACATTTGCTATGCCCCAATCCTGTGCAACATTCCCTGTCAGTATAGAGTCCATAAATATCAGAAATAAAGGTCTGGCTATGACATCACTTAATTCCCTTAGGATACGGGGGTGTATGCCATCCTGTCCTGGCGATTTGTCTATTTTTAAATCTTTTTAAGTCGCTGTTGTACTTCTTCCCGGGTCAGACAGGGCACTTTTAATGGGGAATTTACTTTTACATTCTGCATTTCATCTGACAGTTTATTTCCTCAGTGAATATAGTGGAGAAAAAAAATATTTAATAGTTTTGCTTTATCCTCGTCACTCTCTGCAACACCCTCCTCATTGCTATGTAGAGGGCCGACTCCTTCAGATTTTTTTTTTTTACTATTTATATAATTGAAGAACATTTTGGGGTTAGTTTTACTCTCTTTGGCAATTAATCTCTCGCTCTCTAGTTTGGCAATTTTTATTAGTTTTTTACATATTCTATTTTTTTCCTTATAGTGTATCAGTGCTTCCTGGCTCCCCTCCTGTTTTAGTGATTTATATGCTTTCTTTTTGTCATTTATTGCTATCTTTATGGTTCTATTTATCCACATTTGTTTTTTTTTTTGTTTCTTAGCCTTTTATTCCTATAAGGTATGTACCTCTCACAATTAGGTGTTACAATGCTTTTAAAAATCTCCCATTTTTGTGGTTGTATTTTTGATTTTTGAGGACTTTGTCCCACTTAGTTAGGCCTATGGCCTCGCTTAGTTGGCTAGATTTTGCTTTTTTGAAGTTTGATATTTTTGTTCCTCCCTTTAGAAACTCTCGTTTGAAGGAAAATTTGAAGGATATTACTTTATGGTCACTTTTTCCTAGGTGTCCCCCAATCTGCACATCTGTTGTTCTATCAGGTCTATTGGTTAATACTAAGTCCAGTATTGCCGTCCCTCTAGTGGGGTCCTGAACCACTTGGGAAAGGTAATTGTCTTTGGCTATTGCCAAGAACCTGTTTCCTTTTTGGGATGTACAGGTTTCAGTTTCCCAGTCTATATCTGGGTAGTTGAAGTCCCCCATAATAACGACTTCATTATGATTTGCAGCATCGTCTATCTCGTTTAGTAATATATTTTCTGTGGACTCTGGTATATTAGGTGGTTTATAATACACTCCTATTAGTAATTTATTATTGTTTTTTGCTCCATGTATTTCTACCCACAGTGTCTCCACATGTTCATGTCCCTCAGAGATTTATTCTCGAATTACGGGATTTAGACACGACCTCACATAGAGGCAGACCCCTCCACCTCTCCGGTTTTGACGATCCTTTCTAAACTTATTGTAACCTTTTATATTAACTGCCCAGTCATAGCTATCATCCAGCCATGTTTCAGTTATTCCCACTATGTCATAGTCCTCCTCACACATCACTAATTCCAGTTTACCATTCTTGTTCGTCAGGCTTCTGGCATTAGTATACATACATTTGAGAGGTTTATGTGTATTTTTTACCCTACATCTTTTATTCTGAGCTGTTCTAGTCCCCCCTTCCATTCCTCCCCCATTCACACTACCTCGCCCCTGGTCTCTTTCTGCA
Source organism: Bufotes viridis (assembly GCA_033119425.1). Classification (NCBI taxonomy): domain Eukaryota; kingdom Metazoa; phylum Chordata; class Amphibia; order Anura; family Bufonidae; genus Bufotes; species Bufotes viridis. Next base: position 135,582,411 of record CM065590.1, read on the forward strand.
CTATCTTCCCCTCCTATAATGTAATTACCTTCCCCCCAGTCCCTAGTTTAAACACTCCTCCAACCTTCTAGCCATCTTTCTCCCCAACACAGCTGCCCCATCCCCATTGAGGGGCAGCCCGTCCCTACGATAGAGCCTGTAGCCGACAGAGAAGTCGGCCCAGTTCTCCAGGAACCCGTACCTCTCCTTCCTACACCAGTTCTTGAGCCACTTGTTAACCTCCCTAATCATCCGCTGCCTTTCTTGTGTGGCTCATGGTACAGGCAATATTTCAGAAAATACTACTTTTGAGGTCCTTGCCCTAAGCTTTTGACCTAATTCCCTGAAATCATTTTTAAGGACTCTCCACCTTACTCTAACTTTGTCATTGGTTCCGATATGGACCATGACCGCTGGATCTTCTCTAGCCCCTCCCAGTAATCTGTCAACCCGATCAGCGATGTGTCGAACGCTAGCGCCGGTAGGACAGCACACTGTTCGGCGATCACGATCTTTGTGACAGATCGCCCTATCTGTTCCCCTAATAATGGAGTCTCCCACTACCAGCACCTGTCTGCCCTGCCCTCCTCTCCTGGTCCCCTGCTTACTGGAGCTGACATTCCCCTGACTGGCAGAGGAAGTGTCCGGCTGCAGCGGTGCCGTCCCTGAACTGTCATCCCCCTCATCTGCCAACCGTGCAAACTTGTTGGGGAAATATTAGAAGGAAATATTTCTAAAGTACGTCTTATTTGCCCATGTGCAGTGCAGTTACAGCATCTGTTGTAAAGCCTTTTTTGCTGTGTATTAGTGTCAAAAGAAAAATATTTGCCCTTGGGCAGTGCAGTGATATATTCTAAAGCCCAGTTTGCCATGCATTAGTGGCGAAAAAAATATATATTCGCTGTTCATCGTTGCACTTATCTGTTGAAAAGCCTTTTGTGTTGTGTAAAAGAAAAAAATTAGGGCCTATTTGCCATTCTGGGGTGCAGTGATATATTCTAAAGCCCAGTTTGCCGTTTATTAGTGGCGAAAGAAAAAATATTTAATCTAATATTTCATTATTTGATCTAACAGTATGTCAGACAGAGAAGTACCAGGCACTGCACAGGGGAATTGCAGAGGCCTAAATGTTTCTAGCGCAGACAGAGGTCGCAGTAGAAAAAGGGGGCACGGCAGCAGGGGTCATAGCGAGATGCCTGAGCTTCAGGTGTCATCTAGCAGTCGTTAGAGATGTCGCGAACGCAAACTTCCGTAAATGTTCGCGAACGGGCAAACCGGGCAAACCACCATAGACTTCAATAGGCAGGCAAATTTTAAAACCCACAGGGACTCTTTCTGGCTACAATAGTGATGGAAAAGTTGTTTCAAGGAACTAACACTTAGAATGTGGCATGACGGAGGGGGATCCATGGCAAAATTCCCATGGAAAATTACGTAGTTGACGCAGAGTCGGGTTTTAATCCATAAAGGGCATAAATCACCTAACATTCCTAAATTGCTTGGAAAAACGTGCTTTAAAACATCCAGTGTGTGTATACGATCAGGTATGATGTTGTATCGATCAGGTAGTGTAAGGGTTTTGCCCGCTTCACAGTGACAGACCAAACTCCCCGTTTAACGCACGGCAAACAACCGCAAACAGTTCATTTGCACAATCGCAAACTCCCCATTTGCACAAGGTTGGATACCAAGCTAGCCATGTCCCGTTCCTTGTCCTCACTGACGTCATTGAAGGTCTTTTCTTCCACCCAGCCACGTACAACACCAAGGGTCCCCGAAAGGTGACAACAAGCCCCCTGGAACGCCTGCTGTGGTTGGTCATACACCTCCTCAAAGCCACCTTCCTCCTCTGACTCTTCTTCTTCAGACTCCTCTCTCTGCGTTGCCACAGGTCCAGCAATCTACGACAACAAGGCTGCTTCTGGTGGTGATGGTAACAACAACTCTTCCTCTTCATGCTCATCTACAGTCTGATCCAGCACTCTTCGCAGGGCACGCTCCAGAAAAAACGCATATGGGATGAGGTCGATGATGTTGCCTTGGGTTTGACTGACCAGGTTTGTCACCTCCGCAAAAGGATGCATGACCCTACAGCCATGGTGCATGAGCGTTCAGTAACGCATTAAAAAAATACCCAGCTCCGCAGAGGCTATCCTCTGTTTTTAAAATTAAAAAATCTGTTCTTACCAGTTTAATCTCTGTTTTGTCCCCTATCAGGGGCCAGTGTATGGAATAGATTTTAGGAACTGGGAGATGGAAAAAGATGGTTGGTCGGTCCTCTTCCTTCCAATTTGGGGCACTGCGCGTGCGCCATGCAGTGCGCTGTGCCACCCTATATGAGTGGTGTCTTAAGTAGTACTATTCCTATCAGTTTAATCCCTGTTACGTCCCCTATCAGCATACGTGTATCGAATAGATTTTAGGAACTGGGAGATGGAAAAAGATGATTGGTCGGTCCTCTTACTTCCAATTTGGGGCACTGCGCCGCGCAATGTACTGTGCCACCAATACAAATAGTGTGAACTACTATTCTTACCATTTTAATCTTAGTTAAGTCCCCTATCAGTATTGTATTGAATCGTGTATTGAATTGAATCCTTGTATGGGGAGATAGAGAAAAAAGCTTGCTCTTCCTTCTAATTTTGGGCACTTGCAAGGGAATTTGCCACCAATGCAACTAGTGTTAACTAAGTACTATTCCTATCAGTTTAATCTCTGTTTTGTCCCTTATCAGGGCCAGGGCCGGTGTAGCTAATAGATTTTTGGAACCGGGAGATGGAAAAAGACCCATGCTCGGTCCGCTTCATTTGAATTTTAGGTCACTGCGTGTGTGCCGTGCAGTGTGCTGTGACACCCTATATGAGTGGTGGACAGTGGGCACAGTACAGTCTGTGGGCCTGACACAGACTGGCAGGCAACTGCAATTATATTAAAGGGTAAAAATGTAATAACTTTTTTATCTGCAAGGTCCTGTGCCACCCGATATGAGTGGTGGGCACTGGCAGTGGGCAACAGTACAGTCTGCGGGCCTGACACTCACTGGCAGGCAACTGCAATTATATTAAAGGGTAAAAATTAAATGACTTCTTTATCTGCAAGGTACTGTGCCACCCTATATGAGTGGTGGGCAATGGGCACAGTACAGTCTGTGGGCCTGACACACACTGGCAGGCAACTGCAATTATATTAAAGGGTAAAGATTAAATGACTTTTTTATATGCAAGGTACTGTGCCACCCGATATGAGTGGTGGGCAGTGGGCACAGTACAGTCTGTGGACCTGACACACACTAGCAGGCAACTGCAATTATATTAAAGGGTAAAAATTAAATGACTTTTTTTTATCTGCAAGGTACTGTGCCACCCTATATGAGTGGTGTGCACACAGTACAGTCTGTGGGCCTGCGGCCTCTCACACACGGGCAGGCAACTGCAATATACAGTCATGTGAATAAATTAGGACACCCTTTGAAAGCATGTGGTTTTTTGTAACATTTTTAATAAATGGTTATTTCATCTCCGTTTCAACAATACAGAGAGATTAAAGTAATCCAACTAAACAAAGAAAACTGAAGAAAAGTCTTTTCAAGATCTTCTGTAAATGTCATTCTACAAAAATGCCTATTCTAACTGAGGAAAAAGATAGGACACCCTCACATGTATTCCCTCTTAAATTGGCTCAGATCTCACACAGGTATATCACACCAGGTGCACATAATTAGTAGATCGTTACTCTGCATGTTGAATGAGGCTTGCCCTATTTAAACCTCAGACATTTAGTTTGGTGTGCTCCTGACTGTTGAAGTGAGAGTGAGCACCATGGTGAGAGCAAAAGAGCTGTCAGAGGACTTCAGAAAAAGATTGTAGCAGCCTATGAGTCTGGGAAGGGATTTAAAAAGATCTCCAAAGATTTTGAAATCAGCCATTCCACTGTCCGGGAAGATAGTCTACAAGTGGAGGGCTTTCAAAACAACTGCCAACATGCCCAGGACTGGTCGCCCCAGCAAGTTCACCCCAAGAGCAGACCGCAAGATGCTAAAAGAGGTCTCCAAAAACCCTAAAGTGTCATCTCGAGAACTACAGCAGGCTCTGGCTACTGTTGATGTAGAAGTACATGCCTCTACAATCAGAAAGAGACTGTACAAGTTTAACTTGCATGGGAGGTGTGCAAGGAGGAAACCTTTGCTTTCCAAGAGAAACATCGAGGCCAGACTGACATTTGCCAGAGATAAAGTTGACAAAGACCAGGACTTCTGGAATAATGTTCTTTGGACAGATGAGTCCAAAATTGAATTATTTGGACACAACAGCAGAGGACATGTTTGGCGTAAACCAAACACAGCATTCCAAGAAAAGAACCTCATACCAACTGTGAAGCATGGAGGTGGAAGTGTCATGGTTTGGGGCTGCTTTGCTGCAGCAGGACCTGGTCAGCTCACCATCATAGAATCCACGATGAATTCTACTGTGTATCAGAAGGTGCTTGAAGAACATGTGAGACCATCAGTTAGAAAATTAAAGCTGAAGCGGAACTGGACCATGCAACATGACAATGACCCAAAACATACTAGTAAATCAACCAAAGATTGGCTGAAAATGAAGAAATGGAGAGTCCTGGAATGGCCAAGTCAAAGTCCAGATTTGAATCCCATTGAGATGCTGTGGGGTGACTTGAAAAGGGCTGTACGTGCAAGAAACCCCTCAAACATCTCACAGCTGAAAAAGTTCTGCATTGAGGAGTGGGGTAAAATTTCCTCAGACCGATGTCGAAGACTGGTAGATGGCTACAAGAACCGTCTCACTGCAGTTATTTCAGCCAAAGGAGGTAACACTCGCTATTAGGGGCAAGGGTGTCCTATCTTTTTCCTCAGTTAGAATAGGCATTTTTGTAGAATGACATTTACAGAAGATCTTGAAAAGACTTTTCTTCAGTTTTCTTTGTTTAGTCGGATTACTTTAATCTCTCTGTATTGTTGAAACGGAGATGAAATAACCATTTATTAAAAATGTTACAAAAAACCACATGCTTTCAAAGGGTGTCCTAATTTTTTCACATGACTGTATATATATATATATATATATATATATATATATATATAATAAATATAAATAAAAGCAGACTGATGTACCAGCCCTAAAAAGGGCTTTTTGGGGGGCTTTCAGGATGCTGTCCTTACAGCAGATGGCCCCTTTTACACGAGCGAGTTTTCCGCGCGGGTGCAATGCGTGACGTGAACGCATAGCATCCGCACTGAATCCTGACCCATTAATTTCAATGGGTCTGTGTACATGAGCGTTTTTTTTCACGCATAACTTGTGTGTTGCATGAAAATCGCAGCATGTTCTATATTCTACGTTTTTCACGCAGCCCTAGCCCCAAAGAAGTGAATGAGGCTAGGTGAAAAACGCATTGCATCCACAAGCAAGTGCGGGTGCGTTGCGTTTTTCACTGATGGTTGCTAGGAGATGTTGTTTGTAAACCTTCAGTTTTTCATCACGCGCGTGAAAAACGCATCAAAACGCATTGCACCCGCGCGGAAAAAACTGAACAACTGAACGCAATCGCAGGCCAAACTGAATGGCTTTGCCTGTGAAATCGCACAGTTTTCATTGAACTCATCCGAAATTCATCTGGACCTAATCCGGACACGCTCATGTGAAAGAGGCCGATGAGTCTTTGAGGACTGGAGTGGACACAGAGCACTGGCCTAGCTAATTCTTTTCCTATTAATTCAGCAGCAGCCTTTCCCTGCTCTAACTAACACTGCAGCTTCAGAATGAATCTAAGATGGATGCTGTCCTTGCTTTTTGATAGGAGGTGGGAGGGTCTGGGAGGGGGGTATGCTGATTGGCGGGAATGAGTCTGCTGACTGTGAGGTACAGGGTCAAAGTTTGCTCAATGATGACTAGTGTTGATCACGAATTTTCGAATTGCGAATTTTAATCGCGAATATCAGCACTTCGAGAATTCGCGAATATTTAGAATATCGCAAAATATATTCGCAATCGCGAATATTCGCTTTATGCGAATTTTTTATATGCAAATTTTCGCATGCAAGAAAATAATGGCATTATTTTCTTGTTTGCGAAAATTTGCATAAAAATTCGCATAAATTAGCATAAAAATTCGCATAAATTAGCGTAAAAATTCGCATAAATTAGCATAAGCTGGAATTTAAAAGGTATCTTAAATGCCAGTTTATGCGAATTTTTATGTTAATTTATGCGAATTTTTATGCGAATTTTCGCAAACAAGAAAATAATGGCTGGAGATTACGAATTTGCGAATTTTCGAATATATGGCGAATATTCGCCCAAATATTCGCGAAATATCGCGAATTCGAATATTGCCCCTGCCGCTCATCACTAATGATGACGTATAGGGGGCGGACCGAACATTGCATATGTTCGCCCCGCCGCGGCGAAGGCGAACATGCGATGTTCGCTGGCAAATAGTTCGGGACATCTCTAGCAGTCGTGTCTGGACCAGTAGTGTTGAGTGAACCCGAACTGTAAAGTTTTAGGGTCTTTTATACCCGGACCCGAACCTGAACTTTTCCGTAAAAGTTCAGGTTTGAGTTCGGTGTTCAGCCGTTTAATAAAGCTTGTTGAAAGGCTCCAGGGCAGCCAATCGACAAGCGTTTAAGATGTGTGTCCCTAGAAGCCTTCACAGCCATTCCTACTAATGGCATGGCTGTGATTGGCCAGTGCAGCATGTGACCCAGCCACTATATAAGCTGCGGTCACGTAGCGCTGCACGTCACATTATCCCTTACTAGTGTAGGGATAGGATGCTGCTGCTGTGAGGGAGAGATTAGGAAAGAATCTGATATCAGAGCTTGGTGTTAAGTCTGTGATCTACAGTGATTTTTTTTTGTGGTTGCAATGCAACATTTTTGTACCCTGCCCTGAGCCCAGTGACACAGAAAAATAAGTTTTAATCTGTCTGTTAGTAAGATGGGCATCAGCGGCCATTTTGGGGAAGTGCACTGCACTTTCACCTGCATATGTGCCAGGGACAATTATTTAATCCTGTTCTTGTAGTTCAGTCGGCAACACATACCCATTTTTTAAGTGCACCTGCACTGCATATGTGCCAGGGGAAGGGAAAATAATATAGGTAATCCGTCTGTGAGTTCAGGGACCCAGGGGTGACATATTCACATTTTTTTCTGTAAAGTACCCCTGTGCTGCCTATGTGACATCAGTAAAAAATCAGTAAATCCATCTGATTCATTGTGGCTGGAAAAAAATCATCTTTTTTTTTTGGCTAGAAAGAACCTTGGCGGCCTGCGCTGCATTTCTAAAATATAATCAGTAAATTAGTGATGAGCGAGCATGCTCGGCCGAGTATTGGTTCGTCTCAAGCATCGCTATGCTCGTCGCTTGACTTAACTCGGCCGAGCACCATGTGTGTTTGTCGCATTGCTCGAGTCTCCTCCCCGCACATTTGGTGCCTTCTAAGCAACCAATCAAGGCCCAGGTAAGTAATTCCTTTCAGTGTAAAGCCATAGCCATGTTAACTGTAAGCCTTACACTGATTGGCTGGACAGAACATGTGATACAAGTTCATATAGGAGCTGAGGACCGGCGCTCGGATCATTCAGCGTCAGGGAGAGCAGACAGTAGGCAGGGACAGATAGCGTTTTGCTCTAAACTTACTGATTTTACTCCAAAAATTTTATCGAAAGACCAAACAGTCCTTTTACGGACTACAGTGTGTGTTTGACAGCAGTGCAGCACCTTTTCTTTTTTTTAAGAAGGTGTTTGATTCAGCACTATTAGGGACAGCCGTCATCAGGAAAGGACTGATAGTGCAGGGCTTGAAAATCGCTTTTTTAACTACCCAAACTTCTAAAAAAACTGAAAGATTTCAGAATAGTGACATTTACAATACGCCATCATAAAGCAGTGTGTTGGGTAGGCATTATAAAAAGGGGCTTATTCCCTACAGTGTGCCTTCTAGTGAGATATACACAGCACCATCAGAGAAATAATTTTTTCTGGGGAAATTAAAATAACTTGTGCCACACCTTTGTGTGCGTTTAATCTGTAACCGTTATATTAATTACTCCAGCAGAGAGTGATTTATATTTTGGCCATAGTTTACTAGTTTTGGGCCCATCTGTGTGTGTGTTTAGGCCGCAACCGTATATACAGTATTCCAGAAGAGAATACATTTTATTTGGGACAAATTTGTATCCAATATAGAACTACATCCGAATACAGTGTGTATATTAAAAATTGTATTCTCTTGGGCCTAGTGGCCAAAAACTGAATTTCTTTGTATCCAGTACTGAACTGCATCTTAATACAGTGTGTATATTAAAAATTACATTCTCTTGGGCCTAGCATAGTGGCCAAAATCTGTATTTATTTGTATCCAATGCCGAACTGCATCTCAATACAGTGTGTATTTTTAATATTACATTCTCTTTGGCCTAGTGTAGTGGCAAAAATCTGCATTTTTTTTTGTATTAAATACCGAACTTAATCTCAATACAGTGTGTTTCTTAAAAATTACATTCTCTTGGGCCTAGTGTAGTTGCCAAAATCTGTTGGTTTATCTATCCAATACTGAACTGTATCTGAATACAGTGTGTATATTACAAATTATACAAACAATTAGAAAACGCGGTGTGGTGTTTAACAAGCAGGATATGCTCAACCCATATGCAGTTGTTCATGTATATAAGGGAGCACATCCTGCACTTGTAGTCCGTTGCTAGGGGCAATCAACAGCAAAAAATGCATACAATGGAAGATGCCAGCAACGGACTACAAGTACCACAATAACCATCCTACATACGATAACAATAATGTGGATGTGGAGAACAATCAAAGACGTAACCATAGCAAAGGCAGGTGCACTCTGCGGCAATACTAAACCCTCACACTGATGTTAAAATTGAGAGGTTAGTTCGACACATCCTACTAGGAGGACATGTCCTAAGCTCGGACACCAGGTCAAGGTCTCTCGAATAGCCCGAGGCCCTATCACTCAACCTACCTGTGCCGTATGGGCGATACCAGGTGCCGTTGGGCATTACGGGAGCGTAAGGCCTGACTCACAAACAGGTCACCAGTGACCTCCAGCATGTAACCATGCTTGCAATGGGAGGTGGGAGGTGCCTGTGAGCCCCACCCAAGACCGGCTGATATGGCCCAGAGCCTACCAAGTGCACCTGAGTGTAGCCTGTAGATGAAAAGCAGGCACATTTAAATTGGAGTTCATACACCTCCAAAAATATTATACAAACCATTAGAAAACGTGGTGTGGTGTTTAACAAGCAGGATATGCTCAACCCATATGCAGTTGTGCATGTCCTCCTAGTAGTATGTGTCGAACTAACCTCTCAATTTTAACATCAGTGTGAGGGTTTAGTATTGCCGCAGAGTGCACCTGCCTTTGCTATGGTTATATTACAAATTACATTATCCTGTGCCTAATTTACTGTCAGAAGTTTGTTGTATTTTGCCTCCAATACTGAACTGTATCTGAATACAGTGTGTATATTACACATTCCATAATCTTGTGCCTAGTATACTGTACCAAATCAGTTTTTTTTATATCCAGTACCGAAGTGCATCTCAATACAGTGTGTATATTTAAAATTACATTCTCTTGGGCCTAGTGTAGTGGCCAAAATCTGTATTTTTTTGTATCCAGTACCGAACTGCATCTCAATACAGTGTGTATATTAAAAATTACATTCTCTTGGGCCTAGCGTAGTGGCCAAAATCTGTATTTATTTGTATCCAACACCGAACTGCATCTCAATACAGTGTGTATATTAAATATTACATTCTCTTTGGCCTAGTGTAGTAGCAAAAATCTGTATTTTTTTTTGTATCAAATACTGAACTGCATCTCAATACAGTGTGTTTCTTAAAAATTGCATTCTCTTGGGTCTAGTGTACTGGCCAAAATCTGTTGGTTTTTCTCTCCAATACTGAACTGTATCTGAATACAGTGTGTATATTACAAATTATATAATCTTGGGCCTAGTATAATGTCCCAAATCAGATTTTTTTTGTATCCAGTAACGAAGTGCATCTCAATACAGTGTGTATATTAAAAATGACATTCTCTTGGGCCTAGTCTAGTGGCCAAAATCTGTATTTTTTTGTATCCAGTACCGAACTGCATCTCAATACAGTGTGTATCTTAAAAATTACATTCTCTTGGGCCTAGTGTAGTGGCCAAAATCTGTATTTTTTTTGTATGCAGTACTGAACTGCATCGCAATACAGTGTGTATATTAAAAATTACATTCTCTTGGGCCTAGTGTAGTGGCAAAAATCTGTTGTTTTTTCTATCCAATACTGAACTGCATCTCAATACAGTGTGTATATTAAACATGACATTCTCTTGGGCCAAATTCACTGTCAGAAATTTGTTGTATTTTTCTTCCACTACTGAAATACACCTGAATACAGTGTGTATATTACAAATTCCATTCATCTGGGCCTTGTAAAGTGTCCACAACCTGTGGGTTTTTGTATCCAATACTGTCCTGCATCAGAAAACTGTGTCTTTAGCGGACAGTAAAACAATCTGCGCCACATCTACAGACAAAACCATTAATATGAAGATGACGCACACAAAGGAAGGGGAAAGTGAACGTGATGCTAATGGTTCACGCAGAGGCTTTGGCCCTGGGCTCAATGAAACAGAGTTAAAATAATGTAGCAGAGGGTGTCCAGGTACGCTAACCCTCTAAAACAGTGAAGGCGATGGGAACCCTTTTAGAGACTGATTGCCCAAACTGCAACCACAAACACACTTATTTATCGCAAAGTGCACACACAATCATTTACCCTAAATACTACAGTCCAATATAGTATATCATCCTTATCATTTAGCTATAGTTGCCAGCCTACAGTCAATTGGCTGCCTGTGCCATTCATGGCGTACATGATGCTGATGATTGGCAGGAAAAGTGTAAGGCATATTGGTGCACCACAGACTTTTTTAAGGGTAAGGGCTCTGAGTGTCACCTCTGGCACATGTGCAAAAGTTTTGCTGACCCTATTAAACATAATTTTGCCAGGGCAGCCTAAAAAGCATGTTGATATGATGGAGGAGAAGGAGGAGAAGGATGAGAAAAAGAAAATTGAACCATATAACCTTTTTAGTGGTGGCAGAGGTGCATGTGAATACCGTGTATTCATGTACATTACAAACAACAGATTTAAAATGCTTTTATGTTAAGCCACTTTCATCTGGTGTAGTAGAAAAGTCAGGGGCAATCCAGGCCCAGTTCATTTTTATAATAGTCAACCTGTCAGCATTTTCAGTTGACAAGCGCATGCACTTATATGTTATTATGGCCCCAGCAGCACTAAATACCCGCTGTGCCAAAACGCTGGCGGCAGGGGCAGGCCAGCACCTCTGAGGCGTAAATAATGAAAACTGGGGGTGGTCTGGCTATCACCGTGTACTGTGTCTACTTTTTGTTGGTTATGGTTTGAGTTACAGTTTATGACTAGTCTGTAAGATATAAAAAGAAGGTTGACTGGGCAAGTTAAAAGGGAACCTTCCAAAAACAAATTACAAATTCATATTCATACAATAAATCCACTTAAGAAAGAAACCTTCTAAAACAGAACAGTAAATGTCCCTAATTGATTAATAGTATTGCAGATGTATATAAAAAAAATATAAATACAAATAAAAATCACAACAAGTTCCAAATTTATACTATCGCCAATATCCAATCAAATGATTTTAAATTGCGTCCACACTGTTCAATCCCTCATATGCAATATCTTATATGGATAATAAATATTATGCCGTCCTTTATACAACCCACAGAAAAAGTCCTCCTTGACAATGAATTTCTTGCGGATCTCCGCTTATTAAACCACTATATCAGTGTATGCATTTGCCACCTTGACCCTAATATGCTGGCTTCAAAATTGTACCTAGCAAAGTCCGTTTCTCATTCACAAGAGCGGCGTCCTGCTGTAGCATGCAGTAAGCGGCCTCCCGCTGTATGCCCACAGTGAGCTCACTAACTTCAATTCATTAAATCAATCGCCGGCAACTAATTGTTACAGTCTTACCGAAGGGTAATGTGGACTTTCACCTCGCTCTTGACACTGTATCTATTTCTCAATAGAAGATATCACTGTGTCCCGAGCTGCTCCCATCTATTGGTACGGCACTGGTCGTTGGCGGTGCACGTGGACCTCGAGTCCCCCCTCGGTCCCGTGTGATGCTCTTACTGATCCTTTCGCGCGACAGACGGTACCCGATTTACTGTCCACTCTCCCAAATGGTTGGTGATATTCACTTATCTTTGGGAGTTTTCTACCAAACGCATTTCAAGGCTATCTGTGACCCCCTTCCTCAGTGGTTACTGAACCCCCTCCGACACCCCTCCTTTATAGGGTTCATGGTGTTTCAAAAATCAGATATGGATTCATTTTGTGGGTATTGGATTTCAAACGTCCACATAAAAATAAATGCATCAGGGACCTGAAAATAATTTATAGTGACCATATACTGTAACGACATACTCTAAGCATAGTTAAAAATTGTTAAAATAATTAAAAATAACAAAAAATAACGAATAAAGGGCAGAAATAACAAAAGAGTGAAAAAAATGAAATATATATATATATAAAAATATATATACCCCTTAGCAGCAATATACAGAAGAACTGTGTCATACATTTATTCTTAATCAAATTTTCTTCTTAATGGAGCAAAAACCGCATCAGGACCCCTGCGGTTTCAATGCGTTAGTGATGCGATTTTACATCTAATACATCCACAGCCACTAAGAAGTATTAACCTAAGTGGAAACATTAGTTGTTAAACATATCTTCACTGTTAAAAAAAAACTGTATTTTCCCTTTTTATTATTTTATATTTTTCTATTGTCCACCTATAGCCTACTAAAGGTAAGAAAAAAATAAAAAACAAAAAAGATTGACAGTTCTGGTACAATTATGGAAGACTTCAAAAATATCAAGAAGAATCCCAGAAAAAATCACTGATGGAAGAGGTGGGGGCCAATTTTCAAGGAGGAATCGGCCAGGGGATAATGTCTGGTACGATTGCTCATCGACAGAGGGCACCCACCTTCTATCGACAGAAAACCAAAGAGCTCAAACTACGCATTTAATCCTCCAGGTAAGAGAGTATTCAGTTCAAAAATGCGCTGAGTCTCTAGCCTTGACATTTTTCCAATGTGATTCCCGCCTCTCCAATCCCTCAAAACTTTATTAATAGCTGCAAATTTAAGCCCTGACGGGTCTTTGTTATTTACTTTATGTCTTTGTTAAAGTGATTCGACAGGGTATGAATTTTCAGACCCTTTTTAATATTGGCAAATTGTTCGGAGATCCGTTTTTTCAATGACCTCCTCGTTCTACCAACATACTGCCATTTACATGGGCATTCTATGACATTGAAAACATTTTCAGAACTGCATGTCAAAAAATCTTTTATAAAATGTTTGTGGTGGTTTACTGTGGAGGTAATTTCATTAGTTTTCTTTGAAAACGAAGTTATCTTACAGTTCCCACATTGCCCACACCTAAAAAAAAACAAAAATTTTCACCCAACTATGGATTGAGGGGTTCATGATTGGGTCTCTTTTAACCATTGGGGCTACTTTGTTACCTGAATTAGATGCCTTAGTAAATGTAATCAATAGTGTTGAGCGAACAGTTCGAGCATAGTTCGGGTTCGTACCGAATTTTGGGGTGTCCGGGACACGGACCCGAACATTTTCAAAAAAGTTCGGGTTCGGGTTCGTTGTTCGGCGATTACTTCCCACTTTCTGAAGGGCTGCACAGCAGCCAATCAGCTAGCGTTTTACTTCTTGCCCTAAGAGCCAATCACAGCCATGCCTACTAATGGCATGGCTGTGATTGGCCAAGTGCAGCATGTGACCCAGTCTCTATTTAAGCTGGAGTCACGTAGCGCCGCACGTCACACTGCTCTGATTAGTGTAGGGAGAGGACGCAGCTTCTGTGAGGGCGAGATTAGGCAGGGAAAAGTCAGCAACAGCACCTAATGAACTGATCGATCTACAGCTGTGAATGATTGAACTTCTGCTAGTTACTTGCTCACTGTTTTTTAGGCTGCACAGAGCGTTTTTCTGTCACTTTTTTCTGGGGTGATCGGCGGCCATTTTGTGACTTGTGGTGCACCAGAACAAGCTGCCACCAAGTCCATCAATCCATCAATACAAGTTTTTTTTTTGCTATATCCTACATCAGGGGCTTGGCTGTGCTAATTATCACCCCTAGAAACTCAGGAGAGAAATTTCTATATTTTATTAAGGGGTTAAATACAATTGTCCAAATACCAATCCCCTAAATCTGGTGTTCCAGCTTTCGCTAGCCAAGTATAATACTGTCTGCTGTCTGGCAAAGGATAGATTATTTTCTGTGGTGAAATTCAATTGCCAAAATAGCAATACCATTAGGCCTTATTCACACGTCCGCAATGTTCATCCGCACCCGATCCGCAAATTTGCGTAACGGGTGAGGACCCATTCATTTTGAATGGGGACGTGATGGATGCGGAGAGCACACACTGTGCTCTCCGCATCCGCATTTGCGGAGCGCGCCGCCGATCTCCTGGACGGCGGCTCCGCAAAAAAGTAGAGCATGTACTATTCTTGCCCGCAATTGCGGACAACTATAGGCATCTCTATAGGGCCGGTGGCAAGGTGTTTTGCGGATCCGCAAACTTGCGGATTCGCAAAACACTACGGACATGTGAATAAGGCCTAATCAGTGGTTTCAGCTGTGGCTGGCCAAGAGTCATAGTGTCCGCAAAAACATATATTTTGTTCTGGGGTGAAATTCAATTGCCAAATTAGCAATTCCCTAAATCTGGTGTCCCAGCTGTTGCAGGCCAATTTTAATAGTGTCCACAAAAACATATATTTTGTTGTGGTGTGAAATTCAATTGCCAAAATAGCAATACTCTGAATCTGGTGTCCCAGCTGTTGCAGACCAAGTTTCATAGTGTCCGCATAACCATATATTTTGTTCTGGGGTGAAATTCAATTGCCAAAATAGCAATACCATAAATCAGTGGTTTCAGCTGTGGCTGGCCAAGTTTCATAGTGTCCGCAAAAAACATATATTTTGTTCTGGGGTGAAATTCAATTGCCAAAATAGCAATACCCTGAATCTGGTGTCCCAGATGTTGCAGGCCAAGTTTCTTAGTGTCCGCAAAAACATATATTTTGTTCTGGGGTGAAATTCAATTGCAAAAATAGCAATATCCTGAATCTGGTGTCCCAGCTGTTGCAGGCCAAGTTTCATAGTGTCCGCAAAAACATATATTTTGTTCTGGGGTGAAATTCAATTGCCAAAATAGCAATACCATAAATCAGTGGTTTCAGCTGTGGCTGGCCAAGTTTCATAGTGTCCGCAAAAACATATATTTTGTTCTGGGGTGAAATTCAATTGCCAAAATAGCAATACCATAACTAAGTGGTTTCAGCTGTGGCTGGCCAAGATTCATAGTGTCCGCAAAAACATATATTTTGTTGTGGGGTGAAATTAAATTGCCAAAATAGCAATACTCTGAATCTGGTGTCCCAGATGTTGCAGGCCAAGTTTCATAGTGTCCGCAAAAACATATATTTTGTTCTGGGGTGAAAATCAATTGCCAAAATAGCAATACCCTGAATCTGGTGTCCCAGCTGTTGCAGGCCAAGTTTCATAGTGTCCGCAAAAACATATATTTTGTTCTGGGGTGAAATTCAATTGCCATAATAGCGATACCATAAATCAGTGGTTTCAGCTGTGGCTGGCCAAGAGTCATAGTGTCCGCAAAAACATATATTTTGTTCTGGGGTGAAATTCAATTGCCAAATTAGCAATTCCCTAAATCTGGTGTCCCAGCTGTTGCAGGCCAAGTTTCATAGTGTCCACAAAAACATATATTTTGTTGTGGTGTGAAATTCAATTGCCAAAATAGCAATACTCTGAATCTGGTGTCCCAGCTGTTGCAGACCAAGTTTCATAGTGTCCGCAAAAACATATATTTTGTTCTGGGGTGAAAATCAATTGCCAAAATATCAATACCCTGAATCTGGTGTCCCAGCTGTTGCAGGCCAAGTTTCATATTGTCCGCAAAAACATATATTTTGTTCTGGGGTGAAATTCAATTGCCATAATAGCGATACCATAAATCAGTGGTTTCAGCTGTGGCTGGCCAAGAGTCATAGTGTCCGCAAAAACATATATTTTGTTGTGGGGTGAAATTCAATTGCCAAATTAGCAATTCCCTAAATCTGGTGTCCCAGCTGTTGCAGGCCAAGTTTCATAGTGTCCACAAAAACATATATTTTGTTGTGGTGTGAAATTCAATTGCCAAAATAGCAATACTCTGAATCTGGTGTCCCAGCTGTTGCAGACCAAGTTTCATAGTGTCCGCAAAACCATATATTTTGTTCTGGGGTGAAATTCAATTGCCAAAGTAGCAATACCATAAATCAGTGGTTTCAGCTGTGGCTTGCCAAGTTTCATAGTGTCCGCAAAAACATATATTTTGTTCTGGGGTGAAATTCAATTGCCAAAATAGCAATACCATAACTCAGTGGTTTCAGCTGTGGCTGGCCAAGATTCATAGTGTCCGCAAAAACATATATTTTGTTGTGGGGTGAAATTAAATTGCCAAAATAGCAATACCCTGAATCTGGAGTCCCAGATGTTGCAGGCCAAGTTTCATAGTGTCCGCAAAAACATATATTTTGTTCTGGGGTGAAAATCAATTGCCAAAATAGCAATACCCTGAATCTGGTGTCCCAGCTGTTGCAGGCCAAGTTTCATAGTGTCTGCAAAAACATATATTTTGTTCTGGGGTGAAATTCAATTGCCATAATAGCGATACCATAAATCAGTGGTTTCAGCTGTGGCTGGCCAAGAGTCATAGTGTCCGCAAAAACATATATTTTGTTCTGGGGTGAAATTCAATTGCCAAATTAGCAATTCCCTAAATCTGGTGTCCCAGCTGTTGCAGGCCAAGTTTCATAGTGTCCGCAAAAACATATATTTTGTTCTGGGGTGAAAATCAATTGCCAAAATAGCAATACCCTGAATCTGGTGTCCCAGCTGTTGCAGACCAAGTTTCATAGTGTCCGCAAAAACATATATTTTGTTCTGGGGTGAAAATCAATTGCCAAAATAGCAATACCCTGAATCTGGAGTCCCAGCTATTGCAGGCCAAGTTTCATAGTGTCCGCAAAAACATATATTTTGTTCTGGGGTGAAATTCAATTGCCATAATAGTGATACCATAAATCAGTGGTTTCAGCTGTGGCTGGCCAAGAGTCATAGTGTCCGCAAAAACATATATTTTGTTGTGGGGTGAAATTCAATTGCCAAATTAGCAATTCCCTAAATCTGGTGTCCCAGCTGTTGCAGGCCAAGTTTCATAGTGTCCACAAAAACATATATTTTGTTGTGGTGTGAAATTCAATTGCCAAAATAGCAATACTCTGAATCTGGTGTCCCAGCTGTTGCAGACCAAGTTTCATAGTGTCCGCAAAACCATATATTTTGTTCTGGGGTGAAATTCAATTGCCAAAATAGCAATACCATAAATCTAGTGGTTTCAGCTGTGGCTGGCCAAGTTTCATAGTGTCCGCAAAAACATATATTTTGTTCTGGGGTGAAATTCAATTGCCAAAATAGCAATACCATAACTCAGTGGTTTCAGCTGTGGCTGGCCAAGATTCATAGTGTCCGTAAAAACATATATTTTTGTTGTGGGGTGAAATTAAATTGCCAAAATAGCAATACCCTGAATCTGGTGTCCCAGCTGTTGCAGGCCAAGTTTCATAGTGTCCGCAAAAACATATATTTTGTTCTGGGGTGAAATTCAATTGCCATAATAGCGATACCATAAATCAGTGGTTTCAGCTGTGGCTGGCCAAGAGTCATAGTGTCCGCAAAAACATATATTTTGTTCTGGGGTGAAATTCAATTGCCAAAATAGCAATACCCTAAATCTGGTGTCCCAGCTGTTGCAGGCCAAGTTTCATAGTGTCCGCAAAAACATATATTTTGTTCTGGGGTGAAAATCAATTGCCAAAATAGCAATACCCTGAATCTGGAGTCCCAGCTGTTGCAGGCCAAGTTTCATATTGTTCGCAAAAACATATATTTTGTTCTGGGGTGAAATTCACTTGCCAAAAAGCAATACCATAAATCAGTGGTTTCCAGCTGTGGCTGGCCAAGAGTCATAGTGTCCGCAAAAACATATATTTTGTTTTGGGGTGAAATTCAATTGCCAAAATAGCAATACCCTAAATCGGTGGTGTCAGCTGTGGCTGGCCAAGTTTCATAGTGTCCACAAAAACATATATTTTGTTGTGGTGTGAAATTCAATTGCCAAAATAGCAATACCCTGAATCTGGTGTCCCAGCTGTTGCAGGCCAAGTTTCATAGTGTCCATAAAAACATATATTTTGTTCTGGGGTGAAATTCAATTGCCAAAATAGCAATACCATAAATCAGTGGTTTCAGCTGTGGCTGGCCAAGTTTCATAGTGTCCGCAAAAACATATATTTTGTTCTGGGGTGAAATTCAATTGCCAAAATAGCAATACCATAACTCAGTGGTTTCAGCTGTGGCTGGCCAAGATTCATAGTGTCATAAAAACATATATTTTGTTGTGGGGTGAAATTCAATTGCCAAAATAGCAATACCCTGAATCTGGTGTCCCAGATGTTGCAGGCCAAGTTTCATAGTGTCCGCAAAACCATATATTTTGTTCTGGGGTGAAATTCAATTGCCAAAATAGCAATATCCTGAATCTGGTGTCCCAGCTGTTGCAGGCCAAGTTTCATAGTGTCCATAAAAACATATATTTTGTTCTGGGGTGAAATTCAATTGCCAAAATAGCAATACCATAAATCAGTGGTTTCAGCTGTGGCTGGCCAAGTTTCATAGTGTCCGCAAAAACATATAATTTGTTCTGGGTTGAAATTCAATTGCCAAAATAGCAATACCATAACTTAGTGGTTTCAGCTGTGGCTGGCCAAGATTCATAGTGTCCGCAAAAACATATATTTTGTTGTGGGGTGAAATTAAATTGCCAAAATAGCAATACTCTGAATCTGGTGTCCCAGATGTTGCAGGCCAAGTTTCATAGTGTCCGCAAAAACATATATTTTGTTCTGGGGTGAAAATCAATTGCCAAAATAGCAATAATCTGAATCTGGTGTCCCAGCTGTTGCAGGCCAAGTTTCATAGTGTCCGCAAAAACATATATTTTGTTCTGGGGTGAAGTTCAATTGCCATAATAGCGATACCATAAAACAGTGGTTTCAGCTGTGGCTGGCCAAGATTCATAGTGTCCGCAAAAACATATATTTTGTTGTGGGGTGAAATTCAATTGCCAAAATAGCAATACCCTGAATCTGGTGTCCCAGCTGTTGCAGGCCAAGTTTCATAGTGTCCGCAAAAACATATATTTAGTTCTGGGGTGAAATTCAATTGCCAAAATAGCAATACCATAAATCAGTGGTTTCAGCTGTGGCTGGCTAAGATTCATAGTGTCCGCAAAAACATATATTTTGTTGTGGGGTGAAATTCAATTGCCAAAATAGCAATACCCTGAATCTGGAGTCCCAGCTGTTGCAGGCCAAGTTTCATAGTGTCCATAAAAACATATATTTTGTTCTGGGGTGAAATTCAATTGCCAAAATAGCAATACCCTGAATCTGGTGTCCCAGCTGTTGCAGGCCAAGTTTCATAGTGTCCATAAAAACATATATTTTGTTCTGGGGTGAAATTCAATTGCCAAAATAGCAATACCATAAATCAGTGGTTTCAGCTGTGGCTGGCTAAGTTTCATAGTGTCCGCAAAAACATATATTTTGTTCTGGGGTGAAATTCAATTGCCAAAATAGCAATACCATAAATCAGTGGTTTCAGTTGTGGCTGGCCAAGATTCATAGTGTCCGCAAAAACATATATTTTGTTGTGGGGTGAAATTCAATTGCCAAAATAGCAATACCCTGAATCTGGTGTCCCAGCTGTTGCAGGCCAAGTGTCATAGTGTCCGGAAAAACATATATTTTGTTCTGGGGTGAAATTCAATTACTAAAATAGCAATACCCTGATTCTGGTGTTCCAGCTGTTGTGGGCCTAGTTTAAATCTGTCCGTAACAGGGTATATTTTGTTCTGGGGAGAAATTCAATTGCCAAAATAGCAATATCATTAATCAGTGGTGATAGGATGATAATAAAAGATGACTAGATGCATCAGCTTGGATTAAGTCTTTTCTGGCACCAGTAGAGTGAATATGACCATATCAGACACGACACATATGATAATCAAAATCACTCTGTTTATTGATAATAAGGTTCAAGCCTTTATAGGACATTATACGCCCTTTCATTATTCAATCATCTTTTTCCAAACAATATAGCCTCCAATCATAATGAGACACATACCGTCATACAGCATACTTTCCCCAGTTACATCTTGGCCTTCATGCTCCACGTACTAGCTGACGCGGACAAGATAAGGAATTCCGGTTAGATACTCGTTTGCCCAAAACATTCTGGTTATGACAGAATGTTCTTAAACAAAGTTCAAGACAGCATATTCCTTCAAGTGGTTTCAGCTATGGCTGGCCAAGTTTCATAGTGTCCGCAAAAACATATATTTTGTTCTGGGGTTAAATTCAATTGCCAAAATTGCAATACCATAAATCAGTGGTTTCAGCTGTGGCTGGCCAAGTTTCATATTGTCCTCAAAAACATATATTTTGTTCTGGGGTGAAATTCAATTGCCAAAATAGCAATACCCTGAATCTGGTGTTCGAAAGGATACCTTTCATCCATGGCCAACACTAGCCCTAAAAGAGAAATTCCCCTAAATCAGTGGTTACTGCTGTGCCTGGATTAGTGTAATACGCTACATAAATAAATAGGCAGATAGTGTTAGGTGCCTGTAAAAAAAGGCCTGAATTTGAAATCAATACATTGGGCCAAAAATGATTTTTTCTTATTGTGGTGCTTGGTGAACGGTAACAATGGGGAAAGCATCTAGTAAGGGACGCGGACGCGGTTGTGGTGGTGTTAGTCTACCCTCTTGTGCTGGGAGACGACGTGGCCATTCTGCCACAGCCACACGTCCTAGTGAACCTACTACCTCAGGTTCCAGTACCCGCCAGAATTTACAGCGATATTTGGTGTGGCCCAATGTCGTTCAAAGGATGGTAAGGCCTGAGCAGGTACAGGCGCTAGTCAATTGGGTGGCCGACAGTGGATCCAGCATGTTCACAACATTATCTCCCACCCAGTCATCTGCAGAAAGCACACAGGTGGCACCTGAAAACCAAGCCCATTAGTCTGTCACATCACCCCATGCATATCAGGGAAACTGTCTGAGCCTCAAGTTATGCAGCAGTCTCTTATGCTGTTTGAAGACTCTGCTGGCAGGGTTTCCCAAGGGAATCCACCTAGCCCTTCCCCAGTGGTGGAAGACATAGAATGCACTGATGCACAACCACTGATGTTTCCTGATGATGAGGACATGAGAATACCACCTCATCGGAGTCCGCACGTCTCTGATGATGACGAAGCACAGGTGCCAACTGCTGTGTCTTTCTGCAGTGTGCAGACCGAACAGGAGGTTAGGGAGGAAGACTGTGTGGAAGACGACGCAGGGGACGATGAGGTCCTAGACCCTACATGGAATGAAGGTCGTGCCACTGACTTTCATAATTCAGAGGAAGAGGCAGTGGTGAGACCGAGCCAACAGCGTAGCAAAAGAGAGAGCAGGGGCAAAAGCAGAACAGCCGCCTCCAAGAGAGTTTGCCTGCTTCTGGCCACCGCCACCAGGGACCGAGCACCCCAAAGGCAGCTTCAAGGAGTTCCCTGGCATGGCACTTCTTTAAACAATGTGCTGACGACAAGACCCGAGTGGTTTGCACACTGTGCCATCAGAGCCTGAATCGAGGCATTAACGTTCTGAACCTTAGCACAACCTGCATGACCAGGCATCTACATGCAAAGCATGAACTGCAGTGGAGTAAACAACTTAAAAGCAAGAAACTCACTCTGGCTCCCCCTGCTCCCTCTTCTGCTGCTGCCTTGGCCTCTTCCTCCGCCTCGGGAGGAATGTTGGCATCTGCCGCCCACCAAACAGAGGATGTGCCACCGACAACACCACCTACGTCACCAAGCATCTCCATCATGTCACACGGCAGCATTCAGCTCTCCATCTCACAAACCTTGGAGAGAAAGCGTAAATTCCCACCTAGCCACCCTCGAGCCCTGGGCCTGAATGCCAGCATTTCTAAACTACTGGCCTTTGAAATGCTGTCATTCAGGCTGGTGGACACAGACAGCTTCAAACAGCTGATGTCCATGGCTGTCCCACAGTATGTTGTTCCCAGCCGCCACTACTTCTCCAAGACAGCCGTGCCTTCCCTGCACAACCAAGTATCCGATAAAATCAAGTGTGCACTGCGCAACGCCATCTGTGGCAAGGTCCACCTAACCACAGATACGTGGACCAGTAAGCACGGCCAGGGACGCTATATCTCCCTAACTGCACACTGGGTAAATGTAGTGGCGGCTGGGCCTCAGGCGGAGAGTTCTTTGGTGCACGTCCTTTCGCCGCCAATGATCGCAGGGCATCATTCTTTGCCTCCTGTAGCCTCCTCATCCTACTCGGCTTCCTCCTCCTCTGATTTCACCAGCTCATTCAGTCAGCCACACACCTTCACCACCAACTTCAGCACAGCCCGGGGTAAACGTCAGCAGGCCATTCTGAAACTCATATGTTTTGGGAACAGGCCCCATACCGCGCAGGAGTTGTGGCGGGGTATTGAACAACAGACCGACGAGTGGTTTCTGCTGGTGGGCCTCAAGCCCGGCCTGGTGTTGTGCGATAATGGGCGAAATCTCGTCGCAGCTCTGGGACTAGCCGGTTTGACGCACATCCCTTGCCTGGCGCATGTGCTGAATTTGGTGGTGCAGAAGTTCATTCACAACTACCCCGACATGTCTGAGCTGCTGCATAAATTGCGGGCCGTCTGTGCGCGCTTCCGGCGTTCACATCCTGCCGCTGCTCGCCTGTCTGCGCTACAGCAGAACTTCGGCCTTCCCGCTCACCGCCTCATATGCGACGTGCCCACCAGGTGGAACTCCACCTTGCACATGCTGGAGAGACTGTGCGAGCAGCAGCAGGCCATAGTGAAGTTTCAGCTGCAGCACACACGCGTCAGTCGCACTGCGGAACAGCACTACTTCACCACCAATGATTGGGCCTCCATGCGAGACCTGTGTGCCCTGTTGCGCTGTTTTGAGTACTCCACCAACATGGCCAGTGGCGATGACACCGTTATCAGCGTTGCAATACCACTTCTATGTCTCCTTGAGAAAACGCTTAGGGCAATGATGGAAGAGGAGGTGGCCCAGGAGGAGGAGGAGAATGAGGGGTCATTTTTACCACTTTTAGGCCAGTCTGTTAGAAGTGGCTCAGAGGGAGGTTTTTTGCAACAGCAGAGGCCAGGTACAAATGTGGCCAACCAGGGCCCACTACTGGAGGACGAGGAGGATGAGGAGGAGGTGGAGGAGGATGATGATGAAGCAGGTTCAAAGCGGAGTGGCGCCCGACATAGCTCAGGCCCATCACTGGTGCGTGGATGGGGGGACATGGAGGACGATGACGATACGCCTCCCACAGAGGACAGCTTGTCCTTACCTCTGGGGAGCCTGGCACACATGAGCGACTACATGCTGCAGTACCTGCGCAACGACAGCAGAGTTGCCCACATTTTAACGTGTGCGGACTACTGGGTTGCCACCCTGCTGGATCCCCGGAACAAAAACAATGTGCCCACCTTACTTCCTGCACTGGAGCGTGATAGGAAGATGCGCGAGTACAAGCGCACGCTGGTAGAGGCGCTCCTGAGAGCATTCCCAAATGTCACAGGGGAACAGGTGGAAGCCCAAGGCGAAGGCAGAGGAGGAGCAAGAGGTCGCCAACGCAGCTGTGTCACGGCCAGCTCCTCTGAGGGCAGGGTTAGCATGGCAGAAATGTGGAAAAGTTTTTGTCTCCACGCCACAGCTAACTGCATCACCACCTGATACGGAACGTGTTAGCAGGAGGCAGCATTTCACTAACATGGCTGAACAGTACGTGTGCACACTCCTCCACGTACTGACTGATGGTTCGGCCCCATTCAACTTCTGGGTCTCCAAATTGTCCACGTGGCCAGAGTTAGCATTTTATGCCTTGGAGGTGCTGGCCTGCCCGGCGGCCAGCGTTTTGTCTGAACGTGTATTTAGCACGGCAGGGGGCGTCATTACTGACAAACGTAGCCGCCTGTCCACAGCCAACGTGGACAAGCTGACGTTCATGAAAAATGAACCAGGCATGGATCCCACACGACCTGTGCCTCCCTTGTGCAGAATTGACATTTATAACTGCCTCCCCCTCAACCATGTATTCTTGTACTCCGGGGCACTTCTTTATTGAACCTTGATTTTTTTAACTTTACCATGATCTTGCGGTGCAACCCAAAGTTAAATGAACCTCTCCTCTGTCTGGGTGGTGGGGCAGAAATAACTGAAAGTGGCGTTCTCTGGTGGTGGGTGATATGACGCATGATTCCTTGCTGTGGGATCTCTCTCCTCGGTCTGGGTGCCTGGCCTAAATAACTGAAAATGGCCTTCTCCAGTGGTGGGTGATATGACGCATGATTCCTTGCTGTGGGACTTCTCTCCTCTGTCTGGGTGCTGGGTCCGAATTAACTGAAAGCGGCCTTCTCTAGTGGTGGGTGAAATGACGCATGATTCCTTGCTGTGGGACCTCTCTTCTCTATCTGGGTGCTGGGCCGAAATAACTGAAAGTGGCCTTCTCCAGTGGTGGGTGATATGACGCATGATTCCTTGCTGTGGGACCTCTCTCCTCTGTCTGGTTGCTGGGGCCGAAATAACTGAAAGTGGCCTTCTCCGGTGGTGGGTGATATGACGCATGATTCCTTGCTGTGGGACCTCTCTCCTCTGTCTGGGTGGTGGGGCATAAATAACTGAAAGTGGCCTTCTCCAGTGGTGGGTGATATGACGCATGATTCCTTGCTGTGGGACCTCTCTCCTCTGTCTGGGTGCTGGGGCCGAAATAACTGAAAGTGGCCTTCTCCGGTGGTGGGTGATATGACACATGATTCCTTGCTGTGGGACCTCTCTCCTCTGTCTGGGTGCTGGGGCCAAAATAACTGAAAGTGGCCTTCTCCAGTGGTGGGTGATATGACGCATGATTCCTTGCTGTGGGACCTCTCTCCTCTGTCTGGGTACTGGGGCCGAAATAACTGAAAGTGGCTCTTTCCAGTGGTGGGTGATATGACGCATGATTCCTTGCTGTGGGACCTCTCTCCTCTGTCTGGGTGCTGGGGCCAAAATAACTGAAAGTGGCCTTCTCCAGTGTTGGGTGATATGACGCATGATTCCTTGCAGTGGGACCTCTCTCCAATTGATCCAATTGGTTTAATTTTATTTATTTTATTTTATTTTAATTCATTTCCCTATCCAGATTTGTTTGCAGGGGATTTATCTACATTTTGCTGCCTTTGGCAGCCCTCTAGCCCTTTCCTGGACTATTTTACAGCCTTTTAGTGCCTAAGAGTTGGGGTCCCCATTGACTTCAATGGGGTTCGGGTTCGGGATAAAGTTCGGGTCGAGTTCGGATCCCGAACCCAAACATTTTCGGGAAGTTCGGCCGAACTTCCCGAACCCGAACTTCCATGTGTTCGCTCATCTCTAGTAATCAATGGATTCATAGGTATTAGTGATCCTATTGTCTTATCCATTTTAATTAGGTGCCAATGCTCTCTGATAATAGACTTAATCTTCCCATAGTCATCACTATATGGTAATATCAAACGTAGATTCTCCCCTTTTTGTTTTCTTTGTGTGTCTTCCTCCTTTTTTTAAAAAAAGGTTTGCCTATCCATATCTTGTACCTTACTTAATGCTCCATCTATACGCCCCATCTATAATTTGTGCCGGATATTCTTTTACTAAAAATTCATTCCTTATTTTTTTCTGCTTCTTTTTCAAATTGAGCATTGGAGGTACAATTCCTCTTAGTCCGCCGGAACTGTGACCTGTGTGATATTTATTAGCCAGCTCAGAACGTGACAGCTATTATATAAAATATAACTGTTCCTGGCTGAGGGCTTAATAAATGTGCAACTGTTTAATTTTCCATCTTGGACATAAACTCTCAAATCTAAAAACTCTAAACTATCTCGGCTAGTCGTACCTGAAAATTTAAGATTTCGGTCATTATGATTAATTTCTTCTAAAAAAAAAGGTCCAACTGTTCTTTGCTAGCCTGCCAAATAAAAAAGATATCATTTAAAAATCTTTGCCATAACACCAGGTCCGCTCCCTGTCTGGGAGTGATTACTTGCTCCTCCCAGTCAGCAATAAACAAATTAGCATAACTGGGGGAATAAATTTGCCGTTAAAATTAAAATAATTATGAGATAAGATAAAATCAATACCTTTAATTAAAAAATCAATTTGTCTAGGGCAGGGGTTCACAACCTGTGGGGCCACATGCGGCCCTCGATATCATTCTGTGCGGCCCCCAACCATCTGGTGACAGACATGTATGTCCATGTCTTGTGGCTGCTCACATGCCTTTTTCGTGTATTCTCCGTGAGATGGGAATCCTGGAGGTTTAACCAGACATTTATAGTATATACCATGTGTATAATATGCAATAAATACAGTATATCAGTTGGTAATACCCCTTTAACTTTTATTTTCAGCCCTTGGGATTCCTTCAGTCTGACAATGTGGCCCCTAACCAGAAAAGGTTGTGCACCCCTGGTCTAGGGTCTAACTGGCCTTCTCTGTATAGCTGGGATCGTACAGCTTGCTTTCCCTGTTCATGGTTAATCACAGTATATAACGACTGTACATCCAATTGTCTTTAAATTCTAATCCTTCTATTATCTTAATGATTTGTGTCGTATCCTTTGTATATGAGGGAATATTCTTTACCCTAGGTTGTAACATCATGTCGATCTATTGGGAAAGATTAGAGGTCAGGGACCCAATCCCTGACACAATTGGGCAACCTGGTGGATTATTTTTATGCACTTTTGGTATGCAATAGAATACTGGTATTCGTGGGTGTTCGTTTAATATGAAGTTGTGTTGATCTTCATTTAAAATACCCTTATCTCTGCCTTTTTCGCATAAGCGAGAAAGTTCAAAGTAATACTCCAGCGTGGGATCATTCGTGAGTTTACAATACGTACTCGTTTCTGAAAGCTGCCGCATACATTCTAAATTGCACTTCTCTACATCTTGTATAACTATAGAACCCCCTTTGTCAACAGGGCGTATAATAGATGAGTAAAAGAAATACCGATCACGTCCGGGATTTGTTACCACGCTGCTGCAGGTTCCAAATCGTGTTGTGGGAAAACACCTTTAACAGTCCATATATAATATCTAGGAACCGCGCTGCATCAAGCGGAAACGAGTTCAGACCAAACAGGCTCCAATGTCTGTGGGTCAGTATAAGCAGCCAACCGGATCAGAAATGAAGACCTTGCCGGATATACTGCAATAAAAAGCAAAATAGTGCACCACCTTTTGTAAAATAAACTTTGCGTCTTTAATCACACTTACAAAATCGCGGTGTATACAGTCATAAAAACCGTCTCAGCGGTATTTGCCCGACCCGGGTTTCGCTGGCCTGAGCTTCATACTGCCCCTGATGAAGCTCAGGCCAGCGAAACCCGGGTCGGGCAAATACCGCTGAGACGGTTTTTATGACGGTATACACCGCGATTTTGTAAGTGTGATTAAAGACGCAAAGTTTATTTTACAAAAGGTGGTGCACTATTTTGCTTTCTATTGCAGTATATCCGGCAAGGTCTTCATTTCTGATCCGGTTGGCTACTTATACTGACCCACAGACATTGGAGCCTGTTTGGTCTGAACTCGTTTCCGCTTGATGCAGCGCGGTTCCTAGATATTATATAAGGGCGTATAATAATCTTCTTTTCTTTCTGGAGTTCTTTTAATGCTGCAGTTTCATCCTTAGTAAGGTTCTGGTGTTTATATCTAGTTTTGTCTTTCAGTTTCCGTAAATCATTTTCTACACACGTTTTAAAGATGATAATTTCTTCGCTCATTTAGTTTCTTGGGTATTTTTTAGATGTCTTCTTGAGTGTGGTATGAATAAGTTCCTCATTAGTTATATTTTCCCTATTAATAGTTTTTTTTATAAAATATTATTTTAAACAGAGGCGCCTCATAAATTTCTCAATTCCGATGAATGTTTCGGACTTATTCAATTGTACTGTGGGGGCAAATTTTAAACCTTTATTAAGTAGTTGACTTTGTGCATGAGTGAGTGTTACTGAACTTAAATTAGTTATTGCATCATTCTCTATAGGTGTTTCCACTACCTTTAGTGGTCTTGTCTTCTTCCTTCCTCCCCTCCTTGTCTTCCCCTTTCTGTTTCGTGCTCCCTCATCCTCGACCAGTGCTCCTGATTGTGGTGAGTTTTGTGATGTTTGTAATGTTTCTCCTCTAATCTCTGGTTATGTGGTCTGTACTCTTGTCTCAAAATAGTTGGTCTGCTCCTCAGGTTGTAACGGTGATCTGTGAGTGCGTTCGTGTCCTGTGTCGGTGATCTCAATTGTGGTGTTCTTTGTCTCGTGCGTGTCCTGTGATGGAGGGGGAGTCCGATCTAAAAATTGTTCTCTCTCCTTTAAAACTTCAAATCTGTTTCGAACAAGTATCGTGTAATTCGTGTTTCTGTGTCTATCTGTACCTCTGGTGTTTTCCTCACGTGAACCTATTGTTTCATTCCTATGGTCATTATTTGTTTCTCCTATTTCTTCTCTATTTCCCCCATTTGCTTTTCTTTCTTGCACTACCCTCTTGTTGTAATTCAATGTTTTTACTTTTTTATCTATAACTTCTTTATCAAGATTGTTACATAGTCTTGATTGCCACATATTGACTTCATAATTTTTGTGGAATTTATCAATAGCAATTCTCATTTCATTAATTTTCCTTGTAGTTTCCTCAAGAATTTCAGAGCGTCTCTTAATTGTTAATTTAGTTAGGGCAACTAACTGGTCATGTAGTAACCTATCCTGTTCCTCGTTAAACGTCGGGTCACATAAATCCTGAGCTGGGGTTTTGGTTAGTGTTAAACGTTTTGGGATCTTGTCTACTTCTATGTATCTCCTAAGAGTCTTAATTTCCCACCGCTGCTTCAATTGTTTTATTAAAAGCAGTTCTAAATCTTTAAAAGCCTTACTAATAGATACCTCATTCTCTATAAGATTATTATCAGATGTTTCAAATGAAAAGTTCTCCACTTTCTGTCTTTTTGACTCAATATGTTCCAAATATCCATGGAACTACTTGTTCCGTGCGTTCACGTAGGTGAAAGAATAAATAGTGTCGCACAGGAGCAACTAGGTTCCAAATGAGGGGCTCTCAGATAAATTGACTCACCCAGTCTATCCACTATTAAACATAAAAAAAGGTTGACTGGGCACTCTCAGATATGTGGTGCGTTTATTAAATTGATAAATTATGTTAAGTTAAAAGGGAACCTTCCTAAAACTATTTCTGTTGATTGTATAAAGGACAACATTATATTTATTATCCATATAAGATATGACATATCAGGGATTGAACAGTGTGGACGCAATTTAGGATAATTTGATTAGTAATTGGCGATAGTATGAATTTGGAACTTGTGATTTTTATTTGTATTTATATTTTTTTATATACATCTGCAATACTACTGATCAATTAGTGACATTTACTGTTCTATTTTAGAAGGTTTCTTTCTTAAGTGGATTTATTATATGAATATGAATTTGTGATTCTTTTAGGAAGGTTCCCTTTTAACTTAACATAATTTATCAATTTAATAAACGGTATTACTGCACCAAATATCTGAGAGTGCCCAGTCAACCATCTTTTTAGATTTATTTCCCTGTCACGTATGCATTGCAGTAGTACCCCACACAAACAATTGGTATATGTCACCCACCGAACTAACAGATGGATTAACTAGATTTATTTCCTTTTCACGTAACGTCTGCAGTACAGGAGTACTCCACACAAACAATTGCTATTTGTCACCCACCGATGTGACAGATGGATTAACTAGATGTATTTCCCTGTCACCTATGCAGTGCAGGTGTACCCCACACAAACAGTAGGTATTTGTGACTAGTGTTGAGCACGAATATTCGAATAGCGAATTTTTTTTTACGAATATCAGCACTTAGCGAATATTTAGAATATGGTGCTATTTATTTGTAAAAAAACGAATATTCATTTTTTTTTTTCAATCTGAACCAAAGATACCGTTAACGAAGATAGAGAATATAGAGCTAAGTTCTCTATCTTTTTTAATTGTAGCAAGCCAACCAATAGGAAAGTTATAGCCCGTTCAAAGTTACATTATGTAATATTAGGGTACTGCGAATGAAACTTCGAACTGGGTATAACTTTCCTATTGGTCGGCTTGCTAGAATTAACGAAGATACAGAATATAGCTCTATATTCGTATTCATTATCTTTGTTAATTCTAGCAAGCTAACTTGCCTATACACAGCTCTAAGTTGGATGCGCAATGCGAGAATATTAAGTAATATTACTCGCATTGCGCATCTAGCTTAGAGCGGGGTATATGCAACTTACTTTAATTTTGTTTGGCTGGGAAAAATTATATTAATGGGAGGGGCTGGAGAAGATCCAGCAGTCATGGTCCATATCGGAACCAATGACAGAGTTAGCGGAAGGTGGAGGGTCCTTAAAAATTATTTCAGGGAGTTAGGTCAAAAGCTTAGGGCAAGGACCTCAAAAGTAGTATTTTCTGAAATACTACCTGTACCTCAAGCCACACAAGAAAGGCAGCAGGAGATTAGGGAGGTTAACAAGTGGCTCAAGAACTGGTGTATGAAGGAGGGGTTCAGGTTCCTGGAGAACTGGGCTCTATCGCAGGGAAGGGCTGCACCTCAATGGGGAAGCGGCAGCTGTGTTGGGGGAGAAGGTGGCTAGATGGTTGGAGGACTGTTTAAACAGACTGTTTAAACGTGGGACTGGGGGGGCAGGGTAAGTACATTATAGGGGGGGAAGATAGTACAGTTAGAGACCAGGGGCAAGGTGATGGGACTGGGGGAGGAATTGAAGGGGGGACTAGAACAGTTCAGAATGAAAGATGTAGGGTAAAAAATACACATAAACCTCTCAAATGTATGTACAGTATACTAATGCCAGAAGCCTGACTAACAAGACCGGTGAACTGGAATTAGTGATGTAGTAAAATATATGAGACTGCACTCCAATGATAAATGCTTTTTAGGTTTTATTTAAGCCGGACATGGTGGTGCAATTGAAGCAACGTTTCGGGCAAACAATGTGCCCTTCGTCAGGCGAGTGGTATGCACGTCTGGGAAGTAAACGGCCGACGCGCTGATAACACACGCCGTTTACTTCCCAGACGTGCATACCACTCGCCTGACGATAGGGCACATTGTTTGCCCGAAACGTTGTTTCAACTGGGCACCACCATGTCCGGCTTAAATAAAACCTAAAAAGCATTTATCATTGGAGTGCAGTCTCATATATTTTACTAGTTTAAATAGTTCCAATCGGTGGAGTAGGAACTCAACGTGACTTGCACCCAACATTGGTCAAAAGTGAGACTGAGTGCTGTGGTCCCTATCAAGAATTGGATACTGGAATTAGTGATGTGTGAGGAGGACAATGACATAGTGGGAATAACTGAGACATGGGTGGATGATAGTTATAACTGGGCAGTTAATATAAAAGGTTACAATCTGTTTACAAAGGATCATCAAAACCGGAGAGGTGGAGGGGTCTGCCTCTATGTGAAGTCCTGTCTAAATCCCACAATTCGAGCAGACATCTCTGAGGGACATGAACATGTGGAGTCACTGTGGGTAGAAATATATGGAGCAATAAACAATAATAAATTACTAATAGGAGTTTATTAAAAACCACCTAATATACCAGAGTCCCCAGAAAATCTATTACTAAACTAGATAGACGAGGCGGCAAATCATAATGAAGTCATTATTATGGGGCACTTCAACTACCCAGAAATATACTGGGAAACTGAAAGCTGTACATCCCATAAAGGAAACAGGTTCTTTGCAATAGCCAAAGACAATTACCTTTCCCAAATGGTTCAGGACCCCACTAGAGGGATGGCCATACTGGACATAGTATTAACCAATAGACCTGACAGAACAACAGATGTGCAGGTTGGGGGACACCTAGGAAATAGTGACCATAAAGTAATAACCTTCCAATTATTCTTCAAACGATAGTTTCTAAAGGGAGGAACAAAAATACCAAACTTCTAAAAAGCTAAATTTAGCCAACTAAGCGAGGCCATAGGCCTAACTAACTGGGACAAAGTCCTCAAAAATAAAAATACAACCACAAAATGGGAGATTTTTAAAAGCATTGTAACATCTAATTGTGAGAGGTAATACCTTATAGGAATAAAAGGCTAAGAAACAATAAGAAACCAATATGGATAAATAGAACTGTAAAGATAGCAATAAATGACAAAAAGAAAGCATATAAATCACTAAAACAGGAGGGGAGCCAGGAAGCGCTGATAAATTATAAGGGAAAAAATAGAATATGTAAAAAACTAATAAAAATTGCCAAACTGAGAGATTAATTGCCAAAGAGAGTAAAACTAACCCTAAAATGTTCTTCAATTATATAAATGGTAAAAAATATAAATCTGAAGTAGTCGGCCCTTTACACAGCAATGAGGGGGGTGTTGCAGAGAGCGACGAGGATAAAGCAAAACTATTAAATATTTTTCTCCACTATATTCACTGAGGAAAATAAACTGTCAGAAGAAATGCAGAATGTAAAAGTAAATTCCCTATTAAAAGTGCCCTGTCTGACCCAGGAAGAAGTACAACAGTGACTTAAAAAGATAAAAATAGACAAATCGCCAGGACAGGATGGCATACACCCCCGTATCCTAAGAGAATTAAGTGATGTCATAGCCAGACCTTTATTTCTGATATTTACGGACTCTATACTGACAGGGAATGTTCCACAGGATTGGCGCATAGCAAATGTGGTGCCAATATTGAAAAAGGTCCAAAAACAGAGCCTCGAAATTATAAGCCGGTAAGTTTAACATCTATTGTTGGTACACTGTTTGAATGGTTTCTAAGAGATGCTATCTTGGAGTATCTCAATGAAAATAAGCAAATAACGCCATATCAACATGGCTTCATGAGGGATCGGTCATGTCAAACGAATGTAATCAGTTTCTTTGAGGAGGTAAGTTCTAGGTTTGACAGCGGCGAATCAATGGATGTCGTATATCTGGACTTCTCCAAAGCATTTGATACTGTACCTCATAAAAGGTTAGTATATAAAATGAGGATGCTGGGACTGGGAGAAAATGTCTGTAAGTGGGTAAGTAAATGGCTGAGTGACAGAAAACAGAGGGTAGTTATTTACGGTACACACTCAGATTGGGTCACTGTCACTAGTGGGGTACCTCAGGGGTCAGTATTGGGCCCTATTCTCTTCAATATATTTATTAATGATCTTGTAGAAGGCTTGCACAGTAAAATATAATTTTTTTCAGATGATACTGAACTGTGTAAAGTAATTAACACAAAAAAAAGACAGTATACTGCTACAGAGAGATCTAGATAGATTGGAGGTTTGGGCAGATAAGTGGCAGATGAGGTTTAACACTGACAAATGTAAGGTTATGCACATGGGAAGGAATAATGGAAGTCACCAGTACATACCAAATGGTAAAACACTGGGTAACACTGACATGGAAAAGGATCTAGGAATTTCAATAAACAGCAAACCAAGCTGTAAAAAACAGTGTCACACAGCTACTGCCAAGGCCAATAAGATAATGGGTTGCATCAAAAGGGGCATAGATGCCCGTGATGAGAACATAGTCCTACCACTTTACAAATCACTAGTCAGACCACACATGGAGTACTGTGTACAGTTCTGGGCTCCTGTGAACAAGGCAGACATAGCAGAGCTGGAGAGGGTTCAGAGGAGGGCAACTAAAGTAATAACTGGAATTGGGCAACTACAGTACCCTGAAAGGTTATCAAAATTAACATTATTCACTTTAGAAAAAAGACGACTGAGAGGAGATCTAATAACTAACAAACGTTCGCGAACGGGCTAACCGGGCGAACCGCTATAGACTTTAATAGACAGGCAAATTTTAAAAACCAAAGGGACTCTTTCTGGCCACAATAGTGATGGAAAAGTTGTTTCAAGGGGACTAACACCTGGACTGTGGCATGCCGGAGGGGGATCCATGGCAAAACTCCCATGGAAAATTACGAAGTAGACGCAGAGTCGGGTTTTAATCCATAAAGGGCATAAATCAACTAACATTCCTAAATTGTTTGGAATAACATGCTTTAAAACGTCCAGTGTGTGTATACGATCAGGTATGATGTTGTATCGATCAGGTAGTGTAAGGGTTACGCCCGCTTCACAGACATTAACAGACCAAACTCCCCTTTTAATGCACCGCAAACAACCGCAAACAGTCCATTTGCACAAGGTTGGATACCAAGCTAGCCATGTCCCGGTGATGTCATTGAAGGTTTCTTCCTCCACCCAGCCACGTACAACACCAAGGGTCCCCGAAAGGTCAATTGAATTGATTTTTCGAACGGGGAGATGGTTAAAAAAATCGCTGGCTCCCTCCCCTTTGTTTTAATCCACGGTCACTGCGTCTGCGCCGTGCAATTTACTGTCACACCCGATATGAGTGGTATTTTCTGTAGTACTATTCTCATCAGTTTAATCCCTGTTACGTCCCCAATCTGGGGTCCATTTATTGAATTGGTTTTTCGAACAGGGAGATGGTTAAAAAAAACGCTGGCTCTCTCCCCTTTGTTTTAATCCACGGTCACTGCGTCTGCACCGTGGAATTTGCTCTCACACCCGATATGAGTGGTATTTTCTGTAGTACTATTCTCATCAGTTTTATCCCTGTTACGTCCCCAATCTGGGGTCCATCTATTGAATTGATTTTTCAAACGGGGAGATGGTTAAAAAAACGCTGGTGTTTTAATCCACGGTCACTGCGTCTGCACCGTGCAATTTACTGTCACACCCGATATGAGTGGTATTTTCTGTAGTACTATTCTCATCAGTTTAATCCCTGTTACGTCCCCAATCTGGGGTCCATTTATTGAATTGATTTTTCGAACAGGGAGATGGTTAAAAAAACGCTGGCTCCCTCCCTTTTGTTTTAATCCACGGTCACTGCGTCTGCACCGTGCAATTTACTGTCACACCCGGTATGAGTGGTGGTGGGCACTGGCAGTGGGCACACTACAGTCTGTGGAAGTCGGCCTGACACACACCGGCAGCAGGCAAGCAACTGAAATTAGACTAAAGTGTAAAAATTAAATGCCTTATTTATCGGCAAGCTACTGTGCCACCCGGTATGAGTGGTGGTGGGCACTGGCAGTGGGCACACTACAGTCAGTGGAAGTCGGCCTGACACACACTGGCAGCAGGCAAGCAACTGAAATTAGACTAAAGTGTAAAAATGAAATGCCTTATTTATCGGCAAGCTACTGTGCCACCCGGTATGAGTGGTGGTGGTCACTAGCAGTGGGCACACTACAGTCTGTGGAAGTCGGCCTGACACACACTGGCAGCAGGCAAGCAACTGAAATTAGACTAAGGTGTAAAAATTAAATGCCTGTGACACCCGGTATGAGTGGTGAGGGCACTGGCAGTGGGCACACTACAGTCTGTGGAAGTCGGCCTGACACACACTGGCAGCAGGCAAGCAACTGAAATTAGACTAAGGTGTAAAAATTAAATGCCTGTGACACCCGGTATGAGTGGTGAGGGCACTGGCAGTGGGCACACTACAGTCTGTGGAAGTCGACCTGACACACACTGGCAGCAGGCAAGCAACTGAAATTAGACTAAAGTGTAAAAATTAAATGCATGTGCCACCCGGTATGAGTGGTGGTGGGCACTGGCAGTGGGCACACTACAGTCAGTGGAAGTCGGCCTGACACACACTGGCAGCAGGCAAGCAACTGAAATTAGACTAAAGTGTAAAATAATGCCTATTATCGGCAAGCCTGTGCCACCCGGTATGAGTGGTGGTGGGCACTGGCAGTGGGCACACTACAGTCTGTGGAAGTCGGCCTGACACACACTGGCAGCAGGCAAGCAACTGAAATTAGACTAAGGTGTAAAAATTAAATGCCTGTGACACCCGGTATGAGTGGTGAGGGCACTGGCAGTGGGCACACTACAGTCTGTGGAAGTCGACCTGACACACACTGGCAGCAGGCAAGCAACTGAAATTAGACTAAAGTGTAAAATTAAATGCATGTGCCACCCGGTATGAGTGGTGGTGGGCACTGGCAGTGGGCACACTACAGTCTGTGGAAGTCGGCCTGACACACACTGGCAGCAGGCAAGCAACTGAAATTAGACTAAAGTGTAAAAATTAAATGCCTGTGCCACCCGGTATGAGTGGTGGTGGGCACTGGCAGTGGGCACACTACAGTCTGTGGAAGTCGGCCTGACACACACTGGCAGCAGGCAAGCAACTGAAATTAGACTAAAGTGTAAAAATTAAATGCCTGTGCCACCCGGTATGAGTGGTGGTGGGCACTGGCAGTGGGCACACTACAGTCTGTGGAAGTCGGCCTGACACACACTGGCAGGCAACTAACCTTAGATTAAAGGGTAAAAATGAAATGCCCTTGTTTGATGCAAAGTCCTGTGCCACACGGTGTGAGTGGTGGGCACTGGCAGTGGGCACACTACAGTCTGTGGGCCTGCAGCTCCTCACACACGGGCAGGCCAGGCAACTGCAATATATATATGGAGAAAAAAAAAAGCAGACTAATGTAGCAGCACTAAAAAGGGCTTTTTGGGGTGCTGTCAGGACGCTGTCCTTACAGCAGAGATCAGATGGGTCTTTCAGGACTGGAGTGGACACTGCATACACTAACCTAGCTATCAATTTCCCTATTAAATCAGCAGCAACTACACTGTCCCTCCTCTCACTAAGACTGCAGCTTTAGAATGAATCTAAAATGGATGCTGTGCAGGAGGTGGGAGGGTCTGGGAGGGAGGGTATGCTGCTGATTGGCTTGAATGTGTCTGCTGACTGTGAGGTACAAGGTCAAAGTTTGCTCAATGATGATGTATAGGGGGCGGACCGAACATCGCATATATTCGCCCGCCGAGGCGAACGCGAACAAGCTATGTTCGCCGGGAACTGTTCGCCGGCAAATAGTTCGGGCCATCTCTAATAACTATATATAAATATATTAGGGGTCAGTACAGAGATCTCTCCCATCATCTATTTATCCCCAGGATTGTGACTGTGACGAGGGGACATCCTCTGCATCTGGAGGAAAGAAGGTTTGTGCACAAACATAGAAAAGGACTATGGAACTCTCTGCCTGAGGAGGTAGTGATGGTGAGTACAATAAAGTAATTCAAGAGGGGACTAGATGTTTTTCTTGAGTGTAATAATATTACAGGTTATAGCTACTAGAGAGGGGTTGTTGATCCAGGGAGCTATTCTGATTGCCTGATTGGAGTCGGGATGGAATTGTTTTCCCCTTAAGTGGGGAAAATTGGCTTCTGCCTCACAGGGGTTTTTTGCCTCCCTCTGGATCAACTTGTAGGAAAAAGGCCGACCTGGATGGACAAATGTCTTTTTTCGGTCTTATATACTATGTTACTATGTTACTATGATGAATATAAATATAGAGCTATATTCTCTATATTCGCTAATTCTAGCAAGCCAATAGGAAAGTTGCCTATAGACAGCTCTAAGTTGAATGCGAAAATATTACTTTACCTTTTTTTTTGCAATAAATAGAATACTGAGTCATTATTCTATTTATTGCAAAAAATAGTCAAAGTAATATTCTCGCATTGTGCATCGAACTTAGAGCTGGGTACAGTCAAGTTTCCCATTGGTT
Source organism: Bufotes viridis (assembly GCA_033119425.1). Taxonomy (NCBI): domain Eukaryota; kingdom Metazoa; phylum Chordata; class Amphibia; order Anura; family Bufonidae; genus Bufotes; species Bufotes viridis. Next base: position 135,620,428 of record CM065590.1, read on the forward strand.
GGCTTGCTAGAATTAACCAATATAGAGAATATAGTGCTATATTCGTTATATTCGTTAATTCTAGATAGCTAATCAATAGGAAAGTTGACTTTATACTCCATTCAAAGTTCAATTTGCAATAAGCGACTAATTAAATCGCATATTATTCGCGATAAATAGAATAATGATGAATATTCGATTTCGATGAATATATGAAGAATATTCAATTGAATATTCACGAAATATCGGAAAATAGAATATGGGACCTCCTGCTCATCACTATATATGACCCACCGAACTAACAGATAGATTAACTATTTTATTTTTGTGTCAGGGGTAGCCAAAAAAAAAATCGCTATAGGTCACCCACAAAATTAACAGCCAGCTTATTTAATATATTTCTGTGTCAAGGGTGCAAAACTGGTGTATTGCACCCACAAAAAAATCACTATAGGTCACTCCAGTATAAATAGCCAGATGAGATTCCTAACACTTTCCCTCACTTCAGCTGCCTGCTTCCTGTCCCTGCAATACTCAGAGCTGATGGGCGGTGCTATACGTCATCCAGCTTTTATTGAGCCTGGGTCACATGATGCACGATCCGATCATAGCCATGCCATTAGTAGGCATTGCTGTGATGGCTTCTAATTGCCCACAGATTAAAAGCTTATTGATTGGCTGCATTCAGCCTTTCAACAAGCTTTATTAAATGCCCGAACACAGAACTCGAACCAGAACTTTTCCTGAAAAGTTCGTGTTCGGGTCTGGGTACCCAAACTCGCAAAGTTCGGTGTGGACCCAAATTTACAGATTTGGTTCGCTCAACACTAATCCTCATGCTGTTGCCACCTCACCACTCTGTGACTGGGCCATTGTGTTCACTCATCATGTGGTTGCCACTCTCCCTACTCTGTGACTGGGCCATTGTGTTGACTCCTCATGCAGTTGCCACGCTCCCCACTCTATGACTGGGCCTCTATGTAGACTCCTTATGCAGTTGCCACCCTCCCTAATTTGTGACTGGATCCCTATGTTGACTCCTCATGCATTTGCCACCCTCCACACTCTGTGACGGGGCCACTGGTGTCCCTGTTTGGCCTTGTTGACATCACCATTTATTTTACCCTTCCTCTGATCTGTCAGAAGGACAGCATAATGAAAAATACAACGGATCCTGTCTTTGAAGCATCCATAAGGCCTGTATCACATGGTCCCTTTTTTGCATCAGGATATGCTCATGATTTGGAAGCCAAAAGCAGGAGTGGGTACAAAACACAAAAAATATTCTTATCACATGTCATCTCTGTTTTTGATCCTCTCCTGTTTTTTTGCCTTAGAAATGCTGATATATTACTGACCAAATGTTGAATGTGTTAATATGGTGGCTCAAAAGACCATTTTTTAGGTTTGTTTTTGTGACGAATCATAAGAAGAGAAAAATAAACAGTGACATCAACACAAACTTACTGCTGACACCCTCTCCACTGTGTTATGGAGCTACTACTTGTATCAGTGTGTAACAGACACAAAGTACCTATTTCACTACCACAGTGGACTATGTATGCATGTTTCTGCAATGTACAGTGTTGTACACCAATATACAGGCTCTCTGTAGCCAGGAAGTAGCCGCTTTTTAATGCGCTGTGTCACTGATAAAATTGATAGAATCCAATTTTGGGGAAAATTCGGCAAAGCATCCAAATCTAATTTTTAAATAGTTTATTTATCTCTAGGTATCAGTCTTTTAATTTCTAATGTTTGCTAATACAGTTCTTTATACATTGTTTGTTAGTTTAGAGACCTTAAATTTGCCCAGTCAGGGCAGATATTGCTGGATAGGTATTGTTACTAAAGAGGTGAATATTAAGAGTATAGGTAGTGAACAAGTTTCTGCAGCACAGACTGGTGAAGTTTTTGAAACACAAATATCTTACCTACTTTCCTTCCTTCATTTAACACAATATTGAAATTATTCTCAGCCTGTTAGAACGTGTTTAGAACAAAACAAAAAATCTTTATTGAAATATTCAGAGATAAAATACCTGGGATTTAGTTTACTTCACCAGGCCATGAAGTGTGGCTGAGCCCGAGCGGGGCGTTATTAAACCTTCTGGCTCACCCACACATCAACAGAAAAATTTCACCCGTCTGTATCAGGGACTATCTAGTTAGAAGTTAGCCCTTATGACAGAACAGTGAAATCGGCTTGTGCAGCCAAACGAACCAGTATGTGACCGGTGATAGTGCTGTCTACTGGAGCTGTGTGCACCTGTTTAGTGAGTGACGAGACTACGTCAATGCAGCTCCCAGTTTTCATCCTTCCATATACCATTGGGACTTGTATTGGCTCTGACTTGAATGTACACGCCAGTACCTGCATACATAGCCGAGTGGATCACGGTCCTGACTCAAAGCAATCCCATGCAGGTATTAGCAGTGACCTGGGCATAACCTACTGGCCCTGGCTGCGATATGCTACACATGAATGCTCAACACATTATTGAAGGATAAATATAAATTGTCATAAGGCATAGCAGTTCCTGAGAGATATACTATATAGTTGAATCAGGATTCAGCTTCTGCTGTTTGCAATCTTTCCCTTTGGTATGACCTATCTATATAAAATAAACACTGTGTAAAATAACTACATATACCATGGTCTAATTAAAAAATAACATCAAAAACTGATCATGATATTACTCTAAAGGAAAAGTGCTGTGAGATCATAGAGTAACCAGAAAAATATACAATCCTAGCACCCCAGGCTTACTGTGAAGGGTTTTTCCTTAAATAATACAGAGAAAAGGGATTTCTCAATAATGAATCTAATGTAGAAAAGCATGAAATGAAAACTGTTTTGTAGCTATGTTGTAGAAAATCTCCTTTAATTAATTAATCATCTGGTTGACAAAAGACTCACACCTCCTGAATATATTAGAATTGGCATTTTCACGTCTCTTAGTATTCTATGCAGTGCAGCCAACAACTAATTGGATTTTTGTACATAGAAGCATCCTGTATATGATTATCATAATAATATTTAGATATTTGGTTCATGAAATTTTAATATTGAAAACTTTGCCTAACTCATTTTACTTTTCATGTGTGACACTCCTGGTAACTTGTGTTGAATAAAATTATACATGTCAAACTACCTGGGTAAATATATGTAGTGGCTCACCTGTCGTGATTTCTGGAGTAAGGTGCCCTGTTAGAAAGGCTTACCCAAAAAGCCTCGCAAAAGGAAGTGTATAAGAATTATTTAGATTAAGATGCACTCTATCATTCTGAACTGTATTAAAAACTAATGCTTTAATTAAATATAAAGAAATATATAAATTGAACAAGTGAAGACTAAGAAGGTTATTGAGAGTAATAAGCAATATAAATACAAAATATTTAATCAACCCTAATGTATATAATTCACTCTTTCATATATAAAAATACAACAATAAAAAAATTATAAAAATATATATATAAAAAAGAAAAAAATTAAAATATAAAAAATATAGTCCAAAAGAGCTCAGTTCCCAAATGAATTGTTAATGTTCTTTTTGTTGTTCCATAGTTATATCCAAATCTAATATTTTCATGATTGAGGCAAAGAGTTCTTATCTAATATAATTAATCAAGGGAATATATTTAGTAAACTCAGTGACTGTCAAAAAAATGCAGTGTTAAAAAATAAAATGGAGATGAGTTTCAATTAATTATAGTGATCAGTGATCTAATTGTTGTTTCCTAATTAGTTAAAAATATATTCTATTTCATTAAGTGTCCTTTAGTTTATCCTAATATTATATAGTCTCTCTTTGTGTAAAAAATAAGAGTGATAGTATCCCTTCTATTGTTAACTTAGTTGTATATTGCAAAACAACTGAAAGCTGGCATGAAGCAGGATGTTCTCAACCCAAGATGCAGTTGTGCATATATATACAGGGGAGCAGATCCTACACTTGTGGCCCGTTGCTAATGGCGATCCCAAGCAAAAATGCATATGGTGGAGGATGCCCGCAGTGGACCACAAGTACCACAATATACATTCTACACAAGATGGCAATTGTGTGGATGTGATAAACAATATAACAATATAGCAATAACCAATGACATGAGAGGTGCACACTGATTTCTTACTAAGCCCTCAAACTGATGTTAAAAATGAGAGATTGGCAAACATATCCTGCTGTGGAGGACATGTCTAAGCCCGAGCATCACTCCAAGGTTTCTCAAGTAGCTCGGGACCTAACACTCACCTACATGTGCCGTATGGGCAATACCAGTGGTCAGTGGGCAATAGTGATGAGCGGCAGGTGCCATATTCGATTTCAACGAAATTCGCGAATATTCAAAAGAATATTCGTTTCATATTTGTCGAAATCGAATATTCGTCATTATTCTAGTTATCGCGATTAATATGCAATTTAAATAATCGCATATTGCGATTTTAACTTAGGCTACTTTCCTACTGGTTTCATATCTATAATTATAGCGAAGATGACGAATATGACGAATGTATTCGTCATATTCCTCAAAACGAAGATAATCGCATTGCGATTTCAACGTAATTCTCAAATCCGACAGTACATTTTAGTATGGAGACGTTCTTGGCTTGGTAGAATTAGCGAATATGACGAATGTATTCATTATATTTCTCAAAACGAAGATAACGAAGTATTCTCCATCTTCGTTTTAGCTACCTATTCTTCAACTTCGCTAATTCTAGCAATCAAATAGGAGGGTTGACTATAGAGACAGCTGTGTTTAATTCGCTATGCGATTATATAACTTTGCTTTTTTTATAGAATAATTATATTACTTGATAATTATTATAATTATTCTATTTATTAAAAAAATATAATATAATCGCATAGCGAATTAAAAACAGCTGTCTCTATAGTCAACCTTCCTATTTGATTGCTTGAATTAGCGAAGTTGACGAATAGGTTGCTAAAACGAAGATGGAGAATACTTCGTTATCTTCGTTTTGAGAAATATAATGAATACATTCGTCATATTCGCTAATTCTACCAAGCCAAGAACGTCTCCATACTAAAATGTACTGTCGGATTTGAGAATTACGTTGAAATCGCAATGCGATTAATATAACTTGAATTAATCGCATTGCGATTTCTACTTAGACCTGGTTTACTATGGTTGGCTTGGTAGAATTAGCGAATATGATGAATGTATTCGTCATATTTCTCAAAACGAAGATAACAAATTATTCTCCATCTTCGTTTTAGCAACCATAGTAAACCATGTCTGTTGAAATCGCAATGCGATTAATTCAAGTTATATTAATCACATTGCGATTACAACTTAGCACTGCTATCTTACATATTAGGCTAGAATTAACGAATATGGAATATAGCAGCAGTGCTAAGTAGAAATCGCAATGCGATTACTTCAAGTTATATTAATCGCATTGCGATTTCAACTTAGAGCTGGGTTTATAATGGGTCAGCTTGCTAGAATTAACGAAGTTAACGAATATGGAATATATTATAGCAGTGCTAATTGAAATCGCAATGCGATTAATGTAACTTGGAGTAATCGCATTGCGATTTCTACTTAGCACTGCTGCTATATTCCATATTCGTTAATTCTAGACTAATATGTAAGATAGCAGTGCACTGCTAAGTTGTAATCGCAATGCGATTAATATAACTTGAATTAATCGCATTGCGATTTCAACGTAATTCTCAAATCCGACAGTACATTTTAGTATATAGAGACTTTCCCATGGTGATGGGGACGCTCCATGAGCACGGAAGTCGGCAGAAGCGGCAACGGGCACTGACTGGAGCAGCCAGGAAGCCAGGAATCCTCAGGACAGGTAAGAACTACTTTTGAGAAGTGGGAAAGAAAAAAATATAACTAAAAAAAAAAATTCCAGTTATTACTTTAGTTTCCCTCCTTTGAAGCTTCTCCAGTTCTGCTATGTCTGCCTTGTTTACAGGATATAGCTATTCGAAATAGTGAATTTATAGCGTTATATTGAAATATTCGTGAATTAGCGAAGTGCCGATATTCGCGATAAAAATTCGCTATTCGAATATTCGCGCTCAACACTAGTGGGCAATTACAGGAGAGTAAAGGCCAAGTCGCAGCAAACTCCCCAGTTGCCTCCAGAATGTAGCCATGCCTGCAATGGGAGGAGGGAGAAGGCTGTGAGCCCCTCCCAAGACTGGCTTATATGGCCCAGGCCTCACAGGTGCACCTAAATGTATCCTGTGGATGGAAAACAGGCTACATTTACATAGGAGTTTATACACCTCCAAAAAATTATATATACAAAACAACTGAAAGCTGGCATGAAGCAGGATGTGCTCAACCCAAGATGCAGTTGTGCATATATATACAGGGGAGCAGATTCTGCCTGTTGCTAATGGCGATCCCCAGCAAAAATGCATACGGTGGAGGATGCCCGCAGTGGACCACAAGTACCACAATAGACATCCTACACAAGATGGCAATTAGGTCCCGAGCTACTTGAGAAACCTTGGCATGGTGCTCAGTTTTAAACATGTCCTCCACAGCATGATATGTTGATCAATTTCTCAATTTTAACATCAGTTTGAGGGCTTAGTAAGACCGCAGTGTGCACCTGTCTTGTCATGTATTATTGCTATATTGTTATATTGTTTATCACATCCACACAATTGCCATCTTGTGTAGGATGTCTATTGAGGTACTTGTGGTCCGCTGCGGGCATTATAAACTGAATGCATTTTTGCTGGGGATCGCCATTAGCAACAGGTCACAAGTGTAGGATATGCTCCCCTGTATATATATGCACAACTGCATCTTGGGTTGAGCACATCCTGCTTCATGCCAGCTTTCAGTTGTTTTGTATATATCATTTTTTGGAGGTGTATAACCTCTTTGTAAATGTGGCCTGTTTTCCATCCACAGGATACATTTAGGTGCACCTGTGAGGCTAGACCATATAAGCCAGTCTTGGGAGGGGCTCACAGCCTTCTCCCTCCTCCCATTGCAGGCATGGCTACATGCTGGAGGTAACTGGGGAGTTTGCTGCGAGTCGGCCTTCACACTCCTGTAATTGCCCACTGGCCCCTGGTGTTGGCCATACAGCACATGTAGGTGAGTGTTAGGTCCCGAGCTACTTGAGAAACCTTGGCGTGGTGCTCGGGCTTAGAAATGTCCTCCATATGTTAACCAATCTCTCAATTTTAACATCAGTTTGAGGGCTTAGTAAGACCGCAGTGTGCACCTGTCTTGTCATTTGTTATTGCTACATAGTTCTATATTGCCCCTTATGTTTTTTCGGAGCCGAGTGTTCATTCAGAATATAATATCCATTAAGGTATGTTTAGATCATTATCGATGTTGAGCAGCTATATTATGGCCTTGACGTCTTTAACAGGAACAGCGCCACATAAACAGAGCAATGTAGCTGCAGTGATATCCTTTCCAGGTTTGGTGTCCCATATGTTAGTAACTTAGCCTTTCCTCTGGATTGCTAGGTCACTACTAAATTTGGGACTATTGAAAGATCACCCAGATCTAGTGTTGGTGATATTTACTTCCGATTAACTTTAGTAGATGACGGTCCCCTCTTCGTTTTTTTGGTGGGTTTTGTCCATGGCTGTAAATCTCGGTATATAATCCTTTAGGGGATCTTCCTAGATTGCATTTGCTCTATTACCAAACGCGTTTTGGAGCCTGCATGCTCCTTCCTCAGTGGTATAAAATGCAATCTATAAAAAAAAGACCTTTTTAAATTATCGCTACATAAGGCAGGATCATCCAGGAATATCAATTGGAAAATCCGGGACGGATCACCGCTCTTATATTCAGACACATCAATTCACAATTTTAATCTCATATATGCAAAATATGCCTTATATACCATAAACTAAAATAACCATAAGAGTAGAAGTACAGAAGTCATAAGATAGACCCTATCACTATCATTTATTTAACGCATCTAGATTTTTTTATACCATATGTGTATAGTAGTTCTTATAGTGGTAAAGAGTGGGGGAAAAAAATGCTTTTGTGGTTCTAATTTGGGATGAGTGAATCGACTGCGGATGAAACATTGAAAGTTTATTTGTATAAATTTTTGTTTGAATACTTTATGGAGCGAGCACTCTATACAGTATTAGAATTTATTGGCTCCAATGAGACGAAGTTATTACTTTGCGAAGTCTTGCGAGACTTTGAATAATAACTTCATAAATTGATTTCTGAAATTGCGTTCTAGTCGTCTGAATTGTTCAGTTGGTATATTGATTAGCACATTGGAAGGTGGCAACTTGCAAAAAAGTTTGTAGCTATTTTTCATGATTGGTTTTTGATATGTTTTGCATATTAGGTTTTGGTCTTGTACCTGAACTGTAATGTCCAGAAAAATCTAATTGTTTTCTACTTGTATTTACAGTAAAATTTTGATTTCTATTGTTATTATTAATTTCTTTTATGAATAATTCCAATTCTTATCCTGTTTTTCGCCAAATGAAAATTACATCATCTATGTATCAATGTCAGAGCACCAGACTCTCCCCCAGCTTGGGTTTAATGGTGTCATCCTTCCACTGCACCATAAATAAATTGGCGTAGCTGGGGCGCAAATGTGGTGCCCATGGCTGTCCCCCTTTTTTGAATGAAAAAATATGATTCATAAAATAAATAATTTTGTGATAATGTGTACTTAACTCCATCCAATATAAATTCAATTTGTTCTTCTAACAGTAGGCCGCTATTTTGTAATGTATTTTATAAAGCTGCAATACCTTGGGTGTGATGAATTATTGTATACAATGAATTGACATCAATTGTCCCCAGTATCCAATGGTCCTCAAATGTTAATTGGTCTAATACTGTAATAATTTAAGTTGTATCTTTAATGTATGAAGGTATGTTTTTAACAATAGGCTGTGACATTCTATCAATGTATTGGTACAGGTTTGATGAAACTGACCCAATGCCTGAAATGATAGGCCTTCCTGGTGGATTTAATGGATCTTTATGTATCTTTGGAATACAGTAGAATACTGGTATTCGTTATTGTGTGCCTTTGATAAATTAAACAATTGTATAGATCACTGATCACTATGATTAATTGAAACCTTTCTCCATTTTATTTTTTAACAATATAAAAGAGCTAATTATATACATTAGGGTTGATTAAATATTTTGTATTTATATTGCCTATTACTCTCAATAACCAGTCTTCACACATTCTATTTTTATATTTTATTATATTTAATTAAAGCACTCGTTTTTAATACAGTTCAGAATGATAGAGTGCGTGTTAATCTAAATAATTCTTAAACACTTCCTTTTGCTAAGCTTTTTGGGTAAGCCTTTCTAACAGGGCACCTTACTCCAGAAATCATGACACATGAGCCACTACATATATTTACTCATTATTTTATATTCTTTTACCCTGTTGTGTTGTTCCCTCGATTGATAATATGGACATTTAGAACTGCATTGAAAATAAATGTAAAAAAGTGGAAGCATATATATTTGATAATGAAGATGCAATATGTAGGCACAACGCAATACACAAATCTAGAATAGAAATATTTAGAGATTTGGAAAGTCTATTACTAGAGTTGAGCGGACATCTGGATGTTCAGTTTCAAGGAGTCTGGCCAAACTTCACTGAAATGTTCGGGTTCTGGATCCAAACTTAACCCGAACTTGAACCCGAACTTGAAGTCAATGGGGACCAGAACTTTTGGGCACTAAAATGGCCCAGGAAAGGGCTAGAGGGATGCAAAAGGCAGCAAAATGTAGCTAAGTGCCCTGCAAGCAAATGTGGATAGGGAAATGACTTAAAATAAATAAAATAAAATAAATAAAAATTAAACAATATTGATTGGACTAGGAGGAGGAGGTGAAATAGGAGGTTGGGGAGGCGTCAAGTGGGAATGCCATCAGCAGCGCGTCTACCAGCGTGCGTTTTGTAGTCAGTAGTCACGCATCTTTTGATAAGTAACATACGTTTTTACAAAATTTGGTTTCCTGTCAGCAATGCACAGCTGTGGCTTATTACTGGCAAAACTGGGTTAATGTAACCCACCAATAGAACAGGTGATATTTCAGAAATATTAGGCCCCTGGCAACCAGACAAAGGAGAGGTCAATTCACGGCAAAACAGGCGTCATGTCACCCACGAATGCAACAGGCCATTTTCACTAATTTAGGCCCCTGGCACCCAGACAGAGGAGAGGTCAATACATGGCAAAACAGGCTTCATGTCACCAGGCAATGGAACAGGCCATTTTCAGTAATTGAGGCCCCTGTCACCCAGACAGAAAAGAGGTCAATGCACAGCAAAACAGGCTTCATGTCACCCACCAATAGAACAGGCCATTTTCACTAATTTAGGCCCCTGGCACCCAGACAGAGGAGAGGTAAATTCAAGGCAAAACAGGCTTCATGTCACCCAGCAATGCAGCAGGTGATTATCAGAAATGTAGGCCCCTGGCACCCAGACAGAGGAGAGGTCAAATCATAGCAAAACAGGCTTCATGTCACCCAGTAATGCAGCAGGTGATTATCATAAATGGAGGCCCCTGGCACCCAGATAGAAGAGAGGTCAATGCACAGCAAAACAGGCTTCATGTCACCCAGCAATGGAGCAGGCCATTTTCACAAATTTAGGCCCCTGACACCCAGACAGAGGAGAGGTATATGCACGGCAAAACAAGCTTCATGTCACCCAGCAATGCAGCAGGTGATTATCAGAAATGTAGGCCCCTGGCACAGAGACAGAGGAGAGGTCAATGCACGGCAAAACAGGCTTTATGTCACCCAGCAATGGAAAAGGCCATTTTTACTAATATAGGCCACTGGCATGCAGACAGAGGAGAGGTACATTCACGACAATAAAGGGTTAATATCACCCAGCAATGGAGCAGGCCATTTTCACTAATTTAGCCCCCTGGCACCCAGACAGAAGAGAGGTTCATTCAAATTGGGGTAGCCCCTGAAATAATGGTACAAATAAAAAAAAGGATTCAATCAATAAGTGCACTGGAGTACAAGAATGTATGTTTGAGGCGGTTATAAATGTCTATTCTGCACAAGGTACGGACAAGTCCTGTGGGATCCATGCCTGGTTAATTTTAATAACCGTGAGCTTGTTATCATTGGCTGTGAACAGGCGGCTGCGTTTGTCTGTAATGACGCCCCCTGCTGTGCTAAATACACGTTCAGACAATATATTGGCTGCAGGGCAGGCCAGCACCTCCAAGGCATAAAGGGCAAGGTCAGGATATGTGGACAATTTGGAGACCCAGAAGTTAAATGTGGCAGAAACATCAGTCAGTACGTGGAGGCGTGTGCACATGTACTGTTCCACCATGTTGTTCAAATGCTTCCTCCTGCTAAGACATTCCGTATCAGCTGGTAGTGAAGGTTGCTGTGGCACAGTGACAAAACTTTTCCACATGTCAGCCATGCTAACCTGCCTTCTGAGGAGCTGGCTGTGACACAGCTCGGTTGGCGACCTCTTGCTCCTACTTCTCCTCTGCCTTTGCCTTGATCTTCCACTTGTCCCCCCGTATCAGTTGGGAATGCCCTCAGGAGCGCGTCTACCAGCGTGCGCTTGTACTCGCACATCTTCCTATTACACTCCAGTGCAAGAATTAAGGTGGGCATATTGTCTTTGTACCGGGGATCCAGCAGGGTGGCAACCCAGTAGTCAGCACAAGTTACAATGTGGGCAACTCTGCTGTCATTGTGCAGGCACTGCAGCATGTAGTCGTTCATATGTGCCAGGCTGCCCAGAGGTAGGTATAGGCTGTCCTCTGTAGGTGGTGTATTGTCTGTGTCCTCCGTATCCCTTCAGCCATGCTCCAGTGATGGCCCTGAGCTGCGTTGGCTGCAACCCAGCAATGAACCCGGTTCCTCCTCTACCTCCTCCTCCTCGTCCGCCAGAACTGTGCCCTGGATGGCCTTGTATACCTGGCCTCTGCTGGTGCATGAACTCACCTTCTGAGCCACTTTGGAATGACTGGCCTGTAAAATGCCCCCTCTTCCTCTTCCTCCTCTGCCACATCCTCTTCCATCATCGATGAAATTGATTTTTCAAGGACACATAGAAGTGGTAATGTAATGCTAACAATGGCGTCATCAGCACTGGCCATGCTGGTTGGCTACTCAAAAGACCTCAACAAGGTACACAGGTCTCGCATGGAGGCACAGTCACTGGTGGTGAAGTGGTGCTGATCCGCAGAGCGACTGACCCGTGCATGCTGCAGCTGAAACTCCACTATCGCCTGCTGCTGCTCGCACAGTCTCTCCAGCATATGCAAGGTGGAGTTTCACCTGGTGGGCAAGTCGCATATGAGGCGGTGAGCTGGAAGGCCAAAGTTATGGCGAGCAGCAACAGGGTGAGAACGCCGAAAGCGAGCACAGATGGACCGCAATTTCAGCAGCAGCTCTACATGAGTAGTTTTTAAGAAACCTCTGCACCACCAGATTCAGCACATGCACCAGGCAAGGGATGTGCATCAAATAGGCTAGTCCCAGAGCTGCAACGAGATTTCGCCCAGTATCGCAGAACCACCAGGCCGGGGTTGAGGCTCAATTGCAACAGCCTCTTATCGGTCTGTTGTTCTATGCCCCTCCAAAGCTCCTGTGCGGTGTGGGGTTTGTCACCCAAACACATGAGTTTTAAAATCGCCTGTCAACGTTTACCCCTGGCTGTGCTGAAGTTGGGGATGAGGTTCTTTTGATGACCTGATGTGGGAGTGGTAGAAGAGGAGGAGGATGCAGAGTAAGAGGAGTAGGCAACAGAAGGCAAAGAATAATGCCCTGCGATACTTGGCGGTCGAAGGACATGCGCCAAACCGCTATCCGCCTCAGGCTAGCTTCCACTACGTTTACCCAGTGTGCAGTTAGGTAAATATAGTGGCCATGGCCGTGCTTACTGGTCCATGTATCTGTGGTTATGTGGACCTTGCCACAGATGCCTTTGTGCAGCTCACACTTGATTTTATCCTCCAGTTGGTTGTGCAGGGAAGGGACGGCTCGCCTGGAAAAGTTGTGGCAACTGGAAACTACGTACTGTGGGACAGCTACCGCCATCAGCTGATTGAAACAGTCCGTCTCCAGCAGATGGAATGACAGCATTTCAAAGGCCAGCAATTTTGAAATGCTGGCATTCAGGACCAGGGATCGAGAGTGGGTAGGTGCGTATTTTCTCTTTCTCTCCATTGTTTGGGAGATGGACAGCTGAACGCTTGCCTGTGGCATGGTGGAGATGCTTGGTGATGGTGACGGAGCTGGTGGTGGTGTTGGTGGGACATCCTCTGTTTGCTGGTTGCCAGGTGCCATGTTGACGCCAGAGGTGGAGGAAAAGGCCGAGACAGTAGCAGATGAGGGAGCAGGAGGAGCCTGAGACCTTTCATGGTTTTTAACGTGTTTACTCCACTGCAGTTCTTGCTTTGCATGTAGATGCCTGATCATGCAGGTTATGCTCAGGTAAAGAACGTTTATGCCTCGCTTCAGGCTCTGATGGCACAAAGTGCAAACCATTAGTGTCTTGTCGTCAGGACATTGTGTGAAGAACTGCCACGCCAATGAACTCCTTGGAGCAGGCCTTGGTGTGCTCGGTGCCTGGGTGCGGAGGGCAATAGCAGGCGTACTGTTTATGGAATGGCCGCTCCGCTTTTTCACCCTGCTCCCTCTTTTGCTGTGCTGTTGCCTCTCTGCGACAACCACCTCTTCCTCAGAGCTGCACACATCACTAGTACGACCTTCAGTCCAGTCTGGGTCTAGTACCTCACCATTCTCCACATCATCTTCCACCCATTCATGACCCCTGCCCTCCTCGTCGGTCTGCAAATTGCAGAAAGCCACAGCAGTTGGCACCTGTGTATCGTCATCATCAGAGACGTGCTGCGGCTGTCTTCTCATGTCATCATCCTGCAACATAAGTGGTTTGGCATCAGTGCATTCAAGGTCTAACCACTTCTGGGGCAGGGCTAGGTGGATGGGCCAGGGGAAAACCTACGAACAGAGTCATCAAAAAGCATAAGAGTTTGCTGCATGACTTGGAGCTCTGACTTCTTGGCTGATTTGCAAGTGGGTGAGGTAAAAGACTGATGGGCATGGGTTGCAGGTGCCAACTCTGAGCTTTCTACAGAGGACTGGGTGGGAGACACTGTTAAGGAACTGGAGGCACTGTCACCCATCCAATCTACCATTGCCTGTACATGTTCTGGCCTCACCATTCGTAAAGACTAGAGAGGCATTCGGGCCTACTAAATAACGCTGCAGATTCTGTCGCCTACTCGTACCAGAGGAAGGTGTTTCCATTGGATCGGTAGTTGGCACTGAACAGCCACGTCCTCCCCCAGCAACAGGAGCTCCACCAACACCACCACGACCATGCCCAAGTCCCTTATTTGATGTTCTCCTCATTATGTGCGTTCACCCACCAAGCTGAAAGATGGTTTTTCCCCGGTGTCAATTTAACTGCCAATTGTCAACAATTAAGTTCACTAATGCAGTGCCCGTGTCATAAAAATGATCTGTGGACCAAGAATAAAGTTTTTTGGCCTAAAACACACTGATTCTCAATTTCACTGCAGAAATGTAAAATATGTATTTGTATGCTGTATGCACAACTGTTTGGTGAACCCAGAACACGGTTTTCTTTTTTTCAGTAAAACACAGTAAAGTACTATTTCCATGCTGCAATATACAATTTTCATTTGTACGCTGTATGCACAAGTGGTTTGTGGACCCAGAATAAGGCTTTTTTCAATAAATCACAGATATGCCATATTTAACTGCCGGAAATGAAGCGCAGGTATTTCTACGCTGTATGCAAAAGTGGTTTGTGGACTGAGAACAAGGATTTTTTTAAAAATAAAACACACAAATTCAGTATTTCACTGCTATTAATAAAACATATGTATTTCTACGCTGTATGCACAACTGCTTTGTGAAGCAAGAATATTGCTTTTTTTTCCACAAAAAAAGACTAATTCACTATTTCACTGCAGAAATGTTAAATGTGTATTTGGGCGGTGTATTTAAAAATGCTTTGGGGACCAGAATTACCGCTTTTTCTCACAAAAATACTATGATGCACTATTTGACTGCTGAAATTAAATATACGGTTTAGTGCATTGTATACACAAGTGCTCTGTGGCACCACACGTCCCAGACTAGACAAATTGACTATGTCACCCCTTAATTATACAAAAGGTAATGTAGGGGACTTGAGCAGCCAGAAAAAAAGCATTTTCTCCTTCACTAAGCTACCAAACAGGATTAGGCTGCTGTCCCTGGCAGGCCGGCACATATGCAGTACACTGCAGTGGCTAAAATGGCCGCTGACCGCCACATCAGTAACAGATGGATTTAAAAAAAAAATCCTTGGCAGTGGCTGGTTACATAAATGTAGGATTGCTGAAGCTCCCTCCCTCTCTATTTGCTATATCTTGTGGATTAAAGTACAATAGGTTCTACAGATTTTTTGCCTATCCTGTCCCTGATAGCACCAGCAGCAACCTTTCACAAGGCTAACATCAGCAGACTGACGTGCGGCACTACGTGACTCCAGCATATAAAGAGGCTGGGTCACATGCTGCACTCAGCCAATCACAGCCATGCCATTAGTAGGCATGGCTGTGATGTCTTCTTAGAGCAAAGAAGTAAAACTCTTGCTGATTGGCTGCTGTGCCGCCATTCAGAAAGCGGGAAGAATCGCCGAACAACGGACCCGAACCAAAACTTTTATGAAAATGTTCGGGTCCCGAACACCACAAAATTCTGTACGAACCCGAACTATACAGTTCGGTTCGCTCAACCCTATCTATTACATAAAGAATTAAGGCAAAATTGGAAAATTAGTTCACTTAGTATTTGGAAAATGGCCTAATACCAAAAGTCCTGATGCTAATTAAAAATTCAGCTCAAGACCTGTATAATGAGGATTTTGACAAAGAATGGAATTATTTTCTCAAGAAATAGTTAACTGTGTTAATACAAATGATATTAAAAAGAAGAACCCAAATTTTAGAGGAGACTATAGAACAAATTGAGAAAATAAAAGCTACAGTAGAAATGTTCTCTCAGGATGATGAATTAAATGATTGGCAACAACGAATATGCAAAGGGGTTGAAAAATTATAGCAAAAGTTTGTAAATAAAATGACAAAAAAATCTAAGACAGACCAATAAAAAAAAAAAAAAACATTGGAAGATAGTATACCCTCAGGTGATAATATCCCAACAACCAATCAGTTTGAATCACTCACCAGTCCTCTTTTTTTAGAGAGGACCCTGCCACATCACAGATCAAAGACCTGGCAGACGCGACCACAATCCATGGAGAGGAAACATCGACAATCCTAATCACCGACACACAGGTACAATTTAAGACACAGATTCAATGACTACAACACCAAACAAGGGAGGAACATATCACCGACAGGAATGATAAGGAACACACACAACACATACTATCAACAACAAGAGATATACCCACAGGGATCAACACAGAACTTCAGACCACAAAAACACAAAGGTGGAAGAAGACACGGAGAGGAGGAGGTAGAAGATTACAGAAGACACTATGCAATAGAAAATGATGCAGTAGTTAATCTAAACAACGTCAAATTAACGGAATCTCAAACTTGATTACTTGATAAAGGTTTAAAAATTTCACCCACTACTAAAGTCAATACATATATTGGAATTGAAAAATTCATAAGGCGAATATGTTTAAAAAAGTACTATATAAAAAATTCAATTACTAAAATATATATTGATCCCTCAAGATATAAACATACGGAACTTAAACAAAAATCTATAAAATATCCCAAGCAAGAAATTGGGCAAGAAATTGATCTCAGAAAACTCAGAAGGAATACATCAAAAAATAATTTATCAAATCGGGAGATACAAGCTGTCAAACAGTTACAAATATCTGAAAAGATAGTAATAAGGCCAGAAGATAAAGAAGAAGCCATTGTCATTCATAGTTATCAGATAAGACCACATATGAATTCCTAAATCAGGGATGCTCAACCTGCAGCCCTCCAGCTGTGGCAAAACTGCAACTCCCAGCATGCTCGGATAGCCTACAGCTATAGTCCTACAGCAGGGCATGGTGGGAGTTGTAGTTTTACAACAGCTGGAGGGCCGCAGGTTGAGCATCCCTGTCCTAAATAAAGACCCACAAAAGAATTTTCAGGGTAACTTATTTATCTATGTAATAGGGGTCTTAATAGAGGGATTTTATTAGAACATGAATATACATTTATCATAGGCGCACAACAACGAATACTGGTATTCTATTGTATTCCAAAGATACATAAAGATCCGATAAATCCACCAGGAAGGCCTATTATTTCAGGCATTGGGTCAGTTTCATCAAACCTGTCCCAGTACATTGATATAATGTTACAGCCTATTGTTAAAAACATACCTTCATACATTAAAGATACAACTGAAATTATTACAGTATTAGAACAATTAACATTTGAGGACCATTGGATACTGGGGATATTGTATGTCAATTCATTGTATACAATAATTGATCACACTCAAGGTATTGCAGCTTTAGAAAATAAATTAAAAAATAGTGGACAACTTTTAGAAGAACAAATTGAATTTATATTGGATGAGGTCAAATACATATTATCACATAATTATTTATTTTATTAATCAGATTTTTACAAGCTGGGGGAGAGTCTGGTGCTCTGACATCGATACATAGACAATGTCATTTTCATTTGACAAAAAACAGAATAAGAATTGGAATTATTCATAAAAGAAATTAATAATAACAATAGAAATCTAAATTTTACTGTAAATACAAATAGAAAACAAATAGATTTTTTGGACATAACAGTTAAGGTACAAGACCAACACCTAATATGCAATACATATAAAAAACCAATCATGAAGAATAGCTACATACTTTTTATCAAGTTGCCACCTTGATTATCAAGGTGGCTAATTAATATACCAACCGGACAAATCAGACGACTAAAGCGCAATTCAAAATAAAATACATTTAAAGAAAAAGCACAATTAATAAAAAAACTATTTTTGATTAAAGACTTTCCAGTAGAATTGATAGACACATCTCTGAACAAAGTTAGGGAGATGGACAGGAATATAATTTTCACCACCAAGAAAAAAAAAAAAAAAAGATGTTTTGCGTATTATACTTTCATTCAATAGCCAATATAAAAAAAATAGAGAGGATTATAAAGAAATACTGGCACTATATTTTAGAAGACAAAACAATAGGACAATTATTAACCAAAACTTCACAAATAACCTATGCTAGATCACCAAATGTAGGCCTAATGTTCCAACCAAAGATCACGGATAAATGGTAGAAAAAAATGTTTCACCTCTCAACTATTTAAAGTCACGGAAGGGGAGAAGTGTGAAGGATGAGATAAAACTCAATTTTATTGGTATGTATTAAAATAATAGAGAGTGATGGGGGATACCCAAAAATGATATTTTGCTCAATCAATAGCTACTATATCATGCCGGCAGAGGACAACATATGTTTAGGTCATGCCGCGTGTGAGAATATGCTAGGCGAGCCAATTCACCCTAAAACACCTATGGTATAAAAAGTTTGGTTTGTAATCAGGCTGCGCAGGAGCACAATGCGTACTGGCAATGGGATTTCTGCCAGTTGTTCTCAGCGCTGTGAGGTTACAACCAACGTAGTCTAGGGTCCACTTGCATAAACTGGCATCCCTATGAAAGAGAATGTGCATGCCAGATATGACAGTCAATAGTATGAATACCTAGACAACCCAAAAATTAACCATAGGCGTTAGAGGATGGGTAGATGAGCACCTATAAAAGACAAAAAGGACCTGTCTATTTAGATCACCAGTGATGAATCCACAAAGACATAAACGGTCCAATGTCTATTAACATATCAGGAAATGACCTGAATGTCAGTCTGGATCAGCATGAGCCTGGCGTCCCCCTCACACAGGAGAGGGATCTTACAGCCTTGCTAGCAATAATGCCGATCTAGACTAGCGGTGCGTCTCTATACCTTAAACCCACAGGAGGAGCGCTGTATGGTTTAACAAGCACTCCAGTTAATAGAGCCGTAGCAGTCAGTATCAGTGTAGATCCAATATATCCAGCTAGAGGTTTGACGCGTTTCTCAGCTCATCAGGAACCTATCTCATGCTGAGTCATTGTTAGACTAAAGACCACTGTCTAATGTGTTGCTGCTCAATTAGCTGTTCCATTGACGTGGAAACAGCCTGTCGGCGCTGGTATGGCCGTGTGGCCGCGGCCACACGCGCTCGTTTAAAACAGGGAAGCACCACCCTCCTGTATGACGTCCCTGGCCCTATCTTATTCCTATGCCTTATGCCTATCCCATGCATGCTTAAACTCCGTCACTGTATTTGCAGCTACCACTTCTGCACGAAGGCTATTCCATGCGTCCACTACTCTCTCAGTAAAGTAATACTTCCTGGTATTACTTTTAAAACTTTGCCCATCTAATTTAAAACTATGTCCTCTTGTAGCAGTTTTTCTTTCTTTAAATATTCTCTCCTCTTTTACCGTGTTGATTCCCTTTATGTATTTAAAAGTTTCTATCATATCCCCTCTGTCTCTTCTTACTTCCAAGCTATACATGTTAAGGTCCTTTAACCTTTCCTGGTAAGTTTTGTCCTGCAATCCATGTACTAGTTTAGTAGCTCTTCTCTGAACTCTCTCCAAAGTTTCAATATCCTTCTGCAGATATGGTCTCCAGTACTGCAGACAATACTCCAAATGAGGTCTTACTAGAGCTCTGTAGAGCAGCACGAGCACCTCCCTCTTTCTACTGTTAATGACTCTCCCTATACACCCAAGCATTCTGCTGGCATTTCCTGCTGCTCTATGACATTGTCTGCCCACCTTTAGGTTGTTTGATATAATGACCCCTAAATCCTTTTCCTCAGATACTGAGGTTAGTACTGTATCACTGATTTTATATTCTGCTCTTGGGTTTTTACGCCCCAGGTGCATTATCTTGCACTTATCGACATTGAATTTTAGTTGCCAGATTTTTGACCATTCCTCCAGTTTTTCTAAATCCTTTTCCATTTGGTGTATCCCTCCAGGAATACAACCCTGTTACAAATCTTTGTGTCATCAGCAAAAAGACAAACCTTACCATTGAGGCCTTCTGCAAGTTCGCTGATAAAGATATTAAACAATATGGGTCCCAGAACAGATCCCTGAGGTACCCCACTGGTAACAATACCATGGTCTGAATATACTCCATTGACTACAACCCTCTGTTTTCTGTCCTTCAGCCACTGCCTAATCCATTCAACAATATGTGAGCCCAAGCTCAAAAACTGCAGTTTATTGATAAGCCTTCTATGTGGGACAGTATCAAAAGTCTTACTAAAGTCCAGATAAGCAATGTCTACTACACATCAAAAAAGTCAAAAGGAATAGTTTGACATGATCTCCCTGAAGTAAACCCATGCTGTTTTTCATCATTCAAACCATGGGTTTTTAGATGTTCCACAATCTTCTCCTTAAGTATGGTTTCCATTAATTTCCCCACTATTGATGTCAGGCTTACTGGCCTATAGTGTCCCGATTCCTCTCTACTACCTTTCTTGTGAATTGGCACAACATTTGCTAATTTGCAATCTTCTGGGACGACTTCTGTTACCAGTGATTGGTTAAATAAATCTGTTAATGGTTTTGCTAGTACACCTCTAAGCTCTTTTAATAGCTTTGGGTGTATCCCATCAGGCCCCTGTGATTTATTTTATTAATTTTAGACAGCTGACTTAAAACCTCTTCCTCTGTAAAGACACATGCATCAAAGGATTCATTAGTCTTCCTCCCTAACGGAGATCCTTTTCCTTCATTTTCCTTTCTAAAAACTGAACAGAAGTATTCATTGAGGCAGTCAGCTAGTTTTTTATCATCTTCCATATACCTTCCTTCTTTTGTTTTTAATTTGGTAATTCCTTGTTTTAATTTCCTTTTTTTATTTATGTATCTCAAGAATGTCTTATCACCTTTTTTCACTGACTGAGTTAATTTTTCTTCTGCCTGAGCTTTAGAAGCTCTTATAACTTGCATGGCCTCTCTGCCAAATCTTATAGATTTCCCTGTCATCCTCGTTTTGGATGTTTTTATACTAACTAACTGCCATCTTTTTGTTTTTAATGATTTTGGCCACTTCTGCTCAGTACCACAGTGGTCTCTTCCTTTTTTTGCTTTTACTGACAAGCCTAATGCACTTTTCTGTTGCCTTCAATAGTGCTACTTATCCCATTTCTCTTGGACTCCATTGAAATTGTTCCAGTCTGATATACAGCGGCTAATAAAAAAATTTAGGGAATGTCACAGGTATTTGGGACGAGGAAATGTTATACAGAAGACGCACCACCGGTTAATGTCACTGTCCGCAGCGTCTATGGAAAAAGTACACTGTATGTCATAGATAAAAAAAATTTAAGCGCACACGTTACACTGCAGATGTGGCACTGATAATGTTACTGTCAGAAGCGGACACCGTCTAAGGAAAAAGTACACTGGATGTCACAGATATTTTTTGGATGCGCACGCTTTACACTGGAGATGTTGAACAACTAATGTCACTGTCCGCAGCAGTGAAAAAGTACACTGGATGTCACAAATAATTTTTGGATGCACACACTTTACACTGGAGATGTGCTCAGCTAATGTCACTGTTCACAGCGGACACTGTCTACGGATAAAGTACACTGGATGTCACATATATTTTTTGGATGTGTACACTTTACACTGGAGATGTTACGCAACTAATGTCGCTGTCTTCAGTGCAGCCTAACTATTGCACACGCTATTTAGCGCATTTTGAGCTAAAAATTGATATTGCTGCTGTCACACACAATAGTCCTTAATAGGACTTTTGGGTCTCTGAAGAGTTTGCCTATATATTCTATCAAAGTTTTTCTATATATTCTAAATATTCCTATATCACTCGCTGCTCTGTCTGTTCCTTCCTCAACACAGCTCTCCCTGACTAAGACTGAGCCAAACATGCGTCATCAGGTGCTAAATAGCACCTGATAGCGAGTTACGGCCAGCCAATCACTGTAATGCCAGTAACCAACATGGCTACGGTATTACAGTGAGAGCAGTACTTGCGTAGCAGCCAAGAAATGGGCGGGGAGGAGACTCGAGCATTGCACTCGAGCAAGTACGGTATTCGGCCGAATACCACCATGTGCCGAGCATAGCGATGCTCGAGCCAAACTGGTGTTCGGCCGAGCATGCTCGCTCAACACTACTGATTTGAACACATTAACAATATAAGAACGGGCTTTGAACAACACTCTTTGTCGAATCATTTTAAAGAATGTCACAATAAAGATCCATCCACACTCACCTTTGCAGCCCTCGAAAAACTCACAAGTCAATGGAGGGGAGGAAATCATATTGCACATATGTCGAGAACAGAATCGAGGAGAATCTTTGAATTTAATACATTATTACCAAATGGACTTAATGCGGCAATCAAACTCTTCGAATTTCTGAAGAAACAGGGTGGGTGCATTTCATGGACAAGACATCGAGGTCAGGCTGTGTTACCAGCACCTCGATCTCATCCTTCTACAAGATAACGAAGAGAAATACATTAGAGCCACAAAAGCGTTTTTTTTCTCTCTCTTTACCACTATAAGAACAACTATACACATGATAAGTTATATATAAAAAATAAGAAATAGAAAATAAAAAACAAAGATGAGTATGTATTAATTACATATTGAAAGTGTGAGGAAAAGCTAGATGCGTTAAACAGGGACGTTGCTAGGGTCTGAAAACATCCGGGGCACATGTCCACTGGGGAGGCCTTCAAAGTAGTTATTAACCCCTTTCAGCAGTCCCCCCTTCAGTGAATGGAGGACTGCTGAAAGGGGTTAATAACTACTGTGAAGAGCCTAGTCATCTGGGCAACCCCACAGATCATCCCCCCACCTCCCTTGTACTTGTTCCACTGATCCACTACTTGCGGGCTGCGTGGGCATGAGTTCAGTCACTTCGGTGAGCAATCCAAGGATGGGATTGTGCACCGAAGTGACTGAACTCATGCCCACACAGTCCATAAGTAGCTTATCAAGTACAAGGGGGTGGGGAATAGCCAAATAAAAAAAAATGCTACCAGGCCAGCATAACATACGGAGCACTGGACAAAACATCCAGGGCTCAAGCCAAGAATGTATTGATGTAACGACGCCCCTGGCATTAAATAAATGATAGTGATAGAGTCTATCTTATGACATCTATACTTCTACTCTTATAGTTATTTTCATATTCCTGGATGATCCCGCCTTATGTAGAGATAATTTAAAAAGGCCTTTTTTTATAGATTGCATTTTACACCACTGAGGAAGGAGCTTGCAGGCTCCAAAAACCGTCTGGTGACAGATCAAATGCAATATAGGAAGACCCCCTAAAGGATTATGTACCTAGATTTACAGTCACGGACAAAACCCACCAAAAAAGAGGGGACTGTCATCTTCTAAAAATAAACGGAAGGAAATATCATCATCACCAACACTAGATCTGGGTGAACTTTCAATAGTCCAAGATTTAGTAGGGACCTAGCAATCCAGAGGAGAGGCGAAGTTACTAACATGTGGGACGCAATGTGGGACGCCAAACCTGGAAAGTTTATCACTGCAGCTACATCGCTCTGTATATGGGTATTGTTCCCGTTGAAGACGTCAAGGCGGTAATATACAGTAGCTGCTCAGCAGCGATAACGATCTAAACATACACAAAGAGAGACTATATACTAATATGATAAACTAAAGGACACTTAATAAAATAGAATATATTTTTAACTAAACAACAATTGTATAGATCACTGATCACTATGATTAATTGAAACACATTTTTTTCACAATCACTGGGTTTGAATATATTCCCTTTATTAATTATGTTAAATAAGAACTCTGCCTCAATCATGAAATTATTTGATTTGAATACAACTATGGAACAACAAAAAGAACATTAATTATTTATTTGGGAGCTGAGCTCTTTTGGACTATAATTTTTATATTTTATATTTTACTAGTGATGAGCGGGAGGTGCCATATTTGATTTTGCGATATTTCGCGAATATTCGATTGAATATTCGTCATATATTCGTCTAAATCGAATATTCGTCATGATTCTATATATTGCGAATGTTACGCAAATTTATATTCGCATTGTGAATTAAACTGAGCTCCTAATGGTTGTAACTTGTAACTTGTATTGCTAGAATTGACGAAGATAACGAATATCACGAATATAGCACTATATTCTGAATCTTCGTTATATTCTAGCAACAACCATTAGGAACTCAGCTCTAAGTTTCATCTGCGAAGCGAACATAATTGCGAATTGATCTTAGAGCTAAGTTCCTAATGGTTGTGGTTGTATTGCTAGAATATAACGAAGATGACGAATATCAAGAATTCACGAATACAGCACTATATTCTCAATCTTCGTTATATTCTAGCAACAACCATTAGGAACTCAGCTCTAAGTTTAATTTGGGAAGCGAACATATAATCGCATTGCGAAATGATCTTAGAGCTAAGTTCCTAATGGTTGTGGTTGTATTGCTAGAATATAGCGAAGATGACGAATATCACAAATTCACGAATACAGCACTATATTCTCAATCTTTGTTATATTCTAGCAACAACCATTAGGAACTCAGCTCTAAGTTGATTTCGCAATGCGAACATATACTCGCATTGCGAATTCAACTTAGAGCTGGGTTCCTAATGGTTGGCTTGCTAGAATATAATGAAGATTGAGAATATAGTGCTATATTCGTGAATTTGTGATATTCGTTATATTCTAGCAATACAACCATTAGGAACCCAGCTCTAAGTTAAATTCACAATGCGAGTAATTTAGGTTATATTAATTGCATTGTGATTACAACTTAGTCAAATTTGTGAGATCCTGATTCTCACATCCGACAGTACATTTTAGCATGGAGGCGTTCCCATGCACAGAAGCAGAAGCGGCAACGGGCATTGACTGGAGCGGGCAGGGAGCCAAGAATCCTCTGGACAGGTAAGAACAGCTTTTGGGAAGTGGGAAGACAACCAGAGAGCAACAAGGATTATCAACTTTAAAAAATAAAATGAATATTCGAAATAGCGAATATAAAGCGCAATATTCGCAATATTGCGAATTTGCCAAGTGCCGATATTCGCTAAAAAAATTCGCTATTCGAATATTCGCACTCAACACTATATTTTACATTTTGTCTTTGTTTTATATATATATTTTTATAAGTTTTTTATTGTTTTTTTACATATGAAAGAGTGAAATATACATTAGGGTTGATGAAATATATTGTCTTTATATCGGCTATTACTCTCAATAACTAGTCTTCACCCGTTCTATTTATATATTTCTTTATATTTAATTAAAGCATTAGTTTTTAATACAGTTCCGAATGATAGAGTGCATGTTAATCTAAATAATTATTTTACATGTCAAAATACCTGATCTATGACTTTGTAGCCTGTGATCATTTTACAAATACATTTTTATGCTTCTCCCAAAAATAATGATGGTTTATGTAATGTTTGCTTGAATCATTACAAATTTCGCATTTCGCAGAAGCACCCCCTACAATGGCAAATTATATTCATTACAGTATTCATTACTCTTGGACGTCAAGCACAAGGCCTGGATGTTTGGACCATACTGAATGACAGCACACTGAATTTTTGTGGCTATGCACTACAGAGCATGCACATGGGGGCACTATATGGCAGCACATGGAGTGCTTACAGGTACAGATTCATGGATTTAAAGAAGGACTGAACTCCTAAAACTGTGAAGAAAATGAAAAACAATCTATAAAGTGTCATGAACCAGCAGGTGTGAACCCACTATGCCATGTGTCCTACCTCCTCTAAGGGTGTTGTCTAAGTGAACCCCTCGATTCTTCACAATACCCTGATGGTGGAAATAGACTTTTCCGAGGGAAACACCAGGTTGCTACCTCTTGAGGAGGATAGGTAAACGAGGCAGCGGGTCCAGGTGGACCAGGATGCACCTGAGAAAGGTAACAGAAGTACAGGCATAGTTGTTACCAGGAGCAACAGTGCAGGACCGAAGGCTGAGGCAGAGGCGTAGCCAGACAGTCAAAAGGTCAGGGCAGGCGGCACAGGTAGAGGTCAGGAAATCCGGATCGGCAACAGGAGAGTCAAGTCAAGCTGGCAGGGATCAGACGAGAAACAGAATCCAGGAACATATGAACGAGGGAACACTAGAACACAAGTGGTTATCAGCAACCTAAGCAGAGCACAAGGACCTTGACACTGAGGCATCTGGGAAGGGGCTGAGCCACTTAAATATGTGCATGAGGGATAGGATTGGTCAGCGAGGTCACATGACCTAACCCAGAAAACCCAGGAAGTCACGCGTGCGGGCCCTTAAGGAAGTGCTGCAAAAAAGGGCCAGGGCTGAGATAAAACTGTGGAGCGGACCCTCAGAACCACAGCACCTACACAAACAGAGCCCAGAGCTGCAGTGGTGTATCACAACTGGCGTGCCGATCACAGACGTGTGATGCAAAGGTAGGGAAAAGGGAAAGCCCTGTCCAAGGGAGAGGGAAAGGTGGTGACCCCTAACTCACCTAGAAGCTGGCACCTGACTGCCCTGACGTCCCTAGACGGGTTTTTCACCCGTAAGCCGATCACGTGCCTAAACCCTGGCTTTTCTTAAGATGAGACCTAAGTAGTGAATAGGGTGGTGGGAGCACTAGTCCTCACCACTAACACTAAAGGAAAACACCAGGGAGAGGACAGACAATACAGACCAAACATATAAGCCCAGGTGGGCGACAACAACGGACAACAAAAGCCCAACAGGGATCCGGAGAGTAACGCTCTGGTACGACAACCAGTAACAACAGCTACACAGCTCCAGTGGGTCAGTAGAGAAGTCCAGGCAGGAAGCTCTATATCTGGCAACCAGAGAAGTGGGAAGGGGGAATATAAGGAGGTTGTGAGTGATGGACAAGAAACAGCTGAGGAGAAGAAGCTATGGATCCCTGAGTGAGACAAAAAGGATTGCGAGGCAAACACAGAAAGCTACCATTAAGTAACAGCAGGATATTTAGAAATAGAGCGCGCTGCCACCCGCTGCGACTTCCTGACCCTGGGTATAACGGAGTCAGATGTGGCTCCTGAAACCCTTGTGACACGGTGAATGGGAAGCTCTGGCCACAGATCACTGCTGAGCACAGCGCCCGGGAACGTGGAGGTAAGCAGGGGAACAGCAGTGAACAGCAGCCACTGTTACAGTAGCCCCTCTCCTGCCACCGACACCCCCTCTTCTTGAGTCCACAATGAGTCAGAAATTTTCTTATCAGTTCCGGAGCATGAATGTTCTCCTCAGGACCAAAGCCCTTCCAGTACACAAGATGGTAGGTCTTTTTGCTATGCCTCTTGATGTCCAGGATGTCTTTGACCTCAAATGTCTCGTCCGAAATCTTCAGATACCAGAGTTGGAGTAGAAGGAGTAATCGAGAAGCGATTAAGGACTACTGTTTCAGTAAGGACTCGTGGAAGGCATTGGGAAAACGCAGAGAGAGAGGCAGAAGTAAGTTATATGTCACTTCGTTGATCCTCCTCAATACTTTAAAGAGTCCAAGGAACCTAGTAGCAAACTAAAAACTGGGAACCCTTAAGTGGATGTTTTTGGAGGAGAGCCATACCTTATATCCAGAGGAGAACTGAGGAGGTTTTCTTTTTCTCTTGTCTGCATTAGTTTTCATGCGGGTCACCTCTTTGTTGATGCAGACATTGGTGTCACGAGGGTGTTGACCAAAAACGACAAAGAATGGAGAGGATCCAGTCGACTCACTAGTGTGGTTGTTATGGGAGAACTCAGCCCAAGGTAGAAATTGCTCCCAGTTGTAGTGTTGGGCTGAAACAAAATGCCTGAGATAGTTCTCCAATATTTGATTGACCCACTCCACTTGCCCGTTGGTCTGGGGATGATAACTGGAAGAGAAGTCTAGCTCAATTTCCAGCAGCCAGCAAAGAGCTATCCAGAGATTAGAGGAAAACTGGACTTCTCGATCGGAAACAATATGCCAAGGTAAACCCTGCAAGCATAACATGTGTCTCACCAACAGTTTAGCAAGTTCAGCAGCCGGGGCAGTCCAACGAAGTGCGCCATCTTGGGGAATCAGTCCACGACCACCCAAAGAGCTGTACATCTGGCAGCAGAGGGCAGATCTGTAACAAAGTCCATGGCAATGTGTTGCCATGGGGCATCAGGAACAGGAAGGGGTAACAACAGCCCGGGTGGTTTGGTCCTGGAGACTTTATTCTGAGCACAAACGGTGCAGGCAGACACATAATTATGTACATCCTTAGACAATTTGGGCCACTAGTAGTGGGGAGACAAAAGTTCTGTGGCCTTGCGGATCCCTGAGATCCCTGGGTGAAAAGCCAGTTTGGAGTTGTGCCCCCAAGCTAGAATACATTTTCTCTTGGCAGATAGCACGAATGTCTTTCCGGGAGGGATGTCTTTTAACAGGACAGGAGCCACTGTGATCAAGCGAGCAGGATCTACAATGTACTGGGGCTCCTCCTGCTGGTCGGAGAAGTTAAATGACAGAGAAAGAGCATCCACCGGGCAAAAGTGCAGCTCAAAATCAAAACAGGAGAAGAAGAGTGCCCACCTGGCTTGGCAAGGGTTCAGATGCTAGTCTGTCTGCAGATATATAAGGTTCTTGTGGTCGGTGAAGATTATTACTAGATACTGGGCCCCCACCAATAGATAACACCACTCCTCCAAGGCAAGTTTTATGGCCAGAAGCTCCCAGTCTACTATACAGAAATTCCTCTCAGCAGGGGAGAAGAGCTTGAAGGAGAATCCACATGTAAACATCTTGCCCTTGGAACCTTTCTGTAGTAAAACAGCACCAGCTCCTAACAAGAATTGTTGGTAGACATCGGGATGATGCAGAACAGATGCAGAAGTAAAATACCTTTTTTATTGGATGAAGGCGGCCTCCACCTGAGGACTTCAGTCTCTGGCATTCACCCCTTTTCTGGTACGAATGGAGATCAGAGATGTAAGAGATGAAAAATTCGGGATGAACTGACAATAGAAAGCGCTGTATAGCACAAAGACCCAGTGGGCGGGGCCAGTCCATCACTGCATTCAATTTCTCCGGATCCATCTGCAAATCGGCATCAGAGATTATGTATCCAAGGAACAGTACAGTAGATTTTTTAAAGATGCATTTCTCTAGTTTGGCATAAAGCCGATTCATTCTCAATCGTACATGCTTCCGGTTAGTGGTCAAATCTAGAGAATAGATTAGTATGTCGTTCAGGTACACTATTATGCAGACATAGAGCACATCCCGGAAGATCTTGTTTACCAACTCCAGGACTACTGAGGAAGCATTGCACAGACCGAAGGGCATGACAAGTTACTCGTTGTGTCCATCACAAGTGTTGAAAACAGTCTTCTACTCATCGCCCTTTCGAATGCAGATAAGGTTGTACGCGCAGCGCAGTTCGAATTTTGTGAAGACCCTAGCTTCTTGGATCCTGTCAAAGAGTTCGGAGATTAGCGGAAGAGGGTATCAATTCTTGACTGTTACCTTTTTCAGACCCCTATAGTCGATACAGGGCTGTAAGGAACCATCTTTCTTCTGCACAAAGAAGAACCCAGCACCGGCTGGTGAAGTAGACTTCTGGATAAACCCCCTCTTGAGATTCTCCTTGACATAATCAGATATCGCTTGGGTCTCAGGAAGTAAAAGTGGGTAGACTCGACGGTGAGGAGGAGTCGCACCAGGCAGAATGTCAATCGGACAATCATATGAAAGATGCGGAGGCAGGGTATTGGCCTCTTTCTTACAGAAGACATCTGCAAAACTGGCATACTGCTGCGGAAGTCCAGGCAGATCTTCAGTTACAGTTGGCGAGGAAGCAGGTCGGACCTCTGATAAGCAGTTAGACTAGCAGGAAGAACCCAAACGCAGAATCTGACCAGAGTGCCAGTCCAGAACTGGAGTGTGCAGATGCTGCCAGGGAAGACCAGGATAACCGGATTTACGGACACTGGCAGCACATACTGTTGAAGGAGATCATCTCTGAATGCAGAACTCCTATTTGCAATATAAGGGGCATTGTAACAGAAAGAACAGTTTTGGGAAGTGGCAGATCATTTATCGAAGCCACTGATAGAGGCCTTTCTAGACAGATGGTAGGATGCCGGTACTGATGGACCAGAGCTTGCTGAATATAGTTACTGGCTGACCCAGAGTCCAAGAATGCAGGCACAGACAGTGTGACTCCCTTGTGAGAGAGATTCACGGGAACTGAAAGTTTCGGAGAGGACTCCTCCTTGTGTGGGACCACGTCTCCAACTGACCCTAGACATTGGCGTTTCCCGGTTTCTGTGGAAAATTACGCACAAGGTGGGCTTTGCCTCTGCAATACAGATACAGGATCTCTGCTTTGCGGCGTAAACGGTCCTGGTCAGACAATTGAATTCGCTCTATTTGCATGGGCTCTTCAGATGGGGTGGACACTAGAGGAAGAACTGGCCTCTGGAAGGATGGAGCCAAATGAGGTGGTCTTCTGGTGCATGAGACCTGCTCAGAACATTCCCTGAAAAGCATATCTATCCTTGCGGCCAAGGTGATCAGGTCATTCAGAGTAGACGGATGGTCGCGACCAGCTAATTCGTCCTTAATCCGCTCAGAAAGGCCCTCCCAGAACACCGCCAGTTTATCCTGTTTGTTCAATGCAAGTTCGGAAGCCAGGGTACGAAACTGGATGGCGTACTGACCCACAGAAGAGGAACCCTTTCGTAGATGCAACAGAGCTGATGCAGCGGAACACATATGGCTGGGCTCTTCAAAGACCAACCTGGCAGGTCACCAGGAATGACTGCAGATTAGTGGTCTCTGGAACTCCATGTTCCCAAATAGGATTTGCTCAAGCAAGGGCCTCATCAAACAGCAGTGACACAATTAAGTGAATCTTGGACCGCTCAGTGGGAAAGTTCTGCCCATGCAACTCAAAGCGGATCAGGCACTGGTTCAGGAATCCACGACAGGTTTGGAGTGACCAGCAGTGTTCATGACCTCAGTGTACTGTAACGAATAGAGATGAGTGAACACCTGGATGTTCGGGTTCGAGAAGTTCGGCCGAACTTCCCGAAAATGTTCGGGTTCGGGATCCGAACTCGACCCGAACTTTATCCCGAACCCGAACCCCATTGAAGTCAATGGGGACCCGAACTTTTGGGCACTAAAAAGGCTGTAAAATAGTCTAGGAAAGGGCTAGAGGGCTGCAAAAGGCAACAAAATGTAGATAAATGCCCTGCAAACAAATGTGGATAGGGAAATGAATTAAATTAAAATAAAATAAATAAAAATTACCAATATCAATTGGAGAGAGGTCCAATAGCAGAGAATCATGCGTCATATCACCCACCACTGGAGAAGGCCACTTTTAGTTATTTCGGCCCCAGCACCCAGACAGAGGAGAGAGGTCCCACAGCAAGGAATAAGGCGTCATATCACCCACCACTGGAGCAGGCCACTTTAAGTTATTTCGGCACCAGTACCCAGGCAGAGGAGAGAGGTCCCACAGCAAGGAATCATGCATCATATCACCCACCACTGGAGAAGGCTACTTCCAGATATTTAGGCCCCAGCACCCAGATAGAGTAGAGAGGTCCCACAGCAAGGAATAAGGCGTCATATGACCCACAACCGGAGAAGGCCACTTTCAGTTAATTAGGCCACAGCACCCAGACAGAGGAGAGAGGTCCCACAGCAAGGAATCATGCGTCATATCACCCACCACTGGAGCAGGCCACTTTCAGTTATTTCAGCCCCAGCACCCAGACAGAGGAGAGAGGTCCCACAGCAAGGAATAAGGTATCATATCACCCACCACTGGAGAAGGCCACTTCCAGATATTTAGCCCACGGCACCCAGACAGAGGAGAGAGGTCGCATGGCAGAGGTTCAGGCTTCATGTCACCCACCATTGTAACAGGCCACTTTCAGTTATTTAGGCCCCGGCGCCCAGATTGAGGAGAGGTTCATTCAACTTTGGGTTGCACCACAAGATCATGGTAAAGTTAAAAAAATGAGGATTCAATAAAGAAGTGCCCTGGAGTACAAGAATACATGGTTGAGGGGGAGGCAGTTATAAATGTCTATTTTGCACAAGGGAGGGACAGGTCCTGTGGGATCCATGCCTGGTTTATTTTTATGAACGTCAGCTTGTCCACGTTGGCTGTGGACAGGCGGCTGCGTTTGTCAGTAATGACATCCCCTGCCGTGCTGAATACACGTTCAGACAAAACGCTGGCCGCCATGCAGGCCAGCACCTCCAAGGCATAAAATGGCCACGTGGACAATTTGGAGACCCAGAAGTTGAATGGGGCCGAACCATCAGTCAGTATGTGGAGGGGTGTGCAGACGTACTGTTCAACCATGTTAGTGAAATGCTGCCTCCTGCTAATACGTTCCGTATCAGGTGGTGGTGCAGTTAGCTGTGGCGTGGAGACAAAAACTTTTCCACATTTCTGCCATGCTAACCCTGCCCTCAGAGGAGCTGGCCGTGACACAGCTGCGTTGGCGACCTCTTGCTTCTTCTCTGCCTTAGCCTTGGGCTTCCACCTGTTCCCCTGTGACATTTGGGAATGCTCTCAGGAGCGCCTCTACCAGTGTGCGCTTGTACTCGCGCATCTTCCTATCACGCTCCAGTGCAGGAAGTAAGGTGGGCACATTGTCTTTGTTCCGGGGATCCAGCAGGGTGGCAACCCAGTAGTCCGCACACGTTAAAATGTGGGCAACTCTGCTGTCATTGCGCAGGCACTGCAGCATGTAGTCGCTCATGTGTGCCAGGCTCCCCAGAGGTAAGGACAAGGTGTCCTCTGTGGGAGGCGTATCGTCATCGTCCTCCGTATTCCCCCAGCCACGCACCAGTGATGGGCCTGAGCTGTGTCGGGTGCCACCCCGCTGTGAACCTGCTTCATCCTCATCCTCCTCCACCTCCTCCTCATCCTCCTCGTCCTCCAGTAGTGGGCCCAGGCTGGCCACATTTGTACCTGACCTCTGCCATTGCAAAAAACCTCCCTCTGAGCCACTTCTAACAGACTGGCCTGAAAGTGCTAAAAATGACCCCTCATCCTCCTCCTCCTCCTCCTCCTCCTGGGCCACCTCCTCTTCCATCATCGCCTTAAGCATTTTCTCAAGGAGACATAGAAGTGGTATTGTAACGCTGATAACGGTGTCATCGCCACTGGCCATGTTGGTGGAGTACTCGAAACAGCACAACAGGGCACATAGGTCTTGCATGGAGGCCCAATCATTGATGGTGAAGTGGTGCTGTTCTGTTGTGCGACTGACGCGTGCGTGCTGCAGCTGAAACTCCACTATGGCTTGCTGGCTTGCTGCTGCTCGCACAGTCTTTCTAGCATGTGCAAGGTGGAGTTCCACCTGGTGGGCACGTCGCATATGAGGCGGTGAGCGGGAAGGCAGAAGTTACGCTGACGCGCAGACAGGCAAGCAGCGGCAGGATGTGGATGCCGGAAGCGCGTACAGACGGCCCGCACTTTATGCAACAGCTCTGACATGTCGGGGTAGTTGTGAATGAACTTCTGCACCACCAAATTCAGCACATGCGCCAGGCAAGGGATGTGCGTCAAACCGGCTAGTCCCAGAGCTGCAACGAGATTTCGCCCATTATCGCACACCACCAGGCCGGGCTTGAGGCCCACCGGCAGAAACCACTCGTTGGTCTGTTGTTCAATATCCCGCCACAACTCTCCTGCGCGGTGTGGGGCCTGTCCCCCAAACATATGAGTTTCAGGATGGCCTGCTGACGTTTACCCCAGGCTGTTCTGAAGTTGGTGGTGAAGGTGTGTGGCTGACGGGATGAGATGGTGGAATCAGAGGAGGAGGAAGCCGAGTAGGAGGAGGAGGCAACAGGAGCCAAAGAATGATGCCCTGTGATCCTTGGCGGCGGAAGGACGTGCGCCAAGGAACTCTCCGCCTGGGGCCCAGCCGCCACTACATTTACCCAGTGTGCAGTTAAGGAGATATAGCGTCCCTGGCCGTGCTTACTGGTCCACGTATCTGTGGTTAGGTGGACCTTGCCACAGATGGCGTTGCGCAGTGCACGCTTGATTTTATCGGATACTTGGTTGTGCAGGGAAGGCACAGCTGTCTTGGAGAAGTAGTGGCGGCTGGGAACAACATACTGTGGGACAGCCATGGACATCAGCTGTTTGAAGCTGTCTGTGTCCACCAGCCTGAATGACAGCATTTCAAAGGCCAGTAGTTTAGAAATGCTGGCATTCAGGCCCAGGGCTCGAGGGTGGCTAGGTGGGAATTTACACTTTCTCTCCAAGGTTTGTGAGATGGAGAGCTGAACGCTGCAGTGTGACATGGTGGAGATGCTTGGTGACGCAGGTGGTGGTGTCGGTGGCACATCCTCTGTTTGGTGGGCGGCAGGTGTCAACGTTCCTCCCGAGGTGGAGGAAGAGGCCGAGGGAGCAGGGGCAGCCAGAGTGAGTTCCTTGCATTTAAGGTGTTTACTCCACTGCAGTTCATACT
This sequence comes from Bufotes viridis, assembly GCA_033119425.1. NCBI lineage: Eukaryota > Metazoa > Chordata > Amphibia > Anura > Bufonidae > Bufotes > Bufotes viridis. The sequence continues at coordinate 135,655,036 of CM065590.1, forward strand.
TTGCATGTAGATGCCTGGTCATGCAGGTTGTGCTAAGGTTCAGAACGTTAATGCCTCTGATGGGGGCTCTTAATGCCTCTTAAGGGGCTCTGATGGCACAGCGTTCAAACCACTCGGGTCATGTCGTCAGCACATTGTTTAAAGAAGTGCCATGCCAGGGAACTCCTTGAAGCTGCCTTTGGGGTGCTCGGTCCCTGGTGGCGGTGGCCAGTAGCAGGCAAACTCTTGGCGGCGGCTGTTCTGCTTTTGCCCCTTGCTCCCTCTATTGCTACGCTGTTGGCTCGGTCTCACAACTGCCTCTTCCTCTGAACTATCAAAGTCAGTGGCACAACCTTCATTCCATGTGGGTTCTAGGACCTCATCGTCCCCTGCATCGTCTTCCACACAGTCTTCCTCCCTGACCTCGCTATGCACACTGCAAAAAGACGCAGCAGTTGGCACCTGTGTTTCGTCATCATCAGAGACGTACGGACTCCGATGAGGTGGTATTCCCATGTCCTCATCATCAGGAAACATCAGTGGTTGTGCATCAGTGCATTCTATGTCTTCCACCACTGAGGAAGGGCTAGGTGGATTCCCTTGGGAAACCCTGCCAGCAGAGTCTTCAAACAGCATAAGAGACTGCTGCATAACTTGAGGCTCAAACAGTTTTCCTGATATGCATGGGGGTGATGTGACAGACTGATGGGCTTGGTTTTCAGGCGCCACCTGTGCGCTTTCTGCAGAAGACTGGGTGAGAGTTAATGTTGTGAACGTGCTTGATCTACTGTCGGCAACCCAATTGACTAGCGCCTGTACCTGCTCAGGCTTTACCATCCTTAGAACGGCATTGGGCCCCACCAAATATCGCTGTAAATTCTGGCGGGAACTGGAACCTGAGGTAGTTGTTTCACTAGGACGTGTGGCTGTGGCAGAATGGCCATGTCCTCTCCCAGCACCAGAGGGTACACTAACACCACCACGACCGCATCCACATCCCTTACTAGATGTTTTCCTCATTGTTACCGTTCACCAAGCACCACAATAAGAAAAAAAATATTTGGCCCAATGTATTGATTTCAAATTCAGGCCTTTTTTTTACAGGCACCTAACACTATCTGCCTATTTATTTATGTAGCGTATTACACTAATCCAGGCACAGCAGTAACCACTGATTTAGGGAAATATCTCTTTTAGGGCTAGTATTTAGGCCCTGGATGAAAGGTATCCTTTTATGGACAGATTTACACTTGGAGATGCACAGTAGCGTGTGAAAAAATATGTAGGATTATGCCTTCAGCAATTGTATTTTAACACTTTGTGTAATATACCCTTTAACGGACAGAAATACAATGGCAGATGCACAGTAGCGTGTGAAGTTATTGAGGATGACCCTCTCAGCACTTTTATATACACCTTGAGTGTAATATACCCTTTTACGGACAGATTAACACTTGGCCTGCAACAGATGGAACATCAGATTCAGGGTATTGCTATGTTGGCATGTAAATTTCACCCCAGAACAAAATATATGTTTTGGCGGACACTATTATTCTTTGCCAGCCACTGCTGGGACACCAGATTCGGGGTATTGCTAATTTGGCAATTGAATTTCACCCCAACAAAATATACCCTTTTATGGACAGATTAACACTTGGCCTGCAACACATGGAACACCAAATTTAGGGTATTAGTAACATAGTATATAAGACCGAAAAAAGACATTTGTCCATCCAGTTCGGCCTGTTTCCTACAAGTTGATTCAGTGGAAGGCAAAAAAACCCTGTGAGGCAGAAGCCAATTTTACCCACTTAAGAGGAAAAAAATTCCTTCCCGACTCCAATCAGGCAATCAGAATAACTCCCTGGATCAACGACCCCTCTCTAGTAGCTGTAGCTTGTAATATTATTTCACTCCAGAAAAAAATCCAGTCCCCTCTTGAATTCCTTTATTGTACTCACCATCACCACCTCCTCAGGCAGAGAGTTCCATAGTCTCACTGCTCTTACAGTGAAGAATCCTTTCCTCCAGACGCAGAGGATGTCCCCTTGTCACAGTCACAGTCCTGGGGATAAATAGATGATGGGACAGATCTCTGTACAGACCCCTGATATATTTATACATAGTTATTAGATCTCCCCTCCGTCGTCTTTTTTCTAAAGTGAATAACCCTAATTTTGATAACCTTTCAGGGTACTGTAGATCCCTCATTCCAGTTATTACTTTAGTTGCCCTCCTCTGAACCCTCTCCAGCTCTGCTATGTCTGTCTTGTTCACAGGAGCCCAGAACTGTACACTGTACTCCATGTGTGGTCTGACTAGTGATTTGTAAAGTGGTAGGGCTATGTTCTCATCACGGGCATCTATGCCCCTTTTGATGCAACCCATTATCTTATTGGCCTTGGCAGAAGCTGCCTGACACTGGTTTTTGCAGCTATATTGGCAATTGAATTTCACCCCAGAACAAAATATACCCTTTTACGGACAGATTTAAACTAGGCCTGCAACTGCTGGAACACCAGATTCAGGGTATTGCTATATTGGCAATTGAATTTCACCCCAGAACAAAATATACCCTGTTACGGACAGATTTAAACTAGGCCTGCAACTGCTGGAACACCAGATTCAGGGTATTGCTATTTTGGCAATTGAATTTCACCCCAGAACAAAATATACACTGTTACGGACAGATTTAAACTAGGCCTGCAACAGCTGGAACACCGGATTCAGGGTATTGCTATATTGGCAAGTGAATTTCTCCCCAGGACAAAATATATGTTTTGGCGTACACTATTATACTTTGCCAGCCAGTGCTGGGACACCAGATTCAGGGTATTGCTAATTTGGCAATTGAATTTCACCCCAGAACAAAATATACCCTTTTACGGACAGATTAACACTTGGCCTGCAACAGCTGGAACACCGGTTTCAGTGTATTGCTATATTGGCAATTGAATTTCACCCCAGAACAAAATATATGTTTTGGCAGACACTATTATACTTTGCCAGCCAGTGCTGTGAACAAGATTCAGGGTATTGCTATTTTGGCAAGTGAATTTCACCCCAGAACAAAATATATGTTTTGGCGGACACTATTATACTTTGCCAGCCAGTGCTGGGACACCAGATTCAGGGTATTGCTATTTTGGCAATTGAATTTCACCCCAGAACAAAATATATTTTTTGGCGAACACTATCATACTTTGCCAGCCAGTGCTGGGAAACCAGATTCAGGGTATTGCTATTTTGGCAATTGAATTCACCCCAGAACAAAATATATGTTTTGGCGGACACTATTATATTTTGCCAGCCAGTGCTGAGACACCAGATTCAGGGTATTGCTATTTTGGCAATTTAATTTCACCACAGAACAAAATATACCCTGTCACGGACAGATTAAAACTAGGCCTGCAACTGCTGGAACACCAGATTCAGGGTATTGCTATTTTGGCAATTGAATTTCACCCCAGAACAAAATATATGTTTTGGCGGACACTATTATATTTTGCCAGCCAGTGCTGAGACACCAGATTCAGGGTATTGCTATTTTGGCAATTGAATTTCACCCCAGAACAAAATATATGTTTTGGCAGACACTATTATACTTTGCCAGCCAGTGCTGGGACACCAGATTCAGGGTATTGATATTTTGGCTATTGAATTTCACCACAGAAAATAATCTATCCTTTGACAGACAGCATACAGTATTAAACTTGGCTAGCCAAAGCTGGAACACCAGATTTAGGGGATTGGTGTTTTGGCAATTGTATTTAATCCCTTAAAAAAATATAGAAATTTCTATCCTGAGTTTCTAGGGGTTACAATAAGCACAGCCAAGCCCCTGATGTAGGATATAGCAAAAAAAAAAAACTAGTATTGATGGATTGATGGACTTGGTGGCAGCTTGATCTTGGTGCACCACAAGTCACAAAATGGCCGCCGATCACCCCAGAAAAAAGTGACAACGCTCTGTGCAGCCTAAAAACCAGTGAGCAATTAACCACTTCAGGCCCCCTAGCTTAAACACCCTTAATGACCAGGCCACTTTTTACAATTCCGCACTACACTACTTTCACCGTTTATTGCTCCGTCATACAACTTACCACCCAAATGAATTTTACCTCCTTTTCTTCTCACTAATAGAGCTTTCATTTGGTGGTATTTCATTGCTGCTGACATTTTTACTTTTTTTGCTATTAATCAAAAATGACCGAAATTTTTTCAAAAAAATGACATTTTTCAGTTTCTGTTGTAAAATTTTTCAAAAAAAACTACATTTCTATATAAATTTTTCTCTAAATTTATTGTTCTACATGTCTTTGATAAAAAAAAGTCCAATAAGTGTATATTTATTGGTTTGGGTAAAAGTTATAGCGTTTACAAACTATGGTGCAAAAAAGTGATTTTCGGCATTTTGAAGCAGCTGACTTTCTGAGCACCTGTCATGTTTCTTCAGGTGCTAGAATGTCAGGATAGTATAAATACCCCCAAATGACACCATTTTAGAAAGAAGACACCCCAAAGTATTCGCGGAGGGGCATGGTGAGTTCATGTATCATTTCATTTTTTTTCACAAGTTAGCGGAAAATGACACTTTCTGAGAAAAAAAATAAAAAAGTTTCAATTTCTGATATCTTCTGGCAAAAAAAAAATAAAATCTCAGACGGACTCACTATGCCCCTCAGTGAATTCCTTGGGGTGTCTACTCTCCGAAATGGGGTCATTTGTGGGGTGTGTTTAATGTTCTGGCATTTTGGGCGGGGCTAAATTGTGAGCCGCCATGTAAAACCTAAAGGTACTCGTTGGAATTTGGGCCCCTTTATGCACTCAGGCTGCAAAAAGTGTCACTTATGTGGTATCATCGTACTCAGGAGAAGTAGGCAATGTGTTTGGAGTGTATTTTTACATATACCCATGTTGAGTGAGAGAAATATCTCTGTAAATTGTCAACTTTGTATAAAAAAATTAAAAGTTGTCGTTTACAGAGATATTTCTCACACAGTATGGGTATATGTAAAAATACACCCTAAAACACATTGCCCTACTTCTCCTGAGTACGGCGATACCACATGTGTGCCACTTTTTGCAGCCTGGGTGCGCAAAGGGCCCTAAAACCAATGAGTACCTTTAGGATTTCACAGGGCATTTTTACGCATTTGGATTCCAGACTTCTTCTCACGCTTTAGGGGCCCCTAAAATGCCAGGACAGTATAAATACCCCACATGTGACCCCATTTTGGAAAGAAGACACCCAAGGTATTCTGTGAGGGGTATGGTGAGTTCATGTAAAATTTTATTTTTGTCACAAGTTAGTGGAATATGAGACTTTGTAAAAAACTAAATAAAAAAAAAAAAAAATTTCCGCTGACTTGTGCCAAAAATAAAAATTCTGTGGACTCACCATGCCCCTCACGGAATACCTTGGGGTGTCTTCTTTCCAAAAGGGGTCACATGTGGGTATTTATACTCACCTGGCATTTTAGGGGCTCCTAAAGTGTGAGAATCCAAATGCATAAAAATGGCCTGTAGAAATCCTAAAGGTACTCATTGGTTTAGGGCCCTTTGCACTCCAGGCTGCAAAAGTGTCACTCATGGTATCGCCGTACTCAGAGAAGTAGGCAATGTGTTTTAGGGTGTATTCTTACATATACCCATGCTGTGTGAGAAATATCGCTGTAAACAACAACTTTTACATTTTTTTATTCAAAGTTGTCAATTTACAGAGATATTTCTCTCACCCAGCATGGGTATATGTAAAAATACACCCCAAAACACATTGCCCTACTTCTCCTGAGTACGGCGATACCACATGAGTGACACTTTTTTGCAGCCAAGATGCGCAAAGGGGCCCAAATTCCAATGAGTACCTTTTAGGAGGGCATTTTTACGCATTTTTCTTCTCACGCTTTAGGGCCCCTAAAATGCCAGGGCAGTAGAAATACCCCACATGTGACCCCATTTTGGAAAGAAGACACCCCAAGGTATTCCATTAGGGGCATGGCGAGTTCATAGAAGATTTTTTTGGCACAAGTTAGTGGAAATTGATTTTTTATTGTTTTTCTCACAAAGTCTCCCTTTCCGCTAACTTTTGACAAAAAGTTTAATTTTTCATGGACTCATTATGCCCCTCAGCGAATACCTTGGGGTGTCTTCTTTCCAAAATGGGGTCACATGTGGGTATTTATACTGCCCTGGCATTTTAGGGTCCCAAAGCGTGAGAAGAAAAATGCGTTAAAATGTCCCTCCTAAAAGGTACTCGTTGGAATTTGGGTCTCTAGCATCTTGGCTGCAAAAGTGTCACACATGTAGCATCGCCAGTACTAGGAGAAGTAGGTCAGTGCTTGGGGTGTATTTTTACATATACCCATGCTGGGTGAGAGAAATATCTCTGTAAATTGACAACTTTGAATAAAAATTTTTTAAAAGTTGTCGTTTACATTTCTCACACTCCAGCATGGGTATATGTAAAAATACACCCCAAAACACATTGCCCTACTTCTCCTGAGTACGGCGATACCACATGAGTGACACTTTTTGCAGCCAAGATGCGCAAAGGGGCCCTAAAACCAATGAGTACCTTTAGGATTTCACAGGCCATTTTTACGCATTTGGATTCTCACGCTTTAGGACTCCTAAAATGCCAGGGCAGTATAATACCCCACATGTGACCCCATTGTGGAAAGAAGACACCCCAAGGTATTCTGTGAGGGGTATGGCGAGTTCACAGAAAAAAAAATTTGGCACAAGTTAGCGGAAATTGATTTTTTTTTTTTTTTACAAAGTCTCATATTCCACTAACTTGTGACAAAAATAAAATTTTACATGAACTCACCATACCCCTCACGGAATACCTTGGGGTGTCTTCTTTCTAAAATGGGGTCACATGTGGGGTATTTATACTGTCCTGGCATTTGAGGGTCTCCGCAATCATTACACGTATGGCCAGCATTAGGAGTTTCTGCGATTCTCCGTATATTGAGCATACGGGTAATGAGATTTTTTTCCGTTCAGCCTCTGCGCTGAAAAAAAAAAATGAACGGCACAGATTTTTTCATTCGCATCGGTCAATGTGGATGAAAAAATCTCTGCCAAAATCAGTGACTGCGGTGCGGTGGGCTGGGCGCCAGCTACCTAACAAGTAGCTAACTAACTGGCAGTGATAAGGGACCCTTATGCCCCATTCACACGTCCGCAATTCTGTTTGCGGAACGGAATTGCGGACCCATTCATTTCTATGGGGACAGACTTTGTCCCGCTCGGATCCGGAATTACGGATCCGCGATTCCGGGTCTGCACTTCCGTTCCGCAAAAATATAGAACATGTCTCTATTCTTGTCCGCAACTGCGGACAAGAAAAAGCATTTTCTATATAGTTCTGGCAATGTGCGGATCTGCAAAATGCGGAAAGCACATTGCCGGTGTCCGTGTTTTGAGGATCTGCGGATCGGATCCACGGATCCGTGAATCCACGGATCCGCAAAACACATATGGACACATAAAGGGGTGTGATCAATGACAGGGGGTGATCAGGGGTCTAGATGGGGTGATCAAGGGGTTAATAGGTGAGGGGGTGGGGGTTAGTGTAGTGTTTGGTGCAACTTTATTGTAGTTACCTGGTCCTCTGGTGGTCGATCCCAGCAAATGGGACCACCAGAGGACCAGGTAGCAGGTATACCAGACGCTGTTCACAAAACAGCGTCTGGTATACATGTTTGATGCGATTTATATCGCATCTACAGCCTGCCAGCGATTGATCATCGCTAGCAGGCTGTAGTATAACTCTCCAGACGCGCGCTCCTGTGAACGCGCGCGCGTTCACAGGAACTCACGGGTCTCGCGAGAGGACACGCCGATGCGTCCACTCAGAAGATCCCGGCCGCCCGCAGGACGCAATCCTGCGTACGGCGGTCCGGGAGTGGTTAACTAGCAGAAGTTGAATCATTCACAGCTGTAGATCGACCAGTTTATTAGGTGCTGTTGCTGACTTTTCCCTGCCTAATCTCGCCCTCACAGAAGCTGCGTCCTCTCCCTACACTAATCAGAGCAGTGTGACGTGCGGCGCTACGTGACTCCAGCTTAAACAGAGGATGGGTCACATGCTGCACTTAGCCAATCACAGCCATGCCATTAGTAGGCAAGGCTGTCATGGCTTCTTAGGGCAAGAAGTAAAATGCTAGCTGATTGGCTGCTGTGCAGCCCTTCAGAAAGCGGGAAGAAATCGCCGAACAACGGACCCGAACCCAAACTTTTTTGAAAATGTTCGGGTCCGGGTCCGTGTCCCGAATACCCCAAAATTCAGTACGAACCCGAACTATGCTCAAACTGTTCGCTCAACACTTGTCACGAATCAACGGGCGTAAACCCACTGTGCCACGTGTCCTACCTCCTTTAAGATCGTTGTCTAAGTGAACCCCTCGGTTCTTCACAATACCCCTGATGGTGGGGATACACTTTCCCGAGGGGAAAACCAGATCGCTACCTCTTGAGGAGGATAGGTACACGAGTATTGTTGGGCAAGAATATTCGAATCGCAAATTTCATTCACGAATATCGCCACTTTGAGAATTCGCAAAGATTTAGAATATAGTGCTATATATTCGTATTCGTGAATATTCTAGATTTTTTTTATCTGAGCCCATGATCCTTCCCTGCTTCTTGCTTGTGGGCCAATGAGAAGGCTGCAATGTCTTTGTCTAAGCTTAGCAACATCCCTAGCAATCAATAGAAAAGTTTTCTACCCCTTACTATATAAGAACCATACATGCTACAGACATGCTGTGATGTCACAAGTTCATAACAATACTTAGTGCAACAATCAGTAATATGTAGTTAGACCTGTTAAAATGTGAAGTTGCATGTATTGGGCCAAAATCAAGTATGCGCATCATTAATTGCTGCTTTGCGCAGACTATCTGCATATAAAGCTATTGTAGTGTTCTGTCGTGCCAACCATTTTCTCCAGTCTCAGCAAACTTCTAGCAACTTGCAAAATGTAGCAAAAGTGACCCAAGCCTGTATGGCGTACGCAATATGCGCATCTTACATTGTCGTTTTTTGCAATCAAGAAAATAATGGCAAATTCTTGAATTTGCGAATTTATGATGAATAATCGCCCAGATATTTGCGAAATATCGCAAATTCGAATATTACCCCAGCCGCTCATCACTATACACGAGGCAGCTGGTCCAGGCAGACCAGGAGGTACCTGAGAAAGTTACCAGATGTACAGGCATAGTCAGGCAGGTGGAGCCGTTACCATGAGCAACAGAGGCAGAGGCGTAGTCAGACAGGCAAATGGTCAGGGCAAGCAGCACAGGTACAGGTCAGGCAATCCGGGTCGGCAACAGGAAAGTAAAGGCAAGCTGGCAGGGGTCAGGCGAAAAAAAGAATCCAGGAACACATGGACGAGTCGGGAACTCAGGAACACAAGTGGTTATCAGGAACCTAAGCAAAGCAGAAGGACCTTGACACTGAGGCTTCTGGGAAGTGGCTGTGCCACTTAGATATGTGCATGAGGGCTAAGATTGTTCAGCAAGGACACATAACTAGAGATGAGCGAACATTTAAAAAAAGTCCGTTGTTCGGGGTTCGGGTGGTGGTTAATTGCGCATCCCGTTATGGATTCCACAATAGCGCATATGGAATCCATAAGGGGCGGCTGCCACCAACCCGAACTGTAGAACAGCTGAAGGACCTGGCGTGACGTCACTGTCATGTGATCAGTGCAGGGGGCGTGGCTCAGCACCCGAGTATAAAAGAAGTCAATGGGAGACAACCAGGCACCCCTTGCTCTGAAGAGTGGAGTGTGCCTGGTCCATTGGAAATGGTCAGAAAGTGACAGAAACACCTTTGAAATGGATTGGGAACAGCATAGAGACGATGTCTGGATGCATCTTGGACTCCCAGGTCGCTTCAGGGAACCTTGTTGTCCGCCACTTTTACGGACTGACAAAAATACGCAAACACCCCCCAAAAAAAATATATATATATATATCAATTTTACAGGAAAAATTGTTTAGAAACATTCTTTCCTGTATACTCAATTGTATATAAAGTGCAAGTGCTGCCAAAAATTACATAGAGAAGGTACTCCGAAACAACCTGTATATCACATAAAGAAGGGCCTCATTCACATTGTGGTACAATTGTTAAGGTAGTGGGATTCCTACACTTATAAAGCCTATGCACTAAGTGAAAGGGCTGCCAAAAATTACAAGGAACCGGCACTCCAAATCAACCTTTGTTATACATAAAGGAGGGGATCATACACACCCTTGAAAAATTATAATTGATGGCCTGCTGGGACCCTCTAAAACATTAAGAGCAAGGTCCTGCTGTTGACCCTATAAAATATTAGTGGCAAGGACCTGCAGGTGAGCTGACCCTCTCAAATATTGTAGGTGAGGGCCTGCAGGTGAGCTGGAGGGACATGAGGAGATCTTGTGCACTCATTCCCAAACTCTTCATCATCCACAGTCAGAAGAAGATGACGGTGGCAAATGGCAATTAGTGTTTCATGAGGTGAATGATGCTGGTGAGACACAGTTGTCAATAAGTGAGGGTCTTGTTAGGTCAACAACACAAGTCAGGAGGATAATCCGAGTGAGGAAGTGGAAGAGTGGGTGGTGGCCGATGACATCACTGACCCAATCTGGGAAGGTGGCAAGCCAAGCGAGGACAGCAGTACAGAGGGGGAGGGATCCACAGCACCATAACAGGCTGGAAGAGGCTGGGGGATAGCAAAAGGGAGAAGGCGGGCCACACCAAATAGGCCCCCATACAGATGTCCTTATCCCAGGCTTTTGAACGTAAGCGCAAATATCCAGCAATCCAACCACAGGCTATAGCACTAAATGCACACCTTCAAAAATTGCTGGCCATAGAAATGTTGCCATTTAGGCCTGTGGACACTGAAGATTACTCAGTCCCAAGCTGCCACTATTTTTCTCGGTGTGCCGTCCACGCATTACACCTGAAATTGTGTCCCATAACATCACCTTTGCCCTGACCAATGCAGTTATTGGGAAGGTCCACTTAACAATTGACACACGGACAAGTGCTTTTAGCCAGGGACGCTACATTTCCATGCCAGCACACTGGTTGAACCTTGTAGAGGCCGGTAGCTAGTCGTACCCTGGGATGGCACAGGTGCTACAAACACCAAGGATTGCGGGCCCCCATTCCATCAGGATTTTCACCACCACCTACATTAGTTGCAGCAAACCCCCCTTCACCTACTCCTACTCCACTTCCACCTCTGAATTCTCAACTTGCAGCACCAGTCAGCTATCAGTCAGAAGCTGGAAGCAGTGTAGCACGGCTGTGGGGAAACTGCAACAGACCATGATAAAAGTCATTTGCTTAGGTGACAAACAGTACACCGCCGCAGAGCTGTAGCAGGGTTTAAGGGACCAGACTGAGCTGTGGCTCTCGACACTCAACCTACAACTAGGCATGGTTGGTTGTGTTGTGTCTGATAATGGCCGTAACTTCTTGGCAGCTTTGGAGCTTGGCAAGCTTACACACATGGCAATCATCCAGAATATATGTCCCATGCACAACAAACATCCCAAACTTATAAATTAATATAACTAAAAACATAACACACGAGAGTGGAGGTAAAGCAATGGCATTGCCTGTTAATTAACTCATCCAATAACCAAATAACAATAACATATTTTACAACTATAAACCATAATAACAATAATACCAACAATAATACAACCACAAACCATAATAATTATCGAACAGAATGTCATTGCGGATAAATTTATAGCTGACAACGCTGACGGCAGAATACGTAGTTCCTTGTGCAACCCAGGAGGGGAGATGAGGGGAACATATAGCAGTTCAAATAGAGGAAGGACAACACTCTCCAAGTCCTGGAACAGTTTCATGACACCCTGCTAGCACCCTCACCCTGATGCGCGGCCTAGTGTCACAAGGTGGGAAAAATTTTGGAAGATGGTGAAGGAGTACATAGAAGACCATGTCAGCGTCCTCAGTGATCCCTCTGTGCTTTACAACTATTGGGTGTCCAAGCTGGATACGTGGCACAATCTGCCACTCTACGCCTCAGAGGTGCTGGCCTGCCCTGCCAGCATTTGTCAGAGTGGATATTCTGTGTTGCTGGGGGCATAATAACTGATAAGCGCATCCGTCTGTCAACTAAAAATGCTGACAGGTCGACTATTATAAAAATGAACAAGGCCTGTATTGACCCTGACATCTCTACTCCTCCTTCATCATATCAACATGCTTTTTAGGCTGCCCTCGCTCATAATGTTTTAGAGGGTCAGCTCACCTGCAGGTCCTCACATATAATGTTTTAGAGGGTCAGCTCACCTGCAGGCCCTCACAAATAATGTTTAACAGGGTCAGCTCACCTGCAGGCCCTCGCAATTCATGTTTTTTAGGTTCATTTCATCTGCAGGCCCTCACATATAATGTTTAATAGGGTCAGCTCACCTGTAGGCCCTTACAATTCATGTTTTTTAGGATCAGCTCACCTGCAGGTCCTCACATATAATGTGTTAGAGGGTCAGCTCACCTGCAGGCCCTCACATATAATGTTTTAGAAGGTCAGCTCACCTGCAGGCCCTCACATAGAATGTTTTAGACGGTCAGCTCACCTGCAGGTCCTCACATATAATGTTCTAGAGGGTCAGCTCACCTGCAGGCCCTAACAAATAATGTTTTACAGGGTCAGCTGCCCTGAAGGTACCCGCAAATTATGTTATAGAGGGTCAGATTAACGGAAGGCCCTTCCAAATAATGTTTTTGAGGGTTAGCACACCTGGAGGCCCTCAGCTATATTCTTTAATTCAGTTTCATCACGCCGAGGGCTATGGCCTCTGCATGCAGAATCAGCATCACAGCCATTTCCACGGCCCTTACTGGCCGCCTTCTTAATATTAAATGTTATATATGCTTAAAAGTATGTCACACGTACAGTAGCGTAGGATTTGTAAGTGTATGCTCTAATAAATTTTAAAAAAGGTATTGAGATGTAGCCCTGATAATGTCACAGACTAGCATATACCGTCTATGGATAAAGTACAGTATATGTCAGTGATTATTGATGTCACGAACATAAAATTTTCAGTTCGCGAAGGGCGGACGCGAATTTACGCAAATGTTTGCGAACGGGCAAACCGCCATACACTTCAATAGGCAGGCGAATTTTAAAACCCACAGGGACTCTTTCTGGCCAAAGTAGTGATGGAAAGGTTGTTTCAAGGGGCCTAACACCTGGACTGTGCATTCCGGAGGGGGATTCATGGCAAAACTCCCATGGAAAATTATGTAGTGGACGCAGAGTCGGGTTTTAATCCATAAAGGGCATAAATCCCCTAACAATTCTAAATTGTTTGGAACAACGTGCTTTAAAACATCCAGTGTGCGTATACGATCAGGTATGATGTTGTATCGATCAGATAGTGTAAGGGTTATGCCCGCTTCACAGTGACAGACCTAACTGTGACAGACCAAACTCCCCGTTTAACGCACTGCAAACAACCACAAACAGTCCATTTACACAACCGCAAACTCCCCATTTGAACAAGGTTGGATACCAAGCTAGCCATGTCCCATTCCTTGTCCTCACTGACGTCATTGAAGGTCTCTTCCTCGCGCAATGTACTGTGCCACCCTATATGAGTGGTGTGTTCAGTTTAATCCCTGTTACGTCCCCTATCAGGAGACGTGTATCGAATAGATTTTAGGAACCGGAAGATGGAAAAAGAAGCTTGGTCGGTCCTCTTACTTCCAATTTGGGGCACTGCGCATGCGCCGTGAAATGTACTGTACAACCCTATATAAGTGGTGTGTTAACTAGTACTATTCTTATCAGTTTACTCCCTGTTACGTCCCCTATCAGGGGACGTGTATCGAATAGATTTTAGGAACCGGGAGATGGAAAAAGAAGCTTGGTCGTTCCTCTTACTTGCAATTTGGGGCACTGCGCGTGCGCCGTGCACTGTACTGTGCAAAACCTATATGAGTGGTGTGTTAACTAGTACTATTCTTATCAGTTTAATCCCTGTTACGTCCCCTATTAGGCGACGTGTATCGAATAGATTTTAGGAACCGGGAGATGGAAAAAGAAGCTTGGTCGGTCCTCTTCCTTCCAATTTGGGGCACTATCAGGCGACGTGTATTAAATAGCTTTTAGACAACCGCAAAGAGTTGTCAATAGTTGACACACTCATAAATCTAATTCCTCTATGCGTCAATCTTGGTGTAGTGATGATTGTGCTCGTGCGCACGTTTGGGAGATTGCAGGTGATGGCGGTTTTTCAAAGCCTATGGTTGTGCTGAGGTAGTTCAGTGACAGTTAAGTGATCCAGAAAACAATGATTCTGCAGTCTGGGCCCATTGTTGGCCTAGTAGGCTTTAATGATCACCTTAGATGCTCACCAAAAAAATTAATGTTTTTTCTATGAAAAATTATCCAGCCGATCGCTTTTGGTCTGTTCACAATGAAGCAACGACCTTATCATCTGGGGTGTGCCAACATTGCCAACACACTCATAGAGGTAATCGCTTCATTGTCATACGCAAGCCCCTTCACCACAACAAGGTACCAATCACGAAGGGGAATTATCACATGTATGTGCCTTTTTTTTGTTTTGTTTTTGAAGCCACAGTGCAGAGCACCGGAAAAATTAGGTATGTACACATGCCTGAAAAATTAGGTTTATTGTTGCAGCCACTGCTGTAGCAGCGGCCAGAAAGATTGATGTTTTCCCGGCAGAAAATGTACTAAAACATTTGAGCCTTGAACCCTAGTTGGTGGCGGAGAAGTCAGGCAAGCCATCCGGCATGCAGAGATTAAATACAGCAGTGTGAGGACCATTTTTAGCCCAAGGCATCTAATCAGGCCTTTTTTTAGTCAAATGCATCCTCCACTGTCAGTCCCTTCGGTATCTATGCCTCATTCATCTTAATAAAGGTGAGGTAATGTACACTTTTTTGACCTAGGCGACTTCTCTAGTCAGTGACAATACCTCCTGCTGCGCTGAAGGTCCCTTCTGACAGGACACTTGAAGCGGGGCATGCCAGAAGTTAAGAAGCAAATTGGGATAGCTCAGGTCACAGGTCAAGCCTGCACACCCAGTAGTCAAGGGGTTCATCGCTCCTCAGAGTGTCGATATCTGCAGTTAAGGCGATGTAGTCTGCCACCTGTCGGTCGAGTCGTTCTCTGAGGGTGGACCCCAGGGCTGTGGCGATGCGTAGGACTTAAAAAGCTCTGCATGTCCTCCATCAACAACACGTCTATAAAGCGTCCTGTCCTTGCCGGCGTGGTAGGAGGAGGATTACTTTCACCTCTTTTCCTGTTAGATTCCTGTTGTGCTGTGATATCACCCTTATACGCTGTGTAAAGCATACTTTTTAACTTGTTTTGGAAGTGCTGCATCCTTTCCGACTTCCGGGAATTTGGTAACATTTCAGCCACTTTCTGCTTATACCGGGGGTCTAGTAGCATGGCCACCCAGTACAGGTCGTTCTCCTTCAGCTTTTTTATACGAGGGTCCCTCAACAGGCATGACAGCATGAAAGACCCCATTTGCACAAGGTTGGATGCCGAGCTATTTATCTCCCGTTCCTCGTCCTCACTGATGTCATTGAAGGTCTGTTCTTCCCCCCAGCCACGTACAACACCAAGGGTCCCAGATAGGTGACAACAATGACATATGGGTGAGCTGGAAATTTTCTTTGAATGACAACAACGAGCACCCTGGGATGCCTGTTGTGGTTGGCCTTCCTCCTCCTCAAAGCCACATTCCTCCTCTGACTCCTCAGACTCTTCTTCCAGCGTTGCTGCAGGTCCAGCAAGCGATGATGACAAGGCTGTTTCTGGTGGTGACCACAACTCTTCCTCTTCCTCTTCACGCTCATCTACAGCCGGATCCAGCACTCTTCGCAGGGCACACTCCAGGAAGAAAACAAATGGGATGAGGTCGCTAATGGTGCCTTCGGTGCAACTGACTAGGTTTGTCACCTCCTCAAAAGGACGAATGAGCCTACAGGCATTGCGCATGAGCATCCAGTAATGTGGCAAAAAAATACCCAGCTCCGCAGAGGCTGTTCTAACACCCCGGTCATACAAATACTCGTTAATGGCTTTTTCTTGTTGGAGCAGGCGGTCGAACATTAGGAGTGTTGAATTCCAACGTGTCGGGCTGTCGCACATCAAGCAACCCACTGGCATGTTGTTTCACCGCTGAATATCGTAAAAGTGCGCCATGGCCGTGTAGGAACGCCTGAAATGGCCAAACACCTTCCTGGCCAGCTTGAGGACGTCCTGTAAGCCTGGGTACTTACACACAAAGCGTTGTACAATCAGATTCAACACGTGCCATGAACGGCACATGTATCAACTTGCCCAGATTCAATGCCGCCAACAAATTTCTTCCGTTGTCACACACCACTTTGCCGATCTCCAGTTGGTGCGGGGTCAGCCACTAATCCACCTGTGCGTTCAGGGCGGACAGGAGTGCTGGTCCGGTGTGACTCTTTGCTTTCAGGCAAGTCAACCCCAAGACAGCGTGACGTATTCGGGATGTCGAATAGCCCCTGGGGAGCTGGGGGGTGCAGTTGATGATGTGGAGCAAGACGCAGCAGCAGAAGAGGATTCAGCCGAGGAAGTTAGTGAAGAGGATGGAGTAGGAGGAGTAGAAGAGGTGGCAGCAGGCCTGCCTGCAAGTCATGGTGGTTTCACCAACTCCGCTGCAGAGCCACGCATTCAATGCTTGGCAGCCATCAGCAGGTTTACCCAATGCGCAGTGTATGTGATATACCTTCCCTTACCGTGCTTTGCAGACCAGGTATCAGTGGTCAGATGAACCCTTGCCCCAACACTGTGTGCCAGACATGTCATGACTTCCTTTTCCACAATAGAGTACAGGTTGGGGATAGCATTTTGTGAAGAAAAAATTCGGCCGGGTACCCTCCACTGCGGTGTCCCAATAGCTACAAATTTTTTGAAAGCCTCAGACTCCACCAGCTTGTATGGTAAAAGCTGGCGGGCTAAGAGTTCCGTCAAGCCAGCTGTCAGACGCTGGGCAAGGGGGTGACTCTGTGACATTGGCTTCTTACGCTCAAATATTTCCTTGACAGACACCTGACTGTGGGCAGATGAGCAGGAACTTCTGAAGGTGAGAGGCGGAGTGGCAGGTGGTTGAGAGGGGGCAGGGAGGACAGCAGTGGTTGACGTGGCTGAAGATGCTGGACCAGGAGGATGATGGTGGCTTTGAGTTTGTGTGCTGCTTGTACTCATGTGTTGATCCCATAGGCGTTTGTGATGTGAGATCATGTGCCTTCGCAATGCAGTAGGTGGGTGTTGGACTTCCCACGACTCAGTTTCTTTTGGCACAGCTTGCAAATGGCATCACTGTAATAGGAGGTAGACACACACAAAAAATGCCACACTGCTGAGTTTTGCAATGACGGCATTCTGGTGGTCGCAACAGCATGTGTTGATCGGCGTGCTGTCTGGCTGACCTCGGGTGCCAATACATGCTGTCTGACTGTGCCACTAGCTCCTTGCGACGACCTCCCCCTGCTTCCAACTCGTCTCCTTGTCCTCTCTGTCTTCCCATCTGAACTTTCCCCCTGTTCTTCTTCTCTTCGAGCGAGCCACGGTCACATCGTCATCATCAACCGTATCTGACAACTCAGCAAAGGAAGCAGCAGCGGGTACAACATCATCATCATCATCACGCCGTACGTCCATGTGTGTAATTCTGCCTGACTGAGACATATCCCTGTTATCTACATCCTCTGGCAATAATGGTTGTGCATCACTTATTTCTTCCAACTGATGTGTAAATAAATCCTCTGACAGATCAAATAAAGCGGCTGTGGTGTTTGTGTTGGTGGTGGCGGCGGGCGGGCAAGTGGTAACTTGAGAGGTGTCCGAAGTTGAGCTGGAGGAGGCTGGTGCATCAAGGTTCCGAGCAGAAGCTGTAGAAGATTGGGTGTCCTGTGTAAGCCAGTCAACTATGTCCCTATGTACTAATGTTTTGAGCTCAGGGTATGTGGCCTCTAAACACTAAGCATTATTCTAGGGCCAAAGGAAATCACAGCACCATGACGGCCTCTGCGGGGTAGCCTGCCTCTGCCTGTCATTTTTTTTAAATTAGTAGTACTATGCGTGCAAGGTACTGTGCTACCCTATATGAGAGGTGGGCACTGGCCGTGGGAACACTACAGTCAGTGGAAGTAGGTCTGACACACACTGGCAGCAGGCAGGCAACTGAAATTAAGGTCAAGTCGTCAAAAGTCAAGTATGCCACTTTGTACATGCGAGTCTCGGCCTGCCGCCGGTATGCCGGTGGTGGAGCACCTGGCAGTGGAAAAAAGCACGCTACCGGTCAGTGGGCTCTGAGCACATCGGGCAGCAGGTGACAGAGGCAACTAAAATTAGATTAAAGTGTAAAAATGAAATGCCTTTTTTTTATGCAAAGTCCTGTGCCACACGGTATGAGTGGTGGGCACTGGCAGTGGGCACACTACAGTCTGTGGGCCTGCAGCCTCTCACACACAGGCAGGCCAGGCAACAATATATATATGGAGAAAAATATAAATAAAAGCAGACTAATGTAGCAGCCCTAAAAAGGGCATTTTGGGGTGCTGTGATGCTGTCCTTACAGCATAGTAGTCTGTGGACACAGAACACTAGCCTAGCTAACGCTTTCCCTATGAATTCATCAGCACAGCAGCATCAACTGCACTCTCCCTGCTCTCACTAACACACTGCAGCTTAAGACTGAATCTCAAATGGCTGCCGTTTTTATAGGAAATGTGAGAGGGAGGGTGCTGATTGGCTGGAATGAGTCTGCTTACTGTGAGGTACAGGGTTCAAAGTTTGCTCAATTATGATGAATAGGGGGCGGACCGAACATCGCATATGTTCGCCCGCCGCGGCGAATGCGAACAAGCTATGTTCGCCGGGAACTTTTCGCCGGCGAATAGTTCAGGACATCACTATCATTGATATGTATTAAACGCACACACAGTAGATGTAGCACAAATTATTTAAATTTGCACTACAGACATTGTTTTCTGATGTAGTACAGAATTTGTGACAGAAAGACACACAGTATGGACACTACATTAGGCCCAGATTACTTAAATTTGCGCTACAGGCACTGTTTTTGGATGTATATGTCACAGAAATCCACAGAATATGGACACTATATTAGGCTCAGATAATTGGAATTTTTAGTACAGACACTGTTTGCAAATGTTCTGCAGTATTGGTTACAGTACACCAAAGATTATGGATAGAGTGGAGCAAACCCGAACTGTATAGTTCGGTTACATACCAAATTTTGGAGTGTTTGGGACACGGACCTGAACCCAAACATTTTCATAAAAGTTCGGGTTCGGGTCCGTTGTTCTGTGATTCTTCCCAATTTTATGAAGGGCTGCACAGCAGCCAATCAGCAAGCATTTTACATCTTTGCCCTAAGAAACCATCACAGCCATGCCTACTAATGGCATGGCTGTGATTGGCTGAGTGCAGCATGTGACCCAGCCTCTTTATAAGCTGGAGTCACGTAGTGCCGCACGTCACTCTGCTGGTGTTAGTCTAGGGAAAGGTTGCTGCCTGTGCTCTTAGAAGAGATTAGGGAAGAAATCTGTAGAACCTGTTGTTGTGCAATCGTCAAGATACAGAAAATATTGAGGGAGGGTGCTTCTGCAATTCTACATTTATGTACCCACCCACTGCAAAGGATTTTTTTTTAATCCATCTGTTACCGAGGTGGGCGTCGGTGGCTATTTTAGCCACTGCAGTGTCCTAGGAACTGCATGTGACCTGCATGTGTGCCAGCCTGCCAGGGACATCAGTCTAATCCTTTTTGGTAGCTCAGTGAAGGAAAAAATTCTTTTTTTCTGGCAGGTCAAGTCCCCTACATTACCTTTTGTATAATTAAGGGGTGACATAGTCCATTTCAGTAGTCTGTGAATTGTGGAGCTATAGAGCACTTGTGCATACAATGCACAAAACTGTATATTCAATTTCAGCAGGCAAATAGTGCATCAGTGTATTTTTGTGAAATAAACAGTTGTAGCTTAGAAATACCTACGTTTAATTTCCAGCAGTTAAAAACTGCATTTGTGTGTTTAAGTGAAAAAAGCCGTGTTCTGGGTCCCCAAAGCAGTTGTGCATACAGCATAGAAATACCAATTTTAAATTTCAGCACGGAAATAGTGCTTTAGTGTGTTTTACTGAAAGAAATGTGTGTTCTAGACCGACAAAACAGTTGTGCATAAAGCGTAGAAATACCTACGTTTAATTTTCAGCCTTTAAATACTGCATTTGTGTGTTTTAGTGAAAAAAGCGGTGTTCTAGGACCCCAAAGCAGTTGTGCATACAGCGTACAAATACCAATTTTAAATTGTAGCACAGAAATAGTGCTTTAGTGTGTTTTACTGAAAAAAGGTGTGTTCTATGCCCACAAAAAAGTTGTGCATAAAGCGTAGAAATACCTAAGTTTAATTTCCAGTCTTTAAATACTGCATTTGTGAATTTTGGTGAAAAAAGCCATGTTCTGGGTCTCCAAACCAGTTGTGCATACAGCGTATGAATACCTACGTTTAATGTCCAGCAGTTAAATACTGCATTTGTGTGTTTTATTGAAAAAAGCCGAGTTCTGGGTCGCCAAAGCAGTTGTGCATACACCGTACAAATACCATTTTTAAATTGCAGCACGGAAAAAGTGCTTTAGTGTGTTTTACTGATAAAAAAAACGGTGTGTTCTAGGCCCACAAAACAGTTGTGCTTACAGCGTAGAAATACCTATGTTTAATTTCCAGCCTGTAAATACCGCATTTGTGAATTTTGGTGATAAAAGCCGTGTTCTGGGTCCCCAAACCAGTTGTGCATACAGCATACAAATTCCTACATTTAATTTCCAGCAGTTAAATACTGCATTTGTGTGTTTTACTGAAAAAAAAAGCCGTGTTCTAGGTCCCCAAAGCAGTTGTGCATAAAGCGTAGAAATAGCTACGTTTAATTTCCAGCCTTTAAATTCTGCATTTGTGTGTTTTAGTGAAAAAAAAGCCATGTTCTGGGTCCCCAAAGCAGTTGTGCATACAGCATACAAATACCAATTTTAAATTGCAGCACAGAAATACTGCTTTAGTGTGTTTTACTGAAAAAAAAAGGCGTGTTCTATGCCCACAAAAAAGTTACCTACGTTTAATTTCCAGCCACCCTCAAATCCTGGTCCTGATTGCCAGCATTTCAAAATTACTGGCCATTGAAATGCTGTCATTCCGTCTGGTGGAGGCGGACTGTTTTAAACAGCTGATAACGGTGTTTGTCCCACAGTACGTCGTTCCCAGCCGCCACTACCGTTCCAGACAAGCCCTCCCTTCCCTGCCCAACCAAGTGGAGGATAAAATCAAGTGTGCACTGTGCAATGCCATCTGTGGCAAGGTCCACATAACCACAGATACATGGACCAGTAAGCACGGGCAGGGCCGCTATATCTACCTAACTACACACTGGGTAAATGTAGTGGCGGCTGGGCCTGAGGCGGACAGTGGTTTGGCGCATGTCCTTCCACCACAGAGTATCGAAGGGCATTATTCTTTGCCTGCTGTTGCCTCCTACTCCGCATCCTCCTCCTCTTCTACCACCTGCTCATCCGGTCGGCGAAAGACATTCACCACCCACTTCCGCACAGCCAGGGGTAAACGTCAGCAGGCGTTTTTAAAACTCATGTGTTTGGGGGACAAACCCCACACCGCACAGGAGCTGTGGAGAGGCATAGAACAACAGACCGATGACTGGTTGCTGCCAGTGAGCCTCAAGCTGGCCTGGTAGTGTGCGATTATGGGCGAAATCTCGTGGCAGCTCTGGGACTAGCCGTTTTGACGCACATCCCTTGCCTGGCGCATGTGCTGAATTTGGTGGTGCAGAAATTGCTTAAAGGGTTTCTGTCATCAGGTTTACACATTATAAGCTGTCTGACATTAGCTATGTGCTAATGTCAGAGCAGCTTGATAATGTGTTTTTTATGTAAATCCGAGTTATATTTATGCTAAAAAAATGTATTTTTATAATATGTAAATTAGCCTCTAGGAGCAGGGGGGCGTTGCCCTGCTCCTAGAGGCTCCGTGCGCCAACCTGCTGCCACGCCCCTTCTTTCCTTGATTGACAGTGGCGGGCAGCGATCCTCTGCTGCCTCCGGCACTGTCTCCTTGCGAAATCCCGCGCCGTGGTGAGCTGAGGACAGCAGGCACCAGCGTCCTCAACTCACCGCGCCTGCTCCGAATACAGAGTGGCGTCGCAGGCTCGGGATTTCGCAAGAAGACAGTGCCGGAGGCAGCAGGGGATCGCTGCCCCGGCACTGTCAATCAAGGAAAGAAGGGGAGTGGCAGCAGGTTGGCGCACGGAGCCTCTAGGAGCAGGGCAACGCCCCCCCTGCTCCTAGAGGCTAATTTACATATTATAAAAATACATTTTTTTAGCATATATATAACTCGGATTTACATAAAAAACACATTATCAAGCTGCTCTGACATTAGCACATAGCTAATGTCAGACAGCTTATAATGTGTAAACCTGATGACAGAAACCCTTTAAAAACTACCCAGACATGTCAGAGCTGCTGCTAAAAGTGCGGTCCGTCTGTGAGCACTTTCGGCGTTCTCACCCTACTACTGCTCGCCTGTCTGCACTGCAGCGTAACTTAAGCCTTCCGGCTCACCGCCTCATATGCGACGTGCTCACAAGGTAGAACTCCCCCTTGCATATGCTGGAGAGACTGTGCGAGCAGCAGCAGGCGATAGTGGAGTTCCAGCTGCAGCACGCACGGGTCAGTCGTTCTGCGAAACAGCACCACTTCACCACCAGTGACTGGGCCTCCATGCGAGACCTGTGTACCTTGTTGCGGTCTTTTGAGTACTTAACCAACATGGTCAGTGCTGATGATGCCGTTGTTAGCATTACAATACCACTTCTATGTCTCCTTGAAAAAACAATTACGATGATGATGGAAGAGGATGTGGCACAGGAGGAGGAGGAAGAGGGGGCATTTCACAGGGTTTCAGGCCGGACAGCGGACAGCTTATCCTTACCTCTACGCAGCTTGTCACACTTGAGCGACTACATGCTGTAGTACCTTTGCAATGACAGCAGAGTTGCCCACATTGTAACTTGTGCTGACTACTGGGTTTCCACCATGCTGGATCCCTGCTACAAAGACAACGTGCCCGCCATAATTCCAGCAGTGGAGCGTGATAGGAAGATGCGCAAATACAAGCGCACACTGGTAGATGCGCTCCTGAGGGCATTCCCAACTGACACGGGGGGACAAGTGGAAGTAAAAGGCGAAGGCAGAGGAGGAGGAGGAAGAGGTCGCCAACGCAGCTGTGTCACAGCAAGCTCCTCAGAAGTTAGGGTTAGCATGGCCGACATGTGGAAAAGCTTTGTCACCACGCCACAGCAACCTGCACCACAAACTGATATGGAACGTCTTAGCAGGAGGCAGGATCTGAACAACATGGTGGAACAGTACATGTGCACACACCTCTACGTACTGACTGATGGTTCTGCCCCATTCAACTTCTGGGTCTCCAAATTGTCCACATGGCATGAGCTTGCCCTTTATGCCTTGGAGGTACTGGCCTGCCCTACAGCCAGTGTATTGTCTGAATGTGTATTTAGCACAGCAGAAGGCATCATTACAGACAAACGCAGCCGCCTGTCCACAGCCAACGTGGAAAAGCTCACGTTAATTAAAATGAACCAGGCTTGGATCCCACACGACCTGTCCGTACCTTGGGCAGAATAGATATTTATAACCGCCTCAACCAAACATTCTAGTACTTCAGTGCACTTATTCATTGAATCCTTTTTTTATTTGTACCATTATTTTTGTGGCTACCCCAATTTGAATGAACATCCCCTCTGTCTGGGTGCCAGGAGCCTACATTTCTGATAGTGGCCTGTTGCATTAGTGGGTGACATGAAGCCTGTTTTGCCATGCATTGACCTCTCCTCTGTCTGGGTGCCAGGGGACTATATTTCTGATAATCACCTGTTCCATTGGTAGGTGACATGAAGCCTATTTTGCTGTGAATTGACCTCTCCTCTGTCTGGTGGCCAGGGGCCGAAATTTCTAATAATCGCCTGTTGCATTGGTGGTTGACATTAACCAGTTTTGCCAGTGATAAGCCACAGCTGTGTATTGCTGGCAGGAAACTAAATTTTGTAAAAATGTCTGTTACTGATCAAAAGATGCGTGACTACAAATGCTTTCTGGTAGACACGCTGCTGATGGCATTCCCACCTGACGCCTCCTCAACCTCCTATTCTACCTCCTCCTCCGAGTTGCCAAGTAATAATGTTTAATTTTTAGTTATTTTATGAATTGACCTCTCCTCTGTCTGGGTGCCAGGGGCCTACATTTCTGATAATCGCCTGTTTCATTTGTGGGTGACATGAAGCCTGTTTTGCTATGCATCGACCTCTCCTCTTTCTGGGTGTCAGGGGACTATATTTCTGATAATCACCTGTTCCATTGGTAGGTGACATGAAGCCTGTTTTGCTGTGAATTGACCTATCCTCTGACTTGTGGCCAGGGGCCAAAATTTCTATTAATCGCCTGTTGCATTGGTGGTTGACATTAACCAGTTTTGCCAGTGATAAGCCACAGCTGTGTATTGCTGGCAGGAAACTAAATTTTGTAAAAACGTCTGTTACTGATCAAAAGATGCGTGACTACAAATGCTTTCTGGTAGACGCGCTGCTGATGGCATTCCCACCTGACGCCTCCTCAACCTCCTATTCTACCTCCTCCTCCGAGTTGCCAATTAATAATGTTTAATTTTTAGTTATTTTATTTTAAGTCATTTCCCTATCCACATTTGTTTGCAGGGTATTTACCTACATTTTGCTGCCTTTCGCAGCCCTCTAGCCTTTTCCAGGGCTATTTTGCAGCCATTTTAGTGCCCAAAAGTTCGGGTCCCCATTTACTTCAAAGGGGTTCGGGTTCAGGGTCAAGTTCTGGTTAAGTTCGGATGCCGAACCCGAATATTTCAGTGAAGTTCGGCCGAACTTGTTGAACTCGAACATCCATGTGTCCGCTCAACTCTAATTATGGACTCTATATTAGGCCCAGATTATTGGAATTTGTAATACAAACACTGTTTGCAGATGTTGTACATTATTGGTTACAGAACACCACAGATTATGGACACTATATTAGGCACAGATTATTGGAATCTGTAATACAGACACTGTTTGCAGGTGTTCTACAGTATTGTTTACAGAACACCACCGATTATAGACACTATATTAGGCACAGATTATTGGAATTTGTAATACAGACACTGTTTGCAGGTGTTGTTCAGTATTTTTTTTTTACACAAAGCCACACACTATGGAAGCTAGATTTGGCCCAGATTATTAAAGACACAGTCTGCTGATGACGTACAGTATGTCATTAATAGGTATAAAATAAAAATATCTTGTTGCTGTCAAACACACACAGTAGTCCTTAAAAGGACATTGTGGTCTTTGAAAAGCTTTTGATAGCAAAAATCTGTCCCTTCTGAAGCACTGTCCGTGAGACTGCAGGAGGTAAATAGATTGCTGCTCTAAAACACACACACAGTAGTCCTTAAAAGGACTTTGGGGTCTTGGAAAAGCTTTCTCAGAATAAAAACTGTGAAAATTGCTCCCTACACTGTCTTTCCCTTCCTAGGCTCTGCTCTCTCTGTCTATGTCTGAGCCGAACATGCATCATCGGGTGCTATATAGCACCCGATGACGTGTTCCGGCCAGCCAATCACAGTAATTCCAGCAGCCAACATGGCTACTGGCATTACAGTGAGGGCAGTACTTACCTGCACCTTTATTGGCTGCTTAAAACCCACAAAACGTGTGGGGCGGAGACTCGAGCATTGCGCTCGAGCACATGCAGTACTCGGTCGAGTAACGTCATGCGCCGAGCATACTGATGCTTGAGCCGAACAGATATTCGGCTGAGCATGCTCGCTCATTACTTAACCCAACCCATAAAACCCAGGAAGTGACGTGCATCAGCCATTAAGGAAGTGCTGAACAAAACCAGCAGCAAGCATGCTGTGGCCAGGGCTGAGATGAAATTGTGGAGCGGATCCTCAGAACCACACAACCAACACAAACAGAGCCCAGTGCTGCAGGTGTGAATGGGAAGCTCTGGCCACAGATCACCACTGAGCAAGGTGCCCGGGACCACGGTGGTAAGTAGGGGAACATCGGCGCCCTGCAGCCGCTGTTACATAAAGTAATTTTGGTAGTTTTAATAACTTGACTAAAGTTTAGAATACAGAACCTACATGATGCCTTCAGAAACTAATAAGACCATCATCAAAAATGTTCATAAAAACAAATGAAAAATCTCTACTTATAGATGCTGTGGCTTCAGCAAAATTGTGAGAATTTAATGGTATAAAGCGAGTCTTCAGGATAAAATGACCAGGTTTCTCGAACTATATGTAGGTGGAGCCATTTTATTTTTACAACGCAGATGCACATTTTCTCCCAAAAATCCTTAAAGGGGTCAGATATTGATGGTATATTGCTAGGATATGCCATCACTGTTAGATGCACGTGTGTCCCACCTTGGGGACTGTGGCGAAACCAACCTCGCCACTGGGTTTTGGAGGGGACAGATTGCCAGCCTCTTGCCTCAGGATTATGGGCCTTCTCATCAGCCCATGCTAAACATTTGAACCCCTGGTCTAATTCGTGCCATTTTGGGATATGTTAAATGTCTGTGTGTACTGTAAAGGGTGGGACATTGTATATTCGAATAGTGATGTCTGTCCTATTGTCCCCACGTGTGTATTGGCGATTTCCCTTTGTCCTGAGAGATAATTGAATGACTCCTCGGTTGTCTCCAGGACAGAAGACATTGTGTGTTCTCCTGCCTGTGATGATTACATTAACCCGTGTAGGGTAATTGTATTACAGGCAGAGGGGAGGGATATGCTGGGGGTGTTTATATTGTCCCATTGTATGTGATTGGCTGCTGTATCACCTGTGTCTCAGTCTTCCTTCTGGTCCCCTAGGGGAGTGTCCACCAGGTGGGAGACCTGCATAAATACTGGGCAGGTAGCCCTCGATAAAGTGTATTCCTGTTTTACTATTAATACGGAGCCTCGTCTCGTACTTGGGGGGGAATTGCTACTTTGGAACGTTCTCTTGCCTGTTCCAGGAGAGGAGAACTTCGTATGGTTCCAGTTCGGTGGATTAAAGTGTTTGTGGGTTGCTGTGCTCTTCGCCAGGGGAATCGCCCGAACGGTATTAACTCTCACTATACCAGGTTATACCGTAACAACTGGTGGCAAGCAGCAGGATCATTCCTACAGCCAGAAGGACAGCGACAGAAGGCACCGTGGATTTTACAATTTGAGGGCAACGCGTGTCCCAGTACAGTGACCCTAACAGCACCGGGATGGAACCAGCAGTGGAGCATGATGAGGGTGTCATGGATGACCGAGATGCAGTCCGCAAAGGCATCTGGTACCAGGCACTGGGTATTGTGGAATATCTGCGGGAAGAGAGGCTCCCCAAGGACGAGCAGCGACAGCAGAAGCGAGTTGCCCTGCGGATGACTTTCCTAGGAGAGCAGCCCCTGGAAGAGTGGGTAGAAAACCTGAAGCACCTGGTATGCCGGGAGATGTGGCTGGAAGATGCCTACCAGGCACTCTGGTGGTATGAAGCTCGGTACCTACCCCCGGACAGCCGAGCATGACAAGCCAGAGGGAGATGAATTTGATGGTCCTGGCTTGTTATGGGAGACTTTTTCAGAGCTGGAGTTTGGGAGCCCTACACAAGCCCGTTCAGGGACCTCTTTGAGTGGTGGGAGAGCAGGTATGACTGGGACGACACTCACAAAATTGAGCAAGACCAGGTCCACCTGGTGACCTGGGAGATGGAGCTGGAACAGGACTACCAGCAGCTGTTCCACTCCAGTGAGAGGGCTCAGCGAGAGAGCAGAGTTTCAGACCCAGGTCCAGAGCCCTTCAGCTGGGAGGATATTGTGGAGGTTTACTGGAAAGAAATCCAGGTGGCCGGTGGAGATGGGACCAAGGTCTCTCCACCGGTCCTGCAGGGAATTGGGAGCCCAGTCTCCATTCCCCATCGGCAGAGTGTCCAGCAGGGAATAGAGAGCCCAGTCTCCTTTCCCCAGCAGCAGGACACTGTATTGGGAGCGGAGACAGTCGGTCTCCTTCCCCAGAGGCGGGAAGTATGTCTGGGAGAGGAGCTTGTTACCCTCTCTCCCCAGCGGCAGGCTAAGTTACAGGGGGCAGAGACAGTCGGTCCTGGCCCCCAGCAGCAGAGTGACTTACTGGGAGAGGAGAGCCTTGTCCTCCCTCCCCATCGGCAGAGTGTCCAGCAGGGAATAGAGAGCCCAGTCTCCTTTCCCCAGCAGCAGGACACTGTATTGGGAGCGGAGACAGTCGGTCTCCCTCCCCAGCGGCTGGAAGAATGTCTGGGAGAGGAGCTTGTTACCCCCTCTCCCAGCGGCAGCTTAACGCACCAGGGGGAATCAGTGACCCACAACGGTGCAGATGGGACCGTGGTCTCTGCACTCACAGCACAGGGGGTAGGGACAGTCGGTCCTGGCAGTCGGTCTCCCCCCACAGCAGCTTGGTGGTCTATCTAAAGGGGAGACAGTCGGTCTCTCCTTACAACAGCAGAGCTGTGTATCTAAAGGGGAGACAGACGGTCTCCCCCTCCAACAACCAGGCTCCAACCAGGCTACTTCCGTGGTAGCGCTGGCACCAGGGCAGAGTACCGCTGGTCTCTGCCCACTCAGCAACCCACCAAGGCAGTCTACCAGTCCCCCAAACAGCCGTAGTGAGGCACATGGACATGGACAGGTTTATCCCTTGCTCAGGTGTAGTAACCATTTATTGTGGGTGGGCTGTACTGCTGTTTCTGTTTTGTGGGTGGGCTGCTGGACTAACAAGGCACTGACCGGCAGAAGGTCAGATGCCCTGTTAGTCTGTTTGGAAAAGGGGAGATGTGTGGTGAAACCAACCTCGCCACTGGGTTTCGGAGGGGTCAGATTGCCAGCCTCAGGATTATGGGCCCTCTCATCAGCCCATGCTAAACATTTGAACCCCTGGTCCAATTCGTGCCATTTTGGGATATGTTAAATGTCTGTGTGTACTGTAAAGGGTGGGATATTGTATATTTGAATAGTGATGTCTGTCCTATTGTCCCCACGTGTGTATTGGCAATTTCCCTTTGTCCTGAGAGATAATTGAATGACTCCTCGGTTGTCTCCAGGACAGAAGACATTGTGTATTCTCCTGCCTGTGATGATTACATTAACCCATGTAGGGTAATTGTATCACAAGCAGAGGGGAGGGATATGCTGGGGGTGTTTCTATTGTCCCATTGTATGTGATTGGCTGCTGTATCTCCTGTTTCTCAGTCTTCCCCTAGGGGGAGTGTCCACCAGGTGGGAGACCTGCATAAATACCGGGCAGGTAGCCCTTAATAAAGTGTATTCCTGTTTAACCATCAATACGGAGCCTCTTCTCGTACTTGGGGGGGAAATGCTACTTCGGAACATTCTCTTGCCTGTTCCAGGAGAGGAGGACTTCGTATGGTTCCAGTTCGGTGGATTCCAGTGTTTGTGGGTTGCTGTGCTCTTCGCCAGGGGAATCGCCCGAACGGTATTAAACCTCACTATACCGGGTTATACAGTAACAGGGACCCCCTCATATTTCCATTCACTGCTATAGGACTGACGAAAATAGATGAGCCAGCTTGGCTATTTTTTGAACTCCCATAATGGTGAATGGTGACTCCACTTGAGCAGTGAGCTCTTCTTCACTTCAGGGGGCCCTTTCTGGATATAGGAGTGGTTACTAGAGGTTATACCCACACCTATCTGACACTGATGGCATATCTTAGCGATATACCATCAATGTCTGACATGGGAGTACCCTCTTTAAGTATCAACTTTAAAGCCGGCTATACATATTTAATAGCTGCCGGACAAACAATCATTTTGCTTACAGCTATCACTCCTGACTCACTGTCAACTTCCCCATACACATGCTCGTATCATTCAGTCAAACATGTTTATGTTGTCAATGGGGAGAGAGGAGAAAGCCGCTGTCAAACTTTCCTGACTGGATCATCTCCTGGAAGAACAAAATTACCAGACAAAAATATTTACTTCTCCTGTTCCTTGACATTGTGTGTTGGAAGAGAGTCAGGAGCTCCCCATACACAGTACATTATCAGTTATACCTGCTGTTCAAGATGACAATGCACTAATGTGTATTAGACCTTTAGTCTTAGCAGCAGTTTTTCTAGTTCAAAGAACTAAGCTCTTTTATAAATGTTGCAAAAGGTTCCCATAGATGCTTCACGGACATATGCAGCATTGTACGCTGTAAGAATGTTTTCAAATGTGGCAGATTTCTGTTGCAGGAAATGTCTGTACCGGGATACTGTCCCATACATCTAAATAAGTTTGTGAGGTTTGTTAGCATAGAATTTTTAGAATTATGTAGTGGCTCTGTTTGAAATGGTTTATGTATGCAAGGCGACACTACTCTTGATTTCTAGGAGAAATATATGAAAAAAACATATCTTAATTTGGCCTGCAAGAGAAAAGATTAGCATTTTTTTCTGTTTTGGAAGAAAAGCTAATTTGAATATATTTCCCAGACTAAAACAAAAGAGGGGATATCCTATCTAATGCCAAAAGAATTAAGACATGCAATTTGTGATATGCTCTTCTTAGAATCCATGAGTCACCAGGCATACAATAATCCTGCATATTTTTGGTCTCCCTAATGATAAAGAGCACCCCAATAAGAACCCCACAAAGAAAGTCAACCAAGTATAATAAGTTTCTCTTGAGGTGTTCTTGTTCTCTTGTTTTTCTACAAAGAGGACTAGCTTGCATGTTTCATTGAGGGATGTATAAGTTTTGTGGGATGTTGTAATTCTCTTGTCTTAGGCTACTTTCAGACTAGCGTCACGACCCTCCGGCAGGCTGTTCCGTCTAGTGAACAGCCTGTCAGATCCATCCTGCCGGCAGTGAACGTGTATCCGCAGACTACCGCTCCAGCCCCATTGACTATAATTGGGGCGGGGTGGAGACCACCACCAGAACTCCACCCACACCCATTATAGTCAATGAGGCCAGAGCGTTAGTCCGGGAGCACACGTTCACTAGCGGCAGGACGGATCTGACAGGCTGTTCACCCGACGGAACAGCCTGCCAGAGATCCATGCCGCTAGTGTGAAAGTAGCCTTACTTTCAGTTGAATGTTACTTTGGAGGTCTCTCTGGTTCCTATGACATTGAATCAAAATGTTGATATAAAATTGCTAAAGGTGTTGTCTGTTTTTGCTATACATGTGATGTATGCTTAGATGAAAAGGAGGGAGCACAGCATGTAGGTAAAATTTCCCAACATTTATAATAAATGTAATACTCAATTGTAATACAAAACTAGCACTTTAATAGACATTTCATTTGATACATCAGTGTCTACAACTTTTATGTCATTTGTTGTAGACTTCTTTATGTAGTAAAACATTTCTGTGCTACTTAAAATTAATCTCTGATTTGAAGCCACATCAGTAAGTGTACTAGAGAATTAAGGTGTTACTATAGTTTGCCTTTTTACAATGACTACAACTGATTTCTTACGGACAACATATCTCATAATTGGCCTCCAATACACATTAATCGGTGTGATAGCATATGCTGCCCCTTAGTATCATATCAAGCAATATAAGTACCTTAATAATATGCAAATTAAGCAATGTGTTGATGTGTGTAAAGGACCGCCAGCGTTACATTCACAAACCCATGCTGAAAATGGAACAAGCAAACCCCCTTTCACGTCTATTAAATAGTCATTATTCAAACTTTATCTCACTGAGCACAGAGTGGCAGAATCTTGGAAGATGTCCCATACATCGGCTCATTAGCTATACATAAGAGTTGTGCAGCTGCCCCCTCTTCACATGAGCAGGGATAAGAGAGAAAATGGAAAATGCCTCGGTGGGTAGTCATTCTGTTTTCTTGACGTTCATCCCAGCCTGAGGAGAGATTGGGGATATTACATTAGAATTTATCAGTAATGCTCAGTGTGTGGAAAAGCCAAATACTCTGAATTGCCTAAAATAAAGATGTCTCATTGTTTTATGTTGGCGGATGCAGCATAACTCTTAAAGCCTTCACTCCAGATTTGACACTGATGAGTTTAGCAAATGAAATCTAGTGCAATTGGATCAACTTGAAGTTGATTAAGCTACTACAAGATGAGTAATTACAGATGACAACCATTAATAAAAAGCATTCGCCAATATCTTAAAGCTAATTAAATAATGTACCATGACGATCAAAAAAAATTCCCAAATTCTGTTTACCCTGATTATGACAATAGAGGACTAATGTGTCCTTTACAGTGCCTACATTTTGTCAATAAGAAAAGCAGCAAATTACCCATTTGTGCTCTCCATTGACAAAACAAAGATGGTGTGTTGAGCATCAAAGAATTTATGGTGGATTTAGAAGGAATCTTGAGCATTTTTTTTTTTTTTTTTTTTTTTGTTCTACGAAATTGTGAGGTGCAGGTGGTTGGGGCAACAAACAGATAGAATGGGTTGTAACTAATTATTTCTTCAGTGAAAATGATGTGAAAACTGTGACAGGCTAGACCTAGCTTATATACAGTACATATAGAAATATGTTCAATAGTATGCTTAGCCTCTACATTAACCAGTTGCCCTTTTCTGGGGATGTCTATCCTGGTGATGTGACCTGCTTGTGTTCTTAGCAGCGCTGTAATTTGCACTCTACTGATGTCATGTTAGGGATCAGTGAGGCCTTGAACTTCGCCCAAACAACTGTCCCTACCTGCTTTCACAATCCGCCCTAGTTGATAGCCCACAACTGGATGGCGGTCCCTTTCTTAAAAAGTGCAGGGGCCTAAAGGGAAAAATGCATGGACAAAATAATGAACGTAGTGACAGATACTGAGAACAGATAACTGACTGAATGGGTCAGAACCAGAACAGAACCAAACAGAGTATAGCAGCATCGTACAGGCCAAAGTCAATACCAGGAGAATTTATTCTAACCCTGGGTTCAGACCTGAGCGTTCTTGAAACGCGCGTTTTTGTCACGCATTTTTGCAAATAGGGAACGAGCGTTCGTACGGGCGTTCTTGTGATTGACTACTGTGGTGTCAATCACAAAATGCGCGACAAACGCCCCAAAAAAAGCTCAAGTACTTGTTTATGCGTCGGGCGTTTTACAGCGCGTTCAAACGCGCTGTAAAACGCTCAAGTGAGAACCAGGGCCATAGGAAAGCATTGGTTTTCATGTGTTGAGCGTTTTACAGCGTGTTTGAACGCGCTGTAAAACGCTCAGGTGTGAACTTAGGGTAAAGCCAGATCAGAAACTGGAAGCCAAAAATATTCCAAATCAAGACGTCAAACCAGGAAGTCTTATCGGGTACAAATCGTCAGGCAAAAGGGGGAGTATAAAGAACACGCTGAGGTCCAAAAATCCAGAGGTCAAAACGCAATAAAGCAGAAGTATATGATGGGACACATTAATCTGTTTGCCACAGTTATCTGTTCAAATAGAGTGCTCCCTCGGTCACATCGGACGTCTGCCTATGCTACCTGTGAAGTCATGACTGATCCCAACCTCCCCTCCGTTTGGTAGGCAAGTTAAAAAATACAGAGGGCGCTATCACAACAGCTCACATTGGAACGCTCCTGCTGACATACTGCAGTGGGGCCAAGATGCTAGCAGTGCAGGAAAGTGGAGCCAGGAAGGCAGGGCATGTCAGTCAGCCGTGACAACTGGGCACCTTTATAAATGGCTTACCTCCAGCTGCTCTAGTTTCTGTCCAGTTCTGGAGCTACTCTGCGCTGGGACCATGCAGACATAATGTCTCTCCAGTTCTCTATTGTGGCTGCCCTGGTATCTGAGCTATCTCTTTCTGAATAGGCTACATGCCTGGTCTACACACAAGTGCACAGGCTGGAGCAGTATTTGCTGACCACTATCTTTCCAGGCCAAATCTCCAGCCTGACTTTTGTGTTCTTGTGCAGAAAGTCATCCTGTCTTGCAGGGAACTTATTAATAGGGAAGTCAGTCTGAAAAATGACAGCTGCTGCCTGAAAACATGATAATTTCTGAGTATTTCAAAAATAACTGTATTGTGTTCTTATTTTAGATAAGAAAAGATGACTTAATAAAACTTGTGTAACTAGCAAAATTATTTGAATGTGGAGCTTTCATTTATAGTAATATTTTAAAGGAACTTTATATTTTAGCTGTACAATGATGTCAGTATACTATAATATATGTGGATGCCCTATCAGGTTTTTCAGCCATGCCTACTAAAATATAGACAAAAATCAAACTTCATAGACTAATAACAGTAGTAGTAGTATATGTTGTACTGAAAAATCTAGTAACATTAAACTTACAAGTTGTCACAAAATTACCTGTCCGGGCTTCACTGGTGAGATCCCCAGTTTTGACGTGACTGCGTCGGGAGAGACATGCTGCTAAGCTATGCCCCCTGGTGACGAGACAGCATCATTAGCAACAGGATGCAATGCTCTTTCTCCTCAGAGTGGGCGTGTGCTGGGGGAGACTAGCAGTGAGCTCAGGTTCTAATGCAGGGACTCAGTGCTCTATTTAAACGCCTACCTGACTATATACCAATGCCAGTCATAGTCTTGTTTGGGCTCACTAGCTGTGTTCCTGGTTCTTGGATTCATTTGGATTTGCTTGTGCTGTCTCTGCACCTTAGTAGCATAGAGACTCTCGACCTGTCGTGATCTTGCTACCTAGGGCTTGAACTGCAAGTAGGTAGGGTTAAGTGTGCTGGGTTTCAGGTCAGGGCTCATTGTCCATATCTGTCCCTACCTACAGGAGTGACACAAGTGTTATAGGATGCCACCTGTAGAATAAGTCAGTTTGTACAATTTTAAACTTTTAACTTGTGATGTTGCAGTATCTAGAAGTAGTGTTTAGTGAATTGAAGCCAAATGAATTGATTTCTATTTGAATTTCAAGAAAAATTTGATTTGCTGCGAAGCCAAATTTTCTCGCATTTTGTGGTAACGAATCAATTTTTCCTAAACTGGCGGTAAAAAAACAAAAACAAAACATTCTCAAATCATCCATTTGCTCACCGAGAGGCCATCTTGATTGAATATACCTTGCAGTGATGACGTCACTGAGCCCGGCCAGTGTGATGACGTCAGTATGTCACCATCATGAGATTTCGCGCCTTGTCTTCAATGAGGATGGTCACAATGGCCTCTCTGTGAGCAATTCATTAAGATGAGATTTTTTTTTTTTTTTGTATGATTAACCCCTGAAGTATCTCAATTGCAGAATTAGATGTCGCGAGCAGTGATGAACGCAGCACCTGAGGAATTCAATGACCGGGGGGAGGGAGTGTTGGGCGCAATCTCGTTCCATGTTATTGCGTGCGCTACATACAAAGGAATGCACTTCGTGACAAAGTAATTTGTCACAAATCGAATTTCTTTGTGAAATTCGGCGAAGCAGCAAAATCTCATTTTTCAGAACTTCACTTGAGCAGCTGCACATAAGTCTAAAATGACCATGCTCAATACTATGCAGCAGCTGGTGAACTGTAACTCACGCAACTCTCTGACTCTGATGTAGTGGAAACGTGTTCTTTGGGAGTAATAATTCATGTTAACCTAATTTGTAGTTGGATGAGCAAATCTGGGTTTGACCCAAGAATGCTGTCAGAAAGCATCATGCCTACTGGACAGATTGCAGTATGGAGCTCTATTTTATGGTTTAAAGAAGTTGTCCAGGATTAGAAAAACATGGCTGCTTTCTTTCAAGAACAGTGCCACACCTGTCCTTTTTTACTTCAATTGAACTGAGCTGCAATACTAGAGAACGCATGGACATGTATGGTGCTATTTCTAGAAAAAGTAGGTCTGTTTTTCTAATCCTGAACAACCGCTTGAAGCAAAGCCAGTTAACTGGAAAGGGTAATGTATTGCAACAGCATACCAAGGCATTACATGCTTCTAGATCTGTGGCAACCATTTGAGGATGCCCATTCATATTATAGCATGACTGTACCCCAGTGCATAAAGTGAGATCAAAACTTCAACATATGGGTTTGACGTAAGGATGAGCAAATTCCTTAAAATTTGCTTTGTGTCTGATTTGTACATTTTTTAATAAAAAATTTGATTTGTGTCCAAATCGATTCTACACAAATCAAAGTTGCTGCCATTGCCATGGAAATTGCTTTATAGCACTCTTAAGTCTCCTAGGACTCTGAATTGTTATGAAAAGATGCTATCTAGTGATGAGCGAGCACCAAAGTGTTCGGGTGTTGGGGTACTCTGTCTGAACACATAGCGATATTCGTGTGCTTGGCAGAGCATCCGAGTATAATGGAAGTCAGTGCGAGACAACCAGGCACCTCCTGCTCTGAAGAGGGGAGGGTGCCTGGTCTATTGGAAAAGGTCTGAAAGTGACGGAAACACCACCGAAATGGATTCGGAAAGGTATGGGGACGATGTATGGATGCATCTTGGACTCCGAGGACACTGCTGGGAACCATGTTGTCCGAGTTGTATGCCACTTTTACAGACTGACAAAAATACGCACAACCCCCCTCCCCCCAAAAAAAAAAAAATTGTTAGGAAACATTGTTTCCTGTATATTCAATTGTATATAAAGTGCAAGTGCTGCCAAAAATTACAAGCAAGAGGCACTCCGAAACAGCCTGTATATCACATAAAGGAGGGCCCCGTTCACTTTGAACTCTATGTCATTGTGACTCTATGACTAAGGGTGCTAAAAGTGCGCACCCGAAACGCGTCAGAGAGATGAGAGGCCAGTTTTGTACTTATCATTTGTAACTGCTTTTAATGGAGAAGAAATAAAACTCAATGGATTTTACTAATAACGGTGGCTGGAAATCACTTACATTTATCCCCGTTCACATTGTGGTACAATTGTCAAGGTAGTGGGATTCCTACACTTATAAAGCCTATGCACTAAGTGAAAGGGCTGCCAAAAATTAAAAGGAACCGGCACTACAAAACACCCTTTATTACACACAAAGGAGGGCATCATACACACCCTTGAAAAATTATGATTGGTGGCCTGCTGGTGACCCTCAAAAACATTTGGAGCAAGGGCCTGCTGCTGAGCTGACCCTGTAAAACATTATGGTTAAGGGCCTGCTTTTGAGCTAACCCTATAAAACATTATGGTTGAGAGCCTGCTGGTGAGCTGACCCTGTAAAACATTATGGTTGAGGGCCTGCTGGTGAGCTGACCCTATAAAACATTATGGTTGAGGGCTTGCTGGTGAGCTGATCCTGTTTAAAAATTGTAGTGGAGGGAATATATACAATCTGGATGAGGAGAAGGAGGAGTACAAAAACAAGATTCAACCATATACACGTTTTATGTGTTGTAAAAGGTGCATGGGAATACACTACAGTAGACTGAGTACATTATAAACAATACATTGAAATTGCCTTTATGTTCATCATCAAGCATCTCAGCTCTCATCTGCACTGTCAGCATTGTCAGTGGACAACCTGATACGCTTATCAGTTATAATGCCACCAGCAGCACTAAATACACGCTCAGATAAAACGATGGCAGCAGGTCAGGACAGCACCTCCAAGGTATAGAGGGCAAGTTCGTGCCACGTGTCCAGCTTGGACACCCAGTAGTTGTAAGGCACTGAGGGATCATTTAGGATGCCGACACAGTCTGCGATGTATTCCTTAATCTTCCAAAACTTTTCCCTCCTTGTAGCACTAGGCCATGCTTCAGGGTAAGGTTGCTGCCGGGGTGTCAAGAAAGTCTCCCATGCCTTGGAGAGTGTTGCCCTGCCTCTGTTGGAACTGCTGTGTGTTCCCCTTGTCTCCCTTCCTCAGTTGCCTAAGGAAGTACGGACCCTGTGTAATGTTCTCCCCCATTTCCTCGTCTGCCACATTCAGAGCGCCCTCCTTAATTATGAGCAACGATTGTTTGAGTAGACACAGCAGTGGGATGGTTACGCTGAAAATAGCATTATCGCCACTAACCATTTGTGTGGATTCATCAAAGTTTTTTAAAACCTCACAGAGGTCTGACATTAATGCCCACTCCTCGCTTGTGAATAGTGGCAGTTGACTGGAAAGACGACGACCATGTTGCAGCTGGTATTCCACAACTGGCCTCTGCTGCTCACAAATCCTGGCCAACATGTAGGATGTTCCAGCGTGTGCTCAAGTTGCACCACAGTCAGTGAGCTGGAAGCCGCAAGCGCTGCGGTAGTGTTGACAGACCGGCTGAAGCTGTGGACGACTTGCGGAAAGGGGCACACACGCGGCATGCCTTCACTAGTAGCTCTGCCAAATTGGTATAGGTTTTTATAAACCGCTGAACCACTAAGTTTAAGATGTGGGCTAGGCAGGGGAAGTTTGTCAGGTTGCCGAGCACCAAAGCCGCCACCAAGTTACATCCATTGTCAGACACAACCATGCCTGGTTGTAGGTTGAGTGGCGAGAGCCACAGCTCGGTCTGGTCCCTTATACCCTGTCACAGCTCTGCGGTGGTTTGCTGTTTGTCCCCTAAGCAGATCAGCTTCAGTAGAGCCGGTGGACGCTTACCCACAGCAGTGTTACACTGCTTCCAGCTAGCAACTGATGGCTGACTGCTGTTGGAGGAGGAAGTTAGGGCAGGAGGTGGAGGAGGAGGAGGAGAAGTGGGGGTTGGAGCCAGTAACATAGCTGCTGGCGGTGACCTTGATGGACGTAGGCCCACAATCCTGGGAGTGGGTAGCATCTGTGCCATCCCAGGGTACGACTCTTTTCCGGCCTCCACAACATTCACCCAGTGTGAGGTCAGAGAAATGTAGCATCCCTGGCCACCAGCACTTGTCCATGTGTCCGTGGTAAGGTGGAGCTTCTCAGTAAGTGCGTTGGTCAGGGCACAGGTGATGTTCTGGGACACATGCTGGTGTAAGGCGGGCATGGCACACCGTGAAAAATAGTGGCGGCTGGGGACTGCGTACCAAAGGACAGCCTCTGACATCAGGCTGCGGAAGGCCATTTAGTGCTATGCCCTGTGGGTGGGTATTTGTGCTTACGTTAAAATGCCTGTGTCATCGACATTTGGATGCTGCGCTGGGATATGGAAGTGGATGTTGTTGCTGACGGTTCATGCGACGGTCCACGTATCGGGCGAGGGGCATCCGGGCCTGCACCTTCAACAGGGGATTGGCCGGCAGTGTGTAACAACGGGGAAGAGGAGGCAGTGGTGTAACCCGCAAACCCAGATTGTGGACCCAGGCGGTCGGCCCAATTTTTAGGGTGCTTGGATGCCATGGGGCGGATCATGCTGGTGGTGGTGAGGTTGCTAGTGTTCATGCTCCGGCTCATTTTGGTATGGCACAGGTCACAAACTACCACTCTTTTGTCATCTGTGCTTTCCTCAAAAAAGCGCCATATTGTGGAACACCTACCCCTTGGTAAGGTAGATTTACGCATGGGGGTGATCAGTGTAATGGTTGTGGGCCTGTTTGGTGTTGGCCGGCGTCTCCCTTTAGCAACCCCGCTGCCTCTTCCAGACTGTTGCAGTGCTGAGGATTCCTCTCCCTCTGTACTGCTGTCCTTGCTCGGCTTTTCATCTTCCCATGTTGGGTTAGTAACCTCATTGTCCACCACCTCCTCTACCACTTCCTCACTCTGCTCATCCTCCTGACTTGACAACCGTGTCTCATCATCATCCACCTTGTGAACGAATGATTGTAATTCACTACAGTCATCTCCTTAAGACTGTGAAGGCTCAAGAGGTTGGGAATCAGGGCACAATATCTCAGGTGCCTCTTGAAGTGTGCTTGGCGAGAGAGCCAAACCAAGTACTGGCGATCAAAGGAGGTCATGAGAATATACGAGTGTGGGATCACTTGTTTGGCCAGACGCGACATGGTGGGAGGAAGGAGGATCATAGTGAGGATTCGGTTGACCAGACTCTTGGCTACAGAGACTGGACTTAGTGGAAGAGAGGGTGGTGCTTAACCGACTGGAAGCATTATCTTCAGAAATCCAACCGACCACCTGTTCGCACCAGCTAAGTTGGACATGAAGCTGAGTAAAGTGAATTTTTTTGCGCAGTTTCATTGCGCCCAGGCCCTTCTACTTGCACCACCAGCATCACGCCCACTTCACCCATACCTTTGTGCTCGCCTTTTTCATATTAATGGTTTTGTCTGTAGATGTGGCGCAGATTGTTTTACTGTCCGCTAAAGACACAGTTTTCTGATGCAGGACAGTATTGGATACAAAAACCCACAGACTGTGGACACTTTACTAGACCCAGATTAATGGAAGTTGTAAGGTACACAGTGTTTTCTGATTCAGCTCAGTATGGGATACAAAAACCCACAGATTTTCTACACAGTTCACTAGGCCCAGATTAATGTAAAATGTAATATACACAGTCTTTTCAGATTCAGTTCAGTATGGGATACAAAAACCCACAGATTTTGGACACTTTACTAGGCCCAGATTAATGGAAGTTGTAATATACACAGTATTTTCAGATTCAGTTCAGTATGGGATACAAATTTGTCCCAAATAAAATGTATTCTATGCTGGAATACTGTATATATGGTTGCAGCCAAAATGCACACACAGATGTGCCTAAAACAAGTTTAATTTGCCCAAAATATAAATAATTCTCTGCTGGAGTAATGATTATGACGGTTGCGGATTGAACGCAAACACAGATGTGCCCCAAACTAGTTAAATTTGTCCAAAATACAAATAATTCTATGCTGGAATACTGTTTATATGGTTGTGGCCTAAACGCACACACATGTGCCTAAAACTAGTTAAATTTGTCCCGAATACAAATAATTCTATGCTGGAATACTCTATATAACGTTTGTGGATTAAACACACACACAGATGTGCCCCAAACTAGTTAAATTTATCCCAAATACAAATAATTCTATGCTCGAATACTGTATATATGGTTGCGGCCTAAACGCACACACAGATGTGCCTAAAACTAGTTAAATTTGTTCCAAATAAAAAGTATTCTCTGCTGGAATACTGTATATATGGTTGCGGCCTAAACGCACACACAGATGTGCCCAAAACTAGTCAAATTTGCCCAAAATATAAATAATTCTCTGCTGGAGTAATAAATATAATGGTTGCGGATTGAATGCACACACAGATGTGGTACAAATTAGGTTAATTTCCCCAGAATTTTTTTTTTTTCTGATGGCGCGGTGTAGCAGGCACACTCTAGTGAACAAGCCCCTTTTTATAATGTCTGCTAAACACACTGCTTTCTGATGGCGTACTGTAGATCTCACTTGCAGACACACTCTAGTGAATAAGCCCTTTTTTATAATGTCTGCTAAACACACTGCTTTCTGATAGTGTACTGTAGATCTCACTAATATCAAATCTTTCAGTCTTTTAAAATTTTTGGGTACTTAAAATAGAGATTTTCCAGCCTTGACATCTGTCCCTTCCTGAAGACACCTTTTCCTGATACTGCTGAATTTAACCCCTGGCAAAAAAAAAAAATTAAATTGTGCTGCACAGCTGTCAAACACACACTGTAGTCCATAAAGGGTTTCTGTCACCAGGATTACACATTATAAGCTGTCTGACATTAGCTATGTGCTACTGTCAGATCAGCTTCATAATGTGCTTTATATGTATTTCTGATGTATATTTAGGCTAAAAAACGTCTTTTTATAATATGTAAATTAGCCTCTAGGAGCAGGGGGGGCGTTGCCCCTGCTCCTAGAGGCTCCGTGCGCCAACCTGCTGCCACGCCCCTTCTTTCTTTGATTGACAGTGCCGGGCAGCGATCCTCTCCTGCCTCCGGCACTGTCTCCCTGCTAAATCCTGCGCCGCCGCTCTGTATTCGGCACAGGCGCGGTGAGTTGAGGACGCTGGTGCCTAATGTGTAATCCTGGTGACAGAAACCCTTTAAGAGGACTGTTTGGTCTTTCAATAGGTTTTTTTAGAGTTAAATCTGTGAATTTCAAGCAAAACGCTATCTGACCCTACCTACTGTCTGCTCTCCCTGACGCTGAATGATCCAAACATTGGCTCCTATATAAACTAGTATCACGTGTTCCATCCAGCCAATCAGTGTAAGGTTAATAGCTAACATGGCTATGGCATTAC
Organism: Bufotes viridis; assembly: GCA_033119425.1. Classification (NCBI taxonomy): domain Eukaryota; kingdom Metazoa; phylum Chordata; class Amphibia; order Anura; family Bufonidae; genus Bufotes; species Bufotes viridis. Next base: position 135,697,257 of record CM065590.1, read on the forward strand.
ACTTAAGGTAATTGCTTACCTGAACATTGATTGGCTGCTTAGAAGGCGCCAAACGTGCGGGAAGGAGACTTGAGCAATGCGACTAGCACACGTGGTATTTTGCCGAGTACCGCCACCTGCCGAGCATAGCGATGCTCGAGCCGAACCGGTACTTGGCCGAGCATTCTCGCTCATCACTAATGTTATCCCTATTTTTCACAAACTTTTTCTCTTTCTCTCCTAGAAAACACCTAGCTGTGTGGTGCGCTGACAATAACCTGTTCCAGAATACCAGCAAGACAAAAGAGCTTATCGTGGACTCCAGGAAGGAGAAGAGGAACACCCATGACCCCATCCACATAAATGGCACGGCTGTTGAACTGGTTTCCAGTTTCAAATTCCTGGGGACCCACATCTCTTAGAATCTGTCCTGGTCAACCAACATCTTTGGGAATCTCTAGACAGTCATGAATAAGAACATGTTTGTTCGACATTTCGTTGGAACACTGAGGTGAACACAGGCTCCAGCATGTGAAATGTGGAATTCAAGTGAGTTGGAGTGATGAGCGTGAGGTGCCATATTCGATTTTGCGATATTTCACAAATATTCGATTAACTATTTGTCATATAGTCGTCAAAATCGAATATACGTCATTATTCTATTTATTGCGATTAATATGCGATTTAATTATTTGCATATTGCGAATTGAACTTTGAATGGGGTATAAAGGCAACTTTCCTATTTGTTGGCCATCTAAAATTAACGAATATAACGAATATTGCGCTAAATTCTATATTGGTTAACTCTAGCAAGCCAACCAATAGGAAAGTTGACTGTACCCAGCTCTAAGTTGGAGGCGCAATGTGAAAATATTACTTTACCTATCTTTGGAAATAAATAGAATGAGTCAGTAAAGTAAGTTGCTTATACCCCGCTCTAAGTTAGATGCGCAATGCGAGTATTATTACTTAGTATTCTCTCATTGCGCATCCAACGTAGAGCTGTATATAGGCAAGTTTACTTGGCTTGCTAGAATTAACAAAGATAACGAATATAGCACTATGTTCTCCATGTTCGTTAATTCTAGCAAGCCAACCAATAGAAAAGTTATAACCCGTTTAAAGTTTAATTCGCAGTACGCGAATATTACATAATGTAACTTTCCTATTGGTTGGCTTGCTAGAAGTAACGAAGATAGAAAACATCCTTTGAGGATCTGTCCGCTATAAATGATCGATCTCACATATACAGAATGCAACTTTTACATTCTGGATTGAAATATTTGCAACATCTAATTCTAAAAACTGTACTCAGGTTACAGATTTACCTCCAATTTTACTGTTTTATTTTTCATTGATTGTTAAAAAAACTTATTCTTTAACTATTCAATAAACTTGAATTTAAAAGAAAACATAGTGCTATATTCACTATCTTCGTTAACGGTATCTTGGGTTCAGATTGAAAAAAATGAATATTGGTTTTTACGAATATATAGCACTATATTCTAAATATTTGCGAATTAGCGAAGTGCCGATATTCGTAAAAAAATTCGCTATTCAAATATTCACGCTCAAGACTATTTGGAACGTCATAGGTTAAGTGGTATAACAGCAGACCATTCTGTTGCTTCAATTCCGGAGGAGCGTACCACCTAAGAATGGCTGAAATGCTTGGGCGCTCTCTTGGACATTCCTAGCACCTTCCACAAGCTAGTGTACTTTTTTTTTAAAGTGTTGCACAACTAGTTGCACCATGTAGGAAGCATATGTTATTTCCTCCAAATGCAGCATTACCATGATGTTCTGCCCATTGTCGCTGACCAACATGTCCAGTAGGAGGTGGAGAGCTGACAGCCAGCAGGATGTTTGCTGCTTGATGCACTTTAGAGCAAGTGATCAGCTGTGTCGCTACTCTCACCCAGACCGATCAGCTCTAACACCACATAGCAACGCTTTTCTTTAAACATGTGATAGAAGCTATGGGGAGTGGGAGTGATACTCTACCCTGCTTCTTTGGGGGACAGGAGGTTGTTGCTGAATGGGGCAAACTCTAAAATCTTGTGGAAAGCTTTTATAGAAGAGTGGCGGTTGTTATAGCTTCACAAGGGGCATCAACTCCATGTTAGCCCTCATATAGGTGTGATGGTGAGGTGTCCACTTTCAGTTTAAACAAAACTCTCCAGCATTCAATAAAATCAAACTTTTATTGAAATTATAAGTACTGTACTATCCTGCGAACAATGAACAGTTATAGTCCTACTGTCCTGTGTAGATTGATTAGGAACCGTAGTGCTGTACTGAGATGAGCAGAGTGATTAAGCATAGTTCTACTGTTCTTTAATGTGCAGAACGATCTGGTACTGTGCTAAGGTACTGCACAGTGTAGAATGATCAGGTACAGTAATACTGTACTGCACTGTGTAGAATGCTTAGGTATAGAAGTGCTACACTGCACTGTGTAGAATGATCAGGTACAATAGTACTGCACTGTGTAGAATGAACAGGTACTGTAATACTTCACTGTGTCGCATGAACAGGTATAATAGTACAGGTATAGCACTGTGTATAATGATCAGGTACAGTAGTACTGCACTGTGCAAAATGATGGAATACAGTAGTATTGCACTGTGTAGAATGAGAAGATACAGTAGTACTGTACTGCACTGTGTAGAATGATGAAGCACAGTCGTACTACACTGCTCTGTGTAGAATGATGAAATGTAGTAGTACTGCACTTTGTACAGTACAGTAATTGGGTATTGTGACGAGTAATCAGGTACAGTAGCTCCCTTACCAGCTAGCAAAGGAATTGGAAGATAAACTAGAAATGTGAGAACAGAGAACAGCCAACATCTCAGATGTCAGAATTGCATGATAATTAGATGGGCACTGCACTGACAAACTGCTGACTAGAATATATGGCTGCTTCTTTATTAATAGCATCTGCTGCAGTTCCTTTACAGTTCACACCAGCTGTGCAATAACCATTCACATCTGATTCGGCGATTTCTAAAGTTAATGAAGCAAAATAAACAATTTTCTAGTATTTGTGTCAGTTTTACTGCATCATATTGCTTGAGTGTTTATTGAAGAAAATAAACCAATAATAGACCAGCACTCTAAGGCCGCTTTCACACGGGCATCACGTTTGACGCCCGGATAGGATGCGGGTGCGTTGCGGAAATATGCGCGATTTTTCCAACCGTGTGCAAATTTTTGTAATACGTTTTGCCCGCGCGTGGGAAAAATCGCCATGTTTGGTACCCAGCCCCGAAGCCGGACTTCATCACTGAAGTCCGGTTTCGGGTTGAGTATTCTGGAGAATTTATTATTTTCCCTTATAACATGGTTATAAGGGAAAATAATGGCATTCTTAATAAAGAATGCTTTGTAGAATGTGGATTAGGTGGTTAAAAATAAAAAACGTAACTTACCTTAGCCACTTGATCGCGTAGTTGGTGATCTCTCTTCTCTCAGTCTAAAGGACCTGTTATGACGTCACATCACATGGTCCAATCACAAGGTCCATCACTTAATCCACATTCTACAAAGCATTCTTTATTGGAATGCTATTATTTTCCCTTATAACCATGATATAAGGGAAAATAATAAAGATCGGGTCCCGTCTCTTAGCAACCATGCGGGAAAATCGCACTGCATCCGCACTTGCTTGCAGATGCTTGTGATTTTCCCGCAGCCCCATTCACTTCTATGGGGCCTGCGTTGCGTGAAAAACGCAGAAACTGGAGCATGCTGCGATTTTCACGTAACGCAGAAGTGATGCGTGAAAATCACCACTCATGTGCACAGCCCCATAGAAATGAATGGGTCCGGATTCAGTGCGGGTGCAATGCGTCCACCTCACGCATTGCACCCGTGCGGAAATCACGCCCGTGTGAAAGCGGCCTAACTGTGTGTTTGTACAGATTGCTTATAGGTCCACTAATATGTTATAAAACCATTAAAACTTAATAAAAAACCCCGGATAAATGCAAGTAAATAAAAACAAAATCACAATGCCATCACACGTATTTCATCCTATAGCCGATGTAACAACACAGGGTCATTTAGCTCTTCCAGATCGCCGTCTTATCACCTTAGACGGTTGGCACACATCAAGAAGCCACTCCACCACTGTAGATTCGGGTGCACACTGGCCACGACCAGCTTTATTGTCACAACAGCAGTACAACAAAATCATAAAAATAAATCCTCGGCCGTCTGGCCACTGACTAAACAGTCTTTCCCTCTCTATCAGGATCTGGGTCTACCACCCAGCTCCCCAAGACACATCACCAGTGCTTACCCCACACACAGGGTTAGAGGGTCCCAGCTCCCACAGGCCTGGACACAGCCTGCTCCTTTCCCAGACTGGGAGCCCTGATTGAGAAGCTCAGCCACGATTTATCCAAGCTCCTCAGCTGGCTGATAATTATCCCCATTACCAGCCTGACTGCTGCAGACAGTGGGAAAAAACTAATTTCCCAACCTTTCTTGTTCTCACCCAGCTTTCTCTGGGTGAGATATGCCACTTCAATGGCCTTCCTATGGCCTTCTGGCAGCTCCACTGCCACATATCCTCCCCCCTGATAAAGGCCTTAGGACTTTTCACCTTACTTAAGCCCCCTCCAGGGTCAAAGCTCCTACGTTGGGAAACATCTGAGGTTTTTTCCCACTCCAACTCAACGGCCTTAGTTTCTTCAGCCTTTGAGACTCCTTTGGAGTCTTCATCCACTTGGTTAGCCTTCTCATCCTTCTCGGACACGGAATCATATACTTGCATTCTTAACTCCTCCTCCTCCTCTTTCTCATCAAGGTTGGAGGTACTGGGGACATCAGGGTCTTCACCAGACTCGTCGTCATCTGGCAATCCCTGCAGAGGTTCACCCAGGATAGGGTTCTCCTTTCGGGCAGGATTCAGGAGAGCCAGCCCATCGGAGTAGACAGGACCCTCATACTGGTCGTCGGTCCCCCCGTATTTCTTCCCCAGCGGACTGCTGGCTTTATGGAAGGCATTGACAGCAGAGGGAATGTTTTTCATGACCAGTTCCTGGCCACACACCGCCACGAGTCTCTGGGCTTCTGCATCCACCTCAGCACCATCATCTGGTTCAGCAGATACATCTTCCATCTTCTTCTCTGCCTCGGCTGGCACCACAGCGCCACCATCTCCAGACCCATTCTTAACGGGCTCTGACTTCATGGCATCTTTTAGAGGATCTTCTTCTTCAGGTATCTCATTTTCTTCCACCTGCTGCGCAGGAGCACGCTTAGGCCTCTCCAACTCATAGACTTCATCTTTTGAGCTCCTGAGATCTTCCATCTCTGCTCTGAGTTGCCTGTTCAGCCTCTCCAATTCATCTCGCTCCTTAAGCGCTTTTTCAAGTGCTCTAGCCAAGGCGAGGGCCTTGGTCTTCTTAGTTTTCCGCACCAGCTTGTTAGCAGCGCCCCACTCTTGGGCCTTCTGTTCTAGCTGCGATTCACTCTGTTCTGGCGTAACAGCAGTTGTAGGAGTACCACCATTCTTCCTTAGACACTCTGTGGGATTTCCACCCAGGAACTCTTCAAGGCCATTGTTGATGTCTACTATAGACTTTTGTGTCTTTCTGGAGTCTTTTCCCTTCCCCAGGACACCAGGCAGTAGACCCTTCAGTTCACTCATCTTTTCAGGGGTCTCCTCTTTTGACCCTTCTGCAGCCTTCTTTAGTGACTCCGTGAAGACAGCTAGTCCCTTCTCTATCGTATCTAGGGACCGTGTGGCGAGAGTGAGATCAGCCTCCTGTTTGCAGCTGTACTGTCCTGTCAGGTCATCTAAGACTGTCTGAATATGAGCTTCAGACACTAGGCTGACGTCACCCGACTGAACTCTTGTCTCGTCAGATATAACGGTCATCTGGTCGCTACTAGTAACCACTTTAGTTTGGCAAGACCTCGACATGGAAGCCTCTCTCTCCGAGTTGCTATCGGTCACAGAACATGCGTTATATATACCGCTCGTGTCATTCTCAATCCTGTCCTCTAGGGGCACCGATGAGCTAATCCCCACCTGGGACATTTTATTAATCATAGAAACCTGTGGAGACTGCATATCCACTTCTAGTACATGTGGTACACCCTCTAGGACTGCCCCATGTACTTGCACATTTTTCACAGTGGTTGCCCTCAGTTGTGAGCTCTCAACATCAATTAGCATTTTTATACCATCCACATTTTTACCAACAGGGGGAGCTTCCTCCCCAATCACAGGCTGCAAAGGAGAAGGACGGTCATCATCCTCATCACTTCTTGCACATAGATCCACATTATCATTATACATTTCAACAAACTCTGCACCTTCACTTGGCACCGTGTCTGCATCATTGTTTCTAATGGTCATTTCACTTAAACCATTACTTTCTATCTGCATTTCCCGTACACCTTCATTTAAAGGGACGGGTACAGGTTCTGTGGGAGCTTCATTACTTCCTACAGAAGTGTCTCCATTGCCCCACATTACATCATGCATGAGCCTATTTGCATCATCAAGTCCATCAGTCTCTGTTCCCACCATGGTCTCACCCTCCGTGAGGACCACCGGATAGTCCACAGTATTCACATAATTGTCCCGGACAGACATCATTCTACCTCTTACCCAGGCTAGCATGGGATCTCTGATTTTCGCCATCCCAAATCTAGCCTTGGTCACAGGCACTTTAGACAACACATTGACTTTCTCCCCTGCAGATTCCTGCGAGAGAGCAACTGCAACAGGCTTACCCGCCTGTTCAGACACAGCAGTTTTCCCATAGTCACTAATTTTTGAGACATTTTCACGCCACAGCGCTTTATCACTCACTGGCCCGGCAGGTAGCAACTGCCGCCGGCTCACTGTCACTGGGTATGCAACAAAATTATCAACAGGAACAGTCTTACCAATTGTCGTCAGTGACTCAGCACTCCCGGAAGATATGGGTAGTCCAGGAATATCTCCAGCAGGGTCACCACCCTTCTCCTCAATGCAGTAGTTGCCACGGGAGATGCCTTGGTCTTGTCTCCTGTCTTTTTCCGGACGGACATTCCAGCCGCACCCTTTAGGATTCTGTGCACAGTCGCAGGGAAAATAGGCACTCCTGAGAAACGCACTGCTCTCCACCTCTTTGTCTTCCCGACGGTTGCCCTTGGCAACGGCATACTTCCGCTTGTCCTCTGGAACTCCAACTGCAGAACTTGAAGTACTCCCGCCATACCATATCTGCCAAAATAAGGGAAAATCCTTGCCCAGTACGAATTCTAGCCTCAGGGTCTCGCATTTCAACAGCTCCCACTGCACAGAGCCATAGTCCGTCACAAAGGTCAGTGAAACCTTAGTTTTTGTCTCTGGACCTCTTGTTACAAAGTTCAGAATTTCGGGCAGCACCCGAGACACTTGCTGGCGGGAGTCTAGTATGACCCCCAAAGGGATCCCCCCGATCACCATCTCACAGGACTTTTCCCACGGGCTCCACCATGTTTCAGCCATTTTGACAGGTCAGTTTCTTTTATTGTGCTTCTGGCCCTTTAAATCGGCACACAGCTTGCACCACAGAAAAAACAGTCCACTATCGCATGAGCAGCACTTGCTCCACTAGACAAAACAGGCTTCCGGCCCTTTAACTTCACACACAGCAAAGAACAACTTTCAGCAGCACTTGCTGTCTCGTTGTTGCCCCTAGCAACCAAGTGTTTTTTGTTTGTTTTTTTACTTTTCAGCACGGCCACTTTCCGTCCAGCAATCCCGCAGCATTCAGCGCAGACAACGCTTCCTGGTGCCCTTAGCAACCTGTTGTCTTGCCCTTTTAGCTCTGCAGCACCCAGCTTCGTGTGCCATTTTCATGCCATAGCATACCTCCACCATATGTAACAACACAGGGTCATTTAGCTCTTCTAGATCGCCGTCTTATCACCTTAGACGGTTGGCACACATCAAGAAGCCACTCCACCACTGTAGATTCGGGTGCACACTGGCCACGACCAGCTTTATTGTCACAACAGCAGTACAACAAAATCATAAAAATAAATCCTCGGCCGTCTTGCCACTGACTAAACAGTCTTTCCCTCTCTATCAGGATCTGGGTCTACCACCCAGCTCCCCAAGACACATCACCAGTGCTTACCCCACACACAGGGTTAGAGGGTCCCAGCTCCCACAGGCCTGGACACAGTCTGCTCCTTTCCCAGACTGGGAGCCCTGATTGAGAAGCTCAGCCACGATTTATCCAAGCTCCTCAGCTGGCTGATAATTATCCCCATTACCAGCCTGACTGCTGCAGACAGTGGGAAAAAACTAATTTCCCAACCTTTCTTGTTCTCACCCAGCTTTCTCTGGGTGAGATATGCCACTTCAATGGCCTTCCTATGGCCTTCTGGCAGCTCCACTGCCACACCGAGTACATATATCGCTGAATACATCTATATCAATATTTATTGATCCTATAGCTGAGTACACATAGAAATAGTCATACCAGTCTGAATCTTTAGATATATCTGCAATTGTCCTTGGTGACAATGTAAAACAAATGAATTGTTTAAATCTCAATTCCCTATTGATGGGATTGTAAATGGTTGTAAATGGTATGACTATTTCTATGTGTACTCAGCTATAGGATCAAGAGATTATTGATATAGATGTATTCAGCGATATATGTACTCAGCTATAGGATGAAATACGTGTGATGGCATTGTGATTTTGTTTTTATTTACTTGCATTTATCTGTGGTTTTTTATTAAATTTTATTGGTTTTATAACATATTTGTGGATCTATAAGCAATCTGTACAAACACACAGTTAGAGTGCCGGTCTATTATTGGTTTATTTTAAGTAATTATTTCTGTAAGGGTGAAACAGCATATAGACCTGAACACCCATTTCAAAGTCACACAAGAGTGAGCTATTCCTATTATCCAGAAGAAAATGTCTCCCCTTTATTGAATAAGCCTATTATGAAGAGACAGCATACCCCCTAGAAGTGAATGAAATAAGGTGCCATTAAACTACAATGTACAATATAGAATGCAGTGTGAGCTCATCTTAATGTCTCTAGTGATTATCCCATCTCTCACCATACACACAATATAATTAATGACTAGTGATGAGCGAGCATCAAAGTGTTTGGTGTTCGGGTACTCGAACACATAGCGATATTCGTGCACTCGACTGAGCACCCGAGCATAATGGGAGTCAATGGGAGACAACTAGGTACCCTCTGATCGGATGAGGGGAGGGTGCCTGGTCCATTGGAAAAAGTCAGAAAGTGACAAACACAACCAAAATTGATCTGGAACAGCATGGGAACCATGGGAATGTCTGGGTGCATCTTGGGCTCCAATGTCGCTGCTGGGAACCATATTGTCCCAGTTGTAGCCACTTTTACATAGCGACAAAATCGCGCACAAAATCCCGCCCCTCAAAAAAAATAAAAAAGGCATTTTTTGAGGTAAAATTGTTAGGAAACATTCTAACTGTATATACAGTGCAAATGCTGCCAAAAATTACAAGGAAGAAGCACTCCAAGACAGCCTGTATATAGCATAAAGGAGGGCCTCATTCACATGATGCTACAAATGTTCAGGTACACTGCTGCACTCATAAAGCCTATGCACTAAATGAAAGGGCTGCCAAAAATTACAAGGAACCGGCACTCCAATACACCCTTTATTTCACATAAAGGAGGGCATCATACACACCCTTGAAAAATTATCATTGATGGCCTACTGGTGACCCTCAAAAACATTTGGAGCAAGGGCATGCTGGTTACCCTCTAAAACATTGTAGTTGAGAACCTGAAGGTGAACAGATCCAATAAAAAAATGGAAGCGAGGGCCTGAAGGTGAGCGAACCTCATAAAACATTGCAATGACGGCCTACAGGTGAACAGACCGTATAAAAAATTGGAGGTGAGGGCCTAAAACCTAATGAACCCCATAAAAAATTGCAGTGATGGCCTACAGGTGAGCAGACGGTATAAAGCATTGGAGGTGAGGGCCTGAAGCCTAGCAAACCCCATAAAACATTGCAGTGATGGCCTACAGGTGAAGAGAATGTATAAAGCATTGGAGGTGAGGGCCTGAAGCCTAGCAAACCCCATAAAATATTGCAATAATGGCCTACAGGTGAAAGTAATGTATAAAGCATTAGAGGTGAGGATCTGAAGCCTAGTAAACCCCATAAAACATTGAAATGATGGCCTACAGGTGAGCAGACAGTATAAAGCATTGGAGTTGAGTGCCTGAAGCCTAGCAAACCCCATAAAACATTGCAGTGATGGCCCACAGGTGAGCAGACCTTATAAATCATTGAAAGTGAGGCCCTGGAGCCTAGCGAACCCCATAAAACATTGCAGTGATGGCCTACAGGTGAGCAGACGGTATAAAGCATTGGAGGTGAGGGCATGAAGCCTAGCAAACCCCATAAAACCACTAAGTTTAAGACATAGGCTAGGCATGGAATGTGTGTCACGTTGCCGAGCTCCAAACCGCCACCAAGTTATGGCCATTGTCAGACACAACCATGCCTGGTTGTAGGTTGAGTGGCGAGAGCCACAGCTCGGTCTGGTCCCTTATACCCTGCTACAACTCTGTGGCGAGGTGCTGTTTGTCCCCTAAACAGATCAGCTTCAGCACGGCATGTTGACTTTTACCCACAGCAGTGCTACACTGCATCCAGCTAGCAACTGATGGCTGACTGCTGTTGGAGGTGGAAGTGGAGGAGAAGGAGAAGTGGGGGTTGGAGCCAGTAACATAGCTGCTGGCAGAGACCCTGATGGACGTAGGGCCCGCAATCCTGGGCGGGGGTTGCACCTGTGCCATCCCAGGGTACGACTCACTCCCCTCCTCCACAACGTTCACCCAGTGTGCGATCAGGAAAATATAGCATCCCTGACCTTCCCAGTAAGTGCGTTAGTCAGGGCATGGGTTATGTTCTGGGACACATGCCGGTGTAAGGCGGGCACGGCACACCGTGAAAAATAGTGGCAGCTGGGGACTGCATACCGAGGGACAGCTGCCAACATCAGGCTGCGGAAGGCCTCAGTGTCCAGTAATTTTGAAAGTTGGCATTTAGTGCTATGTTCTGTGGGTGAGTTGGTATTTGCACTTGCGTTCAAATGCCTGTGTTATCAATATGTGGATGCTGTGCTGAGACAGGGAAGTGGATGTTATTGCTGACAAGTCATGCAAAGGTCTAGGTGCAGGGCGAGGGGCATCTAGGCCTGCGCCTTCAACAGGGGATTGGCCAGCAGTGCGTAACACAGGGGAAGTGGAGGCAGTGGTGGGACACGCAGACGCAGAGTGTGAACCCAGGCGTTTGGCCCACTAAATAGAGTGCTTGGCTGCCATGTGGCGGATCATGCTGGTGGTGCTGAGGTTGCTCGTTTTCACGCTCCGGCTCAGTTTGGTACGGCACAGGTTGCAAACTACCACTCTTTTGTCGTCTGCGCTTTCCTCAAAAAAGCGCCATACTGCGGAACACTTACCTTTTGGCAAGGTAGATTTACGCATGGGGGTGCTCGGTGTAACAGTTGCGGGCCAATTTGGTGTGGGCCGATGTCTCCCTTTTGCCACCCCACTGCCTCTTTAAAATTCTTGCGATGCTACGGATCCCTCCCCCTCTGAACTGCTGTTATCGCTCAAAAACAATTAATTAGTCACCAGTGAAGATCCTATGGTACTACGCTGCAGGTCTTGTATGTGTGTGGAGATCAGTTCACACTTTGCGGTGTAGAGAGAAAGGGGTTAAGACCGCGCGTCCAACAATCAGGTGTATACTTCTTCTGGGAGAAAAAGGATCCAAGGTGGAGTTCAATCCCAGATGCCTTCACCTCGTAAAGGGCTCTGCCGATATCCAGAAATACATATAATCGTGAAATACCGTTGAGACACTTTCCCCACTTAGTTTCACCAGTCTACTTACTAGATGCCGGCAGATCTTATGCAGTGGTAAATCTCAATTGTGGTGTCTTTCTTCAGCAATATATATACTTCATGCACTATAAGGCAATAAAACACTCCGCTGGTGCAGTAATTCCTTAAAACATAGTTGCCAATTTTTTATTATATACTCACAAGAGTCAGAATTAAAACAGCATTAAGCACATCCAGTCGTTTGCCCCTGCTGTTATCGCTCAGCTTTACACCCAACAATGTTTGGTCAGTGACCACATCGTCCACCACCACCTCTTCCTCATCCTCCTGACTTGACCTAACAACCACCTCAGTGATTGTCAACTGTGTCTCATCATCATTCACCACGAGAACGAATGATTGCAGTTCACCACCGTCATCTTCTTGAGACTGTGGAGGCTCAAGAGGTTGGGAATCAGGGCACAATATCTCAGGTACCTCTTCAAGCGTGCTTGGTGAGAGAGACAAACCAAGTACTGGGGATGTAAAGAGGTCATGTGAATATCCGAGTGTGGGATCACTTGTTTGGCCAGACGCGACATAGTGGGAAGAAGGAGGATCAGAGTGAGGATTCGGTTGACCAGACTCTTGGCTACAGAGTGGAAGAGAGGGTGGTGCTTAACTGACTGGAAGCATTATCTTCAGCAATCCAACCGACCACCTGTTCGCACTGGTCCAACTTGGAAATTGTTGTCCTGCGCCGCCCAGCTAACTTCGACATGAAGCTGGGTAAGGTTGATTTTTTAGTTTTTTCTTGTGCACTGGCAGCAGGCACAGTTTAATTGCGCCCAGGGCCATCGCCTCTGCTTGCACCATCAGCAGCACGCCCAGGGCCACGGCCTCTACTTGCACCATCAGCATCACGCCCACTTCCCCCTCCCTTTGTGTTCGCCTTATTCATATTAATGGTTTTGTCTGTATATGTGGAGCAGATTGTTTTACTGTCCGCTAAAGACACCGTTTTCTGATGTAGGACAGTATTGGATACAGAAAAACAGATTTTTGGAACTACACTTGTCCAGAGATAATGTAATTTTTACAGTACAAACTGCATTGGCTTGCTGTAATGTGCTGAATGCAGAAAAATAAAGATTTTCAGGAGTACACTAGCCCAGAGATAATGTAATTTTTACATTACACACTGTATTGGCTTGCAATAATGTACTGGAGACAGAGAAATACAAATTTTCAGCACTACACTAGGCCACAGTTAATGAAATGTTTACAGTACACACTGTATTGGCTTGCTGTAATGTACTGGAGACAGAGAAATACAAATTTTCGGCACTACACTAGGCCACAGATAATGGCATTTTTAAAGTACACACTGTATTGGCTTGCTGTAATGTACTGAATACAGAAAAATGAAGATTTTCAGGAGTACACTAGCCCAGAGATAATGTAATATTTACAATACACACTGTATTACAGTAGCTTCCAGTAAGGTACTGGATACAGAAAAATACAGATTTTCGACACTACAGTAGCCCAGAGATAATGTCATTTTGACAATACACACTGTATTCGGATGTACAGTTGTGTTCAAAATTATTCAACCCCCAATGCTGTAAAGGGTTTTAGGGAATATAGTGTACATTTGTAATTGTGTTCAGAATGAAATCTTACAAGGACTTTTTAAAGAACCAAATGCAACTAAAATGACATCAATTGTTTTTGTAATACAGTATTACATTTTTTTTTTTATGATTTCTTCATTGACACAATTATTCAACCCCTTAAAGACCACTCTTAAGAACAGAGGTTCATTCAAGTGTTTTCGATCAGGTATTGAAAACACCTATTGGATGTCAAGGAGCAGCAATCAAGCATAATAAGCACCAATTTGGCAGATTTAAAATGACTGTGATACTCAGCTCCTTCTAGGAATTTACTGGTGTGGTCACAAACATAGTGAAGTCAAGAGAATGGTCCAGGAAGACAAGAGAAGAGGTGATTTCTCTTCACAGGAAGGGCAATGGCTATAAGAAGATTGCAAATATGTTAAACATACCAAGAGACACCATAGGAAGCATCATTCACAAATTCAAGGCAAAGGGTACTGTTGAAACGCTACCTGGTCGTGGCAGAAAGAAGATGCTGACTTCAACTGCTGTACGCTACCTGAAGCGCAAAGTGGAGAAAAGTCCCCGTGTGACTGCTGAGGAACTGAAAAAAGATTTGTCAGATGCGGGTACTGAAGTTTCAGCTCAGACAATAAGGCGCACCATGCGCAATGAAGGCCTCCATGCCAGAACTCCCAGGCGCACCCCCTTGCTGTCTCCAAAGAATAAGAAGAGTCGACTGCAGTATGCCAAAAGTCATGTGGACAAACCACAAAAGTTTTGGGATAGTGTTCTGTGGACTGATGAACCAAAATTAGAACTGTTTGGGCCCATAGATCAACGCTATGTTTGGAGGAGGAAGAACAAGGCTTATGAAGAAAAGAACACCTTGCCTACTGTGAAGCATGGCAGGGGGTCAATCATGCTTTGGGGCTGTTTTGCTTCTACAGGTACAGGGAAGCTTCAGCGTGTGCAAGGTACCATGAATTCTCTTCAGTACCAGGAGATATTGGATGAAAATGTGATGCAGTCCGTCACAAACCTGAGGCTTGGGAGACGTTGGACCTTTCAACAGGACAATGATCCCAAGCATACCTCCAAGTCCACTAGAGCATGGTTGCAGATTAAAGGCTGGAACATTTTGAAGTGGCCATCGCAGTCACCAGACTTAAATCGGATTGAGAACCTCTGGTGGGACTTAAAGAAAGTAGCTGCAGCGCGCAAGCCTAAGAATGTGACTGAACTGGAGGCTTTTGCCCATGAAGAATAGGCGAAGATACCCGTAGATCGCTGCAAGACACTTGTGTCAAGCTATGCTTCACGTTTAAAAGCTGTTAGAGCTGGAAAAGGATGTTGTACTAAGTACTAAGATTGAATGTCACTTGGGGGTTGAATAAAACTGATAATGATGTGAGCACAGAAAAGACATTTGTGGTTATTTCATTATAAATGTTATGTTATATTTGTCTGACTTACAAGTGCCTCTTTGATTTAATTGTAAACACGATGACTGAAATGATAAAAATCAATGTCAAACTGGCCAAAATACTCAATTTCAGTGGGGGTTGAATAATTTTGAACACAACTGTAGTTCTATATTGGATACAAATTTCTCCCAAAAAAGTATTCTCTGTGGGAATACTGTATATAAGGTTGCGGCCTAAACGCACACACAGATGTTCCCAAACTAGTTAACTATGGCTAAAATATAAATCACTCTCTGTTGGAGTAATTAATATAACGGTTGCGGATTGAACGCACACACAGATGTGGCACAAGTTAGGTTAATTTCCCCTGAACAAATAATTTCTCAGATGGTGCGGTGTATATCTCGGTAGCAGGAACACAGTTGTGAATAAGCCCCTTTTTATAATGTCTGCCCAACACACTGCTTTATGATGGTGCAGTGTATATCTCAGTACCAGGCACACTGTAGTGAAAAAGCCCCTTTTTATAATGTCTGCCCAACACACTTTTTTAAGATGGCGTATTGATATGTCACTAATCGGAAATATTTCTGTCTTTTAGAAGTTATAAAAGCGATTTTCAAGCCCTGCACTATCTGTCCCTTCCTGGTGATGCCTGTCCCTGATTGTGCTGAAGCAAACACCTTCTTAAAAAAAATTAAAGGTGCTGCACTGCTGTCAAATACACACTCTAGTCCTTAAAAGGACTGTTAGGTCTTTCAATAAGGTTTTTGGAGGGAAATCAGTAAGTTTAGAGCAAAACGCTATCTGTCCCTGCCTACTGTCTGCTCTCCCTGACCCTGAATGAGCCGAGCGCTGAACCTCAGCTCCTATATGAAAATGGTATCAAGTGTGTCGGCCAGCCAATCAGTGTAAGGCTTACAGCTAACACAGCTATGGCCTTACACTGAGGGGAATTACTTACTTGGACCTTCATTGGCTGGTTAGAAGGCACCAAACGTTCGGGGAGGAGACTCGAGCAATGCGACGAATACGCATGATGCTCGGCCGAGTAAAGCTGAGTACCGAGCATAGAGATGCTTGAGCCGATCCAATACTAGGCCGAGCATGCTCATTTATCACTATTAATGACCATACTATGACTGGAAAAATATCAGTGGTATCACAGTGGTATAGGGCACTCATTCGTACCAAAATTGGTGCTTACACCAATCTAGCAATCCACCAGTAATTGCCAGTCATGAATGCAGTACATAGTTCCTTACATAGTACGTAATGTAATGCAGAATTGTAAAGAGAGAGCGCTTGATTTTATGCCAAAAGTTTGAATGACCCCCAAGAATGGAGTGGGCTTTCTTTGGCAGCTGCACAAACAGAGGGGGTGCCTGGTGTCTGACCCCCACTAATCGGATATTTATGAAGATATATCTGGTATAAATCAACCCAATTCACTTTTCTATACACTTTTCAAAACTAGAGTGAGAATGTCTGCACAAATGAGTTCAAAAAGTTGCAAAGCCCAATTTTGCAGTTTTTTGAAGCTATAATTCTGGAGTGCAATTTGATAAATTCCATTTTACAGGTAATGGTCCCTTTACCAACCACTATAGTCATTATACACTTGATTAAGTGTAACAATAAAATGTATTTGAGGAGCACTTATCACTTGCAGTTCTTCATTGTTTTTGAAGATCTTGCACTTAAAGGGGTTATCCAATATCAATAACTGCCCCCTGATGTCCATGCGCCACTCCTGGTCCCTGCACCGCCACTGCTGCTTCTCCCCATGCACAGATGAAAACATTCCGTGTCAGGGGGGAGCATCCAATGGCAGACGGAGACAAGCCTCCCTAGCATCACCCGTGATGCTAGGGAGGCTTGTCCCCATTCCTACTCCCCCCCACCCCCCTGACATCGGATGTTTTCATCCTTGCAAATATCTCATAGCCACCTGTATACTGGCTGTCAAAGATACTGGCTCTCAATGAAGAAACTCCACAATGTATGCAGACTTATTTTCTGACAATGTTTCATGAAAAAAAAAAAAAAAGAAGGTAAGGCTACTTAACTCAGACAGCCAAGACTCTTTGTACTAGAGAGGGGCATGAGCCACAAAACAGTGCTGTCCACAGATGGTATTATCTGATACAAGATAATTTGACTACTTTCTTTGTTACATGGAGCAAGTCTTGAAAATAACTCTCTACAAACTGATGTGTGGTAGGCATAACTACAAACACTGAGGGGGATATTCATCAAGACGCCAATCTTGATTGCCAGGGCTGCTGGAGGATGGGCTAAAGTTATGCAGAGGTGCATGCCTCCTAACTGCCGTAGATTTAAGTTAAGAAAACCGATGTGATAAAAGATACATTTTTCAGGCTTGCGGCACCGACTGCTCCCCACGCACAACATGTCCCCTCATTTTTGCCACTTTTGAAAAGTGGTGTGAAGGGGGAAATTTCACACATTTTGCTGCACAAATGGCTTGCGACAAAATGTGTGACTTATTTACCACAAAATCTCTAAAATAGGCAATAGAGATGAGCGAATTTCTCAAAAATTCGATTCTGCCGATTCGCCAAATTTTCTGAAAAAATTTGCTTCGATCCGAATATATTTGCGGCAAATCGCATTAAAAAACAGCTATTTCCGGGCTACAGAGAGCCTTTATAGGCATATAGAACACTTTGTCTGCCAGTAACATGCATAGGGAGTGTGCTTGGGTAGTGAAATAATACTGTATGTGAGGGTGACCTAAAGATGACAGGCGTCGCTATTAGAATCACTGCACACTTCACTTGTTTGGGCAGTCACGGGGCCAAAACTGACCAAATAACTCAAGTATTAACTCAGTCTTACAGGTCCAAGTTAGCGTCAAGAAGGCTACAGAGTGGCAAAATGACAGAGTCTAGAGGTGGCGGCAGCATGAGTAGCCCACAGAGTGGCAAGGTGACAGTGTGGACAAAAGACTGTGGGCACAAATTGTTGAGAAAGATGCAGATGGAAGGTTATCTGTACGACGGTAACTTGCAGATTAATGCCGCCCTTAAAAGCAAGTTGGGTTTATCTATTCCAAATCCTAAATTTGATCATGTGGCGGGTGATCAGTCCAAGACCTTCAAGCAGCAACATGATATGACAGATTGGCAAGAAGATATAGTGTGGAGATGGCAGCAACATGATAACACAGGTTGGAAAGGGGACAGTGTGTAGATGGCAGCATGAGAAGGCCACAAAGTGGAAAGGGGACATAGTGTGGATCAAAGACTGAGGGCACAGATTGTTGAGAAAGATGCAGATGAAAAGTTATCTGTAGAGCTGTATGTCGGTAACCTGCAGAATAATTCAGCCCTCAAAAACAAGTTGGGTTTATCGGTTAAAAAATCTGAATTAGATCATGTGGCAAGACCTTCAAGCAGCAGCAGCAGCATGATACCACAGATTGGCAAGGAGATATAGTGTGGAGATGGCAGCATAAGTAGGCCACAAAGTGGCAAGGAGACATAGTGTGGAGACAGCAGCATGATACCACAGGTTGGCAAGGAGATATAGAGTAGAGAAGGCAGTATGAGGAGTAGTGATGAGCGGGAGGTGCCATATTAGATTTCGCGATTCAAATTTGTGAGATCGTGATTCTCACATCCGACAGTACATTTTAGCATGGAGGCATTCCCTTTGGGATGGGGACGCTCTATGCACATGGAAAGTTGGCAGAAGCGGCAACGTGCATTAACTGGAGCGGGCAGGAAGCCAGGAATCCTCCGGACAGGTAAGAACAGCTTTTGGAAAGTGGGAAGACAACCAGAAAGCAACAATGATTAACAGCTAAAAAAATAAAAAATAAAATCGAATATTCGAAATAGGGAATATATACCACTATATTCTCAATATTCACAAATTATCGAAGTTGCGATATTCGCGATAAAAATTCGGTATTCGAATATTCGCGCTCAACACTAATGAAGAGGCCACAACATGGCAAGGAGTGTGTAGATAGCAGCAGCAGGATAACACAGATTGGCATGGTGACATAGTGTGGAGATGGCAGCAGCATGATAACACAGGTTGGCAAGGAGACAGTGTGTAGATGGCAGCATGAATAGGCCACAAAGTGGCAAGGAGACAGTGTGCAGATGGATGATTTAATCCAGGCATGCTCAACCTGCGGCCCTCCAGCTGTTGTAAAACTACAACTCCCACAATGCCCTGCTGTAGGCTGATAGCTGTAGGCTGTTCGGGCATGCTCGGAGTTGTAGTTTTGCAACAGCTGGAGGGCCGCAGGTTGAGCGTGACTTAATTCTAATCTGATGCATCAGGCATCGGTGGGTTGAAATCGTGGCTGATCCATGCCTGATTCATCTTGACAAAAGCAAGTGTCTCCACATTTTGGTGGGACAGGCGAGATCTTCTTGTGATAACTATAGACCCGGCCGCACTAAACATCCGCTCTGATTTCACACTACTGGCTGGGCAGGAGAGCTTTTCCAGGGCAAACTCGGCCAGTTGCAGCCACAAATCCAGTTTGGCTGTCCAGTGGATCTTCAATGTGGGATGGCAGGGTGCTGTCCAAGTATGCCACCACCTGCTGGTTCAGGTCCTGCTCCAAGTCTACCTGCGGCTGCTGGTGAATAGTTACTTCACTATGCGGGTGAAGAAAGCTGCTCATCATGGACTCTAGACTCAGGCTGCTGCTGATGGAGCTGCTAATGTTGCTGCGACCGCACCGCTCCCCAGCAGCCATGGCAGTCGAATGTGAGCGCAGAGAGCCCCCCCCGGTCAGACCTGTGAGATAATGGACGATGGCGCAGATAGGCCGAGGGCAAATGCCTACATAGGATGTCTCTGTAGTACTTCATTTTGTCTTCCCTCTCAGTGGGTGGAAAAAAGCCCCCCATTTTGGACCAGTAGCGAGGGTCTAACATGGTGGAGAGCCACAAGTCATCCATCTGCTGAATGATGACAATTCTGTTGTCACTACGCAAACAAGTGAGCATGCAGCGTTCCATTTGTGCAAGTGACTCTGAGGAATTCCCAGCCTCCATCTCCACTGCATACTGCCACTGTGTGGCTGGGTCCTCTGTCTCGTCTTCCTCATTGCCCTCTTGCTCCTCCGGCTGTTCCTGCTCCTCCTCTCCTGTCACTGCAGTAGAAAAACCACTCATCTGGCTACATATTGCCAGTGCAAAAATGTCCTCCTCCCCCTCCTCCTCCTATTCCAGTTCAGCCCCCACAGGGCTCACGTGGCTGTGAAATCTAGGCGCCACGTCTCCATTCCCCTGACAAGCCATATTCACCAGCATATGTTCCAGGACATGAAGCAGTTGAATGACGTTGTTCATCCTGTAGTCCTGGCGACTGACAAATAATGTGGCCTCCTCAAAGGACCTGAGCAAACATCAGTTGTCACGCATGAGCTGCCACTAGCTGACATCGAAGTTACACAGGGGAGTACTCCTATCTGCTTGGATCCTCAAGAAATCGATGTTGGCCTTTCTCTGTTCGTACAATCGGTACAACAAATGAGGGTGGAATTCCAACGGGTGGAGACGTCGCATATCAGCCTATGTTGTGGGATGCTGTTCTGCTGCTGCAGCTTAAGGAGAGTGTGCTGGGAGGTGTATGAGTGGCTGAAGTGCATGCAACGTTTTGTGGCCATTTTTAGGATGTCTTGCAGATGGGTGATAGATTTCACGAACCGCTTGAAAACCAGATTGAACACGTGCTTCGTGCAGGGAGCATGGCTTAACCCCTTCTTGACGCAGCGCCGACAACTTGTTCTTCCCATTGTCAGTCACCATGGTTCCGATTTTCAGTTGTCTCGGAGAAAGCCAGCAGTTGATTTCTTTCTGAAGGACAAGGAGCAGTTCCTCCCCTGTGTGACTCCATTTGCCCAAGCAAACCGGGTGCACAACCGCATGACACCGCCATGTCCTGCACATGTGGTATGCCAGAGGGGCACTGTGACTTGTCCCTGCAGTGGAGGCTGAGGATATGGTGGAGGAGGCAGAGGCGGACATTGTCGCAGGACCAACAGTGTGACAACGTGGGAGGCGGAAGCGGCGTCACCTGGCCAAGTTGCTGGTGTGGCTGTGCAGGAACCACATTTACCCAGTGGGCCATAAAGGACATGTATTTTCCCTGATCATATTTACAGCTCCACACGTCGACGCTACCCGTACACTTTGGCAGATACCGACAGGCTTAAGGACTGGCACACCTTCTGTTCTACGTACGTGTGCAGGGCTGATACTGCCTTTTGGGATAAGAAATCACGACTGGGGACTCTCCAACTCAGCTCGGCACAAGCCATCAGTTCTCTGAAAGGTGCAGAGTCCACCACTAGGAAAAGGGAGGGACTGCAGCACCAGCAACTTGGACAGGAGCACGTTCAGCTTCTGCGCCGTTGGATGCGTGCATGCATACTGCTGTCTCTTGGCAATCGCTTCAGAGATTGATTGCTGCCGGAATGACTGGCGAGGAGTAGAAGGAGAATGAAAAGGAGCTTCAGGACCAGCAGACGATGGGACAGACAGACAGCTCCCTTCTGCTGAGCCGGTGGAGCCTTGACTGCCTGCAATGGGGTGCGTACCACTAGGTGATGCAGCGGTTGCTGCGGCAGGCTGGACCACCACATCAGAGCCACGATTGTCCCAGGCCACTTTGTGGTGTCGCTGCATATGTTGTCACAGGGCAGTGGTGCCAACATTGGCCCCCTGGCCATGCCTAATCTTCTGCCCACAGATTCGACATATGGCCATGTTCACCTCCTCCGGAGTCTTGACAAAAAACTGCCACACCGCAGAGTAGCTGATTTTCCCCCCAACACTCCACACTGACTGACTGCTAGTGCCGCTGCTTGCGTGAACCCGTGCATCACTCCTTTCCAGGCAGCTAGGCTCCTGCGAAGTGGGTGGTCTACCCCAGGCCCGTTTGGCTGCCGACCTCGCACTGCTGCCACCCTGCCGACTCACTGCCACACTGCCACCCTGCTGGCTCAGCCGCTGCCTCGCAGGCAAGCTGCCACCCTCTTCTCCCGATGATGATTAAGCCCCTTCCTCACCCAGCTCCCAAGTGCAATCGGCTCCATCATCATCGAATAGTGCTTGCAAGTCACTGGTGTTCTCCTCAATGTTCTCTGGGTCAGGAGCCTGACCGCTTGCAACACCACCTCCCACACAACTCTCCTCATCACTACATGCCCGACCAATGGGGGAAGTGGTGGATGTCTCTTGAAAATCTTGCCTGACCAGTAGCTGCTGACTGTCCTTAAGTATGTTGTCCTCGCTATATAGTAGAGCTGAGCCCACAGCAGATATTACTTCTGTGGCTGAGGAAACAGCAAAGGACAGAGGCAGTTTGAGGACAGGTGAGGGAAAAGGGCCTGATCCCAGGCCATGTCAACAAAGGGTTGTTTCCGACAAATCCACTGACTGTTGTGGGTCTCCAATGTCACTGGGATGAATTAGATGACCAAGTTAACCAATCAATAACCTCTGGGTTGCTGGTCAAGACATGATCAGTAGATGACACCGGGAGCTCAGGCCTCACACTGCGAGTCCTGCTGCCACGCCCCCTTAATCTGCTGCAACCTCTGCCTCCGCCACTCCTCTGTGCTTGGCGTGGCACTTCTTTGTCTGACATACTTTTGCTAAACTAATATAATTAAAAGCAAATTAAAAAACCCTAAGAGCCCAGAACATATATCTCTTTGACAGAAATAGGCCACTAACCACTTTTAGCACAAATACAAGTACATGTGAACTGCCTATATATTTCTCGTTTTGGACTGAAATAGGCCACTAAATTATTACAGCGGAAAAAAAAAAAAACTTGACCTGCATATATATATTTCTCGTATTCGACTGAAAAAGGCCAATATATGATTTCAGTGTAAATAACAGGAAAAAAAACTGCGTATATTTTTTGCTTTTGTTTATTACAGATGGCAAATTGGCAATAAACACTTTTATCGCTAATAACACCAAATTGTGAACTGCCTATATTTTTCTGTTATTGCAATGAACTGGCAATAAATGGTTTAATCCACAAATAACAAAAAATGTCAACACTGTGTATGAAATAACTGCTGAAATGACGGGAGAAAATATATTTCTTGTTGAACTAAAGTAGGCCTTTCTTGTTGAACTAAAGTAGGCCAATACACTCTTTCACCAGAAATTACTGCAACAAAGCAGTGTGTATATATAACCCTTATTTTAAATAAACCTGGCCACTATGTGCTTTCACCACAAATTACTGCAACAGAGCAGTGTGTATATATTTTTCTTGTATTAGGGAAATAAATCCAATATACTTTTTCAACAGAATTTACTGCAAGAGTGAAGTGAAGTTATATATTTTTCTTGTATTACAGAAGTAAGGCCACTATACGCTTTAACCAGAAATTATCGCTACAGTGCAGTGGGTATATATTTTTCTGGTAATACAAAAATAAAGCCACTTTCCCCTTTACCAGAAATTATTGCAAGAGTGCAGTGGGTATATATTTTTCTGGTATTACAGAAATAAGGACACTATACGCTTTCACCAGAAATTATCGCAAGAGTGCAGTGGGTATATATTTTTCTGGTATTACAGAAATAAGTAAATCACAGAAAAAAATGCACCAAACGGATATGCCACTGACTATACTAGCTAGTCATACATGCAGATATTAAAAGCTGAGACTTTCGCCAATATATTCCTGTCAGGAACATATCGGAGCCCCTCATGCACCACGTCAAGGTCGCTCAGCATGGCATGGGGTCCTACCACTACGCTGACTATGGTGTGGACACGGTCTGAGGGTGATGGAATCCTGCTCACAGCCAAGCTTCCACACAACCGCATAGCAGGGCAACTAATGCAATGTGAATAAAGCCAGACTGCAAGCCACACCCATATCAGACCGTTCGATGGAGGCTAGTGATGAGCGGCAGGGGCAATATTCGAATTTGTGATATTTCTCGAATAATTGCTAGAATATTCGTCATATGTTCGCAAATTCGAGATTATTTTCTTGATTGCAAAAAATCGGCAATGTAATATTCACGTAATGCGCTCGAAATACAAGTGTGGGTCAGTATAGCTATATTTTCAAGCTGCTAGAAGTTGAAAATGGTTGGCACGGCAGAACATTACAATAGCTTTATATGCAGAAGGAGTGCTCCAATATATTCGCGATTACGAAATCGGCACTATTGATACAAATATTTTGACGCAATACATGTAAATTCACATTTTAATAGGTCTGACTACATAATAGTGATTGGTGCTCTAAGTATTGTTGTGAACTTGTGACATCACAGCACTATGTATTTATGTATGTATGTAGCATGCATACATACATACAGCACTATGTATGTAGCATGTATGTATAGAAAGCAAAACCTACACCAGTGATGCTCAACCTGCGGCCCTCCAGCTGTTGGAAAACTACAACTCCCAGCATGCCTCTAAAGCCTACAGCTTTTAGGGCATGCTGGGAGTTGTAGTTTTGCAACAACTGTAGGGCCGCAGGTTTAGCATCCCTGAACTACACTATATCACTATCTAACCTACACTGACTATCTCCCACTAAGGCCTCATGCACACGACCGTATGTTTGGTCCGTGTCTGAGCCACATATTTTGCAGCTCGGACGCGGACCAATTCACTTCAATGTGGCTGCAAAAGATGTGGGCGCTCCGATCGTGGCCCAGCAAAAAAAATAAAGCATGTCCTTTTCTTGTCTGTTTTGCGGACAAGAATAGGCATTTCTACAATGGGACGCATTCCGTTCCGCAAATTGTGGAATGGAACGCGGTGCAGCTTCCGTGTTTTGCGGATCTGCGGTTTGTGGACCGCAAAACACATATGGTTGTGTGCATGAGGCCTAACTATCTATATTATATATATAAGCTAACTAACTAACTACCTATCAAATGTCATGACACAGGAAAGCAGAGAGCACAGCAATAATACTGTTTTTCTCAGATCTGCAAAATACTGCATACAGTGGCTGCTGGGGAGGTTCTTATATACAAAAGGGGTAGGCAACTTTCCTATTGGTTGCTAGGGATGTTGCTAAGCTCAGACAAAGACATTGCAGCCTTCTCATTGGCCCACAAGCAAGAAGGGAGGTTACTGATTAAAAAAAAATCTAGAATATTCGAAATTACGAATATATATCACTATATTGTAAATGTTCACGAATTCTCAAAGTGCCGATATTCGCAATTAATATTCGCGATTTGAATATTTGCCCACTGGATGAGATAATGCCGCTTCATGTGGTTTAGTAGAGCTGTGGTACTTATGTTTGTATTGGATTGCTTCGCTTAGCTCTGGCACATTTTGGGCTTTATGTACCCACAGTGTCAGCAGAATCATCAGTGTCCGAAGCAGATATGGCCTTGGCTGTTCTTTGGGAGCTATTTCGCTTCTGCTCTTTAATGCTGCCACCACCCTCCTGACATTACCGCCTCTTCAGCACCCCAATCCAGCTCCCAGGTCCTGTCCAACACACAATCATGATTGGAGTCTTCAGCCTCCCTGCCACTTATCAGGCAGTTATATCATGGTGGGCTCCTTAGCCTCCCTCCTGATTTCCTTCCCTGTATTTGCACTGACTTCCACTGTCGCTGCCCCCACCGCCAATTCCGTGGCTGTGCCACTATTACCACCATAAACACAGCTATGCATGAAGTCCTCTGCCTCCTCAGGACAGTGCAAATGCTGACTGCTCTCACACAAGTTGTCAACAGGGAGACTGTCTTGATTATCTGCTGTATGGCGTGGTGGGGTTTTCTTGCCACTTCTTAGGAAAAGGGAAGGCACCCCACTAGGAAGGGTCAGTGAAGACAGAGAGTACTCCACTGAAAGGCTTCTCTGGGGCTGCAAGAAGGAGGAGCAGGAGTTATGCTGTGATCCCTTGCTCCAAGGCACGGTGTCAGACTCAGAAATCACCTCCACATTATCCTGCTGTGATTTAGATGAGGAGTGAGTCATCCAATGCACAATCTCATCCTCTTTCTCCTGAATGATAATGTTGTGCTGTAACAGCGGCTGCTGTGTGCCGCTGTTCCCCTGCTTACTGCCGTGGTTCCAGGCGCCGTGTTCACCAGTGATCTGTGGCCAGTGTTTCCTTTCAGCCCTGGCCACAGCATGATTGCTGCTTGTTTCTTGCAGCATTTCCTAAGGGCCGGCGCGCAACACTTCGTGTGCTTTATGGGTTGGATCATGCAACTTTGTTAACCAATCCTAGCCCTCCTACACATATATAAATGGCTCAGCCCCCTTCCCAGATGCCTCAGTGTCAAGGTCCTTGTGTCCTGTTTAGGTTCCGGTTATCTGCTTGTGTTCCTGTGTTCCTGACTCGTACTTGTATTCCTGGACTCTGCTACCTGTTTGATCCCTGCTTGCTTGCCTTGACTCTCTTTTTGCTGACCCAGATTGATTGACCTGTACCTGTGCTGCCTGCCCTGCCCTGTTGAATTTGCCTCTGCCTCATCCTTTGGTCCTGCACCGTTGCTCCTAGTTACGACTCAGCCTGCTGATAATGCCTGTACCTCTGGTACCTTGCCCAGGTACCTCCTGGTCCGCCTGGACCATCTGCCTCATGTTCCAATCCTCCTCAAGAGGTAGCGACCTGGTGTTCCCCTTGGGAAAGTCTATCCCCACTGTGCGATATGTCCTACCTCCTCTAAGAGCTTTGTCTAAGTGAACGCCTGAATCTTCTCAGTATCCCTGATGGTGGGGATAGACTTTCCCGAGGGGAACACCAGGTCGCTACCTCTTGAGGAGGATAGGCACACAAGGCAGCTGGTCCAGGTGGACCAGTATGTACCTGAGAAAGGTACCAGAGGTGCAGGACAGAAGGATGAGGCAGAGGCATATGACAGACAAATGGTCAGGTGGCACAGGAACAGGTCAGGCAATCCAAGTTGGCAACAGGAGAGTCAAGGCAAGCAGACATGGATCTAACAGGTAGCAGAGTCCAGATATACAGATACGAATCAGGAACACTTGCGGAAAACAGGAACCTTAGCAGGACACAAGGACCTTGACACTGAGGCATCTGCAAAGGGGGCTGAGCCACTTATATATGCGAAGGAGGGCTAGGATAGGTCAGCGAGGTCACATGACCTAACCCATAATGCCCAGGAAGCGATACATGCTGGCCCTTAAGGTAGTGCTTCAGGAAACAAACAGCAAGCATGCTGTGGCCAGGGCTGAGAGCAAACTGTGGAGCAAGTCCCAGAACAACAGCACCCACACAGACAGAGCCCAGCACTGCAGCGGTGAATGGGAAGCACCGGCCGCAGATCACCGATGAACACGGCACCTAGGACCGCGGCGGTAAGCAGGGGAACAGTGGCACACAGCAGCTGCTGTTACAGCACAACATTATCATTCAGGAGAAAGAGGATGAGATTGTGCATTGGATGACTCACTTCTCATTTCTGAGATTGACACCGTGCCTCATAGTAAACCCTCCCCCCCCCCCACTATACGCAGGTTCGTAGCATGAATGTTCTCCTCTGGTTCCCAAAACCTTTCCTCAGGACCAAAGCCCTTCCAGTCCACATGATAGTAGGTCTTTTTGCCATGCTTCTTGATGTCCAGGATGTCTTTGACTTCAAATGTCTCGTCAGAATCTTCAGATACTGGAGTTCAAGTAGAAGGAGCCATCGAGAAGCGATTAAGGACTACTGATTTTAGCAAGGACACGTGGAAGGCATTATGAATATGCAGAGAGAGAGGCAAACATAACTTTTATGTTACTTTGTTGATCCTCCTCAATACTTCAAAGGGTCCAAGGAATCTAGGAGCAAACCTGAACTGGGAACCTTTAAGCAGATGTTTTTAGAAAAGAGCCATACCTTAGTTCCAGGTGGGAACTGAGGTGTGTTTTTTTTTCTTCTCTTGCCTGCATTCACTTTCATGTGGGTCACTGCTTTATTGATGCAGTCCTTGGTGTCACGCCAAATCTTCAAAAAAGAAGAATCCGCAGCTGGTACCCCAGAAAATGTAGGAATAGGGAGAGGAGTACGAGGGTGTTGTCCCTAAATGACAAAGAATGTAGAGGATCCAGTAGACTCACTAGAGTGGTTGTTATAGGATAATTCAGCCCAAGGTAACAATTGTACCCAGTTGTCATGTTGGGCTGAAACAAAATGCTGGAGATAGTTCTTTAAAAATTTTATTGAACCGCTCTACTTGCCCATTGGTCTGCGGATGATAACCGGAAGAGAAGTCCAGCTCAATTTCGAGCAGCCGGGAAAGGGCTCTCTAGAGCTTAGAGGTAAACTGGACTCAGCCGGAAACAATATGCCAAGGTAGACCATGCAAGCGGAATATGTGTCTCTCGAACAGTTTAGCACAGTGGTGCCCAACCTACCGCCCGCGGGCCAAATCCGGCCCGCGAAGCCGTGTCATGCAGCCCGCACAGTACCCGAACCTTTCCCTCATTTTTTCAGTGCAAGGTGCGCTGCAAACAGCACAGGCAGCAAAGCGATGCTGCCTGTACCTGCAATAGCCAATAGCAAAGCTCCAGGCAGCAAGGAGCTTTGCTATTGGTTGGACTGGGAGGGCGCCGGAGAGTGCCTGCAGTAGGGAAGCGGCGGGAGATTAAAGGAAGAGTGGCAGCTCCGGTGGTGGCTAAAGCATGGCAGCGGAGGTTCCGAAGCTTACATCCCAGGCAAAAAGAGGGACCTGCGGAAGAAGGTGACATCACAGTAATGTAAGTAATGTATCGATGTGTGTAATGTATGTATTGCAGTGTGTGATGTATACATGTGTGATGTATGTAGTGCAGTGTGTGATGTATACATGTGTGATGTATGTAGTGCAGTGTGTGATGTATACATGTGTGATGTATGTAGTGCAGTGTGTGATGTATACATGTGTGGAATATATGTAGTACAGTGTGTGATGTATACATGTGTGATGTATGTAGTGCAGTGTGTGATCATCACATTCTGCACTACATACAAACACATGTATACATCACACACTGCACTACATACATCACACATGTATACATCACTCGCTGCACTACATACATCATACACAGACATGCATATATCACATACCCTCACAGTAATAATGGACAGATATGTGTCCTCTTCACAGTAGTAATGTATATGGGCATTACTACTGTGAAGAGGGCACATATCTGGCCATTATTGCTGTGAGGGGCACATATGTGCAATAGTACTGTGAGGGGGCAAACGTGAGCATATCTGGCCATTATTATTGTGAGGGGGCATGTGTGAGCATTACTAACATGAAGAGGACACATATCTGGCCACTATTGCAGTGAGGGGGCACGTGTGACCATTACTGAAGTGAAGAGGGCACATATCTGGCCATTATTACTGTGAGGTGGCACATGTGTGCAATAGTACTGTGAGGGGGCAAACGTGAGCATATCTGGCCATTATTATTGTGAGGGGGCATGTGTGAGCATTACTAACATGAAGAGGGCACATATCTGGCCACTATTGCAGTGAGGGGGCACGTGTGACCATTACTGAAGTGAAGAGGGCACATATCTGGCCATTATTACTGTGATGGGGCACGTGTGCAATAGTACTGTGAGGGGGCACACATGAGCATATCTGGCCATTATTATTGTGAGGGGGCATGTGTGAGCATTACTAACATGAAGAGGGCACATATCTGGCCACTATTGCAGTGAGGGGGCACGTGTGACCATTACTGAAGTGAAGAGGGCACATATCTGGCCATTATTACTGTGAGGGGGCACATGTGTGCAATAGTACTGTGAGGGGTGTGGTAAGGTGCAAGCTACCGTTATCGATGGGAGGTACGTGTCACCGAGGTTCCTGGCCTCGGTGAGGTGAGAGCCGGGTTTTATGTGTCAGCAGCAGCTAGTGCTGCTTGACATTTATAGTTAGTTTGGCTGCAAAGCCAATCCGGGCCGGCTCTTACTGGGAGTAGGCAAAGAGTTGGGTGGGTGCCTACTCCCCACGGTCCAGGCCGGACTTTCCTGGGCTTTAAAACACAGCCAGCACCAGCAGGTGGGTGTGATTGTCCTGGAGCTGCTGTTAGGCTGTGGAGTCACTTGTGTTTGGAAGTTCTCTGAGCTGGACGCAAGAGCCCAGCAAGGAGGAGTGCAGACGACCTGGAAGCCTGACGGCGACTGTCTTGCGGCTGGACTGACAGCCAGGTGCGAACCTGCACCTAAAACCTCCCAGGTGACTAGAACCTGATTTGGACTGTTTTTTTTTTGCCTCATGATTTCTGGTATGTGTAAACAAACACCAAGAGACTGTTTATATCGTTTGTTTTTGTGCAAGTGTGAATAAAACACTGTTCATTGCACCTTCTGGACTCCCTGTTTTGCCTCTGTACTGCACCCGCACCGCTATATACCAGAGCGACTCCCCACAGGGGGCACACGTGAGCATATCTGGCCATTATTATTGTGAGGGGGCATGTGTGAGCATTACTAACGTGAAGAGGGCACATATCTGGCCATAATTACTGTGAGGAGGCACATGTGAGCATTACAAAAGTGAAGAGGGCACATATCTGGCATAACTACTGTGAGGGGGCACATACCTGGGCATTACTACAGTGAAGAGGGCACATATCTGGCCATTATTGCTGTGAGGAGGCATTACTAAAGTGAAGAGGGCACATATATGGCATAACTACTGTATATCTGGCCCCCTCACAGCAATAATGGCAAGATATGTGCCCTATTCACAGTAGTTATGCCCAAATATGTGCCCTCTTCACAGTAGTTATGCCCCAATGTGTGCCCTCTTCACAGTAGTTATGCCCAGGAATGTGCCCCCTCACAGTAGTTATGTCAGATATGTGCCCCTTTCACAGTAGTAATGCACACGTGCCCCCTCACAGTAATAATGGCCAGATATGTTCGCTCTTCACAGTAGTAATACTCACACGTGCCCCCTCACAGCAATAATGGCCAGATATGTGCCCTCTTCACAGTAGTTATGCTAACACGTACTCCTCACAGGGGCATTTCTTTCTAGCAAAGCTACTTGGTTCCGGCCCGCGAAATTTATACCAAATCTAGTGCAGCCCTCGGATGAAAAATGGTTGGGCACCACTGGTTAGCAAGTTCAGCAACCGAGGGCAGTACAGCCAAAGAAACGAAGTGCGCCCTCTTGGAAAAGCTGTCCACGACCACCGAAATAGCTGTACATCCAGCAGAAGAGGGCAGATCTGTAACAAAGTCCATGGCAATGTGTTGCAATGGGGCATCAGGAACAGGAAGGGGTAACAACAGCCTGGGTGGTTTGGTCCTGGAGACTTTATTCTGATCACAGGCGGTGCAGGCAGACACATAATCATGCACAGACAGTGTGGGCCACCAGAAGTGGCAAGACAAAAGTTCTGTGGTCTTGCGGATCCCTGGGTAACCAGCCAGTTTGGAGTTGTGCCCCCAAGCTAGAATATGTTTTCTCTTGGCAGATGGCACGAATATCTTCCCGGGAGGGATGTCTTTTACCAGAACAGGAGCCACTGTGATCAAGCGAGCAGGATCTACAATGTACTGGAGCTCCTCCTGCTGGTCAGAGAAATGAAATGACCAAGACAGAACATCCACCTTGATGTTCTTCTTGGCCAGGCGAAAAAGAAACTCAAAATTAAAACAGGAAAAGAAGAGTGCCCAGCTGGCTTGGCGAGGGTTTAGACGTTGGGCCGTCTGCAGTTACAGTATGTAAGGTTCTTGTGGTAGGTGAAGATTATCACTGGATGCTGGGCCCCCTCCAAGGCAAGTTTTATGGCCAGAAGCTCTCTGTCTCCTATACAGCAATTCCTCTCAGCAGGGGAGAAGAGCTTGGAGAAAAATCCACATGTAACCATCTTACCCTTGGAACCTTTCTGCCTATGGAGGAAGTGTCCACTTTTGAAAAGAATTGGCAGGAGACATCAGGATGCAGAAGCAAAGGACTTTTTACATTGGACGAAGGCGGCAGCCTCCGCCTTAGGAGTCAAGTCTCTGGCATTCACCCCTTTCTTAGTAAGAACGGAGATAGGCGATATAAGAGATGAAAAATTTGGGATGAACTGACCATAGACATTAGCAAATCCAAGGATAAGCTGTACAGCGCGAAGACCCTGTGGGCGGGGCTAGTCCATTACTGCATAAAAATTTTTAGGATCCTTCTGCAACCCGGCATCAGAGATTATGTATCCAAGGAACAGTACGGTAGATTTTTCAAAGATGCATTTGTCGAGTTTGGCAGAAAGTTGATTCTCTATCAACCGCTGTAAAACCAACCATACATGCTTCTGGTGAGTGGTAAAATCTGGAGAATAGATCAGTATATCGTCCTGTTACACTATTACGCAGACATAGAGGAGGTCCCGGAAGATATAGTTTACCAACTCTTGTAATACTGCGGGAGCATTGCACAGACCGAGGGGTATGTCGAATTTTGTGAAGACTTTGGCTCCCCGGCTCCCCGAAAACGGTATTGATTCTTGACTGTGACCATATTCAGACCTCAATAGTCGATACAGGGCCATCCATTTTCTTCTGCACAAAAAAGAACCCGGCATCGGCTGGTGTAGTAGATTTCTGGATAAACCCTCTCTTGAGATTCTCCTTGATGTAATCAGACATCGCTTGGGTCTCAGGAAGTGAGAGTGACGGTCAATTGGACAATCATAAGGACTATGAGGAGGTAGGGTTTCGGCCTCTTTCTTACTGAAGACATCTGCAAAACTGGCATACTGCTGCAGCAGTCCAGGCAGACCTACAGGTACAGTAGGTCAGGAAGCAGGTCAGACCACTGATAAGCAGGTGGACTGGCAGGATGATCCGCAATGTAGAATCTGACCATAATGCCAGTCCAGAGCTGGAGTTTGCTGACGCAGCCAGGGAAGACCAAGGATAACCGAATTCACAGACACTGGCAGCACATAGAAGGACATCATCTCTGAATGCAAAACCCCTATTTGCAACTTAAGGGGCATAGTAACAGAAAGCACAGGTTCGGGAAGTGGCAGCCCATTTATGAAAGCCAATGACAGAGGCCTTTCTAGTCGGACGGTAGGAAGCCATTACTGATGAACCAGAGCTTCTTGAGTGAAGTTACCAGCTGATCCAGTGTCCAATAATGCAGGCACAGACAGCGTGACTCCCTTGTGAGAGAAAGTTACCAGAACTGAAAGTTTCAGAGAGGACTTCTCCTTGTCTAGGACCACCTCTCCAACTTATCCTAAACTTTGGCGTTCTCCCGGCTTCTGTGGACAATTACGCACAAAGTAGGCCTTGCCTCCACAATACAGACACAGATTCTCTGCTTTGCGGCGTAAACATTCCTGGTCAGACAATCGAAGGCTCTCTATTTGAATGCTCTCTTAAGATGGGGTGGACACTAGAGGAAGAACCAGCCTCTGGAAGGATTGAGCCAACCGAGGTGGTCTTCTGGTGCATGCAACCTCTTTAGAACGTTCCCTGAAACGCATATCTATCCTTGTTGCCAAGGTGATCAGGTCATTCAGAATAGACGGACGGTTGCGACCAGCTAATTAATCTTTAATCCAGTCAGAAAGGCCAGTTGAGCCTCTGTAACAGTGGCTGCTATGCCCCTCTGTTCCCCTTCTTACTGCTGAGGTCCCGGACATGATCCATTAGCCCCCTTTTCCCTTGTTTCCTGCAGACCCATTTAAACCCAACAGAGCCCAGTCTATTGACTTTTGTCTCGTTGCGCTAAACCACCCATTTCCAATCCTCTACTGTCCACTGTGTGTACTCGAGACAATGCTTCTTATGATGATATTGAAGTCGAGGCTTCTTTACCTTTTTTCAGGCCACCATTACAGATTGTGTAATGCGCGTTGCATGGTTTATACATGAACGTCTGTGATCTCACTATTATGAAGCATATAAGCCACCTTCACTGCCGTGTTTGTCATGCCAGAACTAATAAACCTTGTGATGAGCCTACTTTTTGCCTGGACATCCACTTCTTGGCTTTGGAAAGCATAGAGGACTTAATTTAATATTCTTTTAACTGTCATGGCACTCACATAATGCAGTTTGGCAATTTTCTTGGCCAAGACACCTTTGTCGATGAGCTGGCTGATGCTGTTTCTCTTTTCTTGAGAAATCTTCTTCATGACTGCTCCTGGATTCGAACCAGTGATCTTTTCACTTCGAAATCAACCTAATAACAGACTGAGCGATTAGGGAATGTGAGAACAGATAATAATTTGTAGTATACAAGAAGAAAAAGACCACCACCAGGAGGAAAACAATAACAATGCAGTTACATGACAAGAATCTGCATAACTAATCATATGCTAAAAAGTTGCAAGTCCAATTTATGTATGAAATAGCCAAGATAATTGTCTATAAAATGATGGCAGCCTCACATTCGAAGCTGTAGTGGATGGTGAGATATGGAGCCTGAAAGTCAAAAGTTCAAAACATTGTTACCCTTTTGCTTGTCAGTGTATGAGTCCTAGGAGATGTCAGATTATCATATACCAATTTCCTTGCCAATCAAAGCAGTTTAGATTCTGCTAAAATAGATTTGGACCCATAGCAAATTTTTTGACAAAGTTGATGAACTGGGCACAAAAAAAAATCTGTATTTATCTGTTTTATCTTTGAATATATGTACAATAATGCCGCACAGTTTCCATTCCCCATTGAGTAGGGCACATATGTCATACCCGTGGCCCTCAAGCTGTTTCAAAACTAAAACTTCCATCATGCTAGGACAGCCTACAGCTATCAGGGGATGCCAGGAGTTGTAGTTTAGCAATAGCCGGAGGGCCATGGGATTGACATCCTTGGAGTAGGGAAACTGTTGTTAAAAATGAAATGCTTCTAAGCACACCTAGAGTTGAATGTTCGAACACCTGAATGTTCGAGAAGTTCGGCCGAACTTCACGAAAATGTTCAGGTTCGGGATCCAAACTCGACCTGAACTTCATCCCAAACCCGAACCCCATTGAAGTCAATGGGGACCCGAACTTTTGGGCACTAAAAAGGCTGTAAAATAGCCCAGGAAAGGGCTAGAGGGCTGCAAAGGGCAGGCAAAATGTAGGTAAATCACCTGCAAACATAGGGAAATTACTTAAAATAACATAAAATAGAGAAAGATAATAAATAAACATTCTAAACTTGAGCCCAAGTGAGTGACAGTGGCACCTGTCACCCAGCAAACAGAGGATGTGGCAGCAACGCCACCACATCTGTCATCGTCACCAAGCATCTCCACCAAATCCCATGGAAGTGTTCAGCTATCAGCTGTCCATCTCCCAAACACTGGAGAGTAAAAGAAATAGAAAGAGGAAGTACCCCCTACCCATGGCTCTGAATGCCTTATATCAAACTTCCTGTTCCTTTGAAATGCTGTCATTCTGTCTGGTGGACAGTTTTAAAAACCTTATGGCGGTGCTGCGACTGAGCAATTCCTTCCCAGCACAACCAAGTGGCGGACAAAATCAGGTGTGCACTTCGCAACGCTATCTATGGCAATGTCCACATAACGAACAACACAGTGGGTAAATGTAGCTGCTGGCCTAGAGGTGGATAGCAATTTTGCGAATGTCCTTTCGACCCTGAGGATTGCTGGGCATTTCTCTTTGTATCCTGTTACTTCCTCCTCCTTCTCCTACTCGGCTTCCTCCTCCTCTACCTCCTCCTCATCCACTCAGCGTAACACCTTCACCACCCACAGCAGCACAGCCAGGGGAATTGACAGCAGTCTGTTTTAAAACTTGTGTGTTTGTGGGAAAAACCCCACAACGCGCAGGAGCTGTGGACAGGCTTGGAACAACAGATGGATGATTGGTTGGTGCCATAGAGCCTTCAGCCGGCCTGGTGTTGTGCGCTAAAGGGGCAAAATGTAATAGCAGGTCTGGGCCTAGCCGGTTTGACGCACATCCCCTGCCTGCCACATGTGCTGAATTTGGGGTGCAGAAATTCCTAAACACCAGAAAGTGAAAATCAATTCAGTTAATCGAACACACACAACACTCCCCCCCCCCCTTTCACTCAAACCATTAACAAATTTACTTAAAGACATATTAAAATAACTACAATGCAGCTAAACTAACCATACAAACAAACAAAACTATATACATTCCTTATCCTTAACTTAAGGCCAGCCAATTACAAGTGGCTAGGAGGGTGGATTCCTGCACCAAAATAGGCCCTGGCCTGGAACACAATTGTCCAGCCAGGGCACAGTTCTGGAGGATGAGGAGGATAAGTAGGATAAGGAGGAGTAGGAGGAACCATGTTCTCAGCAGGGTGGCACCCAAGCCAGCTCACGGGCAACTGGGTCACCATCAGCACCTCAAAAGGCTGGGTTAGCATTGGCTAAATGTGGGAAAGCTTTGACATCACGCCACAAAAACCTGCACCACCAGCAGATCTGGAATGTGTTAGCAGGAGGGAGCATTTTAGCAACATGGTGGAAGAGTACACGTACAGACTGATGGGTTTTCCCAGGGGCGTAGCTACAGGGAAGCATGGGAAGCTACTGTTTTGGGTCCCTGACCTATAAGGGGCCCATGCAGGAGGAGGAGAACTAAAAGAATTTGCCAGGGCCCCCTCAACAGTATTTTACAATGAAATTATATACAGTGGCAGTATAGACAGTATAGAAAGCGGATGGAAAATGAACCCAAACAGCCTCACACCCTACACACTCAACACCCCCGCCCCCCACCCCCCACCTCCTTTCACTCAAACCATTAACAAACTATTTACAAATTTACTTAAAAACATATTAAAATAACTATGATGCAGCTAAAGTTACTATATAAACAAACAAAACTATATACACGCCTTATCCTTAACTTAAGGCCAGCCAATTACAAGTGGCTCGGAGGGTGGGTTCCTACACCAACATAGGCCCTGGCCTGGAACACAATTGTCCAGCCAGGGAACAGTTCTGGAGGATGAGGAGGAGTAGGAGGAACACTGGGGGATATAGAGGACACAGACGATATACCTCCCTCAAAGAGGATAGCTTGTCCTTGCCTATGGGCAGCCGGGCAGACATGAGCGACAACATGCTGCAGTGCCTGCGCAACAACCGCCTAGTTACTGCCACATTCTAAATTGTGCTGTGTGGCGAAACAAACCTCGCCACTGGGTTTTGGAGGGGACAGATTGCCAGCCTTTTGCCCCAGGATTATGGGCCCTCTCATCAGCCCATGCTAAACGTTTGAACCCCTGGTCTAATTCGTGCTATTTTGGGATATGTTAAATGTCTGTGTGTACTGAAAAGGGTGGGACATTGTATATTTGAATAGTGATGTCTGTCCCATTGTCCCCACATGTGTATTGGCGATTTCCCTTTGTCCTGAGAGATAATTGAATGACTCCTCGATTGTCTCCAGGACAGAAGACATTGTGTATTCTCCTGCCTGTGATGATTGCAATAACCCGTGTAGGGTAATTGTATCACAGGCAGAGGGGAGGATTTTGTGTGGGAGTGTTTTACTGTATTGTATGTGTCTCAGTCTTCCTTCTGGTCCCCTAGGGGAGTGTCCACCAGGTGGGAAACATGCATAATTACCGGGCAGGTAGCCCTCAATAAAAATATATTCCTGTGTAACCATTAATATGGAGCCTCGTCTCGTACTTGGGGGAAATTGCTACTTCAGAACGTTCTCTTGCCTGTTCCAGGAAAGGAGGATTTCGTATGGTTCCAGTTCGGTGGATTCGAGTGGTTGTGGGTTGCTGTGCTATTCGCCAAGGGAATCGCCCGAACGGTATTAACGCTCACTATACCGGGTTATACCGTAACATGCTGCTTACTGGGTGGCCACCCTGCTGCATCCCTATTACAAGGACAACGTGCCGTCCTTAATTCCCTCACTGGAATGTGATAGGAAGATGAGCCCGCTAGTAGACATGCTGCTGATGGCATTTACACCTGACACCGTGGACTCAGTGGAAGCACAAGGTGAAGGCAGAGGAGGAGGAGGAAGAATTTGCCAATGCAGCTGGGTCACCACCAACACCTCAGAAGGCAGGTTTATCATTGGCAAAACGTGGAAAAGCTTTGTCATCACGCCACAACAACCTGCACTACCAGCAGATCTAGAACATCTTAGCAGGAGGCAGCATTTCAGCAACATGTTGGAACAGTACACGTACTGACTGATGGGTCTGCCTAGCGGAATAGCTACAGGGGAAGCAGGGGAAGCAACTGCATTGGGGCCGTGACCTAGAAAGGGCCCATCCAGGAGGAGGATGAGGAGTAAAGGACTTTGTCAGGGCCCCCTCAACAGTATTATACAATTAAATGATATACAGTGGCAGTATAGACAGTGTAGAAAGCGAATGGAACAGGTGCTGGGCCTGGTCTGAGAGAGCGATCTTTAGTAGCCACAGGCATGGCGGCATAAAAGGAAGGGGTTGCACAAAAATTACTGGGGGAGGGGGGCCCCCATTCAAAAATTTGATGTGGTGACCAATCATTTCTAGCTACGCCACTGGGTCTGGCCCAATCAAATTCTGGGTCTTCAAACTGGGCACATGTCCAGAGGTTGCCCTTTTCGCCTTGGAGGTGCTGGCCTACCCTGCAGCCACTGTATTGTCTGAACGTGACAGACATGGATTCCACAGGACTTGTTTGAACCTTATGCAGAATAGACATGTATACCGGACTCACCCAACCATTGTTGTAAAATTAAAAATAAAAAAACAGTTATTGGAGACTACCTTTGGCTTCACAGCCCAAAAAGGCTTCATTTCATGCAAGAATGTAACCGCCAATTGTAAGTTCCCTGTCAGTTATGCAGTGCAGGGGATTGTACCTGGCAAAAATGGTAATATTTCACCCAACAATTTAAAATCTATCCTTTGCCGGACAGTATTAAACTTGGCCAGCCACAGCTGAAACCAATGATTTACGGTATTGCTATTTTGGCAATTGAATTTTACACCAGAACAAAAGCTATTTTTTGACGGACACTATGAAACATGTCCAGCCACAGCTGAAACCCCAGATTTACTGTATTTCTATTTTTGCTACTGATTTTCACCCCAGAAAAAAATATATCCTTTGACAGACACTATGAAACTTGTCCAGTCACAGCTGGAACACCAGATTTACTGTATTTCTATTTTTGCATCTGTATTTTACCACAGAACAAAATCTATCCTTTGACGGACACTAGGGAAATTGTCCAGTCACAGTTGGAACACCAGATTCAGGGTATTTCTATTTTGGCAATTGAATTTCACCCCAGAAAAAATATACCCTTTTACGGACAGATTTAAACTAGGCCTGCAACAGCTGGAACACCAGATTTACTGTATTTCTATTTTTGCTACTGACTGTCACCCCAGAAAATAATATATCCTTTGACGGACACTATTAAACTTGGCCAGCCTTAGCTGAAACAACTGATTTATGGTATTGCTATTTTGGCAATTGAATTTCACCCAAGAACACAATCCATCCTTTGACAGACACTAGGGAAATTGTCCAGTCACAGCTGGAACACCAGATTCAGGGTATTGCTATTTTAGCGAATGGATTTCACCCCAGAAAATAATATATCCTTTGACGGACACTATGAAACTTGTCCAACAACAGCTGGAACACCAGATTTACTGTATTTCTATTTTTGCAACTGTATTTCACCCCAGAAAATAATATATCCTTTGATGGACACTAGGAAAATTGTCCAGTCCCAGCTGGAACACCAGATTCAGAGTATTGCTATTTTGGCAATTAAATTTCACCCCAGAATAAAATATACCCTTTTACGGACAGATTTAAACTAGGCCTGCAGCAGCTGGAACACCAGATTTACTGTATTTCTATTTTTGCTACTGACTGTCATCCCAGAAAATAATATATCCTTTGACGGACACTAGGGAAATTGTCCAGTCACAGCTGGAACACCAGATTCAGGGTATTGCTATTTTGGCAATTAAGTTTCACCCAAGAAAATAATATATCCTGTGACGGACACTATTAAACTTGGCCAGCCGGAGCTGAAACCACTGATTTATGGTATTGCTATTTTGGCAATTAAATTTCACCCTAGAAAATAATATATCCTTTGCCGGACACTATTAAACTTTGCCAGCCACTGCTGGGACACCAGATTTACAGTATTGCTATTTTGGCTATTGAATTTCACCCCAGAAAAAAATATATCCTTTGCCGGACACTATTAAACTTGGCCAGCCACAGCTGAAACCACTGATTTATGGTATTGCTATTTTGGCAATTAAATTTCACCCTAGAAAATAATATATCCTTTGCCGGACACTATTAAACTTTGCCAGCCACTGCTGGGACACCAGATTTACAGTATTGCTATTTTGGCTATTGAATTTCACCCCAGAAAAAAATATATTCTATGACGGACACTATGAAACTTGTCCAGCCACAGCTGGAACACCAGATTTACTGTATTTCTATTTTTGCAACTTTATTTCACCCCAGAAAATAATATATCCTTTGACGGACACTAGGGAAATTCTCCAGTCACAGCTGGAACACCAGATTCAGGGTATTGCTATTTTGGCAATTGAATTTCACCCCAGAAAAAAATATACCATTTTACAGACAGATTTAAACTAGGCCTGCAACAGCTGGAACACCAGATTTACTGTATTTCTATTTTTACTACTGACTTTCACCCCAGAAAATAATATATCCTTTGCCGGTCACTATTAAACTTGGCCAGCCACAGCTGAAACCACTGATTTATGGTATTGCTATTTGGGCAATTGAATTTCACCCCATAAAATAATACATCCTATGACGGACACTATTAAACTTGGCCAGCCACTGCTGGGACACCAGATTTACGGTACTGCTATTTTGGCTATTGTATTTCACCCCAGAACAAAATATATCCTTTGCCGGACACTATTAAACTTTGTCAGCCACTGCTGGGACATTAGATTTAGGGGATTGCTATTTTGGCAATTTAATTTCACCACAAAAAAAAATCTATCCTTTGCCAGACAGCAGACAGTCTTACACTTGGCTAGCCACAGCTGGAACACCAGATTTAGGGGATTGCTATTTTGGCAATTGAATTTAACCCCTTAATAAAATATAGACATTTTTTCCTGAGTTTCTAAGGGTGACAATAAGCACAGCAAAGCCCCTGATGTAGGATATAGCAAATTTTTTTAGTATTGATGGATTGATGGACTTGGTGGCAGCTTGTGCACCACAAGACACAAAATGGCAGCCGGTCAAAGTGACATAAAAACGCTCTGTGCAGCCTAAAAGTCAGTGAGCAATTAACTAGCAGAAGTTGAATGATTCACAGCTGTAGATCGATCACTTCATTAGTTGTTTTTGCTAACTTTTCCCTGCCTAATCTCGCCCTGACAGAAGCTGCGTCCTCTCCCTACACTAATCAGAGCAGAGTGACGTGCGGGGCTACGTGACTCCAGCTTAAATAGAGGCTGGGTCACATGCTGCACTTGGCCAATCAGAGCCATGACATTAGTAGGCATGGCTGTGATGGCTTTTTAGGGCAAGAAGTAAAACGCTAGCTGATTGGCTGCTGTGCAGCCCTTCAGAAAGCGGGAAGAAAATCGCCGAACAACGGACCCGAACCCAAACTTTTTTGAAAATGTTCGGGTTCGGGTCCGTGTCCCGAACACCCCAAAATTCAGTACGAACCCGAGCTATGCTCGAACTGTTTGCTCAACTCTACTTCTAACTAAAAGTATGCTTCACTTTTAAATTAAAAAATGCATTTTTTCAATGAATTCTATGACCGTTTTATATAAAAAAAATTGATACATCTTCTAGGTAACACTTGATCAGGTAG
The DNA here is from genome assembly GCA_033119425.1 of Bufotes viridis. Classification (NCBI taxonomy): domain Eukaryota; kingdom Metazoa; phylum Chordata; class Amphibia; order Anura; family Bufonidae; genus Bufotes; species Bufotes viridis. The sequence goes on from CM065590.1 coordinate 135,738,922, forward strand.
AACATTCCACTGTCATCTGATCACCACTTTGAAGTGCAATGGAGATAATTAACAACTGACATGGTTGGGGGATATATCTTCTATATTTGATATCCTCACATTTCACTGCAGGAAGTTCTCCTTTTTATTCCTGGAATTGGTCATTTGAAAAGAAAAATGTAAGAAAAAATGTAATTTATAAGTCATTTCTACTTTGTACTCAAATCATCTATAGTATTAAAAAATATTCTCAAATATAGTGTCACAATGAAACCTGCAATGCTTTTACTACATATACTGTAAAGTATACAGTACAGCAAAGAACATACCAGAACATCATTTTATATTCATTTTAAAGGGCATCTGTCAGCAGGATCAACCTCATTAAAGGTAGGGCTGCCAAAGCTGATTTAAATATTTTTCTACGGGACCGGCGAAAATAGCCGAGCGCTGGCTCGGCTATTTCCGTAGGCCCCGTAGAAATGAATGGGAGCGGGGGCCAAACATTCACGGTACGCTCCCATTCACTTCTATGGGGAGCCGGCTTGGTGGTGGCCGGATCAGAGTCCTTCAGTCACCATCTTGCGGGGCTCCGTTCGCGATATAGGTGCGAGTCCCAGCGGTGAGACCCACACCTATGAGATAATGGAGGCATATCCTAGCGATATGCTCCCATTGTCTATGATGAGACAACCCTTTTAACTCTGCTCTGCTTTCCAAGACTCTCCCCTCCACATGATTAACAGAACCCATCCCTGGAGTTGAGGAGGATGTGTTATGGAAAGCAAATTGGCTAAGTTAAAATGCACCAAGTGGCAGGGTTCTTATTTGGTGCAACTACCTTGCATATGTTTTTTAAAACACTAATTATTACTAAATACTACAATGGATAAGGAAAAGAATGGTACAGTTTTATTAATCTTGGGCAGCCCTACCAGACATTATGCCTGATTTGATAGGGTTCATCTTGCTCTCATATGCCCTTAAAAAAAACTTGTTAATGGAACTTTATATTATTAGAACCCAATTGTCAGAGAAATTCTTGCATAAAAGTTCCATTTTACAGAGGACATGTTACTAGTGATGATCGAGCACCAAATTATTCGGTTGTTCGGGTGTTTGGCCCGAAAACATTGCTATATTCGTGTGCTCGGCCGAGCTCCCAAGTATAATGGAAGTCAATGGGAGACAACCAGGCAAACCCTGCTATGAAGATGGGAGGGTGCCTGGTCCATTGGAAAAGGTCAGAAAGTGACAGAAACACCACCAAAAGGGATTGGGAACAGCATGGGGACGATGTCTGGATGCATCTTGGACTCCCAGGTCACTGCTGGGAACCATGTTGTCCTAGCTGTATGCCACTTTTACAGACTGACAAAAATAGGCCCAAAACCCCCCTAAAAAATTCCATTTTAGAGGAAAAATTGTTAGAAAACATTCTTTGCTGTATATTCAATTGTATATAAAGTGCAAGTGCAGCCAAAATTTTTTTTTTTTTCAGAACTGGGGCCATGATTAAGATGGAAGGCCGGAGGTATTCGTATTGCGCTGCTATAGGTGAAATTATTTGACTGGCGCCAGAAGAACCACACTGAAAGCATTTGCTAAGAATGTTTTCATTAATCTAGGATGAAATTTGTAGCCTGGTTTGAAAATAATCCGACACATGATCCAGCGGCGTTATTCCCATTACCAGCTGAGCATTTTCCTGGAAACCAAAATCTTTGGGTTTTGCGGGGAGTATGGTTGCAAAGCTGAAACTAATTGTCGGAAGGGCACCACCAGAAGAAGAGCCTGCGGCTTAATTTGATTCCACATGGGAAACCTCACCCGGCCCTGAAACTGAAAGGATTGACAGATTGATACCTTATTCTCAATTCTGTGGGTGGTGGTGCATGGCCATTGTGAGTCGGTGGAGGGATTTGTCTGGTTCATTCCGATAACCAACGAGATTCCTCTGTGCTAACGAGTTATGTCACCCCCGGCTGCCAGAGCAAGGACATTGCAGAGATATTATCAAAACCACTGGCCACGAAAAAAAAATTATAGAATTTTAAAAATATTTTTTGACTGCGGTAATGTTACATTGCAGAGTTAGCACAGTGAATGGCGTCAGAACTGGCTACGAAAATCTTTTATTGAAATTTAAGAATATTTTTTAATTGCCCTGTAAAAGATTGTAGGTAAGGGTATCACGACTGGCGTGCCGATCACAGATGTGTGACACAAAGGGAGGGAAAAGGGAAAGCCCTGTCCAAGGGAGAGGGAAAGGTGGTGACCACTAACTTACCTAGAAGCTGGCACATGACTGCCCTGACGTCCCTAAACGGGTTTTTCACCCGTACACCGATCACATGCCTGAACCCTGGCTTTTCTTAAGATGAGCCCTAAGTAGTGAATAGGGCGGTGGGAGCACTAGTCCTCACCACTAACACTAAAGGAATACACCAGGGAGAGGACAGACAATACAGACAAAACATATAAGCCCAGGTGGGCGACAACAGTGGACAACAAAAGCCCAACAAGGATCCGGAGGGTAACGCTCTGGAAAAACAACCAGGAACAACAGCTACACAGCTCCAGTGGGTCAGTATAGAAGTCCAGGCAGGAAGCTCTATATCTGGCAACCAGAGAAGTGAGAAGGGGGAATATAAGGAGGTTGGGAGTGACGGACAAGAAACAGCTGAGGAGAAGAAGCTACGGATCCCTGAGTGAGACAAAAAGGATTGCAAGGCAAACACAAAAAGCTACCATTAAGTAACAGCATGATATTTAGACATAGAGCGCGCAGCCACCCGCTGCGACTTCCTGACCCTGGGTATAACGGAGTCAGACGTGGCTCCTGACACCCTCATGACAGTACCCCCCTTTCTACGAGGAGCCTTCAAACACTCAGGACCAGGTCTCTCAGGATGAGAGGCATGGAAAGCCCGAACTAACCTGTTGGCATTTACCTCTGACGCTGGTACCCACATTCTTTCCTTGGGACCGTAACCCCTCCAATGCACAAGATATTGAAGAGAGCGGCGGACCCGACGAGAATCAACAATTTTGGATATTTGAAACTCCAGATTATTTACCATCAACAATAACAGGAGGGGGTGGTAGCGGTGACGGTTCTAGAGGTGCAACATACCTTTTGAGTAACGACTTGTGGAAAACCTTATGGATTTTAAAAGTTTGAGGTAGCTCCAGGCGAAAAGCCATGGAGTTGATGGCTACTATTTTGTAAGGACCAATAAACCTAGGACCCAGTTTCCAAGAGGGAACCTTTAACTTAATATTCCTAGTAGACAACCACACATAGTCATTCACTCCTAGATCCGGACCTGGCGAACGTTTCTTATCAGCTATGCATTTATATTTACCCCCCATATTTTTCAAGTTCGCTTGCACCTTCTGCCATACAGATTAAAGTGTTGACGAAAACTGTTCCTCTTCGGGAACCCCTGATGACCCCCCTTCTTTGAAAGTACAGAATTGGGGATGAAAACCATATGCACCAAGAAATGGTGACTCTCCAGTGGATTCCTGACAGCGATTATTTATAGCAAACTCAGCTAACGGTAAGCATGATGACCACACCTCTTGGTTTTCAGACACAAAACACCTTAGGCATGTCTCAAGGTTTTGGTTGGTATGCTCAGTCTGTCCATTCGATTGGGGATGGAAAGCTGAGGAAAAGGACCAGTGTACCCCCAAACGGGAACAAAAAGCTTTCCAAAACTTAGTAATAAACTGGGTTCCCCGATCCGAAACAACATCGGAAGGGACCCCGTGAAGCTTCACGATTTCACTGATGAATACCTGAGCTAGAGTCTTAGCATTAGGCAGTGCGGGTAACACAATAAAGTGTACCATTTTGCTAAACCTGTCCACTACTACCAAGATAACTGTTTTACCCACAGACAAAGGTAAGTCAGTGATGAAATCGATTGACAGATGTGTCCATGGACTATTGGGAATGACAAGTGGCAATAAAGACCCTGCTGGACGTGTATGAGAGACTTTAGCACGTGCACAAGTAGAACAAGTAGACACAAAATCCATTACATCATGACGCAACCTAGGCCACTAAAAACGACGAGACAGTAGCTCCAAGGTTGCTTTACTACCCGGGTGCCCAGCAAGTGCCGAATTATGATGTTCCTTTAATAATTCGAGACGTAAGTTTAACGGTACAAACAATTTCTCTGAGGTGCAAGAGACCGGGGCGTCCCCCTGGGCCTTTAACACCTTCCCCTCCAGAACAGAGTGTACAGCAGAGACAACCACTTCTCTTTGTAGAATGGGTACCAGATCACCCACATTACCCCCTTCAGGGAAACTACAAGATAATGCACCTGACTTGGTATTTTTTGACCCAGGATGATAGGTGATGATAAAGTTAAACCTGGTAAAAAATAGAGACCACCTAGCTTGTCTAGGGGTGAGACGCTTAGCTGATTCGGTTTTTGTGAAACAACAACAACCTATAGTCTGGGCATCTATCAAATTAACCCCTGATCCACTGTCTAGAAAGACAGACATAGTCTCCATCTTATCACCAAAAACAACAACCGCTGGCAACACAAATTGAGACGTTCGTATGGAGCAAATCGTATTGCGAGATGACGCGCCGATGCGTCAAGGAGGAACGTCCCGGGCGCCCGCAGGACGCATCTCTGCGTTCGGCGGTCGGGATGAGGGTAAAGTGCCAAAAAGCTAGAAATCTGTCCAGACTCGAAACAAAACAAATCTTTGAGTTCAACACCCTTGTACCTACTGGTTTAAATGCTGAGTGTCAGGACTCGAACCCGTGGCTGGTCATGTCCCAGACGGTAGCTCTACCCACTAGGCTACCGTCTCTCCTTGGACTATTCTCTAGCTAACTTCTAACTTCTACTACCTCTCTTGTCCTTGCCTTGTCCTGCTGATTATCCCAATCTCTTGCACCTGCTACTTCCCTATAAAACCCAGCCCTTGAACCCAGTCCTTTGCTGGTTATTGTGCCTCCAAGCCTGTAGCAAGCTTCCTCTCTGCTCCTCCACGACTACTGCTGTTTACCGTTGTTGCCGACCCGGACCGTTTGACCTCGCCGAACTGCCGCCTGCATTGACCCTTTGCCTTCCACCGACCACGCCTCTGTCTACTCCTGCTGTTACCTCGCTGCCATCTCTACTGCCGACCCGGACTGATCGACCACGCTACCTGCTTCCTGCTTCTGTGGGTCTTTGCCACTGGACTCCAACCACCAGCCGGCTGTCCTCTGACTCAGGTGAGCCAAGGACCGTTACAGAATAACCAGCCCTACCATGGAGTCCGCAATGGCCACTCTGCGCAAGCAGGTCTCCGAACTTCAGGAGTTTGGCACCACTGCCCAAGAGGAAATTACTCAACTTAAAGGTGCAATCCAGAGCCAACAGAGGGAAATTATCGACTTGCAGCGTCAACTACTGGACGTGCGCGGCGCGGTCACCGACACCCGTATGCCTCTCCGTCAAAGTTTAACGGCGATCGGAACCAATTTCGGGGTTCCTCAACCAGTGCCGTATTTACTTTCAGATGCAGCCGGGCTCTTTTACCTCAGACAGAAGGAAGATCCTGTTCATCATCAACCTTCTAACTGATGAGGCCCTGGCATGGGCATCCCCATATGTGGAATCCCACAGTCTCCTATTGAATAACTTAGACAACTTCACCACAGCCATGAGCCAAGTGTTCGACGACCCTAACCGCTGTGCGACGGCCGAAGCTAGGCTGCACAGTCTACGGCAGGGAAGACGCTCTGTAGCCAGTATTCCTCAGAGTTCCGCCGCTGGGTCACGGACACCACCTGGAACCCAGCTGCCCAGAAGAGTCAATTTCGCCGTGGACTCTCCGAACCTATAAAGGATGAGCTCGCCAGGGTAGACGCCCCAGACGATCTGGATGATTTCGTCCAACTATGCATCCGGATTGACCGGAGACTGGCAGAAAGAAGGAGAGAAAGACTCTGGTCCCTAGATAACAGGCCCGTGTACCCTTTCACTCCAACGACTCAGCCGGCTCACCAATCCTCCACCGAGCCCATGCAGGTCGACGCACTGCGCAAGACTCTATCGGCTGCTGAAAAGGAGAGACGACTATCCGCAGGCCTTTGTCTTTACTGTGGCGAGCCAGGGCACTTCGCTATTAGGTGCCCCAATAAGACTCGCCGAACCATCGCTGTAACAGAATTACGGGAGTTACAAAAGGCCACAACCTCATCCTTGGCCTCTGAAACCATAGACACTACAGGTACCGGGTCCCACTTCATTGTATCCATCCTTATCACCATTGGGGAACGACAGCTTCCCTGCTCTGCAATGCTTGACTCGGGGCCGGCGGAAATTTCATGGACTTGACCTTCGCCCATGAGAACAACATACCACTGGTAACCAGGGCAGCCCCTTCGATCTGGAAACCGTCGATGGGACCCCGCTCTCTTCTGGGCCGGTTACGCACCAAACCGCTGACCTTCAACTCTTCATCAAACCCGATCATCAGGAGACCATTCACTTCTCCTGATCGCCTCCCCAAAGTTCCCGGTGATCCTGGGCATTCCATGGTTGGCCACCCACAACCCCTCGGTGGATTGGGGAACCCGCTGCTTACGGTTTCCGTCTGAGTTTTGTTCGCTCAATTGCTCCCACAAACCTGTCCTTCCATCCGAAGACACGACTATCTCTGAAGTATCCATCAGGAATCTACTACCCCCTCAATACCGTGAGTTCCAAGATGTCTGCGACAAGAAAACGCAGACAAGCTGCCGCCACACCGACCCTACGACTGCCCAATAGAACTGTTGCCCGGGGCGAAATACCCTTTGGCAGTATCTATTCCCTCTCAGAGCCTGAACTCAAGGCTCTGAAAGAATACCTGGACGAGGACCTAAAGAAAGGGTTCATCCGGCCCTCTACCTCCCCAGCAGGAGCCCCCTTTTTCTTTGTGGAGAAAAAGACTCATCCTTGCGTCCCTGCATTGACTACAGGAAGCTAAACGACATAACCGTTAAGAACCGGTACCCGCTCCCGCTGATTTCTGAACTCCTCGAGAGACTCCGGGTAGCGAAAATCTTCACCAAACTTGACCTTCGAGGGGCCTACAACCTTGTCGAATCCGCCCTGGGGACGAATGGAAGACCGCCTTCCGGACACGTTATGGTCACTTCGAGTACCTGGTCATGCCTTTCGGACTTTGTAATGCTCCCGCCACCTTCCAGCACTTTATTAATGATGTCCTCAGGGACATGCTGGATCTGTTTGTAGTCGTTTACCTGGACGACATCTTGATCTTCTCAGAAGACCTCGAACAGCACCGCGAACATGTCCGCAGGGTATTGCAGAGACTCCGCCAGAACTCTCTTTATATCAAACTCGAGAAATGTGAGTTTGAGCGAACCACCACTCAGTTCCTCGGGTACATCATCTCCCCAGAGGGCCTAAGTATGGACCCAGGGAAGGTCCAAGCCGTGTTGGACTGGCCCATTCCAAGAAACGTGAAGGAGGTACAAAGATTTATTGGCTTCGCCAACTTCTATCGGAAGTTTATCCGGGACTTCTCCAAGGTCATCGCACCGATCACCCAACTCACCAAAAGGCAGTCCCCTTCTCCTGGACACCCGAGGCCCAGGAGGCCTTCACGAGTTGAAACTCCTCTTCACTTCTGCTCCAATCCTAGTCCACCCGAACCCCGAGTTGCCTTTTACTATCGAAGTGGATGCATCTGACTCCGCGGTAGGGGCAGTTCTGTCACAACGGACAGGGGAGAAGATGCTACTACACCCGTGCGCATATTTCTCTCGCCAAATGTCCCCCTCCGAGAAGAACTACGACATCGGTAACAAAGAACTACTGGCGATCAAGGAAGCCTTCTCCGAGTGGAGACACCTGCTGGAGGGAGCTGCCAACCCTATAATCGTACTAACCGACCACAAAAACCTCGAGTTCATCCGCAGCGCTAAGAGACTCACAGCCAGACAGGCCAGATGGAGCCTATTCTTTTCCCGCTTCAACTTTCTCATCACATATCGCCCCGGATCAAAAAACGGCAAGGCTGACGCCCTCTCCAGAATGTTTTCGGAGCCCTCACAGAGTAATAAGGGCCAAGACAACATCCTATCCGAGAAAAGTGTTGTGGGGGCCACCTACTCTAAAGAACTCCTGGTCACAATCAAAGAAGGATACGAAAATGACCCCTTCCTCACCCACCCCACAAGGAATGTCAGCCTCACGTTTAAAAATGGTCATTGGTTTCATCAGGACCTACAACTTTATGTACCAGAAATCGCACGACTCGAAGTGTTCAAACTTAACCATGACTCCAAGCTGGCCGGCCATCTGGGCACAAGAAAGACCCAGGAGCTTCTCTCACGCTCCTTCTGGTGGCCAACATACAAGGAGGACACCAAGAAGTACATCTCCTCGTGCACGGTCTGTGCCCGCAATAAGACTCCTCGTTCCTCTCCCGTGGGTCTGTTACAACCCCTCCCAATTCCCTCCCGCCCCTGGGGCTCGATCTCCATGGACTTTGTGGTAGACCTTCCTCCTTCAAAGGGATGAACACCATCCTGGTCGTGGTCGACCGCCTCACCAAAATGGCCCATTTCATCCCCTACAAGGGCCTACCCACGGCCAAACAGACGGCTGATCTTGTCCTCAAAGAGGTCTTCAGGCTGCATGGGATTCCGGACGACGTGGTCTCAGACCGAGGTGTACAATTTACCTCAAAGTTCTGGAAGGACTTCTGCCTGGCGCTCGGGGTTAAAGTGAACCTTTCCTCCGCTTTCCACCCTCAGTCAAGCGGGCAGACGGAGAGAACTAACCAGACCTTAGAGCAGTACCTACGCTGTTTCAGCTCCCACCTGCAGGATGACTGGCTTGACCATCTCCCCACAGCCGAGTTCGCCTACAACAATGCTGAGCACAGCTCAACCAAGCAAAGCCCTTTCTTTGCTAACACAGGCTCGCACCCCGTGTTCATTCCCCACCTGCCCGTTGCCTCCACCCTCCCAGCAGTGGCCGAGCGCCTAACAACTCTACAGGAGGCACAAAAGGACATAATAGACAACCTCCAGCTCGCCCAGAGGCGCTTTAAACAGGGAGCAGACAGGCGCCGCAAACCCACCCGGGCTTCCATGTAGGAGACAAGGTATGGCTGTCCACCAGGAACCTCAGACTGAAGGTCCCCTCCAAAAGTTAGCCCCAAAATACATGGGTCCGTTCCAGGTCACCGCACAAATCAATGAGGTCACGTTCGGCTTGACCTTCCGGATTCCATTAGGGTGCACCCTGTCTTCCATTGCTCCCTCCTCAAGCCATACGTGGAGAATACCTTCACTGGCCGCCACTCGCCCCCTCCACCACCCGTGAGGGTACAAGGTGAGGAAGAGTTCGTTGTCGAGAAGATCCTCGACTCCAGGATCCACCGAGGAAAATTGCAATATTTAATTGGGTGGGAGGGCTACCCTCCCGAGGATAACTCCTGGGAGCCTGAAGAAAATGTTCATGCCCCCAGACTTGTCAGGGAGTTCCACCTGAGTCACCCAGATAAGCCTTCCCCTGCGGTGCCCGGAGGTCACCTTGGAAGGGGGGGAGTACTGTCAGGACTCGAACCCGTGGCTGGTCATGTCCCAGACGGTAGCTCTACCCACTAGGCTACCGTCTCTCCTTGGACTATTCTCTAGCTAACTTCTAACTTCTACTACCTCTCTTGTCCTTGCCTTGTCCTGCTGATTATCCCAATCTCTTGCACCTGCTACTTCCCTATAAAACCCAGCCCTTGAACCCAGTCCTTTGCTGGTTATTGTGCCTCCAAGCCTGTAGCAAGCTTCCTCTCTGCTCCTCCACGACTACTGCTGACCTCGCCGAACTGCCGCCTGCATTGACCCTTTGCCTTCCACCGACCACGCCTCTGTCTACTCCTGCTGTTACCTCGCTGCCATCTCTACTGCCGACCCGGACTGATCGACCACGCTACCTGCTTCCTGCTTCTGTGGGTCTTTGCCACTGGACTCCAACCACCAGCCGGCTGTCCTCTGACTCAGGTGAGCCAAGGACCGTTACACTGAGTTTGAAGTTTTTGGTTTTCTATAGATATGAGCACTTTTGCCGACGGTTAACTGTCCAGCGAGTTCTACATGTATAGTTTCCCCTTGCCAAATGTGCCCCCATCTGATTGTCCATCTCAGATCCATGTGATATGTTTCTGCAAAGAAAAACGCAGCAATACCGCATGGTAAGAAACCGATAGAGATGCGATAATCCAATTGAATGTGAATTTTTTTCCGTGTCTATAACTTTGAAGGTGTCCCCATGTAACTTTGGATGTATATGCTCCGATTCCGCCTATAGACAGGTAATCCATGACAGAGATTGGTTTTTACCCTGGCCCTTTAAATCAGAGTCAGGAATGGGGGCATGTTTAACCACTGAGGAAGGGACCATCAGTTATCCCCGAAACGCGTATGGTACAAGTCCCCCACACTTTGGATGTCGTTCTGATTAACGATGCACCCAGGCAGTAGTGGAGTGACCCTGTGAACTTACCGGCATATCTTTTCCGCTCGAGTGTGCGATCGGTGGGCGGACCTTCCTACACACGTGGGCTGACATCGTTTGGCGTGGTGAGCCGGGAACCAGGGAGCCCTTGATACCGGGACCCGAAGGAGGATTCCTGCTTAGAGGGCAATACGATCCACGCAATCTTCCTGGTAAGACGTTTCCTTGCTATCGGCCTCGCGATCGCAGTAGTGTTCTTCACAGCGGGACGCCGCTGTATTACAGTAGGAGCGGGACGCCGCTCCATATTGGGACCTTTTATAGGAGCTCATTTAGGGGACATCTACAGACTTACCAGCAGCGACTGGTGGATGCTCATTATTTTAGAAACTTTGTTGCAACGGACATTTTTATGGTGATACATTTCAATCAAGTATTATTCACCTCAGCACAATCAGCGCTTTATTTGATGATCTTTGTTATTTTGCACATGTGTGTTCTCACAGAATTCAAGTTTTTTGGCACTTTACTAGCGACTTTGCGCTAATACACTATTGCACTTTATTAATGTATGGGATAATCTACTTTTTTTATCTATTCTAAATAAATCTGCTTCATATGATATCCATTTGTTAAGGAGAGTGCCCTACTATTTATATACTATTATAGCCCTTTTTTACAGTTGGGTGAAACTGTTTGTGGGTGCACCTCCAGTGGCATCAACTCATTCTAGTGCGACATTTTATTCCTTATATTCCTACCCTGTATTTCAGTCATTTTACGTAATCTTTTGAACTCCGCATTTACATAGTTGGTTGTAAACACACAGGTTTTGTGGTAGATAGCACATTTGCAGTGTACGCTGTATTTCTGACTGTCAAATTAAATCGTTAACTTCTGCTTTTACATTGTTGGTTTGAAAAATCTAATTTTTGATAGGGAAGTTATTGTATTGAATTGTTCCATTACACTGTTGTATGACCTAAATAATTTTATTATGTTTATGGAATGGGCACTGCCCCACTGTTAGTGAACTTAATTGTTGTCTATCGGCAGTTAAATTGACACCAGAGATAAACCATCTTTCAGCTTGGTGGGTGAACGCAAATAATGAGGAGAACATCAAATAAGGGATGTGGGCAAGGTCGTGGTGGTGTTGGTGGAGCTCCTGTTGCTGGGAGAGGACGTGGCCGTTCAGTGCAAACTACAGGTCCAAGTGAAACACCTTCCTCAGGTGTGAGTAGGCGACAGAACCTGCAGTTTTTTTTGGTAGGCCCGAATGCCGCTCTACGTATGGTGAGGCCAGAACAAGTACAGGCGCTAGTAGATTGGGTGGCTGACAGTGGCGCCAGTCTCTTACTGCTGAAAGCTCAGAGTTGGCACCTGCAGCCCATGCCCATCAGTCTTTCACCTCACCCCCTTACAAATCAGCCAAGAAATCTGATCCCCAAGTCATGCAGCAGTCTCTTATGCTTTTTGATGACTCGGCTGGCAGGATTTCCCAGGGCCATAACCATAGCCCTGTCCCAGAAGTTGAAGAGATTGAGTGCACGGATGTCCAACCACTTAGGTTTGAGGATGAGTACATGGGAAGACCACCGCAGCACGTCTTTCTGTGGTGTGCAGACCGACAAAGAGGGCAGGGGTGAAGACTGGGTGGAAGATGATGTTGAGAACAATAAGGTCCTACACCCAAAATATACCACTTAAATCCATGTTATTTATGGGTGGTGGAAAAATCATATTTTTTAAGGTCAGGAATTTCCTTTGCGGCCTGCGATGCATATGTGCCGGGGACAATAATATAGTTAATCCGTCTGAAATTTCAGGGGTTGACATATTCCAATTTTTTGCTGTCATGTAACCCTGCACTGCATAAAATCTTCCTTTAAATTGTTGGGTGCAAAATTACCATTTTTGTCGGGTACAAATCTCTGCTCTGCATAGGTGACAGTGACCGAAAATGCGGAAAATCTTCTTTTAACTTGTTGGGTGAAATATTACCATTTTTGCCGGGTACAAACCCTTGCTCTGCATAGGTGACAGGGACTAAAAATTTTAAAGATCTTCTTTTAAGTTGTTGGGTGCAATATTACTGTTTTTGCCGTGAATAAACCCCTCCTCTGGCTGGGTGACAGGGGCCTACATTTAAAAAAATCATCTGCTCCATTGGTGGGTGACTGTCACCGCCGGTTCTGGGAGACAGTCGGTCAGAGGTTCCTCCCTGTATTGTGTATGACGTTCTTTGTTTTGGTTTCACTTTGCTCAGTTCCTTTCTCTCCCTCAGCTGCCTCTTATATTGATTAATTGGTTTCCTTTATATTCCCTCCCTTACTGCTTCTCCGTGCAGTTTATATTACTTCCTGGATGAAGCATGTGCTGCTGTAGGCTGTAGTTGTTTTGCTCTAAGATAAGTGCATTCCGTTTACTTTGTGTTTTGTTTGCTGGCTTGAGTCTAGGTGACCCTGACTCCTTCTGTATTTTGTGCAGGGAGCCGGTGGCCCTTCCCCTCACTACTATAGGGAATTCAGGTGTCATTCAGTTATAGGTATGAGGGAATGTATCTGTCTACCACCGGGACTTGTACATGTGCACAGTAGTTTGGGAGAGTTCTTAGGGATTTATAGGGCCCTCCTATGTTTTCCTAAGTTTGAGATCAAGCCAGTCTGTCGTTATTTATCAGTTCCTGCTAACTGTACTCCATCCATGACAGTGACATGAACCCCATTTTGAAGTGAATTAACCCATCCTTTGCCTGGGTCCCAGGGGCCTACATTTCTAAAAAATCACCCGTTCCATTGGTGGGTGACATAAACCCCGTTTTGCTATGAATTAACCCCTTCTTGGCCTGGGTGCCAGGGGCCTACATTTCTAAAAATCGCCTGTTCCAATGGGTGGTGACATAAACCCCATTTTGCCGTGAATAAACTCCTCCTCTGCCCGGGTGCCAGGGGCCTACATTTTGCTGCCTTTTGCAGCCCTTTCCAGGACTTTTTTTTACAGCCATTTTAGTGCCCAAAAGTTCGGGTCCCCATTGACTTCAATGGGGTTTGGGTCCGGGGTCAAATCTGAGTTAAGTTCGGATCCCGAACCCAAACTTTTTTATGAAGTTTGGCCGAACCCGTCGAACCCGAACTTCAAGGTGTCCGCTCAACTCTACTTGTTACCATTCCTAGCATATCAGCTTAAGAAAGTACTTGCATTACCTATGTAATAACAATTCTGTAGCGTCTTTTCATATAACTCTATGTTGTTCTGTTCCATTTTTGTTCATACTAAAAGTTTACTAATGATTTTCCAACTGTGTTACCAGTTTGCCTGACACTGACAGCACTGATTGGATACCCATTTAGTTGGCAAATCAGTAGTAAACATCATCTAGGAGACAACTGGGCATTGATTGACAGCAATCTCTAATCAAAGTCATGCGGGGATAGCTGTCAATCACTGAATAGGACCATCAACGTGACTTCTAAATCAAAAAGAGCAGAGACTTAAATGAATATATCACAAGTTTCATTTAATCTTTTCTCATAAAGCTATCAATCTGTTCAGCTCGTATGCTCTGTAAGATGTTGCCTGCAGATTCCAGTGCATATTCATGGTGACGGGTTCACTTTAACCCTGGGAACACACTTCGCGTGTTCCCAGGGCGCGCCTATGATGCGCGCTTCTGCCGAGAAGTGGCTGTTTTATGGAAGCGCGCATCATATGCGCGCTCCCATAATAGAATATGGGTTGGATCGCGCGTGCTGCCGCGCGATAGTCACGGCAGCCGACGCGATCGCGTAGGGTGTTTTACAGCGCGGTCGTCCGCGCTGTAAAACGCCGACATGTGAACCATGCACATAGGGATGCATGGCTTTTCACATGTTGAGCATTTTTCAGCGCATATGAACGCGCTGAAAAACGCTCAGGTGCGTTCCCAGGGTCAAGCTTATGTTCGTTCACCTGGCCCACATTTACTAATTTCAGTGCACCTAGACACTGTTGTAAATTGAAAAAAAAAAAAAAAAAAAACAGCTTGTCCTGCATTTCATACCATATTACCCATAGACTTTCAGCTCACAATTTTTTTAGCAAAAATACACCAAAAATTATATGATCAAAAAGCTACAAAAATGCAGAAATTGATGAAAAACGAAATACCTATATTTAAATCCACACTGATAGTCCAGGGCTGCATTCATATTTTTGCAGATGTGGATTTGAAATCTTTCATCTCTTTCTTTTTTTTTTTATGTTTGTTCTGTGATTTACATTCTGAAAGATGTCATCTTTTTACAGTGGACATCATATACTTATCTTATAGATCATTTTGAAGAAGTCTTCAACCCGTAGGATACCAGCGTACATGTAAACTGGGACAGAATTCCCAGCACCGTTCAGCTACGGCACTCAGATCAGCTGCAGGGGTGCGGTAGTCACTGATAGCCGGACCCTTACTGTATATGCTAGCATCGGTGAAAACACAGATGCCGGCGCATTAACCCTTGCACTGCCGCGGTCAGCGCTGACCACGGCACGTGCAGTATACTGCCGGGTGCGAGGTGTCTATCGGGTCCCCACGCTGCTGTGACGGAGACCCGGTGGCAGGGATGTCAGCCCGCTGCCTTGCTTAGGCATCGTGGCTGCCTTCCATGAGAGCCTGTGTGATCCAGCACCCTGGAACTCACAGGCAGGAAGCTGTAAGCGTATTACAGTGAGCAATACATTTACAGCCAATGCATTACAATGCATTGTAAAGGGGATCATACCCGCAAAGGTAGAAGTCCCAGAATGGGACAAAAAATAAAGTGAAAAAAGAAGTTAAAAAAACTAAGTTTTACAAAAAATAAAAGTTTCAATTTAAAAAAAAGCGTCCTTTTCCCAAAATAAAGAAACAAAATTGTAATAGGAAAAAAAATAAAAGTAGACATATTAGGTATCGCTGCATCTGTATCGACCGGCTCTGTAAAAATATTACATGATCCACCCCATCAGGTGAACGCCGTGAAAAATAAAAACTCAAAAAAGTTATCTGGTCACTTTGCCTAAAAAAAAAGTGTAATACTATGGCCTCATGCACACGACAGTATGTGTTTTGCGGTCTGCAAATTGCGGATCCCCCAAAAAAATCAGATGAGCCCCTACCTAAGACAATCATCCAAAAAATAAAAAAAATAGGGCTCTAAGAATATGGCAACACAAAAACAAGATTTTATTCTGTTCAAAAATGATTTCACTGTGTAAAACTTTGCGTCTGTAACAACCTGCTCTATAAAAATATCACATTATATGCCTCCTCAGGTGAATGCTGTAAAAAAAAAATATATATATATATGCCTAAACAGCCATTTTTGTTTTCACCTTGCCTCACAAAAAGTTTAATACTAAGCATTCAAAAAGTCTTATGTACCCCAAAATGGTACCAATCAAACCATAACCTCATCCTTCAAAAAATTAGTCTCCACATAAGACAATCACTTTATTACAATTACAAATTATGGGGTGCTTTTTCTCCTGTTATCCCTTGTGAAAATGAAAAATTTGGGGCTAAAGCAACATTTTATTAGAAGAAACAACACTTAGGGGGTCAAAGTGCTCAGTACCCCCCTTAATATATTATGTAAGGGGTGTAGTTTCCAAAATGGGGTTTTGAGGGTTTCCACTGTAGGGGTACATCAGGGTCTCTTCAAAAATACAAAATGGTTCCTAAAAACCATTCTAGCGAAATATGCCTCCAAAATCCATATGGTGCTCCTATCCTTCTGACCTCTGCCACATTCCAATAGAGCAGTTTACCACCACATATTGGATATTTCTGTAAACTGCAGAATCAGAGTAATATATATTGAGGTTTATTTTGCTGTTAACCCTTGCTGTGTTGCAAGAAAAAAGAGATTAACATAAAAAATCTACCAAAAAAGTGAAATTTAGAAATTTAGAAATTTGTCCTTCATTCTCCTTCAATTCTTGTGGAACACCTCAAGGGTTAACATCAGTTTTGAATAATTTGTGTGGTGTAGATTCTAATATGGGGTCATTTATGGGTGGTTTACTTAACGTAAGCCCCTCAAAACTGAATTGGTGCTTAAAAAAATGGTTTTGGAAATTTTGTTGAAAATTTAAAAAATAGCTTCTAAACTTCTAAGTAGAGATAAGCGAATTTCCCCTAAATAAGATTCGCCGGTTCGACGAATTTTTGGGGACAAATTAGGTTCAGTCCGGATTTATTCGCTCTGAATCCCGTTAAAGTTTCCTGGCTTCGGAAAGCCTTTATAATGGTGTAGAACACTGTGCCTTGCAGTAACACAAATAGAGAGTCTGCTCTGGTAGTGAAATAATACCGTGAGTCCGTATGACATGCAGATGACAGACATCGCTCTTGAAATCACTGCACACTTCACTTATTTGGGCAGTCACAGGGCCAAAACTGACCAAATAACTTAAGTGTGAACTCAGCCTTACAGGTCAATGTTAACGTCAAGAAGAAGCACACTCCTTTTACACCGTCATCAGTTGATTTAACATAGATGTCTACAGAACCTGTTTTATTAAATACTTATACAAGTAGAGCCCCCCAACAGAGTGCAGAGGGTGTCAGAAGTAAGTTTGTGTTGACATCACTGATTATTTTACCCTTTTACTGATCCGTCAAAATAATAACCCCAAAAAAACGGATTCTGTCTGTTGAGCATCCGCATTCACTCGGTCAGCATTTGGTCAGTAATCCATCAGTATTGCTAATTCAACATAAAAAGACAGGAGTGGATCGAAAACAGAGATGACACGTGAATGGAATATTTGCATGTCTTCTATGTTTCGTACCCATTCATGCTTTTGGTTACCAAATCAGAAGCCAATTCTGATGGGACCATACAGGCCTTACAGCTGCTACACAGACAGGATCAGTTGTGCATCTCACTTTTCCTTCCTTCTGACAGATCAGAAGAAGTGTCAAATAAATGATGATGTCAGCCAGGCCGAAAGGCAAAATAGTGGCCCAGTCATGAAGTGGGGAGGGTGGGAACAGTATCAGAAGTCCAAACAGTGGCCCTATGACATAGTGTTGAGGTGGAAGCAGCATGAGGAGGCCACAGAGTGGCACAATGACAGTGTGGAGATGGCAGCAGCAGCTTCAGGAGGAGGCCACCGAATGGCACAATGACAGTGTGGAGATAGCATCTCGAGGCCACAGATTGGCAAGGTGACATAGTGTGGAGGTGGCAGCAGCATGAGGAGGCCACAGAGAGGCACAATGACAGAGTCTGGAAGTGGCAGTAGCATAAGCAGACTACAGAGTGGCCCAATGACAGAGTCTGGAGGTGGCAGCAGCCTCAGGAGGCCGCAGAGTGGCACAATGACAGAGTTTGGAGGTGGCAGCAGCATGACAAGACCACAGAGTGGCCCAATGACAGAGTCTGAAGGTGGAGACAGCATCAGGAGGCCACAGAGTGGCAAGTTGACATACTGTGGAGGTACATGGCAATACCAGTACCCTCTGAAGATGGTGGGTAAAAGAAGGAGCACTTGGCATCAGATGTGTGGCATCAGGTGGGTGACAACATCAGAATAGTAGCTGAGGCAGGTAGCCAGAAGAAACCGGTTTCTTTTGTAAAAGTGTTAGTGTGGCACCATGGATGGTCTAGTCTGATGTATGAGGCATGGGTGTGTGGAAATTATGGCTGATCCATGCCCTATTCATCTTGACAAAGGTCAGTCTCTCCACATTTTGGGTGGGCTGGCGAGTTACTCTTGGGGTAACTATGGCCCCCGCCGCACTAAACACCAGCTCTGATGCCACACTACTGGCCACGCAGGACATGTTTTCCAGGGCAAACTCTGCTAGTTGCAGCCACAAATCTAGTTTAGCTACCCAGTAGTCCAGTGGATCTTCAATGTGGGGTGACAGGGTGCAGTCCAAATATGCCACCACCTGCTGGTTCAGGTCCTGCTCCAGGTCTACCTGCTGCTGCTGGTGAGTAGTTTGTTCACTATGCCGGTGAAGAAAGCTACTCATCAGCAACTGTAGACTCAGGCTGCTGCTGATGGAGCTGGTACTGCTCTTGCCACCCCACCTGTCCCCAGAAGCCATGGCAGTGGAACGTGAGCGCAGAGGCCCCCCCCCCCTGGTCAGACCTACAAGAGGATGGACAATGGCGCAGATAGTCAGTGGCCAACTGACTATATTGTACGTCTCTGAAGTAGTTCAGTTTGTACTCCCTCTCGGTGGGTGTAAAAAACGGCCCCCATTCTGGACCGGTATCGAGGGTCCAACAAGGCGGAGAGCCAGAAGTCATTCCTCTGCCGAATGGTGACAATTTGGCTGTCACTACGCAAACAAGTTAACATGTATCGGGCCATTTGTACAAGTGACTCGGAAGGACTCTCTGTCTCCATCTGCACTGCATACTGCCACGGTGTGTCTGGATCCTCTGCCTCCTCTTCCTCATCACCCTGTAGCTCCTCTGACTGCTCCTGCTCCTCCTCTCCAGTCACCTGTGTAAAAAAAACACCCATTTCGCTATACATTGCTTGTGCTCCAATGTCCTCCTCCTCCTCCAGTTCAACCTCCACAGGGCTCATGTGGCCGTGAGATCTAGGTGCAACGCCTCCAGTCCCCTGACCAGACAGATTTACCAGCATCTGTTCCAGGACATTAAGCAGTGGAATAATGTTGTTCATGCCGTAGTCCTGGCGACTGACAAATAACGTGGTGTCCTCAAAGGGCCTGAGAAAACGGCAGGTGTCACGCATGAGCTTCCACTGGCTGACATCGAGGTTACAGAGGGGAGTACTCCTGTCCACTTGGATTATCAAGAAATCGTTCATGGCCTTTATCTGTTCATATAGTCGGCCCAACATATGGAGGGTGGAATTCCAAAGGGTGGAAACGTCGCATATTAGCCTATGTTGGGGGATGCCGTTCTGCTGCTGCAGCTCAAGGAGGGTGTACTTTGCGGTGTATGAGTGGCTGAAGTGCATGAAAAGTTTCCACGCCCCCTGCACTGATCACATGATGGTGACGTCACCCCAGGTCTTTCGGCTTTTCCAAAGTTCGGGTTCGTGGAAGCCGCCCCTTATGGATTCCATATGCTGGGATAGTCCGCGGTAGTGGAATCCATAACGGGATGCGGCGATTACCCCAACCCGAATGCCGAACTGATTTTTGAAGTTCGCTCATCTCTAGTTGTAACGCATCCTGCCACGCCGTATGCTGATTTCTCCAATCCAGAAGGCGGCTAGACTGGCTGGGTTCAGCAGTGGCTCTGTTATCCTCCTTTTGTCTGCCAAGAGGCATGGTTACCGTGGATCGCACAACCCATACATGATCAGCGCAACACACACAAGCCATGCTCCAGCCATCGGCAGCACCCAGCTGTCCTCTGCCCATCAGAGCACAGAAGCCAGTGAGGAACCAGCTTGCCTTGGCCCGGGTGTGGAAGTGTCCCCTTCTCTGCCGCCGGGATCAGTTCCGTGTTTCAATCGGTGATGAGTCAGTCACTGTCCCCGGCTGCTGGCGGGGTTCACTTCGGCTACCTCCAGTGCGCAGCCTGGATCATCGCAGGTCAGGATATGGAATAAGCCTTTCGCTGCAATGCTTGGTTACAGACGGGGGGGTAGTGTCACACAGCCCGGGCCAGACATCGCCAGGATGGGGCTGACACTCACCGGGGAGCACCGACACCGTCATCTAGCAGATCATTTGTAGTCTGTTCTGAAGCCACCATGTGCTCTCAAGTTACATAGAACTTCAGGAAAACTTACCCCACAAAACTGATGAAGCTCTGAAATAATCAGTCAATAGTATACATGATTTTAAAGATTCATGTGTATGGAAATATAGCAATAAATTAATAAATAAATGCACTAAAAATTCAAGCATACATAAATTAAATAATTTATAAATATATGATTACACAAATTCATCAATATATAAATATATCAACAAAGCTATAAATAAATACATATACAAATTCATCCATAAATACATAAATTGATCTATAAAAACATGATTACAAATGAATATAGAAATAGTTCAATACATAAAAAATACATTAAAGCTTTCACGCACAAATAAATAAATAAGTAATGTAAGGGATCGTCTCTTATTCGGGGGTCTTTCTCACAGAATTATCTTCACGAACACCGGGTTTCAGGTCCAAACAGTGCAATTTATTTGACACTCTTCAAACACCGCATGGCATAAAACAAAAGCCTGCCCGTCTGGGCTCTACCTAAACATAATAAACGTCGTATCCCTAACTCGGCTATATGATAGCGTTCACACATGGAACCAGGTGCGGCTTACCCCAGCCATACAATACTCCAGCCCTCAGGCTGTAACGAGTGCAGTACCTTTAGACGGGGGTTGTGGTCTAGCAGTCCTCCCGACTCTGACCTTTCAACGCTTGTTCCCGGGCATCACCCAGTCCCCCAAAGTCCAGGCTATTGCGTAGCCTCTTGGCTCCTCAGCCTTGCCTTGCTGAGACCACACTGACAGAGCTTCAGCAGGCCTCTGTCTGCACACTCTCCAGAGTGAGAGACCCCACCCATGTCCAACAAGAGGATTAAATAGCATCCCTGGACATGGGCATTGTCCAAAATCCCGGACTGGAGCATGGGGAACAGGCACCCACCCAGCAGATTGCCTGTTCCCAGTAAAAGCCCGCCCTGGACTAGCTGGAGCCAGCTAAGCTAGTTATCTTGGTGTCCACCAACTAACTTAGTGGCCACCTATATGTAGGGCCTTTACTCCACCACGGCCGGGCCCCTTGGTGACACGCTCCTGGTGCAAACAACACACCTTTTCCATGCTTTCCCGGTACTTTACTACACCCTCCCTATTCACATTGCCACAGTAAATACATAGAAAGATTAAAAAAACAACAGTATTGGAGGGAGAGACACAGAGAGGGATGGACAATTGACCCTTCAGCGCCCTGAACTGACTGCGGGGGCCAAGAAGTCACCGCAGATCCAGGACTCATTCATTTTAATGAAGGTCAGTCTATCCACGGAGTCTGTGGATAGACGGGTCTGCTTGTTGGTCCCCACCCCACCTGCCGCTCTGAATGTCCGCTCAGATAGAACACTGGATGGGGGGCAAGACAGTACCTCTAGCTCATACTGAGCGAGCTAATGGCAGATGTCCAGCCTGGCTGGCAACCCAGTTCTCCATGGGGTCGTTGGTGCTCATGCTGCCGGAAGTACCAACGGACCCCATGTAAGCAGCCACCATGTGGACCAGCTGCTGTTGGTGACTGCTGCTGCTGCTACTGGGTCGCACAGGCTGGTAGAACTGCCTCATCTCACCCATAAGAACACTGGCTAGGCTGGAGCTACTGGGGTCAGCCACTGGCTGGGTGAGATGAGCGTGAAGAAGAGGGTTGGCCTCCTCCAGCCGGCGGATAAGACTGACCCACAGTTGTTCAATACAGGCATCCTGCCGCCTGGCTGGGATGAACTGCTCCAGTTCCCCCTTGCAGGAAGGGTCGAAAAGGGTGGCCAACCAAAACTCATCCCTTTTCTTAATTTGCCTAATCCGGAGGTCCCTCTAGAGGCAGCACAGCATGTGGGCAGCCGTAGGGAAGAGGAAAGCCCGCTGTGACTCTTCTTGGCTGCCTGGGACCATGACCTCTTGGTCCTCCTGCTCCTGCTGCTGCAACCCCGTGTTGCCTCTTCTTGCTCCACCAAGGCACTCTCCCCAGCATCAAGCAGGCGTTCTAGTGTCCTGTCCAGCAGGAACACTATGGGGAGCACGTCATTGAGGCCGACATGTTCCCCGCTGACTAGCTTGGTTGTCTGCTCGAATGGGGCCAACACGTGTCAGACCTGGTGTATCTTCCCCCACTCCGCATTGGTGATATAGGGGAGTGGGTGTGATGGCCCGGAAGTGCCTTGGTTCAGCAGGTATTCCTTCACCGCCCGTCACTGCTCGCACAACCTCTCCAGCATGTGGAAGGTGAAGTTCCACCGCGTCACACTGTCAACAATCAGCCTGTGAGGGGGCAGGCTGTTATCCTGCTGCAGTTTGGACAGGGACGCGGAAGAGGTTGGGGAGCGTCGGAAGTGATTGTCAATCCTCTGTGCCCTTTGAACAATGTCACTCAACCTTGGATTTGTGTGTAGGAAATTTTGTACCACAAAGTAGAGGACATCTGCCATGCAGGGCACGTAAATAACACTGCCAACATCGAGGGCGGCCAGGAGGTTGCTGCCGTTGTCACAGACAACCATACCTGCCTATAACATAGTATCATATTACATAAGGCCAAAAAAAAGACATTTGTCCATACAGTTCGGCCTGTCATCCTGCAAGTTGATCCAGAGGAAGGCAAAAAAAAAACCTGTGAGGTAGAAGCCAATTTTCCCTACTTATGGGAAATAAAATTTCATTCAAGGCTCCAATCAGGCAACCAGAATAACTCTCTGGATCAATGACCCATCTCTAGTAGCTATAACCTGTAATATTATTTTACTCCAGAAATACATTCAGGCCCCTCTTGAATTCCTTTTTGCTCACTATCACCACCTCCTCAGGCAGAGAGTTCTATAGTATCACTGCTCTTACCGTAAAGAATCCTCTTCTATGTTTGTGTTTAGTGTTGAGCGAACAGTTCGCGCATCGTTCGGGTTCGTACCGAATTTTGGGGTGTCCGGGACCCGGACCCGAACCCGGACATTTTCAAAAAAGTTCGGGTTCGGGTTCGGTGTTCGTCGATTTCTTCCCGCTTTCTGAAGGGCTGCACAGCAGCCAATCAGCTAGCGTCTTACTTCTTGCCCTAAGAAGCCATCACAGCCATGCCTACTAATGGCATGGCTGTGATTGACAAGTGCAGCATGTGACCCAGCCTCTATTTAAGCTGGAGTCACGTAGCGCCCGCACGTCACACTGCTCTGACTAGTGTAGGGAGAGGATGCAGCTTCTGTGAGGGCGAGATAGGCAGGGAAAAGTCAGCAACAGCACCTAATGAACGGATCGATCTGCAGCTGAGAATCAGTGAACTTCTGCTATTTACTTGATTGCTGGTTTTTGGCTGCACAGAGCGTTTTTCTGTCACTTATTTTCTGGGTTGATCGGCGGCCATTTTGTGACTTGTGGTGCTCCAGAACAAGCTGCCACACATCCATCAATGCTTCAATACTATTTTTTTTTTGCTATATCCTCCATCAGGGGCTTGGCTGTGCTAATTGTCACCCCTAGAAACTCAGGATAGCAATTTCTATATTTTATTAAGGGGTTAAATACAATTGCCCAAATACCAATCCCCTAAATCTGGTGTTCCAGCTTTGGCTAGACAAGCATAATACTGTCTGCTGTCTGGCAAAGGATAGATTATTTTCTGGGGTGAAATTCAATTGGCAAAATAGCAAAACCATACATCAGTGGTTTCAGCAGTGGCTGGCAAAATATAATAGTGTCCGCCAAAACAGATATTTTGGTTTGGGGTTAAATTCAATTGCCAAAATAGCAATACCATACATCAGTGGTTTCAGCAGTGGCTGGCAAAATATATTAGTGTTTCCTCCAAAACATATATTTTGTTCTGGGGTGAAATTCACTTGCCAAAATAGCAACACCCTAAATCTGGTGTCACAGCTGTGCCTGGCAAACTATATTAGTATCCGCAAAAACATATATTTTCTTCTGGGGTGAAATTCACTTGCCAAAATAGCAACACCCTAAATCTGGTGTCACAGCTGTGCCTGGCAAACTATATTAGTATCCGCAAAAACATATATTTTGTTCTGGGGTTAAATTCACTTGCCAAAATAGCAATCCACTAAATCTGGTGTCACAGCTGAGCCTGGCAAACTATATTATTATCCGCAAAAACATATATTTTGTTCTGGGGTGAAATTCACTTGCCAAAATAGCAATCCACTAAATCTGGTGTCACAGCTGAGCCTGGCAAACTATATTATTATCCGCAAAAACATATATTTTGTTCTGGGGTGAAATTCACTTGCCAAAATAGCAATCACTCTAAATCTGGTGTCACAGCTGAGCCTGGCAAACTATATTAGTATCCGCAAAAACATATATTTTCTTCTGGGGTGAAATTCACTTGCCAAAATAGCAACACCCTAAATCTGGTGTCACAGCTGAGCCTGGCAAACTATATTAGTATCCGCAAAAACATATATTTTCTTCTGGGGTGAAATTCACTTGCCAAAATAGCAATCCACTAAATCTGGTGTCACAGCTGAGCCTGGCAAACTATATTAGTATCCGCAAAAACATATATTTTCTTCTGGGGTGAAATTCACTTGCCAAAATAGCAATCCACTAAATCTGGTGTCACAGCTGAGCCTGGCAAACTATATTAGTATCCGCAAAAACATATATTTTGTTCTGGGGTGAAATTCACTTGCCAAAATAGCAATCCACTAAATCTGGTGTCACAGCTGAGCCTGGCAAACTATATTATTATCCGCAAAAACATATATTTTGTTCTGGGGTGAAATTCACTTGCCAAAATAGCAATCCTCTAAATCTGGTGTCACAGCTGAGCCTGGCAAACTATATTAGTATCCGCAAAAACATATATTTTCTTCTGGGGTGAAATTCACTTGCCAAAATAGCAACACCCTAAATCTGGTGTCACAGCTGAGCCTGGCAAACTATATTAGTATCCGCAAAAACATATATTTTCTTCTGGGGTGAAATTCACTTGCCAAAATAGCAATCCTCTAAATCTGGTGTCACAGCTGAGCCTGGCAAACTATATTAGTATCCGCAAAAACATATATTTTCTTCTGGGGTGAAATTCACTTGCCAAAATAGCAACACCCTAAATCTGGTGTCACAGCTGAGCCTGGCAAACTATATTAGTATCCGCAAAAACATATATTTTCTTCTGGGGTGAAATTCACTTGCCAAAATAGCAATCCACTAAATCTGGTGTCACAGCTGAGCCTGGCAAACTATATTAGTATCCGCAAAAACATATATTTTGTTCTGGGGTGAAATTCACTTGCCAAAATAGCAATCCACTAAATCTGGTGTCACAGCTGAGCCTGGCAAACTATATTATTATCCGCAAAAACATATATTTTGTTCTGGGGTGAAATCACAGGGCATCATTGTTTGCCTCCTGTAGCCTCCTCCTCCTACTCGGCTTCCTCCTCCTCTGCTTCCACCAGCTCATCCAGTCAGCCACACACCTTCACCACCAACTTCAGCACAGCCCGGGGTAAACGTCAGCAGGCCATTCTGAAACTCATATGTTTGGGGGACAGGCCCCACACCGCGCAGGAGTTGTGGCGGGGTATTGAACAACAGACCGACCAGTGGTTGCTGCCGGTGGGCCTCAAGCCCGGCCTGGTGGTGTGCGATAATGGGCGAAATCTCGTCGCAGCTCTGGGACTAGCCGGTTTGACGCCTATCCCTTGCCTGGCGCATGTGCTGAATTTGGTGGTGCAGAAGTTCATTCACAACTACCCCAACATGTCAGAGCTGCTGCATAAAGTGAGGGCCGTCTGTGCGCGATTCCGGCGTTCACATCCTGCCGCTGCTCGCCTGTCTGCGCTACAGCGTAACTTCGGCCTTCCCGCTCACCGCCTCATATGCGACGTGCCCACCAGGTGGAACTCCACCTTGCACATGCTGGAGAGACTGTGCGAGCAGCAGCAGGCCATAGTGGAGTTTCAGCTGCAGCACGCACGCGTCAGTCGCACTGCGGAACAGCACCACTTCACCACCAATGATTGGGCCTCCATGCGAGACCTGTGTGCCCTGTTGCGCTGTTTCGAGTACTCCACCAACATGGCCAGTGGCGATGACATCGTTATCAGCGTTACAATACCACTTCTATGTCTCCTTGAGAAAACGCTTAGGGCGATGATGGAAGAGGAGGTGGCCCAGGAGGAGGAGGAGGAGGAGGATGAGGGGTCATTTTTAGCACTTTCAGGCCAGTCTGTTAGAAGTGGCTCAGAGGGAGGTTTTTGCAACAGCAGAGGCCAGGTACAAATGTGGCCAGCCAGGGCCCACTACTGGAGGACGAGGAGGATGAGGAGGAGGTGGAGGAGGATGAGGATGAAGCAGGTTCACAGCGGGGTGGCACCCGACACAGCTCAGGCCCATCACTGGTGCGTGGCTGGGGGGATACGGAGGACGATGACGATACGCCTCCCACAGAGGAAAGCTTGTCCTTACCTCTGGGGAGCCTGGCACACATGAGCGACTACATGCTGCAGTGCCTGCGCAACGACAGCAGAGTTGCCCACATTTTGACGTGTGCGGACTACTGGGTTGCCACCCTGCTGGATCCCCGATACAAAGACAATGTGCCCACCTTACTTCCTGCACTGGAGCGTGATAGGAAGATGCGCGAGTTCAAGCGCACGCTGGTAGAGGCGCTCCTGAGAGCATTCCCAAATGTCACAGGGGAACAGGTGGAAGCCCAAGGCGAAGGCAGAAGAGGAGCAAGAGGTCGCCAACGCAGCAGTGTCACGGCCAGCTCTTCTGAGGGCAGGGTTAGCATGGCAGAAATGTGGAAAAGTTTTGTCTCCACGCCACAGCTAACTGCACAACCACCTGATACGGAACGTGTTAGCAGGAGGCAGCATTTCACTAACATGGTTGAACAGTACGTCTGCACACCCTCCACGTACTGACTGATGGTTCGGCCCCATTCAACTTCTGGGTCTCCAAATTGTCCACGTGGCCAGAGTTAGCATTTTATGCCTTGGAGGTGCTGGCCTGCCCGGCGGCCAGCGTTTTGTCTGAACGTGTATTCAGCACGGCAGGGGCGTCATTACTGACAAACGCAGCCGCCTGTCCACAGCCAACGTGGACAAGCTGACGTTCATAAAAATGAACCAGGCATGGATCCCACAGGACCTGTGCCTCCCTTGTGCAGAATAGACATTTCCCTCCCCATCAACCATGTATTCTTGTACTCTGGGGCACTTCTTTATTGAATCCTCATTTTTTTACTTTACCATGATCTTGCGGTGCAACCCAAAGTTGAATGAACCTCTCCTCTGTCTGGGTGCTGGTCCAAAATACATGAGAGTGACATTCTCCGTTGGTGGGTGATATGACGCATGATTCCTTGCTGTGGGACCTGTATCCTCTGTCTGGGTGCTGGTCCAAAATACATGAGAGTGGCCTTCTCCGGTGGTGGGTGATATGACGCATGATTCCATGCTGTGGGACCTGTATCCTCTGTCTGGGTGCTGGTCCAAAATACATGAGAGTGACATTCTCCGGTGCAGGGTGATATGACGCATGATTCCTTGCTGTGGGACCTGTATCCTCTGTCTGGGTGCAGGGGTCAGAGTCTCTCAAAGTGGCCTTCTCTTGTGGTGGGTGATGTGAAGCTGATGTTTGTGCCATCTGACATGGTTGCCGGGGTCCCATTAAATGGTGTCCTACTCCTGTGGTGGGTGATCTAAATGCCTGATTCTCTGCTGTGAAAACCCCTCTCCTCCGCCTGGGTGCAGGGGTCAAAGTCTCTCAAAGTGGCCTTCTCTTGTGCTGGGTGATGTGAAGCT
Organism: Bufotes viridis; assembly: GCA_033119425.1. NCBI lineage: Eukaryota > Metazoa > Chordata > Amphibia > Anura > Bufonidae > Bufotes > Bufotes viridis. The sequence goes on from CM065590.1 coordinate 135,766,887, forward strand.
GATATTTGTGCCATCTGACATGGTTGCCGGGGTCCCATTAAATGGTGTCCTACTCCTGTGGTGGGTGATCTAAATACATGATTCTCTGCTGTGAAAACCTCTCTCCTCCGTCTGGGTGCAGGGGTCAAAGTCTCTCAAAGTGGCCTTCTCTTGTGCTGGGTGATGTGAAGCTGATGTTTGTGCCATCTGACATGGTTGCCGGGGTCCCATTAAATGGTGTCCTACTCCTGTGGTGGGTGATCTAAATGCCTGATTCTCTGCTGTGAAAACCCCTCTCCTCCGCCTGGGTGCAGGGGTCAAAGTCTCTCAAAGTGGCCTTCTCTTGTGCTGGGTGATGTGAAGCTGATGTTTGTGCCATCTGACATGGTTGCCGGGGTCCCATTAAATGGTGTCCTACTCCTGTGGTGGGTGATCTAAATGCCTGATTCTCTGCTGTGAAAACCCCTCTCCTCTGTCTGGGTGCTGGTCCCAAATAAATGAGAGTGGCCTTCTCCGGTGGTGGTTGATATGACGCATGATTCCTTGATGTGGGACCTGTATCCTCTGTCTGGGTGCTGGTCCAAAATAAATGAAGTGGCCTTCTCCGGTGGGGGTTGATATGACGCCTTATTCCTTGCTGTGGGACCTCTCTCCTCTGTCTGGGTGCTGGTCCAAAAATACATGAGAGTGGCCTTCTCCGGTGGTGGTTGATATGACGCATGATTCCTTGATGTGGGACCTGTATCCTCTGTCTGGGTGCTGGTCCAAAATAAATGAAGTGGCCTTCTCCGGTGGTGGTTGATATGACTCATGATTCCTTGATGTGGGACCTCTCTCCTCTGTCTGGGTGCTGGTCCAAAATACATGAGAGTGGCCTTCTCCGGTGGTGGGTGATATGACGCATGATTCCATGCTGTGGGACCTGTATCCTCTGTCTGGGTGCTGGTCCAAAATACATGAGAGTGACATTCTCCGGTGCAGGGTGATATGACGCATGATTCCTTGCTGTGGGACCTGTATCCTCTGTCTGGGTGCTGGTCCAAAATACATGAGAGTGACATTCTCCGGTGCAGGGTGATATGACGCATGATTCCTTGCTGTGGGACCTCTCTTCAATTGATATTGGTTAATTTTTATTTATTTTATTTAATTTTAATTCATTTCCCTATCCACATTTGTTTGCAGGGGATTTTTCTACACTTTGCTGCCTTTGGCAGCCCTCTAGCCCTTTCCTGGACTATTTTACAGCCTTTTTTGTGCCTAAAAGTTCGGGTCCCCATTGACTTCAATGGGGTTCGGGTTCGGGATAAAGTTCGGATCGAGTTCGAATCCCGAACCCGAACATTTCCGGGAAGTTCGGCCGAACTTCTCGAACCCGAACATCCAGGTGTTCGCTCATCTCTATTTGTGTTCAAACCTTCTATCCTCCAGACACAGAGGATGTCTCCTCGTCACAGTCACAGAGACAAATAGATGATGGGATAGATCTCTGTACTGACCCCTGATATATTTATACATAGTAATTAGATCTCTCTTCAGTTGTCCTTTTTCTAAAGTGAATAACCCTAATTATGATAATCTTTCAGGGTACTATAGTTGCCCCATTCCAGTTATTACTTTAGTTGCCCTCCTCTGAACCCTCTCCAGCTCTACTATGTCTGCCTTGTTCAAAGGAGCCCAGAACTGTACACAGTACTCCATGTGTTTTCTGACTAGCGATTTGTAAAGTGGCAGGATTATGTTCTCATCACGGGCGTCTATGCCCCTTTTGATGCAACCGTTATCTTATTGGCCTTCGCAGCAGCTGACACTGTTTTTTGCAGCTTAGTTTGCTGTTTATTAAAACTTCTAGATCCTTTTCCATGTCAGTGTAGCCTTCAGGGTGTCAGCCACTTCTGGACCTTAGCCTGGAGGGCAGCCAGAACATGAGATCCACTGTGTCTCATTCCCCTAAGCTCACAAGCTGTGTAGCTATGGGGATGCTTGCTGGGAGGCTCTGCAGCGGCGGAGACAGTGGCTTGAGGGACAGCAGTAGTTCTCCCCTGGACACCCACGGTTGACCATCCCTTTCCATGCCTGCTCGTCCAGGCATCCATTGTCAGATGCACCCTGTCACTGACAGCATGATCCAGCGACAGGGATACATTCTACAAAACTTGCTGGCAAAGAAATGGCGGCTGTGGACACGCCATTTGGGTTGGGCCTGCTCCAACATCTGCTGGAATGGATTGCAGTCCACAATATTGAAGGTCAGCAGAGGTTGGGCGATAACCCTTGCCAGGAGCCCATTGAGTGAATACACCTGTCGGTCATCAAAGGGAGTAGGCCGGGATGCGTTCAAATGCCTCAGCAACCGAAGGCTGGCACCGGGTGTCAGTGGAGGCGATAGAGGAGGCAGAGGTCTGGCTGCTAGCACTAGTACCTCTAGGAGAGGGAGTGGGGGAGTCTGTATGCATTGTTGGAAGGGTGTGGGGTGGCTGCAGAACAGTGGCAGGAGCTGCTGTCCCATGCACACTGCTGCTGGCACTGCTGCAACCTGCATCTGGTCCCACTGCCGCCAGTGGTTGACTCTAAAGTGCTGAGTAAGGGCAATGGTACCCAGCCAAGCAACAGACCTCCCACTCCTCACCCTGACATGACACAGCTGACCATTCATTACCAGTGAAGCCCCTGCCGCTGGGCTCCCTGGCGACCTGTCGCACAGTTTGCCTCGGGTGCCTACCTTCCTCATCAGTGCTGGTGTAACCTGAGAAGGGAGGAGGAACCCATTCTAGGTCACCCTTTAATGAGGTGAACTTTAGACGTGAAGCCCCTGACCTGGCTCCGCTGTCCCCTCGCTGACGCCTGGGTCTGACTAGGTGCGGAGGTTCTGTGGCTAAAACCACCCGCACCACTTTGTGGTACTGGCTTGTGTCACGAATGAAACCACTGCCTCTGCGTCTTGAGATGAAATGGGGCGGCTGCCATGCCCAAAGAAATCCCGGATCAGGCGGACGCCCTTGACACTTGCGCCCGCCCCTTCATGTGTACAGCAGCGGCCCCGTGCTGGCAGCGGTCCAGCACTGGAACCAACTCCCATACCATGAACATGGCTGCCTGCATGCCCACGTGCACTCATGATGTGGGTTTATATATATACAAAAAAAAAAGAAAATAAAGAGGGAAAAAATCATGTTTTAGTGTCTCCATAGTCTGAGAGCCATATTTGTTTTTGGCGATTGTCCAATGTGGGGTATCATTTTTTGCGGGGTGAGATGACGGTTTGATTGGCACTATTTTTGGGTGCATATAACTTTTTGATCGCTTGCTATTACAGTTTTTGAGATGTGAGGTGACAAAAATGTTTTTTTTTTTACATTGTTTTCATTTTATTTTTTTAACGGTATTTGCCTGAGGGGTTAGATCATGTGATATTTTTATTAAGCAGGTTTTTACGGATGTGGCGATACCTAATATGTATACTTTTTTAATTTATTTTACTTTAACACAATAATAGCATTTTGGAAAAAAAAAAAAATATGTTTTAGTGTGTCCATAGTCAGAGCCATATTTTTTTATTTTTTGGGGCGATTGTCCTATGTAAGGACTCATTTTTTGCGGGATGAGATGGCAGTTTTATTGGTACTATTTTGGGAGGCATACACCTTTTTAATCACTTGGTATTACACTTTTTGTAATGCAAGGTGACAAAAAAATGGCTTTTTTACACCATTTTTTTTTTTTTTTTTACGGTATTTGTGTGAGAGGTTAGATCATGTGATAATTTTATAGAGCAGATTTTTACGGATGCGAAGATACATAATATGTGTAGTGTATTTGATTTTTTACATTTTTATTCAGTGATATTTTTAACTTTTTTTTTTACTTTTTTTAATACTTTTTTTAATTTTTTTTTTACCCAGACCCACTTGGTTCTGGTAGATCCAGTGGATCTGGTGTATATATAATACAGTAAGTACACTATATAGTGTACTTACTGTATTTTTTACTTTACAAAGTCTGAATAGGCTTTTTCCCTTTAGCAAAAGCCTATTCAGAGTTTCAGTGCCATGGACAGAGCAAGACGCTTCTGAAAGCGTCTTGCTCCCATGGCAACCATCACCCACTGTCAGAACAGAGCAGCGGGTGATGGGAAGGGAGCTCCATCCCTCTGCTATCCCATCCTGTCGGGGGGCTACAAAGGCACAGCAGCCCCCCGATGGGAGAGGGAGGGAGCTCCCTCCCTGTTAAGCACTTCCATATGGCGATCCGTATGGACTGCTGTATGGAGGGGGTTAAACTGCTGACATTTCCCCCCGAAATTTATAAGTTTATAAATTTATAAGTTCGGGGCATTTTTTAGTCTCTGATCCCCGCGGTCACAGACCCCCCTGGACATTGTGCCAAGGTACCTGCTAAATGATTTTAGCAGGCACCGGGTTCTGATCACCGCCACATGCGCAGCGGTGATCGGATATTCGCAGGGTGTACATGTACGCCCTGTGTCCTTAAGTACCAGGACACAAGGGCATACATGTACACCCTGCGTCCTAAAGAGGTTAAAGCCCTTTTTTCTGTGTATCAGTGGAAAAAGAAAAAATATATTTGCTGCTCTGTGGTGCAGTTATCTGTTTTCAAGCCCCTTTTTCCATGTATTAGTGGAAAAAGAAAAAAAATATTTGCCACTCAGCGGTTCAGTTATGTGTTTTAAAGCCCTTTTTTGCGTGTATTAGTGGAAAAAGGAAAAATATATTTGCTGCTCAGTGGTGCAGTGTGATATTTTACAGCCCAGTTTGCCGTGTATTACCAGCGAACTACAAATATATTCGCCTTTTATCGTTATACTTATCTGTTGAAAAGCTTTTTGTGTAAAAATGCAAACAATTTGGGCCTAATTGCCGTTCAGCAGTGCAGTGAGATATTTTACAGCCCAGTTTGCCGTGTATTACTAGCAAAATACAAATATATTGGCCTTTCATCGTTGCACTTATCTGTTTAAAAGCCTTTTGTGTACTAATAGAAAAAAATGTGGCCCTAATTGCCGTTCAGCAGTGCAGGGAGATATTTTACAGCCCAGTTTGCCGTGTATTACTAGCGAAGTACAAATATATTCGCCTTTCATAGTTGCACTTATCTGTTGAAAAGCCTTTAGTGTAAAAATAGAAAGAAATTTGGGCCTAATTGCCGTTCAGCGGTGCAGTAATATGTGGTGAAGCACTTTTTGCGGGATGGACAGAATTACGTAGTGGTGAAAGTTTTTATGTCAAACAGGCTTTTTGGGGGGAAAATTGATGGGTGATAGTAGACTTTCTTGTGTATGAACCGAATACCATTATCTTTTCATTGGTGAATATTTTTATTTCAACCATATTTTCTTCGAGAAAAATGATGGGTGATTGTACACCCAACACCTCCTTTTGCGGTATGGACTGAAGTACTTAGTGAAATTCTTTATGTGACACTCGCTTTTTTCAGAAAATGTATGGGTGAATGTACACCTCCTTTTGTGGTATGGACTGAAGTACTTAGTGGTGAAATTCTTTATGTGACACTGGCTTTTTTTGGTAAAATACACCTCCTTTTGCGGTATGGACTGAAGTACTTAGTGGTGAAATTCTTTATGTGACACTGGCGTATTTTTTTCGAGAAAATGTATGGGTCAATGTACGTACACCTCTTTTTGCAGCATGGACTGGAGTACTTAGTGGTGAAATTCTTTATGTGACACTGGCTTTTTTTTGGGAAAATGTATGGGTCAATGTAGGCTTTCTTCTGTATGAATGGAATTCCATTATCCTTTTATTGGTAACATTTTTTATTTCAGCCATGTTTTTTTTGGGAACAATAATGGGTGTCTGTAGACCTTCTTTTACAGTATGGACCGAATTACTTTGTCTTGGGTCCAGCAGTAAACATAATAAAGACGCTGATGACAACACACCAGCAGACTTTGCCTTTACCATCTATACACAATTAAATCAAGCAGCTTCAGTAAGTTTTTATCTGCTGTTTTTATCTGCTCTGTCTGCATTCCATCTCCACAGCACACAAGACATGACAGAAGAGCATCTGCTTTGGAGTCCAAGTCCAGTTTCTTAAGATCCGGAGTTCTATCAGAAATGTATATAACATTCTTGCTCCCTGTGCAAAGCCATAACAAATGGACTCCATAGGCATACACATCAGAGGAAGCTGAAGCCACATGTTGCTTATGGTGGTAAATGATTATAGCTCTGAAGAAAGCTGGGAAAGTTCAGCCCAAACTTCTGGCTGGGAGACATGACAGAAGAGCATCTGCTTTGGAGTCCAAGTCCAGTTTCTTAAGATCCGGAGTTCTAACAGAAATGTATATAACATTCTTGCTCCCTGTGCAAAGCCATAACAAATGGACTCCATAGGCATACACATCAGAGGAAGCTGAAGCCACATGTTGCTTATGGTGGTAAATGATTATAGCTCTGAAGAAAGCTGGGAAAGTTCAGCCCAAACTTCTGGCTGGGAGACATGACAGAAGAGCATCTGCTTTGGAGTCCAAGTCCAGTTTCTTAAGATCCGGAGTTCTATCAGAAATGTATATAACATTCTTGCTCCCTGTGCAAAGCCATAACAAATGGACTCCATAGGCATACACATCAGAGGAAGTTGAAGCCACATGTTGTTTATGGTGGTAAATGATTATAGCTCTGAAGGAAGCTGGGAAAGTTCAGCCCAAACTTCTGGCTGGGAGACAGGGCCATAGAAAAGACCTTCTGGCTGGTCTCACATAGGCCACAGGCAGGAAGGTTGGCGGTCTGGTGTTCCTCCCATCTCTCAGGTGGAGTAGGCAACCCTGGGATGAGCGGCTCCTGCTCTGGCTGAGGTCGTTCTCAGAAGCGGGGCACACCGCCTGCTGACTCTTGCAGACAGCGCACTACTCTTATTGCAGCTGTGTCATCTGGCCATTCCTCTGGTGCTGACAATGGGACCAGAGGTTTCTCGAGGCAGATTAAGGCTACAGCAAATGGACCCTGAAGGAACTCCATGGGGGTGGATTCTACGGTGTTCCCCTTAAAAAGGCTGTGGCGGGCCTAAGAAAGGTAATGGTGCATCACAGAGTGCCTGTTAACATATAGCTCCTGCCTGGTCTTGTCATCTTGGATGAAGCCAGACCCCCTCTCAACCGAAAACCACACCACGCTCCCAGACCTTCTATCAAAAATCGTGTCCCTGGGCTGGGGTCGATCCCATACCCTTACTGCCCAGTCCTCAATAGCTTTCCAATGTTGCCACATATTTCAACCATGGGCCGTAATCTCACTGGGGACCATGGGATTTAGTCTTTCAAAAGAGCCATGGTTCCTTGGCGGGTGGCGGAGTAGTGACTCCGGCTGCCTCCGCCACGTCAGCCGGCACAAGGAATGCCACCTCTTTTCCTTTCAGGGGCCACTGCACTTGAAAGACTCATATCTCTTCGGGTGCTGGCTGCATCTCGGGCACTTCATCACCCCAACATATGCCGCCCCAGTTTGGCCGACGAGGACTCGCTATCTTGTTTCCTCTCTGGCTAGTACACACTTGTGATTAAGGAGGGGCTTCAAGGGAGGAGCTTCCACTTCCTCTCCTTGCACTGTAATATTGCTCCCTTATACATCGCAATTGTAAGTTGAGGAGTTTTCCTTCTTTCTATATCTTTCTAGACTTTGTCCACGCTCTAGCACTAAGGTACTGGATATAATAAATTCTTACTTTTAATTAGCAATCCTCAGGGCGGTCTCCCTAACGGCAGGCAAAGTCCTCTGCTCCATTATTTGTAAGGATTCCTTCATTTACTCTGATCCACAATGTCCATAGAGGCATGTGGTAAAGGATAATCTTGTGCATTAATCATCCGGCTGTGTCCAGGTACTTTTAGGTTCCTCTTGGTCACTATTGCGCAAGAATATTGGTATGGTAATATTGTAATAACTGGTAATATTGTTATCTATACTTCCTTAGCCTGGCCAGAGCCAAGGGGCTAAAATAGCAGCTACATTGTGGACTGCTCCGATTCACATCCCCCATTAACTTCCTCCTCTGTTCATTTTCATCCTCAACACACACACACTGACTTGACACCCTCCCAAGCTATATATAAAAGGGGTGCCAGCACCACCTAGGGGCGAATAAAGGATAAATTACACTGCCAGCCTGTGAAAGGGAATTACAGCATGATACCACAATACATTTGATATGACATTTAGCAAGAGTTTAAAGTGCCCACATATAGCACATAGTTGGACACTGCATCAAGATGAATCAGGCAGGATTTTCACACACTCATGCCTCATACATCAGACTAGACCATCCATGGTACCACACTAACACTTTGAGAAAAGAGACCGGTTTCTACTGGCTACCTGCCTCAGCTACTATTCTGATGCTGTCACCCACCTGATGCCACACATCTTATGCCAAGTGCTCCTTCTTTCACCCACCATCTTCAGCAGGTACTGGTATTGCCACGCACCTCCACAGTATGTCAACTTGCCACTATGTGGCCTCCTGATGCAGTCTCCACCTCCAGACTCTGTCATTGGGCCACTCTGTAGTCTCGTCATGCTGCTTCCACCTCCAGACTCTGTCATTGGGCCCCTCTGTGGCCTCCTCATGCTGCTGCCACCTCCACACTATGTCACCTTGCCAATCTGTGGCCTCGCGATGCTATCTCCACACTGTCATTGTGCCATTCTGTGGCCTCGTCCTGATGCAGCTGCTGCCACCTCCACACTTTCATTGTGCCACTCTGTGGCCTTCTCATGCTGCTTCCACCTCAACACCATGATAGGGCCACTGTTTGGACTTCTGATACTGTTCCCACCCTCCCTACTTCATGACTGGGCCACTATTTTGCCTTTCGGCCAGGCAGACATTATCATTTATTTGACCCTTCTTCTGATTTGTCATGCAACGAGCCTCACCGAAGGGAATAGTGCCGTGAGTATAATGATGCGGTATGCAGAGTGGGTGTAGTAGTACTCACAGTTCAGTTGCTCCCTGACCCGGCCGTGCAGTGGATGGGAAGACAGCACAAAATCCTCCGGGGCACTCTCGGTTGCAGGGAACACCAGCCAGATGTTGGTTGAGGTGTACTTGATGGTGGTGTTTAGGGTGCTTTTGTGGCTGAGCTCCTGTGGTCATCATGACGCCAGCACCGTAAGTGTGCAATTAAGCTCCAGCTCACTTTAGTAGGAGAAGCGTGCTTACTTGTACTTGTACTAGTTTCTGATGTTGATCTGTTCACTCAACCTTGTAATGGTAGTTTAGATCCACTGTAAACAACAGGTGGCCTTTCTGTCCTTAATTATGGTGGGCAGCTTGTAGCTTAGAATCAGTGGCGTACACACAACCCATGGGGCCCCAGTGCAAAACTGATCCATGGGGCCCCCTCCCCGTCGCCATACCCCCAACCTTGCTCCACCCCTCCCCAACGTGGCTCCACCCCCTTTAGATCATACCAGCGTATTATTGTTTTGCCGCAGCAGGAAGCGCACGGCGCCATAGCAACCAATGACACCGTGCGCTCCTGCACTCAGAAGAAATCCAGGCGGGGATCACAATGACCGTGTTTCACGGACATGTGAATCCAGCGTTATATATTACAATGAAACGAGATTAGATTAGATAGATAGTAACATAGTATATAAGACCGAAAAAAGACATTTGTCCATCCAGTTCAGCCTGTTTCCTACAAGTTGATCCAGAGGAAGGCAAAAAACCCCTGTGAGGCAGAAGCCAATTTTCCCCACTTAAGGGGAAAAAAAATTCCTTCCCGACTCCAATCAGGCAATCAGAATAACTCCCTGGATCAATGACCCCTCTCTAGTAGCTATAGCCTGTAATATTATTACACTCCAGAAATAAATCCAGTCCCCTCTTGAATTCCTTTATTGTACTCAACATCACCACCTCCTCAGGCAGAGAGCTCCATAGTCTCACTGCTCTTATAGTGAAGAATCCTTTTCTATGTTTGTGTACAAACCTTCTTTCCTCCAGACGCAGAGGATGTCCCCTCGTCACAGTCACAGTCCTGGGGATAAATAGATGATGGGACAAATCTCTGTACTGACCCCTGATATATTTATACATAGTTATTAGATCTCCCCTCAGTCGTCTTTTTTTCTAAAGTGAATAACCCTAATTTTAATAATCTTTCAGGGTACTGTAGATCCCTCATTCCAGTTATTACTTTAGTTGCTCTGCTCTGAACCCTCTCCAGCTCTGCTATGTCTGTCTTTTTCACAGGAGCCCAGAACTGTACACTGTACTCCATGTGTGGTCTGACTAGTGATTTGTAAAGTGGTAGGACTATGTTCTCATCACGGGCATCTATGTCCCTTTTGATGCAGCCCATTATCTTATTGCCCTTGGCAGTAGCTGCCTGACACTGTTTTTTGCAGCTTAATTTGCTGTTTATTAAAATTCCTAGATCCTTTTCCATGTCAGTGTTACCGAGTGTTTTACCATTTAATATGTACGGGTGACTTGCATTATTCCTTCCCATGTGCATAACTTTACATTTGTCAGTGTTAAACCTCATCTGCCATTTTTCTGCCCAAGCCTCCAATCTATCCAGATCCCTCTGTAGCAGAAAACTGTCCTCTTCAGTGTTTACACTGTGTTTACTTTACACAGTTTAGTGTCATCTGCAAAAATAGATATTTTACTGTGCAGGCCTTCTACAAAATCATTAATAAATATATTGAAGAGAATAGGGCCCAATACTGACCCTTAGGTACCCCACTAGTGACAGTGACCCAATCTGAGTATCTACCGTTAATAACCACCCTCTGTTTTCTGTCACTCAGCCAGTTACTTACCCACATACAGACATTTTCTCCCAGAATGAGCATCCTCATTTTATATACTAACCTTTTATGAGGTACGGTGTCAAATGCTTTGGAGAAGTCCAGATATATGACATCCATTGATTCGCCGCTGTCAAGTCTAGAACTTACCTCCTCAAATAAGCTGATTAAATTTGTTTGGCATGACCGATCCCTCATGAAGCCATGCTGATATGGCGTTATTTGCTTATTTTCATTGATATACTCCAAAATAGCATCTCTTAGAAACCCAAACAGTTTACCAACAATAGATGTTAAACTTACGGGGGTGTATGCCATCCGGTCCTGGCGATTTGTCTATTTTAATCTTTTTAAGTCGCTTTTGTACTTCTTCCTGGGTCAGACAGGGCACTTTTAATGGGGAATTTACTTTTACATTCTGCATTTCATCTGACAGTTTATTTTCCTCAGTTTCTGTGAATGGACGGCACTTGCTGCAGATGGCAATGATGCACGTGTCAGTGGGTAGGCGTTCCCATAGACAATATTATAAGGAAGGACCGGCACTCACTCGGTTGATTCAAGATGCTGCGATTTATTGTCACATATTAATTCATAGTGACGCGTTTCAGCACAAGCAGTGCTTTCATCAGACTATTTACACACGTCCTACCTATGATGCCTTATATAGAGCAATAGACATATAGGAACTGACGTCATACATTACGTTCCGCCCCTTCTTAGGGAGTGACAGAGCAGATGTGGAAATGAATGAGTTAATCACCAGAGAGTTCAATTCCTCTGTGGAAGAAAATGAGAGAAATCATTAGATAATCTGTTTAGACAAAGCCACTTATATTATACTCTCTATTTAATCCTCTTGGTTCCAGCGTTTGTAGTCAGTGGATCCAGTAGGCTTCCCTCTTAAGCAACAATTTATTTCTGTCGCCACCGCGGCGTGGCATTGTGACACTCTCAATCACCTGGAATCGCAGCTGTGAAATTGAATGTCCTTGTTGGTGAAAGTGCCATGGTAGTGGGAGTAATAGGTTCCCATTTCTGATGGTAGACTTATGCTTACTCAGTCTATCTTTCATTCTCATGGAGGTTTCCCCCACGTATAACAGTCCGCAAGGACACTTAAGGATATAGATGACAGATCTGCTGTCACATGTGAATGTACCTTTTATGGGAATCTGTTCTCCTGAGTGTGGGTGAGTGAGGTATTTGCCTTTTATTACACTGGAGCAATTCACACAGTTGAGGCATGGGAATGTGCCCTGTCTGGGGGAAGTTAGTGTGGTTTGTCTGTGTTGCCGTTGGTTACTACCAATATCTGCCCTCACAATTCTGTCCCTGATGTTGTCCGCTCTTTTATAACACATCATAGGGGAACTCTGAAATTCCTCTACATGTGGGTAAGATCTGGAGATGATATGCCAGTGTTTCCTGACTATGCCCCCTATTCTCTGTGTCCATGGATGATATTTAATTACTAGTGGGATCCGTCGTATTTTGGTGTGTTCCCTGTCCCTTTCTATTTCATTTAACTTTTTCCTTTGTTCCTCTAATAGGTGTTTGGGGTAACCCCTTTCCAGGAATTTATTGGTCATCTCATCTAACCTCTTTTCACAGGTCTCAGGGTCACTCACTATCCTTTTGACACGTTAAAACTGAGAGTAGGGGATGGATCTCTTAGTTGGGGGAGGGTGGCTGCTACTATATGCCAATAAGCTGTTACGATCAGTGCTTTTTGTGTGTAGATCAGTCTGTATTTTACCATCCTCTCCCTTGAGAACCCATGTGTCCAGGAAAGAGATTTTTGTGGGGTCTTGATGCATTGTAAACTGTAATTCACCCCAAATAGAGTTGAGGTATGTGGAGAATTCCGTGAGGGATCGGACGTCGCCCCGCCATACGCAAAAAATATCATCAATAAAACGACGCCAAAAAATGCAATGTTGTTGTTACAGTGGATTTGAATAAATGAAATGCTCCTCAAAGAATGACATATAACAATTTGCGTATGGCGGTGCGACGTTCGATCCCATCGCGGTCCCGCAGCGCTGTTGGTAAAAGGAGTCCTGGAATAGAAAATAATTCCGCTCCAGGACTATTTTGAGAAGGGATAGGAAAAACTTATTTTCCCTCATTTGGTATGTGCTGGTGTCCAATAGGTTGGATGCAGCCTCTAAGCCCTTACTGTGTGTTATGGATGTACAGTATAGAGACTGCATACGTCAAACGTGACAAGTATGCAGTCTCCCCCTACATCCAAGGAGTGAACCTCTGACAGGAAGTGTCCCGTATCTCGTATATATGACGGAGACTTTTGGGTTAGAGGGGTGAGGACCTTCTCTAGGAGAATGGCAGGAGGTGAGAGAATGGAGTCAGTTGATGCCACTATTGGGCGACCAGGTGGTTCAGTAATAGATTTGTGCACTTTAGGTAGTGTATAGAAAAGAGGAGTAATGGGATGTTGGTTCAATAAGTGTTCACCTAGTTTGGCATCAATGACCCCATCCTCTCTAGCCTCCTGTACTAATTTCTGTAAAATTTCTTTGATTTGGAAAACAGGGTCATGTGGTAAAAGCTCATATGTGTTGGTATCTCCTAATTGGCCCATGATCTCCCTCACATAATACTGTTTGTCTAGAACCACCAGGGCTCCCCCTTTATCGGCGGGTTTGAAGACAAGGGACTTATCTTCCAATAAATGATTTAATGCGTGTTTCTCCTCAACGTTTAAATTGTGTTTATTTTCCTCAGTGAATATAGTGGAGAAAAAAAATATTTAATAGTTTTGCTTTATCCTCGTCGCTCTCTGCAACACCCCCCTCATTGCTATGTAGAGGGCCAACTCCTTCAGATTTATATTTTTTACTATTTATATAATTGAAGAACATTTTAGGGTTAGTTTTACTCTCTTTGGCAATTAATCTTTCAGTATCTAGATTGGCAAATTTTATTAGTTTTTTACATATTCTATTTTTTTCCTTATAGTTTATCAGTGCCACCTCACTCCCCTCCTGTTTTAGTGATTTATATGCTTTCTTTTTGTCATTTATTGCTTTCTTTACGGTTCCATTTTTCCACATTGGTTTCTTATTGTTCCTTAGCCTTTTATTACTATAAAGGTATGTACCTCTCACAATTAGATGTTACAACGCTTTTAAAAATCTCCCATTTTATGGTTGGTAGATACATACTCTGAATACACCATGAAGTAACATCTTTATGACCCAAAGCCCTCACCTCACAGATTTCTGGCTTACTCTTTCACCCCCCCACCAGTGATAGTATTAATAAATGAGGGAAGTAATATGCATGGACCTGGCCTGGTTTCCATGGTGTGAAACAAATAAGACTTTGCGACACTTACATCAGACATTAATTAATTATTCAGCAAAAGAGCGAAAAAAAACTCTACCTGGTGTCTCTGGTGTGAATAATGTAATGACAGACGGTGCCGTCTACGCAGTCCTCATCCACCGGCTACATGGGAGACTTAGCTGGTTAGCTTTTATACAGATGTAGCAGTGCCGACTTTGTCACTAGACGCCGTTTATCACAATATGTTTATGACTGCAGGTAAAGTTACTACAATAGTGGTCAGTATTGTAACCTGTGGCACTCTAGCTACAGTATTGTGAAACTACAACCCCTAGCATGCTTCATGTCTGTGTACCCTCATAGAACTGGACCAAGCAGTGTGCATGCTGACAGTTGTAGTCTTACCACAGTTGGAGGGCCAGAGATTGCTGATCTGTACTAAAGGGAAGGGAACAACAAACTCCTCTCCACTACATCAGTATAAGGGACGCCTTTAATGTCCTCTTCCTGGGGCAGTCTGTCATCCACTGTTTGCTCATTCCTTCTGGTTTGGGAGCAGTGAGATTTGGCCATTTTCTGGAATGATAATCCAGCTTCATCTCCTCACCCTAAATTACCTCTAGTCAGTCAGGAAGTGAGGTCCCGAGCACAGCACTGCTATCACTCATCAGCCGAGCATCCCTCCCCCTCTGCCACTAGGGGGCGGTGTTACTTCACAGATCCAGCCTGGCTGTCTAATGGCAGCTTCAGAGGAAACCTATTCCCTCCTGCATCCACCCAAGGGAAAGTGGTGGTGGTGCAGCAAGTGCGAGCGGAGCGCCCCCTGTCTGTCCTGATGGTGGTTGTGGTCCCACAGGCAGCACCAGGTCCAGGTATGTGACAGGCAGCTGAGCTCTTTACTTTTGAATTGGATGATCATTTGATGGAAGCTGCAGCAATACAGTATGCAGGGCAGGCTTTACACCCCCCGGCCCCAACATAACTTACCAGTTCTGCTGGTGCTGGGTCCGCAGCTACCCCTCCTGGCTATCTGCGTCTCAGACTCCGGCAGAAATCTGCTCACTCCACTGCTGGAGTCTCTACTTCCCGGCCGGCTGCACTGTCACCTGACCTGATAGCGTGCATGCACTACGTCCTGACGCTGTATGCTCAGGTCAGGACAGTGAAGCGCCGGCCGGGGAGGGTAAAGGGGCGGGCAGCACAGATATCAGACCAGGAGGCAGTGGCTAGCGCTGGGCCCCGGTGACTCTAGAAAAAAAAAAAACAGCAGCACTAGTGCAGGGGGCAGGGCCTCTGGAGTGCCGGGTGGAGGCTAGCACTGGGCCCCGGCCAGATACAGATAACAGATACAAAATACATACAGGAATTCGGAGTCTGGCCGTTTTCCGACACTCCGTTCTCCTCTTCCTGTGTGCCTCCCTCCTCTATTTTCCATCCCGCAATCCATCCTCCTCCCCACCAAGATCCCTAAATTCAGTACGATATCATGTTGCCACTGTGCACAGAACACTTTAGAATAAATAATCCATTGTTGGTTTGCTCTAAGGCTGGGGACACACCTAGGCGTTTCTGAATCGCGCGTATTACGCGCGTTTTTGGATGCGCGTTTTTGTAACTAAGAAACACGCGTCATACGCGCGATTCAGTGATTCTCCCCTATGGCAACATTGTCCATAGGCGCGTTAAAACGCCCAAAAGAAGCTCATGTACTTGTTTGGGCGTTGGGCGTTTTACAGCGCGTTCAAGCGCGCTGTAAACGCCCAAATGTGAACCATGCCCATAGGGATGCATGGCTTTTCACATGTTGAGAGTTTTTCAGCGCGTTTGAACGCGCTGAAAAACGCTCAGGTGTGTTCCCAGGGTCAAGGGAAATTTTTTTTTATATTTTTTAACATGATCATATATTCATATTAGAGTGTATAGTATGAGAACCACTCCATGTTTATATTCTTTTTAATAATAATTTCTTCAAATGTGTAATATTATGTTATTTATGGATATGTATACTGTAATTACTTATGCTACTTATCGATTTAATAAATGTCTGTATGTGTTGTGGGGGATCGGCTCAAACAGTGACTTCAGGTGTCATTTAAACAACAGTCTTTTATTGTGTTCAACACAGGTTTAACAAATGGGCGCTTACTTCAGCGGGTCAACACAAAAGAAACACAGTCCATGTGAAATGGTATAACTCACACTCCTCTGTAGTTCCAGGATTCCACCACCAGCTTGGGGGGAGAAAAGAGTAAGCAATGGCAGGCTTATCCACAGCAACACACCACACAGCTTTTCTCCCAGTCTGTTACACTTCCAGACTAGGAACCACACCCCCAGCTCTCCTGGGATTCCTGGCTTAAATAGGCCAGCCAACACCTGGCCTGGATACGTGGGAGTAGTCATCCCACCCTGCTCTTTGACTACTCCAATGAAACCCGGCCCGGATCAGCTGCCACTAGCAGCTAAACTACTCCTAGCAAATGTCAGTAACCTAGGGTTCCTGACAGAACATTACAGTTCATTTCACTGAGGCCAGGCACCTCGGTGACACGTATCTATCATCTATTATGGCACCTTGTGCCTTCTCACATATCCCCCTCTGTCCAAAGCCGGGGGCTTGGACATCTTTAGCCCCAGACTGTGTACCCTTGACAGGGCGTCCGCATTCCCTTGCATCTTGCCTGGCCTGTGTTCTACTGAGAAGGAGAAATCTTGAAGTGCAAGGAACCAGCGGGTAACTCGGGCATTATTCCCCCTCTTCTCTCGCATCCACCTTAGGGAGCATGGTCTGACACTAACCTAAACCTCCTTCCTAGTAGATAGTACCTAAGGGAGTCTAGTGCCCATTTATGGCCAGACCCTCCTTCTCAATGATGGCATAATTCCTTTCTGCTGGGGACAGTTTTCTACTCAGGTATATCACTGGGTGCTCTTCTCCATTCACTACCTGAGACATGACTGCACCCAGACCCACATCGGAGGCATCGGTCTGGACCACAAACTCACGGGAGAAATCCGGGGCTATCAACACGGGTTGCTTACACAGGGCTTGTTTAAGCTCTTGAAAGGCCCTTTCTGCTTCTGGGGACCACCTCACCATAGCAGACTTTGTGCCCTTTTGTCAGGTCAGTCAGGGAACCGCTATTTCTGCGAACCTGGGGACAAACCGCCTATAGTAGCCCACAATACCCAGAAATGCCTTGATCTGCTTCTTAGTTAGTGGGCGGGGCCAATTCTGAATAGCTTCTACCTTGTTAAGCTGGGGTTTAATCTCCCCTCTTCCACTCGTAGCCCAGGTATCTGGTTTCCTCCATGCCTAGGGCACATTTGGCTGGAGTTAATCGTAAACCCTGCCTTCCTTAGAAACATCAAGAACGGCCTGAACTTTTCTGAGATGGCTTTCCCAATCGCGACTAAAAATGACAATGTCATCTAGAGTGCGCTGCGGCATACTCCTTATGGGGCCGTAGTACTGGGTCCATACGCCCTTTGGAAGGTGGCAGCGGCCCCTGAAACCCAAGCGGCATTCTTACATACTGAAAAAGACCCCTCAGGTGTAGAGAGACGCAGTCTTTTCCTTAGCCTCTTGTGACAGTGGGATCTGCCAGTACCCTTTAGTGAGATCTAAGGTGCTAATATACCTTGCGGGGCCTAGCCGTTCGACTAGCTCATCTACCCTGGGCATAGGGTAAGTATCAACCGTGGACACCTCATTAAACTACGGTAGTCATTGCAGAATCTCCACTCCCCGTTTGGTTTGGCACTAACACTATGGGGCTGGACCACCCACTTTTAGACCTCTCCAATCACCCCCAGCTCCATCATCCTCCGAACCTCTTTGGAAACCACTTTCCGGCGGGCTTCAGGGATCCTATAGGGTTTTAAGTTTACCCTCTTTTGGGGATCTGTGAGGATCTCATGTACTATCACATTAGGTACAGCCAGGGGTTTCTGTGAAGAGATCCTTATTCCTCTGCAGCAGTTCCGTAAACTGTTGTTTTTGGGAGGGATAGGGTCTCTGAAATTTTAACAGCTTTGATGGTGGACCCCTGTTAAGCTACCAGGCAAGAAGCTTCAGGTGGGTCTCTGTCCTTCCAGGGTTTGATCAAATTGACATGGTATATCTGGTAGGGCTTTCTCTTCCCTGGCTGGTGTACCCTATAGTTGACCTCTCCCACTTTTTCCACTATCTCGTAGGGACCCTGCCATTTGGCTAGGAATTTGCTTTCGACAGTAGGCACTAACACTAACACCCGATCTCCTGGATTAAACTGTCTTAGACAAGCGGACCTATTATATACCCGGGCCTGTGCCTCCTGTGCCTAAAGCATATGTTCCTTTACAATGGGCATCACCCTCGCCATCCTCTCTTGCATCTGTGCTACATGCTCTACTACACTTTTGTAGGGAGTGGCCTCACTTTCCCACGTTTCCTTTGCCACATCCAAGAGACCCCTGGGGTGTCTGCCATACAGTAATTCAAAGGGTGAAAAACCTGTGGAGGACTGGGGCACTTCTCTAATAGAGAACAATAGGTATGGTAACAGACAATCCCAGTCCCGCCCATCCTTCTCCACCACCTTCCTCAGCATGGCCTTTAGGGTCGTATTAAAACGCTCCACAAGGCCATCCGTCTGAGGATGGTAGACAGAGGTTCGCAGCTGAGTGACTCTTAAAACTTTGCACAGTTCCCTCATTACTTTTGACATAAACGGGGTTCCCTGATCTGCAAGAATCTCTTTGGGAATACCCGTTCAGGAGAAGACATAGAACAACTCCCGGGCAATATTTTTGGATGTGGGGTTCCGTAGGGGAACAGCCTCGGGGTACCGAGTAGCGTAATCAGCGATTACGAGGATGTACTGATGCCCCCTAGCGGACTTTGCCAATGGGCCTACCAGGTCCATTGCTATCCTTTCAAAGGGGACCTCAATGATTGCAAAGGGGACGAGAGGGCTACGGAAGTGTGCTACCGGGGAAGTGACCTGACAAACTGGACACGATTGACAGAATTCCCTAATCTCTCGGTAACACCCTGGCCAATAAAATCGTTGTAGGACCCTCTCGAGTGTTTTGTCTGCACCCAGGTGACCCCCTAACACATGGGAGTGGGCCATATCCATAACCATACGTCGATATGGTCCCGGGACTAATAGCTGCTCTATCACTTCGTCCCGTATCTTGATCACCCTGTATAATAGGTCCTGATTCAGGGCAAAGTGTGGAAACCGTTGGTCGACCCCGGACTCTTGCGGAACCCCATTAAGGACCACCACATTCTCTAGTGCCCCTTTTAAGGTCAAATCTCGAAGTTGGGCCGTACCAAAATTTCCCGGGATACCTCCAAGTCGGGAGATTTTCCTCTGTGGTATCCTCTTCCTCATTGTCTCCTAGCAGGACAGTCAGAGGAAACTCTTGGGTCGCCTCTGCACTCCCACCCCCAGGGTTGCATGGACCTGCGGGGTGATTTGGCATAGCAGTCTTTGCCCACAGGTCCCAGAACAGGGGGCAGTCACGACCAATAATAACCTCATGCAGTAGGCATTTCACGACCCCCACATGGTGGGTCAGGGCAGCCCAGCCCGTCTCCAGAGTAACCTGGGCCACCGGGTAAACTCTGGTGTCCCCATGAATACACGTGACCCCCAGATTTTTCCCAGGGACCAACACATGAGGAAGAGAGGCCGAGATCAGGGTGAATAAGCTCCCGGAGTCCAACAGTCCTGAGACGAGAGTTCCATTGATGGTTAGTGTACACATCTGTGGTCCCTCCCCCTCTGTGGGTATGGCGCTGCAAGCTGGCTGCGCAAAGAGAGAACTGCGCCAGCCCACAGAACAGTCCATGGGCTCCGTGGTGAGGGGACACTGGGCTACCATGTGACCTGGGGCCCGACATCTCCAGCAAACAATTTCCCGGGTGATTCCTCTGGGTATGGGTTCTGCAATCCCCCTGGCCTTGATCGACCCTCTCGAGTTGGTTTTGCCCCCAGTCTCTGACTATCTGAGTCCTTCCGGGTCCCCCAATAGGGGGATTTCAAGTTCCCTGGACCGCCCAGGGACTTCTCCATGGCCTGGAATCTCTCCAGTAGTCCCACCAGGTCATCTGGTGTCTGGGGGTCACCCTGTGCAACCCAGCACTGAATGGGGTTAGGAAGGAAGTGCAAGTACCTGTCTATGACTACACGGTCCACCATTTCAGCAGGGGAGCAAACCTCTGTTTGCAACCACTTTTGAACCAGATGTAGCAAGTCAAATAGCTGGGACATCGGATGTTTGTCCAGGCTATAGGCCCAGTACTGTACACTTTGGGCTCGCACCGCCAAAGTAACACCCAGCCGTGCCAGGATCTCGGCTTATAATTTGGGGTACTCTTTAGCGCCCTGCAGGGCAAGATCATAATATGCCTTTTGGGGCTCCCCAATTAAAAACGGGGCCAGGACTTCAGCCCACTGATCCGGTGGTAGCTTCTCCCAGTCAGCCACCCGCTCGAACACCGTGAGGAAAGCCTCGACATCATCCTCCAGGGTCATCTTTTGTAAGGCTTCCCTCACTGTCCTCCTGACACAATGACCATCATTCGGAGTGGGCGGAGTTGAACTCTCCCGGGTGCGGACGGCGTCGGTCAGAACGGCCATCTGCTGGATGAGCAGCTTGTTGGTCTCCTGCTGGACTTGCATGGCGTCCGTATGTGCTTTCTGTTGCTGCAAGTTTGCATGCACCAGGTGCTTAATCACCTCCTCCATGGCAGCTGGTGTGGTTTGGCTCTGTGTTGCAGCTTTGACCCTGGACATGTAATTCGACCGCGGGTTTATGCCCGCATCCGACACCACTTGTGGGGGATCGGCTCAAACAGTGACTTCCGGTGTCATTTAAACAACAGTCTTTTATTGTGTTCAACACAGGTTTAACAAATGGCCGCTTACTTCAGCGGGTCAACACAAAAGAAACACAGTCCATGTGAAATGGTATAACTCAAAGTCCTCTGTAGTTCCAGGATTCCACCACCAGCTTGGGGGGAGAAAAGAGTAAGCAATGGCAGGCTTATCCACAGCAACACACCACACAGCTTTAGGGTCCATTCACACGTCCGCAATTCTGTTCTGCATTTGAGGAACGGAATTGCGGACCCATTAATTTCAATGGGGACAGACTATGTCCCGGCCGGGTCCGCAATTGCGGATCCGCACTTCCGGGTCCGCAATTGCGTTCCCGAAAAAAATAGAACATGTCCTATTCTTGTCCGCAATTGCGGACAAGAAAAGGCATTTTCTATGAGACTGCCGGCGATGTCCGTGTTTTGCGGATCCGCGGATCCGTGGATCCGCAAAACACACGGGCGTGTGAATGGACCCATAGGCCCCTTGCACCACGACAGTATTTTACGGACCGTATACTGGCAGTTTTTCAGTTCAGTATACTGACAGTATACTGAACCATTCACTTCAATGGGTCTGCAAAAAATACTGAAGTGTCTCCGTATGCCTTCCGTTTTCCGTTTTTCCGTTTTTTCTGTTCCGTTTAAATATAGACCATGTCCTATTCTTGTCCGCAAATCACGTTCAGTGGCTCCATTCAAGTCAATGGGTCCGCAAAAAAAACGGAAAGCATACTGAAGTGCATCCGTATGTCTTCCGTATCCGTTCCGTTTTTGCTGAACAATCTATTGAAAATGTTAAGACCAGCCCAATTTTCATTATGGAATTAATGTATACTGTATATGCCAAACGGAAAAACGGATAGGGACAACGGAACCGAAACGGGAACAAAACGGAAGCAAAAAACAGAAAAATGGATCCGTTATAAACGGACAGCAAAACACTGAAAAAAAAATACGTTTGTGTGCAAGAGGCCTTACTCCCAGTCTGTTACACTTCCAGACTAGGAACCACACCCTCAGCTCTCCTGGGATTCCTAGCTTAAATAGGCCAGCCAACACCTGGCCTGGATACGTGGGAGTAGTCATCCCACCCTGCTCTTTGACTACTCCAATGAAACCAGGCCCGGATCAGCTGCAACTAGCAGCTAAACTACTCCTAGCAAATGTCAGTAACCTAGGGTTCCTGACAGAACATTACCGATTCATTTCACTGAGGCCAGGCACCTCGGTGACACGTATCTATCATCTATTATGGCACCTTGTGCCTTCTCACAGTGTATACAGACACCTACGTTCCATACGGGGACATATGCGCATACACCCATTCAGATATATGGGCACTAGATCAGGAGATTGGTAGATCCATTCCTGGTCTTTACGTCCACTGAATTGTGATTTTATCAATTGTTGGACCCAATATAAATCTTCATTGCAATCACTATGGCTAACCACTGAGGAAGGGGGCTGTCCCCCGAAACGCGTTTGGGTCAGATCACAGTGTTAAAATACCGCCGCTGAGTATATGCAAGTCATCAGATTACAATACCACTACTTTATCCTAAAGCATCTAATCCCGGGTGACATATCGCGGAAGGTCCGGTACTAGGACCCAGAAGAGTCTGTGGCTTTCAACCTCCGGCGCGCGCCTTACGTCAGGGTCACGTGGGACATCACGACACGGCCCAGGACACCACACGGGACGCCGCGGGTGTTAGACGAAGTACACGCCGGCCGCGCTGAAGAAACTAATGGGCAGAAGGTGGTAAGAAGTCCATGTCTGTCTGTGTCGCTACAGAAACTAAGCGGAACTACTAAAGTTTAAGGAGCGCAGAGTTGGGATTGAAGAGCGCTTATCCCATGCACATTATAAACTGTGTCATTACCCTACCTTGCCGGCACTAAGGTGTTTTTTAGGGTCACATCCAGCCGGGACCTCATTTTCTAACGGATACTGGTGTTTATACTGACATTTAGGACCAGGTGGAATATCCTCATACACCGATTAGTGTATTCATCCAATACTCAGAGAACCGGCCATCGCGAGTAGTGTTGAGCGAACAGTTCGAAAATCGTTCGGGTCCGTACCGAATTTTGGGGTGTCCGTGACACGGACCCGAACACGGACATTTTCAAAAAAGTTCGGGTTCGGGTCCGGTGTTCGTCGATTTCTTCCCACTTTCTGAAGGGCTGCATAGCAGCCAATCAGCTAGCGTTTTACTTCTTGCCCTAAGAGCCCATCACAGCCATGCCTACTAATGGCATGGCTGTGATTGGCCAAGTGCAGCATGTGACCCAGCCTCTATTTAAGCTGGAGTCACGTAGCGCCGCACGTCACACTGCTCTGACTAGTGTAGGGAGAGGATGCAGCTTCTGTGAGGGCGAGATCGGCAGGGATAAAGAAGTGATTGAATGATCTACCTTTCAACACCTGTGCATCAGAACAACTCAGCTGAGCTGTTCACTGAAAGTCACTATTTTGTTGAGACTGGCCAGAGCGATTTTTACTGGCACATGTAACTGGGCTGACCGGCGGTGGCCATTTTGGGACTTGTGGTGCGCCAGCACTTGCTGCCACAGAGTCTAAACCAAAGCTCCAAAGAAGTGAAAAATCTACACCTGTGAATCAGAACAACAGCGATTCAGCTGCTCAGTCAAAGTCTATTTTTTTTCTGGCTGGGCAGACTGTTTTCTGGCACATGTTACTGGGCTGATAGGCGGCGGCCATTTTGGGACTTGTGGTGCTACAGCAAAGCTGCCACAACGTCCATTAATCTCATGTAATAGTCGATTTTTTCATAGATATACTACATCAGGGGTTTGGCTGTGCTTGTGTCACCCATACTAACTGCAAAGATATTTAATATATCAGTGGTGAAACTGAAAGTAACCCACTTGGATAGCAAATCCCATGAATGTGCTGTTCCAGCTAGGCTAGCCAGTGCCACTACTTTGTCCAATACTGTCAGCCAGAAATATATTTTTTTTTATGTGCCAGAAATATAAATTAGAAAAAGCTTTCACCGTAATAATAAAATTATTCTGGTGTTAGACCAGAAGAAGCACTCCTGTTGTAATTAATACTGTAAAAAGGCTTAGCCAATATTTCTCCCAGTGTGGGAAATTTATCTAGCAAAACTAGCATTTTAAAAATTCCGGTGTTCTGAAATACCAGCAGTCCTCTTGTAATTAATACCGCCAAAAGGCATTATATTGTCCAGTGTTGTAATTTTGGTTAAAAAAAGGCCAATTTAATTAATCTGGTGTTTGTTAGACCAGAAATACTAGGCCTCACGTTTTTACTCCTGTAAAAAGGAATTATATCTCCCCATGTGGGAATCTATGTACCAAAACTAGCATTTTAAAAATTCAGATGTCCAATTTGCAGCAGTTTTCTTGTAAATAATACCGCCAAAAGGCATTATATCGTCCAGTATTGTAATTTTGGTGAAAAAAAGGCCAATTTAATCAATCTGGTGTTTGTTAGACCAGAAACACTAGGCCTCACGTTTTTACCCCTGTAAAAAGGAATTATATCTCCCCGTGTGGGAATCTCTGTACCAAAACTAGCATATTAAAAATTCTGGTGTCCAATTTGCAGCAATTTTCTTGTAATTAATACCAGAAAAAGGAATTATATCTTCCAGTATGGGAATTTATGTACACAAACTAGCATATTAAAAATTCTGGTGTCCAATTTGCAGCAGTCTTCTTGTAATTAATACCGGAAAAAGGAATTATATCTTCCAGTGTGGGAATTTTGGGGCTAAAAAATAATATATTTTATTGTGGTGCGAGTTGAATCGCAACAATGAGGAAACATTCTATTAAGGGACGAGGACGCGGTCGTGGTGGTGTCCGTGGAGCCTCTGTTGCTGGCAGAGGACGTGGCCGTTCGGCCTCAGGCGCACAAAGTAGTGAACCAACTCTCTCAAGTAGCCGGCAGAATTTACAGCGATATTTGGTGGGGCCCAATGCCGTTATGAGGATGGTAAGGCCTGAGCAGGTACAGGCATTAGTCGATTGGGTGGCCGACAGTGCTTCCAGCACGTTCACCACATTGTCTTCCGCCCAGTCTTCTGCGGAAAGCGCACAGGTGGCACCTGAAAACCAAGCCCATCAGTCTGTCACATCACCCCCATGCATATCAGGGAAACTGGCTGAGCCTCAAGTTATGCAGCAGTCTCTTATTCTGTTTGAAGACTCTGCTCCCACGGTTTTCCAGGGCGTCCACCTAGCCCTTCCCCAGCGGTGGAAGACATTCCATGCACTGACACACAACCACTTTTGTATCCAGATGATGAGGACATGGGAATACCACCACAGCAGAGTGACCGAGTCTCTGATGATGATGAAACACTGGTGCCCACTGCCGCGTCTTATTGCAGTGTGCAGACTGAACAGGAGGAGGTCAGGGAGGAAGACTGGGTGTAAAACGATGCAGAGGACGATGAGGTCTTAGACCCCACATGGACTGAAGGTCGTGCCGCTGACTTAAATAGTTCAGAGGAAGAGGCAGTGGTGAGACTGAAACAACAGCGAAGCCAAAGAGGGAGCAGGGGGCAAAAGCAGAACAGCCGCCGTCCAGAGAGTTCGCCTGCTATTGGCCAGCGCCAACAAAGACCCAGCACCCCAAAGGCATCTTCAAGGAGTTCCCTGGCATGGCACTTCTTCAAACAATGTGCTGAGGATAAGACCAGAGTGGTTTGCACGCTGTGCCATCAGACCCTGAGGCGAGGCATTAACGTTCTTAACCTGAGCACCACCTGCATGATCAGGCATGAACTGCAGTGGAGTACACACCTTAAAAACAAGGAACCCGCTCAGGCTCCCCCTGCTCCCTCTACCGCTGCTGCCTCGGCTTCCGCTTCGAGAGGAATGTTGCCACCTGCCGAGCAGCAAACAGAGGATGTGCCACCGACACCACCATCACCACCGCCACCGTCACCTAGCGTCTCCACTATTTCACACAGCAGCGTTCAGCTCTCCATCTCTCAAACCTTTGAGAGGAAGCTCAAATTCCCACCTAGTCACCCTCGAGCCCTTGGCCTGAATGCCAGCATTTCTAAACTACTGGCCTTTGAAATGCTGTCATTCCGGCTGGTGGACACAGACAGCTTCAAACAGCTGATGGCCATGGCTGTCCCCCAGTATGTGGTTCCCAGCCGCCACTACTTCTCCAAGACAGCCGTGCCTTCCCTGCACATGCAAGTGTCCGATAAAATCAAGTGTGCACTGCGCAACGCCATTTGTGGCAAGGTCTACCTAACCACAGATACGTGGACCAGTAAGCACGGCCAGGGGCGCTATATCTCCCTAACTGCACACTGGGTAAATGTAGTGGCGGCTGGGCCCCAGGCGGAGAGTTCCTTGGCGCACTTCCTTCCACCGCCAAGGATCACAGGGCATCATTCTTTGCCTCCTGTAGCCTCCTCCTCCTACTCGGCTTCCTCCTCCTCCTCCTCTGCTTCCACCAGCTCATCCAGTCAGCCACACACCTTCACCACCAACTTCAGCACAGCCCGGGGTAAACGTCAGCAGGCCATTCTGAAACTCATATGTTTGGGGGACAGGCCCTACACCGCGCAGGAGTTGTGGCGGGGTATTGAGCAACAGACCGACCAGTGGTTGCTGCCAGTGGGCCTCAAGCCCGGCCTGGTGGTGTGCGATAATGGGCGAAATCTGGTGGCAGCTCTGTGACTAGCCGGTTTGACGCACATCCCTTGCCTGGCGCATGTGCTGAATTTGGTGGTGCAAAAGTTCATTCACAACTACCCAGACATGTCAGAGCTGCTGCATAAAGTGCGGGCCGTCTGTGCGCGCTTCCGGCGTTCACATCCTGCCACTGCTCGCCTGTCAGCGCCACAGCGGAACTTCAGCCTTCCCGCTCACCGCCTAATATGCGACGTGCCCACCCGGTAGAACTCCACCTTGCACATGCTGGAGAGACTGTGCGAGCAGCAGCAGGCCATAATGGAGTTTCAGCTGCAGCACGCACGGGTCAGTCGCACTGCGGAACAGCATCACTTCACCACCAATGATTGGGCCTCCATGCGAGACCTGTGTGCCCTGTTGCGCTGTTTAGAGTACGCCACCAACATGGCCAGTGGCGATGCCACTGTTATCAGCGTGACAATACCAATTCTATGTCTCCTAGAGAAAACGCTTAGGGCGATGATGGAAGAGAGGGTGGGCCAGGGCCAGGAGGAGGAGGATGACGGGTCGTTTTTAGCACTTTCAGGCCAGTCTGTTAGAAGTGGCTCAGAGGTAGGTTTTTTGCAACAGCAGAGGGCAGGTACAAATGTGGCCAGCCAGGGACCACTACTGGAGGACGAGGAGGATGAGGATGAAGCAGGTTCACAGCGGGGTGGCACCCAGCACAGCGCAGGCACATCCCTGGTGCGTGGCAGGGGGGATACAGAGGATGATGACGATACGCCTCCCACAGAGGACAGCTTGTCCTTACCTCTGGGGAGCCTGGCACACATGAGCGATTACATGCTGCAGTGCCTGCGCAATGACAGCAGAGTTGCCCACATTTTAACATGTGCTGACTACTAGGTGGCCACCCTGCTGGATCCACGGTACAAAGACAATGTGCCCACTTTACTTCCTGCACTGGAGCGTGATAGGAAGATGCGCGAGTACAAGCGCACACTGGTAGACGCATTCCCAACTGTCACAGGGGAACAGGTGGAAGGCCAAGGCAGAGGAGGAGCTAGAGGTCGCCCACGCAGCAGTGTCACGGCCAGCTCCTCTGAGGGCAGGGTTAGCATTGCAGAAATGTGGAAAAGTTTTGTCTCCACGCCACAGCTAACTGCCCCACCACCTGATACGGAACGTGTTAGCAGGAGGCAACATTTCACTAACATGGTTGAACAGTACGTCTGCACACAACTCCACATACTGACGGATGGTTCGACCCCATTCAACTTCTGGGTTTCCAAATTGTCCACGTGGCCAGAATTAGCATGTTATGACTTGGAGGTGCTGGCCTGCCGGGCGGCCAGCGTTTTATCTGAACGTGTATTCAGCACGGCAGGGGGCGTTATTACTGACAAACGAAGCCGCCGGTCCGCTGCCAACGTGGACAAGCTGACGTTTATAAAAATGAACCAGGCATGGATCCCACAAGACCTGACCCTCCCTTGTGCAGAGTAGTCCTTAATAACTGCCTTAAACCATGTTGTCTTCTACTCCTGGCCACTTCTTCATTGAAAAATCAATTTTTGAAATTAAGTAGGATCTTGGTGTGCAACCCAGAGTTGAATGAACCTTCCCTCTGTCTGGGTGCCGGGGCCAAAGTACATGAAAGTGTCCTTCTCCTGTGCTGGGTGATATGAATGTTATACTTGTGCTGTCTGACATGTC
Source organism: Bufotes viridis (assembly GCA_033119425.1). NCBI lineage: Eukaryota > Metazoa > Chordata > Amphibia > Anura > Bufonidae > Bufotes > Bufotes viridis. The sequence goes on from CM065590.1 coordinate 135,795,225, forward strand.
TCCTTTGTGTGGGTGCAGAGGGCCAAAGTCACTGAAAGCGGCCTTCTCCTGTGGTGGCTGATATAAATGCCTGAATCTTTGCTGTGGGACCTCTCTCCTCTTTCTGGGTGCAGGGGTCAAAGAAACAAAAGGTGGCCTACTCCTGTGGTGGTTGATGTAAAACTGATGCTTGTGCTATCTGACCTGTCTCCTCTGTGTCGGTGCTAAGGCCTAAGTCACTGAAAGCGGCCTTCTCCTGTGCTGGCTGATATAAATGCCTGAATCTCTGCTGTGGGACCTCTCTCCTCTTTCTGGGTGCAGGGGTCAAAGTCTCTAAAAGTGCCCTTCTCCTGTGGTGGTTGATGTGAAACTGATGCTTGTGCTATCTGACCTGTCTCCTCTGTGTCGGTGCTAAGGCCTAAGTCACTGAAAGCGGCCTTCTCCTGTGCTGGCTGATATAAATGCCTGAATCTCTGCTGTGGGACCTCTCTCCTCTTTCTGGGTGCAGGGGTCAAAGTCTCTAAAAGTGCCCTTCTCCTGTGGTGGTTGATGTGAAACTGATGCTTGTGCTATCTGACCTGTCTCCTCTGTGTCGGTGCTAAGGCCTAAGTCACTGAAAGCGGCCTTCTCCTGTGCTGGCTGATATAAATGCCTGAATCTCTGCTGTGGGACCTCTCTCTTCCGTCTGGGTGCAGGGGTCAAAGTCTCTCAAAGTCGCCTTCTCTTGTGCTGGGTGATGTGAAACTGATGTTTGTGCCATCTGACATGGTTGCCGGGGTCCCATTAAATGATGGCCTACTCCTGTGGTGGGTGATCTAAATGCCTGATTCTCTGCTGTGAAACCTCTCTCCTCCGTCTGGGTGCAGGGGTCAAAGTCTCTCAAAGTGGCCTTCTCTTGTGCTGGGTGATGTGAAACTGATGTTTGTGCCATCTGACATGGTTGCCGGGGTCCCATTAAATGATGGCCTACTCCTGTGGTGGGTGATCTAAATGCCTGAATCTCTGCTGTGGGACCTCTCTCTTCCGTCTGGGTGCAGGGGTCAAAGTCTCTCAAAGTCGCCTTCTCTTGTGCTGGGTGATGTGAAACTGATGTTTGTGCCATCTGACATGGTTGCCGGGGTCCCATTAAATGATGGCCTACTCCTGTGGTGGGTGATCTAAATGCCTGATTCTCTGCTGTGAAACCTCTCTCCTCCGTCTGGGTGCAGGGGTCAAAGTCTCTCAAAGTGGCCTTCTCTTGTGCTGGGTGATGTGAAACTGATGTTTGTGCCATCTGACATGGTTGCCGGGGTCCCATTAAATGATGGCCTACTCCTGTGGTGGGTGATCTAAATGCCTGATTCTCTGCTGTGAAACCTCTCTCCTCTGTCTGGGTGCAGGGGTCAAAGTCTCTCAAAGTGGCCTTCTCCTGTGCTGGGTGATGTGAAACTGATGTTTGTGCCATCTGACATGGTTGCCGGGGTCCCATTAAATGATGGCCTACTCCTGTGGTGGGTGATCTAAATGCCTGATTCTCTGCTGTGAAAACCTCTCTCCTCTGTCTGGGTGCTGGTCCGAAATAAATGAGAGTGGCCTTCTCCGCTGGTGGTTGATATGACACATGATTCCTTGATGTGGGACCTCTCTCCTCTGTCTGGGTGCTGGTCCAAAATACATGAGAGTGGCCTTCTCCGGTGGTGGTTGATATGACGCATGATTCCTTGCTGTGGGACCTGTATCCTCTGTCTGGTCCCAAATAAATGAGAGTGGCCTTCTCCGGTGGTGGTTGATATGAGGCATGATTCCTTGCTGTGGGACCTCTCTCCTCTGTCTGGGTGCTGGTCCAAAATACATGAGAGTGGCCTTCTCCGGTGGTGGTTGATATGACGCATGATTCCTTGCTGTGGGACCTGTATCCTCTGTCTGGGTGCTGGTCCAAAATACATGAGAGTGGCCTTCTCCGGTGGTGGTTGATATGAGGCATGATTCCTTGCTGTGGGACCTCTCTCCTCTGTCTGGGTGCTGGTCCTAAATAAATTAGAGTGGCCTTCTCCGGTGGTGGTTGATATGACGCATGATTCCTTGCTGTGGGACCTGTATCCTCTGTCTGGGTGCTGGTCCGAAATAAATGAGAGTGGCCTTCTCCAGTGGTGGGTGATATGACGCATGATTCCTTGCTGTGGGACCTCTCTCCAATTGATATTGGTTAATTTTAATTTATTTTATTTTATTTTAATTCATTTCCCTATCTACATTTGTTTTCAGGGGATTTACCTACATTTTGCTGTCTTTTGCAGCCCTCTAGCCCTTTCCGGGAGTCTTTTATAGCCTTTATAGTGCCCAAAAGTTCGGGTCCCCATTGACTTCTATGGGGTTCGGGATCGGGATGAAGTTCGGGTTGAGTTCGGATCACGAACCCGGACATTTTCCAGAAGTTCGGCCGAACCTCTCGAACCCGAACATCCAGGTGTTCGCTCATCTCTAATCGTGAGTACTATTGTTTTTAGCTGCTTATAAAACTGTACCATTGTATTTTTATCTGCTATTTTATTTGCTATTACTGCGACCCCTGTATGTACGCCACTGCTTAGAATCCACCTAATGCAAAGGAGTCTAGAGTCTGATAAACGACAGTTACATTCCTTTGTCAATATTCTTTAGTTCAGTAATCCAACAGGTTGTGGTCTTCAGAGTAATAATCCACTTGGTACCCCGGAAGGTTAATCTACGGTCTAGGATCATATAGTCCTAATCCTGGACTCAATGGTTAAGGTAAATTGGTTTCCCTGGGCTAGGCCCAGAAGGACAGAGACAAGCCTGTATCCTCTCCTTACTCCTAAGTCCTCCACTCAACTCTCTACTTTAACTTCCTGTAACAGCAGTTATATAACTGGTGTGATAGAGACCTCTAGTGGAGAAACATTGTAGTGTGTGTTACTAGCCTTAAATATGGATTTAGCAGCAAAGACAAAGGAATAGTGCAAAATGACATGATAACATAAATAACAATTCGGAGTGGACCCTGCACACATATGTAGGACACTACAATCAGAAGGAAAAATGAGACGCACAACGGATCCTGTCTGTGTAGCGGCTGTAAGGCTTGTATGGTCCCATCAGAATTGGCTTATGAGTTGGTAGCCAAAAGCAAGAGTGGGTACAAAACACAGAAGACATGTAAATATTCCATTCATGTGTCATCTTAGTTTTGGATCCACACCTGTTTTATTTGGCATTAGCAATACTGATGGATTACTGACCAAATGCTGACTGAGTAAAGGCGGATGCTCCACAGACAGGATCCGTTTTTTGTGGGTTATTTTTCTGACGGATCAGAGGGAGGGCAAAATAATCAGTGATGTCAACACAAACTTACTGCTGACACCCTCTCCACTCTGCCGGGGGGCTCAACTTGTATGAGCGTTTAATAGAACAGGTTCTATAGACATCTATGTGGAATCAGCTGATGATGGTGTAAAAGGTGTGCATTTCTGCTTGGCGCTAACATTGACCAGTAAGGCTGAGTTGATACGTGACTTATTTGGTCAGTTTTGGCCCCGTGACTGTCCAAATCAGTGAAGTGTGCAGTGATTCTAAGTGCAACGCCTGTCATCTTCATGTCATACGGACTTACATTATTATTTCACTACCAAAGCAGACTCCATATTTGTGTTACTGCAAGGCATAGTGTTCTACACCACTATAAAGGCTCTCTGCAGCCAGGAAAGAGCCGTTTTTTAATTCGTTTTGTAATTTGCTGCAAATTTATTCGGATCGAACCAAATTTTTCCACAAAAATTCAGGAGAATCCGAATAAATCTAATTTTTGAAGAATTCGCTCATCTCTAAAAGTGACACATGTCAGATTTGCTAAAATCATCCTGGCATTTAAGGTGAAAAGTGGCCCAGTACTGAAGGGGATAAACAAGTTTGTTGACTGTTTACAATAGGAAGAAGTAGAATTATGAATATATGACCGGCACTGCAACACTGTAACGCAAGAATCTGCACAGCAGCTATCTCCCACCACATTCACCTGGACCTGGGGTGTGTGCAAAACAGGTGATTTATACCTGGGTGCGCCCAGAGCATGCTGTTAATCATTTTATTACTATCACACTAAAAAAAGCAATGCAATTCATTTAAAGGAGGGTCATTTACAGGAATGTAGACATGTAATTTTTATCATTAAGACCTAAAGGGCCCATCACATTCATTTTCATGATTAACATTGCTTCCTTCCCAAGAAATTATTTGTGCCAATCACTCCCTGCGCCCATTGGGTGTACAATCTGCAGGCCTGCAGACCTCAGTATGTGTGCATCTCTATTCTGCTTCATCTCAAATGTTCTTTAAATCTTTGGTACGGACCGCAAATAGTCTTTTACGGCTTATTAAACATGCAAAAAAAACGCATAATGGAGATGCACACGTACTGTGGTTTGCAAGCCTCCAGATTTTACATCCGTTGGGCTCAGGGAGTGATCAACACAAAGAATTTCTTAACCCCTTAAGGATGAAGGGCGTACATGTACGCCCTTGCGTCCTGGTACTTAAGGACCAAGGGCGTACATGTACGCCCTGTGAATTTCCGATCACCGCTGCGCTCGTGGCGGTGATTGGAACAAGATGCATGTTGAAATCAATCGGGCGGTGCAGGGGGGGGGGATTGTGGGCGATTTCCCTGGTGTCTAGTGGGTATAGCAGGGGGTCAGCACATTGCTGACCCCCTGCTATAAACTGCTGACTAGTGTTGAGCGCGAATATTCGAATAGCGAATTTTTTTAGCGAATATCGGCACTTCGCTAATTCGCGAATATTTCGAATATAGCGCTATAAATTCGCTATTTCGAATATTCGTTTTTTTTTTGTTTTTTTTTTAGTTATATTTTTTTCTTTCCCTTTTCCCAACAGTAGTTCTTACCTGTCCTGAGGATTCCTGGCTTCCTGGCTGCTCTAGTCAGTGCCCATTGCCGCTTCTGCCGACTTCCGTGCTCATGGAGCGTCCCCATCCATGGGAACGTCTCCATATACTAAAATGTACTGTCGGATTTGAGGAATTACGTTGAAATCGCAATGCGATTAATTCAAGTTATATTAATCGCATTGCGATTTCAACTTAGAGCTGGGTTTATAATGGGTCAGCTTGCTAGAATGAACGAAGTTAACGAATATGAAATATATCAGCACTGCTAAGTTGAATTCGCAATGCGATTAATTTAACTTAAAGTAATCGCATTGCGATTTCAACTTAGCACTGCTAGTGCCACTGCTATATTCCATATTCGTTAATTCTAGCCTATGTAAGATAGCAGTGCTAAGTTGAAATCGCAATGCGATTACTTCAAGTTAAATTAATCGCATTGCGAATTCAACTTAGCAGTGCTGCTATATTCCATATTCAGTTAACTTCGTTCATTGAATCGTTAACTTCGTTCATTCTAGCAAGCTGACCCATTATAAACCCAGCTCTAAGTTGAAATCGCAATGCGATTAATATAACTTGAATTAATCGCATTGCGATTTCAACGTAATTCCTCAAATCCGACAGTACATTTTAGTATATGGAGATGTTCCCATGGTGATGGGGACGCTCCATGAGCAAGGAACTTTATGGTTGGCTTGGTAGAATTAGCGAATAGCGAATATGACGAATGTATTCATCATATTCCTCAAAACGAAGATAACGAGTATTCTACATCTTCGTTTTAGCAACCTATTCGTCAACCTCGCTAATTCTAGCAATCAAATAGGAAGGTTGACTATAGAGACAGCTGTGTTAAATTCGCTATGCGATTTTTTTTTTTTTATAGAATAATTATATTACTTGATATAATTATTATAATTATTCTATTTATTAAAAAATATATATAAATAATCGCATAGCGAATTAAACACAGTTGTCTCTATAGTCAACCTTCCTATTTGATTGCTAGAATTAGCGAAGTTGGTGAATAGGTTGCTAAAACGAAGATGTAGAATACTTCGTTATCTTCGTTTTGAGGAATATGACGAATACATTCGTCATATCCGTCATCTTCGCTATAATTCTAGATATGAAACCAATAGGAAAGTAGCCTTAAGTTAAAATCGCAATACGCGATTATTTAAATCGCATATTAATCGCGGTAACTAGAATAATGACGAATATTCGATTTCGACGAATATGAAACGAATATTCATTCGAATATTCGCGAATTTCGTCGAAATCGAATATGGCACCTGCCGCTCATCACTACTGCTGACATCTGTGCTGCAGATGTCAGCAGTTTAACCCCTTTTATACCGCGGTCGGTACGGACCGCGGTATAGAAGGTGTTAACATGGAGGGAGCTCCCTCCTTCTCCCATGGGGGGGCTGCTGTACCTTTGCAGCCCCCCCGCCGGGATAGGATAGCAGAGGGAGGGAGCTCCCCTCCCTTCCTATCACCCGCTGCTCTGTAATGGCAGCGGGTGATGGTTACCATGGCAGCAGGACGCTTTCAGAAGCGTCCTGCTTGCCATGGTACTGAAACTCTGAATGGGCTTTTGCTAAAGGCAAAAGCCTATTCAGACTTTGTAAAGTAAAAAAATACAGTAAGTACACTATATAGTGTACTTACTATATTATATAGACACCAGATCCACTGGATCTACAAGAACCAAGTGGGTCTGGGTCAAAAAAAGTGAAAAAAGTGAAAAAAAAAGAAATACATAAGAAAAATACATATCACTGAAAAAAACAATAAAAACAAATACACTACACATATTAGGTATCGCCGCGTCCGTAAAAATCTCCTCTATAAAAATATCACGTGACCTAACCCCTCACGCAAATTCCGTAAAAAAAACACAAAAAAATGGTGTAAAAAAGCCATTTTTTGTCACCTTGCATCACAAAAAGTGTAATACCAAGTGATCAAAAAGGCGTATGCCTCCCAAAATAGTACCATTAAAACCGCCATCTCATCCCGCAAAAAATGAGTCCTTATATAGGACAATCGCCCAAAGAAATAAAAAAATATGGCTCTCAGACTATGGAGACAATAAAACATAATTTTTTTTTCTAAAATGCTATTATTGTGTTAAAGTAAAATAAATAAATAAAAAGTATACATATTATGTATCTCCGCGTCCGTAAAAACCTGCTCTATAAAAATATCACATTATCTAACCCCTCAGGTAAATACTGTTAAAAAAATAAAATAAAAACAATGTAAAAAAAAAAACATTTTTGTCACCTCACATCTCAAAAACTGTAATAGCAAGCGATCAAAAAGTTATATGCACCCAAAAATAGTGCCAATCAAACCGTCATCTCATCCCGCAAAAAATGATACCCCACATAGGACAATCACCCCCAAAAAAAAAAAAATAGGGCTCTCAGACTATGGAGACACTAAAACATGATTTGTTTTGTTTTAAAAAATGATAATATTGTGTAAAACTTAAATAAATAAAAAGTATACATATTTGGTATCGACGCGTCCGTCACAACCTGCTCTATAAAAGAAAACACATGACCAAACCCCTCAGGTGAACACAAAAAAAAATAAAAAATACGGTGTCAAAAGCCATTTTTGTCACCTTACATCACAAAAAGTGTAATAGCAAGCGACCAAAATGTCATATGCACCCCAAGATAGTTCCAATCAAACCGACATCTCATCCCGCAAAAAATGAGCCCCTACATAAGACAGTCGCCCAAAAAATAAAAAAAATATATGGCTTTCAGAATGTGAAGACACTAAAAATTTTTTTTTTTAAAATGCTGTATTATGTAAAACTGAAACAAAACCCCCCAAAAAGTAGCCATATTTGGTATTGCCGCGTCCGTAGCAACCTGCTCTATAGAAATAGCACACAATCTAACCTGTCAGTTCAACGATGTAAAAAACAAAAAATAAAAACGGTCCGAAAATAGCTATTTTTTTGCAAATTTTCCATTTTAATCAATTCTTCCAGTAACAAAGCAAGGGTTAACAGCCAAACAAAACTCAATTTTTATTGCCCCGATTCTGTAGTTTGCAGAAACACCCCATATGTGGGCGTAAACTGCTGTATGGCCAAACGGCAGGGCGTAGAAGGAAGGGAATGCCATATGGTTTTTGGAAGGCTGATTATTTGACACCATGTCCCATTTGAAGCCCCCCTGATGCACCCCTACAGTAGAAACTCCAAAAAAGTGACCCCATTTTGGAAACTACAGGAAAAGGTGTCAGTTTTGTTTTATTATTTTAAGGTAAATATGATTTTTGGTTGCTCTATATTACACTTTTTTTGAGGCAAGGTAACAAAAAATAGAAATTCCGAAATTTCATCTCCATTTGCCAATAACTCTTGTGGAACACCTAAAGGGTTAACAAAGTTTGTAAAATCAGTTTTGAATACCTTCAGGGGTGTAGTTTCTTAGATGGAGTCACTTTTTTGGAGATTCTACTCTAGGGGTGCATCGGGGGCTTCGAATGGGACATGGTGTCAAAAATCCAGTCCAGCAAAATCCGCCTTCCAAAATCCATATGGCGTTCCCTTCCTTCTGTGCCCTGCCGTTTGGCCATACAGCAGTTTACGCCCACATATGAGGAGTTTCTGCAAACTACAGAATCGGGGCAATAAAAATTGAGTTTTGTTTGGCTGTTAACCCTTGCTTTGTTACTGGAAAAAATGGATTCAAACGAAAATTTTTCCAAAAAAATCGAAATTCTGAAATTTTATCTCCATTTGCCATTAACTCTTGTGGAAAACCTAAAGGGTTAATGACGTTTGTAAAATCATTTTTGAATACCTTGAGAGGTGTAGGTTCTAGAATGGGGTCATTTTTGGATGGTTTCTGTTATGTAATCCTCACAAAGTGACTTCAGACCTGAATTGGTCCCTAAAAAGTAGGTTTTTGAAAATTTCAAGATTTGCTTCTAAACTTCTAAGCCTTGTAACGTCCCCAAAAAATAAAATGGCATTCCCAAAATGATCGATACATGAAGTAGACATATGGGGAATGTAAATCAATAACTTTTTTGGGCGGTATTACTATGTATTATAGAAGTAGAGAAATTGAAACTTGGAAAATTGCAAATTTTTCAAAAATGGCCTGGTCCTAAGGTGAAAATGAGCCCGGTCCTTAAGGGGTTAAGGAAGCAATTTTTTTTATGAAAATGAATGTGATAGGCCCTTTAGATCTTAATGATAGAAATGACATTTCTGTATTCCTGTAAATGATTCTCTTTTGAATGAATTGCACTGCTGCAACACCAGAAGCAGGGAGTACCGTTAAGCACAGATATTTGCCTGTGATCAGCTGTTCTGGCATGGTGGCCCCCGTTAATTTTGGTGGAGGGATGCGAGGGTCGCACACCCCAAAAGTTAGCCCTGCCCTGGTATGTTGGTTGGGTTACTTTGAGACAGAATTTTATGACAGAATTTTAATGTCAATTTGGTGCTACTACCCCCCCCCCTTTCAGAGAAGCCCCACCAATTTATGCTAAGTCATGCCTCCTTTTAGTGCAAGTCAGAAAAAAGTGTATAATGCCTAGTAACAGTTATTCAAAATTGTACCAATCTGCCTACTTTTGGTAACATAGTCTAACATATTTATATTTTAGTAACATAGTTTATAAGGCTGAAAAAAGACATCTGTCCATCCAGTTCAGACTGTTATCCTGCAAGTGGATCCAGAGGAAGGCAAAAAAAAAACTGTGAGGTAGAAGCCAATTATTCCCACTTTAAGGGGCAAAAATCCCTTCCCGACTCCAATCAGGAAATCAGAATAACTCCCTGGATCAACAACCCATCTCTAGAAGCTACCCCCTGTAATATTATTATACTCCAGAAATACATCTGCAACGGGAACCACACCCTGGGGCCCTATTTGAGATTATACAGAGTTTTGTGACGCCAGTTGCAGCATTCTCTGCGACCCAGGGACCTCTTTTCAAGTCAATTGGGGTAAATTGACTTCAGACCTTGTGATGAAGTTGAAAAGCAGCTTTACTTTGCATAAATGTTTCTCCAAAAGTTTTACAGACTTTATCTTGGTTCCAGCAGGCTTTGACATTAAAACTCTGGTAGGCAAACTCCTCTCTGCTACCTTGTTTGCTCTCTGACTCTACTGTACTGACAGGCTTAAATAGAATCTTTGCTTCTTCTCTATGCTGCAACTTTTCTCTGTAGTCTGTCTCTTAATTATACCAGGGAATTTTCACTCCTGGCTCCTTATGCTCTAAGCTGTGGCCTCCATATCCAGCAGAGCTGAAGGTGCTCTAGCTGGCTTGGCCTGGGTATGGGCACGTCCAACAGCGACGTGCCCAGCACTTGCTTCCTTCTCCTAGCAAGGGGTAAGCTAGACTGCAACTGAACTTGGACCTCTCCCTTAATGCAGGAAGTAGGACTCCACAGAGGGAGGTTAGAATGGAATGGACAGCTCTGCCATGAATCAGGCACATTACACGTGAATATAACAGTTGCATAGAAATAGGATCCAACACATCCAAGCCCCTTTTGAACTCTTTTAGTGAACTCACCATCACCACCTCCTCAGGCAGAGAGTTCCATAGTCTAACTGCTCTTACCGTAAATAATCTTCTTCTATGTTTGTGTACAAACCTTCTTTCCTCCAGACGCAGAGGATGTCCCCTTGTCACAGTTACAGTCCTGGGAATAAATAGATAATGGGAGAGATCTTCCTTCAGTCTTCGTTTTTTCTTAAGAATATAATACTAATTTTGATAATCTTTCAGGGCACTGTATTTTAGTGTCCACCCATTTTAGTTATTACTTTAGTTGCCCTCCTCTGAACCCTCTCCAGCTCTGCTATGTCTGCCTTATTCACAGGAGCCCAGAACTGTACACAGTACTCCATGTGTGGTCTGACTAGTGATTTGTAAAGTGGCAGGACTATGTTCTCATCACGGGCATCTATGCCCCTTTTGATGCAACCCATTATCTTATTGGCCTTGGCAGCAGTTGCCTGACACTGGTTTCTACAACTTAGTTTGCTGTTCACTAAATTTCCCAGGTCCTATTCCAAGTCAGTGTTACCCAGTGTTTTACCATTTGGTATGTACTGGTGACTTGCATTATTCCTTCCCATGTGCATAACCTTACATTTGTCAGTGTTAAACCTCATCTGCCTCTTATCTGCCCAAGCCTCCAATCTATCTAGATCTCTCTGTAGCAGTATACTGTCCTCTTCTGTGTTAATTACTTTACACAGTTCACTGTCATCTGCAAAAAATTACATTTTACTGTGCAAGCCTTCTACAAGATCATTAATAAATATATTTAAGAGAATAGTGCCCAATACTGACCCCTGAGGTACCCCACTAGTGACAGTGACCCGATCTGAGTGTGTACCGGTAATAACCACCCACTGTTTTCTATCACTCAGCCAGTTACTTTCCCACATACAGACGTTTTCTCCCAGTCCGAGCATTCTCATTTTATATACTAGCGTTTTATGTGGTACAGTGTCAAATGCTTTGGAGAAGTCAAGATATAAGACATCTATTGATTTGCTGCTGTCAAGTCTAGAACTTATATATATAAACCATCAAAAAATGTGGTGTTAAAGAAGCAGGATGCGCTCATACCCATATGCAGTTGTGCATTTCTATATGGGAGCACATCCTGCACTTGTAGTCCGTTGCTAGTGGCAATCACCAGCAAAAAATGCATACAATGGATGATGCCAGCAACGGACTACAAGTACCACAATGGACATCCTACATAAGATGAAATTTATGTGGATGTGGCAAGTATTCAGAACAAACACAGAACCAGAGATAGGTGCACACTGCCGTCACACTAAACCCTCACACTGATGTTAAAAATTGGGAGGTTAGTTCGACATATCCTACTAGGAGGACATGTCTTAAGCTCGGGCACCAGCGTCAAGGTCTCTCAAGTAGCCCGAGGCCCTAACACTCACCTACCTGCGCCATATGGGGGATATCAGGGGCCAGTGGGCAATTACAGGAGCATTAGGACGACTCACAAACATCTCCTCTGTTACCTCCAGCATGTAGCCATGCTTGCAATGGGAGGTGGGAGGTGTCTATGAGCCCCACCCAAGACTGACTGATACAGCCCAGAGCCTAGCAGGTGCACCCAAATGTGACCTGCAGATGAAAAACAGGCACATTTAAATTGGAGTTTATACACCTCCGTACATATATATATATATATAAACCATCAAAAAATGTGGTGTTAAAGAAGCAGGATGCGCTCATACCCATATGCAGTTGTGCATTTCTATATGGGAGCACATCCTGCACTTGTAGTCCGTTGCTAGTGGCAATCACCAGCAAAAAATGCATACAATGGATGATGCCAGCAACGGACTACAAGTACCACAATGGACATCCCACATAAGATGAAATTTATGTGGATGTGGCAAGTATTCAGAACAAACACAGATCCAGAGATTGGTGCACACTGCCGTCACACTAAACCCTCACACTGATGTTAAAAATTGAGAGGTTAGATAGACATATCCTACTAGGAGGACATGTCTTAAGCTCGGGCACCAGCGTCAAGGTCTCTCAAGTAGCCCGAGGCCCTAACACTCACCTACCTGCGCCATATGGGCGATATCAGGGGCCAGTGGGCAATTACAGGAGCATTAGGACGACTCACAAACATCTCCTCTGTTACCTCCAGCATGTAGCCATGCTTGCAATGGGAGGTGGGAGTTGTCTATGAGCCCCACCCAAGACTGACTGATACAGCCCAGAGCCTAGCAGGTGCACCCAAATGTGACCTGCAGATGAAAAAAAGGCACATTTAAATTGGAGTTTATACACCTCCGTACATATATATATATATATATATATATATATTTATATATATATATATAAACCATCAAAAAATGTGGTGTTAAAGAAGCAGGATGCGCTCATACCCATATGCAGTTGTGCATTTCTATAGGGGAGCACATCCTGCACTTGTAGTCCGTTGCTAGTGGCAATCACCAGCAAAAAATGCATACAAAAATGAATTTGATGGTTTATATATATATATATTACGGAGGTGTATAAACTCCATTTTAAATGTGCCTGTTTTTCATCTGCAGGTCACATTTGGGTGCACCTGCTAGGCTCTGGGCTGTATCAGTCAGTCTTGGGTGGGGCTCATAGACACCTCCCACCTCCCATTGCAAGCATGGCTACATGCTGGAGGTAACAGAGGAGATGTTTGTGAGTCGTCCTAATGCTCCTGTAATTGCCCACTGGCCCCTGATATCCCCCATATGGCGCAGGTAGGTGAGTGTTAGGGCCTCGGGCTACTTGAGAGACCTTGACGCTGGTGCCCGAACTTAAGACATGTCCTCCTAGTAGGATATGTCGAACTAACCTCTCAATTTTTAACATCAGTGTGAGGGTTTAGTGTGACGGCAGTGTGCACCTATCTCTGGTTCTGTGTCAAGTCTAGAACTTACCTCCTCATAGAAACTGATTAAATTAGTTTGGCATGACCGATCCCTCATGAAGCCATGCTGATATGGCGTTATTTGCTTACTTTCATTGAGGTACTCCAAGATAGCATTTCTTAGAAAACATTCAAACAGTTTACCCATGACAGATGTTAAACTTACCAGGCTATAGTTTCCAGGCTCTGTTTTTTGAATTTTTTTTGAATTTTGGCACCACATTTGCTATTCACCAATCCTGTGGAACACTCCCTGTCAGTATAAAGTCCTTAAATATCAGAAATAAGGGTCTGACTATGACATTACTTAATTCTCTTAGGCTAGAGGGGTGCATGCCATCTGTTCCTGGCGATTTGTCTATTTAATCTTTTATAGACGCCGCTGTACTTCTTCCTGGGTCAGACAAAACACTTTTAATGGAGAATTTACTCTTACATTCTGCATTTCATGTGACAGTTTAGTCTCTATAGTTTGGCTGCATTTAGTTGTCTTTTAAATATTTTATTTTTTTCCTTAAAGTTTTTCAATGCTTCCTTGCTACCCTTCTGTTTTAGTGATTTAAATGATTTCTTTTTGTCATTTATTGCTTTCTTTACAGTTCTATTTATCTACATTGTTTTTTTTTTTTGTTCCTTAACCTTTTATTCCCATAAGGTATGTACCTCTCACAATGACATTTTAGGATGCTTTTAAAAATATCCCATTTTGTGGCTGTATTTTTATTTTTGAGGACTTTGTCCCAGTTAGTTAGGCCTATGGAATCTCTTAGTTGGCTAAATTTTGCTTTTGTGAAGCTTGGTATTTTTGTTCCTCCCTGAAAAAACACTCTTTTGAATGACAATTGGAAGGTAATTACTTTATGGTCACTATTTACCAGGAGTCCCCCAACCTGCACATCTGTTGTTCTGTCAGGTCTATTGGTTAATACTAAGTCCAAAAACATTAATAAATCTGGACCAATGTGTCTCAGTACAGACTTTCCATTTTATTGAACACTTCTTTGTCTCTCTTTCTTTATTCAGTGTCAAGTCTGTCCATTCTAAGAATGTGTTTTTAGAGTTGAGCAAACACCTGGAATTTCGGGTTCGAAGGGTTCAGCTGAGCTTCACAAAAAAGTTCGGGTTTGGGATCCGAACTTAACACAAAATTGACCCCGAACCCCATTGAAGTCAATGGGGACCCAAACTTTTGGGCTCTAAAATGGCCCTAAAAATGTAATGGAAATAGAGGGCTGCAAAAGACAGCAAAATATGCTAAAGAGCTCGGAAAGTGCTATGCAAACAAATGTGGATAGGGAAATAACTTAAAATAAAATAAAACAAATAAAAATTAAAAATTATTAACCTGCAACTCGGAGGAAGAGGTGGATGTGGATTTGGCGGTTGAGGAGGCGGTGAATGTGGTGTTGTAGGTGGAAGCGGCAATGGAAGATGAGGAGGAGGTAGCCAGATAACAATGTTTTTTTTTTTGGGGTAGCCCCCAAAATAATGGGGCAAAAAAAAAGAAAAGAAATCAAAGAATAAGTGCACTTGAGTACAAGAATGTATGGTTGAGGTGGGTATAAATATCTATTCTGCACAACGTACAGACAAGTCTTGTGGTATCCAAGCCTGGTTCATTTTAATGAACATGAGCTTGTCCACATTGGCTGTGAACAGGCG
Organism: Bufotes viridis; assembly: GCA_033119425.1. Classification (NCBI taxonomy): domain Eukaryota; kingdom Metazoa; phylum Chordata; class Amphibia; order Anura; family Bufonidae; genus Bufotes; species Bufotes viridis. The sequence goes on from CM065590.1 coordinate 135,810,245, forward strand.
GCTGCGTTTGTCTGTAATGATGCCCCCTGCCATGCTAAAAAAATGTTCAGAGAATACACTGGCTGCAGGGCAGGCCAGCACCTCCAAGGCATAAAGGGCAAGCTCAGGCCATGTGGACAATTTTTAGACCCAGAAGTTGAATGGGGCAGAACCATCAGTCAGTACGTATAGGCGTGTGCACATGTACTGTTCCACCATGCTGTTCAAATGCTACCTCCTGCTAAAACGTTCCATGTCAGCTGGTGGTGCCAGTTGCTGTAGCGTGATGACAAAGCTTTTCCACATGTCGGCCATGCTAACCCTGCCTTGTGAGGTGCTGGACGTGACACCGCTGCATTGGCGACCTTTTCCTCCTCTGCCTTCGCCTTGTGCTTCCACTTGTCCCCCGGTGTCAGTTGGGAATGCCCTCAGGAGCGCATCTACCAGCGTGCGCTTGTAGTCGCGCATCTTTCTATCACGCTCCAGTGCAGGAATTAAGGATGGCACATTGTCTTTGTAGCGGGGATCCAGCAGGGTGGCAGCCCAGTAGTCACATAACAGTGTAACGGAGCAATTCAATACAATTACTTCACTATCAACAAAAATTAGATTTTTCAAACCAACAATGTAACAGCAGAGGTTAACGGTTTAATTTGACTGTCATAAATTCAGCTTATACCGCAAATGTGCTATCTGGCAGGCTGGCACACATGCAGGTCACATGCAGTTCCAAGGACACTGCAGTTGCTAAAATGGCCACCGACCTCACCTCAGTAACAGATTAAAAATGATTTTGCAGTATCACTGGGCTCAGGGCTGGTTACAAATATGTAGCATAGCACCCTCAATTATTGATGTCGTTTGAAGAGTTAACACCACAAAGTTCAATAGATTTCTTCCCTAATCTGTCCCTCACAGAAGCGGCAGCATCTTATCCCTACACTGAGAAGAGCAGAGTGACGTGCGACTCCAGCTTAAATAGACGCTGGGTCACATGCTGCACTTAGCCAATCACAGCCATGCCAATAGTAGGCATAGCTGTGATGGCTTCTTAGGGCAAACTAGTGAAACGCTTGTTGATTGGCTGCCCTGCAGCCTTTCAAAAAGCAGGAAGAAATCGCCGAACAACGAACCTGAACCCAAACTTTTACGGAAATGTTCGGGTTTGGGTCCGGGTGCAAAAAATCGTAATGTTCGGTACGAACCCGAACTTTACAGTTTGGGTTCGCCCAACCCTATGTGTTTTATTTGGGATAGCAACATGGACACAGCCAGGACAGCATTATCTTACTATTTAGCAAAGGTAGAGCAGTGCAACACCATAACAATAAATATTTTCTATTGTGTCAGAGAAAACGGATCAGTTGTTCCTATTGACTTACATTATGTGTCAGGAAGGAAAACTCTGCTTGCAGCGCTATTCTGTCCGTGATTGGGGTCCAACCAAATGGAGCAGAATACATTTTGGTGCATTCCGTTTCGTTCAGTTCAGTTTTGTCCCCATTGACAATGAAAGGGGACAAAATAAACGTTTTCTTCCGCTATTGAAATCCTATGACAGATCTCAATAGCAGAATTGAAAATGTTAGTGTGAAAGTAGCCTTATCCTGTTCCTTTTTGGTATCCATCATGCTAAGAATTTTGATATTTGCAATAAAGTAAATTGTTTATAAACACCACTGCGGTATGAAAGTTAACTTTTTAACAGCATGCCAAACTCTTGAAGGTCAGTTGGTGGCAGAAAAACAAGCTGACTGAATCATAGATGAAATAACGTTGTTATGTGACATAAATCAGACTGGTTTTTACAAGCACTGTGAGTTAATCCCAATGCCATTCAGAAAAAAAAGAATACAAGGAACTGTTCAAAACATAAGCACATTGCACACAGTTCTTTGCCAAGAAAAATTAATCTTTATTGACACGTTAACATCGATAGGACTAAGAGGGTGAAAGGGTTTTAATTTTACGTACGTGTAAGAGGGTTAGAAATCAGCCTTGTACCTCTTGCAAAGAAAATGTCATCATTTTGAGTATCTTTTGGTATGGGTCATCTGGGACAGGATTCAAATGTTTAACCTCTTCCAGACAGAACCAGTTGTCACGTTCCTAATTTTTCAAATCTGACGAGCTTTGGATTGCTTTTACTCATCCAAGCGATTCTGAGATTGTTTTTTTTTTTTTTTTTTTTCGTCACAGATCAAACTTCATACTAGTGGTAAATTGGGTTGATGTTTTATTTTTATTTATAAAAAATTTAAAATTTACTGAAAAATATAAAAGTGCAGTTTTCAAACTTTTAATATCTCTGCTTTTAAGACAATAATACCTCACAAAATAGTTACAAATTAACATTCACAATATGTCTGCTTTATGTTGAAATTATTTTGTAAATGTCATTTTATTGTTTTTAGGACATTAGAAGGCTTAGAATTTTTTATTTTTAAGGACTAATTTAATTATGAAGTGACTTTGAGGGGCTTAAATAATATAAATTACGATATGACCCCATTTTAGAAATTAAACCCCTCACAGAATTTATCAAATGAATGCACAATAGATGGTGCAAAGTGAAAATTGCAATTATTCAACAGATATGCCAGTTCACTTCCCAAATATGTTGTGCCCAGAGTGTCTCAGTATGACAAGTAAGCCATCTTATTATTATGCAGTGCTTCCTGGTTTTAGAAACACCCTACATGTGGCCCTAATCTTGGGCCTGGACATACAACAGGTCCCAGGATTAAAAGAGAACTATGGATTTTCTAGCATCACGACCACCTGATAAGATAGTAGATCATGTAATATTTTTATTTGGCAAAATTGCAAATTAAGCAGTACCTAACATGTCTATTTATTTTATTAATGGAATTTTTTTTTAAACTTGAAAATGTTATGTTTTATTTTTATTAAAACAAAACCCTTTTTTTTAACTTTTTTTTTTGTCCCACTACTAGGGGATTTTAACTTTTGAGAGCCTGATCACTTTTAAAATGCATAACAATACATGCTGTATTGTACTGCATTATAAGGCCTCTTTCACACGGGTGTCAAGGATTTGGTCCGGATGCGTTCAGAGTGCGTTCAGGGAAAATCGTGCGATTTTGTGTGCAAGTGTTGTCAAGTTTGTACGCGATTGCGTCGCATTCTTGCGTTTTTCACGCGCGTGAAAAAAAACTGATGCACCCACTACATTCACCTGTTGACTGCAAACTAATATATATACCCCCATCATGCCTTTGATTCACGGGCAACTCCATTTTTTCGAGGATTGTTTGTCGTGTGGTTGGTGTGTGTGTGTTTGGTCTTGGATTTTCCTTGGCAGGATGTCCACTTTCACCATGTCATCCACTGACCATGTCTTCCTGCACTGGCTGGTCTACCGCTGTTTTGGAGAGCAGCCAGAAATGATAGAGGATGATCCGCGGCGGAAGCGTATGTGGGTGCAACCTATCATTTCGCAGTGGGCCAGCAAAGGTGTATTTGTTAGATTGTACTCTGAGCTCCAGGCACATCCTCAGAAGTTTTTCCGTTATTGCCGCATGTTGGTGTCAACGTTTGATCTGCTTTTGGGGGAGTTGAGGCCTTCCTTAACTTTCCAGGACACCAATATGTGGCGGAGTCTTATTATTACTTTGAGGTAAGTCAAAATATTATCACAATAATACTTAAATGACCCACTGTTTTCAAATACATTGTAGTTTAGTCAAAGGCATATGTCTTTTATATTGTTAATTTTCACAGCATAAGTATGTTAAATTTGGAGACATGTCTTTTAAAAGGTTCATTTTTATTCATAAACTGTGTGCGCTTAAAATAGTCACACCAGAATCTTGTTCCACAGGGATTTTTAATTCAAATGAAGCCTGTAATGATGAGGACACCTCACCTGTGTGTATATGTTAATTGTCTCTAGCTGTTTTAAGCCAAATGATCGTCCATTTTTGGATATTTTGAACAATCTAAACAATGGCTTTCAAAAGTAACATTATGTGCTTTGTTCCTTGATACTTTACAGACACATTGCCATTAAATAAGGTCAAGTAATGTACTTGATTTATAAATATATGCTATCCTGATTATAAATTTTTTGTTTTTTGTCCTTTTGAGATATCTGGCGACTGGAAATTCTTTTTCGTCTTTACATTTTGTTTTTCGAATGGGGACCTCCACAACTGTTGTACGGGCTACATGTTCCGCCATTTGGTTGACACTTAAGTCTTCAGTGCTGCCACATCCAACCAGGCAGCAGTGGCTTGATATAGCCCAGGGCTTCCTGGAGAGGGCTCAATTTCAAAATTGTATTGGTGCCCTTGACGGGAAGCACATACGAGTTAAGAAGCCACCGAATCAGGGTCCCAATACTATAATTATAAGCAGTTTTTCTCTGTAGTTTTGTTGGCCTTGGCTGACACAAACTACAGTTTTATAACTGTAGATATTGGGTCCTATGGAAGTACTGCAGATGCTCGCATCTTCAGGGCTTCCAGAATGGGTTGCTGGCTTCAGTCCGACCAACTGGACGTACCACAGCCAGCAAGCCTTCCTGGCTCTACTGGGCCACCAGCGCCTTATGTGGTTGTAGGGGATGAGGGATTCGCCCTTTCAAGCCAACTGATGCATCCTTTTCCTCAACGAGGTTTGGATGGCAAGAGGCGGAATTTTAATTATTGCTTAAGTAGAGCCAGAAGGTTTGTGGAGTGTGCCTTCGGGATTTTCTCAAATAAATGGCGGGTTTTCCAGTCGGCCATCCAGCTTGCGCCACAACATGTCAATGTGGTCATCAAGGCATGTGTAGTGCTGCATAACTATATACGCACCTATGAGGTCACACCTGATGAAGACGCCCAAGTCTACAGTCCGCCATCAGGAGGAGAGGCGTTACTACTTGGACGATCTGGATATGCTGGACTGAGAGTGAGGGAGTTATTTTCAGATTATTTTATCTCCCCTATCGGTTCAATACCTTTTCACCAGTAGTCCGATACTAATGGACGTTTGTGTTTGCCAGTTTTAGGCACGAACCGGGATGGTTTTTCTTTAGTTAGCTCTTTCATATTTTAGTTAGGGACTTGCAAGATAATGAGGACCCTTGACTTGGGTTGCAAGCTTACATATTTTGCGTACAGATAGTGTAATCCACATGGTATGTAAAAAATGTACTAATTCCTCATTTAGATAATAGCTACACTTTGTTTCACAACATTTGCAAGGGCTATTTGGGCCTAATTTAGTGTTTCATCTGCAAATGAGTATATGTCTCATACAGAATAAAATTATTGTGTAATATTGGTTATATGGTGTACTAGGAGTACAGATTTGTTGGTCTACCATGTTATGTATATATGTGTAATAAAGCATACTATGACAAAATATGTTTTACCTACATTTTGATCTATGACCTAAAAAAAAAAAAAAAAATGAACGTCAGTCTTTGTGGCCCAAATTAACAAATAATATGTGTAATATGTGGTTACTAAGGTTTAATAAAAAACTAAAATCTATATTGTGTTATGTGTATGTGGATGCGCCATAAACACAAATCTGCAACATTATAAACTTGAAAACAAATTGTGTTTTATTGCACACAATTGCCGAAAAAATATTCTGTTATATTAAATAAACATTATTTAAATAAAAAAATATTTATAAATTTTCATAATGGCTTGTGGGCGAGGAGGGTCCCTGATAAGGAGGGGCTGAGTATTGGGAGGGCCCAGCTTGACTGGTTGCGGGGCCCTGATAAGGAGCCCCCGAATATTGGGCCTGGGAAGGAGCCCCCGAATATTGGGCCTGGGAATGAGCCCCAGAATATTGGGCCTGGGAAGATTTTCCAGCGCCTCATACATTTCGGTTGGATCATGGGGTGGAGTTGCTACCGCCAGAAAGATCTCGAAAGATGTTCTCGTTCATAATAATCGCTCTGGAGGTAGCTGGCGCATATAATGGGCCAGACTACAGGCAAACATGTCATGATGATACTCCTGCCGGGCTCTAGATAAATAATCTAGAACTTGAACGTTAACGTTCGACTCGGCAGGAGGATTTGCCCGTCGCCTGGACCTGGTGGGTAGAGCCAGAGGGGGGGGGAGGGAATCAGCGCCCGATGCTGCAGGAGGCTCGGAAGGTGCAGGTCCAGGAAGACTCTTCCGCTGGGCCGATGTCGTCTCCTCCTCACATGCGCTGGAAAGTTGGGGAGCTGACTCCTCACCTTCCTCCTCTAGGTTGTCCTCCGTTCTACAAAATTAATCAAAAACAAGTACATGAAAATATGAAGAGTATGTGGGGTTTTAAATAATCATTGCACCTATTCCTGTCATGAGCTACACAAACTACATTTGTCACATAGTACTAACTGGGCCCAAAAATATAATACATATGTGGTAATTGGGGTAGTACAGATGTAGCAGGGATAACACACACACTCTGAAATTGAATGTCTATACTCATTGTCTTATCTTTAACCAAAAGGACTATAAAAGATAATGCATTATGCTTTTTTACGCATTTAGTAGACATCATATGTCCCATAAAGCATGTGGGTTAACCCTGCTACATCACTAACCTAGGGATTCATACAATAAATCTAACTCCACTTGGAATTTAATTATTCTACTTTTGGTAAAGAAAGGAGCAATGTGAATGGTTGCTATCGCCAACTATGACATTTCGCATTGATCAATTCAAACCATTCACAGTAAATAAGAATTTTACAGTGTGTATAGCTTCACATGTAGTGGTCTGTGTGTAGAATGGACTTACGGACGCAGCTCCATGACGGTGCGCAGGAACATCAGCTGCTCCCGGAATAGGTAGGGTCTTTTCTTGGGGGGACCAGCCCCATTCCGCCCATGCTGTTTCATTTCTTTGCGGAACTGGTCACGGCAGCTCCGCCAACGATTCTTGACCTCTTCAACTGGTAATACAAAGGGTAGAAAGGGACATGTATCAATTTCTAAAGTGATAGGGACACTAACGTATAACTAGGCCTATATACCAGGGACACTAACATATAACTAGGCCTATATACCAGGGACACTAAAGTATAACAAGGCCTATATACCAGGGACACCAACGTATAACATGGCCTATATACCAGGGACACTAACGTATAACTAGGCCTACATACCAGGGACACTAATGTATAACAAGGCCTATATACCAGGGACACTAACGTATAACTAGGCCTATATACTAAGGAGGACAGCAAGGAACAAACATGTATACCTTGTTTACTTACTTAAATTCTTTCGGCTTTGGCCTTGGGTCGTTTCCCATATGGGGGCATACAGATCCTGGGTTACCTCTACCCAGGCAGCGTCCTTTTTGTAACGGTCTTGGTACTCCCCAGACCGAAGATCCCAGAGGCAGGGCCTGTTCTGCACCAGGACAATGAGTTTCTCCACATCCATGGCACGTGGTGTTTTTGGCATTGTGGCAACTTTTGGCTCCGCAAGGGCTTGGAAATGCACACGTGCACAGCCCCATAGAAATGAATGGGTCAGGATTCAGTGCGGGTGCAATGCGTCCACCTCACACATTGCACCCGCGCAGAAAACTCGCCCATGTGAAAGGGGCCTTAGAGAGGTCCACAGCACTCACTATTAATAGGAGAAATCGTACCTTTTAATGATGCATTGCAGGTAATACAAGGGAGACAAACATATGGAAATTGGCTAGCAGAAATTGTCGGAGGACACAAAATAATAATTGACTGATCTCTATGTATCTCTCTAACATCTATTATCTTCAATGAATCACGAAAATATAATAGAGATTGTTAATGGAGAGTTCTGTGGATTTCTTTATAGTGAATGATTGTTATACGTTGCTGATGACCAGCAGAGGAATTTTTGGCATGATTACTGGTGCTTTTGTTATGCTAATGTTACATATAAATACACATACACCATATATACTGTAATTATACATAATAGACTACACACATATGTCCATACACATCATATATGCTACACACATACTGTACATAATATGCATCATATATACACTAAACACATACTGTACATTAATACATCATATATACACAATACATACACAATACATACACTATATATACAGTTGTGTTCAAAATTATTCAACCCCCACTGAAATTGAGTGTTTTGGCCAGTTTGACATTGATTTTGATAATTTCAGTCATCTTGTTTACAAATAAATCAAAGAGGCACTTGTAAGTCAGACAAATATAACATAACATTTATAATGAAATAACCACAAATGTCTTTTCTGTGCTCACATCATTATCAGTTTTATTCAACCCCCAAGTGACATTCAATCTTAGTACTTAGTACAACATCCTTTTCCAGTTATAACAGCTTTTAAACGTGAAGCATAGCTTGACACAAGTGTCTTGCAGCGATCTACGGGTATCTTCGCCCATTCATCATGGGCAAAAGCCTCCAGTTCAGTCACATTCTTATGCTTGCGCGCTGCAACTGCTTTATTTAAGTCCCACCAGAGGTTCTCAATCGGATTTTAGTCTGGTGACTGCGATGGCCACTTCAAAATGTTCCAGCCTTTAATCTGCAACCATGCTCTAGTGGACTTGGACGTATGCTTGGGATCATTGTCCTGTTGAAAGGTCCAACGTCTCCCAAGCCTCAGGTTTGTGACGGACTGCATCACATTTTCATCTAATATCTCCTGGTACTGAAGAAAATTCATGGTATCTTGCACACGCTGAAGCTTCCCTGTACCTGTAGAAGCAAAACAGCCCCAAAGCATGATTGACCCCCCATGATGCTTCACAGTAGGCAAGGTGTTCTTTTCTTCATAGGCCTTGTTCTTCCTCCTCCAAGCATAGCGTTGATCCATGGGCCCAAACAGTTCTAATTTTGTTTCATCAGTCCACAGAACTCTTTTGTGGTTTGTCCACATGACTTTTGGCATACTGCAGTCGACTCTACTTATTCTTTGGAGACGGCAAGGGGGTGCGCCTGGGAGTTCTGGCATGGAGGCCTTCATTACGCAGTGTGCGCCATATTGTCTGAGCTGAAACTTCAGTACTCGCATCTGACAAATCTTTTTTCAGTTCCTCAGCAGTCACACGGGGAATTTTCTCCACTTTGCGCTTCAGGTAGCACACAGCAGTCGAAGTCAGCATCTTCTTTCTGCCACGACCAGGTAGCGTTTCAACAGTGCCCTTTGACTTGAATTTGCGAATGATGCTTCCTATGGTGTCTCTTGGTATGTTTAACATCTTTGCAATCTTCTTATAGCCATTGCCCTTCCTGTGAAGAGAAATCACCTCTTCTCTTGTCTTCCTGGACCATTCTCTTGACTTCACCATGTTTGTAAACACACCAGTAAATGTCTAGAAGGAGCTGAGTATCACAGTCATTTTAAATCTGCCTAATTGGTGCTTATTATGCTTGATTGCAGCTCCTTGACATCCAGAGGTGTTTTCAATACCTGATCAAAAACACTTGAATGAACCTCTGTTCTTAAGAGTGGTAGTCTTTAAAGGGTTGAATAATTGTGTCAATAAAAAAATCACAAAACAAACATTTAATACTGTATTACAAAAATAATTGATGTCATTTTAGTTGCATTTGGTTCTTTAAAAAGTCCTTGTAAGATTTCATTCTGAACACAATTACAAATGTACACTAAATTCCCTAAAACCCTTTACAGCATTGTGGGTTGAATAATTTTGAACACAACTGTATATATATATACATATATATATATATATATATATATATATATATATATATATATAAACACAAATAACATAATAAATAAAAATCGGCTATAAAATGTGCACAACTTGGTTTTGGAACAACACAACAAATGTTACACATTTTATAGCTGTTTTATCTTTTATATTTTGTTACTTTAAAAAGTTTAATTTGTTAATAAAATCAACAGCTTTTAGAGGAAGTACTGGATCCTGGTTACTTTTCTTCTACATAAGCTTAGTGTAGAAGAGTAGAGGGAAGAGTGCCAGGGAGGCTAGCCCTTATCAGACACACCCCAACAAGTTTGCAAGGTTGGCAGATGAGGGGGATGTCAGTTCAGGTCAGGGAGAGCACTGCTGCAGCCAGAAACTTCCTCTGCCAGCTCCAGTAAGCAGGAGACCTGGGGAGCAGGACAGGCTAGAAAGGTTCTGGTAGTGGGAGACTCAATTATTTGGGGTACAGATAGGGCACAAAGACCGGGATTGTCAAATGGTGTGTTGTCTTCCTGGCGCTTTAGTTCGACACATCGCTGATCAGGTTGACAGATTACTGGGAGGGACTGGAATAGATCCAGCAGTCATGGTCCATATCGGAACCAATGACAAAGTTAGAGGTAGGTGGAGCGTCCTTAAACACGATTTTAGGGATTTAGTTTAAGGCAATAACCTTAAAGGTACTGTTTTCCAAAATAATACCTGCACCATGAGCCACACCAGAAAGGCAGTGGGAGATTAGGTAAACAAGTAAATAAGTGGCTCAAGAATTGGTGTAGGAAGTAGGGGTTTGGGTTCCTGGAGAACTGGGCCAACTTCTTTGTCGGCTACAGGCTCTATTGTAGGGATGGGCTGCACCTCAATGGGAAAGGGGCAGCTGTTTTGGGGGAAAGGATGGATAGAAGGTTGGAGGAGTGTTTAAACTAGCGACTGGGGGAGGGAAATTACATTATAGGAGGGGAAGAAAGTGCAGATAGAGACCTCGGACGAGGTAATGAAATTGGGGGAGGAATGAAAGGAGGGACTAAAAGAGTTCAGAAGGAAAGGTGTAGGGTAAAAAATGTACATAAACCTCTTAATTGTATGTATACTAATGCCAGAAGCCTGACTAATACAACTGGTAAACTGGAATTAGTAATGTGTAAGGAGGACTATGACATAGTGGAAATAACTAAGACATAGCTGAATGATATCTATGACTGGGCAGTTAACATACAGGGTTACATTCTGTTTAGAAAGGATCGACAAAAGAGAGGGGGCAGGGATCTGACTTTATGTAAAGTCCTGTCTAAACCCCACACTCCAGGAAGAAATAAGTGAGGGATATGAACATGTGAAGTCACTTTGGGTAGAAATACATGGAGGCTTTGTCTGAGCCAGGAAGAAGTATAGCGGCGTCTTAAAAAGATTAAAATAGACAAATCGCCAGAACCAGATGGCATACACCCCTGTATACTAAGAGAATTAAGTAATGTCATAGTCAGACCCTTATTTCTGATATTTAAGGACTCTATACTGACAGGGAGTGTTCCACAGGATTGGCGCATAGCAAATGTGGTGCCAATATTCAAAAAGGTTCCAAAAACAGATCCTGGAAACTATAGGCTGGTAAGTTTAACATCTGTCATGGGTAAACTGTTTAGATGTTTTCTAAGAGATGCGATCTTGGAGTGCCTCAATGAAAATAAGCAAATAACGCCATATCAGCATAGCTTCATGATCGTCATGTCAAACTAATTTAACCCTTTCATGACTGAGGGTCATTGATGCCCCTATGTCCAGGTCAAAATTTACAAATCTGACATGTGACACTTTATGCGGTATTAACTTTAGAACTAGTGTTGAGCGAACCCGAACTGTACCGAATTTTGGGGTGTTCGGGACACGGACCCGAACCCAAACATTTTCAAAAAAGTTTGGGTTCGGGTCCGTTGTTCAGCGATTTATTCCTGCTTTCTGAAGGGCTGCACTGCAGCCAATTAGCAAGCGTTTTACTTCTTGCCCTAAGAAGCCATCACAGCCATGCCTACGCAATGGCATGGCTGTGATTGGCTGAGTGCAGCATGTGACCCAGCCTCTTTATAAGCTAGAGTCACGTACTGCCGCAGGTCACTCGGCTGGTTTGAGCTTAGGGAGAGGATGCTGGTGCTGCGATCAGGGACAGAATAGAGCAGAAATCTGAAGAACCTGTGCAACTTTAATCCACAAGATACAGCACATAGAGAGGGAGCGAGCTCAGCAATCCAATATTTGTGTACCCAGCCACGGCCAGGGAGATTTTTTTAAATCCATCTGTTACCGAGGTGGGGGTCGGCTCCATTTTAGGCACTGCATTGTACTGCATGTCTGCCAGCCTGCCAGGGACATCAGCCTAATCCTATTTTGTAGCTCAGTCAAGGAAAAAATCAATTTTTTTCTGTCTGCTCAAGTCCCCCATATTGTCTATTGTATGTTTAAGGGGTGACATAGTCCATTTGTCTAGCCTGGGCACTGTGGTGCCACAGAGCACTTTTGTATACTATGCACTAAACCGTATATTCCATTTCAGCTACCAAATAGTGCATCAGTGTATTTTAGTTAAAAATAAAAGTGGTCATCCTGATTCACCAAGCCTATTTTACACTGCCAAAATATATATTTGAGATTTCTGCGGTGAAATAGAGAATCCGTGTAATTTTAGAGGAAAAACCGTATTCCTTGTCCACAAACAAATCTGCATACACTGTCCAACGACATATTTCATATTTCTGCATGGGAATAGTGCTTCTTTGTTTTACACAGAAAAAAACGTTATTCAAGGTCCACCAAACAATCTGAAATACCCATTACAACCACCTATTTTACATTGCTGCTGTGAAATACAGCATAAGTGTAGTTTTTTGACAAAAGAGTGGTAACCCTGATCCACAGAGCATCTTGAAATACACCGCTTAAATACCGATTTCACATTACAGCTGAGAAATAGTGCATTATTCTATTTTGTGTGAAAAAAGCAATATTCTTGCTTCACAAAGCAGTTGTACCTACACGGTATAAATATCTAATTTAAATTTACAGCAGTAAAAAACTGCATTTTGGGGTTTTATTGAAAATAGCCGTGCTTTAGGCTGAAAAAAACAGTTGTGCATCCGTCGTTTAAATAATTATTTCCAATTTATAACAGTCTAATACTGCATTTGTGAATGTTGGTGACCAAATCCGTGTTCTGGGTCCCCAAATCTGGTGTCCAAACATGGTATAAATATCTACTGTTAATGTACAGCAGTTAAAAACTGCATTTTGGGGTTTTATTGAAAAAAAGCCATGTTTTAGGCTGAAAAAACTGTTGTGCATCCGTCGTTTAAATAATTATCTTCAATTTATAACAGTCTAATACTGTATTTGTGGTCAGGGCTACGGACACGAAAGCCGAAGAGCCCTAGTGGGATAAACACCGAGACCCACCGTAACTGCAAGATGCATCTTACCTAACTAAATGGCTAGTGGTGTGCCTGTAGCCATGTCCGTGGGTAGGCCTATAAAAAGGGGGGCATACCCTGTAGAAGTGAAAATAGAAAGAGAGGGTGGGGCAACTGAGAAAACACCCGCCCCTAGGTGGGGCTGTGCCTGGTTTAAGTAGAGCCTCTGCCCCTCCCACAAATGCAGCCTAATCAGACTGCCATACTTGTGAATTTTTGTGACCAAATCCATGTTTTGGGTCCCCAAATCTGGTGTCCATACATAGTATAAATATCTACTTTTACAGTATATGTACAGCAGTTAAAAAATGCATTTTGGGGTTTATTGAAAAAAGCCATGTTTTAGTCTTAAAAAAAACTATTGTGCATCCGGCGTATAAATAATTAATTTCAATTTATAGCAGTGAGATACTAATTTTCTGTATTTTATTACAAAAAAACTTGTTCTTGTTCCACAAACCACTTGTGCATACAGCGTAACAAAAAAAATATTTTACATTTCCGCGGGTAAAAAATTCGAGAATCAGTGTATTTTGGGCACAAAAAAAACATTATTCTGGGTCCACAGACCATTTTTATGACATGGGCACTGCCTTAGCGAACGTAATTGTCGACCAAAGGCAGGTAAATTGACACCGGAGAGAGACCAATCTTTCAGCTTGGTGGGTGAACGCAAATAATGAGGAGAACATCAAAAAAGGGATGTGGGCATTGTCGTTGTGGTGTTGGTGGATCTCCTGTTGCTGGTAGAAGACATGGCCGTTCAGTGCCAACTACCACTCCAAGTCAAACACCTTCCTCTGGTGCGAGTAGGCGACAGAATCTGCAGCGTTATTTGATAGGCCCAAATGCCGCTCTATGGATGGTGAAGCCAGAACATGTACAGGCGATAGTAGATTGGGTTGCTGACAGTGCCTCCAGTTCCTTCACAGTATCTAACACAGAGTCCTCTGCAGAAAGCTCAGAGTTGGCACCTGCAGCCCATGCCCATCAGTCTTCCACCTCACCACCTTGCAAATCAGCCAAGCAGTCAGAGCCCCAAATCATGTAGGAAAGTCTCATGCTTTTTGATAACTCTATTGGCAGGGTTTCCCCGGCCTATCCACCTAGCCCTGCCCCAGAGGAGGAAGACCTTGAATGCACTGATGCTCAACCACTTTTGTTGCAGGATGAGGACATGGGAATACCACCACAAAACATCTCTGATGATGACGAAACACAGGTGCCAACTGTTGGGCTTTCTGCAATGTGCAGACCGATGAGGAGGGCAGGGGTCATGAATGGGTGGGAGATGATGTGGAGGTTGATGAAGTCCTAGACCCAGACTGGACTGAACGTCGTGCTAGTGAGGCATGCAGCTCTGAGGAAGAGGCAGTGGTCGCACAGAGGCAACAGCACCGCAAACAAGGGAGCAGGGTGCAAAAGCGCAGCGGCCGTTCCAGAGACAGTACGCCTGCTACTGTCCACCACACCCAGGCACCAAGCACACCAAGGCCTGCTCCAAGGAGTTCACTGGCATGGCAGTTCTTCACACGATGTCCTGATTACAAGACATGAGTGGCTTGCATGTTGTGCAAGAGCCTGAAGCGGGGCATAAACATTCTTAACCTGAGCACAACCTGCATGACCAGGCATCTACCTGCAAAGCATGAACTGCAGTGGAGTAAACACCTCAAAAACAAGAAATTCTCTCATAATACTCCTGCTCCCTCTTCTGCTGCTGGCTCGGCCTCTCCCTCCACCTCTGGCACCTGGCGACCAGCAAACAGAGGATTTTCCACCAACACCACCACATACCACACCATCACTAAGCATCTCCACCATATCACATGGCAGCATTCAGCTGTCCATCTCCCAAACATTAGAGAGAAGGAGGAAATACCCACCTTCCCACCCTCGAGCCCTGCCCCTGAATGCCAGCATTTCAAAATTACTGGCCTTTGAAATGCTGTAATTCCATCTGGTGAAGACGGACTGTTTCAAACAACTGATGGCGGTGGCTGTCCCCCAGTACGTTGTTCCCAGCTGCCACTACTTTTCCAGGCGAGCCGTCCCTTCCCTGCACAACCAAGTGGAGGATAAAGTGTGCGCTGCGCAACGCCATCTGTGGCAAGGTCCACATAACTACAGATACATGGACCAGTAAGCACGGCCAGGGTCGCTATATCTCCCTAACTGCACACTGGATAAATATAGTGGCGGCTGGGCCCGAGGCGGATAGCGGTTTGGCGCATGTCCTTCCACCACCGAGGATCGCAGGGCATTATATGTTGCCTCCTGTTGCTTCCTCCTCCTACTCCGCATCATCCTCCTCCTCCTTCTCCTACTCCTCTTCTACCACCCCCACATCCGGGCATCGAAAGAACCTCACCCCCAACTTCAGCACAGCCCGGGGCAAACGTCAGCAGGCGATTTTAAAACTCATGTGTTTAGGTGACAAACCCCACACCGCACAGGAGCTTTGAGGGGCATAGAACAGCAGACTGATGAGTGGTTGCTGCCGGTGAGCCTCAAGCCCGGCCTGGTGGTGTGCGATAATGGGCGAAATCTCGTTGCAGCTCTGGGACTAGCCGGTTTGACGCACATCCCTTGCCTGACGCATGTGCTAAATCTGGTGGTGCAGAAGTTTCTTAAAAACTACCCAGACATGTCATAGCTGCTGCTAAAAGTGAGGTCCGTATGTGCGTTCTCACCCTGCTGCTGCTCGCCTGTCTGCGCTGCAGCGTAACTTTGGCCTTCCTGCTCACTGCCTCATATGCGACATGCCCACCAGGTGGAACTCCACCTTACATATGCTGGAGAGACTGTGCGAGCAGCAGCAGGCGATAGTGAAGTTTCAGATGCAGTATGCACGGGTCAGTCGCTCTGCGGATTAGCACCACTTCACCACCAGTGACTGGGCCTGCATGTGAGACCTGTGTACCTTGTTGCAGTCTTTGGAGTACTCAACCAACATGGCAAGTGCTGATGATGCCATTGTTAGCATTACAATACCCCTTCTATGTCTCCTTGAAAAAAATATTACGGCGATAATGAAAGAGGATGCGGCACAGGAGGAGGAGGAAGAGGGGGCATTTCACTGGGTTTCAGGCTGGTCATACAGAAGTGGCTCAGAGGGTGGGTTCCTGCACCAGCAGAGGCCAGGTACACATGTGGACAGCCAGGGCACACTTCTGGAGGACGAGGAGGAGGAGGATAAGGTAGAGGAGGAGGAGGAGGAGGAACCGTTTTCACTGCTGGGTGGATTGTGAAAATAGCAATATATAGTACAATTCTTACAATACAGATGGTAGCGTTTAAACCTATGAGTGATAATGTGAAATATCAGGTGGAAGTTAGTGTCAGTTCATGTCTAGACAGTTCAGAGGGCTGTCTAGGGGCAAAATAAACTTGTGTGGGGGAAAATTACTTAGTGGGGGGGCAGCTTGGTGGGCAAACTACATGGAGGGCCGTGTGGGGATGAAATACTTAGTGGGGGGCAAATTACATAACGGAGGGCTGTCTAGGGGCAAAATTAACTTGTGTGGGGGCAAAATTAACTTGGGGGGGCAAATTACTCAGTGGAGGGCAGTGTGGCGGGCAAACTACATAATGGAGGGCCATGTGGGGGCAAAATTACTTAGTGTGGGGGCAAATTATATAATGGAGGGCTGTTTGGGGGCAAAATTAACTTGTGCGGGGGCAAGTTACTAAGTGGGGGGAAGTGTGGCGGGCAAATTACATAATAGAGGGCAGTGTGGGGGGCAAACAACATAATGTGGGGCAGTGTGGGGGCAAATGACATAATGTGGGTCAGTGTGGAGGCAAATTACATAATGTGGGGCAATCTGGGGGCAAATTACATAATGTGGGGCAAATTACATAATGTGTAGCAGTGTGGGGGGAAAATTGCATTATGTGGGGCAGTGTGGGGGGGAAATTACTTAATGTGATGCAGTGAGGGGGGAAATTACTTAATGTGGGGCAGTGTGGGGGGCAAATTACTTAATATGGGACAGTATTACTAATTAGGGCATTCTAGAAGGACATTACTATTGGTGGGACTATGAGGAGCACTATTACTATGGGGGGCACTATTATTTCTTCAGGATAGTGTTTGGGGGTACTGGGGAGCACAGCGAGCAGCAGGATAACACTGTGGGGACTCCAGGTAGGGGGATGATGATAGAAAAGTGAGGAAGCTAAGATGTCCGTGTGTCACACTCTGCAGAGAAGAGTAGGGTTGAGCGAACCCGAACTGTATATTTCGGGTTCGTAACGAATTTTGGGGTGTTCATGACATGGACTCGAACCCGAACTTTTACATAAAAGTTCGTGCTCGGTGTTCGGAGCTTTCTATGGTGCATTTTGAAAGCCTGCAAAGCAGCCAATCAACAAGTATCATACTACTTGCCCGAAGAGGCCATCACAGTCATGCCTACTATTGGCACGGCTGTGATTGGTCAAGTGCAGCATGTGACCCAGCCTCTATTTAAGCTGGAGTCACGTAGCGCCGCACGTCACTCGACTCTGATTAGTGTAGGGATAGGATGCAGCTGTTGTGAGGGTGAGATTAGGCAGGGAAAAATACTTAATGAAGTGATCGATCTACAGCTGTTAATCATTTAACTTCTGCTAGTTAATTGCTCACTGGTTTTTAGGCTGCCCAGAGCGTTTTTTCTGTCACTTTTTCTGGGGTGATCGGCGGCCATTTTGTGTCATGTGGTGCACCAGCACAAGCTGCCACCAAGTCCATCAATCCATCAATACTATTTTTTATTTTTTTTTGCTATATCCTACATCTGGGGCTTGGCTGTGCTCATTGTCACACCTAGAAACTCAGGATAGAAATTTCTATATTTTATTGAGGGGTGAAAGTCACATGCCAAAATAGCAATCCCTCAAATCTGGTGTTCCAGCTGTGGCTAGCCAAGTGTAATACTGTCTGCTGTCTGGCAAAGGATAGATTTTGTTCTGGGGTGAAATTCAATTGCCAAAATAGCAATCCCCTAAATCTGGTGTTCCAGCTGTGGCTGGCTAAGTTTAATACTGTCCGTCAAAGGATGGATTGTGTTCTGGGGTGAAATTCAATTGCCAAAATAGCAATCACCTAAATCTGGTGTTCCAGCTGTGGCTGGCTAAGTTTAATACTTTCCGGCAAAGGATAGATTTATTTTCTGGGGTGAAATTCAATTGCCAAAATAGCAATATCGTAAATCAGTGGTTTCAGCTGTGGCTGGCCAAGTTTAATACTGTCCGGCAAAGCATAGATTTTCTTCTGGGGTGAAATTCAATTGGCAAAATAACAATACCGTAAATCTCTGGTTTCAGCTGTGGCTGGCCAAGTTTAATAGTGTCCGGCAAAGGATATATTTTTTTCTGGGGTGAAATTCAATTGCCAAAATAGAAATTCCCTAAATCTGGTGTTCCAGCTGTGGCTGGCCAAGTTTAATACTGTCCGGCAAAGGATAGATTTTGTTCTGGGGTGAAATTCAATTGCCAAAATAGCAATACCGTAAATCAGTGGTTTCAGCTGTGGCTGGCCAAGTTTAATACTTTCCGGCAAAGGATAGATTTTAAATTGTTGGGTGAAATATTACTATTTTTGCCAGGTACAAACCCCTGCACTGCATAACTGACAGGGAACTTACAATTGGCGGTTACATTCTTGCATGAAATAAAGCTTTTTTGGGCTGTGAAGCCAAAGGTAGTCGCCAATAACAGTTTTTTATTTTTTTATTTTTTTAAATAAATTAGTGTAGACACCAAAACATTGGGAAAATATAAAAAATAAAACAAACTGTAAGTGCACGCTAGTATAACAATGGTTGGGTGAGGCCGGTATACATTTCTATTCTGCATAAGGTGCAAACAAATCCTGTGAGATCCATGCCTGGTTCTTTTTAATAAACGAAAGCTTGCCCACATTGTCTGTGGACAGGTGGCTGCTCTTGTCTGTGATAACACCCCCTGTTGTGCTAAACACACGTTCAGACAATACAGTGGCTGCAGGGTGCGCCAGCACCTCCAAGGCGTAAAGGGCAACCTCAGGACATGTGCCCAATTTGATGACCCAGAAGTTGAATGGGACAGACCCAGTGGCATAGCTAGAAATGTTCCATTCGCTTTCTACACTGTCTATACTGCCACTGAATATAATTTAATTGCATAATACTGTTGAGGGGGCCCTGACAAAGTCCTTTAGTCCTCCTCCCCCTCTTGGATGGGCCCCTTCTAGTTCATGGCCCCAAAGCAGTTGCTTCCCTGCAGCTATTCCCCTAGGCAGACCCATCAGTCTGTTGCTGAAATGCTGTTGCTGAAATGCTGCCTCCTGCTAAGATGTTACAGATCTGCTGGTGGTGCAGGTTGTTGTGGCATGATGACAAAGCTTTTCCACATTTTGCGCATGATAACCCTTCTGAGGTGTTGGTGGTGACCCAGCTGCATTGGCAAATTCTTCCTCCTCCTCCTCTGCCTTCACCTTGTGCTTCTATTGAGTCCTTGGTGTCAAGTGTGAATGCCATCAGCAGCGTGTTCACTAGCGGGCTCATCTTCCTATCACACTCCAGTGAGGGAATTAAGGACGGCACGTTGTCCTTGTAACGGGGATGCAGAAGGGTGGCCACTCAGTAATCAGCACAAGTTAGAATGTGGCAGTAACTGGGCGGTTGTTGCGCAGGCACTGCAGCATGTAGTCGCTCATGTCTGCCCGCTGCCCAGAAACAAGGACAAGCTATCCTCTTTGAGGGAGGTATATCGTCTGTGTCCTCTGTTTTCCCCAGTGTTGCTTCTACTCCTCTTGCTCATCCTCCAGAACCGTGTCCTGGCTGGCCAATTGTGTTCCAGGCCAGGGCCTATTTTGGTGCAGATACCCACCCGCTTGTATTTGGTTGGCCTTAAGGATAAGTCGTGTATATAGTTTTGTTTCTTTATATGGTTAGTTTATCTGCCCTATAGTTATTTTAATATGTTTTTAAGTAAATTTGTAAAAAGTTTGTTAATGGTTTGAGTGAAAGGGGGGGTGGGGGTGTTGAGTGTGCAGGGTGTGACGCTGTTTATTTTCCATCCACTTTCTACACTGTCTATACTGCCACTGTATATAATTTCATTGTATAATACTGTTGAGAGGGCCCTGACAAAGTATTTTAGTCCTCTTCCTTCTCCTCCTCCTGGATGGGCCCCTTCTAGGTCAGAGACCCAAAACAGTAGCTTCTCATATATAGTTTTGTTTGTTTATATAGTAAGTTTAGCTGCATTATAGTTATTTTAATATGTTTTTAAGAAGATTTGTAAATAGTTTGTTAATGGTTTGAGTGAAAGGGGGGGTGGGGTGTTGTGTGTGTTCGGTTATCTGAATTGATTTTCACTGTCTGGTGTTTAGGAATTTCTGCACCCCAAATTCAGCACATGTGGCAGGCAGGGGATGTGCGTCAAACCGGCTAGGCCCATTAGCGTACAACACCAGGCCGGGCTGGAGGCTCAGTGGCACCAACCAATGATCGGTCTGTCGTTCCATGCCTGTCCACAGCTCCTGCTCGGTGTGGGGTTTGTCCCACAAACACACAAGTTTTAAAACAACCTGCTTTCGTTTCCCCCTGGATGTATATGTGTTGTGATGCCGAGCATCCGCCATTGAGTAGGGAACCTGTTCTTAAAAATTTCAAATGACGTTGTGCTGGTATAATTACGCAATGCTATGGGGCTGGTATGTAGTTTTTTCCAGGGCTGGTTTTCATACCCAGTCCGGCCTTGTCTGTCTTACAAAACAGACAGGGTAGTTCTTAAAATCTCAGTGAAAACATGAATACTACCAAAATTTTGAAAGTAATGTCCAGAAAGTTCAAAAAGTATAATTTTTGTGTGTGTAGGGGGGTGGGAATATTGCAATATATGTATATTTTAACATGAAATACTATGCCGAAATTCATGTCTGAGCATCTCTAGACAGTTCAAGGTATTTTTTTTGGGGGGGGGGGGGCGGGGTGTAAAAATAGCAACTAGACAGTTCGTATTGGTGTGGGATTGGGAAATAATCTCATAGTTGGTTTATTTTCAGTGTGTTTGTGGAAAGATGAGAAAGTGTTATTACATTTTCCTGTCTTTAAGTTCCATAAAACAGACCTGCAAACCGTTTCATATTTTTTTTGTGTGACTGTACATTAACGCACAAAATGTCAGGAGTACGGAAGGGTTCCAAACAAAAGACCCAAGGTCAGACCTTGTTCTCTCAGAGCCAGAATGTGGGTAGTAGCAGCATCGGCTATCCGGACAGAAGTAGTAGTAGTAGTCCACAATTGTCCCTGAATTTGGAAAGGTGCAATATCCTACAGCAGGATGACATGAAGGTGAATTCTGAGTCTAACACCATGGTGTGGAGCCAGGGTTCACAGCATTCCTCCTTCCTAGTGGGTTGCCTTCCTTTTTCCCAAGAAGTGGCAAGAAAACCCCATCCTGCCCTACAGCAGATAGTCTCCCTGTTGGACTGCTCTAAGGAGAAGGTTCAGGAGGTGGCTAGGGACCGCATGCACAGCTGTATTGGTGGTGGTTGTATACATAGTCCTTTTATTGGAGATGGGGGCAGCGACAGTGGCAGTCGAAGCAAATGCAGAAAAGGGAATTGGGGCCAAAGAGCCCACCATGATATCTCACTGTCTGATAAAAGTGACAGGGAGGATGAGGACTCCAATACCGATTGTGTGTTGGACAGGACCTGGGAGCTGAGGAGCTGTTTTTGTTTGCTTTCTGCATGCTAGCTTTATGGATGTGCACCTGCTACTATGAATATACTAGTTTAAATTTAGGTCAAGCCCAAGAAAGGCAGTTCTGTTAGTGTTAGGGACCCATCTGCAGAAGCCACCTTGACACCTGATAGATGGGCCCGACTAACGTTTGATCAAAAATGTGCGCAAAAAGCTTCTATTTTTTTCATTTATAGTAGGTATAATACCATTTCCCATTATTTCCCATTTTTATTGTTTGTATGTGAAATGTTGTGCTGCCATACCTGTTTTTGTTTGCTTCCTGGGAGCTGTGGAGGACACAATATCAGAGAAGGAGAGTGGTGGCAGAGGCAGCAATAAAGACTAGAGGTGACGTAGCTCCCAAAGAACAGCCAGAGCCATATCTGGTTCAGGATCAAATGATGCTGCTGACACTGTGGGTGTGTTAGGTCCAGTATCTGTTCAATAAACAACCATCACTTTTATCAGACTGTCATATGTCTTTGTGGGCTCCTTGCCCCCTCTTCTAATTCCCTCCTCTGTGTTAGCCCCAATGCCAACTGGGGACAATAAAAGGTGGTATTTTTTGTATTGGCACACAGAAGGGGTCATTTTTTGTACTGCCACATAGTATAAGGGCAACAATAGCTGATCTCAGGGAGACCAGCTAAAAAAAACACTGCGGAGCCTCACTTAAGAGTCTCAACACAGCAATCCGAAGTGCAAAGCTCCCTGGGAAACAGGAATATGCAAAATAAATGTGGAGCCCCAGTTATGGGTCTACAACACAATGAAAGCCAGATATCCCTCAAAGGAAGGAAAACCCATAACTGGGGCTCCACATTTATTTTGCATATTCCTGTTTCCCAGGGAGCTTTGCACTTCGGATTGCTGTGTTGAGACTCTTAAGTGAGGCTCCGCAGTGTTTTTTGTAGCTGGTCTCCCTGAGATCAGCTATTGTTGTGTTTGAGTAGTCTCTGAGGCATTGCTCCCGGTTAGCCAGAATCCTACTCCACACTGATGAGGGGCAACACCCCGAAACAGCTGTCTGTGGATGGATACCTGGCTTAGGTTTTCCCCGTCACATCCTTAAAGCTTGTAAAAAAGCGGGATCTTGACATAGGGGCCACTTAATATGGTGGATTTGGTGATCTCTGTAATGGAGACACCCCTTTGCTCGGTTTTCCTTCCTTTGAGGGATATCTGGCTTTCATTGTGTTGTAGACCCATAACTGGGGCTCCACATTTATTTTGCATATTCACATAGTATAAGGGGGCCTTTTTTGTACTGGCTCACATTATAAGTGGGTATTTTTGCACTGGCAAGCATTATAAAGGGGCATTTTTTTGTACTGGCACACATTGTAAGGGGGCATTTTTTGTACTGGCTTACATTATAAGGAGACATTTTTTGTACTGGTGCACATTAGGGGACATTTTTCTACTGTCACATATTATAAGAATTATTACTGCTGGGGCCATTATGGTGAACTTTTTTACTACTGGGGGACTATGGGGAACATGATTACTGTTGGGGGCACTGTCGGGGAACTATTACTACTAGGTGCCTCCTATTATCATTGGTGCAGCCATATACGTCACATTACCCCACTCAATATCAAACCCCACATTTAACAACATAACAAATCTTAGCATAAACCCAATTATATATGACAATGGATTCTAAAAATGTACATTTCAAAACAAGCAAACATCTGTATATTAAATAGGGCATTATTCACTCCTAGTATCATTATATAAAAATCTCAACGTTGTCTGTTCATTGGTCACAAGTTCCTATCCAAAAGGTTGACCTTTTTATGAATGAAAAGTATGGGAACCTATGTATTTGTTGGATAGAAACATGTGACCAATGAACAGACAACGTTGATTATTATTTATTGAACGGGACACTGTCTATGTGGTGCTAGTATTTTCAGATTGATTCTGCAGTATAGTATTAAATAGCACAGTGGGCTGGGGGTGGGCAGGATAGGGTGCTCAGAAGGTGGGAGGAAGATGGAAAAGTAGCACACTAAAATGTTTTATTGGAGGTATAGTGTAGGACCATAAACTTCGTGGTAACAAATCCATTTTTCCTGAAATGGCGGTTAATAAAAACCATATCCATTTGATCGAGGAGGGCCATTGCGGCCATCTTGATTGAAGAAAACGTTTAAATTCTCTCTCACACTGATGTAATGACATCATCATTAGGGTTGAGTGAACCCAAACTGTAAAGTTCAGGTTCGTACCGAACTTTAGGGTTTTTGGTACCCGGACCGGAACCTGGAAATTTCCAGAAAAGTTTGGGTTCGAATTCGGTGTTCGGTGATTACTTGGCAATTTTTGAAAGGCTGCAGGGCAGCCAATTAACAAGCGTTTCACTAGTCTGCCCTTAGAAGCCACGACAGCCATGCCTATTAATGGCATGGCCTTGAATGGCCAAGAGCAGCATGTGACCCAGCCTCTATATAGGCTGGAGTCACTTAGCGCCGCACGTCACTCTGTTCTTCTCAGTGTAGGGATAGGATACTGCTGCTACTGTGAGGGAGATATTAGGGAAGAATTCTGTTGAACTTGGTGGTGTTCAATCTTCAAGCTACAGACATTACTGAGGGTGTTATGCTACATTTTTGTACCCAGCCCTGAGCCCAGTGACACTGAAAAATACATTTTAATCCATCTGCTAGTTCGGTGGGCGTCTGCAGCCATTTTTGCAAGTGCAGTGCACTTGCAACTGCATGTGAACTGCATGTGTGCCAGGGACATTACTTTAATTCTGTTCTGGTAGCACAGTGGAGGGCAAATTCCTTTTTTGGCCGTTCAAGTACCCCTGCGGCCTGCAGTGCACGCCTGGCAGTGAAAATTATTCAATTATATTAGTCTGTCATATTTTTTGTGACCTAAAGCGATTTTTTATATGTCTGCAACAGGCACTGCATATCTGACAGTCCAATAAAACCGCTAAATACTACAGTTACCTTGCTGATATAAAAAAGCACACTTTTTTGTGCTAGATAGCAAATTTGCGTTCTACGCTTCATTTCTGACAGTCCAATACAACCGTAACATACTGCATTTACATTGGTGCTATAAAAAAAACACACTTTTTGGGCTAGATAGGTGACAAGGGACGTAAATTTGTAAAAATCGTCTGTCACATTGGTGGGTGACGTTTTACCATTTTTGGTGTATACAAACCCCTGCTCTGTATAGGTGACAGGGATGTAAATTTGTAAAAATCATCTGTTACATTGCTCCGTGATGTTTTGCCAGTTTTGCCATTTACAAACCCCTGCTCTGCATAGCTTACAGGGAGGCACATTTCTAAAAATCATCTGATACATTGGTGGGTGACATTTTGCTAGTTTTTCCGTATACAAACCCCTGCTCTGCATAAGTGACAGGGACGTAAATTTGTAAAATCGTCTGCTACATTGGTGGGTGACATTTTGCCAGTTTTGCCGTATACAAACCCCTGCTTTGCATAGATGACAGGGAGGTAAATTTCTAAAAATCGTCTGTTACATTCTTGGGCCATAAAGCACCCCTGCACTGCATACCTGACTTGGAAATATATTCAGTAAATTAGGTAGCCTTCAGATTGTTAGGTGATCTGTACCCCTTCTTTCTTTCAAAGTACCCCTGCACTGCATACCTGACTGGGAAATATATTCAGTAAATTAGGTGGCGTTCAGATATTTGGCTGATCGGTACCCCTTCTTTCTTTCAAAGTACCCATGCACTGCATAACAGACAGGAAACTTAATTCATTACAATTGGCGGTTACATTGTTGCCTGACATAAAGCCTTTTTTGGCTGTGAAGCCAAAGGTAGTCACCAACAACAATGTGTTTGTTTTCTTTCTTTTATAAATTGGGGTAGACCCCAAAACATTGGGAAATATAAAAAAGAAAACAAAGAGTAAGTGCGATGTAGTATAACAATGGTTGGGTGAGGCTGGTATACATGTCTATTTTGCATAAGGTACGAACAAGTCCTGTGAGATCCACATTGGCTGTGGACAGGCGGCTGCGCTCGTCTGTGATAATGCCCCCAGCTGTGCTAAACACACGTTCAAACAATACACTGGCTACAGGGCAGGCCAGCAACACCCTGGGCAGACCCATCAGTCAGTACGTGTACAGATACTATTCCACCATTTTGCTGAAATGCTGCCTTTTGTTAAGATGTTCCATACCGGCTAATGGTGCTGGTTGTTGTGGCGTGGTGACAAAGCTTTTCCACATTTCGGCCATGCTAACCCTGCCTTCTGAGGTGCGGCCGGTTACCCAGTTGCATGGGTGACTTCTTCCTCCTTCTCCTCTGCTTTAGCCCTGTGCTTCCACTGAGGCCTAGTGTCAGGTGTGAATGCCATCAGCAGAGCGTCTACCAGCGTTGGCTTCTGACGATCACGCTTCAGTGACGGAATTCATGACGGCACGTTGTCCTTGTAACAGGGATCCAGCAGGGTGGCCACCCAGTAATCTGCAAAAGTTAGAATGTGGGCAACTCGGCAGTCGTTGCGCAGGCACTGCAGCATCTAGTTGCTCATGTTTGCCAGGCTGTCCAGAGGCAATGACAAGCTGTCCTCTGTGAGAGGTGTATCATCTGTGTCCTCCGTATCCTCCCAGCCACGCTCAAGTGATGGCCATGAGCTGCTTTGGGTGCCACCCTGCTGTGAACTTGGTTTCTTCTCCTCCTCCTCTTCCTCCAGAACTGTGCCCTGGCTGGACAATTGTGTACCTGGCTTATGTTGGTGCAGGAACCCACCCTCCGAGCCACCTGTATATGACTGGCCTTATAAGTTAAGGGTAAGGCATGCATATAGTTTTGTTTGTTTCTTTAGTTTATCTGACTTATAGTTATTTTAATATGTTTATAAGTACATTTGTAAATAGTTTGTGAATGGGCATTAATGAGTGGTTTGAGTGAATTTTCTCTTTTTGAAATGTTCCTTGTATAGCTTTTGTTACGATTTATAATGAAAAGTCCTGATAACCGTGGAAATGTTACCCAACAATCTAACCGACAAATTTAATAATAAAATTATTTGCCTGTCACATCTGCAGCTCAGGCCGCAGGGGTCCTTGAGCACCAATAAAAGTGAATTTGTCCCACCAGAATCTAAGAGCTGGATACACTGAATTTATTTTCACTCAGGCTCGGACTGGCCCACAGGGGTACAGGGGAATCCTTCAGTGGGCCCCTGAGTAAGGTGGGCCCCTAGTCTCCCACCCTCTGCACAAGTGGCACAGTAGACTTACTGCACTACATACATATATTCAATGTACAGCACCTCAACTATCCTATGTTCAAAGAAAAAACTAGTTAAATTATTTATTATATTTGAATGTATCCATACGGTGGGCCCCCAAAATAAATTATACTGGTGGGCCCTAGGTACCCTAGTCCGACACTGTTTTCACTGTCAGGTGTTCAGGAATTTCTGCACCACCAAATTCAGCACATGCGCCAGGCAAGGGATGTGTGTCAAACCGACTAGGCCCAGAGCTGCTAAGAGATTTCACCCATTATCGCACACCATCAGGTCGGGCTTGAGGCTCAGTGACACCAACGACTCATCGTAGAAATCAAGCAGCGGTGGCAGCATCTCCCATTACTTCATCTTTATTGAAGACTTCACAGTATGCAAAGAGTTAGCAACGTTTCGGCTGTGCAACAGCCTTTGTCAAGCATAAAAGACATATGACATTCATGCATTTTGTAAGGGAACTTCTCTCTCCAGCAAGATGGCGGTGACAGATTCGCTTACATACAGTACAGTTCAAATCAAAGGGGTGCTTTATTTTTTCTTCACTCCAATAATA
This sequence comes from Bufotes viridis, assembly GCA_033119425.1. Taxonomy (NCBI): domain Eukaryota; kingdom Metazoa; phylum Chordata; class Amphibia; order Anura; family Bufonidae; genus Bufotes; species Bufotes viridis. Next base: position 135,837,906 of record CM065590.1, read on the forward strand.
CAGGCAAGACGCAGTTAAACCTCACTGGGCCAAGTGAAGGACAGCAGCAAAAAAAACCACAAATTACATAAAATAAAATCCTGCCCGTCTGGGCCTGACTAACACAGCACAGTCTATTTCACTTTCAGAAAAATCACACTGAGATTCTGGCTTCTTCAGCCTGGTTCCAGGCACAGCTATCTCTGACTGACATTCAGGGCTGTGTTTTTATTTCCCCTTGATTATCCCAGCTGGCTTCAGCTGAGGATCCCTCAGGCTAGGGAAAAAAAACCTGTCCTGGAATGGGGAGGGTGGATTGGGAGGTCCCACTGCTTCCTACCATCCCAATCCAATAAAATCCAGCCCAAGTAACTGTAAAACTGTCTTAGCAACCTGGATTTTATTTACCTCACCCAGTTGAGGAACCTGGGTGGGATATACACTCCCTCTAGGACTTTACCACACACTTTGCCACATATCCCCCCTCCTCCCCTCTTCTCCAGACCGGAGGTCTGGGTGTTTCCAACCCAAAAATAGTGAACGCTGGACAATGCATCTGCATTTCCTTGCAATTAAAATTTTCCAGTGAAAGAAACCACCTGGTTACTCTCGCATTTTTCTCCCTGTTTTGCTTCATCCAGGTTAACGGAGCGTGGTCTGTCACTAACACAAATTTCCTACCCAGCAAATAATATTAAAGTGACTCAAGCGTCCACTTAATGACCAGACACTCTCATTCCACTATGGCGTAATTTTTTTCTGCTGGGGTCAGTTTTCTGCTTAGGAACATGATTGGGTGCTCTTCACCACTTACTATTTGTGACAGAAACGCCCCTACACCCGTGTCAGATGCATCCATCTGGACCAGAAACTCTTTTCCGAAATCTGGGGAAACGAGCACTGGTTGTTGACAGAGGGCGGACTTTCAGTTTTGAAAGGCCTTTTCTGCCTCTGGGGTCTACTTCACCATGATTGACTTAGAGCCCTTCGTTAAATCAGTCAATGGTGTTGCCAATGAAGCAAAATTCGGCACAAACCGGCGGTAGTACCCGGTTATGCCACGGAAGGCCCTGACTTGTTTTTTTTGTTACCAGCCTAGGCCAGTTTTGTATCGCCTCTACTTTATCGATCTGTGGTTTAACCAGCCCTTTACCGATTATGTAGCCCAGGTACTTTGCCTCCTCTAGACATACTGTCACGAGTTGGAAGTCCCGCGAGAGACTTCCGCGTCATCAGCAATAAACATACGGCACACAGGGACAGTCACATCAAAGTTTTTTGCACAAACAGGACAAGAAAGGAAACACAGGGGAAACATGAGCTCTATGTACTGTCCGCACAATGGAAGAAAACCCCCACTGCGCCACTGTCTAGTAATACTCCAGAGGGGCGTGACTAAGCAACCCCTTGTATTCACTAGGGCCCCAGATGGTAGGGATAGGCTTTGCCGCAGGAAGTTGCCAGTGTCCACTCTGGGGCATGAACTAGACAGTGACAACAGGAACGAAGGGATAACAAGTACCAAAGGTACCAACAGTACATAGGCAGTGATAACATATACCGGCGAATAAAAACTAAACAACTGAAAACACGAGCAAGGGTACATAGCAAGGAACCAGGAGTGGCAATGAGCCGAGAAGGACTTGCTCCACCAGTGGTATACTGCGTGGCCTAGCCCATAGCACTCTGCAGCAGCAAGCTGCAGCGAGGGCTTGCTGAGAGGAGACATACACAGACACAGCTCATGGCTACCAGCAACATGAGAGTTGCTGCACGGGCGATGCCCGCTACACCAGCAGCAGGACAGCTGCTCCAAGGGCATAGCCATGAGACGAATAATGTTCCCCCTCCGAGGAACTACAGACCCCCTTCCGGGGGAAACAAGAAAAGCAAGCAAGGCAAAGACATAATAAACACAAGATGACTAAAACATTAACAAATCAGGGCAAAGGCAACAAGACAAAGGAAACGGACAACAATGAACAAGTAGGTGAACCCACAGAGCACAGACAGACACGGATCCCATGGGTCAGCAGCATGGGAGACACAGAACAAACCAGGAGAACGACAGGACAAACACACACCAGGAGAGCTGACCCAGAACTGAGGGAAAGTCAGCCTCATATACAGGTTCCATGGGTGTAGCAGAGAGGCCACACCCATGGAGCAGACAGAGAGGATTAACTCCTGATACACACACAGGGGAGTTAACCCAAACAGAATCTGCAGTGGAGCTGCAGTACGAGCGTGGACAGAAAGTTACAGCCAGAGGTAGCGACTGTGACACCTACAGCACACTTCTCGGGGTTTATGGTTAATCCTGCATCACTAATGGAGTCTATCACAGCCTGTACTTTCCAGAGGTGACTTTTCCAATCCGATGAAAAAATGACCACATCATTAAGGTAGGCGGCAGCATAGTCATGTGGTCTCAAGATTAGGTCCATCAACCTCTGAAAGGTAGCAGGGGCTCCATGTAACCTGAACAGCATCACTGTGTATTGGAACAGCCTCTCTGAGGGGAGAAGGCCGTCTTTTCTTTTGCCTCATCTGCTAAAGGTATCTGCCAATACCCTTTTGTAAGGTCTAGGGTCGTAATGAACCTTGGTATCCCCAGCCTCCCAATTAGTTCATCTACTTTGGGCATGGGGTACACATCAAATTTTGACACCTCATTTAATTTTCGGAAATCATTGCAGAACCTGAAGGTCCCATTGGGCTTCGGGATTAACACAATAGGGCTTGACCACTCAATGGTAGATTCCTCAATGACCCCTAACTCAAGCATGCGCCTGACCTCAGAGGACACTGCCTTTCTGCATGCTTCCAGTATCCTGTATGGCTTAAGATGCACCTTACTGTGGGGCTCGGTTCTCACATAATGTTTTATCAAGTGGGTACCTGGTAGATGAGAAAACCTCCGTCTGTTTTTCTGCAGAAACTCCTTTACCTCTTGTTTCTGGTGCTCTGACAGGGCCTCACTAATTTTTACTGGGGTAATTGGTTGTGACCCCTCCTTAATTGCGGTCTGGGTGGCCACCAATGACTCCCGGTCTTTCCATGGCTTGATCAGGTTTACATGATAAATCTGAAAGAGATTTCTCCTTCCGGGTTGGTGCACTTTATAGTTCACCTCACCTATCTTTTTCACAATCTCATATGGACCCTGCCACTTTGCCAGAAACTTACTCTCCGCTGTGGGAACTAAAATCAGGACCCTGTCACCGGGATTAAAACCCCTTATCCTGGCCAACCTATTATACACCCTGCTTTGGGCCTCCTGAGCTCTTTGCAAGTGCTCTTTAACAATGGGCATTACAGTGGCTATCCGGTCCTGCATTTGGGCTACATGTTCAATGACGCTGTTATAGGGCGTAGCCTCGGTCTCCCAGGTTTCTTTGGCCACATCTAGTAAACCCCTTGGGTGTCAGCCATAAACTAACTCAAAGGGTGAAAACCTGGTAGAAGCCTGGGGTACCTCTCATCTGCTTCAGGGTTTTGTTGAATCTCTCAACTAAGCCATCTGTTTGGGGATGGTACACAGATGTACGAATATGGGTAACTTTGAACAGCTTACAAACCTCTTTCATTACCTTAGACATAAAGGGGGTACCCTGGTCTGTGAGGATTTCCTTAGGTATCCCTGTGCGGGAGAACATATAAAACAACACTCGGGCAATATTTTTGGATGCCATGTTTCGCAGGGGCACCGCTTCCGGGTACCGAGTGGCATAGTCCAATACCACCAAGATATACTGGTGTCCTCTAGCTGATTAAACAATGGGACCCACCAAATCCATCGCAATTCTTTCGAAAGGTACCTCGATGATGGGGAGAGGCACCAAGGGACTCCAGAAGAGGGATGCTGGGGCACTTATCTGACAGGTGGGGCACGACTCACAGTACGATTTTACTTCCTCGTACACTCCAGGCCAGTAAAACCTTTGTAGTACTCTCTCCTGTATTTTGTTCATCCTTAAATGACCCCCAAGTACGTGATTATGGGCCAGGTCCAACACCATACACCTGTAAGACTTAGGTACCAGGAGCTGCTCAACAATTTCGTTGTTGCATTTGAAAATGCGGTACACCAAGTTCTGACTCATGGCAAAATGTGGAAATTTTTGGTCAGCTTCTGGTTCATGTGGTACACCATCTATCACGGTAACATTTGCTCGCGCATTCACAAGAGTGGGGTCTCTCAATTGCTCTGTACCAAAGTTACCTCTGGACACCTCTAAGTCCAACACATTTTGCTCAGATGGGGAAGGTTCCTCTTCCCCTGCTAACACTTGCAAGGGAAAGGGGGTGTCGTCACCCTCATCGTCACATGTCCCCACATTCTCAGTAGACATTTCAATTAACATGACACGTTCATTTTCCACCTTATCGATACCATTGTTTTCAGTGGTCCCCTCCTTTAAACCACTGGGTTCAAGATGCAACTCACTGCAAGGAATTTTAAAGGGGAAAGCACAGATTCTTCAGAAGTGTCTGGACTGTCTGCAGGAGTGTGTTTCTTCTCCCACAACTTCCAAAACAAGGAGAAGTCCCGGCCCAATATCACATCATGCATAAGTTTCATTACCACGCCAACTTCATAGGTCACTGTCCCAGACAGTGTCTCCAGCGTAACCCGAGCCACCGGGTATGATTTAGCGTCACCATAGATGCATAAGACATTTACACTTTTGTCTGGCACATAATTCCCAGCCGCGAAGCTGGCATGCACTAAGGACACCAGACTACCGGAATCCAACAGAGCCTTGACGGAACAGTCATTTATCAACAGACTACACATCTGTGGTTCAGTCTCTAATCCTGGTGAGGCCGCACACACTGGCATAGCGTATAGCGACTGTCTCCGGCTACCTGCACACTCCATGGGCTCTAAGGTAAGAGGGCAATGGGCAGCAATATGTCCCCACTCACGGCACCTCCATCACTGGAGCATCCCAGGTCCACCCACTACTCTCTTTTCCAATCAGGGCTCACCCTGTGCACACCCACAAGTTCCTCTACCTATCATTATACAGATCCCAATATTGCATTATTATCTTATACATCACCTGTAGTTAGTACCCATAGTTACTGTCATCATGTGTTTCCATGTAGTTCGCGTCCTCATGTTTCCACTGCACATGTCCCCGCACTGGCGGCTCCACTCTGGTACGTGCACGATCGTCAGACACGAGATTTCGCGATAGCTGACGTCAGCAAACAGCTGATCGCAGCATCTCCAAAACCTTGCCCTGCTCGTCAGCGCAATCACAGGGCTGAGCATCGCGTTGTCAATGGGATCCCACAGCGACAGTATAACAGGATCGCATGTAAATCCAACTATACTAACAGGTCACAGTGACAGTACCCTGATATCACATAACCAGTACATCCTTTATGGTGAATAGTAACCAAATCAAATATGCAATTTAAATCTGGCAATAGCTCTATCATTGTAAACATCGTATGAGCCATGTAGCTATATACGGGGATCTAACATACATTTGTGTAGAGGCATTAATAGGTGACACAAGATGAATCCAAATAGATAATTTATAGTCACTGACATGGGTGGAACCAGAAATGATATAAAAACCTAAATTCTACAGAACACTGATGTGGAACATACACCATACCTAGTCTATGTTGGTCCCCCAAGCAGATTTGTTTCAGAACAGCCTGCTGTCATTTTTCCCTGGCTGTGCTGATGTTGGTGGTGAAGGTGTTACGCTGAGCGGATGAGGAGGTGGTAGAGGAGGAGGAAGCGGAGGAGGAGGAGGCAACAGGAGGCAAAGAGAAATGCCTTGCAATCCTCGGGGGCGGAAGTACATGCACCAAACTGCTATCCGACTCTGGCCCAGCCATCACTACATTTACCCAGTGTGCTGTTAATGCCCGTGCTTACAGGTCCACGTATTGGTGGTTATGTAGACCTTGCCACAGATGGCAGGGAAGTGATGGCTCTCCTAGAAAAGTAGTTTTGGCTGGGAACCACGTACTGTGGGACAGCCACTGCCATAGTTTTTTTGCCAGTCTCCATCCATCTCCACCAGACAGAATGATAGCATTTTAAAGGACCAGAAGTTTTGAAATCATGGCATTCAGGGCCAAGGATCGCAAGTGGATAGAGGGGTACTTCCTTTTTCTATTTCTCTTTCTCTCCAGTGTTTAGGAAATGGACAGCTGAACGCTTCCATGCTATAGTGTGAAGATGCTTGGTGACGGTGAAAGATGTGTTGGCATTGCTGCCACATCCTCTGTTTGCAGGGTGGCAGGTGCCACTGTCACTCACTTGTGCTCATGTTTAGAACATTTATTTAAAATTTTTATGTATTTTATGTTATTTTAAGTTATTTCCCTATCTAAATTTGTTTGCAGGGCACTTTTCTTACTCGTATTTTGCTTCAATTTCCAGCCCTCTAGCCCTTTCCATTACTTTTTTAGAGCCATTTTAGTGCCCCAAAGTTCGGGTCCCATTGACTTCAATGGGGTTCGGGGTCAAATTCGGGTCAGGTTCAGGTCCCGAACTCGAACTTTGCGACGAAGTTCGGCCGTACCCAGTGAACCCAAACTTCCAGGTGTTCGCTCAACTCTAGTCATCATGTTGGTGCGTGAGTCAATTGGCGCATTTTCTTCAATAAAGATGGACGCTACGGCCTCCCCGAGATCAAATGTAGGAGGTAAGTATAATTTTTTTTAACCCTCAATTAACCCCCTAAATTTGAGTCTCAGATGCTGTGATCAGAATTGAATGTGGCATCTGAGGGCGCGATCACCGTTCCCTGTCATTGTACCTGCTCCATACAATGGAATGCAATTCATTACAAAGTAATTCGGCAAAGCAGCCTAAATGAATTTCTGAAAACTTCGTTCATCACTACATACCACTATATGGTTTATAGCATGAATTTTGTAAAGTAACATGACAGGTGTCTATGAAATATTTTACTACAACTATTCAGTAAGAAATGGAATTTACATATGATGAATAGTAATAATAAATATAATCATTCTTTCTAATAACTGATTGTTCTAATAAATAATTGTACAGATCATGTAACCAGCAGAGTGGATCGTCCATTGACTATATACTCCTACAGCTGCAAAAATATGGTTCCCATTGTCAGTGACAGTGAGTTCCCCATAGAGAAGGCAGATATGTTTTTTTTAGCATCCCTGCCTTCTCCATCAGAGTATACACAGCAGTCATGTGTACAAATACAGTATGTCACAGGTTATCCGAGATGCACTGCAATCCCACACGGTTGCCACTTCCGGGATCACGTGCCATACATTGGGATTAGAGTCGCTTTGGCGAGAGATTCAGACTCACACTTTTTCATGTTGGTTTTTATGTGCACAGAGGCGGGGCTCCCCGTGACAGAATGTAATTTTCTTACCAGTGTCTGTATTTGTGAGTTATACCTCCCTTATGCTTCTCACCTGTGTCATGTGACCAGCAATCAGACTCTCCAACTGACACAGCATCTTATGTGTGGACAGGAAGTCAGTTTCTTTATGTATTCCTATGGGAGCCTCAATCTCAGTCTCATAGGAAAGAATAGAGAAGTAACTGACTTCTGGTCCAGGTCAGGGAATAAACATTTTGCCGCCTGGAGTTCTACTTTAATTATGGAGGATCTAATGGCATGTAATGTACAGAGCACTTTGGGAACTTGCATTTGAGCGGGCAGAATAAAAGAAATAACAGCCCTGGTATGTCATGATGACACTAGCAGCTCTATTTTTGTAATAATGAAAATTTGCCTTGAGCTTTACTTTAGTTGATGGTACATATATGTACATTGATAAAGAGTTGGTTGCTATTGAAAGCATGAGGCAAGTACTATAAATGCTCGCACTGACCTAGAGGTGACTGTATTAGGAACAACTGAAGGTACAACTGCCCATGCACCAGTTGTTTGCACTCCCAACCTCGTGGGATCTCACTTCTGCTGAGTGCTGAGAGTCTGCGCTGGGTAGTGATCACTGGATGCAGTGTGAATGTGTGTGGCCAGGTTGTAGAATGGATAGTGCTTACAGATACCCGCAAGCAGAGCATATATGAAGGCAGAGGAATATTAGAAGAAGCTTATCTCTCTACAATTACATTACCCAAAGGATACAGATCTATGTGGTGGCACCAGGATGCAATTCTATGGAATCTGCAATGAACCATAATAGTAATTAGTGACAGAATGAAATAAGTAGTCGACAATCACAGTGATACATAAGTAACTTACAGAATAAGTGGTTACAATCATATAAATAACTGATGCACGGATGAGGATATATCCTAATCATGTTAGACTCTGAATCTCATTGGCTCTGTTCATTCCTCTGGGTTCCAGACTGTCTAGTCTATGGATCCAGAATGACTCTCTGGTCTTTAGTATTTTGTTGTGATTTCCTCCTCTTCTAGGTATGGGTATATGTTCCAGTACCTAGAATCTTAGTTGCATTACGGAGTGGTCCGCTTTTTGAAAGTGCTGTGAGACAGGTTGTAATAAATTTTGCCATCATATATTGGATTTATGCTGGCAAATGTGGTCGCGGATTTTTTGTTTCGTCTCCCCCACATAGAACATGCCACAAGGGCATTTCAGTGTGTACATAACGTAGTTGGAATCGCACATGAAGACGCCATTGATTTTGAGCGGTGTTCCTGACTGAGGGTGGTAAATGTGTGGTCCTTTTTGTATATTGGAAAATTGAAAGCAGTGAAGACAGGGGGAAAGTACCCTTACGTGAAGTGTCAAAAAATGTCTGCCTGGGGGTTGTGCCTGTTGGTCCAATATTGGCTCTGACTAGTAGGTCTTTAAGGTTTTTGGTGCATCGGATGCAAGATAAAATCGGGTTCTGAAATTCTGTTATGGTGGGATATGCCTTATGTAATAGTGGCCATAGTGGTGAGATCTGATACGGTTGGTTATCTTGTTGGTCGCTGGATGGAGTGTGTACAAATGCTAAACGGTTTGTGTCAGGATGTCTCGTAGGGGTGGTTTGGTTATGGATGTGTATGGTTTTTAACGGAAGGGGGTATCCGTTAAAAACCAGAAGGTTTTAATCATCCTAAAGCCAAAATTAAGACATCCCTCACCCAACATAGGAAAGAGATTGAAGCTACAAAACTTTACAATTTCCTAAAAGATACCGAAGACTATAAGTCCAACCGCGTCTACAAATGGCCAGACACCAGCAGTCAACATTCAAGCTCCACAAGATGGTGCTCCTCCACCCACTCCAGATCAAATATCGAACGTCCACAAGTCCAAACTGGTGATCAACGCCCTCAGAGAGGACGCAGAGACCAACGACCAGTACCGAGCCTACCAACAAGAGGATCTCAGCAGACCGCGACAAGATCACAGGTAGAGTCTCTAGTTATTAACATTTCATCACATACACTAGAGCCTGCAGACCTCTCTCTTTTGGAAAGAGGTTTATCTTTCTGTCCATCAAGACAACTGGACACATTCCAACTGGAGATGGACCTACAAAGATTGTACAGGAGCATACGAGTTAAAGTCCACTTTGCGGAAAACACGGGATTCACTACCTCGAACACAACCCCACCACAGATCTCCTTAAAGGACTTGGGTCTACGTAACACAAGCACTTTTTGTCCCCCCCGAAAACCAACGAGCGGTCGAGACATTCGTTAGACTAGTCCAAAGAGACTTTATTGCATTTCAGAAGGATCTCAATGCTGGAAAACTCAAGTTTACACACAACCTATGCAATAGTGACAGACAGGCCCTACAAGCACTACAAACTAGAAGGATATTATTATCAAACCGGCAGACAAAGGATGAGCAGTGGTCATTATGCAGAGAGAGGCATATATAAGGGAAATTACCAGTTGGAGAATCCCAGCATTTATTGTAGAATACGCAATTACCCCACTAATAGTGTTGCACACACAATCAATACAACATTAACACATTACCGTAACCTGAATATCATTGACGATAGTACTGTTTCCTTTTTCACCAATATGCACCTGTCTTCTATATTCTGCCTAAGATACACAAAAATCTAGAAAACCCACCGGGCCGCCCCATCGTGGCCTCCACCGACTCCGTTCTAGCCCCCTTATCCATCTTCCTAGAAAAAAGATTCTGACTCCTCTCGTCAAACAGACACATTCCTTCGTCCTGGACACCACATCCTTTTTAGAACTTATTGACAACTTACCACCTTTACAACAGGATACCATTTTTGTAACATGGGATATAACCAGTTTATACACATCCATCCAGCATGATAAAGGTATAGCAGCCGTACAAACCTTATTACAAACATCCACCCACAACCCAGCAGTTATATTACTCTGTACGGTCCTTCTGAGGATAGTATTAAACAATAATTTCTTCCTGTTTAGTGACAACTTTTTCCTACAATTACAAGGGACCACGATGGGGGCGAACGTGGCGCCCCTTTACGCTAACTGCTACATGGCCTATTTCAAAGAATCCTTTTTATATCCACACCCCAGCTTCAATACTCACCTTATGACATGGAAACACTATATCGACGATATATTCTGCATTTGAGTAGGCACTGTAGATTCACTCCTAACCTTTCATGAATACCTCAACTCCATATATCCCAAACTTCAATTTACGATACAATACCATGCTGACAATATTCATTTTCTCAACACCATGATACTCAGAACACCCGGAAATACTCTGACTACCTATCTCTAGGCTTCAGGCCCTCACCGTCGAGGTTACATACCGTCTGCTCACCTGTAGGCCATCATTGCAATGATTTATGGGGTTCGCTAGGCTTCAGGCCCTCACCTCCAATGCTTTATACCGTCTGCTCACCTGTAGGCCATCACTGCAATGATTTATGGGATTTGCTAGGCTTCAGGCCCTCACCTCCAATGCTTTATACCATTTGCTCACATGTTGCCATCACTGCAATGTTTTATGGGGTTCGCTAGGCTTCAGGCCCTCACCTCCAATACTTTATACTGTCTGCTCACCTGTAGCCCATCACTGCAATATTTTATGGGGTTCTCTAGGCTTCAGGCCATCACCTCCAATGCTTTATACCGTCGGCTCACCTGTAGGCCATCACTGCAAAGATTTATGGGGTTCGCCAGGATTTATGCCCTCACCTTCAATGCTTTATACCATCTGCTCACCTGTAGCCCATCACTGCTATGTTTTATGGGGTTCACTAGGCTTCGGGCCCTCACCTCCAATGCTTTATACCATCTGCTCACCTGTAGGGCATCACTGCAATGATTTATGGGGTTTGCTAGGCTTAAGGCACTCACCTCCAATGCTTTATACCGTCTGCTCACCTGTAGGCCACCACTGCAATGTTTTATGGGGTTTGCTAGGCTTCAGGCCCTCACCTCCAATGCTTTATAAGGTCTGCTCGCCTGTAGCCCATCACTGCAATGTTTTATAGGGTTCGCTAGGCTTCAGGCCCTCACCTCCAATATTTTATACCGTCTGCTCACCTGTAGCCCATCACTGCAATGTTTTATGGGGTTCTCCAGACTTCAGGTCCTCACCTCCAATGCTTTTTACCATCTGCTCACCTGAAGCCCTTCACTGCACTATTTTATGGCGTTCATTAGGCTTCAGGCCATCAGCTTCAGTGCTTTATACCGTCTGATCACCTGTAGGCCATCACTGCAATATTTGATGTGGTTCACTAGGCTTCAGGCCCTCACCTCTAATGCTTTATACCGTCTGCTCACCTGTAGGCCATCACTGAAATGTTTTATGGGGATCTCTAGGCTTTTTGGCCCTCACCTCCAATGCTTTATACCATCTGCTCACCTGTAGGCCATCACTGCAATGTTTTATGGGGTTCTCTAGGCTTCAGACACTCACCTCCAATGCTTTATACCGTCTGCTCACCTGTAGGCCATCACTGCAATGATTTATGGGTTTCGCTAGGCTTCAGGCCCTCACCTCCAATGCTTTATACGGTCTGCTCACCTGTAGGCCATCACTGCAATGTTTTATGGGGATCTCTAGGCTTCAGGCCCTCACCTCCGATGCTTTATACCATCTGCTCCCCTGCAGGCCATCACTGCAATGATTTATGGGGTTTGCTAGGCTTCAGGCACTCACCTCCCATGCATTATACCATCTGCTCACCTGAAGGCCATCGCTGCAATGTTTTATGGGGTTCGCTAGGCTTCAGGCCCTCACCTCCAATGCTTTATAAGGTCTGCTCACCTGTATGCCATCACTGCAATAAATTATGGGGTTCGCTGGGCTTCAGGCCCTCACCTCCAATGCTTTATAAGGTCTGCTCTCCTGTAGCCTATCATTGCAATATTTTGTGGGGTTCACTAGGCTTCAGGCTTTCACCTCCAATGCTTTATACCATCTGCTCACCTGTAGCCCATCACTGCTATGTTTTATGGGGTTCACTAGGCTTCAGGCCCTCACCTCCAATGCTTTTAAGGTCTGCTCACCTGTAGCCCATCACTGCAATATTTTTTGGCGTTCACTAGGCTTCAGGCCCTCAACTCCAATGCTTTATAACGTCTGCTCACCTGTAGGCCATCACTGCAATGTTTTATGGGGTTCTCTCGGCTTCAGGCCCTCACCTCCAATGCCCACGTGTTCTCAACTTTCTCCAAATTTACCCCAATTTGCCTGAGCTACTGTTGAAGGTGCGCCGTGTGTGTGCCCATTTCAGAAAGTCATCTACAGCTGACGATGGTCTGGCAACAGCACTTGAATTTGCCAGCTAACCGACTGTTGTGGAACGTGAGCATTCGCTGGAATTCCACATTACACATGCTGGCCATGCTTTGTGAGCAGCAGAAGGCAGTAGTGGAATAGTAGCTGCAATATGGTCGAGTACAGGGATCAGCAACCTTTGGCACTCCAGCTGTTGTGAAACTACAATTCCCATCATGCTCCATTCATTTCTATGAGAGTTCTTATAAGAGCAAAGCAAGTATGCATGCTGGGAATAGTAGTTTTACAACAGCTGGAGTGCCGGAGGTTGCCCACCTCTGGTCTAGTATGTATGATCTCTGTGAGGTTTTAAGCAACTTTGAAGGATAAACACAGATGGTGAGTGGTGATGCCGCTATTACCAGCCTAACCATCCCACTTCTGTGTCTACTGAAACGTTGGCTGCTAACAATGAAGGCAAACACTTTACATGTGGAAGAGGTGAAACTAGGGGGAAGACATTAAACAGAGTGATAGCCATACCAGCCTCAGTTCGTCTTGTCAGGGTGAATTGGATGATGATGATCATGAGGAGGAGAAGGAGGAGCAAGAGACGGTTGCCTCCGCTACAGAGGGTAGTAACCATAGCAGGTTTATTCCGTCTGTTCAGTATAGATGGGCAGGAGAGGAGGAAGAGGATAAGGAGATTGAAAGTCATCCTCCTGATATAGGCCAGCAAAGTCTTGTCTGTTGCGACTCTGACACACATTGCTGACTTTATGTTATGCTGCCTTTCCTGTGACCCTCGCATTCTACGCATTTTGAACAACAGTGATTACTGGTTGTTCAGTTTACCCTTCTCGACCCCTGCTACAAAGAGAACTTCTCATCTCTAATTCCTATAGTGGAGAGGACTAGCAAAATGCAATCCCAGAAGGGTTTTCTTTAAAAATTGATCAACAAATTTCCATCTGACAAGGAGTACGTAGTTCCTTGGTCAACCCAGGAGGGAAGATGAGGGGAACACACACCAGTTCCAACAGAGGCAGGACAACACTCTCCAAGGCCTGGGACAGTTTCATGACACCCCGCCAGCGCCCTCACCTTGATGCGCGGCCTAGTTTCACAAGGATGGAAAAAAATGTGGAAGATGGTGAAGAATTACATAGCAGACCTTGTCAGCGTCCTCAGTGATCCCTCTGTGCCTTACATCTACTGGGTGTCCAAACAGGACACGTTGCACGAACTGGCACTCTACAGCTATAGCTAAATTATAAGGAACATGGAAGATATACTATATTGGACTGTAGTATTCTAGGTAAATGACCATGTGGGCACTTTGCAAAAATAAGTGGGTTTTGGGTTGCAGTTTCGGCACTCAGTCTCTAAAAGGTTCGCCATCGATGTCACTGCTTTATAGGGTTAACGCACCTGTAGGCCCTCAGCTACATTCTAGTACTCAGTTTCATTGCGCCCAGTACCATGACCTCTACGTGCACCATCAGCATTACGGCCACTTGCATGTCCCTTACTGGCAGCATTCTTAATATTAAATGTTATATGTGCTTAAAAGTATGTCACACGTACAGTAGCGTAGGATTTGTAAGTGTATGCGCCAATAAATTAAAACAGGTATTTGGGATGCGCAAACTTTACACAGGAGATGTAGCCCTGATAATGTCACAGAGTAGCATACACCATCTTCGGATAAAGTACAGTATATGTCAGTGATATGTATGAAATGCACACACACTAGATGTTGCACAAATGATGTACATTTCCCCAAAATACACTTTTTTCACCTGTGGTACAGTATTTCACACACAGAGAGGCACACACTGTGGACACTAAATGTTGCACAAATAATGTACATTTCCCCAAAATACACTGTTTTCAACAGTTATGCAGTATTTGACACAGAGAGGCACACTCTGTGGACACTAAATGTTGCACAAATAATGTACATTTCCCCAAAATACACTGTTTTCAACAGTTATACAGTATTTGACACATAGAGGCACACGTTGTGGACACTAAATGTTTCACAAATAATGTACATTTCCCCAAAATACACTGTTTTCAACAGTTATACAGTATTTGACACAGAGAGGCACACACTGTGGACACTAAATGTTGCACAAATAATGTACATTTCCCCAAAATACACTGTTTTCAACAGTTATAGAGTATTTAACACAGAGAGGCACACGCTGTGGACACTAGATTAGGATCAGATTATTTGGATTTGCGCATCGGACACTCTTTTCGGATGATGAACAGTATACGTTCCATAAAACCACAGAACATGGACACTATATTAGACCCAGATTGTTGCAATTTGAAATACAGACACTTTTTTTGTATGCCGGACGGCATATGTCACATAAACCCACAGAATAGACGTTATATTATGCAGAACGTATTTTAAATACAGAAACTGTTTTTGGATGCTGGACACTGCCTGTCACATAAACCCCAAGAATATGGACAGTATATTATGCCCAGATTAATGGAATTTGAAATACAGACTGTATGGGGAGGCCGGACAGTATGTCACATAAATCCACAGAATATGGACACTGTTAGACCCAGATTGATGGAATTTGCGCTACAGACACTGTTTGCTGATGTAGGACTGTATTTTTTACACAAAGCCACACACTATGGTCAGTAGATGTGAGCCAGATTATTAGAGACACAGTCTGCGGATGATGAACACTATATATGTCACTAATAGGTACAAAATAAAAATATTTTGCTGCTGTGAAACACACCCAGTAGTCATTAAAAGGCATTGTGGGGTCTTTGAAAAGCTTTTGGTAGTAAAAACAGCAAATTTCTCTGTCCCAAATCTGTCCCTTTAAAAGCACTGTCCCTGAGACTGCAAGAGTTAAATTGATTGCTGCTGTAAAACGCACACACACACTAATTTTTCTCCCTACTTTGTCTTTCCCTTCTTACGCTCTGCTCTTCCTGTCTACGTCTGAGCCAAACATACGTCATCAGGTGCTATATAGCACCCAATGACGCGTTTCGGCCAGCCAATCACTGCAATGCCAGCAACCAACATGGCTACTGGCATTACAGTGAGGGCAGTACTTACCTGCACCTTTATTAGCTGCTTAAAACCCCCGAAACGTGCGGGGAGGAGACTCCAGCATTTTGCTCGAGCACATGCAGGATTCGACTGAGTATCGCCATGTGTCAAGCAAAGCTATGATCGAACCGAACAGATATTCGGCCGAGCATGCTTGCTCATCACTAATATACAGTGAAAACCCCTTTACAAAGTTTATTATGTAAATTACAAACTGTGCCCTTCTGTGGGGAACATTTAGATTGCCAAGTATGGAAATTAACAGCGACAATACATTTCATGCACAAAGCTCTTAGCTCTGAATACACCACTTGGGATTTTTACTGAAAGTCACTGAAATTAAACAAATGAGCTGTGGTTTTCAGAGATTTATGATACAAGACTGGCAGAGCTACTTACTGTATGCAGGTCCCGTGTTCATCTGAATGCATGATGTCTGTTCTGCATGCTGAAGCTGATTACAGTATAAGTACAATTACACTATAATGGTATAGGAACATCATAGCAATGTTCAAAGAAACAGCTGGGTAGTATTCTGTTTGACTAAGCCTTATGGACATTTTGTCACTGATGATAAGTAGCAGGTATTCAATGGTCATTAGTCACAATTGTTCCTTTCTTTTTTCACTGAAACAAGAGACAATTAAGGGACACCTGGTTGCCACTAGATCTTTTCCAAAACTGTGTTTGAAATCGCCTCTGTATGATGCCAAGACCTCCGAATGGGGCAGTGTGGGTGAAGGAGGTTTTACAAGTAGAGAATAGTGAGTCCCATAGCTGGAGTAAAATGGGGTCCTTTTCTGATTCATGTAATCATGCTGTACATATAACAAGATAGTCTGAAGAAAGATCTTCAAACAGTTATAAAGTAATTCTACATTTATTTAAACACCATATACGTCAGTACTCAGACCATGTAATATATGTACTGTCCAAATATGGCAGCTCCAAGAGATGGAAATAAAACTGAAGAAAGAGATGGGGCACAAGCTGTATATTGTAAAGTCCATGGCCATGATTTATCATACCTTCACTCCAGAATTCTGGCATCAAAAAGTCCCAAAATAGGGCATTTGTGACTTTTCACACTCATTTGCGCAAAATTTTGCGACTTTTTTACATGTGTATACCACTCACTCCAGTTTTGTAAAAGTGGGCGTGGTTAGCCATGTTAATGAGTTTCACTCCAGATTTCTCATTGGGACTCTTTAAAAAAGTCTCAAAAAAGTCTCAAAAAAGTCCCAATTTCACTCCAGTGAGGACGATACTTATCTTATGTGACTTTTTAATAGAACATGCAACTTTTTTGTAAATATGTGTGACTTTTGTAAAGCTGTTTACTGAAGGATAAACTGCTGCCATCAAACCACATTTATCACAGTATTAAAGGACCAGTAATAAATCTGACTAGCCAAAAGTGACTTTGGACTTATGTGAAATTGGAGTAAGATGGAAGTGTAATGACAAATCTGGCCCCATGTTTTCAAATAGAAGTCTGAATTCACACTGCTGGCAAGTGTCCAATGTGTATATATATGTGTATATAATATATAATAATAATGTGCATATTATTATGTATATATAATAATATATATACATAGGCCTCTGTTCACTCTGCAAAGGCCAAAGGAGTATATTTTTGACCTCCATCGAGCTGGTATATATTGGAATACCTAGGATATATGCTGCAGAGGCATTCCACACACGAAAAAGATATATGGTATGGCATTTTTAAACACCGGGGCCACAGCACAACATATGCCACTTTATAGTCATACAGTGTCATATTGTCAAATGTATTTATTGCAAATACACTATATGCTAGGACATCCTATCTAAACCTGAGCGAAGTTATCAAAAATTTGATTTGGCTGCTTCGACGAATTTCGCTAATAAATTTTCTTTGTGACAAATTATTTAATCATAACACGCATTTCTTTCTATGTAGTGGATGCATTTAACCCCTCAGATGTCGCATTCATCGCTGATTGCAGCATCTGAAATCAACTTTGAGAGCTGTCAGGGTTTAATCTGGTATAAAAAAAATATACTCACCTTATCCATTTGATCGCGTAGAGTCAGCCATGGCCATCTTGACTGAAGACACCGAGTGAAATCTCGCACTGTGATGTGATGACATTATCACACTGGCTGCCGTGGTGACGTCATACATCATTCGCAGTATCTTCAATCAAGATGGCCGCAGCGAATGGATAAGGTGATTATGTATTTTTTTTCCTGCCATTTCAGGAAAAAGTGATTTGTTTCCATGAAGGAAACTCTGTTTTGCAGCGAATTGCATTTTTCCTGAAATTCAGATCAAAGTCAATTTATTTGACTTCGATTCACTCAATATTAATCCTATCTATTGTATGTATAGCTTTGACATGAATAGACCCCAAGTTGACTTTTTTTTAGCAATCGATGGAGTCATTTATTAAACTGGCGTAAATTAGAACTGGCTTAGTTGCCCATAGAAACCAATCAGATTCCACCTTTCATTTTCCAAAGAAGCAGTCAAAATGAAAGGTGAAATCTGATTGGTTGCTATGGGCAACTAAGCCAGTTCTACTTTACTCCAGTTTGATAAATTACCCCACAAGTCCCTAATTTGGACAGTCATGCAGCTGTACAGTGTGCTCTGCCTCTTATCTCATTCCCAATCCCTGTACTTGACAGTGACTATTACATATGCTCACACTGATAAAAGGTTACAGTATGTCCACAATAGAACTGCAATATTTTTTTTTATTATTATTATTTATTGTTAAAGCACCATTTATTCTATGACATTGTACATATAAAAAGGGGTATTTACATACAGTAAATAAAACAAAAGATGTACAATAAACAAGAACAAGACATGTTACAAGATGGTACAGAAGGAGAGAGGACCAGCCTCCAAGGGCTTACAATCTACAAGTGATGGGGGAAGGATACAGTAGGTCAGGGTAGAAGCGTAGAAGACTAATGTTGTTTGGCTTTTGCAGTTAGCAGGTCTTGATTAGTGTTGGGCGCGAATATTCGAATTGCAAATTTTTATCGCGAATATCGCAACTTCGAGAATTCATATATAGTGATATTTTTGTATTTTTGAATATTCTACTTTTTTTTAAAATCAGTAACCTCCCTTTTTGCTTGTGGACCAATGAGAAGGCTGCAATGTCTTTGTCTGAGCTTAGCAACATCCCTAGCAACAAATAGTAAAGTTGCCTACCCCTTTAGTATATAAGAGCCTCCCCACATCCATTTTCTACAGCTTATTACAGTTCTGAGAGAGACAGCAGTGTCAATTTCTGCTTTCCGCCTTCCTGTGTCACATTACATTAGATGGTTGGTTAGTTAATATATATATATATATATATATATATATATATATATATATTACAGATAGTTAGTGGGTGATAGCCAGTGTAGGTTAGATTGTGATGTAGTGTAGCTGTGCAGGGTTACGTTCTGCTGTCCATACATACATTCAAAACTGATTTTACAAACTTAGTTAGTGGGTGATAGCCAGTGTAGGTTAGATTGTGATGTAGTGTAGCTGTGCAGGGTTACGTTCTGCTGTCCATACATACATTCAAAACTGATTTTACAAACTTTGTTAACCCTTTACATGTTCCACAAGAATTAATGGAAAATACAGATACAATTTCAAAATTTCACTTTTTTGGCAGATTTTCCATTTTAATAATTTTTTTCCAGTTACAAAGCAAAGGTTAACAGCCAAACAAAACTCAATATTTATTGCCCTGATTCTGTAGTTTAGGCCTCATGCACACGGCAGTTGTTTTTAGCGGTCCACAAAATGGGGTTCCGTAGTTCCGTGATCCGTGTCCGTTTTTGGTTCCGTTGTGTTTCCGTGCTTCCGTTTTTTTTGGCGGACCGCTAGAAAACAAGGAAGAGGAAAAAAAGTGTAATTTTAATATCTCCACCCAGGATACTGGTATATATGCAGGTCAAAAGATAGAAATAAAACGGACGCGGATGACAATCGGATGTGCCTCCGCATTTTTTTGTGGTCCCATTGACTTGAATGGGTCCGCGAACTGTTTTTCGCAGACAAGAATAGGACAGGTTATATTTTTTTTTTATTTTTTTTTTATTTTAAAGGGTAAGATAACCCCAAAGGGGTAACATAACAGTACAAGGTACAGGTATATACTGAATACAGCGCGGAGATAAGCACAAAAAATCTAAGTAAGGTACAAGTTACACAGTAAACCGACTTTAGCCGACATATCACTGTCTGAAAGACAGAGGTGCGTCTCAAAATAGACATTCAAAAGAAGTGAGGAAGTAGCACAGAGACAAGAGGACATAATGACAGAGTGTGACTGTACTCCGGGGGAAGACCGGAGAAGAGCAAGCTACTCCACACGAGAAGAGTCAGGATTGTGGTCAGAAATTGAGGATCTATATACGGTCCAGAGATTCCATTGTCTCAGGAAACGAGGGTGAGTACGGGATTCCCATGAAGAGAGCTCCTCAAAGCGATACAACTGGTCCACCTTCAATGTCCATTGGGCTATGGACGGGAGAGAGGTCTGGAGCCAATACTTTGGGACGAGCAGTCGTGCCACTACAAGGAGTTGTTGAAATAGGAAAGGCGGGGTAGGGCCAGCCATGCCCCCGTAGTAGGACAGTAATGCCCCCCTTGGGGAGAATGGGACCTTAGTGAGACAGATACGGTTACTAATGGCGAAAATTTCCTCCCACCATTTGTTAATTATAGGGCATTCCCACCATAAATGGAAAAAGGTGCCCCTATCTGACTGACACCTCCAACAAAGGTCAGATGCATTGGGGGAGAACCGACAAGACTTATCTGGGGTTATATACCACTGCGTTAAGATTTTATACCCGTTCTCTTTCACTCGGACGCATCTGGAAGATTTGTGGACAGTGATGTACATGGCCGGAATATCCACAAAGGGAATATCTATCTGCAAGGCCCTTTCCCATAATTTAATTGGAGAAGGTTTAACTAGAACAGGGGGGGGGAATTTAGGCGATTATATAATTGAGAGACTAATTTCTGAGGGGGCTTGGGAGACAATACAAGTGATTCTAGCCATCCTAAGGGACGGTAAAGGGCTTCTCCCAATTTATTGGAGCGTAAAAAGTTACTTATATAGGAAACTATGATCCATGATGAGGGAGGTAAGGCAAGCCGGGTCTGGATATTGCTAGGGCAGAGGGGAAGCCCTGTAGTGTCGAGTAGGTTAATTGCAGGCAGTTTGGAGCTCCTCGCCAAGTGAGGGGTAGAAGCCAATAAAGCTGCAGGGGCAGTGCCCAGTATGTCTCTCAATTGGAGTATGGGAGAAGGGTAGGGGATTGAGCAGTGGGACGAGCAGAACCACTTCCAGGTCGATAATGTGGCGGATAGAATAGGGTAATTAGATAAGGGGGTGGAGACTGAGGGTGGGAATGGGTGACCTAGTAAAAGCGAGCGCGGAGAGCTACCCAACAAGTGGCCTTCCAACGCTACCCAAGATTTGTCTGAGCCATCCCTGAGCCATTCGACCGCTCTTGCCAACAGGACTGCTCTCCCGTATAACTCAGGATCAGGGAAGTTAATGCCACCGAACTGCAGGGGGCGGGATAGAGAAGAGAGCGATTGTCTCGGTCTCCTCCCATTCCATAGAAAGGAGCTGATCTTCTTCCTCAGAAGGATATAGGAAGAACTAGGTACAAGTATAGGCAGAGCTCTTTGCATGTAGGCAAGGCGGGGAATGACCAGGGAAGCCAGAAGGTTTTTACGGCCAAACCAAGACAAAGTGGGAATGGTGAGGGCGAGGTCGTCAATGGACTTTGACAGAGCACGGAAAAGTGGGTCAAAGTTTAGGGGGAACAGGTCTGAGATCCGTGGGCTAATTTTAACACCCAGATAGGTGATATGGGGAGATGACCAGTCGTATGGGGAATTATCCATCAATAGTAGTTTGACCGAGAAGGGAACATTGACACTTAAGACCACAGATTTTTTTGCATTAATTTTAAAATCGGAAATAGCACTATAGCCGTCAAGGTGGGCCTGGATTAAGGGCATCGAAGTCAAGGGGTTTGATGTCATAATAAGGACGTCGTCTGCGAATGCAGCTAATTTGTGGGTTCTGCCTCCCAGCCTCACTCCCTCAATCTCCTTGTCAGCCCGGATCGTCACCAAAAGTGGTTCTAGAGCCAGGGCGAATAATAGGGGTGATAAAGGACACCCCTGACGAGTCCCATTCCGAATTCCAAAGCTGAGAGATAGTTCTCCGTTAACCATGACCACTGCCGTAGCATTTGTGTACATCGCATAGGTGGCTTGAATAAAGGGATCAGGTAGGCCAAAGCGCTGCATAGCTAGTTTAAGAAAGGCCCAATTGATTCTATCAAATGCCTTCTCGGCGTCGGTACTTAAGAAGACCAGAGGCCGAGAAGTTACATTGGTATGGCAGAGTAAGTTGATTACTCTGGAGGTATTGTCGCTGCCCTCTCTACGGCGTACAAAGCCCGCCTGATCCCCATGTATGAGATCGGGAAGAAAGTTTGCCAAGCGATTAGCTAAAGTTTTTGCTAGCAACTTTAGGTCGAGGTTTAGAAGGGAGATCGGCCTATAGTTGGCGCAAAGTTTAGGATCTTTACCTTCCTTATGGATTAAGGCTATATGGGCAGTGGTCATGTCTCTAGAGAGAGGGGAACCATGTAGCGCAAGATTGCAAACCTCTAAAAGGTGAGGGAGGAGAAGGTGTTTAAATGATTTATAATATAGCTTGGGCAGGCCATCTGGGCCGGGGCTTTTATTCAACAGCATAGAGTTAAGAGCTACGGTCAATTCCTCTATCGAGATAGGCAGCGAGAGGGAGCGTTTTTGCGCGTCAGAAAGGGACGGGATGGAAAGAGAGTCCAGAAAACTAGAGATGAGGGAGGAGTGGACCTCGGGGGTTGACAGGGCAGGTAGATTGTATAAATGTTCATAAAAAGCCTAAATTGAGAAGCTATATCGGAGGAGGAGAACAGTGGAGAGCCCGCCTGGGAGCGAAGCTCATGGATGTAGTTAGACATTTTGCGTTGCTTTACTCTGTTCATAACAAATCTGGAGGCCCTATCCCCGTGAGCAAAGAACTTGTGCTGAGAATTTAAAAAGTACTTGGCAGACTTATGTTGAAGAAGGGTTTTGAGCTCTGCCCTAACAGAGGACAGTTCCTGTAAATATGGCTCGGAAAGGGTATCTTTATGTTTAGTCTCTAAACTACGGATCTTGTAATAGAGGGCACTGATTTTAGCTTCTCTAGTCTTCTTAACAAAAGTCCCTATGCTGATAAACTGTCCCCTAATATAGGGTTTGTGGGCGTCCCACAGGGATTGGGCAGAAGAGGCTGAGGGTTTATTAAGAACAAAGAACTCCTCCAGGGACTTCGATATTTTAGTTAATATGAGGGGGTCTCCCAATAACGACTCGTTCAATCGCCAATTAAACATTTTAGGGTGAGGAGTGGGGGCTCGGAGCTTGAGAAAAACTGGGGCATGGTCGGAATGATGAATAGAGCCTATTTGTGCATCTGAGCAAAATTGGAGGTGGTCTTTAGAGATAAACAGATAATCTATGCGACTATAAGAGCGAGAAGCGTGGGAGTAAAAAGTAAAATCTCTACAGTCAGAGTTAAGAGAGCGCCACGTGTCAACAAGGTGGAGATTCCATAATCCCTCTCTGATGGAACGTAGGGATCGCAGAGATTGTACTGATCTCTGGGATGAGGTGTCCAGTGCTGGGTGGAGAGCAACATTCAGATCACCTCCAAGGACCACGATGCCTTCCCGGAATGAGGCAATCAGAGGCAGAAGGTCCAGGAGCCATTTCGCCTGTCCAGAATTTGGCGCATACAGATTGATAAATGTATAAGTTTGCTGGCTAATCTGCCCCTTTACCATGATGTATCTCCCATCAGGGTCCTGGAGGTGAGCCGAATACCGAAAGGGTAGTCTCCTCTGGAAGCCGATGCTGACACCAGCAGAGGCAGAAGAATCACCTCCACAGTGATACCAGTGGGGGTAATATGAGAAGGAAAGATTGGGATAGCGGTTAAACTTAAAATGGGTCTCCTGGAGGAAGAGTACGTTAGCTCCAGACTTACGCAAGAATGTGAAAATCTGAGAGCGCTTAGATGGAGAGTTGAATCCCCTCACATTGTAGGTGGCCAGTTGAAGGTCAGCCATAACCACAAGGTGGGGGCAAGAGTACCTTACAGAAGCGGTTAGGTTCCTCCAGGTGAGCCATGCGACCGGATCCCAGGACTACCAGGCCAGCAGCGGCCCCCAGAGGGTCAGCGTCGAGTCTCTGAGCGCTAGGCGCACCACAATGTACCTTGAAAACAATAAAAAGCGGTGAACAATTGGGGAGTAAAAACATGGAAAGTAACAAGGAACTCAAAACAAAGTTGCATAATAGCAAACAGGTAAGTGAAGGCATAGAGGGGGACAAGGTCATAGGACCGATATGTAACCCTCCTCACCTAATCAAAAAGGAGAGGTAGCTGAAAGATTTATAAGTAGGGAAGTAGAGCGGGAGAAAAGGAAAAGGACAGGGAACATAAGGGACAGAAGAGAGCTGGAGGGCTGAAGGGACTGGAGATAGGGGGGACAAAGCTGAGAAGGAGAACAGCAAAGAATACAAAAGTAGCAAGAGACATGGTAGGTATAGATGAGCGTTGTGAGCCGCGTATCACGGGTCTTGAGAAAGTCTCTTAGGAGTCAGTTGTTGGGTCCTCTTCTTGGAGCGTTGGGCCTTCGGTGTCAGCTGTGTCATAAAGGGGACCACCGGTTGGACAGAAGGGAGATCAGCCAGATCTTGGTACAGTTCCCAATTTTCCACAGGAAGCGATGGTATCTGCAAGTGGTCTAGAACTGCAGCCAGGTCTGCAAATGCCGAAATGGTAAAGCGGCGACCGGCATGAAAAAAGGAGAGGCCAAATGGGAAAGTCCACCTGTATGGGGTCTTATGAGACCTCAGCCATTCCGTCAGAGGCCTGAGCATCCTGCGCTTCCTGAGTGTAGACGGGGCCAAATCTTGGAAGATTGCAATCTGGGCCTCTTCATAGGAGATGTCCGGGTGATTCCTGGCAGCCTCTAAAATCGCAGACTTGACCGTGAAGTTGAGGAAGCGACAGATGATGTCACGCGGCTGTTCTTCAGGCTTCGGCTTAGGGCGCAGGGCCCTGTGTGCCCTCTCGATTATGATATTATGGGGGGAGTCTTGGCCTAGTAGAGCCTGGCAAATTGCCATGATCGCAGGTAGGATATCCTCGGCTGAGATGGTCTCCGGTAGGCCCCTGAAGCGGAGGTTATTGCGGCGCCCCCTATTTTCCTGATCCTCAATCGCGTTGTGCAGGGTATTGAGGTAAGTGCCGCACTTCTGCAGTGAATTAGCTGTGGCCGCTTGATGTTCCGTGACCAGCGCTTGTTGGGATTCCAAGACCTCCACCCTATCCCCCATTTGCCTTATCTCCTGTCTGAAAGCAGAAAACTCAGACAACATCGGCTCCATGGCCTTGCATAAGGCTTGCTTCAGATATTTTCTGGTTATAGGGAGCGATGACTTGCCTTGAGGTTCCTCCGTATCACTCTCTGCATCGGAGGCCTCGGGCGAGCGGTCTGTATTCTTCCGGGAGAGAGCCGGCGCCATCTTAGTTTCGCGCGCCACGAATGTGGTGGCTGCTTTTTTAATGAATTTGTCCATTTCTCCACTGAGGACAGGCTGTTTAACAGGAGCGGAGGTATCCCCAGTCTTCTGGTTCCCTATTTTGCCCATTTTTTCTCACATATGCGGCAGAATGCTTCGGTGAGGAGAGTTAGTGCAGCTCACACACAAGCGGCCATTCCCGTCAGGTGCAGGCTCCGCCCCCCTCGACAGGTTATATTTTTGGGACAGACTGGAATCACGGACAACGGACTTAGAGCACAAACGGAGCATTTGCCGAGTTTTCCATGGACCCATTGAAAACCAATGGGTCCGCAGAAAATCACGAAAAATGGCGCAACGGACACAGAATAAAACAACGGTCTTGTGCATGAGGCCTTACAGAAACACCCCATATGTGATCGTAAACTGCTGTACGGGCACACGGCAGGGCGCAGAAGGAAAGGAATTCCATACGGTCTTAGGAAGGCAGATTTTTCTGGACTGTTTTTTTGACACCATGTCCCATTTGAAGCCTCCCCTGATGCACGCCTACAGTAGAAACTCCAAAAAAGTGACCCCATTTTGGAAACTACAAGATAAGGTGGCAGTTTTGTTGGTACTATTTTAGGGTAAATATGGTTTTTGGTTGCTCTATATTACACTTTTTTTGGGGCGAGTAACAAACAAAAGAAATTCTGAAATTTCATCTCCATTTGCCAATAACTCTTGTGGAACACCTAAAGGGTTAACAAAGTTTGTAAAATAGGTTTTAAATACCTTGAGGGGTGTAGTTTCTTAGATGGAGTCACTTTTTTGGAGTTTCTAACTCCAAAAAGTGACCCCATTTTAGAAACTACAGGATAGGGTGGCAGTTTTGTTGGTACTATTTCAGAGTACATATGATTTTTGTTTGCTCTATATTACACTTTTTGTGAGGCAAGGTAACAAGAAATAGTTGTTTTGGCACTGTTTTTATTCATCTGACAGGTTAGATCATGTGGTATTTTTATAGAGCAGGTTATTACAGACACGGCGATACCTAATATGTATACCTTTTTTATTTATGTAGGTTTTACACAATGATTTCATATTTTAACCACATCCCGACCGCCTAACGCAGGGATGCATCCTGCGGGCGGCTGGGATGTTCCTCCTTGACACGTCGGCGCGTCATCTCGCAAGAGGCGAGATTTCCTGTGAACGCGCATGCGTTCACGGGATCGCGTCGGGAGGAAGTTTTACTACAGCCTGCCAGTGATGATCATACGATGGCAGGCTGTAGATGTTAAAAAAACGCCATCTAAAAAGCAACCAGAGGACACAGGCAGCTATGTAATGAGCCAATCACCCCCCCCCCCAGGCACTGATTAACCCCTGATCACCCCCCCTGTCACTAATCACCCCCCTGTAAGGCTCATTCAGACGTCCGTATATGTTTTGCGGATCCACGGATCTGCAGATCCACAAAACACGGACACCGGCAATGTGCTTTCCGCATTTTGCGGATCCACACATTGCCAGAAGTATATAGAAAATGCCTTTTCTTATCCGCAATTGGGTGAGAGAAATATCTTTTGTATAACTTTTTTTTTAAAGTTGTCATTTACAGAGATATTCTCACACATAGCATGGGTATATGTAAAAATACACACCAAAACACATTGCCCTACTTCTCCTGAGTACGGCGATACCACATATGTGACACTTTTTTGCAGCCAAGATGCAAAAAGGAGCTGAAATTCCAATGAGTACCTTTTAGGAGGGCATTTTTACGCATTTGGATTCCAGACTTCTTATCACGCTTTAGTGCCCCTAATATGCCAGGGCAGTATAATATCCCCCGTAAGTGACCCCATTTTGGAAATAAGACACCCCAAGGTATTCCGTAAGGGGCATGGCGAGTTGACAGAATTTTTTTTTTTAGCACAAGTTACCGTCATTTTTATTTATTTTTTACAAAGTCTCATATTCCACTTACTTGTGACAAAAAATAAAATTTTACATGAACTCGCCATACCCCTCACGGAATACCTTGTGGTGTCTTCTTTCTAAAATGGGGTCACTTGTGGGGTATTTATACTGCCCTGGCATTTTAGGGGCCCCTAATGTGCGAGAAGTAGTTTGGAATTCAAATGCGTAAAAATGCCCTGTGAAATCCTAAAGGTACTCATTGGAATTTGGGCCCCTTTGCGCACCTAGGCTGCAAAAAAGTGTCACACATGTGGTATTGCCGTACTCAGGAAAAGTAGAGCAATGTATTTGTGGTGTATTTTACATATACCCATGCTGGGTGAGAGAAATATCTCTGTAAATGACAACTTTTAAAAAATTTTATACAAAGTTGACAATTTACAGAGATATTTCTCTCACCCAGCATGGGTATATGTAAAAATACACCCCAAAACACATTACCCTACTTCTTCTGAGTACAGCGATACCACATGTGTGACACTTTTTTGCAGCTTAGGTGCGTAAAGGGGCGTAAAGTCCAACAAGTACCTTTAGGCTTTACAGGGTTGCTCACAATTTAGCCCCGCCCAAAATGCCAGAACAGTAAACAAACCCCACAAATGACCCCATTTCGGAAAGTAGACACCCCAAGGTATTTACTGAGGGGCATAGTGAGTCCGTGGGAGATTTTATTTTTTTTGCCATAAGTTAGCAGAAATGGAAACTTTATTATTTATTTTTGTTCCTCAGAAAGTGTCATTTTCTGCTAACTTGTGAAAAAAAATGAAATCATACATGAACTCACTATGCCCCTCTGCGAATACTTTGGGGTGTCTTCTTTCTAAAATGGTGTCATTTGGGGGGTATTTATACTATCCTGGCATTCTAGCACCTGAAGAAACATGACAGATGCTCAGAAAGTCAGAGCTGCTTAAAAATGCGGAAATTCACTTTTTTGCACCATAGTTTGTAAACGCTATAACTTTTACCCAAACCAATAAATATACACTTATTGCATTTTTTTAATCAAGACATGTAGAACAATAAATTTTGAGAAAAATTTATATAGAAATGTAGTTTGTTTTGAAAAATTTTACAACAGAATGCGAAAAATCTTATTTTTTTGGCAAAAATTTCGGTCATTTTTTATTAATATCAAAAAAAGTTAAAATGTCAGCAACAATGAAATAACACCAAATGAAAGCTCTATTAGTGAGAAGAAAAGGAGGTAAAATTCATTTGGGTGGTAAGTTGTATGACTGAGCAATAAACCGTGAAACTAGTGTAGTGCAGAATTGCAAAAAGTGGTCTGGTCATTAAGGGTGTTTAAGCTAGGAGGGCTGAGGTGGTTAAACAAAAAAAATCATGTTTTATTGCCTCCATAGTCTGAGAGCCATAGTTTTTTCAGTTTTTGGGTGATTATCTTGGGTAGGGTATGATTTTTGTGGGATGAGATGACGGTTTGATTGGCACTATTTTGGGGTGTGTATGACTTTTTGATCACTTGGTATTACACTTTTTGTGATGTAAGGTGACAAAAAATGGCTTTTTTTTTACATCGTTTTTATTTTTATTTTTTTACAATGAGGGGTTCATCTGAGGGGTTAGGTCATGTGATATTTTTAGAGAGCAGGTTATTACGAACGTGGCGATAACTAATATGTATCCTTTTTTTATTTACTTAAGTTTTACACAATAACAGCTTTTTTAAAACAAAAAAATTATCTTTTAGTGTCTAAATATTCTGAGCCATAGTTTTTTTTATTTTTTGGGCGATTGTCTTAGTTTGGGGCTCATTTCTTGCAGTATGAGGTTACGGTTAGATTGGTACTATTTTTGTGGGCATGCACCTTTTTGATCGCTTGCTGTATCACTTTTAGTGATGTAAGGTGACAAAAAAATGGTTTATTTAGCACAGTTTTTATTTTTTACGATGTTCATCTGAGGGGTTAGGTCATGTGATATGTTTATAGAGCTGGTCGATACGGATGCAGTGATACCTAATATGTCTACTTTTTTGTACGTGAATGTTGCTCTGGAAAATTGTGATCTAGGGCAGATAAGGCATTTATGGTCATGTACCTTGTTGTCTAGGGCAGTAAATGGATAAACGTTTCTGTTGGTCTTGGGCAAAGAAAATTGTAATGGTAACGATAATGCAAGGGTTAATTGTTTTATATTTTGGAGGCCTAGGGGTGGACTGATGCAACCCATTTTTTTCTAATCAACTACAAAACTAAGGTGATATTAAGGAGGATAAACTCTTGATCAGTTCTCTTCTTTCCTTCCTGCCCTCATTGATTAAATAGATAATCAATGATAATATTATCATTACAGTCTTTATCCACTTCTGAGTTTCAGAATATGATTAGAGATGAGCGGATTTTTAAAAAAATTCGATTCGCTGGTTAGCCAGATTATTCGGGAAAAATTTGATTTGTTTCGAATATATTTGCAGCGAATTAGGTAAAAAAATTGCTATTTCCTGGCTGCTGAGAGCCTTTATAGTGGTGTAGAACACTGTGCCTTGCAGTAAAACACATAAGGAGTCTGCTTTAGTAGTGAAATAATCCTGTGAGTTAGTATGACATGCAGATGACAGGCGTCGCTCTTAGAATCACTGTATACTTCAGATATTTGGGCGGTCACGGGGGCAAAACTGACCAAATAACTAAAGTATCAACTCAGCACAGGTAGATGATAGTGTTAAGAAGAAGCACACTCCTTTTCACTATCTTCAGCTGATTCCACAAAGATGCCTACAGAACCTGTTCTATTAAACGCTTATACAAGTAGACCCCCCAACAGAGTGGAGAGGTTGTCAGCAGTAAGTTTGTGTTGACGTCACTGATTAATTTTCCCCATTCTCTTATCTGTCAGAACAATTACCCAGAAAAAACGGATCTTGTCTGTGGAGCATACGCCTTTACTCGGTCAACATTTGGTGGATCTAAAACAGAGATGTCTTCTGTGTTTTCTACCCACTCCTGCTTTTGGCTACCAAATCATAAGCCAATTCTGATGGGACCATACAGGCCATTGTGCATCTCATTTTTAGAGTTGAGCGGACACCTGGAAGTTGGGGTTCAACGGGTTCAGCCGAACTTCACAAAAAAGTTTGGGTTTGGGATCCGAACTTAACCCGAACTTGACCCCGAACCCCATTGAAGTCAATGGGGACCCAAACTTTTGGGCACGAAAATGGCTGTAAAAAAAGTCCTGGAAAGAGCTAGAGGGCTGCAAAAGGCAGCAAAATGTGGGTAAGTGCCCTGCAAACAAATGTGTATAGGGAAATGACTTTAAATAAAATAAAATAAATAGAAGGTAAACAATCAAAATCTTGATCTAGGAGGAGGAAATAGATGTGGAGTAGTAGGTTGAGGAGGTGTCAGGTGGGAATGCCATCAGCAGCACGTCTACCAGCGTGCGTTTGTAGTCAAGCATCTTTCGATCATTAACAGACGTTTTTACCAAATTTGGTTCCCTGTCAGCAATGCACAGCAGGGGTTTTTAATCGGCAAAATGGGGTTCATATCACCCACCAATGGAACAGGCGATTTTTTTAAACGTAGGCCCCTGGCACCCAGGCAAAAGAGGGGTTTATTCACTGCAAAACGGGGTTCATGTCACCCACCAATGGAACAGATGATTTTTAAAAATGTAGGCCCCTGGCATCCAGGCAGAGCAGGGGTTTTTCACCGGCAAAACTGGGTTTATGTCACCCACCAATGGAACAGACGATTTAAAAAAATCTAGGCCCCTGACAACCAGGCAGAGGAGGGGTTTATTTATGGGCCAAGGCAAAATGAGGTTCATGTCACCCACCAATGGAACAGAAGATTTTTTAGAAATGTAGGCCCCTGGCATCCAGGCAAAGGAGGGGTTAATTCACGGCAAAACGGGGTTCATGTCACCCACCATTGGAACAGACGATTTTTAAAAATGTAGGTGTCTGGCACCCAGGCAGAGGAGGGGTTTATTCACGGCAAAACAGTGTTCATGTCACCTACCCATAGAACAGGCGATTTTTAGAAATGTAGGCCCCTGGCACCCAGGCAAAAGAGGGGTTAATTCATGGCAAAACGGGATTCATGTCATCCACCAATGGAGCAGACGATTTTTAAAAATGTAGGCCCCTGGCACCCAGGCAGAGGAGGGGTTTATTCACGGCAAAACATGGTTCATGTCACCCACCAATGGAACAGACGATTTTTAAAAATGTAGGCCCCTGGCACCCAGGCAGAGGAGGGGTTTGTTCACTGCAAAAATGGTAATATTGCACCCAACAATTTATGAGGAAGATTTTTCAAATTTTCGGTCCCTGTCACATATGCAGAGCAAGGTTTTGTACCTGGCAAAAATGGTAATATTTCACCCAACAATTTAAAAGAAGATTTTCCGCATTTTCTGTCACTGTCACCTATGCAGAGCAGGGGTTTATACCCAGCAAAAATGGTAATTTTGCACCCAACAATTTAAAAGACGATTTTCCGCATTTTCTGTCACTGTCACATATGCAGAGCAAGATTTTGTACCCGGCAAAAATGGTAATATTTCACCCAACAATTTAAAAGACGATTTTCCGCATTTTCCACATTTTCTGTCACTGTCACCTATGCAGAACATGGGTTTGTACCCGTCAAAAATGGTAATTATGCACCCAACAATTTAAAAGAAGATTTTTCAAATTTTCGGTCCCTGTATGCAAACATGCTCTGTGGTACGACAGTACGGGTTTATTACAGCAACTACAGAAATGCACTATGTCACCGCAAAATTAACTGGTTTAAACTGGGTGCGTGCCACTGGGTGATGTAGCGGTAGGTGCGGCAGGCTGGACCACCACATTGGAGCCACGGTTCACCCAGGCCACTTTATGGTGACAGTGCAGATGTTGACACAGGGCCGTGGTGCCAATATTGGCACCCTAGCCACGCTTCGCCTTCTGTCCACATATTCTACATATGGCCATGTTGACCTCCTCCAGCAGATTCACAAAAAACTGGCACACAGCCGGATATCTCTTTTACCCCAACACTACTCACTGGCTGACTGCTAAAGCTGCTGTTTCCGTGTACCACTCCTTTCCGGGCAGGTAGGCTGCTGCAAAGCGGGTGGTCTACCATGTGCCCGTTTGGCTTCCGAACTCCCACTGCTGCCCCCCTGCTGACTTCCAGCCACACTAGCAACTTGCTGGCTAAGCCGTTGCCTGAGGGGCAAGCTGCCACCCTCTTCTCCTGATAATGACAAAGCCCCTTCTTCACCCGGCTCCCAAGTGCGATTCATCATCATCGAGTATTGTCTGCACATCACTGATGTCCTCCTCAACGGCCTCTAGGTCAGGAGCCTGACCACTCACAACACAAGCTCCCATGCCACTCTCCTCATCACTACTTGCCTGCCTAGCGGAGGAAGCTTTGAAACTGAGCCCACTGCATGTAGTACTTCTTGCGGTGAGGGAACAGAAAAGGCCAGAGGCAGGTTGAGGACAGATGAGGGCACATGGCCTGCTACCGTGCCATGCCAACCAAGGGTTGTGTCTGACGATCCCACTGACTATTGGCTGGGGGTGTCTGATGTCACTTGGGATGATGTGGTGAACCGAGTTAACTAATCAAGAACCGCTGGGTTTCTGGTCAAGACACGACCTATAGATGACACTGGGAGCTCAGGCCTCTTGCTGCGACTACTGCTGCCATGACCCCTTACTCTGCTGCGACCTCTGCTTGCGCCAGAAACATTCAGGCCTTTGCCACTCCTCTGTGCATGGCCTGGCACTTCTCTGCCGGATATAGCTGTAGTTGAACTAAACAAATTAAACGGAAATTAAAATACCCCCAAAAGTGACTAAACGCTTTCACCACAATTAACTGCAGAAATACACTGAGAATATATATTTTTTGTTGTACTAAAATACAACCCTATATGCTTTGACCAGAAAAAAATGAAAGAGTGAAGTGCATATATATATTTCTTGAAGTACTGAAATAGGCCCCTATAAGCTTTTAACAGAAATCACTGCAGCAGTGCACTAAGAATATATATTTCTGGTTGCACTGAAATGGGCCACTATACACTTTGAACCAAAAAAAATTAAAGATTGAAGTACGTGTATATATTTCTTGAAGTACTGAAATACACCCCTCTACGCTTTCACCAGAAATAACTGCAACAGTGCAGTGCGTATATATTTTTCTTTTTTACTGAAATACGCCCCTATACGCTTTCAACAGAAATAACTGCAGAAGTGAAATGCGTATATATTTTTCTTGTAGTACTTTATAAGATACTAATATATAAGCCACTAAAGGCTTTTCAACATAACACTTGCAGCCCAATAACAAAAAGCTGGAATGACAGAGCTGTCTAAAGACTATTTGGATCCCCAAATAATCTTTCCCTGCACTTGTAACTCACTTTCCTATCAATGTCCCTAGCGCCTTCTGACATCTCTCCCTGCACTAAGATGCTGTGAAATGATTCCTCCCTATCCTTTCCCTGCACTTATAAATCATTTTTTCTGTCTTTTTTTTCCCACAATCGTTTTTCAACTTGCTGTCCCTAGTGCCTTCACACGTCTTTCACTGCACTCTGAACGCTGGAAAATGTCTGACTGTAAGATGGCCGTCGTATTTATAGGGCTGTGACATCACAGGGCTGGCTGCTGATTGGCTGCATGCAGGCATGTCAATTTGAGTGATCCCGCCTTCCCAGATTTCCTTGCCCCATGTCCCCAGTCCTCACTTGAGTTGCCCCCATTTTAGGAAAATTACGATTCGTTACCACGAAGCACGAGGAAATTTGCATTCGTTGTGGATCGAATTTTTCCTGAAATTCTAAACAAATTTCACTTTGTCAGCTTTGATTAGCTCATTTCTAAATATTATAATAGAAACAAGGAGGTACATATATTCTCTGTAATAAAAACCTTTGCTGTGTGTCATAATGTTTCTTGCCTGAAACCAGATGATGTATACTTGTTGAATTTCATAAAACAAAATACATCCACTTTATAAAAGAGCGAGATTGGCAGAGATGACATGGGGTGAACAGTAGTGGGGTTAGACATGTAGTTTCCTCAGAGTTAGGTGTCTTCTTGTGTCCTCTTATAGCATTAAGTTCAATGAGCTTGGACATTTTACTTGTGACCTACTTCTGTAAAGCTCCCTTGCTACTTGAACAGTCAGCTAACATCACAAGCTGAGTGCTTATCTGTCTAGAATATTAAACCATAGACATACCCAGACAGCATGTAAGACACCAACACAGTTCTAAGACAAGTCAAAATGGTTCTGTGTAATAAAGAAAAGGAGCTTGTAGGCAGACAAGTGTATATATCACTTGCATTCATTATACAGTTACTTGTAGAGTTCTTTGCCTGTTCATCCCAGTTCAATCTCAATAATTATCAAGAGACCCTGCGTTTCAGATATCAAATCTTTACGAAATAATTGCAAATGCCTCAGTTTTGGCAGATGTCTATCAGAACTTTCTACAGATTTAGATTGCTTTAATTTGTACAACTTATTTTTCAAAGTTTGAAAGTTATCAGTAGGTTGAACTTGTATTCATTTTACTTTCAAATTTATCCCACCTGGATACTAATAAGGACCTACAATATAATTAGTGATGAGCGGAGTTATGAAAAATTCGATTCAGTTGCTTCACCGGATTTCACAAAGAAACACATTCCTTTGTATGTACTGTAGCAGGTACAATAGGGGGGGAAAGGCGATTGTGCCGCACCATCTTTGAACCATTCGAATGCCACATACATAACTGATCGCGGCATCTGATGCTTGAATTGAGGTTTTTCTCGGGTTATTCAGGTTAAAAACATACATGGCAGTCGCAGGCATCTTGATTGAAGACACTTTGCGAAATTTCGTGCGGTAATGTGTTCACGTCATCACTAGAAATTACATAATTTCTCAAAAATTCCCTTTGGTTGGTTGGCTGCATTTTCCAAAAAGATTTGATTCGATCCGAATTTAGTTGTGGAGAATCTCGTTAAAAAACGGCTATTTCCTGGCTGCAGAGAGCCTGTATAGGGGTGTAGAACACTGTGCCATGCAGAAAAACACATACGGAGTCTGATGTGGTAGTGAAACATTACTGCGAGTCAGTATGACACACAGATGACAGACATCGCTCTTAGAATCACTGCACACTTCACTTATTTGGGCAGTTATGGGTTAAAAAGTGACCAAATAACTCAAGTGTGAACTCAACCTTACAGGTCAATGTTAGCGCCAGGTATAAAGAACTGTGCTGAGGCCCAAGATCTTATTATAGCGTGAAAGAACACACTCCTTTTACACCGTCGTCAGCTAATTCCACATATCTATAGAACCTGTTCTATTAAACGCTGATGCGTAGAGCCCCCCTAACAGAGTTGAGAGGGTGTCAGCAGTAAGTTTGTGTTCACATCACAGATTATTTTGCCCTTCCTCTGGTCCATCAGAAAAATAATCCCCAAAAATGGATCCTGCCTGTTGAGCTTCCGCCTTCATATGGTCAGTATTTGTCAGTGCGTCTCATTTTTCCATCCTTCTGACAGAACAAAAGAAGGGTCAATAAAACTGTTGTCATCCAGGCCAAAAAGGCAAAATAGTGACCCAGTTATGCAGTGAGGAGGGTGGAAACAGCATGAGAAGTCCAGAGAGTGGCCCAGTTATAGGAGAGTTATAAGGTAGCAGCAACAAGAGGAGACCACGGAGTGGCAGCAGCATGAGACCAGTAGTGAGGTATCAGCAGCATGAGGAGACTAAGGAGACCACAGAGTGGCCCAGTGACATAGAGATGAGGTGGCAGCAACATGAGGAAAACACAGAGTGGCCCAATGACAGAGTGGTGAGGTGGCAGGAGCATGAGGAGACCACAGAGTGGTGAGGTGGCTGAAGCATGATGAGACCACAGATTTCCCCTGTGAAAGAGAGTTAATTTGGTAGCAGCATGATGAGACCAAAGAGTGGCCCAGTGACTAAGTAGTGAGTTGGCAGAAGCATGATGAAACCACAGAGTGGCCCAATGACAGAGTGTTGAGTTGGCAGAAGCATGAGGAAACCACAGAGTGGACAATTGACATAGTGGTGAGGTAGCAACAGCATGAGGTGACCAAAGAGTGGTGAGCTAGCAGCAGCATAAGGAGACGACAGAGTGATAAGGTGGCTGCAACATTAGGAGACCACAAAGTGGTTAGATGGCAGCCGCATGAGGAGACCACAGAGTGCCCCAGTGACAAAGTAGTGAGGTGGCAGCAGCATGAGGAAACCACAGAGTGGCCCAGTGACATAGTAGTGAGGTGGCAGCCGCATGAGGAGACCACAGAGTGGCCCAGTGACAAAGTAGTGAGGTGGCAGCAGCATGAGGAAACCACAGAGTGGACAATTGACATAGTGGTGAGGTGGCAGCAGCATGAGGAGGTCACAGAGTGGTGGGGTGGCAGCAGCATGAGGAGACCACAGATTGGTGAGGTGGCAGCCGCATGCGGAGACAATAGAAAGGTGAGGTGGCAGGAGCAGGAGGAGACCACCAAGTGGTGAGGTGCCAAGAGAATGAGGAGACCACAGAGTGGTGAGGTGGCTGCAGCATGAGGAGACCACAGAATGGCCCAGTGACTTAGTAGTGAGGTTGCAGAAGCATGAGGAAACCACAGTGTGGCCAATGATAGAGTGTTGAGTTGGTAGCAGCATGAGGACACCACAGAGTTGCCCAATGACAGAGTGTTTAGGTAGTAGCGGCACAAGGAGACCAAAGAGTGGTGAGGCAGCAGCAGCATAAGGAGACCATAGAGTGGTGAGGTGGCAAGAGCACGAAGAGACAACAGAGTGGTGAGGTGGCTGCAGCATGATGAGACCAAAGATTTCCCCTGTGAAAGAGTGTTAATTTGGTAGCAGCATAAGGAGACCACAGAGTGGCCCAGTGACTTAGTAGTGAGGTTACAGAAACATGAAGAAACCACAGAGTGCCCAATAACAGAGTGTTGAGTTGGCGGCAGCATGAGGACACCACAGAGTGGCCCAATGACAGAGTGTTGAGGTAGCAGAGGCATGAGGAGACCACAGAGTGGTGAGGTGGCAGCAGCATGAGGAGACCACAGATTGGTGAGGTGGCAGTAGCATGAGGAGACCATAGAAAGGTGAGGAAGCAGCAACATAAGGAGACCACAGAGTGGTGAGGTGGCAGCAGCATGAGGAGATCACAGAGTGGTCCAATGACAAAGTTTTAAGGTGGCAGCAGCATGATGAGGTCACAGAGTGGTGAGGTGCCAGGCAGCATAAGGAGACCACAGAGTGGTGAGGTGGCAGTAGCAGGAGGAGACCACAGATTGGTGAAGTGGCAGCAGCATGAGAAGACCATAAAAAAGTTAAGATGGCAGCAGCATGAGGAGACCACAGAGTGGTGATGTGGTTGTAGCATGAGGAGACCACAGAGTGGACCAATGACAGAGTGTTGAGGTGGCAACAGCATGAGGAGGTCACAGAGTGGCCAGGTGGCAGCAGCATGAGAAGTCAATAGAGTGGCTCAGTGACATAGTGTTTAGGTGGCAGCAGCATGTGAAAACAGATTTGCCCAATAACAGTGTTAATTTGGCTGTAGCATGAGAAGACCACAGAGTGGCCCAATGACAGAGTGTTAAGGTAGCAGCAGCATAAGGAGAACACAAAGTGGTGAGGTAGCAGCAGCATGAGAAGACCACAGAGTGGTCCAATTACAGAGTGTTAAGGTGGCAGCAGCATGAGGAGGTCAAAGAGTGGTGAGGTGGCAGCAGCATGAAAAGACCACAGAGTGGCCCAATGACAGAGTTTTGAGGTAGCAGAAGCATATGGAGACCACAGAGTGGTGAGGTGGCAGCAGCATGAGGAGACCACAGAGTGGTGAGGTGGCAACAGCACGAAGGGACCACAGAGTCGACAAGTGACATAGTAGTGAGGTAGCAGCAGAATGAGGAGACCATAGAAAGATGAGGTGGCAGCAGCATGAGGAGATCACAGAGTCGCCAAGTGACATAGTGGTGAGGTAGCAGCAGAATGAGGAAAGCAAAGAGTGGTGAGGTAGCAGCAGCATAAGGAGACCACAAAGTGGTGAGGTGGCAGAGCAGCATGAGGAGACCACAGAGTGGTAAGGTGGCAGAAGCATGAGGAGACCATAGAAAGGCCAAGTAGCATAGTGGTGACGTGGCAGCATCATGAGGAGACCACAGAATGGTGAGGTGGCAGTAGCATGAGAAGACCACAGAGTGGCCCAGTGACATAGTATTTAGGTTACAGCAGCATGTGGAAACCACAGAGTGGACCAATAACAGAGTGATGATTTGGCAGCAGCATGAGAAGACCACAGA
Organism: Bufotes viridis; assembly: GCA_033119425.1. Classification (NCBI taxonomy): domain Eukaryota; kingdom Metazoa; phylum Chordata; class Amphibia; order Anura; family Bufonidae; genus Bufotes; species Bufotes viridis. The sequence continues at coordinate 135,876,605 of CM065590.1, forward strand.
GTCTCCCAATGGTAGAGTGTTGAGGTAGCAGCAGCATAAGGAGAACAAAAAGCGGTGAGGTGGCAGCAGCATAAGGAGACCACAGAGTGGTGAGGTGGCAGCATCATGAGGAGACCACAAAGTGGTGAGGTGGAAGCAGCATGAGGAGACCACAGAAAGGCCCAGTGATTTAGTGGTTAGGTGGCAGCAGCATGGGGAAACCACAGAGTGGCCCAGTGACATAGTGCTAAGGTGGCAGCAGCATGAGGAGACCACAGCGTCGCCAAGTGACATAGTGGTGAGGTAACAGCAGCATGAGGAGACCAAAAAGTGGTGAGGTAGCAGCATCATAAGGAGACCACATAGTGGTGAGGTGGCAGCAGCATGAGGAAGTCACAGAGTGGTGAGGTGTTAGCAGCATAAGGAGACTAATGAGTGGTGAGGTGGCAGCAGCATGAGGAGACCAAAGATTGGTGAGGTGCAGCAGACTGAGGAGATCATAGAAAGTTGAGGTGGTAGAAGCATGAGGAGACCACAGAGTCGCCAAGTGACATAGTGGTGAGGTAGCAGCAGCATGAGGAGTCAAAAGAGTGGTGAAATAGCAACAGCATAAGGAGACCACAGAGTGGTGAGGTGGCAGCAGCATGCGGAGACCATAGAGTGGTGAAGTAGCAGCAGCATGAGGAAACCACAGAGTGGCCCAGTGACATAGTGGTGAAGTGGCAGTAGCATGAGGAGACCACACAGTGCTGATGTGGCAGTAGCATGAGGAAACCACAGAGTGGTCCAATGACAGAGTAATGAGGTTGCAGCAGCATGTGAAAACCACAGAGTGGACCAATAACAGTGTTAATTTGGCAGCAGCACGAGGAGACCACAGATTGGTGAGGTGGCAGCAGCATGAGGAGACCATAGAAAGGTGAGGTGGCAGCAGCATGAGGCGACCACAGAGTCACCAAGTGACATAGTGGTGAGGTAGCAGCAGCATAAGGAGACCACAGAGTGGTGAGGTGGCAGTAACATGAGGAGACCACATAGTGGTCAAATGACAGAGTGTTGAGGTGGCAGCAGTATGATGAGGTCACAGAGTGGTCAGGTGTTAGCAGCATGAGAAGACCACATAGTGGCCCAGTGACATAGTGTTTAGGTGGCATTAGAATGTGAAAACCACAGAGTGGACCAATATTAGTGTTAATTTGGCAGCAGCATGAGGAGACCACAGAGTGGTCCAATGACAGAGTGTTAAGGTGGCAGCAGCATGATGAGTTCATTGAGTCGTGAGGTGGCAGCAGCATGAGAAGACCACAGAGTGGCCAGTGACATAGTGTTTAGGTGGCAGCAGCATGTGGAAACCACAGACTGGACCAATAACAGAGTGTTGATTTGGCAGCAGCATGAGGAGACCACAGAGTGGCCCAATGACAGAGTGTTGAGGTAGAAGCAGCATATAGAGACCACAGAGTGTTGAGGTGGCAGCAGCATGAGAAGACCACAGAGTGGTGAGGTGGCAGCAGCACGAGGAGCCCTCAGATTGTTGAGGTGGCAGCAGCATGAGGAGACCACATAGTCGCCAAGTGACATAGTGGAGAGGGAGCAGCAGCATTAGCAGACCAACGAGTGGTGAGGTGGCAGCAGCACGAGGAGACCACAGATTGTTGAGGTGGCAGCAGCATGAGGAGACCATAGAAAGGTATGGTGGCAGCAGCATGAGGAAACCACAGAGTCACCAAGTGACATAGTGGTGAGTTAGCAGCAGCATAAAGAGACCTAAGAGTAGTGAGGGAGCAGCAGCATGAGGAGACCACAGAAAGGCCAAGTGACATAGTGGTGAGGTGGCAGCAGCCTGAGGAAACCACAGAGTGGCCCATTAACATAGAGGTGAGGTGGCAGCAGCATGAGAAGGCCATAGAGTGCTGATGTGGCAGTAGCATGAGGAGACCACAGAGTGGTCCATTGACAGAGTGTTGAGGTGGCAACAGCATGTGAAAACCACAGAGTGGACCAATAACAGTTTTAATTTGGCAGCAGCATGAGGAGACCAAAGAAAGGCCCAGTGACATAGTGGTGAGGTGGCAACAGCATGAAGAGACCACAGAGTGCTGATGTGGCAGAAGCATGAGGAGACCACAGAGTGGTCTAATTACAGAGTTTTGAGGTGGCAGCAGCATTAGGAGGTCACAGAGTGCTCAGGTGGCAGCGGCATGAGAAGACCACTGAGTGGCCCAGTGACATAGTGTTTACGTGGCAGCAGCATGTGAAAACCACAGAGTGGACCAATAACAGTGTTAATTTGGCAGCAGCATGAGGAGACCACAGAGTGGCCCAATGACAGAGTGTTAAGATAGCAGCAGCGTAAGGAGACAACAGAGTGGTGAGGTGGCAGCAGCATGAGGAGACCACAGAGTGGCCCAGTGACATAGTGTTTAGGTGGCAGCAGCATATGGAAACCACAGAGTGGACCATTAACAGAGTGAAGCAAAAATACATGGGGTGACAGCACCATTGTAGGTAAATACCCAAAGTCCATATAGTGGCGGTGCCTGCGATGTTAGGACCTGACCATTGGTCCAATACGATACCAAACAGAGAGGATCGGCACTCCTTAGTCTGTTGAAAATGCTCTTATTCCACCTCAAGTCTGACGTTTCGACTTTAATCAAGTCTTTATCAGCATACACATTGAGTAAGTGACAGATATATACCCACCCCAGACATCACAGTAAGTGGGAGAAAACACCCTCCTCTTTCTGTGACATCATCCATGCATAGTAGTACACAATATAAAATATATATGAATATATAACATAAGAGCATCAGGTTCAAATCAACCGTGTCATGAAAGTCCGCTGATCAAATCGTAGCGCAGCGTTATATACATGAAACAAAGCTGTCCATTCCTTCGGGTCAGGAGTTCAACTATCTTCATAGCAGGTCACGTGTCACAGCATCAGAGATAATATCACTGCCACTGATCATGTGACCATCACATGCACATATAAACATGATCATTCAGGATGCACAGTTTCTGCTATCGTAGATGATCGCCCGATCTCCGTGCCATATCATGATCAAGTTCACCAGAGACCGAAAGACATAGTGACATGCAGACACACAATGATCTCATATAATGAATCAATGACAGATGCTCAGTCAACAAGCACTTCTTCACATAGAGAAAAGACATGGGCAATCGGGACTTGCTGAAACATTGATGTAGAAGAGCTGCTCGTCTTACATCAATGTTTCAGCAAGTCCTGATTGCTCCATGGGTCTTTTCTCTCCATGTATGAAGAGTGCTTTATTGACTGACATCTGTCATTGATTCATTATATATGAGATCATTGTGTCTCTGTGTGATGGCATTCACCCACCTCTTTACCGGTCCTGGATGAACTTGATCATGATATGGCACGGAGATCGGGCGATCATTTTTGATAACAGAAACTGTGTTAAAATCCTGAATGACATGTTTACTATGTGCAGTCATGTGATGGTCACATGATCGAAGTGGCAGTGACATCATCTCTGATGCGTGTGGACACGTGACCTGCTATGAAGATAATTGAACTCCTGACCCGGAAGGAATAGACAAGGCTTTTGCTTATGTTTACTTATATATCGCTGCGCTACGATTTTTTGATCAGCGAGACTTTCATGACACGGTTGGATTTAACCCTGATGCTCTTATGTTATATATTCATATATATTTTTATATTGTGTACTACTTTTACATGATGATGTCACAGAAAGAGGGAGGGTGTTTTCCTCCCACTTACCAATGATGTCTGGGGGTGGGGTATATATATCTGTCACTTACTCAATTGTGTATGCTTGATAAAGACTTGATTAAAGTCGAAACGTCGCACTTTAAGGTGGAATAAAGAACATTTTCAACAGACGAAGGAGTGCCGCGATCCTTTCTTGTTTGGTACCAATAACAGAGTGGTGATTTGGCAGCAGCATGAAGAGACCACAGAGTGGCCCAATGACAGAGTATTGAGGTAGCAGCAGCATATGGAGACCACAGAGTGGTGAGGGGGCATCAGTATGAGGAGACCACAGAGTGTAGAGGTGGAAGTAGCACGAGGAGACCACAGATTGTTGAGGTGGCAGCAGCATGATGAGTTCATAAAAGGTGAGGTGGCAGCAGCATGAGGAGACCACAGAGTCGCCAAGTGACATAGTGGTGATGTAGCAGCAGAATGAGGAGACCAAAGAGTGGTGAAGTAGCAGCAGCATAAGGAGACCACAGAGTGGTGAGGTGTCAGAGCAGCATGAGGAGACCATAGAGTATTTAGGTGGCAGCAGAATGAGGAGACCATAGAAAGGCCAATTGACATAGAGGTGATGTGGCAGCAGCATGAGGAGACCGCAGAATCATGAGGTGGAAGTAGCATGAGAAGACCACAGAGTGGCCCAGTGACATAGTGTTTAGGTTACAGCAGCATGAGGAGACCACGGAGTGGTATAATGACAGAGTTTTGAGGTGGAAGCAGCATGAGGAGGTCACAGAGTGGTGAGGTGGAAGCAGAGTAAGGAGACCACAGAGTGGTGAGGTGGCATCAGCATGAGGAGACCACAGTTTGGTGAGGTGGCAGCAGCATGAGGAGACCATAGAAAGGTGAGGTGGCAGCAGCATGAGGAGACCACAGAATGGCCCAATGACAGAGTGTTGAGGTAGAAGCAGCATATAGGGACCACAGAGTGTTGAGGTGACAGCAGCATGAGAAGACCACAGAGTGGTGAGGTGGCAGCAGCACGAGGAGACCACAGATTGTTGAGGTGGCAGCAGCATGAGGAGACCACAGAGTCGCCAAGTGACATAGTGGAGAGGGAGCAGCAGCATTAGCAGACCAACGAGTGGTGAGGTAGCAGCAGCATAAGGAGACCACAGAGTGGTGAGGTGGCATCAGCATGAGGAGAACATAGAGTGATGAGGTACAGCAGCATGAGGAGACCACAGAAAGGCAAAGTGACATAGTGGTGAGGTGGCAGCAGCATGAGGAAACCACAGGGTGCCCCATTGACATAGTGGTGAGGTGGAAACAGCTTGAGGAGACCACAGAGTGCTGATGTGGCAGTATCATGAGGAGACCACTTAGTGGTCCAATTACAGCGGGTTTTAGATGGCAGCAGCATGAGGAGGTCACAGAGTGCTCAGGTGGCAGCGGCATGAGAAGACCACTGAGTGTGACCACAGTGACATAGAGTGCCAGTATACGTGTGGCAGCAGCATGTGAAAACCACAGAGTGGACCAATAACAGTTGTTGAGATGCAGTTAGGCACATGAGCAGACTAGTGGGAGTAGCAGCAGCATGAGTGAGACCACAAAGACAGAGTGACATAGTGGTGAGGTGGCAGCAGCATGAGGAGACAACAGAGTGGTGAGGTGGCAGCAGCATGAGGAGACCACAGAGTGGCCCAGTGACATAGTGTTTAGGTGGCAGCAGCATGTGGAAACCAGAGAGTGGACCAATAACAGAGTGGTGATTTGGCAGCAGCATGAAGAGACCACAGAGTGGCCCAATGACAGAGTATTGAGGTGGCAGCAGCATATGGAGATCACAGAGTGGTGAGGGGGCAGCAGCGTATGAGAGACCACAGAGTGGTGAGGTGGCAGCAGCACGAGGAGACCACAGATTGTTGAGGTGGCAGCAGCATGAGGAGATCATAGAAAGGTGAGGTGGCAGCAGCATGAGGAGACCACAGAGTCGCCAAGTGACATAGTGGTGATGTAGCAGCAGAATGAGGAGACCAAAGAGTGGTGAAGTAGCAGCAGCATAAGGAGACCACAGAGTGGTGAGGTGTCAAGCAGCATGAGGAGACCATAGAGTATTGAGGTGGCAGCAGCATGAGGAGACCATAGAAGTGGCCAATTGACATAGAGGTGATGTGGCAGCAGCATGAGGAGACCACAGAGTGCTGAGGTGGCAGTAGCATGAGAAGACCACAGAGTGGCCCAGTGACATAGTGTTTAGGTGGCAGCAGCATGTGAAAACCACAGAGTGGACCAATAACAGTTTTAATTTGGCAGCAGCATGAGGAGACCACAGAGTGGGCCCAATGACAGAGTGTTAAGGTAGCAGCAGCATAAGGAGACCACAGAGTGGTGAGGTGGCAGCAGCATGAGGAGACCACAGAGTGGTCCAAAGACAGAGTGTTGAGGTGGCAGCAGCATGATGAGGTCACAGAGTGGTGAGGTGGCAGCAGCATGGTAAGACAACAGAGTTGCCCAGTGACATAGTGTTTAGGTGGCAGCAGCATGTGGAAACCACAGAGTGGCCCAATGACAGAGTGTTGATGTGGCAGCAGCATGATGAGACCACAGAGTGGTGAGGTGGCAGCAGCATGAGGAGACCACAGAGTGGCCCAATGACAGAGTGTTTGAGGTGGCAGCAGCATGATGGAGACCACAGAGTGGTGAAGTGGCAGCAGCATGAGGAAACCACAGAGTGGTGCAGTGGCAGCAGCATGAGGAGACCTCAGATTGTTGAGGTGGCAGCAGCATGAGGAGACACAGTAGCAAAGACGTGGTGAGGTGGCAGCAGCATGAGGAGACCACAGAGTGGCCAAGTGACATAGTGGTGAAGTAGCAGCAGCATAGAAGAGTCCAACAGAGTGGTGAGGTGGCAGCATAGAGGATACCACAGAAGTGTTGGGGTGAGCAGCAGCATGAGGAGACCAAAGAAAGGCCAGGTGACATAGTGGTGAGGTGGCAACAGCATGAAGAGACCACAGAGTGCTGATGTGGCAGTAGCATGAGGAGACCACAGAGTGGTCCAATTACAGAGTGTTGAGGTGGCAGCAGCATGAGGACATCACAGAGTGCTTAGGTGGCAGCAGCATGAGAAGACCACCGAGTGGCCCAGTGACATAGTGTTTAGGTGGCAGCAGCATATGGAAACCAGAGAGTGGACCAATAACAGAGTGGTGATTTGGCAGCAGCATGAAGAGACCACAGAGTGGCCCAATGACAGAGTATTGAGGTAGCAGCAGCATATGGAGACCACAGAGTGGTGAGGGGGCAGCAGTATGAGGAGACCACAGAGTGGAGAGGTGGAAGCAGCACGAGGAGACAACAGATTGTTGAGGTGGCAGCAGCATGATGAGTTCATAAAAAGGTGAGGTGGCAGCAGCATGAGGAGACCACAGAGTCGCCAAGTGACATAGTGGTGATGTAGCAGCAGAATGAGGAGACCAAAGAGTTGTGAAGTAGCAGCAGCATAAGGAGACCACAGAGCGGTAAGGTGTCAGAGCAGAATGAGGAGACCATAGAAAGGCCAAGTGACATAGAGGTGAGGTGGCAGCAGCATGAGGAGACCGCAGAATCGTGAGGTGGAAGTAGCATGAGAAGACCACAGAGTGGCCCAGTGACATAGTGTTTAGGTTACAGCAGCATGAGGAGACCACGGAGTGGTTCAATGACAGAGTTTTCAGGTGGCAGCAGCATGAGGAGGTCACAGAGTGGTGAGGTGGAAGCAGCGTATGGAGACCACAGAGTGGTGAGGTGGCATCAGCACGAGGAGACCACAGTTTGGCGAGGTGGCAGCAGCATGAGGAGACCATAGAAAGGTGAGGTGGCAGCAGCATGAGGAGACCACAGAGTGGCCCAATGACAGAGTGTTGAGGTAGAAGCAGCATATAGGGACCACAGAGTGTTGAGGTGACAGCAGCATGAGAAGACCACAGAGTGGTGAGGTGGCAGCAGCACGAGGAGACCACAGATTGTTGAGGTGGCAGCAGCATGAGGAGACCACAGAGTCGCCAAGTGACATAGTGGAGAGGGAGCAGCAGCATTAGCAGACCAACGAGTGGTGAGGTAGCAGCAGCATAAGGAGACCACAGAGTGGTGAGGTGGCATCAGCATGAGGAGAACATAGAGTGATGAGGTACAGCAGCATGAGGAGACCACAGAAAGGCAAAGTGACATAGTGGTGAGGTGGCAGCAGCATGAGGAAACCACAGGGTGCCCCATTGACATAGTGGTAAGGTGGAAACAGCATGAGGAGACCACAGAGTGCTGATGTGGCAGTAGCATGAGGAGACCACTTAGTGGTCCAATTACAGCGGGTTTAGGTGGCAGCAGCATGAGGAGGTCACAGAGTGGTGAGGTAGCAGCAGCATGAGGAGACCACAGAGTGGTGAGCTGACAGCAGCATGAGAAGACCACAGAGTGGCCAGTGACATAGTGTTTAGGTGGCAGCAGCATGTGGAAACCACAGAGTGGACCAAAAACAGTTGGGGTTTTGAGGTGGCAGCAGTTAGCAGCAGCATGAGGAGACCTAAGAGTGGTGAGGTAGCAGCAGCATGAGGAGACCACAGAAAGGCAAAGTGACATAGTGGTGAGGTGGCAGCAGCATGAGGAGACCGCAGAATGGTGAGGTGGCAGCAGAATGAGGAGACCATAGAAAGGTCAAGTGACATAGAGGTGAGGTGGCAGCAGCATGAGGAGACCGCAGAATGGTGAGGTGGAAGTAGCATGAAAAGACCACAGAGTGGCCCAGTGACATAGTGTTTACATTACAGCAGCATGAGGAGACCACAGAGTGGTCCAATGACAGAGTTTTGAGGTGGCAGCTGCATGAGGAAGTCACAGAGTGGTGAGGTGGCAGCAGCGTATGGAGACCACAGAGTGGTGAGGTGGCATCAGCACGATGAGACCACAGATTGATGAGGTGGCAGCAGCATGAGGAGACCATAGAAAGGTGAGGTGGCAGCAGCATGAGGAGACCACAGATTTGCCAAGTGACATAGTGGTGAAGTAGCAGCAGCATGAAGAGTCCAACGAGTGGTGAGGTGGCAGCAGCATAAGGATACCACAGAGTGTTGGGGTGGCAGCAGCATGAGGAGACCAAAGAAAGGCCAGGTGACATAGTGGTGAGGTGGCAACAGCATGAAGAGACCACAGAGTACTGATGTGGCAGTAGCATGAGGAGACCACAGTGTGGTCCAATTACAGAGTGTTGAGGTAGCAGCAGCATGAGGACATCACAGAGTGTTTTGGTGGCAGCAGCATAAGAAGACCACAGAGTGGCCCAGTGACATAGTGTTTAGGTGGCAGCAGCATGTGAAAACCACAGAGTGGACCAATATTAGTGTTAATTTGGCAGCAGCATGAGGAGACCACAGAGTGGAGTGGCCCAATGACAGAGTGTTAAGGTAGCAGCAGCATAACGAGACCACAGTGTGGTGAGGTGGCAGCAGCATGAGGAGACCACAGAGTGGTCCAAAGACAGAGTGTTGAGGTGGCAGCAGCATGATGAGGTCACAGAGTGGTGAGGTGGCAGCAGCATGGTAAGACAACAGAGTTGCCCAGTGACACAGTGTTTAGGTGGCAGCAGCATGTGAAAACCACAAAGTGGCCCAATGACAGAGTTTTGATGTAGCAGCAGCATATTGAGACCACAGAGTGGTGAGGTGGCAGCAGCATAAGGAGACCAAAGAGTGGCCCAATGACAGAGTTTTGAGGTAGCAGCAGCATATGGAGACCACAGAGTGTTGAAGTGGCAGCAGCATGAGGAAACCACAGAGTGGTGCAGTGGCAGCAGCACGAGGAGACCTCAGATTGTTGAGGTGGCACCAGCATGAGGAGACCATAGAAAGGTGAGGTGGCAGCAGCATGAGGAGACCACAGATTTGCCAAGTGACATAGTGGTGAAGTAGCAGCAGCATGAAGAGTCCAACGAGTGGTGAGGTGGCAGCAGCATAAGGATACCACAGAGTGTTGGGGTGGCAGCAGCATGAGGAGACCAAAGAAAGGCCAGGTGACATAGTGGTGAGGTGGCAACAGCATAAAGAGACCACAGAGTGCTGATGTGGCAGTAGCATGAGGAGACCACAGTGTGGTCCAATTACAGAGTGTTGAGGGGGCAGCAGCATGAGGACATCACAGAGTGGTTAGGTGGCAGCAGCATAAGAAGACCACAGAGTGGCCCAGTGACATAGTGTTTAGGTGGCAGCAGCATGTGAAAACCACAGAGTGGACCAATATTAGTGTTAATTTGGCAGCAGCATGAGGAGACCACAGAGTGGAGTGGCCATATGACAGAGTGTTAAGGTAGCAGCAGCATAAGGAGACCACAGTGTGGTGAGGTGGCAGCAGCATGAGGAGACCACAGAGTGGTCCAAAGACAGAGTGTTGAGGTGGCAGCAGCATGATGAGGTCACAGAGTGGTGAGGTGGCAGCAGCATGATAAAACAACAGAGTTGCCCAGTGACACAGTGTTTAGGTGGCAGCAGTATGTGAAAACCACAAAGTGGCCCAATGACAGAGTTTTGATGTAGCAGCAGCATATTGAGACCACAGAGTGGTGAGGTGGCAGCAGCATAAGGAGACCAAAGAGTGGCCCAATGACAGAGTTTTGAGGTAGCAGCAGCATATGGAGACCACAGAGTGTTGAAGTGGCAGCAGCATGAGGAAACCACAGAGTGGTGCAGTGGCAGCAGCACGAGGAGACCTCAGATTGTTGAGGTGGCACCAGCATGAGGAGACCATAGAAAGGTGAGGTGGCAGCAGCATGAGGAGACCACAGATGGCCAAGTGACATAGTGGTGAAGTAGCAGCAGCATGAAGAGTCCAACGAGTGGTGAGGTGGCAGCAGCATGAGGATACCACAGAGTGTTGGGGTGGCAGCAGCATGAGAGACCAAGAAAGGCCAGTGACATAGTGGTGAGGTGGCAACAGCATAAGAGACCACAGAGTGGTGATGTGGCAGCAGCATGAGGAGACCACAGAGTGGTCCAATTACAGAGTGTTGAGGGCAGCAGCATGAGGACATCACAGAGTGGTTAGGTGGCAGCAGCATGAGAAGACCACAGAGTGGCCCAGTGACATAGTGTTTAGGTGGCAGCAGCATGTGAAAACCACAGAGTGGACCAATATTAGTGTTAATTTGGCAGCAGCATGAGGAGACCACAGAGTGGAGTGGCCATATGACAGAGTGTTAAGGTAGCAGCAGCATAAGGAGACCACAGTGTGGTGAGGTGGCAGCAGCATGAGAGACCAGAGTGGTCCAAAGACAGAGTGTTGAGGTGGCAGCAGCATGATGAGATCACAGAGTGGTGAGGTGGCAGCAGCATGATAAGACAACAGAGTGGCCCAGTGACACAGTGTTTAGGTGGCAGCAGCATGTGGAAACCACAGAGTGGCCCAATGACAGAGTTTTGATGTAGCAGCAGCATATTGAGACCACAGAGTGGTGAGGTGGCAGCAGCATAAGGAGACCAAAGAGTGGCCCAATGACAGAGTTTTGAGGTAGCAGCAGCATATGGAGACCACAGAGTGTTGAAGTGGCAGCAGCATGAGGAAACCACAGAGTGGTGCAGTGGCAGCAGCACGAGGAGACCTCAGATTGTTGAGGTGGCACCAGCATGAGGAGACCATAGAAAGGAGAGGTGGCACCAGCATGAGACCACAGAGTCGTTAAGTGACATAGTGGTAAGGTGGCAGCCGCATGAGTGAACCACAGAGCAGCCCAGTGACAAAGTGGTGAGGTGGCAGCAGCATGAGGAGACCACAGAATGGTGAGGTGGCCGTAGCATGAGAAGACCACAGAGTGGACCAATAACAGAGTGATGATTTGGCAGCAGCATGAGGAGATCACAGAAAGGCCAAGTGACATAGTGGTGAGGTCGCAGCAGCATGAGGAAACCACAGATTGGTGAGGTGGCAGCAGCATGAGGAGACCATAGAAAGGTGAGGTGGCAGAAGCATGAGAAGACCACAGAGTCGCCAAGTGACATAGTGGTGAGGTAGCAGCAGCATGAGGAGACCAAAGAGTGGTGAGGTAGCAGCAGCATAAGGAGACCACAGAGTGGTGAGGTGGCAGCAGCATGAGAAGACCACAGAGTGGCCCAGTGACATAGTGTTTAGGTGGCAGCAGCATGTGGAAACCACAGAGTGGACCAATAACAGAGTGTTGATTTGGCAGCAGCATGAGGAGACCACAGAAAGGGAAAGTGACATAGTGGTGAGGTGGCAGCAGCATGAGGAAACCACAGAGTGGCCCAGTGACATAGTGGTGAGGTGGCAGCAGAATGAAGAGGCCACAGAGTGGTGAGGTGGCAGCAGCATAATTAGACCACAGAGTGGTGAGGTGGCAGCAGCATGAGTAGACCACAGATTGGTGAGGTGGCAGCAGCATGAGGAGACCATAGAAAGGTGAGGTGGCAGAAGCATGAGCAGACCACAGAGTCGCCAAGTGACATAGTGATGAGGTAGCAGCAGCATGAGGACACCAAAGAGTGGTGAGGTAGCAGCACCATAAGCGGACCACAGAGTGGTGAGGTGGCAGCAGCATGAGAAGACCACAGAGTGGCCCAGTGACATAGTGTTTAGGTGGCATCAGCATGTGGAAACCACAGAGTGGACCAATAACAGAGTGTTGATTTGGCAGCAGCATGAGGAGACGACAGAGTGGCCTAATGACAGAGTGTTGAGATAGCAGCAGCATAAGGAGACAACAGAGTGGTGAGGTGGCAGCAGCACAAGGACACTGCAGATTGGTGAGGTGGCAGCAGCATGAGGTAACCATAGAAAGTTGAGGTGGCAGCAGCATGAGGAGACCACAGAGTGGTCCAATAACAGAGTGTTGAGGTGGCAGCAGCATGAGGAGGTCACAGAGTGGTGAGGTGGCAGTAGCATGAGAAGAAGTTACACAGGGGAGTACCTCTGTCCACCTGTAGCGTCAATAAATCGTCTATGACCTTTCTGTGTTCATATAAGTGGTCCAACATATGCAGGGTGAAATTCCAATGAGTGGAAACGTTGCATATCAGTCTCTGTTGGGGGACGCCATTCTGTCGCTGCAGCTCAAGGATGGTGTGCTTTAAGGTGTACGAGTGGCTGAAGTCCATGCCAAGTTTCCTGACCATTTTCAAGATGTCTTGCAGATGGGGTGAAGACTTGAGGAACCGCTTTACAACCAGATTGAACATGTGTGCCATGCAGGGCGTATGGCTCAGCCCTCTTTGACACAGCGCCGACACCATGTTCTTCCTGTTGTCGGTCACCATGGTTCTGATTTTGAGTTGTCAAAGAAGACAGCCAGGATTCAATATTTTGACGAAGGACGTGGAGCAGTTCCTCCCCTGTGTGACTTTGTTTGCCCAGGCAAACTAGGTGCAGAATATTGTGGCGCTGTTGTGCACTGCACATGTGGTATGCTGGAGGAGAACTGTGAATTGTCCCTGCAGTGGAGGCTGAAGACACAGTGGAGAATGATGAGGCAGAGGAGGACATTGTCCAGGCAGCGTTGCCTGGGGGGTTGCTGGTGTGGCTTGGCAAGAACCACATTCACTTTGGCAGACACCGACAGGCTCAAGGACTGGCCCACCTTCTGTTCTAAATATGTGTGCAGGGCTGGTACTGCCTTTTTCCCAAAGAAATGATGGCTTGGGACTCTCCACCTCAACTTTGCACAAGCCATCAGTTCTCTAAAATGTGCAGAGACCACCCTTTGGAAAGGGAGGGACTGCAGCACCAGCACCTTGGCCAGGAGCACGTTGAGCTTCTGTGCCGTTGGATGCTTGCATGCATACTGTTGTCTCTTGGCAATTGCTTCTGTGATCGATTGCTGATGAAATGACTAATGAGGAATAGGAGAACAAGGAGCAGGAGAATCAGGACCAGTAGATGATGGGAAGGACAGATAGCTCCCTTCGGCTGAGGTGGTGGAGCCTTGACTGCAGGAAATCGGATGCATGCCACTGGATGATGCAGCGGTTGCTATGGCAGGCTGGACCATCACATCGGAGCAACAGTTTTCTCAGGCCACTTTGTGGTGATGCTGTATGTGTTGACTCAGGGCCGTGGTGCCAACATTGGCACCCTGGCCACGCTTCACCTTTTGCCCACAGATTTTGCAAATGGCCATGTTCACCTCCTCCGGCAGCTTAACAAATAACTGTCACAACGCCAAGTATGCCATTTCCCCCCTAACACACCACACTAACTGCCTGCTACCGCTGCCTCCGTATACCCCTGCACCGCTACTTTCCGGGCAGGTAGGCTCCTGCGATGCAGGTAGTCTACCTCTGACACGTTGGGCTTCCGACCTCCCACTGCTGCTACCCTGCTGACTCACGGCCATGCTACCACCTTGCTGACTGAGCCATTGCTCACATCCAAGCTGCCAACCTTTTCTCCTGATGATGATGAAGCCACTTCTTCACCCGGTGCAATCGGCTACATCATCATCATCAGCTACTGTCTGCACATCACTGATGTCCCCCTCATCGGTCTCAGGGCCATTCTGCAGTATGCCAGACCAACAGGGGAAAAGTCTCTGTGAGGTCACAGTGTCAGTGTAAATAGTCTGAGGGTGAAATACAGTTTTTGGTTTACTCACAGTTTTGTCTTCCCTGGGCAGGGCTGCATAGAGTAAAGAGGAGAACAGCACAGGAATTCTCCAGGGCACACTCTGATGTAAGGGACACAGGCCAGAGGGTGTCTGAGGTGCCCTTGGTGGTAACTTGGCTTTATGTGCTTATGGCTAGGTCACTTTAGTACGGCCAGTACCGTTGTGGTACAATAATAGTATTAATAGTAGTAGTAATTGAGGAGCAGAACACAAGTTGAATCCAACTCACAACTTTTACTGAATGATGGCTCCTTGGTAACAGTTACATCCAAAAGTAATACAGTCTCTCATATCAATAGAGGCAGAATATAGTAAGTCCATAGTTCATAGGCTTTTTATGTGTGCAGCTGCGTATCAGGCATACAGTAAATAAGTCAGTATTTCGGGTCTGCAGCTCTTGCCTGGCACTAATCCCAATCAATGTGATTTGCAGATTCCTTAACTTCTACTTCAGTGATTTCTAGCAGATAGCCTTTCTGCTCTCAGAAGTTAAACTGGCAGTGAGGCTGCCAGACGCTATATGTCCTACACCGAATACAAAGGTGCCTGGAAAGCCCTATAAAACGGCTAATATATTCCTTTGTCTTTCTTGTACAAAATAATCCTTCCTCGTGTTACTTGAAAACTTGTCACTGGTCACTCCGCAGGAATGAACTTTAGAAGTGGATATCACCTTTCAATGCTTTGCCTGCTTCTTTTGCTCTTACGATTTGGATGCCTTCTTGGTTTGGATGGACCATGGGGCCCAAGAAAGCTGAGAGAGAGGGGCTCTTTCCTGCCCCCTCTCCTCTTCCCAGCTACAACATGGCTGTACTTATAATAAGCAATAGCGATATTCGGTGGCTCACTCAGGCTAGATCTGGAACGGGTGCTCAAAGTCCTAGTGGCTCTCACATAATCCTAAAAAATGTATTCGTTAATATATAGTTAGATCAGGACGAGCACACCTCACGCTGGCCCAACAGATATATTTAAAACTTTATTAAATGAATACAGTGGATCCAAATCAGAATACAACTCAAATCTAAAATTAACACATACTGGCTGTACTTCTTGACTCTAGACTAAAGGCTCAAAGACTCCCCTGACTAGGCCTGGGCTGGTCTATGTATAGACTATGACTCTATTCCCCCATCTAGTGGTGAAACTAGTGTAGTGCAGCTAATCAGCCATTGAATGAAGATCTTACAGGATAAATCACATAAATATATGACAAAGTATGACATAAGATATGAGATGGCATAAAAATACAATAAAACACTTTTGCAGTACCCACGTACACTAGTGGGACGCTGCAATTCCCTTTAAAGGGCCTGTCAAAGTAAAATAATACACCCCAAAAATACTGTAGTACAATGTAACTTTACAACAGAACCGCAAATAAGACGTATTTTTTTTTCCTATCAATACACCCCTTAAAAAAAATAATGAATAGCAATGTAAATTCACTGCAGAATGGCTAATAGGAAGTACATATATTTCCAAATAATAAACTCTGTAAATGGCTGTAGTACAATGTAACTTCAGAGCAGAACGGCAATTCAGACGCAATTTTTGTCCTATTAATACACCCCCAAAAAAAATATAACAATCTAAATTCACCGCAGAACAGCTAATAGGATGTATGTATATTTCCTATTAATACACCCCATAAATGGCTGTAGTGCAATTTAACTTCACTGCAGAACGGCTACTAAGATGTATTTTTTTTTCCTATTAATGCGTCCCAAAGAAAAAGATGATGGAATTTTCTTTTTCTTTTCTGTTATCATGTTAAGATAACAAATTGTATCATATATAATTGTGAAATCAATAAAAACATTGTTGCAAGAAAAAGTATAACAATGTATTAACCGACTGACGTACAATGTAACTTCACCGCAGAACGGTAAATAATAATAATAATTTTTTTCCTATTAATACACCCCCCAAAAAAATATACCAATGTAAATGTAACAATGTAACAATGCTAATAGGATGTACTTATATTTCCTATAATACACTCTATAAATGGCTGTAGTGCAATCTAACTTCACTGCGGAACGGCTACTAAGATGTATTTTTTTTCGTATTAATGCGCCCCAAAGAAAAAGATGATGGAATTTTCTTTTTCTTTTCTGTTATCATGTTAAGATAAATAATTGTATCATATATAATTGCAAAATCAATAAAAACATTGTTGCAAGAAAAAGTATAACAATGTATTAAACGACTGTCATACAATGTAACTTCACCGCAGAATGGTAAATAAGACATTTTTTTTCCTATTAATACACCCCCCAAAAAATGTATAACAATGTAAATTCATCGCAGAATGGCTAATATGTATATTTTATATTAATAAACCCCGTAAATGGCTGTAGTAGAATGTAACTTCACCGCAGAACGGCAAGTAAGAAGTATTTTTTTTCCTATTAATACAACCCCCCAAAAAAATGTATAACAATTTAAAATCACTGCAGAATGGCTAATAGGACCTGCATATATTTCCTATTAATGCACTCCGTAAACGGCTGTATCACACAGCACTTGCACCGCAATAACAAGGTTTGCTGAAATGACTGAGCTTTCATATAGCACTAACCTAAAAGCAGCAGTATAACAGCAATTTGGATCCCCAGTTAGTGCAGCAAGGTATAATAGAATCACTCCTATTAGCCAGGCTGTACACTCCCCTATTGGACCCTGTTCTCATTTTATAGTGTAGATAATGCCTATCTATCCTTTAACTACACTATGAGTAATCTTTTCCTGAATTTATAAATAATTTTTCAGCACAATAAAGTCTTTCCTAGCACTGTCCCTAGCATCTGTCACATCTCTCCCTGCACTAAGTACATTGGAAAATGGCTGAATCCAAGATGGCTGAGGCTATTTATAGGGCTGTGACATCACAGGTGCTGGCTGGCTGCTGATTGGCTGAATGCATGGTATTGTGGGTTATCCCTCATTCCCAGAGTTCTTTGCTCCATGTCCCAACATGTGCAGCAGCCATTTTAGGAAAAAATGCGATTCGTTACCACGAAGCGTGAGGAAATTCGACTTCGGAGCAAATCGAATTTCCACTTTGTCAGGTTTGATTCGCTCATCTCTAGTCATCACACTGGCTGGACCAGCGCTCTGGCGTGGTGACATTGCATGTCACTCCGTGGTATCTTCAATCAAGATGGCGATGACAGTCTCTCCGCGAGCAAATGAATGAGGTTAGTATAGTTTTTTTTTTTAATTTTTTTTTTTTTTTTTACTGGCATTTCAGGGAAAATAGATTTGTTCTCACAGAGCGTCAGGAAATTCGGCTTTGTGGCAAATTAAATTTTTCCTGAAATTTGGATCAAAGTCATTTTGTTTGGCTTTAATTTGCTCAACACTTAACATAATATAATAATATACTACCGTGATTATTGTTTGCTTTGATAAGAAGTTTAATGTAGTTTGATTTCTCAGCTTTAGTGTATAGTGGATTCAAGGACTGCGAGAATAAATAGGTCCACATACAGTCGCCAAATTAATTTAATACATTTAATTTAAGTCACAAAGAACAAAATACAGGCAAGATACAATCAATGTATACAAACAGCACGCAACAATATATAAAGAAAAGTATAGGAGATACACTTACAGTAGTTTCCCTGATTTGATGGACACTGTGTGTTGTTATCAAGATCCAAATTAAGAAATCCTATTAAGGGCTCTTTCACACTAGCGTTTTTGTTTTCCGGCATAGAGATCCGTCATCGGGTCTCTATGCCGGAAAAATCCTGATCAGGATTATCCCAATGCATTCTGAATGGAGATAAATCCGTTCAGGATGCATCAGGATGTCTTCAGTTCAGGACCGGAACATTTTTTGGCCAGAGAAAATACCGCAGCATGCTGCGCTTTTTGCTCCGGCCAAAAATCCTGAACACTTGCCGCAAGGCGGGATCCCGAATTAATGCCCATTGAAAGGCATTAATCCGGATCTGGCCTTAAGCTAAACGTCGTTTCCGCGCATCGCCGGATCCGACATTTAGCTTTTTCTCAATAGTTACCATGGCAGCCAGGACGCTAAAGTCCCGGCTGCCATGGTAAAGTGTAGTGGGGAGCGGGGTAGAAGAATACTTACCGTCCGTGCGGCTCCCAGGGCGCTCCAGAGTGACGTCAGGGCGCCCCACACGCATGGATCACGTGATCCATGCGCATGGGGTGCTCTGACGTAATTCTGGAGCGCCCCGGGAGCCGCGCGGACTGTAAGTATACCGCTCCCCCGCTCCCCACTACTACTATGGCAACCAGGACTTTAATAGCTTCCTGGCTGCCATAGTAACGCTGAAAGCATACTGAAGACTGATCCGTCTTCAAATGCTTTTAGGTCACTTGCGTTGTTACGGATCCGGCGGTCACTTCCGGCAAATGGAGTACACGACGGATCTGGACAACGCAAGTGTGAAAGAGGCCTAAGATTAGCTCTTGGTGTTCAAAACTGCATATACCTTATTTTTTGTGTATGTAATGGGCTCTTCTCTCTTTGCCTATGTTGAACTGGTATAGAGCACCCAGTTCTTTTCAGTTAGTCAAGACAAATTACATGATCTCTTTCATAAGGCATGTCTTTGTTCTTAGTTAACTAGCAATGAGTTATGTCCCAGAAAAAGAGACATGTCTTGTTAGTGTCACTTATTGGAAGTTGCTCCTTATGAATAAATGTTCAACTTTTCAACAAGCTCCGCGAGCACCTCAGAAGGCAGGGTTAGCATGGCCGAAATGTGGAAAAGCTTTGTCATCACGCCGCAAGAACCAGCACCACCAGCTGATATGGAACATCTTAGCAGGAGGCAGCATTTCAGCATCATGGTGGAACAGTATGTGTGCACACGCCTACACGTACTGACTGATGGGTCTGCCCCATTCAACTTTTGGGTTTCCAAATTGGGCACATGGCCTGAACTTGCCCTTTACACCTTGGAGGTGCTGGCCTGCCCTGCAGCCAGTGTATTGTCTGAACGTGTGTTTAGCACGGCAGCGGGCGTTATCACAGACAAGCGTAGCAGCCTGTCCATAGCCAACGTGGACAAGCTCACGTTCATTAAAATGAACCAGGCATGAATCCCACAGGATTTGTCCGTACCTTGTGCAGACATGTATACTGGCCTCGCCCAGCCTTTGTTTTACTCCAGCGCACTTTCTGTTTGTTTTCTTTTCTATATTTCCCAATGTTTTGGGGTCTACCCAAATTTAAAAAAACAAAAACAAAAAACTGGCGACTTACCTCCCACACCACCGCTTCCACCTACACCGCCACTTCCACCGCCTCCTCAACCTCCTACTCCATATGGACCTCCTTCTCTAGTTCAAGATTAATATTTTTAATTTTTATGTATATTATGTTATTTTAAGTCATTTCCCTATCCACATTTGTTTGGAGGGCAATTTTCCAGCTCTTACTCCCATTTTGCTTCCTTTTTCAGCCCTCAAGCCCTTTCCATTATTTTTTTAGAGCCATTTTAGTGCCCAAAAGTTTGTGTCCCCGTTTACTTAAATGGGGTTCGGGGTCAAGTTCAGGTCAAGTTCGGGTCCCAAACTCGAACTTTGCGGCTAACTCGAACTTCCAAATCATGATCAAACCACAATGCAAAATACTGACCATGTAATAGAGATATTCCAAGCACATGATCCATTGTGTTTTTCATTTTTCAGTTCTTCTGACGAATCAGGAGAGTGGTAAAATAAACTGTGATGTAAACAAGGCCAAACAGGGACACTAGTTGCCCCAGGACAGATTGATTGGTGGCAACATCATATGGAGTCAACACAGTGGCCCAGTCACATAGTGGGGTGGTCGGCACCAGCATGAGGAGACAACACAGTGGTCCAGTTCCAGAGTGGTGAGGGTCACGACTGCATAAGAAGTCAACATAGTGGCCCAGTCACAGAGGTGGGGGGGGGGGGCAGTAACAGCACAAGATAGTGGCAGTAGGAGAATATGGCAGCAGAGGCAGCAGGTGTGTGGCATCAGGCTGGTGGCAGCATCAGAATAGTCGCTGAAGCATGTGGCCAGAAGTAACTGTTCATTTTTTGCAATGTTCAGGTGTGGCAGCATTCAGTCTTTGCAGATCAAGGAGGGTGTGTTTTGCAGTGTAAGAGTGTCAGCATGCACAGTTTTCTGGTCATTTTCAAGATGTCTTGCAATTGGGTGGAAGATTTCAGGAACCAATTTACAATCTAGATTGAAAACGTCCGCCATGCAGGATGCATGGGTCAGCACTCCTTGACGCAGTGCCGACACAATTTTCTTCCTGGTTTAATACCGAGCAATTCCTCTCCAGTGTGACACCGTTCGCACAGGCTGGCCAAGTGCAGAACAGTGTGACACCGCTGTGCGGTATGCTGGAGGACCACTCCGAACTGTGCTTACAGTTGAAGCTGAGGACAAGCTGGAGGATGAGGAGAAGGACATTGCCATTACCTGGCCAAGTTGCTGGTGTGCCAGTGGGCCATAAAGGACGTATATTGTACTTGACCATAGTTACAGCTCCACACATTGGCACTGCTGTGATGGGGTGTATTAATAGGAAATACACGTACGTCTTATTAGTCGTTCTGCATTGATTTTACATTAATTTACATTTTTTTGGGGGGCGTATTAATAGGAAAAAAAAGGAAAAAATATATGTCATAATTGCCATTCAGCGGTGAAGTTACATTGAACTACAGCCATTTATGGGGTGTACTAATAGCAAACACATTTACGTCCTATAAGCCGTTCTGCAGTGAATTGTGATTGTTAGATTTTTTGGGGGGATTTATTAATAGGAAAAAAAATATACGTCTTAATGGCTGTTCTGCAGTGAAGTTACATTGTACTATATCCATTTGGGGGTGTATTAAAAGAAAATATACAAACGTCCGATTAGCCGTTCTGCGGTGAATTGCAATTGTTATATTTTTTGGGGGTGTATTGCAGCTCTGCGGTAAAGTTACTTTGTACCTTCCTTTTTTGGGGTGTATTATTTTACTTTATTTTTCATTTAATGCTTTTATTATACGTTATTTCAGACAGACCAGTGACAGTCCTTCAACGGGAACGGGCAGTGGCCAATATGTTTCTGTCGCAGGCAGAAGTAGCAGCAGGAGTCGCAACGAGAGGCCTGAGGTCCCAGTGTTATCTAGCGGTCGTGTCTTGACTAGAAACCCAGCGGTGCTTGAATGGTTGACTCGGTCTTTGACTTCGTCGCAAGTGATATCAGCCACCCCGAGCCAAGAGTCGGTGGTTCCTCTGACACAACGCTTAGTTGGCAAGGCCCGGGAGCAGACCCTGTGCCCCCACCTGTCCTGAATCTGCCTCTGTCATTTTCTGTTCCCTCGGCACGAGAAGTATTATATGCCGTAGGCTCGGTTCCACATTTCAGCAAGGACGAGCTACCAGAGGATATTCAGCAGCTACTGCCCAGCCAAGATCTGGAGGAGACATCTGCCGCTTCCTCAGGTAGGCGGGCAAGTAGTGATGATGAGAGTCGGGTGGGGGCAGGTGTTGCGTGCGGTCAGGCTCCTGGCCCAGAGACTATTGAGGGGGACTTCAGTGACGTGCAGAAAGTAGCGGAAGATGATGATATAGCCAATCGCACTTGGGAGCCGGGTGAAGAAGGAGCTTCATCATCATCAGAAAAAGAGGTTGTCAGCTTCTATGTGAGGCAGCGGCTGAGCCAGCAAGGTAGTAGCATGGCCGTGAGTCAGCAGGGTGGCAGCAGTGAATCAACCATTAAAGGACAGATGGATTACTGGTCAAAACACGACTGATGGATGACAGTGGCAGCTGTTCCCTGTTGCAGTGGCTGCTGCTACCACCCACCCCCCCCCTTCTTCTGCTGCTACTTCTGCCGACTCTAGCAAAATTTTTGCCATTGTCTGTCCCCTTGAAGGGCCCTGGCACCTGTCTGTTGGACATACTGTACAATAACAGTAACTGTATATGTAAAATAAGTTATTAAATGTCAATGTGGAAACCACAATAACAGTAGTATTAGACCAATTTGAGAGTCAAGGCCTAATGAAATGACTTATCTTTAAAGCAAGTTGGAAACCCCAATAACAGTTACATTACAATTCTTATTCTAAGTTGAGAATCAAGGCCTAATAGAATTGCTTATCTATGAAACAAGGTGGGCACCCCAATTACAGTAAAAATAGACAGCTTATTCTCCCTAATTTGAGAATCAAGGCATAAAAGATCTGCTTATTAGTGATGAGCGGTGGGGCAATATTCGAATTCGGGATATTTCACTAATATTTGGGTGAATATTCATCATAAATTCGAGAATTTGCAATTTGTTTTTTGATTTCGAAAATCAGCAATGTAATATTTGTATAATGCACATGCAATACAGGTGTGGGTCACTATAGCTACATTTTTAAAGCTGCTAGAAGTTTCCTGAGACTGGAGAAAATGGTTGGCAAGGAAGAATATTACAGCTTTATATGCAGATAGAGTGCTCTGATATATTTGCGATTGTGCAAATCGCCAATTAATGATGCGCATATTTTTGCGCAATACTGGCGACTTCACATTTTAGCAGGTCTGACTACATATTAGTGATTGGTGCACTAAGTATTGTTGTGAACTTGTGACATCACAACACTATGTACTGTATGTATGTATGTAGCATTTTCAGAGGAAAAAAAATCTAGAATATTTGCGAATACATATATATAGCACTGTATTCTACATCTTCGCGAATTCTCAAAGTGGCTATATTCGCGATTAAAATTCACAATTCGAATATTCGCTCCCAACAGTACCGCTTATCTATTTAACATGGGGGATATGCCAAAAAAAAAAAGCTTATTTACCTCAATTTGAGAATCAAGGCGTAATAGATCTGCGTATGCATTTAACGAGGGGACTACCCCAATAATTGTTAAATTACACTACTTATTTACCCTAATTTTAGAATCAAGGCATAATAGATCTGCCCATCTATTTAACAAGGGGGACACCCCAATAACAGTAAAATAGATAGCTTTTTTACCCCAATTTGAGAATCAATGCCTAATGGAATTACTTATCTATTAAACAAAGGGGACACCCCATTAATAGTTAAATTACACTATTTATTCAACCCAATTCGAGAAACAAGGCATAAGAGAATTGCTTATCTATTCAACACTGGGACACCCCAATAACCGTTAAATTACACAAATTTTTCACCCCAATTTGACAATCAAGGCATAATAGAATTGCTTATTCAAGATTCTACAATTTAATTTTTGTTAAACACCGTCTCTAGCACTTGTCACATTTCTCCTTAAGCTCAGTTCACTGTAAAACGACAGAGACCGGGTGGGGTTAGGGTTTTTATAGTACTGTGACATCACAGGGGATGACCATCTGCTGATTGGCTGGCTGCACTGCATTATGTCTGATCTCTTGTTTCTGGGCTTCTTACTTTCACTTTGTAACACATGTTGACAACATTTTAAGGAAAAAATCGATTTGTTACCACAAGGCGCCAGGAAATTTGAATTCATTGAGAATCAAATTTTTCCTAAACTTTGGATCAAATTCCACTTCGGATGCTTCAATTCGTTCAACACTATCCAGGACACATAATGGTGGCAGCATTCTATATTATTATTATTTTAATCCTATTGGAATTAGAGATGAGCGAATCGAAGCTGACGTAATAGAATTTGTTCAGGAAAAATTTGATTTGCAACTAATGCGAATATTTCTAAAATGGCTGCTACACGTGTGAGCACTGAGGACATGGGGCAAGGAACTCTGGGAAGGTGGGATCACCCAGATTGACATGCCTGCATGCAGCCAATCAGCAGCCAGTCAGCCCTGTGATGTCACAGCCCTACAAATACGGCGGCCATCCTACAGTCAGACATTTTACAGCGCTCAGAGTGCAGAGACAGCTGTTTGTAATTGGGCTGCAAGTTTTATGTTGAAAAGCCTTCAGTGGCTTATTTCTTAGTATATTATTCAGTACTACAAGAAAAATATATACGCACTTCACTTTTTAATTTTTTTCTGGTCAAAGCGTATAGTGGCCTATTTCAGTCCAACAAGAAATATATATTCTCAGGTCAGTTCGGCAGTTATTTCTGGTGAAAGTGTATAGGGGCGTATTTCAATATAAAAAGAAAAATATATACGCACTGCACTATTGCAGTTATTTCTGGTGAAAGCGTATAGGGGCTTATTTAAGTAAAAAAAGAAAAATTTATACGCACTGCACTGTTTCAGTTATTTCTGGTGAAAACGTATGGGGGCATATTTTAGTACTACAAGAAAAATATATTCTCAAGTCACTTCTGCAGTTATTTCTGATGAAAGCGTATAGTAGCCTATTTTAGTCCAACAAGAAAAATACATTCTCACGTCACTTCTTCAGTTATTTCTGGAGAAACCATATAGGGGCGTGTTTCAGTACTACAAGAAAAATATATTCTCAATTCACTTCTGCAGTTATTCTGGTGAAAGCGTATAGTGGCCTATTTCAGTCCAACAAGAAAAATACATTCTTAGGTCACTTCTGCAGTTATTTCTGGTGAAAGAGTACAGGGGCATTTTTCAGTACTACAAGAAAAATACATACGCTCTTCACTCTTTTATAGTTTTCTATTGAAAGCGTATAGTGGCCTATTTCAGTCCAACAAGAAAAATATATTCTCAGTTCACTGTTGCAGTTATATCTGGTAAAGCCTTTACTGGCGTATTGCAGTAGAAATAGAAATATACATTCGCCATTCGCTGCTGCACTTATATCTTGAAAAATCTTTATTAACATATATTAGTAGAAAAATATAAATATATTTAGCGTTCACTGTTGCAGTTATATGTGGTAAAGCCTTAAGTGGAATATTTGAGTAAAAAAATAAAGATATATTCAGCGTTCAGCGCTGCAGTTATATGTGGGAAAGTCCTTTTTGCGGAATGGACTGAATTACGCTGTGGTGAATTTTTTTTTTACATTTCACACACTGTGCGCTTACGTGACGACGTCCATAAGAGCGGCGCACCAATATAAATGAATACACTATGCACTAACCCTGTACAAAAATGCGCACTAATTCACACCAGCCCGCATCTATCTGCAATATTGCTTACTGGACACTACGGGGACTTTTCTGCAGCACGGAAACCGCACGAGGACCGCGTCTTGCTCTTCCAGCGCCGACCTCCTTCCTCCGCTACGTCCCATTCACTTCAGATCACTGCTCCTCAGGCACCAGTGTTTTTTTTAAACTGACGGCCTATAACCCTCTGTTGAATAGCCTTTAGTGGTATATATACGTGGAAAAAGAAAAATATACTCGGCGTTTACTGTTCCAGTTATATGTGGAAAAACCTTTTGTGACATATTTAGGTCGAAAAACTAATTTTATTCAGCGTTCTAGTAATATGCGGTAAAAATGTTAGTGCCTCATTTTGGGACTTATTTCGGTGGAAAAAGAAATTGTTTTCTGCATTAGGCGCTGCACTTATATGTGGTAAAATCTTTTGTGAATTATTTCGGTGGAAAAAAAAAATTCATTTAGCATTAGGCGCTGCACTTATATGCGGTAAAATCTTTTGAGAATTATTTCAATGAAAAAACTAATTTTATTCAGTGTTCAGTGCTGCAGTTGTATGTGCTAAAACCTTTAGTGACGTATTTTGGTAGAAAAACAAAATATATTCAGCGTTCACTGTTGCAGGTATATGTGGCAAAACCTTTAGCGACCTATTTAGGTGGACAAACAAATTTTATTCAGCTTTCATCGCTGCAGTAATATGTAGTAAAATCTTTATTGAAGTATTTTGGTCGAAAAACTAAATAAATTTACTGGTCAGAGCTGCGGTTACATGTGGTAAAATCTTTATTGAAGTATTTCGGTAGAAAAACAAAATGTATTCTTCCGGGCTCAAAGCTATCTTGACTCTTTGTCTTCTCATTGTCTGTAACTACTAACAGACCTGTTCATGCCAGGAAGGTTCTCCCTAGAAGTATATTGGTTGACCGACACTCTGTCATTGTGCCACTCTGTGGCTTACTCATACTGCCGCCACCTGCAGACTCGGTCATTGTGCCACTCGGTGGCCTCCTCCTACTCATACTCCTGCCACCTACAGACTCGGTCATTGTGCCACTGTCTGGCCTACTCATGCTGCTTCCACCTCCAGACCCTGTCATCTCCTCATACTGTTCCCACCCTCCCCGCTTCATGACTGGTCCACTATTTTGGCTTTCGGCCAGACTGACATCATTATTAATTTGACCCTTCTTCTGTCAGAAGGAAGGAAAAATGAGACGCACAACGAATCCTAACTGTGTAGCAGCTTTAAGGCCTGTATGGTCCCATCAGAATTGGATTATGATTTGGTAACCAAAAGCAGAAGTGGGTAGAAAACACAGAAGACATGTAAATATTCCATTAACATGTCATCTCTGTTTTAGATGCACTCCTGTTTTTTTTTGCCTTCAGCAATACTGATGGATTATTGCGCACATGCTGACCGAGTGAAGGTGGAGGCTCCACAGACATTATCAGTTTTATTCTGGGTAATTGTTCTGACGGATCAGAGAATGGGAAAGATTAATCAGTAACATCAACACAAACTTACTGATGAGACCCTCTCCACTATGTCGGGGGGGCTCTACTTGCATAAGCTTTTAATAGAACAGGTTCTGCAGATATCTATGTGGAATCAGCTGACGAGGGTGTAAAAGAAGTGCACTTCTTCTTGACGCTAACATCTACCTGTAAGGCTGAGTTGATACTTGAGTTATTTGGTCAGTTTTGGCCCCGTGACTGCCCAAATAAATGAAGTATGCAGTAATTCTAAGAGCGACCCCTGTCATCTGCATGTCATACTGACTCACAGTATTATTCCACTACCTGAGCAGACTCCCTATTCTTGTTACTGCAAGGCACAGTCTTCTACACCCCTATAAAAGCTTTCTGCAGCCCGAAAATTGGCTTTTTTTTTTATTCGGATCGAAGTGAACTGGCCGAATCGAATTTTTGAAAAAATTGCTCCCCTCTAATTGGAATGTTTTTCTAATTAGGTTTCTACACATACTGCAGATACCACTATGAATAATACAGTATATGCACATAACAAGTATATTTAGATACTGAGAGGCAAATGCATAATTTGAAGCTCCTGGACTCCAATACAAAATGTGCATAACAACACTTTTGGCAGAAGCGCATCATGGTCTCTGCAGGTACCAGGGTTCAAATCAGTCTGCGACTTCTATGCTCTATAAAGTTCTCTCCCTGCTTAGAATGGTGTAAGAGCAGAGAGGTCGGCAAACTCGGGCATAAGAATTTTTCCCAATGATAGACACATACTGGTTGGTAGGGCACTTGCCAGTCACATGCCAGCCATAGTGGGGCCATGCCAAGAATGCTAACTCCAAGTATCTTGAAGTTTTTTTGGAGTGTCTTGGAGTTTCCTACTTTGCTTTCATGATGCTTCACAAGTGTTTTCCAACAAAACAGCAGCTCTGAGTTTTTCCACAACATCTGCTGTGGAGCAACATATGATTGCCAATTTGAAGACCCCAGCAACTAATACCAGGACTGCACCAACAAGCATTCAGTTTGAACATTACAGTTGCCAGGGGACATTCTTAGTTAAATTTCATGACAACTTTTATAAGTTATCATAAAGTGGACAGCCTTTATACCATACTGTTGTGCTTCCACACTCGGAGATAATAAAACCAGGGAGCTGGAATGTTCCTTTTTTTTCCATGCTCTTCTTTCCACATACAACACTTTTAGAATTTTGGTATAGTAAATGGCCTATAGTTACAGAATTACAGTGGTCACTGCTTTATAAGATATATTCCTGCTTGTAACTCTAATATAATATTACTATTATTGCTGTGAATTGCATTTCCCTTGTGTGTCATTTTATTTACTGTCCCAGTCTTCCCAGGTTTTGTTTGATTGGTTCCCAATTGTACAATTCACTGACATATGCTGCTACAGTATAAATAATTGAGGAGGGCAGGATATTATGTATGAAAACTTGCATGGTTATACAACACATGGGAAATATTTTTGAGGATATAGGATATTGCATAGATTCAGTGTAACATTTTGAGACAGCAACAGAAGTGGAATAGCAGAAAAATATTGATGACAATTTCAGTTACTGTAAAATATGAGAGAGTGAAACTGGATCGCACATCCTCAATACTATGCTTTTATTTAGTAAATGCTTCTCAGCATAATTCACATGGCTTCTCAGTGCAATTTATTGTATACCTACGATACTGCACCAACAGGCAGCGGGACCTAGCAGCCAAACAGCGCACCCGCTGTCTGGCAAAGCCACCCTGGAACTGGGCCCCGCCAACCCACCAGCACAGCACCAAAGCAACAGTGGCAGTAGCGCAGCACCACACCATGTGAACAGTTGTCAAAGCTTACCTTATCACATACTCTCAGGAACTCCAACTGAGAGGTGGTAGGAATTTATACACCCTTATGCAGTCTCCTGCTAATTAAAATCACTTAGGCCGAATGGGGAGGAGTGCTGATACCAGAGGGAAAAAACTGAAAGATTCTACAATGCATGTAAAATATGAGAGAGTGAAACTGGATTGCACATCCTCAATACTATGCTTTTATCTAGTAACTGCTTCTCAGCATAATTAACATGGCTTCCCAGCGCAATTTATCGTATACCTACCCCTATGCTGCATGCTATACATGAGGCATTAGTATACAATTTGATCAAAAAGCATAGGCCCACTCACCGCGAAAAGGTTGACTCCCTGGGTGGGAACCTACTCTGAATTTGGCGCAGCGCTGCGTGGCGACCACTGCCGCTGTTGAGCCGCACCAATAGGCCGCTGTACCCAGCAGCCAAATAGCCCCCCTGCTGTCTGGCAAAGCCACCCTGGCACTGGGCCCCGCCAATCCACCAGCACAGCACCAAAGCAACAATGGCCGCGGCACAGCACCGCACCATGTGAACAGTTGTCAAAGCTCACCTTATCACATAATCTCAGGAACACCAAGGGTGTATAAATTCCTACCACCTCTCAGTTGGAGTTCCTGAGAGTATGTAATAAGGTGAGCTTTGACAACTGTTCACGTGGTGCGGTGCTGCGTGGTGGCCATTGTTGCTTTGGTGCTGTGCTGGTGGGGCCCAGTGCCAGGGTGGCTTTGCCAGACAGCGGGTGCGCTGTTTGGCTGCTGGGTCCCGCTGCCTGTTGGTGCAGTACCAAATAGGGTAGGTTCCCACTCAAGGAGGCAACCCTGTCACGGTGAGTGGGCCTATGCTTTTTGATCAAATTGTATACTAATGCCTCATGTATAGCATGCAGCATAGGGGTAGTTATACGATAAATTGCGCTAAGAAACCATGTTAATTATGCTGAGAATCAGTTACTAGATAAAAGCATAGTATTGAGGATGTGCGATTCACTCTCTCATATTTTACAATTTCAGTTACTACTTATTTTGGCTTTGAGAAACAAGAGGGGACATTTATTAAGACTGCCATTGTATACACCAGTCTTAATTTTTCCAGCACTGGCATGACATGTGCCACAATTATTAAGAGGTGCATGCCTCTTAATAATTGTGGCATATGTCGAGCCACCAATATGCCAGAACTGAAATCTCCTCAAGCCAAGAGCTGAAGTAGATGACAGGTACAATGTGCCCCAATTTACTGATACACATGTTGTTGTTGGCCATGGAGAATTCACCTGTAGCCTAGATCCTTCCACCCTGCCCTGTCCACTTTTTTGGAAATGACCTAATGGCAAATTTATTATTGTATAGCCAAAATGAAAAGGATTTCATGTAAAAATGGGCCTATATGTCAGCCTTCATGATTTATTAGGACATTTGCACACTGCAAAAGTAAAAGTTTTTAAAAGTTCTGCTCTAATTTATGTCAAACACACTAAAAAGGCCTATCTATTTTTTAACACATGCACAAACCAAATTTTAAAAAAAAGTAATATAATGATGACATGGCATACTACACCAGGCACCACTTTTCATTCCTCCTTGGCTAAGCCTATGCTTTCTTCCCTGTGAGATGCAGAAGGCTATGCTCTACTGTATAGGATACCACCCTTGCAACCGCAGAGGGTACCGCTCTCAATTATTCTGCAGCCAAGCCAATATAAATTACTGGGTGCCATCATGAGGACAACGCAGCAGCTATTAAACATTTAATATGATTTAGCAAGTTATAGTTACAGATGAGTAAAACAAAGAGGATTATTTAAAAACTAAACTCATGTCACCGAAAAATGTGGTTTGGGTATTCCTGCCAGTTGGACTTGCCATTCAGTTGTTGTAGTCGTACACTACAGTTTAGCCATTAACTGTATGAAACACTGAGCATGAATATAAGAAAACCAAACATGCCATATGTTTTTCACAAATGGCATAAAAATCTGCTGTAATATTTCTCCTTCGGGTCTGTATGAGACCCATGCTGTAAGAGGAGAGGAGAGCATAGCTATAAAACCACACCAGAAGACATGGACATACAGTAGATGTACTGTATGTGGGAAGGGCAACCTGGACATGTGCCCCAGGTGCTGGCTGCAATAGAGGTGTCAATAAGCCACTTTGCCTGGTCCAGGGTATTTAGATCAAGGGTGAAAACAGTGTACTGAATGTTTGCCTTGGTGAAGTAAAACCTATCTACAACTCTGCCAGGAACGGTCCACCTACTTAGCAAGGATGAGAAGAGAAACTTAACAGATATAGAATTAGAAGACAGGTAAATAAAATAAAAAAAATAAAAAAATATATGTGGGTTATAAAACATTTCTGTAATGACGTTAGGCAGCATGGTGTCTTACTGATTAACACTGTTACTTAGCAGCCCTGGGGATCTGGATTTAAATGTGGCGAAGGGCAACATATGCACAGATTCTGTATTTTCTACCACACCCCAAAAACATATGACCAACCTGTTCTGGGCTATAGATAGACCATATATGTCCAGAGCAGTCCACGTTTATCTCTGCAAAGATGATCCTCAATGTCCTTGTAGGCTAATGATGTAGGTACCGGAGTGGCGAGCCCATTGTGAATGACAGCAGCTCCCCATAGAGAAGGCAGAGACAGTTTTGAATCACCCCTGCCTTCTCTATCGCTGTATGCACACTGCACAATAAAAACTGCAGTTTGTGATATTTAAAAGAAAAAGAACAAAAAATGTGAAAACAAACTATATTTCTTCCTCATGACATTTTCCGAGGTATAAAATATAAAAACGAAAAATACTCTAATAAATTATTATAGTTGTATAACACTGAGGTACACCAATCTCTTATGAAAAATATAAATCTTTATTAAATATTTTTAAAATACACATTAAATACCATAAAAAAGGAGAAACAAGAAATAAATGCGCCAAACAACTTGCTAAGCCACATAAACGCGGCTCTGTGTGGATCCTAAACCGGAAGTGCACTATGATTAACCCTTTAGAGAACAGACCTATTGCGTCCAGAATAAAGACTAACCCGTCTATTTGTAGGACTCGACACGATCTGCCTAACAGTCAAATAGTCATTCCCTCCCGGTGGAGAAACACTAGACACTCGTGCCTTACCTCGGCCACATACACCCCGTTATGCAAGTAGGCGCACCCCTCGACGCGCGTTTCGCGTACAGCTTCTTCAGGAGGAGAAGAAGCTCCTGAAGAAGGTGTACGCGAAACGCGCGTCGAGGGGTGCGCCTACTTGCATAACGGGGTGTATGTGGCCGAGGTAAGGCACGAGTGTCTAGTGTTTCTCCACCGGGAGGGAATGACTATTTGACTGTTAGGCAGATCGTGTCGAGTCCTACAAATAGACGGGTTAGTCTTTATTCTGGACGCAATAGGTCTGTTCTCTAAAGGATTAATCATAGTGCACTTCCGGTTTAGGATCCACACAGAGCCGCGTTTATGTGGCTTAGCAAGTTGTTTGGCGCATTTATTTCTTGTTTCTCCTTTTTTATGGTATTTAATGTGTATTTTAAAGATATTTAATAAAGATTTATATTTTTCATAAGAGATTGGTGTACCTCAGTGTTATACATTTAAGGTTAATGGGTACTACCTCGATGAGGTTACGATCAGATTAGTGTTTGGTTGTAAATTATTATAGTGTTTTTAATTTTTAGATTTTATACCGAGGAAAATGTAAAAAAGGAAGAAACATAGTCTGTTTTAACATTTCTTGTTGTTTTTCTTTAAAATATCACAAACTGCAGTTTTTATTGCACAGTGTTATTATTATATTAGAGTTACTAATATTAATAATAAAGACATAAAAATAAAGATTCTTCTTCCCTTTTTAAAACAAAATATACTCTAACAAAATGGCATACAAATAAAAGGCCACATAACAGTAAATAAAGTAGCCACCCCATTCTACACTGACATTACATGGCAGATGCCAATATCTAGTGTATTATGTGCACAATTCCTGAAGCCTGTATTGGGCCTTCCTTTTCAGCAGAAAGAACACTCTAATTTTCATGGTTGCTGTAGAGTTCATGGTTATGATTCCATACAGTACATTTAAACTCATGTCCGTAAACAAGACAATATTCCTTTATTTTTTTCAGTACATTGGAAATTTCTCCCAGCAACTATATTTTTCACAAAGAGAATTCTATGAAGCCCTGTTCTGAATATTAACTGTGAGTTAAAAAAAAGAGATTCTATTTGCATTTTTCATAGCCATATCAATAAAAAATAAGATGCATTTCTCTTGTGTTAGTCATAGCATGACATATTTTATAATCCCAAGTTCCAGTATTAATATATTCTTTGTCATTTTGCAGTTAAAAGTACACAAACAAAGGATGAAAGAATTGTTTATTGACTGGAAGACTTCTGGAATGTGTTTTATTCTTTTCTCTTCAAGAAAGTTCTGCTGCTTAACTTAATGTCTATGCCCCGGTTGCCTCCTAAGTATCTACTGGAATATAGTACATACATATAGTCCTATGCATTATGAAACGTTTCTGATTTCAGGTGCAGTGGTATCTTTGCCCTTCTTAAGTAGTGTTATCCAGTTGCCATTTTTCTCTGAAAGTCTGCTGTGTGTAAATATGCACCTACCACAACTTTAGCTTTCTTCATTGCATAGACCATTTCTAAATTGCAAGTTTCAACACTAATGTTCTGACATTGTTGCTAGGGCCTCTTTTACATTTGCGTTGTGAGGATCCGGCGTGCACTTCCGTCGCCGGAAATGCCCACCAGATCCATGACAACGCAAGACAACTGAAAGCATATTGAAGACTGATCAGTGTTCAATATGCCTTCAGGTAACCATGGCAGCCAGGACGCTACTAAAGTCACGGCTGCAATGGAAAAGAAGCGGGGAGCCAGGGGAGAAGCTACTTACTTTCCGTGCAGCCGTTGGGGCGCTCCTCGATGATGTCACCGGGTCCCTGCGTCGCATGGATCACATAGCTATGCTATGTGAGCAATGCGCCGTACGATCCATACGGCGCATTGCTCACATAGCATAGCTATGTGAACCATGCGACGCAGGGACCCGGTGACGTCATGGAGGAGCGCCCCGGCCGCCACACGGAAGGTAAGTAGCTTCTCCCCCGGCTCCCTGCTGCTTTTCCATGGCAGCCGTGACTTTAGTAGCATCCTGGCTGCCATGGTTACCATTCTTTAAAGCTAAACGTCAGATCCGGCGATGCGCCAAAACGACGTTTAGCTAAAAGTCGGATCCGGATTAATGCTTTTCAATGGCCATTAATTCCGGATCCGTTCTTGCGGCTTGTCTTCCGGATTTTTGGACGGAGACAAATCCACAGCATGCTGCGGTTTTGTCAACGTCCAAAAAATGTTCACATACTGAAC
The DNA here is from genome assembly GCA_033119425.1 of Bufotes viridis. Classification (NCBI taxonomy): domain Eukaryota; kingdom Metazoa; phylum Chordata; class Amphibia; order Anura; family Bufonidae; genus Bufotes; species Bufotes viridis. The sequence continues at coordinate 135,910,782 of CM065590.1, forward strand.
GGAAGACATCCTGATGCATCCTGAATGGATTTCTCTCTATTCAGAATGCATTGGGATAATCCTGATCAGTATCTTTCCGTCCTAGAGCCCCGAGGACGGAACTCTAGGACGGAAAGTAAAAACGCTGATGTGAAAGGGCCCTAAGACAAGTATGTTTCAGTATAGTCAACAAAACTGTATGAAGCAACCGTAAACATGTTCAATATTCACTCCATAAATGCATTCAAACTGCAGATCTGAGGGAGAACGAGGAGACTGCAAATAACCATAGTTGTTGTCTGTGTTGGTCCCAGCAGTCTTATGTTTATAACCTATTCTAAAGTCATAATTGTTGTTAATGGGAAACTCATTTTAATCACTGTGCAATAAAAAATGATGCAGCTTTCTTTTCTACCCAGTCACGTACAATTACATCACAGAGTGCTGATAATAGCATGTTGTTGCAATTTTGTGGGCTCAGGAGCTGTGACCATTCCATTTGTTGAGGGTGCCAGTTGTATTATACCTGGCTCCTGGTTCTCACTGCTGCAGTCAGATAAAACTCAGATCTTGGCAGGTTAACCCCTCAGATGCCACGGTCAATAGTGACTACAGTATCTAAGTGGTTAGACAAATGGAGAGGGCTCTTTCTGTCCTTTGATCAGCACCCTGTGAATGCAATCTCAGGGTGCCAAGTAATGTTTCTGATCTAAAAAAAAGTCATTTTTTGTGACATTTAGATCACTACGTCCAATTTTCTAGACAACAACTCCAGATTACACAGGAATTATGGCACATATATAAAATATCGCTAAAATGTTGCATCTCACTCCAGGCAAACCCATTGTCTTTTATACCAAAAGGTGTAAACCACTTTACACTCACACAACATACAATACATTATCAAGGAACACCAGTTCATACAAGACTTAAACAAAACAAAACAAAACTTAAAAGTGGCATAAATACAACATTAACCTTCTAACACTCACATTAAAATTGGAAAAAACCCTCCCAAAAAGATTTTTAATATGTGCCTGCATAAAATCTTGTTGACGCACAACTCAGGGGACACAATTGCATTTTTGAACCCTTAGTTACATAATTAGTTTTAGCTTTAAGGACCAATAATATTTTCCCCTTTTGTGATCCAGCAGTCGTAATTTTTTTATATTTTCTTTTAAATTCTTTTTTTATATTTTGCACGATTAGTTGTAGGTTTTTTAGGAACCATTTTGGGGTAAGTATAGTGTGGTAAATAACTTATTACTATATTTTTAGGGGGAAAGATAAAAAACAGCAATTTTAACATTATATTGTGGAATTTATTTACGGGGTTCATTGTGTGATAATAATAACATAACTTTATTATGTGGGTCACTGCAATGATAATGCCATATTTCTATTTTTTTATTATTTTCCTTTCCGCCTGCAGACTATCAGCTCTGCAACTGCTCACTCCACCTCCTCCAGACTGAAGGAGATAGAGGGATGGGGGCGGCTTGCTTAAGATGTTCATATCTCTCGTTTGGTAGCAGCTAGGGAAATGTGCTTTCAAGCAATTCCAGAATGACAGCAATTTCTTCAGTGTACGGGAAGATATGCCTGTTAGAAATATGGATGCAGTGAATACAGCTGAAAGTGAAAGTAAAAGCAGTTCTCAGAGCTCTCCCTAGGCCAGTGAACGTCACCTTCATCGGTCACATGGCCTAGGAGCAGCTCAGCCCCATAAAAGTGAATGGGGCTGCACTCGATACCAGGCACAAACCATATACAATGTATGCCACAGTGCTTGGTAAGCTGCAAGAAGGCCCCAGCACTCACAGAAGCACCAATGCCTTCTCAAACAGATGACTCCCACTGACCAGATAATGGTGAACTATCAATATATCATCAGTATTAAAATCTCGGAAAACACTTTTGAATAAGCGCCATAATTCCATGTTATCCTTGCTGTGTATTTGGTTATTTGAGCTATTTGTGTTTATTACTAATGTATTAAGATTTGAGCAGAACTAATATTATCTTTTTTTATGTATAGGTTGGTATTGAATTTGTGTTGTACATGACAAACATCCATAATGAATCTGTTCCAGAGAGTCAGCATGTCATGGCTGTTCTGTAATTTGACTTGACCGTTCTGCTTCAATTGGAATCACATTCACAGCCACAGCAGTATAATTTAATGAGTCATAGGAAAGGTCTGTTCTTTTAGCATTTCTCCCTGTAGACAACAGAGTTAGAGAAAGAATCTCATTTAACTTGACTGATTCATTAAGGACATTGTAGTACATAGAACTTTCACAAATTCTTTCCTAGAAAAGTTTTTGTACTGTGCACTGTAATCATGTCAGGCTAAGCTTTAAAAAGGAGCAGAAAGACATAACACTAATAAAAGTTGAACTCAATTTTATTGAAGAATTTGGCAGAATTAACCTTTCCTATCACTCTGGTGCTTAATGTGTCAGAATCTAGAAAATTTGGTGTATCAAACTGAAGACATGCACATCTTAGATGCTCAGATCTGAAATAGTTTGAATAATAGGACAAATGAGCACAAATACCCTCTTATTTAGAATCAGTGATTACTGCTATCAATCAACTGTCAGGACTATTGCACAAGGAGCACTTATTACATCAGTGCTGAGCAATAAACAGGTAAAATACCAAACAACTATTTGTCCAGTGCTATAACATGATAGTAATGGGTATTCTAGGATACAATGGAATGTTGTTATTATGGAATTAAAATAACAGTTGGAATAATAGAAAACTATGACATTTTTATCTGATTTTAGTTTAAGGACTAATCCCTAGTGTTGATTGCGAATATTCTAATCACAATTTTTTATTGCAAATATCGGCCCCCCGAGAATTTGCGAAAATCTAGAATATAGTGCTATATATTCGTAATTGCGAATATTCTATTCATTTTTTTTCCATCAGTACTACTGCTTCTTGCTTGTGGGCCACGAGAAGGCTGCAATATCTTTGTCTGAGCTTAGCAACATCCCTAGCAACCAATAGGAAAGTTGCCTACCCCTTACTATATAAGAAACTCCCCAGCAGCCATTTTCTGCTGTTTTCTGCAGTTCTGAGAGAGACAGCAGTGACATTGCTCTGTCCTGTGCTTTACTGAGTCCTCTGGATCCTTATTCAATTACATTAGATAGTTAGCTCATATATATAATACAGATAGTTAGTAGGAGATAGTCAGTCAGGGTAGGTTAGATAGTGATATAGTGTAGCTGATAGGATCCAGTGCAGGGTGTTAGGTAGTGTGATAGGAATTACTGTGCTGTGATAGGGATTAGTGTCTGTTAGACACAGTGCTGTGATCTCACAACAATACTTATATCTACTCAGACCTGATAACATGTGAAGTTGCAAGTATTGCGCAAAAAATGTGCATCATTAGTGCTAAATTGTGCAATCGTGAAAATAATGACTGGAGATTGCCAATTATAGAATTTGTGAATTTATTGTGAATATTATGCGAAAAATGCACTAAATTTCACAAAATCAAATATTACCTACGCAGCTCATCACTACTAATCTCCTTAGACCCTATGACGCAAGTTAAAGTGGATGCGGATTAGTCATGATTTTCATCCTTTAAAATGCTTAAAATTTGGTTGGAGATCCAGAGACACATCTGTCCTTATCCTTAGAACTCCTGCACATGAACATAACCGTTTTTGCAGTCCGCAAATCATGGATCAGTGAAACATGAATGCCAGCCACATGTGTTTCTAATTTTGTGGATCGATACATCCTGCCCTATGTTAAAAATGCCTATTCTTTTCCATAACATGGACAAGAATAAGACATGTTCTATTTTTATAGCGGGTAAGCGGAATGGACATACTGGTGTGCTGTCCGCATCTTTTCCGATCCCATTGAAATAAATAGGTCCTCATTCCAGTTGAAAAAAATACAGACCAAAACAATGGGCCCTTAGTCTTACTGATGACCAGAGGGTGTGGAAGCTGTGGACAGCTGACCATTAGTGTTGAGCAAAGCATTCAAAGCAGAATTCGGTCCGAAGTTTAGGAAAATCTTGATTCTCATTTAATCCGAATTTCCTTGTGCTTTGTGGTAAAGAATCATTTTTCCTAAACAGGCAGCTGAATGTATTAGAAAGTAAAAGTAATTGTGGAGGAGACAAGCCCAGGAACACAACATCAACCATAATGCCGTGCATCTAGCCATTCCGCAGGTAGCCATTCCCCCGTGCAACTAGGCAGAGCCCTATAGAACCCTTATCCCGTGTGGTCACTAGAATTTTCCTGTGAGCTGAGCATAAGGAGAGATGAGACAAGATGCTCATGCACTAGGTAAAGTGTTTCTGCAAAGTGACAACTGTTAATAGTGCAGGGAGGGTGTATTGCCATGTGCATCACTGTGCAGTGCACCGAGATTGAGAGCTAATCCATTCTGTTAGTGATACAATTGCTATACACTATGGCAAACACCAGTAGCCGGCAAAGAAGCAGCAGAAAAAGAGGAGGTGGTAGTATCTGCAGCAACAGGCCGGACCTGTCACTGTCATCCAGCAGTCATGTTTTGACCAACAATCCAGCTGTACTGGAAAATGAAATGCCTTATTTATCAGCAAGCTACTGTGCCACCCGGTATGAGTTGGTGGGTAGGGATGAGCGAACCCGAACTGTATAGTTCGGGTTCGTACCGAATTTTGGGATGTTTGGGACACAGACCCAGACCCAAACATTTTCTAAAAAGTTCGGGTTCGTTGTTCGGCGATTTCTTCCGGCTTTCTGAAGGGCTGCATAGCAACCAATTAGCTAGTGTTTTACTTCTTGCCCTAATAAGCCATCACAGCCATGCCCACTAATGGCATGGCTGTGATTGGCCAAGTGCAGCATGTGACCCAGCCTCTATTTAAGCTGGAGTCACGTAGCGCCGCACGTCACTCTGCTCTGATTAGTGTTGGGATAGGACGCAGCTACTGTGAGGGCGAGATTAGGCAGGGAAAACTCAGCAAAAACACCTAATGAAGTGATCAATTTACAGCTGTGAATCATTTAACTATTGCTAGTTAATTGCTCACTGGTTTTTAGGCTGCACAGAGCGTTTTTCTGTCACTTTTTTCTGGGGTGATCGGTGGCCATTTTGTGTCTTGTGGTGCACCAGCGCAAGCTGCCACTAAGTCCATCAACACATCAATACTAGTTTTTTTTTTTGCTATCCTACATCAGGGGCTTGGCAGTGCTATAACTCAGGATATAAATTTTTATATTTTATTGAGGGGTTAAATAATTCAATTGCTAAAATAGCAATCCCCTAAATCTGGTGTTCCAGCTGTGGCTAGCCAAGTGTAATACTGTCTGCTGTCTGTCAAAGGATAGATTTTTTTCTGTAGTGAAATTCAATTGCCATAATAGCAATCCCCTAAATCTGGTGTCCCAGCAGTGGCTGGCAAAGTTTAATCGTGTCCGGCAAAGGATATATTTTGTTCTGGGGTGAAATTCAATTGCCAAAATAGCAATACCGTAAATCTGGGGTTCCAGTTATAACTGGACAAGTTTCATAGTGTCCGTCATAGGATATATTATTTTCTGCGGTGAAATTCAGTTGCAAAAATTGAAAAACCGTAAATCTGGCGTTCCAGCTGTGACTGGACAAGTTTAATAGTGTCTGGCAAAGGATATATTTTTTTCTGGGGTGAAATTCAATTGCCAAAATAGCAATATCATAAATCAGTGGTTTCAGCTGTGGCTGGCCATGTTTAATAGTGTCCGGCAAAGGATATATTTTTTTCTGTGGTGAAATTCAATTGCCAAAATAGCAATACCATAAATCTGGTGCCCCCGCAGTTAAATAGTGTCCGGCAAAGGATATTTTTTTTTTCTGGGGTGAAATTCAATTGCCAAAATAGCAATTCCGTAAATCTGGTGTCCCAGCAGTGGCTGGACAAGTTTAATAGTGTCCGACAAAGGATTTATTATTTTCTGGGGTGAAATTCAGTTTTAAAAATAGAAATACCGTAAATCTGGTGTTCCAGCTGTGACTGGACAAGTGTAATAGTGTCCGACAAAGGATATATTTTTTTCTGTGGTGAAATTCAATTGCCAAAATAGCAATACCGTAAATCTGGTGTCCCAGCAGTGGCTGGACAAGTTTAATAGTGTCCGGCAAAGGATTTATTATTTTCTGGGGTAAAATTCAGTTTTAAAAATAGAAATACCATAAATCTGGTGTTCCAGCTGTGACTGGACAAGTTTAATAGTGTCCGACAAAGGATATATTTTTTTCTGGGGTGAAATTCAATTGCCAAAATAGCAATACCGTAAATCTGGTGTCCCAACAGTGGCTGGACAAGTTTAATAGTGTCCGGCAAAGGATTTATTATTTTCTGGGGTGAAATTCAGTTGCCAAAATAGAATTACCGTAAATCTGGTGTTCCAGCTGTGACTGGACAAGTTTCATAGTGTCCGTCATAGGATATATTATTTTCTGCGTTGAAATTCAGTTGCAAAAATAGAAATACCGTAAATCTGGTGTTCCAGCTGTGACTGGACAAGTTTAATAGTGTCTGGCAAAGGATATATTTTTTTCTGGGGTGAAATTCAATTGCCAAAATAGCAATATCATAAATCAGTGGTTTCAGCTGTGGCTGGCCATGTTTAATAGTGTCCGGCAAAGGATATATTTTTTTCTGTGGTGAAATTCAATTGCCAAAATAGCAATACCATAAATCTGGTGCCCCCGCAGTTAAATAGTGTCCGGCAAAGGATTAATTATTTTCTAGGGTGAAAATCAATTGCCAAAATAGCAATACCGTAAATCTGGTGTCCCAGCAGTGACTGGACAAGTTTCATAGTGTCTGGCAAAGGATATTTTTTTTTCTGGGGTGAAATTCAATTGCCAAAATAGCAATTCCAGTAAATCTCGTGTCCCAGCAGTGACTGGACAAGTTTAATAGTGTCCGGCAAAGGATTTATTATTTTCTGGGGTGAAATTCAGTTGCCAAAATAGAAATACCGTAAATCTAGTGTTCCAGCTGTGACTGGACAAGTTTCATAGTGTACGTCATAGGATATATTATTTTCTGCGTTGAAATTCAGTTTCAAAAATAGAAATACCGTGAATCTGGTGTTCCAGCTGTGACTGGACAAGTTTAATAGTGTCCGGCAAAGGATATTTTTTTTTTTCTGGGGTGAAATTCAATTGCCAAAATAGCAATACCATAAATCAGTGGTTTCAGCTGTGGCTGGCCAAGTTTAATCGTGTCCGGCAAAGGATATATTTTGTTCTGGGGTGAAATTCAATTGCCAAAATAGCAATACCGTAAATTTGGTGTCCCAGCAGTGGCTGGACAAGTTTAATAGTGTCCGGCAAAGGATTTATTATTTTCTGGGGTGAAATTCAGTTTTAAAAATAGAAATACCGTAAATCTGGTGTTCCAGCTGTGACTGGACAAGTTTAATAGTGTCCAACAAAGGATATATTTTTTTTCTGGGGTGAAATTCAATTGCCAAAATAGCAATACCGTAAATCTGGTGTCCCAACAGTGGCTGGACAAGTTTATTAGTGTCCGGCAAAGGATTTATTATTTTCTGTGTTGAAATTCAGTTGCAAAAATAGAAATACCGTAAATCTGGTGTTCCAGCTGTGACTGGACAAGTTTAATAGTGTCCGGCAAAGGATAGATAATTTTCTGGGGTGAAATTCAATTGCTAAAATAGCAATTCCGTAAATCCGGTGTCCCAGCAGTGACTGGACCAGTTTAATAGTGTCCGGTAAAGGATTTATTATTTTCTGGGGTGAAATTCAGTTAGCAAAATAGAAATACCGTAAATCTAGTGTTCCAGCTGTGACTGGACAAGTTTCATAGTGTCCGTCATAGGATGTATTATTTTCTGCGTTGAAATTCAGTTTCAAAAATAGAAATACCGTAAATCTGGTGTTCCAACTATGACTGGACAAGTTTAATAGTGTCCGGCAAAGGATATTTTTTTTTTCTGGGGTGAAATTCAATTGCCAAAATAGCAATACCATAAATCAGTGGTTTCAGCTGTGGCTGGCCAAGTTTAATCGTGTCCGGCAAAGGATATATTTTGTTCTGGGGTGAAATTCAATTGCCAAAATAGCAATACCGTAAATTTGGTGTCCCAGCAGTGGCTAGCCAAGTTTAATAGTGTCCGGCAAAGGATTTATTATTTTCTGGGGTGAAATTCATTTGTAAAAATAAAAATGGAGTAAATCTGGTGTTCCAGCTGTGACTGGAGAAGTTTAAGAGTGTCCGGCAAAGGATATTTTTATTTTCTGGGGTGAAATTCAATTGCCAAAATAGCAATTCCGTAAATCTGGTGTCCCAGCAGTGGCTGGACAAGTTTAATAGTGTCCGGCAAAGGATTTATTATTTACTGGGGTGAAATTCAGTTTTAAAAATAGAAATACCGTAAATCTAGTGTTTCAGCTGTGACTGGACAAGTTTAATAGTGTCCAACAAAGGATATATTTTTTTCTGGGGTGAAATTCAATTGCCAAAATAGCAATACCGTAAATCTGGTGTCCCAACAGTGGCTGGACAAGTTTAATAGTGTCCTGCAAAGGATTTATTATTTTCTGGGGTGAAATTCAGTTGCCAAAATAGAATTACCGTAAATCTGGTGTTCCAGCTGTGACTGGACAAGTTTCATAGTGTCCGTCATAGGATATATTATTTTCTGTGTTGAAATTCAGTTGCAAAAATAGAAATACCGTAAATCTGGTGTTCCAGCTGTGACTGGACAAGTTTAATATTGTCCGGCAAAGGATAGATAATTTTCTGGGGTGAAATTCAATTGCCAAAATAGCAATTCCGTAAATCTCGTGTCCCAGCAGTGACTGGACAAGTTTAATAGTGTCCGGCAAAGGATTTATTATTTTCTGGGGTGAAATTCAGTTGCCAAAATAGAAATACCGTAAATCAAGTGTTCCAGCTGTGACTGGACAAGTTTCATAGTGTCCGTCATAGGATATATTATTTTCTGCGTTGAAATTCTGTTTCAAAAATAGAAATACAGTAAATCTGGTGTTCCAGCTGTGACTGGACAAGTTTAATAGTGTCCGGCAAAGGATATTTTTTTTTTCTGGGGTGAAATTCAATTGCCAAAATAGCAATACCATAAATAAGTGGTTTCAGCTGTGGCTGGCCAAGTTTAATCGTGTCCGGCAAAGGATATATTTTGTTCTGGGGTGAAATTCAATTGCCAAAATAGCAATACCGTAAATTTGGTGTCCCAGCAGTGGCTAGCCAAGTTTAATAGTGTCCAGCAAAGGATTTATTATTTTCTGGGGTGAAATTCATTTGTAAAAATAAAAATACCGTAAATCTGGTGTTCCAGCTGTGACTGGAGAAGTTTAAGAGTGTCCGGCAAAGGATATTTTTTTTTTCTGGGGTGAAATTCAATTGCCAAAATAGCAATACCGTAAATCTGGTGTCCCAGCAGTGGCTGGACAAGTTTAATAGTGTCCGGCAAAGGATTTATTATTTTCTGGGGTGAAATTCAGTTTTAAAAATAGAAATACCGTAAATCTGGTGTTCAAGCTGTGACTGGACAAGTGTAATAGTGTCCGACAAAGGATATATTTTTTTCTGTGGTGAAATTCAATTGCCAAAATAGCAATACCGTAAATCTGGTGTCCCAGCAGTGGCTGGACAAGTTTAATAGTGTCCGGCAAAGGATTTATTATTTTCTGGGGTAAAATTCAGTTTTAAAAATAGAAATACCATAAATTTGGTGTTCCAGCTGTGACTGGACAAGTTTAATAGTGTCCGACAAAGGATATATTTTTTTCTGGGGTGAAATTCAATTGCCAAAATAGCAATACAGTAAATCTGGTGTCCCAACAGTGGCTGGACAAGTTTAATAGTGTCCGGCAAAGGATTTATTATTTTCTGGGGTGAAATTCAGTTGCCAAAATAGAATTACCGTAAATCTGGTGTTCCAGCTGTGACTGGACAAGTTTCATAGTGTCCGTCATAGGATATATTATTTTCTGCGTTGAAATTCAGTTGCAAAAATAGAAATACCGTAAATCTGGTGTTCCAGCTGTGACTGGACAAGTTTAATAGTGTCCGGCAAAGGATAGATAATTTTCTGGGGTGAAATTCAATTGCCAAAATAGCAATACTATAAATCAGTGGTTTCAGCTGTGGCTGGCCAAGTTTAATAGTGTCCGGCAAAGGATATATTTTGTGTCATACTGTCTAATGAGCTGTGTATCTAATCCTGTACTGTGTGATACTGTCTGCAGAGCTGTGTATCTAATACTATCCTGTGTGATACTGTCTGATGGGCTTTGTATCTAATCCTGTACTATGTGAGGCTCTCTGCTGAGCTGTGTATCTAATTTTGTACTGTGTGATACTGTCTGCAGAGATGTGTATCTAATCCATTCTTATGCAATACTTTCTGATGAGCTGTGTATGTAATCCTGTACTGTGTGATACGGTCTGCAGATCTGTGTATCTAATTCTATCCTGTGTGATACTGTCTGCTGAACTGTGTATCTAATCATCTCCTGTGTAATACTGTCTGCAGATCTGTGTATCTAATTCTATCCTGTGTGATACTGTCTGCTGAACTGTGTATCTAATCATCTCCTGTGTAATACTGTCTGCAGATCTGTGTATCTAATTCTATCCTTTGTGATAATGTCTGCTGAGCTGTGTATCTAATCATGTACTGTGTGATACCGTCTGCTGCTCTATGTATCTAATTCTCTCCTATGTCATTCTGTCTGATGAGCTGTGTATCAAATCCTGTACTGTGTGATACTGTCTGCTGAGCTGTGTATCTAATGCTGAACTGTGTGATACTGTCTGATGAGCTGTGTATCTAATCCTGTATTTTGTGATGCTGTCTGTTGAGCTGTGTATCTATTACTTTACTGTGTGACACTGTCTCCTGAGCTGTGTATGTAAACCTCTTCTGTGTGATACTGTCTGCTGAGCTTTGTATCTAATAGAGATGAGCGAACACCTGGATGTTCGGGTTCGAGAAGTTCGGCCGAACTTCCCGAAAATGTTCGGGTTCGGGATCCGAACTCGACCCGAACTTTATCCCGAGCCCCATTAAAGTCAATGGGGACCCGAACTTTTAGGCACTAAAAAGGCTGTAAAATTGTCCAGGAACGGGCTAGAGGGCTGCCAAAGGCAGCAAAATGTAGGTAAATCCCCTGCAAACAAATGTGGATAGGGAAATTAATTAAAATAAAATAAATAAAATGTAACCAATATCAATTGGAGACAGGTCCCACTGCAAGGAATCATGCCTCATATCACTCAACACTGGAGAAGGCCACTTTCAGGTATTTCGGCCCCAGCACCCAGACAGAGGAGAGAGGTCCCACAGCAAGGAATCATGCGTCATATCAACCACCACCGGAGAAGGCCATTTTCAGTTATTTAGGCCCCAGCACCCAATCAGAGGAGAGAGGTCCCACAGCAAGGAATCATGCGTCATATCAACCACCACCGGAGAAGGCCACTCTCAGTTATTTCGGCCAGCACCCAGACAGAGGAGAGAGGTCCCACAGCAAGGAATCATGCGTCATATCACCCACCACTGGAGAAGGCCATTTTCAGTTATTTAGGCCAGCACCCAGTCAGAGGAGAGAGGTCCCACAGCAAGGAATCATGCGTCATATCAACCACCACCGGATAAGGCAACTCTCAGTTATTTCAGCCCAGCACCCAGACAGAGGAGAGAGGTCCCACAGCAAGGAATCATGCGTCATATCAACCACCACCGGAGAAGGCCACCTTCAGTTATTCAGGTCCAGCACCCAGACAGAGGAGAGAGGTCCCACAGCAAGGAATCATGCGTCATATCAACCACCACAGGAGAAGGCCACTTTCAGTTATTTAGGCCCAGCACCTAGACAGAGGAGAGAGGTCCCACAGCAAGGAATCATGCGTCATATCAACCACCACTGGAGAAGGCCACTTTCAGTTATTTAAGCCCAGCACCCAGACAGAGGAGAGAGGTCCCACAGCAAGGAATCATGCGTCATATCAACCACCACAGGAGAAGGCCACTCTCAGTTATTTCGGCCCCACCACCCAGACAGAGTAGAGGTTCATTCAACTTTGGGTTGCACCGCAAGATCATGGTAATGTTAAAAAAAATGAGGATTCAATAAAGAAGTGCCCCGGAGTACAAGAATACATGGTTGAGGGGAAGGCAGTTATAAATGTCTATTCTGCACAAGGGAGGGACAGGTCCTGTGGGATCCATGCCTGGTTCATTTTTATGAACGTCAGCTTGTCCACGTTGGCTGTGGACAGGCGGCTGCGTTTGTCAGTAATGACGCCCCCTGCCGTGCTGAATACACGTTCAGACAAAACGCTGGCCGCCGGGCAGGCCAGCACCTCCAAGGAATAAAATGCTAACTCTGGCCACGTGGCCAATTTGGAGACCCAGAAGTTGAATGGGGCCGAACCATCAGTCAGTACGTGGAGGGGTGTGCAGACATACTGTTCAACCATGTTAGTGAAATGCTGCCTCCTGCTAACACGTTCCGTATCAGGTGGTGGTGCAGTTAGCTGTGGCGTGGAGACAAAACTTTTCCAAATTTCTGCCATGCTAACCCTGCCCTCAGAGGAGCTGGCCGTGACACAGCTGCATTGGCGACCTCTTGCTCCCTCTGGCAACCCAGTAGTCCGCACACGTTAAAATGTGGGCAACTCTGCTGTCGTTGCGCAGGCACTGCAGCATGTAGTCGCTCATGTGTGCCAGGCTTCCCAGAGGTAAGGACAAGCTGTCCTCTGTGGGAGGCGTATCGTCATCGTCCTCTGTATCCCCTCAGCCACGCACCAGTGATGGGCCTGAGCTGTGTCGGGTGCCACCCCGCTGTGAACCTGCTTCATCCTCATCCTCCTCCACCTCCTCCTCATCCTCCTCGTCCTCCAGTAGTGGGCCCTGGCTGGCCACATTTGTACCTGGCCTCTGCTGTTGAAAAAAACCTCCCTCTGAGCCACTTCTAACAGACTGGCCTGAAAGTGCTAAAAATGACCCCTCATCCGACTCCTCCTGCTCCTGTGCCACCTCCTCTTCCATCATCACCCTAAGCGTTTTCTCAAGGAGACATAGAAGTGGTATTGTAACGCTGATAACGGTGTCATCGCCACTGGCCATGTTGGAGGAGTACTCGAAACAGCGCAACAGGGCACACAGGTCTCGCATGAAGGCTCAATCATTGGTGGTGAAGTGGTGCTGTTCCGCAGTGTGACTGACGCGTGCGTGCTGCAGCTTAAACTCCACTTTGGCCTGCTGCTGCTCGCACAGTCTCTCCAGCATGTGCAAGGTGGAGTTCCACCTGGTGGGCACGTCGCATACGAGGTGGTGAGCGGGAAGGCCGAAGTTCCGCTGTAGCGCAGACAGGCGAGCAGCGGTAGGATGTGAACGCCAGAAGCGCGCACAGACGGCCCTCACTTTATGCAGCAGCTCTGACATGTCGGGGTAGCTGTAAATGAACTTCTGCACTACCAAATTCAGCACATGCGCCAGGCAAGGGATGTGCGTCAAACCGGCTAGTCCCAGAGCTGCGACAAGATTTCGCCCATTATCGCACACCACCAGGCCGGGCTTGAGGCCCACCGGCAGAAACCACTCGTCGGTCTGTTGTTCAATACCCCGCCACAACTCCTGCGTGGTGTGGGGCCTGTCCCCCAAACATATGAGTTTCAGAATGGCCTGCTGACGTTTACCCCGGGATGTGCTGAAGTTGATGTTGAAGGTGTGTGGCTGACTGGATGAGCTGGTGGAAGAAGAGGAGGAGGAAGCAGAGTAGGAGGAGGAGGCTACAGGAGGCAAAGAATGATGCCCTGCGATCCTTGGCGGCGGAAGGACGTGCGCCAAGGAACTCTCCGCCTGCGGCCCAGCCGCCACTACATTTACCCAGTGTGCAGTTAGGGAGATATAGCGTCCTTGGCAGTGCTTACTGTTCCACGTATCTGTGGTTAGGTGGACCTTGCCACAGATGGCGTTGCGCAGTGCACACTTGATTTTATCGGATACTTGGTTGTGCAGGGAAGGCACGGCTGTCTTGGAGAAGTAGTGGTGGCTGGGAACAACATACTGTGGGACAGCCATGGACATCAGCTGTTTGAAGCTGTCTGTGTCCACCAGCCTGAATGACAGCATTTCAAAGGCCAGTAGTTTAGAAATGCTGGCATTCAGGCCCAGGGCTCGAGGGTGGCTAGGTGGGAATTTACGCTTTCTCTCCAAGGTTTGTGAGATGGAGAGCTGAACGCTGCCGTGTGACATGGTGGAGATGCTTAGTGATGCAGGTGGTGTTGTCGGTGGCACATCCTCTGTTTGGTGGGCGGCAGGTGCCAACATTTCTCCCGAGGCGGAGGAAGAGGCCGAGGCAGCAGCAGAAGAGGGAGCAGGGGGAGCCAGAGTGAGTTCCTTGCTTTTAAGGTGTTTACTCCACTGCAGTTCATGCTTTGCATGTAGATGCCTGGTCATGCAGGTTGTGCTAAGGTTCAGAACGTTAATGCCTCGCTTCAGGATCTGATGGCACAGCGTGCAAACCACTCGGGTTTTGTCGTTAGCACATTTTTTAAAGAAGTGCCATGCCAGGGAACTCCTTGAAGCTGCCTTTGGGGTGCTCGGTCCCTGGTGGCGGTGGCCAGTAGCAGGCGCACTCTCTTGGAGGCGGCTGGTCTGCTTTTGCCCCCTGCTCCCTCTTTTGCTACGCTGTTGGCTCGGTCTCACCACTGCCTCTTCCTCTGAACTATGAAAGTCAGTGGCACGACCTTCATTCCATGTGGGGTCTAGGACCGCATCGTCCCCTGCATCGTCTTCCACACAGTCTTCCTCACTGACCTCCTGTTCGGTCTGCACACTGCAGAAAGACGCAGCAGTTGGCACCTGTGTTTCGTCATCATCAGAGACGTGCGGACTCCGATGAGGTGGTATTCCCATGTCCTCATCATCAGGAAACATCAGTGGTTGTGCATCAGTGCATTCTATGTCTTCCACTGGGTAAGGGCTAGGTGGATTTCCTTGGGAAACCCTGCCAGCAGAGTCTTCAAACAGCATAAGAGACTGCTGCATAACTTGAGGCTCTGACAGTTTCCCTGATATGCATGGGGGTGATGTGACAGACTGATGGGCTTGGTTTTCAGGTGCCACCTGTGCACTTTCTGCAGAAGACTGGGTGGTAAATAATGTTGTGAACATGCTGGATCCACTGTCGGCCACCCAATTGACTAGCGCCTCTACCTGCTCAGGCCTTACCATCCTTAGAACGGCATTGGGCCCCACCAAATATCGCTGTAAATTCTGGAGGTTACTGGAACCTGAGGTAGTTGGTTCAGTAGGACGTGTGGCTGTGGCAGAATGGCCACGTCCTCTCCCAGCACCAGAGGGTACACTAACACCACCACGACCGCGTCCGCGTCCCTTACTAGATGTTTTCCTCATTGTTACCGTTCACCAAGCACCACAATAAGGAAAAAAATATTTGGCCCAATGTATTGATATTAAATTTAGGCCATTTTTTACAGGCACTTATCACTATCTGCCTATTTGTTTATGTAGCGTATTACACTAATCCAGGCACAGCAGTAACCACTGATTTAGGTGAATATCTCTTTTAGGGCTAGTATTTAGGCCCTGGATGAAAGGTATCCTTTTATGGACAGATTTACACTTGGCCTGCAACAGCTGGGACAAAAGATTCAGGGTATTGCTATTTTGCCAGATTAATTTCACCCCAGAACAAAATATATGTTTTAGCAGACTCTATGAAATCTGGCCTGCAACTGCTGGGACACCAGAATCAGGGTATTGCTATTTTGCCAGATTAATTTCACCCCAGAACAAAATATATGTTTTAGCAGACACTATGAAATCTGGCCTGCAACTGCTGGGACACCAGATTCAGGGTATTGCTGATTTGCCAGATTAATATCACCCCAGAACAAAATATATGTTTTAGCGGACACTATGAAATCTGGCCTGCAGCTGCTGGGACACCAGAATCAGGGTATTGCTATTTTGCCAGATTAATTTCACCCCAGAACAAAATATATGTTTTGGCGGACACTATTCTATTTTGCCAGCCACAGCTGAAACCACTGATTTATGGTATTACTATTTTAGGAATTGAATTTCACCCCAGAACAAAATATATGTTTTAGCGGACACTATGAAATCTGGCCTGCAACTGCTGGGACACCAGAATCAGGGTATTGCTATTTTGCCAGATTAATTTCACCCCAGAACAAAATATGTGTTTTGGCAGACACTATGAAATCTGGCCTGCAACTGCTGGGACACCAGAATCAGGGTATTGCTATTTTGCCAGATTAATTTCACCCCAGAACAAAATATGTGTTTTGGCAGACACTATGAAATCTGGCCTGCAACTGCTGGGACACCAGAATCAGGGTATTGCTATTTTGCCAGATTAATTTCACCCCAGAACAAAATATGTGTTTTGGCAGACACTATGAAATCTGGCCTACAACTGCTGGGACACCAGAATCAGGGTATTGCTATTTTGCCAGATTAATTTCACCCCAGAACAAAATATATGTTTTAGCGGACACTATGAAATCTGGCCTGCAACTGCTGGGACACCAGATTCAGGGTATTGCTATTTCGCAAGATTAATTTCACCCCAGAACAAAATATGTGTTTTGGCAGACACTATGAAATCTGGCCTGCAACTGCTGGGACACCAGAATCAGGGTATTGCTATTTTGCAAGATTAATTTCACCCCAGAACAAAATATATGTTTTAGCGGACACTATTCTATTTTGCCAGCCACAGCTGAAACCACTGATTTATGGTATTGCTATTTTGGCAATTGAATTTCACCCCAGAAAATAATCTATCCTTTGCCAGACAGCAGACAGTATTATACTTGTCTAGCCAAAGCTGGAACACCAGATTTAGGGGATTGGTATTTGGGCAATTGTATTTAACCCCTTAATAAAATATAAAAATTGCTATCCTGAGTTTCTAGGGGTGACAATTAGCACAGCCAAGCCCCTGATGTAGGATATAGCAAAAAAAAAAACTAGTATTGATGGATTGATGGACTTGGTGGCAGCTTCTTCTGGTGCACCACAAGTCACAAAATGGCCGCCAATCAACCCAGAAAATAAGTGACAGAAAAACGCTCAGTGCAGCCTAAAAACCAGCGAGCAAGTAACTAGCAGAAGTTCAATGATTCTCAGCTGTAGATCGATCCGTTCATTAGGTGCTGTTGCTGACTTTAACCTGCCTAATCTCGCCCTGACAGAAGCTGCATCCTCTCCCTACACTAATCAGAGCAGTGTGACGTGTGGCGCTACGTGACTCCAGCTTAAATAGAGGCTGGGTCACATGCTGCACTTGGCCAATCACAGCCATGCCATTAGTAGGCATGGCTGTGATGGGGTCTTAGGGCAAGAAGTAAAACGCTAGCTGATTGGCTGCTGTGCAGCCCTTCAGAAAGCGGGAAGAAATCGACGAACAACGGACCCGAACCCGAACTTTTTTGAAAATGTCCGGGTTCTGTTCCGGTTCCCGGACACCTCAAAATTCGGTACGAACCTGAACGATGCTCGAACTGTTCGCTCAACACTAGTATCTAACCCTTTTCCTTACGTCCTAACCAGTGGCACAGATGGGGTATTCTGCCCCTGTGAACTGGTTAGGACAGATGAAAGTTTTAATGTGGACAGACAGGACAGGTGGTCACACTCTCTCCCTCGGTGGAAAGAGTGTTCTTTTTTTATTTGGATCGTTTTTTATTGCTCCGCTTCTTCCCACCGCCTACCCTCACCTTAAACCTCCTTCTGTGGGTCCGTAGTATTGCGGGCTCTCCTGTGCTTTTGCGCATCTGAGGGGAGAGAGTAGCGGTGGATGCGGCGTCCCACATGCTCTGCTGGGCGCCGTCATCTTGCGGAAGTGACGTCGGGTGACGTCACTTCCTGTCTCTGTCCGGCCGTTAGCAGGCTCCTGCGGCCGGAGTTTTTTTTTTTTCAGTCTGGGTATTATAATATGGGTGGTTTTTACCCATAATATACCAGCGGGGCCTATTATTTAAATTGCTTTTGCATCTTATAAAAATATAAGGGTTTTGAAGAGTTAAGGTTGACCCGCCCCTTTTGTGGGCGGAGCCTCCCCCTTTTTTTTTTGGCGCCCAAACACTCCATTTAAGGCAGAAGAGGCTCCAGGCTCAGTCTCCTGGAGCGCAGATTTCTGTTAACCTTGAGTTTGTCTGTGTGTGGTTTGCAAGTGCTTTCTTGCAAATCCATTGTTTGATTGCGATTAAGCTTTCTTTGTCAGCCATTTCTAGGATCTTCTGTGTAAAGATCCTGAAACTTGCTGTTAATGGTTTGTTTCTTTGAATATTACGTTTAATTCAAATCTCTTTAATTACAGCCATGTCTTCAATCGGGGACGGTGACCGGGAGCCCAGCAGGAAGACCACTGGCAAGAGACGCCACCTGCAGTGCCATTACTGCCAGATCGTGCTGGAGGACGCCTACGCCTTTTCCCGGTGCCCACCCTGTAGGGCCAAGACACTCCCTCAGCAAGAGCCGACGGTCCACGACGTTGTCGATTGGGTAAAGGGCTGCATGGAGACCAACATGAACCAAGTGAACGCTTCTATAGAAGAATTGAAACATGCCCTGGTTTCCAAGCGTCGACGTCCTTCCTCTCCCCATCGTGCGATGGAAGTTTCCGGGGTTCAGGATGTTAGAGATGGTTCGGCCTCTTCCTCCTCCTCCGAGGAGGACGGTTTTTCATATTTTTTCCCACCGGAAAAAGCCCAACGGCTGCTAAGATCCATCCAGTCGGGGGACGAGAACGTTGATCCGGGGGAAGCCTCATCTTCTGCCTCTAAGGGGCCTTGGGCCTTTAAAGCGGATAATTCCCTCCTGTCTCTGATGAAGACGGAATGAAAAAAGCCAGAAAAAGGTCCAGTATTGACCAAAAGATTCAAAGCTGTATTTCTGGTCAATGAGGATCAGGTGTCTTCCTGGGGGCCTGTCCCTAAAGTGGACATGGCGATATCGAAATTGTCAAGAAGGACCCTAATCCCATCAGACGATGGGTCAAGTTTGCAGGATCCAATGGATCGGAAGGCGGATTGCACCCTTAGGCGCGCTTATTCCTCAGCCTCCGCCTCGGTCGCGATTTCTTCTTCAGAGGTGGCGAATTTCCTGAAGACAAGATTCGCCCAGATTCAGTCCGACCTAGACCAGGGGGTCTCTAGGGACGACATTTTGGCCTCTTGCAAGACGGCCAGCCTTGCCATAGACTTCCTGTGCGACGCGGCTCCACAACAGTTGAAGCTGGCATCTAAGTCCATGGCCCTCTCAACCGCGGGCAGGCGTCCGCTTTGGTTGAAACCATGGAAGGCCGATACGACCTCAAAAATCTTTGCGCCATGGCATACGAACCCAGCAAATTCTTTTGTGCAGAGCTGGACCAAATAATGGAAGGGTTGTCGGACAAGAAGGGCAAGTCCCTTCCCCAGCAGTCCTTTCGTGGTCGGGCAAAAGGTTCAGTTCCAGGTCGGAACCTAAACCTAGAGCCCAGAGAGATTGGGGCTCCCGTAGAGGAGGAAAATCCTCTAGGGGTTCTAGACCCCCCAAGAAGTCCTCGACACTCGAAATGATTGCGGGCCTCCTCGAGGCTCTTGGTATTTAGACGGTCTGACTGGAAATCCCATGCCCCCTTCTCCCCACATTCCCGTAGGCGGACGCCTACAGCATTTTCTACCTTGTTGGCAGGATCATATCCAGGACCAATGTGGATAATTTAACAGGGGTACCTTGTGGACTTGAGCAGTCCTCCCTCGGACAAGTTCGTCTAAACAAGGCTTCTTCCCTGCAACAAGCAAAAGATTCTAGAGAATTATGTTCTAGAATACTTTCAGAAGGGGGCCTTAGAAGAAGTTCCTCTCCAAGAGAGGGGAACAGGTATCTACTCCCCAGTTTTCCTGGTTCCCAAGAATACCGGAGGTTGGTGGATGATTATAGATTTGAGGTACTTCAACCTTTTCAAAAAACAAAAGAAGTTCCGTATGGAACTTGGACACCTCAGGAGAGGTTATTGTCATCGAATATCCTGGAGATCAGAGCAATCAGACTAGCTCTTTTTCATTTTGTTTCCTCCATTCAAGGGAAGGCCGTGAAGACACAGTCAGACAGCAAGACTGCTGTACTATATATCATCAAGCAGGGAGGCACGAGGTCACAAAGTCTCCTGAGAGAGATAGGGGTGATACTGGATTGGGCAGAAATGAACCTCACCCACTTGTCAGCCGTTCACATTCGCGGAGTTCACAACGTGATCGCGGACCGCCTGAGCCGAGGTCTTCCAACCGGAGAATGGTCACTTCATCCAGAGGTCTTCAAGATGATAACGCTCAGGTGGGGCATGCCAGAGATCGATCTCATGGCAACGAGGTTCAACACCAAAGTGGAGGGATATTGCTCCCTTTACAGGGAGGACAACCAGGTGGCTATAGATGCTCTGTCAATCCCATGGAGGTTCAGGCTGGCCTACATCTTCCCTCCAATTTCCTTGATACCAAGGGTCTTGATGAAAATCAGGCAGGACCAAGCGTCAGTCATCGCCATTATCCCATACTGGCCGAAAAGAGCTTGGTTTACCCAACTCTTACAGATGAGTCGGGGTCAATTTTTGAGGCTTCCCTCAGAGAGAGTACTGTTGTCAGGGGACACGCAGATCTCCTCAAATCTTCGAATGTTCAACCTCACGGCCTGGAGGTTGATCAGTCCCTTCCAAGGATAGAAGGGCTATCGGGGTCTGTCTTGAGAACCTTAGAGCACTCCAGATCAGAAGCTACCAATAAAGCCTACTCCAGAATCTGGAAGATGTTTTCATCTTGGTGTTCTAGGCATCAGCAGACATCTGCTGAAGCTTCTATCCCGGTAAATCTCCAATTCCTAAAAGATGGTCTGGACAAGGGGTTATCACCCTCTACCCTCAAAGTGCAGGTCTCAGCAATTTCTGCTTGTCTCAACAGAGCTGTTTCTCAAGACCCCCTTATCAAGAGATTCCTGAAGGGAGCCTCAAGATTGAAGCCTACAGTAATTAGACCTATCCCTGTTTGGGATTTATCGGTCGTGCTCAGGGGGTTGGCATCTCCCCCCTTTGAGCCCCTAGAGGAGGCGGGATTCAAGTTCTTGACCTGGAAAATCACCTTCCTATTGGCTGTTACCTCTGCAAAGCCAGTTGGGGAACTCCAAGCCTTTTCTGCTTTTGAGCCTTATACGAAGTTCCTGCAAGATCGGGTACTTCTCAGATTTTTACCTACTTTCATTCCAAAGGTTTCTTCCTTTGACAATATCAACCAGGTGATTTTCCTGCCGACTTTGGCTCCACCCCCTCCTCTGAACAAAGAGGGCTCCATACCCTCGACATTTTGAGATGTCTTCGGATTTACCTGGATCACTCCAAGGTATTTAGGAAGGATGAAAACCTCCTTATCCTCTTTTCCGGTACCCATAAGGGAAGGAAGGCCTCTAAGCCCTCCATCAGGCGATGGATTAAAGAGGCAATTCGGGAGTCTTATATGTCTCAGGGCTCGGAACCCTTCTGAATTTGTAAAGGCCCACTCTACTTGAGCAGTGGCCACTTCTTTTGCAGAGAGAAGCTCGATCCCATTGGACGTGATCTGTAAGTCAGCTTCTTGGAGTTCTCACTCCACTTTTATTTCACACTATAGAGTGGATGCTGGAATACATAGTTATTCCTCTTTTGGCAGGACAGTGTTGACTTCCGCCAGGCATGAGGACCCTCCGATGGGGGTTTCTGCTTGCTAAATCCCCATCTGTGCCACTGGTTAGGACGTAAGGGAGTCGTTAATTTCTAACGATAATTTGTTTTCCCTTAGTCCTAACAGTGGCACACAAATATCCCCCCCTTAGTTATACTGTAAATTATTGTTATTCCTTCCTTCCAATCCTGTGTGATACTGTCTGCTGAGCTGTGTATCTAATCCTGTATTATTCCAGTATATTGTCTCCTGAGCTGTGTATCTAATCCTCTTGTGTGTGATACTGTCTGCAGAGCTTTGTATCTAATCATATTCTGTGTAATACTGTGTGCTGAGCTGTGTATCTAATCCTGTACTGTGCGATACCGAGTCTGCTGAGCTGTGTATCTAATCCTATCAGGTGTGATACTGTCTGTTGTGCTCTGTATCTAATACTATCCTGTGTATTACTGTCTGCTGAGCTGTGTATCCAATCTTCTCTTGTGTGATACTGTCTGTTGAGCTGTGTATCTAATACTATCCTGTGTGACACTGTCTGTTGAACTGTGTATCTAATACTCTCTGGTGTGATACTGTCTGATGAGCTGTGTATCTAATCCTGTATTGTGTGATACTGTCTGCTGAACGGTGTATCTAATCCTGTACTATTACAGTATATTGTCTGCAGAGCTGTATAGCAAATCCTATCCTGTATGATACTCTCTGCTAAGCTGTGTATCTAATCCCGCACTGTGTGATACTTTCTGTTTAGTTGTGTATCTAATACTATCCTGTGTAATACTGTCTGCTGAGCTGTGTATCTAATCTTCACTTGTGTGACACTGTCTTCTGAGCTGTGTATCTAATCCTACCCTATGTGGTACTGTCTGCTGAGCTGTGTATCTAATCCCATACTGTATGATACTGTCTGCTGAGCTGTGTATCTAATCCTATTAGGTGTAATACTGTCTTGTGGATGATGCCTGATTACACAGGTTCTATATTCTTGGATGGCCACAGAACAGACATTCAGATGCAGGCAGCACATGGTGTAGTCCACATCTTTTTTGCCCCTATTGAAATGAATGGGTCCTCAAAAAATGTGGATCGGATGCAGACAAAAAATATGGTCATGTGACTGCACTAAATTCACATAAAGTATTTTGGATGAGATGTGAAGCAGACCGGCCTACAGAAATGGATTGGAAAGGAATTAGAAATATCCAGTAAAGTAAGGATTCATACTTCTGGCTTTGTCTGGAAACCGTCTGTGTTTAGCGTCCAGGCCTCATATTTACTGCTTATGGCCTCTTTCACACGACCTTATGGCTGTTTTAGTGTTTTGTGGTCCCTTTTTAACTCATCCGTTGTTCCGTTTTTGCATTTCATTGTGTTTCCACAACTGTCCGTTTCTGTTCTGTTTTTCCGTGAAAACAGAAACTTTGTAAACATTGCAAACACCAAACACATGTGCAAAATGGGCTGGGCACAGCATTTCTACAGCATAGATCTGCAAATAACGGATGATATACGGACATGTGTTCCGTATGCATTCCATTTTTTATAAGGACCCATTGACTTGAATGGAGCCACTGAACGTGATTTGCAGACAATAATAGGACCTGACTCAAAATGTTGCGGAACGGAATAACGGAAATACAGAAACTGAATGCATACGGAGTAAATTCCGTTTTTTTTTTTTTTGCAGGCCCATTGAAATGAATGGAACAGCTGGCCCCTGATAGAACAGTAATATCCTTGCCCGTTATGCAGACAATAATAGGACATGTTCTATCTTTGAACAAAAAGGAAACATGGAAATATGAGCAGTACCTTCCTTTTTTTGTAGAATATTCGATATATTCGCAAATATTCGCTAAAACAAATTTATTCGATATAGTGCTTTATTTTCATTTTCTTAAATATGTGTCATTTTTTTCCATCTAAAGTCATGATTCCTCCCTGCTTAAGCTGCTTGTGGGCCAATGACTCATGAAGCAGGGAGGAATCGTGTTCAGAAGGGAAAAAATGACGAATTTTCGCTAGTGATGATTGAGCACCTCGATGATCGAGTGCTCTGCCCGAACACATTGGGATGCTCGGGTGCTAGGTATAGAAGTCAATGGGAGAACCCGAGCATTAAACCAGGCACCCCCTGCTCTGAAGAGGGGAGGGTGCCTGGTTCATAGGAAAAAGTCAGGAATTGATGGAAACACCACTGAAATGGGTCGGGGACAGCATGGGGAGGATGTCTGGATGCATCTTGGACTACAATGTCGCTGCTGGTAACGATGTTGCCCAATTTGCCCGCCACTTTTACAGACTGACCATAAAACTCACAAAACTGAAGATAAAAGCGATTGTAGATGAAAAATTGTTAGGAAACACTCTTTCCTGTATATTTACTTTATATATAAAGATCAAGTTCACACAAAAAAATTTGTGATTATTGGAACTAGGGCCATGACTAAGAGGGACGGCCGGTGGTTTCGATTGTGTTGACCGGACTCTTGGATGATCAAACTGAACTCATTGGAAGAGGAACGGCCGATGGCATCCATATTGTACCTGTAGAGGTGAAATTCTTGTACTGGCGCAAGCCGAACCACAGCCGAAACCTTTTTTGCCACAAACGTTTTCATTAATCAACAACTTAAGTTGGAGGTTCGAAGACGATCCCTGGCAGAGTTATTCCCATTTCCCGCCGAGCATTTCCTGGGAAACTAAAGTCTTTGGATTCCGAGGGGAGTATGGTTGCAAAGCTGAAACTTAAACTAATTGATGAAAGGGTACCACCAGGAGTGGAGCCTGCGGCTTAAAGGGGTTCTGCAGTTTGATACAACTGATGATCTATCCTCAGGATAGATCATCAGCATGTGATCGGCCGGGGTCTGACACCCGGGACCCCCGCCGATCAGCTGTTTGAGAAGGCAGCGGCGCTGCAGCAGCGCCGCGGCCTTCTCACTGTTTTCCTCTGCTAGAGCCCCTCCCAGTGACGTCTCGACTTGTATCCAAGTGGCGTGGGCGAGGCTAAGCTCTGTTCACTTCTCAAACAGCTGATCGGCGGGGGTCCCGGGTGTCAGACCCTGGCCGATCAGATGCTGATGATCTATCCTGAGGATAGATCATCAGTTGTATCAAACTGCAGAACCCCTTTAATTTGACTACGCATGGGAAGGCTCACCCGGCCGGGACACAGAAAGGATTGACAGATTAATACCTATTTCGCGATTCTGTGGGTGGTGGTGCATGGCCGTTTTGAGCGTGTGGATCGAGTCGCTTTGTGTGGTTCATTCCGATAACCAAAGACACTCTTTCGTGCTAATTAGTTACGTGACCCCCGGTGATTACGATTGTGTTGACTAGACTATCATCTGATGGTAATGAACTTGGAAGAGGAACGGACATTGAGCTGACCATGTAAAAAATTGAAGGTGAGGGCCTGCTGCCGCTTTGTTAACTCTAGATAACTTCTAAGCTGATCGCACCTCCCCGTGATATTGACGATCTATTCGGATTTCTGCTCTATCAACTATCGATGTTCTTTTTTGCGCTTACCATGGTGACCACGGGTAATGAAGAATCAGGGTTCGCTTCTGGAGAGGGAGCCTGAGGGATGGCCACGGCTACCACTACCAAGAGGCAGGCGGGGGCGCTCAAATTTCCCAGTACCAACTCAGGGAGGTAGTGACGATAAATAACAATACAGGACTCTTAAGAAAGCCTGTCATTGGAATGAGTACAAACAAATTACAGGGAATGTCATAGGTATTTAGGATGAGGAAACATTATACAGGAGAGGTAAAGTATGATTGATCGCCTGCTGGTGACCCACTAAAACATTAGGGTAGAGGTCTTCAGCTGAGCTGACCATCTAAAAATTTATGGGTGAGGGACTGCGGGTGAGCTGACCATCCGAAAAATTATATGCGAGGGCCTGCGGGTGAGCTAACCATCCGAAAAATTATATGCGAGTGAGCGGACCATCGAAAACATTATTTATGAGAGGACCTGCGGGTGAGCTGACCATCCGAAAAATTATATGAGAAAGCATATATACGCGATGACATTATATATGACAATTAAGCATGTAGATATGATGGACGAGGAGGAGGAGGATGAAAAAGGAAGATTCAACCATATACCCATTTAAAGTGCCTTTATATTCAGTCGTGGCTTTCCTCTGGTGGAGTGGAGAAGTTAGGGGCAATTCAGGCCTTGTTCATTTTTATAAGAGTCAACCTGTCAGCATTTTCAATTGACAGCCGGATACGCTTATCTGTTATAATGCCACCAGCAGCACTAAATACCCGCTGAGACAAAACACTGGCGGCAGGGCAGGCCAGCACCTCCAAGGCGTAGAGCACCAGCTCCTGCCACGTGTCCAGCTTGGACACCCAGTAGTTGGAAGGCACTGAGGGATCACTGAGGACACTGACACGGTCTGCTACGTACGTTTTCACCATCTTCCAAAACTTTTCCCTCCTTGTGACACCAGGACATGCATCATGTTGAGCAGTGGCGTAGCTATAGGGGTCGCAGCGGTCGCAATTGCGACCAGGCCCCTAAGTCAGGGGGGCCCACAGGGCCCCCTCCAGGAGAGACAGTCTAAAGCCCTATTTAACTTTAGTATACCTTGCGCACCACTGCCTCCCGACAAGTTATTTGAGGTCTTGAGGACCTTTTTCACTCAGCCAATCAGTGGCTGCAGCTGTGTCACATGTCAGGCCAGCGATTTCCTGCTGAGCCAATCACTGGCCTGACACATGACATAACTGTGGCCACTGATTGGCTGAGTGTGAAAGGTCCTCAAGACCTCAAACAACTTGTCGGGAGGCCAGAGAGAAGATACCAGGAGTCAACCAGTGCCACACAGAGGAGAAGAGGAGCTGCTACCGACTGGACCAAGACCAGGTGAGCAGAATGCTTTTACATAATATTAATAGAGGGGAGAAATGTGACATGAAGAGGGGAGAAATGTGTCATGGAGGGGGGAGAAATGTGTCATGGAGGGGGGAGAAATGTGTCATGGAGGGGGAGAAATGTGTCATGGAGGGGGAGAAATGTGACATGGAGGGGGAGAAATGTGACATGGAGGGGGAGAAATGTGACATGGAGGGGGAAAATGTGTCATGGAGGGGAGAAATGTGACATGGAGGGGAGAAATGTGACATGGAGGGGGAGAAATGTCACATTTCCCACCATGTGACATTTTTCCCCTCCATGTCACATTTCTCCCCTCCATGTCACATGATCCCCCTCCATGTCACATTTCTCTGCCTCCCCCCTCCATGTCACATGACCCCCCTCCATGTCACATTTCTCCCCCCTCCATGTCACTGGACACTATTCGGCTAAGTTCACATCAGTGTTTAGCCTTTCCGTTCTCCTGGGATCCTTAGGCTCTGTTCGGCTCAGTTATGTGCCGAATCCGTCCTTCCCTTTAATTTTGGTGAGCAGGAGAACGGAATGGCCGAACGGGGGGGGGGGGGGCAAATTGAAGTCTTGCACCAGGGCCCATGAGCCTATAGCTACGCCCCTGATGTTGAGGGTGCTGTCGGGGTGTCATAAAACTGTCCCAGGCCTTGGAGAGTGTTGCCCTGCCTTTGCTGAAAGTGCTGTGTGTTCCCCTTGTCTCCCCACCTCGGTTGCTCAAGGAAGTACGGACTCTACGGCCAGTGCTGTCAGATGGAAATTTTTGCAGCAATCTGTCAACAAAGTACTTCTGGTATAGCACCATATTGCTCGTCCTCTCCACCAGAGGAATGAGAGATGAGAAGTTCTCTTTGTAGCGGTGGTCCAGAAGGGTGAACACCTAGTAATCCCTGTTATCTAAAATGCGTATAACACGGGGGTCACGGGGAAGGCAGCCTAACATGAAGTCAGCCATGTGTGCCAGAGTACCAGTGGGCAAGACTTCGCTGTCGTCATCAGGAGGATGACTGTCCATTTCCTCACCCTCTTCCTCCTCTTCTGTCCACCCACGCTGAACAGATGGAAATAAAGTTCCACCCTGTGTAGCGGAGGCAACTGTCCCCTGCTCCTCCTCCTCCAATACGCGCTGAGAAGACAAACTGAGGGTGTTCTGGCTATCACCCAGGGTCATGTCTTCTTCCCCCATTTCCAACTGTTTACCACGAACAGCGTCGGCCTTAATTGTGAGCAGCAAGCGTTTGAGTAGACACAGAAGTGGGATGGTTCGATTCCTCAAAGTTTCTTGTGAAGAGCGGAAGCTGACTGGAAAGGCGACCACCATACTGTAGTTGGTATTCCATTACTGCCCTTTGCTGCTCACAAAGCCTGGCCAACATGTGTAACGTGGAGTTCCAGCGTGTGCTCACGTCGCACAACCAGTGAACTGGCAATTTCAAGAGCTGCTGCAGCGTCAACAGACCGGCTGAAGCTGTTGATGACTTGCGGAAATGTGCACAAACACGCTGAACAACTAAGTTAAAGACGTGGGCTAGGCATGGGATGTGTGTGAGCTTGCCGAGCTCCAAAGGCGCCACCAAGTAACGCCCATTATCGCACACAACCACGCCTTGTTGCAGGTTGAGTGGCGAGAGCCACAGCTCAGTCTAGTCTCTTATCCCCTGCCACAGCTCTGCGGCGGTATGCTGTTTATCCCCTAAGCAGATCATCTTTAGCACGGACTGTTGACGCATCCCCACAGCAGTGGTACACTGCTTCCAGCTAATGGCTAACTGGTGCTGCACGTGGAGAATTCGGAGGTGGAAGTGGAGGAGGAGGAGTCACTTACATAGGTGCTGGCGGTAACCCTGATGGAAGTAGGGCCCGCAATCCTGGGCGTCGGTAGCACCTGTGCCATCCCAGGGTACAAGTTGCTCCCAGCCTCCACTACGTTTACCCAGTGTGCCATCAGGGAAATGTAGCATCCCACAAGCACTGTGTCAGTTGTTAGGTGGACCTTAGCAGTAACTGCGTTGGTCAGGGCACGGGTGATGTTAGCAGACACATGCTGGTGTAAGGCGGGGACGGCACACCGGGAAAAATAGTGGCGGCTGTGGACTGCGTACCAAGGGATGGCTGCCGACATCAGGCCGTGAAAAGCCTCAGTGTCCACAAGCCTAAATGGCAACATTTCAACCGCCAGTAACTTAAACAGTTGGGTGGTTAGTGCCATTGCCTGTGGGTGGGTGGCTGGGTATTTGCGCTTGTGTTCAAATGCCTGGGGTAAAGACATTTGGACACTGCGCTGGGACAGGGAAGTGGATGTGGTCGCTAGTGTTGAGCGAACAGTTCGAGCATAGTTCGGGTCCGTACCGAATTTTGGGGTGTTCGTGACACGGACCCGAACCCGAACTTTTTCGTAAAAGTTCGGGTTCGGGTTCGTCGTTCGGCATGTATTTTGGCGCATTTTGAAAGGCTGCAAAGCAGCCAATCAACATGCATCATACTACTTGCCCTAAGATGCCATCGCAGCCATGCCTACTATTGGCAAGGCTGTGATTGGCCAAGTGCAGCATGTGACTCAGCCTCTTTATAAGCTTGTGCGCACGTCGGGACGTGCTCACTCCCGATGTGAATTGAACAGGGATAGACGCAGCTGATGCTAGGGCGAGAATAGGCAGGGATAATTGAATAACTGGAAGCAAATTTCTCTCCTCCACCTGTGATTCATCTGAACAACTGCAGCTGAGCTGCTTTTTTGATAGGGATTGGCTATTTTTAGAGTGGCCAGAGTGATTTTTCCATCCACATGTACCTAGCTGACCGCCGGCCGCCATTTTGCGACTTGTAGTGCTGCAGCAGAAGCTGCCACAGTGTGCATTCCAAAGCTCCAAACAAGTCAGACATCTACACCTGGGATTCAGACCAATAGCGATTTAGCAGCACAGTCCAAGGCTATTTTTTTAAAGGTTGTGCAGACCATTTTGTGGCACATGTTACTGGGCTGATAGGCGGCGGCCATCTTGGGACTAGTGCTGCAGCACAATCTCTCCCAACGTCCATTAATCACTTGTAATAGTGGTCTGTGCCATAGAAATCCTACATCAGGGACTTGGGTGTGCTTGTGTCACCCCTACTAATACCAGTCCACCTGTAATCCATACAGTGAAAAGCCATAAAGTATTCCAGTGAGGGAATTTTTTTTATTTAAAAAGGCCAAGTTAGTTTATCTGGCTGCTCAATATACTAGATACAGTTAGGCCTATGCTTTCATACATCTGGAATTAGCAAACTAATGTGCTGGGGTTGGGAAAACATATATGTACCCATACTAGAATCTGTCAAAGAAAGCGGTACTCACATATAACAGTCATTCCATCTGTAATCCATACAGTCAAAAGACTGAAAGTATTCCAGTGAGGGAATTTTTTTATTTAAAAAAGGCCAAGTTAGTTTATCTGGCGTTCAATATACTAGATACAGTTAGGCCATGCGTTTCATACATCTGGAATTAGCAAACTAATGTGCTGGGGTTGGGAAAACATATATGTACCCATACTAGAATCTGTCAAAGAAAGCGGTACTCACATATAACAGTCATTCCATCTGTAATCCATACAGTCAAAAGACTGAAAGTATTCCAGTGAGGGAATTTTTTTATTTAAAAAGGCCAAGTTAGTTTATCTGGCGTTCAATATACTAGATACAGTTAGGCCTGCGTTTCATACATCTGGAATTAGCAAACTAATGTGCTGGGGTTGGGAAAACATATATGTACCTGTAGCGGACTGGACCCTGTACCAGAGTCTGCCCCAGTTTCTTGGAGAGGCATGCTTGCTAGCCTCTTACCCTGCGACTATGGCCCCAATGACAGTTGGCATTCACAATGGACATTGCTGTGACCTAATCAACAGTCACAATGGACATTACCTGTGACCTAATCATATTCACAATGGACATTACCTGTGACCTAATCAACAGTCACAATGGACATTACCTGTGACCTAATCATATTCACAATGGACATTGCTGTGACCTAATCAGCATCCACAATGGACATTGCCTGTGACCTAATCAGCAAGCACAATAGACCATGCATGTGGGGTTGGGATAAATCTGGCTGTATGTTGATTGGTCGCTGTATTTTGTGTGGGAGTGTCTGTGTTTATTGTACGGATTGATTGGTTGTATTTCAAACCCCTGTGGGCCGTACTATGTTTGTGGAGTGTAAATAAAAGAGGCTGTATGCCCCAGGAAAAGAGTTCCTGCTTGACCCTCAAAACGAAGTGTCGTCTCGTTATTGGGGGGATTGACTGTATGCTGATTGCCAGGAGTGTAAGCTGTTCATATTGCTTTTCCTGTTCGGCTGCTTCCAGGGTTCGTGTGTCTCTTGTTCGGAAGTTGGTGAATTCGTGTGGTTTGCAGTTCGGGAAGTTGGTGATTGCAGTAGCTGCTGGTCTATCCGGAAAAGGGAATATCGCCTAAACGGAGTTGTGTGCGTAACGGTCCGTTACATTTGGTGGCAAACAGCGGGATCATTTCCACAGCCCAGAAGGACATCTACAGGGCAACACCATTCCTTGGATTACAAAGTGAGGGCAACGTTAGTACCCGTACAGCGCCCCTATCTACAAAAGAAAGAACTTCAGGAGAACAAGCATGGCACCCAGCTACACGCAGGAGGAATTTGACAGAGAGCTGAGATCACGGCTTATTTTCTTCGGACCCAACCCCCCGGAGAAATCTGTGCAGTTCGTGAGGAGGATAACAGCAGAGTACCTGCAGTTCATGGCTGAAGGTGCCGTCCTTCCTCCCCAGCGGCCGTGTGTACCCCCGGGAGCTGAAGGTGCCGTCCTTCCTCCACAGCGGCAGTGTGTACCCCAGGGAACTGAAGGTGTCGTCCTTCCTCCCCAGCGGCAGTGTGTACCCCAGGGAGCTGAAGGTGCCGTCCTTCCTCCCCAGCGGCAGTGTGTACCCCAGGGAGCTGAAGGTGTCATCCTTCCTCCCCAGCGGCCGTGTGTACCCCCGGGAGCTGAAGGTGCCGTCCTTCCTCCACAGCGGCCGTGTGTACCCCAGGGAGCTGAAGGTGCTGTCCTTCCTCCCCCGCGGCAGTGTGTACCCCAGGGAGCTGAAGGTGCTGTCCTTCCTCCCCGCGGCAGTGTGTACCCCAGGGAGCTGAAGGTGTCGTCCTTCCTCCCCAGCGGCAGGGTGTATCCCAGGGAGCTGAAGGTGTCGTCCTTCCTCCCCAGCGGCAGTGTATACCCCAGGGAGCTGAAGGTGCTGTCCTTCCTCCCCGCGGCAGTGTGTACCCCAGGGAGCTGAAGGTGTCGTCCTTCCTCCCCAGCGGCAGGGTGTATCCCAGGGAGCTGAAGGTGCCGTCCTCCCTCCCCAGCGGCTGTGTGTACCCCAGGGAGCTGAAGGTGCCGTCCTTCCTCCCCAGCGGCAGTGTCTACCCCCGGGAGCTGAAGGTGTCATCCTTCCTCCCCAGCGGCAGTGTCTACCCCCGGGAGCTGAAGGTGTTTCCCTTCCTCCCCAGCGACAGTGTGTACCCCAGGGAGCTAAAGGTGTCATCCTTCCTCCCCAGCTGCAGTGTGTACCCCAGCAGCAGGACAAGATATTGAAAGGGAGACAGTTGGTCCCCCTCCACCAGCAGAGAGAGGGTCAGGGAGAGGAGCCTGCTACCCGCTCTCCCCAGCGGCAGTCTACAGTTCAGAGAGAGGGGCTTGTTACATCCTCTCTCCAGCGGCAGCCTAACCCACCAAGAGGAGATGTTACGCCCCCCAACGGTGCAGATGGGACCGTGGTCTCTGCACTTGCAGCACAAGGGGCAAGGATGGTCGGTCCTGTCCGCCAGCCACAGAGCGGTTTATCCAGAGGGGAGACAGTCGGTCTCCTCCCCCACAACCAGGCTCCCACCAGGCTACTTCCGTGGTAGCGCTGGCCCCAGGGCAGAGTACCGCTGGTCTCTGCCCACTCAGCAACCCACCTAGGCAGTCTACCAGTCCCCCGCACAGCCGTAGTGAGGCACCCGGACATGGACAAGTTGCTACTTTATCCAGGTGTAGTAACCATTTATTGTGGGTGGGCTGTACTGCTGTTTGGGCTTCGTGGGTGGGTTGCTGGACTAACCAGGGCACTGACCGGCAGGAGGTCAGATACCCTGTTAGTCTCTTTGGTAAAGGGGAGAAATGTAGCGGACTGGACCCTGTACCAGAGTCTGCCCCAGTTTCTTGGAGAGGCATGCTTGCTAGCCTCTTACCCTGCGACTATGGCCCCAATGACAGTTGGCATTCACAATGGACATTGCTGTGACCTAATCAACAGTCACAATGGACATTACCTGTGACCTAATCATATTCACAATGGACATTACCTGTGACCTAATCAACAGTCACAATGGACATTACCTGTGACCTAATCATATTCACAATGGACATTGCTGTGACCTAATCAGCATCCACAATGGACATTGCCTGTGACCTAATCAGCAAGCACAATAGACCATGCATGTGGGGTTGGGATAAATCTGGCTGTATGTTGATCGGTCGCTGTATTTTGTGTGGGAGTGTCTGTGTTTATTGTACGGATTGATTGGTTGTATTTCAAACCCCTGTGGGCCGTACTATGTTTGTGGAGTGTAAATAAAAGAGGCTGTATGCCCCAGGAAAAGAGTTCCTGCTTGACCCTCAAAACGAAGTGTCGTCTCGTTATTGGGGGATTGACTGTATGCTGATTGCCAGGAGTGTAAGCTGTTCATATTGCTTTTCCTGTTCGGCTGCTTCCAGGGTTCGTGTGTCTCTTGTTCGGAAGTTGGTGAATTCGTGTGGTTTGCAGTTCGGGAAGTTGGTGATTGCAGTAGCTGCTGGTCTATCCGGAAAAGGGAATATCGCCTAAACGGAGTTGTGTGCGTAACGGTCCGTTACAGTACCCATACTAGAATCTGTCAAAGAAAGCGGTACTCACATATAACAGTCATTCCATCTGTAATCCATACAGTCAAAAGACTGAAAGTATTCCAGTGAGGGAATTTTTTTTATTTAAAAAAGGCCAAGTTAGTTTGTCTGGCGTTCAATATACTAGATACAGTTAGGCCTGCGTTTCATACATCTGGAATTAGCAAACTAATGTGCTGGGGTTGGGAAAACATATATGTACCCATACTAGAATCTGTCAAAGAAAGCGGTACTCACATATAACAGTCATTCCATCTGTAATCCATACAGTCAAAAGACTGAAAGTATTCCAGTGAGGGAATTTTTTTATTTAAAAAAGGCCAAGTTAGTTTATCTGGCGCTCAATATACTAGATACAGTTAGGCCATGCGTTTCATACATCTGGAATTAGCAAACTAATGTGCTGGGGTTGGGAAAACATATATGTACCCATACTAGAATCTGTCAAAGAAAGCGGTACTCACATATAACAGTCATTCCATCTGTAATCCATACAGTCAAAAGACTGAAAGTATTCCAGTGAGGGAATTTTTTTATTTAAAAAGGCCAAGTTAGTTTATCTGGCGCTCAATATACTAGATACAGTTAGGCCTGCGTTTCATACATCTGGAATTAGCAAACTAATGTGCTGGGGTTGGGAAAACATATATGTACCCATACTAGAATCTGTCAAAGAAAGCGGTACTCACATATAACAGTCATTCCATCTGTAATCCATACAGTCAAAAGACTGAAAGTATTCCAGTGAGGGAATTTTTTTATTTAAAAAGGCCAAGTTAGTTTATCTGGCGTTCAATATACTAGATACAGTTAGGCCTGCGTTTCATACATCTGGAATTAGCAAACTAATGTGCTGGGGTTGGGAAAACATATATGTACCCATACTAGAATCTGTCAAAGAAAGCGGTACTCACATATAACAGTCATTCCATCTGTAATCCATACAGTCAAAAGACTGAAAGTATTCCAGTGAGGGGATTTTGCTTATAAAAATAATATATTTCATTGTGGTGCGAGTTGAATCGCAACAATGAAGAAAAATACTATTAAGGGACGAGGACGCGGTCGTGGTGGTGTCCGTGGAGCCTCTGTTGCTGGTAGAGGACGTGGCCGTTCGGCCCCAGGCGCACACAGTAGGGAACGAACTCCCTCAACTAGCCGGCAGAATGTACCGCAATATCTCGTGGGGCCCAATGCCGCTCTTAGGATGGTAAGGCCTGAGCAGGTACAGGCATTAATCGATTGGGTGGCCGACAGTGCTTCCAGCACGTTCACCACATGGTCTTCCACCCAGTCTTCTGCGGAAAGCGCACAGGTGGCACCTGAAAACCAAGCCCATCAGTCTGTCACATCACCCCCAAGCATATCAGGGAAACGGTCTGAGCCACAAGTTATGCAGCAGTCTCTTCTTCTGTTTGAAGACTCTGCTTCCAGGGTTTCCCAGGGCGTCCACCTAGCCCTTCCCCAGTGGAGGAAGACATACCATGCACTGACGCACAACCACTTATGTCTCCAGATGAAGAGGACATGGGAATACCACCACAGCAGAGTCACCGACTCTCTGATGATGACGAAACACAGGTGCCCACTGCCGCGTCTTTTGCAGTGTGCAGACTGAACAGGAGGAGGTCAGGGAGGGAGACTGGGTGGAAGACGATGCAGAGGACGATGAGGTCTTAGACCCCACATGGACTGAAGGTCGTGGCGATGACTTTCACAGTTCAGAGGAAGAGGTAGTGGTGAGACCGAGACAACAGCGAAGCCAAAGAGGGAGCAGGGGGCCAAAGCAGACGAGCCGCCGCCCCAGAGTTCGCTCTGCTACTGGACATCGCCAACAGGGACCCAGCCCCACAAAGGCAGCTTCAAAGAGTTCCCTGGCATGGCACTTCTTTAAACAATGTCCTACCGACAAGACCCGAGTGACTTGCACGCTCTGCCATCAGAGCCTGAGGCGAGGCATTAACGTTCTGAACCTCAGCACAACCTGCATGACCAGGCATCTACATGCAAAGCATGAACTGCAGTGGGGTACACACCTTAAAAACCAGGCACTCGCTGAGGCTCCCCTGCTCCCTCTACCGCTGCTGCCTCGGCTTCCGCCTCGAGAGGAATGTTGCCACCTGCCGAGCAGCAAACAGAGGATGTGCCACCGACACCACCACCACCGCCACCGTCAACTAGCGCCTCCACTATATCACACAGCAGCGTTCAGCTCTCAATATCTCAAACCTTAGAGAGGAAGCGCAAATTCCCCGAGTCACCCTCGAGCCTCTTGGCCTGAACGCCAGCATTTCTAAACTGCTGGCCTTTGAAATGCTGTCATTCCGGCTGGTGGACACAGACAGCTTCAAACAGCTGATGGCCATGGCTGTCCCGCAGTATGTGGTTCCCAGCCGCCACTACTTCTCCAAGACAGCCGTGCCTTCCCTGCACATGCAAGTGTCCGATAAAATCAAGTGTGCACTGCGCAACGCCATTTGTGGCAAGGTCCACCTAACCACAGATACGTGGACCAGTAAGCACGGCCAGGGACGCTATATCTCACTAACTGCACACTGGATGAATGTAGTGGCGGCTGGGCCCCGGCGGACAGTTCCTTGGCGCACGTCCTTCCGCCCCCTAGGATCGCAGGGCATCATTCTCTGCCTCCTGTAGCCTCCTCCTCCTACTCGGCTTCCTCCTCCACTGCTTCCACCAGCTCATCCGGTCAGCCACACACCTTCACCACCAACTTCAGCACAGCCCGGGTAAACGTCAGCAGGCCATTCTGAAACTCATATGTTTGGGGGACAGGCCCCACAGCGCAAAGGAGTTGTGGCGGGGTATTGAACAACAGACCGACGAGTGGTTTCTGCCGGTGGGCCTCAAGCCAGGCCTGGTGGTATGCGATAATGGGCGAAATCTCGTGGCAGCTCTGGGACTAGCCGGTTTGACGCACATCCCTTGCCTGGCGCATGTGCTGAACTTGGTGGTGCAGAGGTTCATTCACCACTACCCCAACATGTCAGAGCTGCTGCATAAAGTGCGGGCCGTCTGTGCGCGCTCCGCCGCTCACATCCTGCCGCTGCTCGCCTGTCTGCGCTACAGCGGAACTTCGGCCTTCCCGCCACCGCCTCATATGCGACGTGCCCACCCGGTGGAACTCCACCTTGCACATGCTGGAGAGACTGTGCGAGCAGCAGCAGGCCATAGTGGAGTTTCAGCTGCAGCACGCTCGCGTCAGTCGTACTGCCGAACAGCACCACTTCACCACCAATGATTGGGCCTCCATGCGAGACCTGTGTGCCCTGCTGCGCTGTTTCGAGTACTCCACCAACATGGCCAGTGGCGATGACACTGTTATCAGCGTTACAATACCACTTCTATGTCTCCTTGAGAAAACACTTAGGGCAATGATGTTAGAGGAGGTGGCCCAGGTGGAGGAGGAGGAGGAGGATGAGGGCTCGTTTCTAACACTTTCGGGCCAGTCTGTTCGAAGTGGCTCAGAGGGAGGTTTGTTTAAGCAGCAGAGGACAGGTTCACAAGTCGCCAGCCAAGGCACTGTACTGGAGGACGAGGAGGATGAGGAGGAGGAGGTGGAGGGGGACGAGGATGACGCAAGTTCACAGCGGGGTGGCAGCCCAGGCCCATCACTGGTGCGTGGCTGGGGGATACGGTGGACGATGACGATACGCCTCCCACAGAGGACAGCTTGTCCTTACCCATGGGTAGCCTGGCCCACATGAGCGAATATATGCTCCAATGCCTGCGCAACGATTAGCAGAGTTGCCCACGCTTTAACGTGTGCAGACTACTGGGTGGCCACCCTGCTGGATCCCCGGTATAAAGACAATGTGCCCACTTTAATTCCTGAACTGGAGCGCGACCGTAAGATGCGCGAGTACAAGCGCACGCTGATAGAGGCGCTCTTGAGAGCATTCCCACATGTCACAGGGGAACAGGTGGAAGGTGAAGGCAGAGGAGTGGCAAGAGGTCGCCAACGCAGCTGTGTCACGGCCAGCTCATCTGAGGGCAGGGTTAGCATGGCAGAAATGTGGAAAGGTTTTGTCTCCACGCCACAGCTATCTGCACCGACACCTGATACGGAACGTGTTAGCAGGAGGCAGCATTTCACTAACATGGTTGAACAGTATGTCTGCACACTCTCCACATCCTGACGGATGGTTCGGCCCCATTCAACTACTGGGTTTCGAAATTGTCCACGTGGCCAGAGTTAGCATGTTATGCCTTGAGGTGCTTTCCTGCCCGGCGGCCAGCGCTTTATCTGAACGCGTATTCAGCACGGCAGGGGGCGCCATTACTGACAAGCGCAGCCGCCTGTCCACAGCCAACGTGGACAAGCTGACCTTCATAAAGATGAACCAGGCATGGATCCCACAGGACCTGTCCCTCCCTTGTGCAGAGTAGTCCTTATTAACTGCCTAAAACATGTCTTGTTGTGCTACGGGCCACTTCTTTATTTGATACAAATTTTATGAAACCCACAGTTGAATGAAACTCTTCTCTGTCTGGGCGCCGGGCCTAACCAGATGAAAGTGGCCGGTTAAACTAACGGGTGACATGAAGCCATAACCTCTGCCATGCTACCTCTGTCTTCTGTCTGGGTGCTGAGGCCTAAAAAAAAAAAAAAAATTATTACAAAAAGATACCCTTTAAAAATTAACTTTTATTGCGATATATATAAAAATGCAAGGTCCCAAAAATAAATGTATAGTGCACGGGGGGGACAAAAACCCCCACTAGTGATAGCAAAAAAACACAAAAACAGGATAGATGGGAAAAGTGTCAGGACTATGTCCCTATCCACTCCTGCTGTGAAACGACCTAGCTGGACCCTGAGTTTCCCTACCAACAGGACAGCGACTGCCCAACTTCGTCGAGTAAAAGGAGGGAAATAGAGATAATAATCGATTCGGCATAAATATTTATGCCGAATCGATTATCTATTTATACTGGCATTACTGTATTTTATGATAAAAAACGGGGACGGGAGATTCGGAGGAACTTGTCCTACCCTCCTTTCTTCTATGTCCCGATTTGTCCGCCCTATACTTTGCAGGCAGGCTGTAGGACCTTTGACCACTCCCTGTGATGAGACAGGCGTCTTACCAGCCTCCCTGGAGGGGGCGCGGTCTGGTCACGTGATCGGCCCCGAGCTGTGGGTCCGGTCATGTGACATTCTGCGTCACTCGAGGGGCGGGACTAGGAAATACCCGCGGCCTTTTAAATCAGGCTGACTCAGTGCGGGTGTTCCTGCCAACACGCGCACGCCACCTCTGCTGGTCTGTGGAGCACTGCCCGGACCGGATGGAATGAGCTGGGGCTATTGGTGGCCCTTAGCCATATAGCTGAACATTGCTTCATCACCAACATTTGGGTACCGCATACCTGGTTACCTGATTGGAAGGCTGGATAACATCAGTTCCTCCCTCCATGACGCACATCTGAAAGATAAGTATCACTCTCCATTGTTTTGGGAGTTTTTACATGATGAGTTTGAATATTTATGATTACATCCTAAAATATGATGTATCCCTGATGAATTAGTGACACGCTAAGGAAACGCGTTGGGCTCATTACAGTTTGTGGGGGATGTAATCTCTTTTGTTCCATACGACTTATAATTGCTGTCCCTGTTTATCTCTATTTCCCTCCTTTTACTCGACGAAGTTGGGCAGTCGCTGTCCTGTTGGTAGGGAAACTCAGGGTCCAGCTAGGTCGTTTCACAGCAGGAGTGGATAGGGACATAGTCCTGACACTTTTCCCATCTATCCTGTTTTTGTGTTTTTTTGCTATCACTAGTGGGGGTTTTTGTCCCCCCCGTGCACTATACATTTATTTTTGGGACCTTGCATTTTTATATATATCGCAATAAAAGTTAATTTTTAAAGGGTATCTTTTTGTAATAATTTTTCTCCTTGAGGTTGGATACCTTTTTCCCTGTTCGTGATTAGGGATTGTGCCTAATTAGTGTTTACTAATTTTTGGGTGCTGAGGCCTAAGTCAAATAAAGCGGTCTTCTGCTGTGCTGGGGGATATGAAGCTAATCTCTGACCTCTCTCCTCTGTCTGGGTCCAAAGGCCTAAATCACTGAAAGAGGCCTTCTCCTGTGGTGTGTGATATGATGCCAGAATATGTGCTGTGGGGCCTCTCTCCTCTTCCTGGGTGCAGGGGTCAAATAAACTAAATTGTGGCCTACTCCTGTGGTGGTTGATATGATGCCTGATTCTCTGATGTGGAACCTCTCTCCTCTGTTTGGGTGAAGGGGTCAAAGTAACTAAATGGTGGCTTCTCCTGTGGTGGCTGATATGATGCCAGAATATGTGCTGTGGGGCCTCTCTCCTCTTCCTGGGTGCAGGGGTCAAAGTAACTCAATGGTGGCTTCTCCTGTGGTGGCTGATATGATGCCAGAATATGTGCTGTGGGGCCTCTCTCCTCTTCCTGGGTGCAGGGGTCAAAGTAACTCAATGGTGGCTTCTCCTGTGGTGGCTGATATGATGCCAGAATATGTGCTGTGGTGCCTCTCTCCTCTTCCTGGGTGCGGGGTCAAAGTAACTCAATGGTGGCTTCTCCTGTGGTGGCTGATATGATGCCAGAATATGTGCTGTGGTGCCTCTCTCCTCTTCCTGGGTGCGGGGTCAAAGTAACTCAATGGTGGCTTCTCCTGTGGTGGCTGATATGATGCCAGAATATGTGCTGTGGGCCTCTCTCCTCTTCCTGGGTGCAGGGGTCAAAGTAACTCAATGGTGGCTTCTCCTGTGGTGGTTAGTATGATGCCAGAATATGTGCTGTGGGGCCTCTCTCCTCTTCCTGGGTGCAGGGGTCAAAGTAACTCAATGGTGGCTTCTCCTGTGGTGGCTGATATGATGCCAGAATATGTGCTGTGGTGCCTCTCTCCTCTTCCTGGGTGCGGGGTCAAAGTAACTCAATGGTGGCTTCTCCTGTGGTGGCTGATATGATGCCAGAATATGTGCTGTGGGGCCTCTCTCCTCTTCCTGGGTGCAGGGGTCAAAGTAACTCAATGGTGGCTTCTCCTGTGGTGGTTAGTATGATGCCAGAATATGTGCTGTGGGGCCTCTCTCCTCTTCCTGGGTGCAGGGGTCAAAGTAACTCAATGGTGGCTTCTCCTGTGGTGGCTGATATGATGCCAGAATATGTGCTGTGGGGCCTCTCTCCTCTTCCTGGGTGCAGGGGTCAAAGTAACTCAATGGTGGCTTCTCCTGTGCTGATTGATATAAAGCTGATGGTTGTGCCATCTGACATGGTTGCCAGGGTCTGATTCAATGGGGGCCTACTCCTGTGGTGGGTGATCTAAATGCCTGATTCTCTGCTGTGAAACCTCTCTCCTCCGTCTGGGTGTAGGGGTCAAAGTCTTTCAAAGTCGCCTTCTCCTGTGCTGATTGATATGAAGCTGATGGTTGTGCCATCTGACATGGCTGCCGGGGTCCCATTAAATTGTGGCCTACTCCTGTGGTGGTTGATATGATGCCTGATTCTCTGATGTGGAACCTCTCTCCTCTGTTTGGGTGAAGGGGTCAAAGTAACTAAATGGTGGCTTCTCCTGTGGTGGCTGATATGATGCCAGAATATGTGCTGTGGGGCCTCTCCTCTTCCTGGGTGCAGGGGTCAAAGTAACTCAATGGTGGCTTCTCCTGTGGTGGCTGATATGATGCCAGAATATGTGCTGTGGTGCCTCTCTCCTCTTCCTGGGTGCAGGGGTCAAAGTAACTCAATGGTGGCTTGTCCTGTGGTGGCTGATATGATGCCAGAATATGTGCTGTGGGGCCTCTCTCCTCTTCCTGGGTGCAGGGGTCAAAGTAACTCAATGGTGGCTTCTCCTGTGGTGGTTAGTATGATGCCAGAATATGTGCTGTGGGGCCTCTCTCCTCTTCCTGGGTGCAGGGGTCAAAGTAACTCAATGGTGGCTTCTCCTGTGGTGGCTGATATGATGCCAGAATATGTGCTGTGGTGCCTCTCTCTCTTCCTGGGTGCGGGGTCAAAGTAACTCAATGGTGGCTTCTCCTGTGGTGGCTGATATGATGCCAGAATATGTGCTGTGGGGCCTCTCTCCTCTTCCTGGGTGCAGGGGTCAAAGTAACTCAATGGTGGCTTCTCCTGTGGTGGTTAGTATGATGCCAGAATATGTGCTGTGGGGCCTCTCTCCTCTTCCTGGGTGCAGGGGTCAAAGTAACTCAATGGTGGCTTCTCCTGTGGTGGCTGATATGATGCCAGAATATGTGCTGTGGGGCCTCTCTCCTCTTCCTGGGTGCAGGGGTCAAAGTAACTCAATGGTGGCTTCTCCTGTGCTGATTGATATAAAGCTGATGGTTGTGCCATCTGACATGGTTGCCAGGGTCTGATTCAATGGGGGCCTACTCCTGTGGTGGGTGATCTAAATGCCTGATTCTCTGCTGTGAAACCTCTCTCCTCCGTCTGGGTGTAGGGGTCAAAGTCTTTCAAAGTCGCCTTCTCCTGTGCTGATTGATATGAAGCTGATGGTTGTGCCATCTGACATGGTTGCCGGGGTCCCATTAAATTGTGGCCTACTCCTGTGGTGGTTGATATGATGCCTGATTCTCTGATGTGGAACCTCTCTCCTCTGTTTGGGTGAAGGGGTCAAAGTAACTAAATGGTGGCTTCTCCTGTGGTGGCTGATATGATGCCAGAATATGTGCTGTGGGGCCTCTCTCCTCTTCCTGGGTGCAGGGGTCAAAGTAACTCAATGGTGGCTTCTCCTGTGGTGGCTGATATGATGCCAGAATATGTGCTGTGGTGCCTCTCTCCTCTTCCTGGGTGCGGGGTCAAAGTAACTCAATGGTGGCTTCTCCTGTGGTGGCTGATATGATGCCAGAATATGTGCTGTGGTGCCTCTCTCTCTTCCTGGGTGCGGGGTCAAAGTAACTCAATGGTGGCTTCTCCTGTGGTGGCTGATATGATGCCAGAATATGTGCTGTGGGGCCTCTCTCCTCTTCCTGGGTGCAGGGGTCAAAGTAACTCAATGGTGGCTTCTCCTATGGTGGTTAGTATGATGCCAGAATATGTGCTGTGGGGCCTCTCTCCTCTTCCTGGGTGCAGGGGTCAAAGTAACTCAATGGTGGCTTCTCCTGTGGTGGCTGATATGATGCCAGAATATGTGCTGTGGTGCCTCTCTCCTCTTCCTGGGTGCGGGGGTCAAAGTAACTCAATGGTGGCTTCTCCTGTGGTGGCTGATATGATGCCAGAATATGTGCTGTGGGGCCTCTCTCCTCTTCCTGGGTGCAGGGGTCAAAGTAACTCAATGGTGGCTTCTCCTGTGGTGGCTGATATGATGCCAGAATATGTGCTGTGGTGCCTCTCTCCTCTTCCTGGGTGCAGGGGTCAAAGTAACTAAATGGTGGCTTCTCCTGTGGTGGTTGATATGATGCCTGATTCTCTGCTGTGAAACCTCTCTCCTCCATCTGGGTGTAGGGGTCAAAGTCTTTCAAAGTCGCCTTCTCCTGTGCTGATTGATATAAAGCTGATGGTTGTGCCATCTGACATGGTTGCCAGGGTCTGATTCAATGGGGGCCTACTCCTGTGGTGGGTGATCTAAATGCCTGATTCTCTGCTGTGAAACCTCTCTCCTCCGTCTGGGTGTAGGGGTCAAAGTCTTTCAAAGTCGCCTTCTCCTGTGCTGATTGATATGAAGCTGATGGTTGTGCCATCTGACATGGTTGCCGGGGTCCCATTAAATTGGGGCCTACTCCTGTGGTGGGTGATCTAAATGCCTGATTCTCTGCTTTGAAACCTCTCTCCTCCGTCCGGGTGTAGGGGTCAAAGTCTGTCAAAGTCGCCTTCTCCTGTGCTGATTGATATAAAGCTTATGCTTGTGCCATCTGGACATGGTTGCCGGGGTCTGATTCAATGGTGGCCTACTCCTGTGGTGGGTGATCTAAATGCCTGATTCTCTGCTGTGTAACCTCTCTCCTCCGTCTGGGTGTAGGGGTCAAAGTAACTAAATGGTGGCCTACTCCTGTGGTGGGTGATATGATGCCTGGTTCTCTGCTGTGGGACCTCTCTCCTTTGTCTGGGTGCTGTGGTCAAAATAATAGTAAGTGACCTTCTCCATTGGTGGGTGACTTGAAGCCTGATTCTGTGCTATGGGACCTCACTCCAATTAATATTGTTTAATTTTTATTTATTTTATGTTAACTCATCATTTCCCTATCTACATTTGTTTGCAGTGGATTTAACTACATTTTGCTGCCTTTTGCAGCCCTCTAGCCCTTTCCGGGTGTGTTTTACAGCCTTTTTAGTGCCCAAAAGTTCGGGTCCCCATTGACTTCTATGGGGTTCGGGTTCGGGATGAAGTTCGGGTCGAGTTCGGATCCCGAACCCGAACATTTTTCGAAAGTTCGGCCGAACTCGTCGAACCCGAACATCCAGGTGTTCGCTCAACTCTAGTGGTCGCTGATGGTGCTTGCAACGGTACAGGTGCAGCGTGGGATGCATCCGGGCCTGTTCCTTCGACAGGCAATTGGTCGTCACCCAACATAGCGGAAGAGGAGGCAGCGGTGTGACCCGTGGACACAGATTGTGAACCCAGGCGTTCCTCCCAGTTATTGTGGTGCTTGGCTGTCATGTGGCAGATCATGCTGGTGGTGGTGAGGTTGCTACTGTTCTCTCCTCGGCTCATTTTGGTGTGGCA
Organism: Bufotes viridis; assembly: GCA_033119425.1. Taxonomy (NCBI): domain Eukaryota; kingdom Metazoa; phylum Chordata; class Amphibia; order Anura; family Bufonidae; genus Bufotes; species Bufotes viridis. Next base: position 135,955,045 of record CM065590.1, read on the forward strand.
CAGCTTGCAAACTACTATTCTTTTGTCGTCTGCACTTTCCGCAAAAAAGCACCATACCGCGGAACACCTACCCCCTGGCAAGGGAGATTTCCACAAGTGGGTGCTCCGTGGAACACTTGCGGGCCTGTTTGGCGTGGCCCGCCTTCTCCCTGTTGCCACCCCACTGGCTGTTCCAGCCTGTTGCGGTACTGCAGATCGCTCCCCCTCGGGACTGCTGTCTTCACTCTCGTTTCCGCCTTCCCATGTTGGGTCAGTAACCTCATCGTCCACCAAGTCCTCTTCAACTTCCCCAGTGCGATCATCCTCATTTGCTGACCCCAACACAACTTCAGTGATTGACAACGGTATATCATCCTCTTCATCAACCTCTGCAGAGGTGGTTGACTTGTTGGCAACTGTGTCTCGTCATCATCCACCACCTTAAACACATCATCTTGTGAGTGTGAAGGCTCTAAAGGTTGAGAATCAAGAGTGCTTGGGGAGAGGGCCAAATTAAGTGATTGGGGTGAAAATAGCTCCTCGGAACATCCGAGTACCAGATCGCTTGTTTGGCCAGACTCTACATGGTGGGAGGAAGGAGGATCAGGGTGAGGATTATGTTGTTGACCAGACTGCTGGCTACTGAGACTGGACTTGGTGGAAGACAGGGTGGTGCTTAAATGAGTGGAAGCATTATCTGCTGCAATCCAAACGACCACCTGGTTGCACTGGTCTGACTTCAAGAGTGTTGTCTTGCGATGCCCTGCAAACTGGGACATGTAGCTAGGTATCATGGATGACTGTTTTCCTTGTGCTCTGGCAGCAGGCACAGTTGCAACATGCCCTGAGTCACGGCCTCTGCGTGAACCTTCAGAATCACGTCCACTTCCCCGTCCCTTAATACTCGCCTTCTTCATATTGACACTGGATGTCACTGATATTTGGATTAAATACTGTATAGGCCTCACACACTGTCTAGAAATAAGTGTAGATTTGCTTCTGACTGCTCACAGCAAGCAGAGTTTGTAGAATACAGAAAATGACTGTCTGTAACTGCTATTTGGATAAAATATAGGCCTCACACACTGTCTAGAAACAAGTGTAGATTTGCTTCTCACTGCTCACAGCAAGCAGAGTTTGTAGAATACAGAAAATGAATGTCACTAATGGTCGCCCTGACACAAAATAAGAATTTCCCCAAAATAAATTTTGCTGATATCTCTAACAATAGTCCTTAAAAGGACTTTTGGTTCTTTAAAACGTCTTTAAAAGTAATTTGTGATCAAATTCGCCCTACACTCTGTCCCTTCCTAACAGAAGCTCTCCCTGACTCGGAATGAGCCGAACCCGCATGACCAGGTGCTATATAGCACCCGATGATGTGTTCCGGCAAGCCAATCACTGTAATGCCAGTAGAAAATATATCTAATGGCATTACAGTGATGGCAATACTTACCTGCACATTCATTGGCTGCTTGGAAAGCGCAAAACGTGCGGGAAGGAGACTCGAGCATGGCGCTCATCTCTGATTTTCGCTATAACGAATATATAGCACTATAATCGAAATATTTGTAAATTCTCAAAATTGCAATATTCGAGATAAAAATTTGCTGTACTGTGTGATAATGTCTGCAGAGCTGTGTATCTATTGTAATAATATCCTGTGTAATACTGTCTGCTGAGCTGTGTATCTAATCCTTACCTGTGGGATACTGTCTGCTGAGTTGTGTATCTAATCCTGTACTGTGTGGTACTATCTGCTGAGCTGTGTATCTAATCCTATCATGTGTGATACTGTCTGCTGAGCTGTGTATCTAATCCTGTACTGTGTGATACTCCCTGCTAAAATGTGTATTTAATCCTATTAGATTTGATACTGTCTATGAAGCTATTATATGTATCTGTATAGAGTGTGATACTGTCTGCTGACCTGTGTATCTAATCCTATCTGGTGTGATACTGATACTCTATGAAGCTATTATAGAGTGTTATACAGATACAGAGATAAGGAGCTCTGCTTTGTGTACATACTGTATTGTACACTCCAGCCACTGCTGAGAAAACAAAGGGGGTGGGGGGCACTGGGGGAGGGGGTGATGATGCATTTCAGTCCCTGTATTTCGCTGTCTTGTGGATGATGCCCGATTACAAGTTAAACAAGTTATAAAGCCTATTCATGTTGCATTTGGAAAACATAACACAAAACATTATTATTGTTATGGAATAATAGGGGGGGGGGGTCTGTGGCCGACGCACTGTTTTTTTTTTGGGGGGGGAGATCTGTGCCCGACGCACTGTTATGGGGGGGATCTGTGGCTGACACTTATGGGGGGTCGTCTGTTACAGACACTTATGGGGGTCTATGGCTGACACTGTTATGAGGGTGCAATGAAGAAAGGATCAGCACTCAAATTCAGTTCTTTGCAATTATATTCCTTTTATTTTGCCCATAGATGAGGAGACAAAATGCTACACGTGTTTCGGCTATGTGCTAGCCTTTGTCAAGCATGCAAACATACAGCAGTTCAAACCATTAACCCCTTAAGGACGCATGACGTACCTGTACGTCATGGTTTCCGAGTCCTTAAGGACCCATGACGTACAGGTACGTCATGAGTTGTTCCGATCACTGCTGCTCAGCTGGCAGTGATCGGAACAAGGTACCTGCTGAAATCATTCAGCAGGTACCTTGTTACAATGCCCAGGGGGGTCTTGTGACCCCCCCATATCGGCGATCGCTGCAAACCGCAGGTCAATTCAGACCTGCGGTTTGCAGCTTTTTGTGCGATCTCTGATCCTCGCGGTCTGTGACCGCGGGATCAGAGGGTTAATGCCCCCAATGTGTTTATTTTAACCCCCTGCAGCCCCCAATCATATTGTGGCTGTGGGGGTGCAGGGGGTGGTTGCAGGCGGCGGGAGGCGGTGCGGGAGGCGGGCGGTGCGGGCGGGCGGGATCGCGATTGCGATCCCCCGCCCGCCTCCTCTGTAATGTTTCCCTGGTGTCTAGTGGGTCTATCAGAGTGTCAGCACATTGCTGACACTCTGATAGAAACGGCTGGCATCTGTGCTTGATCAGATGCCAGCCGTTTAACCCTTTCCGTACCGCGGTCCGCACGGACCGCGGTATGGAAGGGTTAACAGGAGGGAGCTCCTCCCTCTTCCCATCGGGGGGCTGCTGTGCCTTTGCAGCCCCCGAACAGGATTGGATCGCAGAGGGAGGGGGCTCCACTCCTTCTGCTTCAATCACCCGCTGCCCTCTTATGGCAGCGGGTGATGGTTGCCGTGGAGACAGGACGCTTTCAGAAGCGTCCTGTGTCCATGGTGCTGAAAGTCTGAATAGACCTGCTAAAGGTCTATTCAGACTTTGTAAAGTATAAAATACAGTACAGTGCACTATATAGTGTACTGTACTGTATTATACAGACACCAGATCCACTGGATCTTCAAGAACAAAGTGGGTCTGGGTCAAAAAAAATGTAAAAAAATGAAAAAAAACACATATCACTGAATAAAAAAATAAAATAAAAAATACACTACACATATTAGGTATCGCCGCGTCCGTAAAAATCTGCTCTATAAAAATATCACATGACTGAACTCGTCAGGTGAACGCCATAAAAACAAAAAAAAATGATGTAAATAAGCCATTTTTGGGCAACTTACATCACTAAAAATGTAATACAAAGCGATCAAAAAGCGTATGCCTCCCAAAATAGTACCAATCAAGCCGCCATCTCATCCCGCAAAAAATGAGCCCCTACCTAAAACAATTGGCCAAAAATAAAAAATCTATGCTTCTCAGACTAAAACATGATTTTTTTGTTTCAAAAATGCTTTTTAGTGTTAAATGTATAAAAACTAAAAAGTAGACATATTGGGTATCTCCACGTCCGTAAGAATCTGCTCTATAAAAATATCACCTGACCTAACCCCTCAAGTAAAAACTGTAAAAAAATTAAATAAAAACTTTGTCAAAAAGCCATTTTTTTGTCACCTTACATCACAAAAGGTGTAATAACAAGCGATCAAAAATTCATATGACCCCCAAATAGTGTCAATCTAACCGCCACCTCATCCCGCAAAAAATGAGCCCCTACATAGGACAATCGCCCAAAAAAAAAAAAAATATGGCTCTCAAACTATGGAGACACTAAAACATGATTTATTTTTGTTTTAAAAATGATATTATTGTGTAAAACTTATATAAATAAATAAAAAGTATACATATTAGGTATTGCCGCGTCCGTCACAACCTGCTCTATAAAAATAACACATTACCTAACCCCTCAGCTGAACACATCAAAACAATAATAATCAATACGGTGTCAAAAGCCATTTTTGTCACCTTACATCACAAAAAGTGTAATAGCAAGCGACCAAAATGTCATATGCACCCCAAGATAGTGCCAATCAAACCGCCATCTCATCCCGCAAAAAATGAGCCCCTACATATGACAGTCGCCCAAAAAAATAAAATAAACTATGGCTTTCAGAATGTGGAGACACTAAAAATAATTTTGTTCAAAAATGCTTTATTATGTAAAACTGAAACAAAAACCCCTAAAAAGTAGTCATATTTGGTATTGTCGCGTCCATTACAACCTGCTCTATAGAAATAGCACACAATCTAACCTGTCACTTCAACAATGTAAATAGCAAAAATAAAAACGGTCCCAGAACAGCAATTTTTTGCAAATTTTCCATTTTAATCCATTTTTCCAGTAACAAAGCAAGGGTTAACAGCCAAACAAAACTCAATATTTATTGCCCTGATTCTCTTGTTTGCACAAACACCCCATATGTGGTCGTAAACTGCTGTATGGCCAAACGGCAGGGCGTAGAAGGAAGGGAACGCCATATGGTTTTTGGAAGGCAGATTTTGCTGGACTGGTTTTTTGACACTATGTCCCATTTGAAGCCCCCTGATGCACCCCTACAGTAGAAAATCCAAAAAGTGACCCCATTTTGGAAACTACGGGATAAGGTGTCAGTTTTGTTGGTACTGTTTTAGGGTAAATATGATTTTTGGTTGCTCTATATTACACTTTTTTGAGACAAGGTAACAAAAATTGAAATTCTGAAATTTCATCTCCATTTGCCAATAACTCTTGTGGAACACCTAAAGGGTTAACAAAGTTTGCAAAACTGGTTTTGAATACCTTGAAGGGTGTAGTTTCTTAGATGGAGTCACTTTTATGGAATTTCTACTCTAGGGGTGCATCGGGGGCTTCAAATGGGACATGGTGTCAAAAAACAGTCCAGCAAAATCCACCTTCCAAAACCATATGGCGCTCCTTTCCTTCTGCGCCCTGCAGTTTGGCCATACAGCAGTTTACGACCACATATTGGGTGTTCGTGCAAACTACAGAATCGGGGAATAAATATTAAGATTTGTTTGGCTGTTAACCCTTGCTTTGTTACTGGAAAAATGGATTGAAATGGAAAATTTTTCAAAAAATCGAAATTCTGAAATTTTATCTCCATTTGCCATTAACTTTTGTGGAAAACCTAAAGGGTTAATTACGTTTGTAAAATCAGTTTTGAATACCTTGAGGGGTGTAGTTTTTAGAATGGGGTAATTTTTGGGTGGTTTCTATTATGTAAGCCTCACAAAGTGACTTCAGACCTGAACTGGTCCCTAAAAAGTGGGTTTTTGAAAATTTCTGAAAAATTTCAAGATTTGCTTCTAAACTTCTAAGCCTTGTAACGTCCCCAAAAAATGAAATAGCATTCCCAAAATGATCGATACATGAAGTAGACATATGGGGAATGTAAATCAATAACTTTTTTTTGTGTTATTACTATGTATTATAGAAGTAGAGAAATTGAGACTTAGAAAATTGCGAATTTTTCAAAATTTTTGGTAAATTTTTTATTTTTTTATAAATAAAAATGAAATTTTTCAACTTTATTTTACCACTGTTATGAAGTACAATATGTGACGAAAAAACAATCTCAGAATGGCCTGGATAAGAAAAAGCGTTTTAAAGTTATCACCACATAAAGTGACACTGGTCAGATTTGCAAAAAATGGCCAGGTCCTTAGGGTAAAATAGGCTGAGTCCTTAAGGGGTTAAATAGTCTATTGACACCTGAGACAAATTAATGCCCTCAGGCTATCTTAATCACACAGTGTTAGGCCTTATTCACACATCCGCAAGTGTTTTGCGGATCCACGGAGCTGCGGATCCGCAAAACACGGACACACCGGCAATGTGCATTCCGCATTTTTGCGGACCGCACATTGCCCGAACTCCATAGAAAATGCCTCTTCTTGTCCGCAATTGCGGACAAGAATAGAACATGCTCTATTTTTTTGCGGAGCCGCGGACCAGAAGATCGGCGGCGCGCTCCGCAAAATCGGATGCGGAGAGCACAGTGTGTGCTCTCCGCATCGTTCCCGGCCCCATTCACAGTCAATGGGTCCGCATGTATTCCGCAAAATTGCGGAATACATGCGGACTACATTGCGGATGTGTGAATAGGGCCTTAGAGTAAAAAAACATCAGATACTATGGCATCAGAAATCACATTGTATAAGACATAATCGTCTAATCATATCAAAAGTATCAAGGACCATAGTTATTCATCTATCCATGTGGAATATACCAGGAGAGAGAAAGTTCAATTTTTCTGTGACTGTAGGAACAAAAAAAGAATAAACGAAACAAAAAGAAATAAAAAAAGATTTTTTTTTAAAAAAGAGGGGGTTTGTAATCATGATTGACCATAGTAATAAACAAATGATGTCATCACAATAATTAATATTAATTCAATATATTTTATAAAAATGCACTCAATTCATATTCTCTATTTAAACCATGAGGCTCGATTGTCTGCACTGTATGTATCCAGTAGTTTTCCCGAATTTTCAATTGACCCAGTCTATCTCCGCCACGTCTGGGTGGTAACACCTCCTCTATGATCTGGAATCGCAGTTGCGATATGTTGTGTGAACACCGATGAAAATGAAAAGGAACAGGTAACAATAAATTTTCAGTACGGATCGTGGACTTATGTTCTGAGAATCTGTCCTTCATTCTCATTGATGTTTCACCAAAATAGAGCAACCCGCACTGCGGTTGCTCTATGTTGGTGAAACATCAATGAGAATGAAGGACAGATTCTCAAAACATAAGTCCACGATCCGTACTGAAAATTTAGTACATCCCTGATACATTTTACTGGGCGCCTTGGCTTCAAACAGTACATCCCAAGCAAGCGCGCCCGGTATGGGGTCAAATTGTATAAGCTCTGTGAAAGGGCCACAGGCTATGCACACAAATTTCGGATCTATGAGGGAAAAGATCAGACCCTGGAGCCGGTCGGTTGCCCGGACTACCTGGGGAGCAGTGGGAAGATAGTCTGGGACTTGGTGTCACCCTTATTCGGCAAGGGGTACCATCTTTATGTGGACAATTTCTACACAAGTGTGGCCCTCTTCAGGCATTTGTTCCTAGAACAGATTGGCTGCTGTGGCACCGTGCGACCTAGTCGCCGGGGCTTCCTCCAACGGCTCGTTACCACTCATCTTGCAAGGGGGGAGAAGGCTGCCTTGTGTAACCAAGAACTGCTCGCGGTGAAATGGAGAGACAAGCGTGATGTTTACATGCTCTCCTCCATTCACGCAGACACGACAATACAAATTGAACGGGCAACCAGTGTTGTTGAAAAGCCCCTCTCAGTCCACCACGACTATAACCTCCACATGGGAGGGGTGGACTTCAATGACCAGATGTTGGCCCCGTATTTGATTTCCCGCCGCACCAGACGCTGGTATAAGAAGGTGTCTGTATATTTATTTCAATTGGCTATGTATAATAGTTATGTTCTCTACAGTAAGGCTGGGAGAACAGGATCCTTCCTCAAATTTCAGGAAGAGATCATCGAGAACCTCCTGTATCCAGGAGGTTCTATGGCCCCAAACCCCATTGTAGTGAGCCGTCTATACGAGCGACATTTCCCCAATGTCATTGCTGGTACCTTAACCCAACCGCCACCCCGAAAAAGATGTCATGTCTGTAGCAGGAGTGGAATAAGGTGTGACACCCGTTATTTCTGTTCTGACAGTCCTGACCACCCCGCCCTATGTCTAGGGGAGTGTTTCCGGAAGTACCACACTCAGGTACACTTAGGGACGTAGGGACAGCACAACACAGGTAGTTTTTACAATCAGGCTCTAGGGTCTCTCAGGATACTAGGTTTTGAGAGACCCTAACACATAGGGGTGCTGGTGTGCTACAGCAGAAATGTGAAACGGTAATAACCTCTCCTTTCACTTGGGATAAAGTGCATAATGTACTTCGCACCATCTCTGTGTGATTTACACTTTACACATTGTCCCATGGGAAAGGAGAGGTTTCTGTTAGGAAAATAAGAGTGAAATGGTAAAAAAAAAAAAGTTAAACAGGTAGCAAGAAAAAGAAATCTTGAGTTCAGGTTTTAAAAGTTTTGATGTTCAGGTTTTTTAAAAAACGTTTTATGTTCAGGTTTTATAAAGTTTGTAACGTTCAAGTTTATGAGCCGGCTGCTTGTTTTTTCTTCTTTTTTTTCCCCCCCCCAACCACCCTTTATTTTCCAGGCAGACCAATGGACCAACCGACAGAAACGCTGCAGCACTGATGTGCATTCTGAGAGAAGCATTGCGCTGCTGTCAGAAAACACGTGAAGTCGATGTATGCGGCGCTGCAAGACGAGATTTCTCCTCTGCAGTACAGGTACGTTTGCCCAGGCATATGAGCTGAGGAGAGGTGTTGGAGTTCATATGCTTTGGCAAACACTTTGTATCAAAAATCTGGCAAAGATGTCTTCCTCCACAACGATCGATTGATCGATGTGAATGGAGAAATCACGTTTGCCAGGACATAAGAGCTGAAGTGGGTATGGATGTTTGGGCGGAGCCCCTATGTCCGAGCAATCGCCAGGCCCCTCTTTTTTTTCTTGAATATTTTTTGTCAGAGATTTTTTCACCCACATCGATCGATTCGAATGAAGAACTCTGTGCCGTTCTTTTTTTTATTTCAGCCCAGAGGCTGAACGGAAAAGAAATCTCATTACACGTATGCTCAATATAAGGAGAATAGCAGAAACTACTAATGCTGGCCATACATGTAATGATTGCGGAGGCCCTCAAATGCAATGGCAGTACAAACACATTACATGTGACCCCATTTTGGAAAGAAGACACCCCAAGGTATTCGCTGAGGGACATATTGAGTCCATAAAAGATTGAACTTTTTGTCACAAGTTAGCGGAAAGGGAGACTTTGTGAGAAAAAAAAATATCAAATTCCGCTAACTTGTGCCAAAAAAAAAAAAATCTTCTATGAACTCGCCATGCCTCTCACAGAATACCTTGGGGTGTCTTCTTTCTAAAATGGGGTCACATTTGGGGTACTTTTACTGCCCTGGCATTTTAGGGGCCCTAAAGCGTTAGAAGAAAAATGTGTAAAAATACCATCCTAAAAGGTACATCCTACATGGTATTTCCGTACTCAGAAGAAGTAGGGCAATGTGTTTAGGGTGTATTTTTAAATATACCCATGCTGGGTGTGAAAAATATCTCTGTAAATTGACAACTTTGTATAAAAAAATGGAAATGGTTGTCATTTACAGAGATATTTTTCACACACAGTATGGGTATATATAAAAATACACCCCAAAACACATTGCCCTACTTCTCCTGAGTACGGCGATACCACGTGTGCCACTTTTTTGCAGCCAAGATGCGAAAAGGGGCCCAAATTCCAATGAGTACCTTTAGGATTTCACAGGGCAATTTTACACATTTGGATTCCAGACTTCTTCTCACGCTTTAGGGGCCCCTAAAATGCCAGGGCAGTAAAAATACCCCACAAGTGACCCCATTTTAGAAAGTAGACACCCCAAGGTATTCCGTGAGGGGTATGGTGAGTTCATGTAAAATTTTATTTCTTGGCACAAGTTAGTGGAATATGAGTCTTTGTAAAAAAAAAAAAAAAAAAAAACATTTCCGCTAACTTGTGACAAAAAATAAAAACTTCCATGAACTCACTATGCCCATCAGCGAATACCTTAGGGTGTCTACTTTCCGGAATGGGGTCACTTGTGTGGTATTTTTACTGTCCTGGCATTTTAGGGGCCCCTAAAGCGTGCAAAGTTGTTTGGAATTGTGGGGATTTACTCCGGTAGACAGCTGTGCGGGTGCAGTATAGAGGCAAATGGAGTCCAAGTAGTGCATCAAACAGTGTTTTATTTCACACTTGTTTAGAAAACAGAACAGTCACTTGGTGTTAGTTCATACCCAAAATAACAGAGCGTTTCACCTGGCTCCTTTAGTGGTGCGAGTCCTGTCCAGGCTGATTGCAGAGCCGCATAAAGTCTTTCACAGGGTACTAGGTGCCCTGTACGCCTCTGTCAGCGTCCAGGCCTCAGCTCCACACACTGCAAAAGCCAGCCAGGCTCACAGTGATTTTCCTTCTTCCCCCAGCTGAGGCTGCAGCCTGGGAATCTAAATCCAGCCCAAAACCTGGTTCTGGAACGTGGGGAGTAGGCACCCGCCCAACTCTTTGCCTACTCCCATTAAGAGCCGGCCCGGATTGGCTTTGCAGCCATACTAAGTGCAAAGGTGTCAACAGCTACTGCTGTTAACACATAAAATCCGGCTCTTACCTCACCGAGGCCAGGAACCTCGGTGACACGTATCTGCCATCCATGACGGCACCCTGCACCTTACCACAGAATCCAAATGCGTAAAATTGCCCTGTGAAATCCTAAAGGTACTCATTGGGTTAGGGCCCCTTTTCGCATCTTGGCTGCAAAAAAGTGGCACACATGTGGTATTGCTGTACTCAGGAGAGGTAGGGCAATGTGTTTTGGGGTGTATTTTTACACATCCCCATGCTGGGTGAGAGAAATATCTCTGTAAATTTACAACTTTGTATAAAAAAAATTGAAAAGTTTGTCAATTTACAGAGATATTTTTCACACACAGTATGGGTATATGTAAAAATGCACCCCAAAACACATTGCCCTACTTCTCCTGAGTACGGCGATACCACATGTGTGCCACTTTTTTGCAGCCAAGATGCGCAAAGGGGCTCTAAATCCAATGAGTACCTTTAGGATTTCACAGGGCATTTTTACGCATTTGGATTCCAGACTTCTTCTTGCCCTTTAGGGGCCCCCTAAAATGCCAGGGCAGTATAAATACCCCACAAGTGACCCCATTTCGGAAAGTAGACACCCTAAGGTATTCGCTGATAGGCATAGTGAGTTCATGGAAGTTTTTATTTTTTGTCACAAGTTAGTGGAAAATGAAATTTTTTGAACAAAAAAATCAATTTCCGCTTACTTGTGAAAAAAAATAAAAACTTCCATGAACTCACTATGCCCCTTAGTGAATAACTTAGGGCAGTGATGGGCAACGTGCGGCTCTCCAGCTGTTGCTAAACTACAACTCCCACCATGCCCTGCAGTAGGCTGATAGCTATAGACAGGCTTTGCATGCTGGGAGTTGTAGTTCTGCAACAGCTGGAGAGCCGCACGTTGCCCATCACTGCCTTAGGGTGTCTACTTTCCGAAATGGGGTCATTTATGGGGTGTTTCTACTGTCTGGGCATTGTAGTACCTCAGGAAACAGGACAGGTGCTCAGAAAGTCAAAGTGCGGAAATTCACTTTTTTGCACCATAGTTTGTAAACGCTATAACTTTTACCCAAACCAATACATATACACTTATTGCATTTTTTTTTTTTATCAAAGACAAGTAGAACAATAAATTTAGAGAAAAATTTATAGAGAAATGTAGTTTTATTTGGCAAATTTTCCAACAAAAAATGAAAAATGTCATTTTTTTGCAAAAATGTTGTCAAAAAAACTAAAATATAAAAAAAAGTTAAAATGGCAGCAGCAATGAAATACCACCAAATGAAAGCTCTATTAGTGAGAAGAAAAGGAGGTAAACTTATTTGGGTGGTAAGTTGCATGACGGATCAATAAACGGTGAAAGTAGTGTAGTGCAGAATTGTAAAAAGTGGCCTGGCCATTAAGGGTGTTTAAGCTAGGCGGGCTGAGGTGGTTAAGGGGGAGCTGTGGCTGACACTGTTATGGGGGATCTGTGGCAGTCACTGTTATGGGGGGTCTGTGGCTTACACTGTTATGGGGGTGGTCTATAGCTGACACTTATGGGGGTCTGTGGCTGACACTGTTAACGGTATCGCTGTTCAGTGTGATTGTAATGGCAGCGGGGCTCGGTGCAATCATGTGTCAGATGGGAAAAAATGACAAATATTTTCTATAACAAATATATCTATACTAATAAAATGCCTATGTGAGTGGCGTCCGTGTGTGTGTGCCGAATACTCAAGTGCGCATGCGCAGCGCACTGACCAATCGGCACACACTCCACAAACACTACAGTGCAGCATCCTATTGTAATGGCAGTGGGGCCTGGTGCAGTCACTGTATTGCAGCGGGGCCCGGTGCAGTCACTGTATTGCAGCGGGGCCCGATGCAGAGAAGTAATACTATGAGTAGCTGTAATAATAATAGCAATCTTCTCTTCTTAACTTACTACATGGTGAGGCAGGAGGCCGGGCGGTCACTGACAGAGTAACTCACTACGTCATGCGCCTGCACCGCCTGCTTCATTCATGAAGTGGGCGGAGCAGGGGCATCAGTTAGTGAGTTACACTACCTTTGCCTGGCCTCCTCCCCGGCATCCTGCCTCATCATGTAGTAAGTTAAGAAGAGAAGATTGTTATTATTATTACAGCTACTCATAGTATTACTTCTCTGAGCGGGGCCCGGTGCAATACAGTGACTGCACCGGGCCCCGCTGCCATTACAATAGTATGCCGCACTGTAGTGTTTGTGGAGGGTGTGCCGATTGGTCAGTGCGCCGCGCATGCGCACTTGAGTATTTGGCACACACGCACGGACGCCACTCACATAGGCATTTTATTAGTATAGATATATTTGTTATAGTGAATATTTGTCATTTTTTCCCATCTGACACATGATTCATGAGTCATTGGCCCACGAGCAACTTAAGCAGGGAGAAATCATGACTTTAGATGGAAAAAAATGAAAAAAATTCTTAAAACTAATATATAGCACAATATAAAATAGATTCACTTTTTATAATATTCACAAATATTCATGAATATAACAAATATTCTACTAAAAATTTACTAAATATTGCGAATATGAATATGGCCCCTGCCACTCCTCATTAGTCTTCATCCAAAAAGCAAACTTCCTAAGTGCATAAAATCAAATTATGCCAGAATTGTAACTAGTGTTAAGGCCAGTTTATTGGCCTGTATTTGTGGGAGGGGTGATGATGACTATATCTGGCCGGGCGTCCCCTCCCACAGTGAACGTCGTCTACAGAGTATGGTGTGGGAGCTCTACATACCGTCCTTAGAGAGCAACAAGGGTGCAGCGCTACACGGCAGTTCCAGGCCCCGACTTTCTACGGTCCAGATAAGTAGCTGCCTCATCCAGCAGCATCGTTGCTTTAAAGGGTTTCTGTCACCAGGATTACACATTATAAGCTGTCTGACATTAGCTATGTGCTAATGTCAGATCAGCTTGATAATGTGCTTTATATGTATTTCTGATGTATATTTAGGTTAAAAAACGTCTTTTTATAATATGTAAATTAGCTTCTAGGAGCAGGGCGTTGCCCTGCTCCTAGAGCTCGTGCTGCAACTGCTGCCACGCCCTTCTTTCTTTGATTGACAGTGCCGGGCAGCGTCTTCCTGCCTCCGGCACTGTCTCCCTGCTAAATCCCGCGCCTGCGCCGCCGCTCTGTATTCGGCGCAGGCGCGGTGAGCTGAGGACACACGGCAGGATTTAGCAGGGAGACAGTGCCGGAGGCAGGAGAGGATCGCTGCCCGGCACTGTCAATCAAAGAAAGAAGGGGCGTGGCAGCATGTTGGCGCACGGAGCTTCTAGGAGCAGGGGCAACGCCCCCCCTGCTCCTAGAGGCTAATTTACATATTATAAAACGACGTTTTTTAGCCTAAATATACATCAGAAGTCCGGCCGGCGGTGTGTCGGCTTCCCGGGTAAGGGGGAGCAGCACCGCACCGGAGCGGTCTGCCAAGGAGACACGCTCTTCTCCCCACGCGGCATGGCACGTAGGGCACAGGGCACAGCGTGTGCTCGCTCGATAAAGTATTGCACAGGCCGCTGAGCTGTTAGACAAGCAGAGGGGAGGGGCGGACAAATTAGGCTTCAGCATGTTGTTTCTATCCAGGGGGCACACAGGTGAATTCACTTAGCAATCGGGAGTGGTAAGGTTCAGGAAGGGTGTGTGTTTTAACCACCTCAGCCCCCCTAGCTTAAACCCCCTTAATGATCAGACCGCTTTTTACAATTCTGCACTACACTACTTTCACCGTTTATTGCTCCGTCATACAACTTACCACCCAAATGAATTTTACCTCCTTTTCTTCTCACTAATAGCGCTTTTATTTGGTGGTATTTCATTGCTGCTGACATTTTTACTTTTTTTGCTATTAATCAAAATTTAATGACATTTTTGCAAAAAAATGAAATTTTTCACTTTCTGTTGTAATTTTTTTTTAAAAACTACATTTCTATATAAATTTTTCTCTAAATTTATTGTTCTACATGTCTTTGATAAAAAAAATCCAATAAGTGTATATTTATTGGTTTGGCTAAAAGTTATAGCATTTTTAAACTATGGTGCAAAAAGTGAATTTCTGCATTTTGAAGCAGCTCTGACTTTCTGAGCACCTGTCATCTTTCTTCAGGTGCTAGAATGCCAGGATAGTATAAATACCCCCCAAATGACACCATTTTAGAAAGAAGACACCCCAAAGTATTCGCGGAGGTGCATGGTGAGTTCATGTATCATTTCATTTTTTTTTCACAAGTTAGCGGAAAATGACACTTTCTGAGGAAAAAAAACTATAATAAAGTTTCCATTTCTGCTAACTTCTGGCAGAAAAAAAAAAAATTTCCCCGGACTTACTATGCCCCTCAGTGAATACCTTGGGGTGTCTACTTTTCGAAATGGGGTCATTTGTGGAGTGTGTTTACTGTTCTGGCATTTTGGGCAGGGCTAAATTGTGAGCATCCCTGTAAAACCTAAAGGTACTCGTTGGAATTTGGGCCCCTTTGCGCACCCAGGCTGCAAAAAAGTGTCACTCGTGGTATCGCCGTACTCAGGAGAAGTAGGGCAATGTGCTTTGGGGTGTATTTTTACATATACCCATGTTGGGTTAGAGAAATATCTCTGTAAACTGACAACTTTGTATAAATAAATTTAAAAAGTTGTCATTTACAGAGATATTTCTCACACCCAGCATGGGTATATGTAAAAATACATGCCAAAACACATTGCCCTACTTCTCCTGAGTACGGCGATACCACATGTGTGACACTTTTTTGCAGCCTGGGTGCGCAAAGGGGGCAAATTCCAATGAGTACCTTTTAGGATTTCACAGGGCATTTTTACGCATTTGGATTCCAGACTTCTTCTCACGCTTTAGAGACCCCTAAAATGCCAGGGCAGTATAAATACCCCACAAGTGACCCCATTTTAGAAAGAAGACACCCCAAGGTTTTCCGTGAGGGGTATGGTGAGTTCATGTAAAAAAAAAATTTTTGTCACAAGTTAGTGGAATATGAGACTTTGTAAAAAAAATAATAAAAAAAAATATCAATTTCCGCTAACTTGTGCCAAAATTTTTTTTTTCTGTGAACTCGACATGCCCCTCACAGAATACCTTGGGGTGTCTTCTTTTCAAAATGGGGTCACTTGTGGGGTATTTATACTGCCCTGGCATTTTAGCGGCCCTAAAGCGTGAGAATCCAAATGCGTAAAAATGCCCTGTGAAATCCTAAAGGTACTCATTGGAATTTGGGGCCCTTTGCGCACCCAGGCTGCAAAAAAGTGTCACACATGTGGTATCACCGTACTCAGGAGAAGTAGGGCAATGGGTTTTGGTGTGTAATTTTTCAAATACACCAATGCTGGGTGTGAGAAATATCTCTGTAAATGACAACTTTTTAAATTTTTTTATACAAGATATTTCTCTCACCCAACATGGGTATATGTAAAAATACACCCCAAAACACATTGCCCTACTTCTCCTGAGTACGGAGATACCACATGTGTGACACTTTTTTGCAGCCAAGATGCGCAAAGGGGCCCAAATTCCAATGAGTACCTTTTAGGAGGGCATTTTTATGCATTTTTCTTTTCACGCTTTAGGGCCCCTAAAATGCCAGGGCAGTATAAATACCACACAGGTGACCCCATTTTGGAAAGAAGACACCCCAAGGTATTCTGTGAGGGGCATGGCGAGTTCATAGAAGATTTTTTTTTTGGCACAAGTTAGCGGAAATTATTTTTTTTGTTTTTTCTCACAAAGTCACCCTTTCCGCTAACTTGTGACAAAAAGTTCAATTTTCATGGACTTACTATGCCCCTCAGCAAATACCTTGGGGTGCCATCTTTCCAAAATGGGGTCATTTGTGGGGTGTTTGTACTGTTCTGGCATTTTGCGTGGAGCTAAATTGTGAGCAACCCTGTAAAACCTAAAGGCACTCGTTGGAATTTGGGCCTCTTTGCGCACCCAGGGTGCAAAAAAGTGTCACTTATGTGGTATCGCCGTGCTCAGGAGAAGTAAGGCAATGTGGTTTGGGGTGTATTTTTACATATACCCATATTGGATGAGAGAAATATCTCTGTAAATTGATAACTTTGTATAAAATTTTTTAAAAAGTTGTCGTTTACAGCGATATTTCTCACACAAAGTATGGGTATATATAAAAATACACCCCAAAACTCATTGCCCTACTTCTCCTGAGTACGTCGATACCACATGAGTGACACTTTTTTGCAGCCAAAATGCGCAAAGGGGCCCAAATTCCCATGAGTACCTTTAGGATTTCACAGGGCATTTTTACGCATTTGGATTCTCACGCTTTAGGACCCCTAAAATGCCAGGGCAGTATAAATACCCCACATGTGACCCCATTTTGGAAAGAAGACACCCCAAGGTATTCTTAGAGGGGCACGGCGAGTTCACAGAAAAAAAAAATTTGGCACAAGTTAGCGGAAATTGAAATATATATGCATTTTTTTTACAAAGTCTTATATTCCACTAACTTGTGACAAAAACTTAAATTTTACATGAACTCACCATACCCCTCACAGAATACCTTGGGGTGTCTTCTTTCTAAAATGGGGTCACATGTGAGGTGTTTGTACTGCCCTGGCATTTGAGGGTTTCCGCAATCATTACATGTATGGCCAGCATTAGGAGTTTCTGCGATTCTTCTTATATTGAGCATACGGGTAATGAGATTTTTTTGAAAAAAATGAATGGCACAGATTTCTTCATTCGCATCGATCAATGGGGATGAAAAAATCTCTGCCAAAATCAGTGACTGCGCTGCGGTGGGCTGGGCGCTAACTACCTAACAAGTAGCTAACTAACTGGCGGTGATAAGGGACCCTTATGCCCCATTCACACGTCCGCAATTCTGTTTGCGGAACGGAATTGACCCATTCCTTTCTATGGGGACAGACTTTGTCCCGCTCGGATCCGGAATTGCGGATCCGCACTTCCGGGTCTGCACTTCCGTTCCGCAAAAATATAGAACATGTCCTATTCTTGTCCGCAATTGCGGACAAGAAAAGGCATTTTCTATATAGTTCTGGCAATGTGCGGATCTGCAAAATGCGGAAAGCACATTGCCGGTGTCCATGTTTTGCGGATCCGCCGATCTGTGGATCCGTGGATCCACGTATCCGCAAAACACATATGGACGTCTGAATGGAGCCTTACAGGGGGGTGATCAATGACAGGGGGATGATCAGGGAATCTAGATGGGGTGATCAGGGGTTAACAAGGGGTTAATAAGTGACGGGGGGTAGTGTGGTGTTTGGTGCAACTTTACAGAGTTACCTGGTCCTCTGGTGGTCGATCCCAGCAAATGGGACCACCAGAGGACCAGGTAGCAGGCATATCAGATGCTGTTAACAAAACAGCGTCTGATATACATCTTTGATGCGATTTATTTAACTTCTACAGCCTGCCAGCGATTGATCATCGCTAGCAGGCTGCAGTATAACTGCCGAGCCGCGCGCCACTGTGAATGCGTGCGCGCGCGTTCACAGCAAATCTCGCGTATCGCGAGATGACGCACGGATGCGTCCAGCCAGAGCAACAGGACCACCAGCCGGACGCATCCGTGCGTTAGGCGGTCCTGAGGAGGTTAAAAAAAAAAGTCTGTTTATAAAATAAATGAAGGAACATTGAGTCTAGTGTTCTAGACAGGGTATGTCAGGCTTCTTAATATGGCATTAGTGTAAGATTACACTATGTGGAAAGCACGTTACAGGAGACGCTTACAGGGGTCACTTGACCATGTTTTCAGCTCTGCTCTGCAGCTGGCTGTCATGTGTTTTCCAAAATATAGTTCCTCACGCAGAGCTACTAGTGAGGTGGGGTGCATAGGATGCACGGTGTCTGTTTTAGTCAGTATCTTTTCCTGCACTATTCAGGCATGCACTCACCTCTGCCCCTCGCTCTGATCTGCTGGCTGGGTTCTACAGACACGCATAGTTGTGGCTCTGGCGCCCTCTATTTGGCCACAGCTGGAAGCGCGGGGCAGAGTGTGAGTTCAGGCTCCAGTGTTAGTTAAAAAAAAATATATATATTTATATATATATATATACGTGTTTAGTTTATATGTGTGTATATATATATATATATATATATATATATATATATAAATCCAAAAATTGAAGCAGCACTCCAAGATGCAAAACAAGTGGATCGACCTTTATTCCTCTGCAACGTTTCAACTGCTCAATGCAGTCTTTCTCAAGCTTGAGAAAGACTGCATTGAACAGTTGAAACGTTGCAGGGGAATAAAGGTTGATCCACTTGTTTTGCATCTTGGAGTGCTGCTTCAATTTTTGGATTTATATACCTGGTAGACAGCTGAGCCAGCTGATTTGGAAGGATTGCACCCGTTTTTATTTTTTGAGTGCTGCTGTGTTTTTCTTTGTTATATATATATATATATATATATATATATATATATATATATCTATATCTATATATATATATGTATAGGGGGCACTGTTAGGATGTTGGTCCGCACCGCGGATTCGGCGCCAGATTCCGAATAGGGTTACGCTTGACGCACATTTTACGCATACGTATTCGACTCATTATTTCATCAGTTCGCCATGATACCACGTTCTTGGCATTGGTAAAGATTAAAGGTTTTCTTGCGTTTATCTCTCTAAGATCAAGTGTTTATATATGCCTTGATGTTCAGGCGATTGCTGATTTTCCATATGTGACCACTTTCTCAGGCATTGGTATGGTATTTTTTTTATTCCAGAGATATACAGTAATTCTCCTAGTTTCCTGAGGCCATGTCAAACTCAGGTTTTGCTGCCCTTTTTTGGCCCCCACTGGCTAGCTGGTGGGTGGACGAGTGAGGTTGGTTGATCCCGGGTTCCACAGATTTCAGTGTTGTTTGAACTTTATCCTATAATGGCGGCTGTGCATGCAGGGGGTCGGCATGGGCTGGTTACATGGTGTATGTTTATGTCAATGTCGCGGTCATGGATATTTAATTAACGGCTTGGTCCAACTGATATCTTTTGTTAGGTGTCAGGTGCTTCGCTCGTTACTACACCAAATTCATTACACACATTCATGTACCCGAATGCAAAATATAGCAGCCGATGCCCTGTCTCGAGCTAATTCTCTTTCACAAGTTTCCCGAAGCGGACGTCTACGGTGCCACAATGCCTCGGTACGCTTCACTACTTCCGATCCCATTATCCTGGCTGCAGCTCGCTCGTTGGTAGCGAAATCGCAATTGGAGTTTGTAATAAAGCTCTTTGATCATATTTGTTGTCCTTTTTGGCCCCCTTCAGGCGTCCCTTCAGCGTCGCGGTTCCGGCATAATTCTAACCGCTTTTAGGTATCCAGTAGGTAGGGGTCATTCCTTCATGTTTAGCCCCGACCACAAGTGTTAAGGCCGATTTATTGGCCTGTATTTGTGGGAGGGGTGATGATGACTATATCTGGCCGGGCGTCCCCTTCCACAGTGAACGTTGTCTTCAGCGTACCCACCCTACCCACCCTTACTTTCACTATCTCACACCAGGGGATGCCCCCCTTCAGGCGTCCCTTCAGCGTCGCAGTTCCGGCATACTTCTAACCACTTTTAGGTATCCAGTAGGTAGGGGTCATTCCTTCATGTTTAAGCCCCGACCACAAATGAAATATACACTGCAAACAATGTTTCAGCTTTCCACAACTACTGCAGAAAATCCCTGCACCCAGCAAGGAGCTTCTTATCTCCCTTCATCTGACCTTCTGCTCAGATCTCTTCCATAACATAAAACCTTTCTCTCTAGAGGGAATTGTAAGAATGATAGAGACAGAAAAACCTGTGAATGTAAAATGAGCCACTGTATCACACAACATAAGATTAGATACATAGCTCTGCAGACAGTATCACACAGGATTCGGATTAGATACACAATTCATCAGACAGTATCACAGAGGATAGGATTAGATGCACCACTCAGCAGACAGTATCACACCGGATAGGATTAGATACACAACTCAGCAGACAGTATCACACAGGATAGGATTAGATACACAGCACAGCAGACAGTATCACAACAGATAGGATCAGATACATACACAGCTCAGTAGACAGTATTACACATGATAGGATTAGGTACACAGCTCAGCAGACAGTAACACATAGGATAGGATTAGATACAAAGCTCGGCAGACAGTATCACACAGAATTTGGATTGGATACACAGCTCATCAGACAGTATCACAGAGGATACGATTAGATACACAACTCAGCAGACAGTATCACACAACATAAGATTAGATACACAGCTCAGCACACAGTATCACACAGGATAGGATTAGATACATAGCTAAGAAGACAGTATCACACAGGATAGGATTAGATACACAGCTAAGCAGACAGTATCACACAGGATAGGATTAGATACATAGCTCAGCAGACAGTGGGGCGGGGTGCTGTAGAGGTCACTGTTATGGGGGATACTGTTGATATCTTTTTACGACACACAGGTCATATCACACACGACAGGTTTAGATACACAGCTCAGCAGACAGTATCACACAGGAGAGGATTAGATCCACAACTAAGCAGACAGTATCACACAGGAGAGGATTACATACACTGCTCAGCATACAATATCACACAGGATAGGATTAGATACACAGCTCAGCAGACAGTATCACACAGGAGATGATTAGATACATAGCTCAGCAGACAATGGGGCAGAGTGCTGTAGAGGTCACTGTTATGGGGGATAACGTTGATATCTTTTTATGACACACGGGTCTTATCACACACGACATGCTTAGATACACAGCTCTGCAGACAGTATGACAGAATAGGATTAGATACAGAGCTCAGCAGACAGTATCACACAGGACAGGATTAGATACACAGCTCAGCAGACAATATCACACAGGATAGGATTAGATACAAAGCTTAGTAGACAGTGTAACACATGATAATTTTAGATACACAGCTCTGCACACCATATCACACAGGAGAGGATTAGATACACATATTAGCAGACAGTATCACACATAATAGGATTAGATACACGGCTCATCAGACAGTATCACACAAGGTAGGAATAAAACCACAGGTCAACAGACAGTATCACACAGAACAGGATTATATACACAGCTCAGCAGACAGTATCACATGTGATAGGATTAGATACACAGCTTAGCAGACAATATCACATGTGATAGGATTAGATACACAGCTTAGCAGACAATATCACAAAGGATAGGATATTAGATACACCGTTCAACAGACAGTATCAGTCAGGATAGAATTAGATACACTGCTCAGCAGACGGTATCACACAGGATAGGATTAGATACATGGCTCAGCAGACGGTATCACACAGGATAGGATTAGATACATGGCTCAGCAGACAGTATCACACAGGATAGGATTAGATACACAGCTTGGCAGATAGTATCACACAGAATAGGATTAGATACACATTTTAGTAAAACGTATCACACATTATAGGTTTAGATATGCAGCTTAACATAAAACCTTCCTACACACACACACACGTCACGATTAGATACTTATCTTAGAAAAACATATCACACATCATAAGATTAGATACACAGCTAATCGGGCAGTATCACACATGATATTTGGATTCTGGATTTAGTGTTCCTTTATTCTCATGTGTTTGATATAATATTCTCAATAGATCTTACCAAATCCAGCTAGGTCTGTCGCTAAATATCTCATATTTGAGGCTAGCTTCTTTGCATCTTAAAGGGAGTCTTTCTCCTAAACTGCCAATTATAGAACACTAACACCATGATCTGCATTATAGTCCCATATTGGAATGCTACTTACCATATAGCTGTCTAAGGCCTTTTTTTTGCTAAAAAATACTTTAATTCAATATGTTAATTAGGTTCTGAGTGTGTCCAGGGGCAGCTTTCCAGCGGCCGGTGCCAAGGCCTCTCGTCACTTTTCATATGAAACCCCTCGCCTCTCACCCCTCTTGCCCGCTTTAGGTTCTTCAGAAATCCAGCGTCAATGCCGTTCACAAGATTCAGTGCACCTGCGAAATTCATTCCCCATTATGGGAGAGGCACAGGAGCGTTTAATGCGCATGTGCCAGCCTGTACATCTATACGGCCTTGTGCCTCCGCACATAATGGGGATGGGAAAATAAGCCACGGACAGCTATATAGTAAGTATCATTCCAATATGGGGACTATAATGCAGATCATGGTGTTAGTGTTATATAATGGGCAGTTTAGGTGAAAATATCTCTTTAAGCAATAAGCTAAATGTGAAGCACTAGTCACCACCCAGTGGTTATGATGTGTATTGTGGTTTTCCCAGCTTTAGTTACAATCTCGCGATATGGTGTTGTTCTGCTATCAGGACAAAATTGACACCACTTCCAGTTAGGATATAGCAATAGCAATAGTAGCAGTGTAAGTCGCATGTAGTTCAGTGTAATGCAAGGCAAGTGAGGTTTTATTCTTATTTAAGGTAATAAATAGGCGGAGTTATCAATAGACTGTTTACGCCTATTTATGAATATTAATTATTGTTATTTGCATAAATATTGATGAATAATATTGCCCCTTAACAAGCATCCACAAAATATCAGTGACATCCAGTTTTCTTTACCATAAACAGTGTCCGCTGCGGACAGTTAAATTATCCGCGCCACATCTCCTGTGTAAAGTGTGCGCATCGCGAAAATATCTGTAATAACCAGTGAACTTTTTCCATAGACGGTGTCCACTGTGGACAATGACATTAGCTGAGCAACATCTGCAGTGTAGCGTGTGGGCTGAAAAAAATTATCTGTGACATACATTATACTTTTTCAATAGACGGTGTCCGTTGCGGACAGTGACATTAACTGCGCCACATCTGTAGTGTAACATGTGCACTTAAAATAATTTAACAGTGACATACAGTGTACTTTTTCAATAGACTGTGTCCACTTCTGACAGTAACATTAACTGCGCAACATCTGCAGTTTAACTTGTGCATTTAAAAAATTTATCTGTGACATAGAGTGTACTTTTTCAATAGACAGTGCCCACTTCTGACAGTGACATTACCATGGGAATATCTCCAGTGTAACGTGTGCGTTTAAAAAATTTATCAGTGACATACAGTGTACTTCTTCTGTAGACTGTCCGCTGCGGACAGTTAAAATATCCGCGCCACATCTCCTGTGTAAAGTGTGCGCATCCCAAAAATATTGGTGACATCCAGTGTACCTTTTTCCACAGACGGCGTCCAATGCGGACAGTTAGATTACACGCGCCACATCTCCTGTGTAAAGTGTGCACATCCAAAAAATATCAGTGACATCAAGTGTACTTTTTCAATAGACGGTTTATGCTTCTTACATTGGCATTAACAGGGTACATCTCCAGTGTAACGTGTGCGCATAAGATTTTTATCTGTGACATACAGTGTACTTTTTCCACAGACGCTGCCAACAGTGACATTACCTATGGTACCTCTCCAATATATTGTTTCCTCATCCCAAATATCTGTGACATTCCCTGTAATATATCTGCGGATATCTCCAGTTTAATGTGTACATTTAAAAAATGTATCTGTGACATACAGTGTACTTTTTAAATAGACGGTGTTACGTGCTGTTGGCCAATCCTCTGTTGAAGGCGCAGGCCTGGATGCCTCCTGCCCTGGACCTTTGCAAGCACCATCAGCGACCATATCCACTTCCCTGTCCCAGCACAGCGTCCAAATGTCCTTTCCCCAGGCATTTGAACACAAGCGCAAATACCCAGCCACCCACCCACAGGCCATAGCACTAAATGCGCAGCTTTCCAAATTACTGGCCCTGGAAATGTTGCCTTTTAGGCTTGTGGACACAGAGGTCTTCCGCAGCCTTATGTTGGCGGACGTCCCGCGTTAAGCATTGCCCTGCCGCCACTATTTTTCACGGTGTGTCGTGCCCCCCTTACACTAACATCTGTCCCGTAACACCACACGCACCCTGACCAACACAGGGTTGACATTTATCATCACTACCTCCCCGAGTCGGGAATGGGTAATTGACGTGCTTGCTGCCTTCCTTGGTTGTGGCAATCGTTTCTCAGGCTCCCTCTACGGAATCAAACCCTGATTCCCTGTTACCTATAGTCACCATGGTAGGCGCAGAAAGTACCATCCAAAGATGATAGGGCAGACATCCAAATGGATCGTCGACGTTACGGGGATGTGCGATCAGCCAGAAGTTATCTACAAAGCGGCAGTAGGCCCTCACACACAATATATTTGATGGTCCGCTCACCTGCAGGCTCTCGCATATAAAATTTTAGAAGGTCATCTCACCTGCAGGCCCTCACCTACAACATTTTAGAGGGTAAGCTCAACAGCAGGCCCTCAACCATAATATTTTATAGGGTCAGCTCAGCAGCAGGCCCTTAACTATAATTTTTTCGATGGTTAGCTCAGCAGCAGGCCCTCGCCTTAATGTTTTAGATGGTCAGATCAGCAGGCCCTTGCTCCAAATGGTTTTAAGGGTCACCAGCAGGCCATCAATCATATTTTTTAAAGGGTGTGTATGCCCTCCTTTATGTGTAACAAAGGGTGTATTGGACTAATGATATTTTAAAACAGATTGCTTTAACACTTTTCATGTCCTGAATATTTCAATGATATAATTTTAGACATATTCTAGAAATAAAATAGAACATCCTGTTATCTTGTGGCAGAATTACAGGAAGAAAAGATATTCACAGACATCAAAATTTAGATATGTCTGCAAAGGAATATTTACTTGTTGCAGTCACTCATGCCCTGTATTTTTAGAACTTACATTATAATTATATAAATATATATAATAAGTTGTCACCTTGGCTACTTTGACTAATTTGGGCAATAAAATAAATTAGAAATTAAATGCCTGGGGTTGAAATAAGTGAAATTCTTGAAATTCAACCAAGTATTCAACAAAAGAAGACTTTCATGTCTTCTACAACTGTATCCCAGCTCTTTAGTGCAAAAACAGCATCAAAGTTAAATCAAAGTGACATACAGTATATGACTACAGGTAAATGGACAGTAGCTTGTCGTAACTAGCAACCTGTTTACTAACACACTGCACTGTCTGATTTTATTTTTAAATTAAAACATGAATATCCTTGATTGGCCAAGCCTGAACCCTGACTTGAACCCGAACGAACATCTCTGTAGAGACCAGAAAAAGGTTGTCCACTGACAGTCCCCATCCAACTTAAAAGAGCTTATGAGGATTTGCAGAACATCCCCAAATCCAGATGTGCAATCCTTGTGGCATGGAGGCTGTAATGGCTGCCTAAGGTGCTTCAACGAAGGCTTATGTCACTGCAATATATATTTTTTTCATATTTAATAAATATGCCAAGATTTCAAACATTCTGTTTTCATTTTCTCATTATAGTGTATTACGGGAATCAACAACCTCTGACACTCCAGGTGTTCTGAAACTACAACTCCCAGAGTGCTTAATTCACTTCCACGGGAGTTATAAGTACAGCCGACCATGTTTGGTTTGATTCCTAGTGTATTGAGAGCAGAATGATGGAGAAAATTTGAACTTTTTTTTATCTTAGCACAAGGCCCCAACATAAAATGTGAAAGGGTCTGAAGACATATGCACTATATATATATTGAGAGAAAGGTGTAATAGCATTACAGTCCCATTACAGTCCCATAAAAAAAAATGTCAGGTCTTTTTGGGAGTACCTCTTAGGGTAACATCTTCTCACAGGCCTAAAGGTGTTCTCTGTGGTTGTACCTATGTATCGCTATTTTCTATTTTGTTAACCTGTGGATAGAAGAGATTTTTAGCAGTACTTATCCTTCAGTCATTCCACCAATTTTGTGATCTCAGTTATGATTATATACAGTAACTGCCTGACCAGCTGTGGGCTCTTCAGCTGCAAGTAGATTATGTAGCTGAACAGAAAGACACATTGGTTGGGACCACATTGTAAGAGCCTGCCGCCAGTCTGGAGGCCACATGATCACTGCAGAGATCTTGCAATTGATGGTGCAACAGAAAGGTAAGTACTGCTGAAACTCTCTTTCTTTCACTGGTTATTAGAGATGGCCCGAACTATTCGCCGGCGAACAGTTCCCGGCGAACATAGCTTGTTCGCGTCCGCCGCGGCGGGCGAACATATTCGATGTTCGCGTTTCCCCCCTATACTTTATTATTGAGCAAACTTTGACCCTGTACCTCACAGTCAGCAGACACATTCCAGCCAATCAGCATACCCTCCCTCCCAGACCCTCCCACCTCCTATCTAAACACAAGGATAGGATCCATCTTACATTCATTCTGAAGCTGCAGTAATAGTAATTGTAAATCGCAATGCGATTAATATAACCTGTATTATTCGCATTGCGATTACAACTTAGATCTGAGTTCCTATTTCTAATAGTTGTATTGCTAGAATATAACGAAGATAACAAATATAGCGCTATATTCTCAATCTTCGTTATATTCTAGCAATACAACCATTAGGAACTCAGATCTAAGTTGAATTCTCAATGCGATTAATATAACCTGCATTAATCGCATTGCGAATTCAACTTAGAGCTGAGTTCCTAATGGTTGTTGTATTGCTAGAATATACGTTATATTCTAGCAATACAACCATTAGAACTCAGCTCTAAGTTGTAATAACAATGCGAATAATACTTACAATTATTAATCGCTTTGCGAATCCATTTAATGCCTCTATTTGATTGTATATGACGGTTGACTATGACTACCACCAACGTTCTGCTGCCTCCAAAGCAAGATATCTGAACCCCAGGGGCCATTTGGGCGTTTTTGATAGAAACGCATCAAAACACATCTGCGTTTTTATAATTTTTTCATTTTCTAGTTTATTTTTTGTGTATTTTGCCACATTTGGTTGCATATTTACATTTGGTATAGGCAAATATGGTAGTCTAGATCATTACTCTACCCAAATCTATATTCAGCTACATGGCTTAGAAAATATGCTGTCAAACAATGATCCTAGGTTTTGGTATAGACACATGATCTAGACTACCATATTTGCCTATACCAAATGTAAATATGCAACCAAATGTGGCAAAATACACAAAAAAATAAACTAGAAAATGAAAAAATTATAAAAACGCAGATGCGTTTTTGATGCGTGTTTTTTTATCAAAAATGCCCAAATGGCCCCTGGGGTTCAGATATCTTGCTTTGGAGGCAGCAGAACGTTGGTGGTAGTCATAGTCAACCGTCATATACAATCAAATAGAGGCATCAAATGGATTCGCAAAGCGATTAATAATTGTAAGTATTATTAGCATTGCGATTACAACTTAGAGCTGAATTCTAATGGTTTTATTGCTAGAATATAACGTATATTCTAGCAATACAACAACCATTAGGAACTCAGCTCTAAGTTGAATTCGCAATGCGATTAATGCAGGTTATATTAATCGCATTGAGAATTCAACTTAGATCTGAGTTCCTAATGGTTGTAGTATTGCTAGAATATAACGAAGATTGAGAATATAGCGCTAAATTCTCAATCTTCGTTATATTCTAGCAATACAACCATTAGGAACCCATCTCTAAGTTGAATTCGCAAATAAGATGTCCCAAACTATTCACTGGCGAATAGTTCCTGACGAACATAGCTTGTGCGCGTTCGTCGCGGCGGCGAACATATGCAATGTTAGGTCCACCCCCTATCATTGAGTAAACTTTGACCCTCTACATCACAGTCAGCAGACGCATTCCAGCCAATTATCATACCCTCCCTCCCAGACCCTCCCATCTCCTGGACAGCATCCATTTTAGATTCATTCGAATTTGCAGTCTTAGTGAGAGGAGGGACAGTGTAGCTGCTGCTGATTTAATAGGGAAATCGATAGCTAGGCTAGTGTATTCAGTGTCCACTCCAGTCCTGAAAAACTCATCAGATCTCTGCTGTAAGGACAGCGTCCTGACAGTACCCCAAAAAGCCCTTTTTAGGGCTAGTACATTAGTCTCCCTCCCAGACCCTCCCACCTCCTATCAAAAAGCAAGGACGGCATCCATCTTAGATTCATTCTGAAGCTGCAGTGTTAGTAGTTGTAATCGCAATGCGATTAATATAACCTGTATTAATCGCATTGCGAATTCAACTTAGAGCTGGGTTCCTAATGGTTGTATTGCTAGAA
This sequence comes from Bufotes viridis, assembly GCA_033119425.1. Taxonomy (NCBI): domain Eukaryota; kingdom Metazoa; phylum Chordata; class Amphibia; order Anura; family Bufonidae; genus Bufotes; species Bufotes viridis. The sequence goes on from CM065590.1 coordinate 135,983,804, forward strand.
TATAATGAAGATTGAGAATATAGCGCTATATTCCCAATCTTCGTTGTATTCTAGCAATACAACCATTAGGAACAGATCTAAGTTGTAATCCCAATGCGATTAATACAGGTTATATTAATCTCATTGCGAATTCAACTTAGAGCTGGGTTCCTAATGGTTGTATTGCTAGAATTTCTAGCAATACAACCATTAGGAACCCAGCTCTAAGTTGAATTCGCAATGCGATTAATATAACCTGTATTAATCGCATTGCGATTACAACTTCCACACTCAACTAGGTATTTTTCCATGGGAGTTTTGCCATGGATCCCCCTCCGGCATGCCCCAGTCCAGGTGTTAGTCCCCTTGAAACAACTTTTCCATCACTATTGTGGCCAGAAGGAGTCCCTTTGGTTTTTAAAATTCGCCTGTCTATTAAAGTCTATGGCGGTTCGCAATGTTCGCATGTTCGCGAACATTTGCGGAAGTTCGCGTTCGCCGTTCGCGAACGGAAAATTTTATGTTCGCGACATCACTACTGGTTATCAGAAAGAGAGAATTAAGGTAAAGCATTGGAGAACCCCTATAATGGCATGTTAGAAGATGTTTAAAGTTACATATACCTTTAAGTAATTTTTTCGTAGGATCTCAAGCACATAAGGAACCCCTCCTGGCAGTATTCACTCATATACTCTATGAGATAAATATAGACATTCTTTGAGCATTTTACTAAGTCTTTTATATTTTCCACAGTATCATAAAATATTCTTATTTTGTCTAAATTATTATGTGATGTATGTATCTTATAAGTGTTATAGATTGTCTTATCTTTAAAATGCCATCAAAATTTTGGTATTATTTGCCTGGGGAACAGTAATTGGGAAGCAGCTGGCACCAGTTGCAAACATTCTCACAGCATCTATAAAGATATACTTTTTCTTATGTAGGAGCCCAGATTTATTATTTTATAATATGCCAAAAGACATTTTATAAAATATATCTAAGTAATGTCTGGGGAATCTGTGTTCCTGAGCACTGTGCATTTCATGGGACCAAGCGATGCATGTTTCCATTGACCTTTCTTGACTGGAGCACAGAGCAACAGCTCTCAGCTCTTTATGAAGTGATTGGTCTCACTGGTGGTTAAGCACAGACGAGACTGCAGTAAGTGACTCCAACTACTTCCTGACTTTCTCAATTTCTTTGAGAGATACTTAAGATTCTACTTCTGTCAAATTCAGATATAAAGATTATGCGAGAATAAAGGCTCTTCAAATCTCAGCATGAAATTCTGTAAATTACATAACAGTTGCATATTTCATAGTCAGAGACTGCTGTAGAACTTACAAAACCATTGTTACAATGTTTCTTTCTCTTTCTTGGATAAATAGTCATTTGCACATCTAATAAAAGATAACTGAATTGAGATGGAAATATCTAGACAAAAGTTGTACATTCTATGTCGTCTTTTCTTCGGTACTGCATCAAATGTGTAATTGATGTGCTGGTGGCTCATGTCACAGTGCATCACATTTTAACAATGTATGATCTGTGTTTAATGTACAGTATTTAGAACTTCCCTTTTGTTGGCTGTATCTATTGTAGTCTTGTGTATTTCACTGTATTGTTATTATCCATATTGCTTCCTTTGCTGATCCTTTTTTGATCACATTATACTTTGCTCGTTTCCATGGTTACAACCACCCTGCACTCCATCAGTGGTGGCCGTACTTGCACACTGTAGAAAAAGCGCTGGCCTCTCTGGTGGCTGGGACCGTGGGAGCGTACATAGGCTAATGCTTTTTCCTATATTGTCCAAGCACTTCCACCAAGGCTGGATTGCGGGGTGGTTATAACCATGGAAGTGAGCAGTGTTTAATCTGATGGAAAAATGAATCAAGCCAGGAAAGAAAGCAATATTGATAATAACAATACATTAATAAGTGCCTTGTATGAACTTCCTGTACATAATTGATGCTATTTACTGAAGTGAGAAAATCCCTTTGACACATGAAAACTCCAATTTTTCATTTGTGTGCCCATAATTTTCTCACTTTTCCTGAGCTACCCTGTGGGTCTGGGTTTACAATGTGGCAGTGTAGAAATGCCATGCCTACATCTGAACAGTGTGGGTAAATCCTTGGTGCAATGGTAATGTCAATATGTATAGCATGGGACCACTATGGTCTGTGATTGGCTGGAGAAATCATGTGCAAGTGTGGTTCATCACAGCAAAAGCAATGTTAGCACACAACAGGAGGGGAACATTGGGCTTGGTAAAGTAAAAAAATGTATTCCCATCAAAACATTTATAGGATAAGCCATAAATGTCTGATAGATCAGGGTCCCACCACTGGAACCCACTTCTACTTTGAGACTGCTTTTACTTGACTACTTATATAAGTCTGATGTCTGTGCTGAAATCTGACATGCATGTGTCAGGATGCGTGCTCCCACAATCCTGGCCACTGCAATAAGAAAATAAATGTAACACTCTGTACAAGCAATAACAGCAGTGGAACAAGAGGAGACAAAGGTAGCCACAACTATGAAATGAGGCACTTTCGATGAAGCAAAGTAATGGGTACGTGGCTGCATGAAGAGATCACATTAGTGAGGTAGGAATGCCCATTTAATGATATTTTTAAACTTATTTTCTTGCCAATTATTCTTTAGAAATTAGTCATTGTTCTGTTTATCTATGAATCTATTTTTCCTCCGCTCTTATCTCATCTTAATTTTACACAGCCATTAATTGTCACATTAATTAAACATAGGCTCAAGGGATAGTAATTACTCCACGGTTGCAGTTGCTTTGTTAAACTATTATACTAGTTTGCTTCCAAAATTTAAATCTTTTACTGCATAAAAACAAAGATTTCGTAAAAGACAACACCATAAGCATGCATGCCAATCATAAAGAAAGAATTTCCCTACCAGATCTTTTAAAACCTGTTGCTGATCGTGATTTCCCCTGGACGCTCGTTTAATATAATAATCCCAACTATATGTGTGAAGGACAAATTTATGACCTCTAGGGAAAATTAGTACAGCACACAGCAATTTCTGAAATCCATGGATATGGATAGCATGATGCACTATTTCTAGTAATGTGTCACTCCTAGGCTGGTAATAGTAATATTGTGTTATTAACAGAAACCAATAGAAATTCCCTGTGCTAAATCTCGCACCAGTTGTACACTTCTTAAAGGGAATTTGTTAGCTCTTTCTGCAACTGCTGTGCCCTCTCCACTTTGATAGACTAGGAGAAGTCAGGGCCAGGTGTGATGACGTTTTCACTGCCTGGCCCTGTCAATCAAGGCCGAGTGTCGCGGCCTCTGGTAAGTGCCGTGACACGGCTGACGCGCATGCTGTTGCCGTTGTCAACTTGTTATGTTTGGTATGCGCTTGCCCTTCCCCTTTAAGCTGTTTCCTCCTTCTGTTTTGGTGAGCATGGGGTTAACTTCCTCACTTGGTGTTAATCCGGGTGTGGTCTCTTGGAGTGGAGCTATATTGCCTTGGCTTGTAGCCTGGAGTCAGTTGTGCTCTAGCTGTGGTGTGGCCTGGAAGCTATGCTTCATTCTTGGGCTAGTCAATCTGCCCAGTCATTGAGGGCCACCTTGTTGGACATCAAGGTCTTTTAGCGATGTCATCCCTATGTCTCCTCCATGTCTCTACCCATCCCTATGTGTCTATGTTTGGTGTGGGTGAACCTAAAGAGTATGAGCAGCCTTGCCTGCAGCCACCTTGCTTTCATTGTCCGCAATGGGGTCCAGGCAGTTTTGGAGTCGTTGGTCCATCTTTGCTAAGGGCAGGTATGTGTTTGTTGTTTCTGGTGTGCTGTTGTTTCACTGGATGCATACCTGCCGTTCAGTTGCTGCTCTTTCTCCCTCCCCTTGTGTTACTAGGCCTCAGGGAGACGCCGATTATTCTGTGTTGTGGAGGAATGGGTGGTCTCTGGCCCTGTCTCATTACCTTATGATTATTTAGGGATTCCAGGGTTCTGAGGCTCCTGAGTATGGGCCCTCCTGCCATGGGTTGGCTCATACAGCTAGGAGACTAGAGTCGGGTTGAGGGATGCTTTAGGAGGTGACCTGCTCCCTTTTCCCTGATTCCAGGTCTAGTAGCAGTTGACATTGTACAGTGGGGAATTTCCCCCACTCCCTACAGTGACACAGAGAGGACATGTCAGTTTTAGAGTGAGCTGAGCCTCTTGGAGTAACAAGCCCCCTTTGCTCCTAGAGATTAATTTACATATATTGAAGCATAATTTTTCTCAGCAATGCGGGCACCTATTAATATGGGACCTACACAGATGGCTTCAGCTGCCAAGCGCACATGCAACAGGTCAACTGGTTTCATAGGCACAAATCTGCTGACAGGTGCCCTTTAAAATCACAAAACTGCCTGTATATACAACATTATCATTACAATTATCGTGAAACGTCAAAGATTAGCATTTTCCTATGACTCCTGTAATCTGATGGAGATTGCCTTGATCTTCTTATATATCACAGCTCTGGTGCCACTCTGGTGTCATAATCTCTTAGATTATACCTCATGCAACTGTATTTTTCTGGCTGAAAGTTGGCATTTATTCTGGAAAGCAGCCAGATCCCCATCGGATCCCATTATAGTCAATGGGGATCCGTCAGTGTACTGCCAGACCCCTCAGTGATTTGCACTGCTGTCTCTGACTCACATGGCTCAGCTGCCAACTACACCTGGACTATCTTAGGAGGTAGTGGCGTAGTGGCTTCCCTATAGTGAAGACCAGATTCCTGTATAAGGGTGAAAGGGTGAAAACCAGGGGACTGCCTTAGAAAGAGCCCAAACTCAAACAGGTTTTATTGTACAGTGGGTGCACACTCATTGCCCATTGGACTTCTCCTCTCATCTCATACTGAGAGAATTAAGTTGCTAATTTAAATGTACTGTGACACAGTGAGAGGTTTGGTGGTAAAAAACAGGTATTTTCCTCTCAGCCTGTGCTGCTGGGTTGATTGCAGCCAGGTGAGGGCAAATACTGGACCGGATTTTAGGTGCCGGTCCGGGTTTTTTGGGTTAATACCTAGCTGCCTTTAAAAGACAGCTGGGTTTATGCAAAGGTCTCTCTCTGTGTTTGGGAACCGAGCCCTGTGCTGGGCTGAAAAGCTGAGACCTGTGTGTCAGGAGAGCAGGCCATGTAAAGATGGTCAGTGGACTTTTTGTGTTGCTGAGCATTCAGCCAGGTGTGAACTGACACCTAGGATTTGAGGTGATTTAACCTGGAAACTGCTGGTGTTCTGTGGAGCTCTCAGGGCTGGAAGCAAGAGCTTGCAAAGAGGCGTGCAGTCTGCCTGGAAGCCTGAGGTTGGACTTTCCTGCGGCTGGGCTGACAGCCGGGTGTGAACACGTACCTAAACCACACAGGTGATTTGATCCCGTCTTGGACTTTTGTTTTGCCTCAAGTTTTTGCTATGTGTGTGAAGTAACACTAAGTGACTGTTTTGAGTTTTGTTTGTGCAAGTGTGAAATAAAACACTGTTTGCTGCAGTACCTGGACTCCCTTTGCCTCTGTACTGCACCCGCACTGCTGTCTACCAGAGCAACTCCCCACAGTACCTTGTATATAACAAACAAGTTTATTTTTAAAGCTGCAGGAATGTATCATGGTAAATGTCTGTATTTAGAAAAGTCAATTTAGCTTGAATTGAAATTTTGGCAATTGTGAGCTTCCCTGTCATGTTTTGCAGTGCAGCAGATAATAATGAGGCTTATGTGGTCATAATTGAAGATTTTCCTAACTTCTGTAACGGAAAATATAGATTTTATTAAAGACAGGAGGCGAACATTGTGCTTTACTTTCTTTACTACTCCCTTTAGCAGCAAGAGTTAACAAAACAGGTGTAAGAGAAATTTTTTCAGAACAGATAATCAATATGTAAATGAGATAGTCCCAAATAGCCAATCAGGAAGCTGCCAATATTATAAAGGGGACTGAAAACGTGTCATCTTCCTCTTTCTTGAAGGCGACCATATAAGGAAAATATCCATCTAGAGTAGTTCCGTTCAATTTAATTTTGAAAACGTTGAAAGTCTCGAACTGAAGATACTAGTGAAGAATGGAGATCTTGAAAATCTGGTACGTAGAGAAATCCAGTATACTCTAATAAGCTGAAAAATAAAATATAATAATGGAACATAATTAGGGTTGGGTTAATAGGGAGGGACAATGTTCGCCTCCTGTCTTTAATAAAATCTATATTTTCCGTTACAGAAGTTAGGAAAATCTTCAATTTTATTGCGACAGGAGGCTCTCATTGTGCAAGTTTAACGCTAAAATACATAAAAGATATGGACTTAATTTATAGTATAGACATAGAAACATGAGAGTCTGGTTTGAAATAAAAGGTTTTGAAAGTAGATTCTGAAGACCAATCTGCAGCTTTCAGAATATCAGAAAGGGAAACTCCAGATTGGAATAATTTTGTGGAAACTGCGCTTCTTACAGAATGAGCATTAAATATAGACGTGTCGATCCCTGCCATATGCATAGTGAGTTTAATCCATCTAGAAAGGGTCGTAGAGGATACTGGAAGGTGTGGTTTGCGAAAGGAAATGAGGAGTTGAGATGATTGAGCAGTGCGGAAAGATTGAGTTTTGGATTCATAAATTTTAATACAATCAACAACACATAATTTATTTTGCAAAGGAAAAGCTGGATAGAAGACCGTGTTGAGATTAGTCTTAGTTCTTCTCAAAATACGGAAGATTACACCGTTAGGTGTAAAAGATCTGTTAGAAATGTCTAGAGCTCTAACATCAGAAACTCTTTTGATAGAGATAAGACATAAAAGAGCTGTAAGTTTAAAGGACAATAGTTTAAGGGACAGTAGATCATTGTCTTCCCAAGATAAGAAAAGATCTAGAAGAAGATTGACATCCCAAGTAGAATGATATTTGGGTTGAGGAGGTCTTCTAAAACGAATACCCTTCATGAGTCTACAAATCATAGGATGTTTACCTACTGGTATGCCCTGAGAAAAGGCATGTTCAGATGAGATGGCCGATCTGTAAAGATTAATGGTTCTATAAGCTTTACCTGCTTCAAAAGATTCCGTTAAGAAATTTAATATGTAGGTAATAGGTGCATGAATGGGATCCAAATTCCGTTGAGAGCACCAATGAAACCAAATTTTCCAGGCTGATCTATAAGCCTTTCTGGTACCTGGAGCCCATGCGTCAGAGAGGATGTCAAGAGTAGATTGTGAAAGTCCTTGACTAAATCCTGGTTGCCCGAAATTAACCAAGCTACCAGAGATAGATGTTCCGATAAGACTAGAGGATGAGGTTGTCCTGAAGGATCTAGAAGGAGATCCTGAGATAGTGGAAGGATTCTTGGAATGTCTATGGTAAGGTTGAGTAGAGAAGGGAACCATGTTTGAGACGGCCACCAAGGAGTGATTATCACAAGAGATGCTTTCTGTGAAATCGTCTGAAGAAGGACTCTGGGTATTAAGGCAAAAGGGGAAAGGCGTACAGACGATGTTGTGGCCAGACCTGGCGAAGTGCATCTATAGCGATTGCTTCTGGATCTGGTCTCCAACTGAAGAATTTGGGAAGTTGGGTGTTTAAACGTGATGCAAAAGATCTACGTGAAGAGGACCCCATAGATCGTTGATCTGTTGAAAAAGGATAGGATTCAGTTGCCAATCGCTGGAATCCGCAAGATAACGGGAATTCCAGTCGGCAACTGAATTGGATAAACCCGGGATGTATTCGGCCTTCAGGATAATGTCTTTGTCCAGACAAAAATGCCAGAAGTCTCTGGCAATATCGCTCAACATCTTGGAAGTAGTACCCCTAATCGATTGATGTATTGAACTGCCGCAATGTTGTCCATGCGCAGTAGAATACAGCATTGAGATAAATCTTTGCAAAGCTCTTCAGAGCGAAAGAAGCTGCCAAAAGTTCTAAACAATTGATGTGTAAACGAGACTCTGTTTCTGACCATTTCCCTCCTGTGGAAAACGTCCCGCACCGAGCACCCCAGCCTGAAAGACTGGCGTCTGATTCTATGACTACGTCTGGAAGAGAATTGAAAATCATCTTCCCATTCCAAACCATCATGTGTTGAAGCCACCAAGAAAGTTCCTCCCTGGCTTCTGTAGATAGAGGAACTTTGTTGGTATATTGAAGGCCTTCCCTTAGATGTTGTGTCTTGAGACGTTGAAGAGCTCTGTAGTGTAAAGGAGCGGGAAAATGGCTTGAATGGATGATGAAAGTAGGCCTATAATCCGTGCAATGCAGCGTGAGAGACAAGTTGTTTGTTTAGAATGGATCTGATTTCCTTCCGAATGAGGGAGAGTTTCCTGGAAGGGAGACTGAGGAGAGCTGATACTGTATTCAAATTGAAACCCAGAAATTCGATTTCCTTGGAAGGGGTAAGAATAGATTTTTGGAATTGATTAAGAATCCTAAATTGGTCAGCAGTGATAGTGTCCATTGAGTGTGAAGACGAATCAATGTAAGGGATTGCGCCATGATCAGGATATCGTCCAAGTAAATAATTAAACGGACTCCCCTGGATCTTAGGGATGATACCACTGGTTTCATCAGCTTGGTAAAGCACCAAGGGGCTGATGATAGGCCGAATGGGAGGCAAGTGAATTGCCATTTGCGATCTCTCCATATGAATTGTAAATAGGGTTGATGGAGAGGATGGATAGGAACAGTTAGATATGCATCCTTCAAGTCTATCTTTATGAGCCAATCGTGAGGGAGTAATAAATCTCTGAGGAGATGGATTCCCTCCATTTTGAAATGATGGTAAGTGACACAGTCGTTTAGAGTTCTTAAATTTATGACTGGTCTGTGCCCTCCATCTTTCTTTTTACTAGAAAAATGTTGCTGACGAAACCTGGGTACTGCAAAGGAACCTGAATAATGGCTCCTTTGAGAGACAAATCTTTTATCTCTTCCTCGATGAGGTTTTGGTCTTTGTAAGAGAAATGTATCGGTTGAGGAATGTGAGTTTGAAATGGGGAAACATAAAATCTATTAGATAACCTGAGATGGTATTCAGGATCCATGAATCTGATGTTAGTGAGGACCATGTCTGGGAAAAATGTTTCAGTCTTCCCCTAGCGGAATGTGGTCGTAATTTAGGATAGAAAGACTTACCTGAAGAAGATCTTGGTCTGGAAAAACCTCGGTGACCTCTGCCCCTCCATGGGCGACCTCTGGTAGGGAAGAATGGTGTGGGTATGACAGGATTGGATGTGGTAGCTCTGTCTGTGTTTTGAAAGGGGGTCTGTTGATACTGGTTGAAGTATGAAGAGCGGCTGGGAAAGCGACCCCTGCCTCTCCCAGCCCTGCCAAAAACCTTAGGAAGCCCTACCTTTTTAAGGATGTTTTAGCCTTGTCGAGAGAGGTAAAAACTCCGACAAATTTACCAATTTCTTTAATGAGGGTATCACCAAATAGAAGACCCTCCGCAGTAGCATCAGGTTCTGCATTAGCTAAATGAGATAGCTGTGGATCCAATTTCATTAAGACGTTACGTCTTCTTTCTGCACTAATAGCAGAATTAACATTTCGAAAAAACAGATAGCTCTTTGAGCCCATCCTCTAAGTACTGCAGTATCTACAGGTTGGTTAGAAGCAACCGCTTGTTCTGAAAGGTCTAGGATTTTTGTAAGTGGACCTAATAGATCTAAAGTTTATCTTGACAAGATCTGAATGATCTGTCAAGGCCTCTTTCAGATTTTTACCAGTTTTAATTAAATATTTTGTAATAATAGGGTCTAATTCGGGAGTTACTGAAATTTTTTGAGGAAGAGTGGGTCTAGGACACTCAGCTTTAAGTTTGCTTCTAGAGGTTTTATCTAGATTCTTATTAACCCAGACCGATAAAAATTTTGAAATCTGAGGATGAGGAACCCATTCTCCGGATCTGGGATGCTTAATGTGATCCGGGTTAAAAAGGGGATCCCTTGAGAGTCTAAAACTATAGAATCCGAAAGTTGGGAAGAAGGACAAGACTCTTCAGGAATATCCGAAGAGTCTTCATCAGAGTAAAATGGTAATTCAAATTCTGAATCTGAGTCTGACTCACTTGGAGGAGATATAGCAGGTAAATCTTTATAAGAGATATTCTTAGCCCTCTTACTGGCTGTCATGGCCCGGCTATAATCATCGTCCTCCCGGGCGGAGGGTCTCTTGTGAGATTTATCATCACCTTTATCCCTACCGCTTAGCGTTTGCGGATTTTCTTTGTATGATATATTCGTGTCTATGGTCTGGGGTTTATGGGAGGCAGAGTCCCTGCAGAATTTTCTCTTTTGGCGGATTTGCTTGCTTTTTTAAATCCCTTAGCTAATTCCGTAACGGAATCTTCTGCTGATAAAAATTGATCAGAAGGGGTAGAAGGATAATTTTGAGATTTTTGATCTAAAACTATAGAAATGGATTTAGCAATGGAGTCTTGGAGAGACCCCATAGCTGATTGTATAGCAATGGATACTGATTTAGAAACTGATTTGTCCACTAATTGTTGAATGGAATCCGTAGTCACTACTTCATAGTTAACTGGTATGGATTGGGCCGGTTGTTCCTGAGAAGTATTCATTTCCCTGAAGGGTGAAAAATTTGATATGTGAGTGTGATAAATAAAGTGTGTATATGAGGTACACAAACATACACATACAATATAACAGTATATGTATATATGTTTAGCCACCAACACACACATATAACTAAATGAGGAAAAAGGGTGTAATTTACTTACAGTAAATTATAAATTATAAATGTTTGTTTACTCTCAGTTTGAGAATCTATGTGTGAAATGCAGAGCACGCAGCGTGTCTGAGGAGACTTCAGGGAAGCAGCGCTCTGAGGAGAAATTCAGAAGCGCGCCTGAATCACCTCACAGATACACTGATTGACCGAAGTCTCGCGATACCCGAGACTACGGCATTCAGACCGGGATGAGCGCACTGAAGAAGCTGAAGGGAAAAAGGTAATACTAAGGCTTAGAAATCCGTGTAAAATGATACAAAAAGGTATCAGAAGAGACTTGAAAGCAGCCCACTTAAAGAGGAAAGCTCCTATGAAAAACCATATAATTTAAATAGAAAATTAACCATGTTCATTAGACAAAATTTTATAAATATACTTATCTCCAGCTGGGAGCAGCAAGAAAGAGGAAGATGACACGTTTTCAGTCCCCTTTATAATATTGGCAGCTTCCTGATTGGCTATTTGGGACTATCTCATTTACATATTGATTATCTGTTCTGAAAAAATTTCTCTTACACCTGTTTTGTTAACTCTTGCTGCTAAAGGGAGTAGTAAAGAAAGTAAAGCACAATGAGAGCCTCCTGTCGCAATAAAATCAAAGTCATAATCATATATTGGAACATGAAGTAAATCAGATTGTTTATTAAACATGCTTTTCTAGGACTAAATCAATTAGAATTTGTGTATCGCAGTTGAATAGGGAATAGTGTTCTTCCCTGAACACATTAATGTTTGGGCTTGACAAGGATTCATGATGTAACCCAGCTTTCATTTCAAATTGACAAACTCATTTATTCTGCAACTAGATAATTGTATTAGAGGCTTATAGTAGCGTATGTGAGCCACAAACAAGCAAGACATTTTTCATCCACATTTCTGCTTGGCCTTGTACAGTATGAGGCTCCAAAAATAGATGACATCTAGGGAAAAGATGGACACTGTCTTAGAGGTGATTGGGATTTTTATGCTGTTCATGTCACTGCTCACAAATAGTTTGTAAATATATCAATTACAATGTAGCAGCAGTCAAGCTGTTATTTTATTGTATGGGTACATATTAATAAATGAATTACAAATAAATACCACAAAAGAGTAAAGTAACAGTTCACAGCACGTTATAGAGCTGTGATGGCTAATTTCCAGCACTCCAGCTGTGGTAGAACAACGACTCCCAAGATGTACACTTGCTTGGCTGTTCTCCGAACTCCATAGAAATGAATGGAGCATGCTGGGAGTTGTAGTTTTCCCACAGCTGGAGTGCCAGAGGTTAGCCGTCACTGTTTAGAGCATGAGGAGCTGAGCAGATTGATATACAGTTTTATAGGAAAATATTCAGTTTAGAGATGAATAAAGTTTAGAAAAATTAGATTCGGCAACTTTGCCAAAGTTCGTCAGGAGATTTGATTTGGCCCAACCTAATTCATCACAAATAGCTATAAATCAGGTATACCCAGGCCACCCTACCATAGGATACAGCAACGTGGAGCGGCCGTGCTGCGGGCGCTTTGTGGCCATGCTGCGGTCAAGAACTACGCAGCCAATTAGCCCACAGCAACCTTTCATTTAATAATGAAGACCACACTGTATGGTTCTTCTTCATTAATGGCTGTGCAACACCGTTAATGCACCGTGAAACAGGGGCTGTTGCTGGTATTGGGTTTGGCTGGATAGCTGGGGGTGTAGTATGCCAATTATTATTGTTCTGGCCTGCAATCTACTGCAGGTTATTTGAGTAAACACAGAATATTAATCAGCTCTGGCATGCCCACTTCTTCAACCCCAGTGCTCTCCTACCCTACAGATGGGAGCCCTTCTTCTGTTTTTCCTCCTTTTCCACATCATCAAATATTGATGACAATATGTCATCAGGACCGATCCAGCTGCTCATCTCTCTGCATCTTGCTGACTTTTCTAGGAAGTAAAGCCAGCAAAAGATGAGGATGGTCATTATTAAGACCCGGCCCCCCTAAGAGGTGCAGACTGAATAGTATTGGTTGGCACACTGGGCACTGGCTTAATAGAGGCTTTCATCTTATTCAAATTTAATTCTTCTATTAATCGTTTTCAGCAACACTGTCCCTAGCACATGAGTGCTTGCCAAATCTCCCTATGCTCAGCTCACAGGACAATGGCGAAGACCACGCGGGATGAGGGTTTTATAGGGCTATGAGATCACAGGGGATGGCTAACTGTGGATTAGCTGGCTGCACAGCCTTATGGTGATCTATAGTGTTGAGCGAGCATGCTCAGCACATCGCGGTGTTCGGCTGAATACTGCGTGTGCTCGAGCGTGATGCTCAAATCTCGCCCCCCCCACACGTTTGTTGGCTGTACTGCCACTTACTGTGATGCCGTAGCCATGGTGGTTACTGGCATTACAGTGATTGGCTGGCCGGATCACATCATCGGGTGCTATAAAGCACCTGATCACACGTGTTCAGCTCAGTCTTAGTCAGGAAGAGCTGTGCGGTAGAAGGGACAGATAGTGTAGGGAATTGAGTTTTATTTTTTTGTTAGGCAGGGGTTGTGTTAGAGACTCAAAAGTCCTTTTAAAGTCTATTGTTGTATCTGGCAGCAATATATATTTTTAGCGCAACCTGTGCTAAATTGTGTGCAATTGTTTGGCCGCTGCAGACAGCGACATTATCTGCACTACATCTCCTGTGTAACGTGTGTACAGCCTAAAAATATCTGACATTCAGTGTACTTTTCCATACGCCACCTACTCCCACGCTACTCCTTCTGAACAGGCCCTGATGAAGGTCCTCTGGGACCGAAACGTTGGCCTTTTTGTATGAAATATTTATGATGGTGGCTACTCAATAAATGTGATTTTTCAGCATATTTCTACTACATGTGTGCCGTTTTTTTTGCTTATTTGTACTTTTCCATAGACGCTGTGGACAGCGAAATTTATTTGTGCTACATCTCCTGTGTAACGTGTGCGCATCCTAAAAAAATCTGTGACATCTAGTGTACTTTTTCCGTAGATGCTGCAGACAGTGACATTACCTGCGCTACATCTCCTGTATAACGTGTGCGCATACTAAAAATATCTGTGGCATCCAGTGTACTTTTTCCATAGACTGTGTCCGATGTGGACAGTGACATTATCTTCTGTATAATGTTTCTACATCCCAACTATCTGACATTGACTATTATTTTTTCTTCGTCGCTGTTGACAGCAGCGCCATTACCTGTGGTACTTCTCCTGTATAATGTTTCCACATCCCAAATATCTGACATTGACTGTAATTTATTTGTGCATACACTTAAAAAAACTTCACTACTGTACACACAGCAGTTCCAACAGAGGCAGGGCAACACTATCCAAGGCCTGGGACAGTTTCATGACACCTCACCAGCACCCTCACCCTGATGCGCGGCCTAGTGTCACAAGGAGGGAAAACTTTGGAAGATGGTGAACGAGTACATAGCAGACCGTGTCTGCGTCCTAAATGATCCCTTAGTGCCTTACAACTATTGGGTGTCCAAGCTGGACACGTGGCAGGAACAGGTGCTCTATGCCTTGGAGGTGCTGGCCTGCCCTGCCGCCAGCATTTTGTCAGAGCGCGTATTTAGTGCTGCTGGGGGCATAATAGCTGATAAGCGCATCCGCCTGTCAACTGAAAATGCTGACCGGTTGACTCCTATAAAAATTAACAAAACCTGGATTGCCCCTGACCTCTACTCCACCAGATGATATAATACACTGTATTACAATGCACCTCTTTCACCACAAAAAAGGGTATATGGTTCAATCTTCCTTTTCTTGTCCTCCTCCTCCTTCATATAAAATGCATATTAGGCTGCCCTCGCTCCTAATGTTTTCGAGGGTTAGCTCAGCAGCAGGCCCTCGTCCATAATTTTTTCCGTGGTCAGTAGTGTTGAGCGTTAATATTAGAATCGCAAATTTTAATCGTGAATATTGCCACTTTGAGAATTCGCCAATCTGCTACAGAGGGATCTGGATAGATTGGAGGTTTGGGCAGATAAGTGGTAGATGAGGTTTAACACTGACAAATGTAAAGTTATGCACATGGGAAGAAATAATGCAAATTACCCCTACATACTAAATGGTAAAACACTCAGTAACACTGACATGGAAAAAGATCTAGGAAATTTAATGAACATCAAACTAAGCTGCAAAAACCAGTGTCAGGCAGTTGCTGCCAAGGCCAATAAAATAATGGGTTGCATCAAAAGGGGCATATACGGCCGTGATGAGAACATAGTCCTACCACTTTACAAATCGATAGTCAGACCACACATGGAATACTGTGTACAGTTCTGGGCTCCTGTGAACAAGGCAGACATAGGTAGCAGAGCTAGAGAGGGTTCAGAGGAGGGCAACTAAAGTAATAACTGGAATGGAGCAACTACAGTACCCTGAAAGATTATGAAAATTAGGTTATTCACTTTAGAAAAAGGATGACTGAGGGGAGATCTAATTACTATGTATAAATATATCAGGGGACAGTACAGAGATCTATCCCATCATCAATTTATCCCCAGGACTGTGACTGTGACGAGGGGACATCCTCTGCGTATGGAGGAAAGAAGGTTTATACACAAACATAGAAGAGGATTCTTTACGGGAAGAGCAGTGAGACTATGGAACTCTCTGCCTGAGAAGGTGGTGATGGTGAGTAAAATAAAGGAATTCAAGAGGCGCCTGGATGTATTTCTGGAGTATAATAATATTACAGGTTAAAGCTACTAGAGATGGGTCGTTGATCCAGGGAGTTATTCTGACTGCCCGATTGGAGTCGGGAAGGAATTTTTTTATTCCCCTTAAGGCCTCCTTCACACGGCTGTAGGTGTCCTGTGCCCGTGCTGTTGACCGCAAATTGTGGTCCGCAATTCACGGGCACTGACCGTGGGGCATCCGCAGTGGATCGCGGACCCATTCACTTGAATGGGTCCGTGATCCGCCTGTTCTGCAGAAAGATAGGACATGTTCTATCTTTTTGCATAACGAAAGTACGGGACAGAACCCCCATGGAAGCACTCCGTAGTGCTTCCGTAGTGTTCCATTCCGCATCTCCAAATTTGCGGACCTATTAAAGCAAATGGGTCCACATCCGTGATGCAGAATGACAAAGGTACGGTGCCCGTGTATTGCGGATCTGCAAACGCGGTCCGCAATACGGGCATGGGACACCAACGGTCGTGTGAAAGAGGCCTAAGTGGGGAAAATTGGCTTCTACCTCACAGAGTTTTTTTTTTTTTTTGCGTTCCTCTGGATCAACTTGCAGGATAACAGGCGGAACTATTACGAATAATTTTTGGCAGCCTATTTACTTAGTGCATAGGCTTTATGAGTGTGGGAGTCCCACTACCTGAACAATTGTACCACAATGTGAATGAGGCCCTCCTTTATGTGATATACAGGTTGTATCGAAGTGCCTCTTCCTTGTAATTTTTGGCAGCACTTGCACTTTATATACAAGTTAATATACAGAAAAGAATGCTTCTTAACAATTTTTCCTTTAAAATCGATTTTATCTTCGGTTTTGTGCGTATTATTGTCAGTCTGTACAGTTGGCATACTACTTGGACAACATCATTCCCAGCAGCAACCCTGCAGTCCAAGATGCATCCAGACATCCTCCCCATGTTGCTCTCGGACCATTTTAGTGGTGTTTCCATCAATTTAGGACCTTTTTATGTGAACCAGACTACCATCCCGAGGTATTCTACTCAAGCACCCGAGCACTTTGGTGCTCGATCAACACTAGTGATCTAGCATTCCTGGGCTTGTCTCCTCTGCACTAAGTTTCGCTTTGTAACATGTGTATCCACCATTTTAGGAAAACCTGATTCGTCAATACGAAGCAAGAGAAAAATTGGATTAGTTTCAAATCAAAGTTTTTCTAAACTTCATACTGAATTCCACTTTGAATTCTTTACTTCGCTAAACACTCATCTTAATATATTGTTATAGTGGATGAGACCCCTGTTTTGTTTTTTATAAGTTGGGTTGCTCAAACGGGTTATCCCATGATTAGTTTTAAGCAAATATATTTGCTGCATTTGTGGGAGGGGAGGCGGATCACAAGACTAGTTACATGCACCTGCGGGCCTAGGCTGGCTGATTGCTAGGCTATTTACAGGCTCCTGTGAGCCCAGGCTGACGCCGATTCAGCTGATTTCACTACCTCTGGGTCAGCTCCAGGATGGTGTGGAGGCTCCTTACGGCTGGACGATGGCAGAATCTCTCAGGAAGGCACTGGTATTCATGGTAGGATCGAATGGTTTGCACGGGACCCACGCTGTGGTCCGCGACATGTAGCGCAGCTGCATCGTGTGCAGGCTCATTCACGCCTGGGCAGCGACAAAGTGCCAGGCGAGCGCTGGCATTCACTGTAGAATCACACTTGTTGGCATGAGACCCACACTGCGGTATGTGATTCGTAATACTCTGGGACGAAGCAAAGTTGGGCGCTAATGGTCAAGTGACTGTTGTTAGTATTTTGTCCAGCTGATTAGGGGATTTTTGGGGGCTGTTGCATATAGTTATTGGTGTTGGTATGTTGGTATTACATAGTTATCTCTCTGGAAGGGTCGTGTATCAAGGGTCATAAAAAAAAAAAAAAAAAGTTAATGTTTCTGTCACTGTTGTACATGTGGGGCGCACGTCCGCAGTTAGCGCCAGACACGCAAAGTGTTGGTGAATGTGTATCAGTGGCCCATATATGGGGCCACTAGCAGGTTGATAAAGGCGCCTGTATTTGAGTGCTGATGCTCTGGAACACGAGGTGGTGTTGTGGTGACCATCATTTAAAAAAAAAATATAATAATAATAATCCTGCAGCATTATGTGGAGGTTCATTCGCACCTGGGCAATGGCAGAAGGTGCCAGGCGAGTACTGGCATTCACCGTGGGATCGGACTTGGTTACACGGTCTGTGACTTGTAGCGCTCTGGGGCGAAGGGGTTGGGCACTAATGATCATGGCTAGGTTCGTTACCTGCAAAAGCTACGTCTGTGTGTCTGCATTTACATTTTGTCCTATACTTCATTCACTACCAGAGCTGCGTTCATGCTTCTGTTGTATCACGTTAATACTCTACTCACTTTAGATTGCATTCATACGGCTGCTTTATATCATGCTCAAACTCAGAGCTGCGCCCATACCATGTGTTGGGCACTACTCACATCCAGAGCTGCAGTCACCCACCTGTTCTTACACCATGCGTTATACACTGCTTCTGCCTATAGCTACATTTTCCTTTTATTTTATTTTTTTGACATCATGGTTAAGCCAGTATTTTCACTAGGACAGTCTGCACACCGCTCTGACACTGCTCTCCCGATAAACATAATAGCTGCGTTCTTTTCAGGCTTGCTTGTTTTCTCGTTGGTTTGTTACAATCCGAAGGCCTACTTCTACTTTTTCTGTTCATTTAAAAAAAATAATAATAATTTTTGGTGTTTCAGTCCTGGTTTGCGGTTACTTAGACCGGTCCGCTTTACTTTTGGTTCATATTCACTCAGATTGGTCCCTTGCCCCAGTTAACCAAATAGCTTTTCAGCCGTCAGTGGCCCAATTGGAGTACGTTTCCTACTATGTTTTACAAATCCTTTATTTGTCAAGATAAGGGTCCTCTCTTAGCGAATTGTTAGGCCTCTGGCTTCGTTGTCTCCCGTCTGTTCAAATTCACGGATGGTTATGTTTATTTATGCACGTGGTTCGCTTCACTAATGTCTATGCATATCCCATCGGGTCTGGCTCACATTTAATTTCTTATCGTCACTGTATAGTCATTCAGTTCAGTCTCTTGGCTTCGAGGGGTCTCATGGCTTCGGGGGGCCCGATGATCGCTTCGGCCTCATGGCTCCGGGTGGCCCTTTGACCGTCCTTCATGTTGTTCGTTAGGGGTACCATATGGTCGTAGGCTTTCTAGCGTCTTAGGTTCCCTGTCAGAGGGGTTCATGGTTACGCGAGTTCCCAAGTCATACTGGTGCCACTTAAGTGCTTTATAAAAAAAAAAATATATAATAATAATAATAAATTTGCCATTAGTCTCTCATGTATGGCTCTGCCATTAGTCTCCCATGCACGACTTCTCCGTTTATGTTTTACTCACATGACTCCGCCATTAGAGTCTCACGCATGACTTCGCAGATTCAGAGTTACACATATGACTCCGCCATTTAAGTCTCTCGCGCATGGCTTCTCCAAATAAGTGTTACACATATGACTCCGCCGTTATAGTCTCTCTAGCAATGCTTCTCCGATTAAGTGTCCGCCATTAGAGTCCCTCTCGCATGGCTTCGCTGATTTAGTGTTTGACATATGACTTCGCCCTTAGAGTCTCTCACGCATGACACCGCCATTAGTCTCGCACGCATAGCCTCTCTGTTTTATGTTTTACACACATGACTCCGCCGTTATAGTCTCTCATGCAATGCTTCTACAATTAAGTGTTACACATATGACTCCGCCATCAGTCTCTCACGCATGGCTTCTCCGATTAAGTGTCCGCCGTTAGAGTCTCTCACTCATGGCTTCTCCGATTTAGTGTTACACGTATGACTCCGCCATTAGAGTCTCTCACGCATGGCACTGCCATTAGAGTCTCTCACGCATGGATTCTCCAATTAAGTGTCCGCCATTAGTCTCTCACGCATGGCACTGCCATTAGAGTCTCTCACTCATGGCTTCTCCGATTTAGTGTTACACGTATGACTCCGCCATTAGAGTCTCTCACGCATGGCACTGCCATTAGAGTCTCTCACGCATGGCTTCTCCAATTAAGTGTCTGCCATTAGAGTCTCTCACGCATGGCTTCTCCGATTTAGTGTTACACGTATGACTCCGCCTTTAGAGTCTCTCACGCATGGCACTGCCATTAGAGTCTCTCACGCATGGCTTCTCCAATTAAGTGTCCGCCATTAGAGTCTCTCACGCATGGCACTGCCATTAGAGTCTCTCACGCATGGCTTCTCCAGTTAAGTGTCCGCCATTAGAGTCTCTCACGCATGGCACTGCCATTAGAGTCTCTCAAGCATGGCTTCTCCAATTAAGTGTCCGCCATTAGAGTCTCTCACGCATGGCACTGCCATTAGAGTCTCTCAAGCATGGCTTCTCCGGTTTAGTGTTACACGTATGACTCCTCCATTAGAGTCTCTCACGCATGGCACTGCCATTAGAGTCTCTCACGCATGGCTTCTCCAATTAAGTGTCCGCCATTAGAGTCTCTCACGCATGGCTTCTCCGATTTAGTGTTACACATATGACTCCGCTTTTAGAGTCTCTCACGCATGGCACTGCCATTAGTCTCTCACGCATGGCTTCTCCAATTAAGTGTCCACCATTAGAGTCTCTCACGCATGGCACTGCCATTAGAGTCTCTCACGCATGGCTTCTCCGGTTTAGTGTTACACGTATGACTCCGCCATTAGAGTCTCTCACGCATGGCACTGCCATTAGAGTCTCTCACGCATGGCTTCTCCGATTTAGTGTTACACATATGACTCCGCCATCAGTCTCCCGCGCATGGCTTCTCCAATTAAGTGTCCGCCATTAGTCTTTCACGCATGGCACTGCCATTAGAGTCTCTCACGCATGGCACTGCCATTAGAGTCTCTCATGCATGGCTTCTCCGATTTAGTGTTACACATATGACTCCGCTATTAGAGTCTCTCACGCATGGCACTGCCATTAGAGTCTCTCACGCATGGCTTCTCCAATTAGGTATTGCACATATGACTCTGCCATGTGTCTCCCACGCATGGCTTCTCCGATTTAGTGTTACACATATGGCTCCGCCATCAGTCTCTCACGCATGGCTTCTCCAATTAAGTGTCCGCCATTAGAGTCTCTCACGCATGGCACTACCATTGGAGTCTCTCACGCATGGCTTCTCCGTTTAAGTGTCCGCCATTAGAGTCTCTCACGCATGGCCTCAGTTTGTGTTTTACTCACATGACTCCGCCATTAGAGTCTCTCACGCATGGCACCGCCATTAGTCTCTCACGCATGGCTTATCCCATTAAGTGTTTGACATATGACTTCGCCATTAGAGTCTCTCACGCATGGCACCGCCATTAGAGTCTCTCGCGCATGGTTTCTCCAGTTAGTGTTTGACATTTGACCTCGCCATTAGTCTCTCACGCATGGCTTCTCCAATTAGTGTTTTACATATGACTTCGCCATTAGAGTCTCTCACGCATGGCTTCTCCGTTCATGTTTTACACACATGACTCCGCCGTTAGTGTCTCTCATGCATGGCACCGCCATTAGTCTCTCAAGCATGGCTTCTACGATCAAATGTTTTCATATATGACTTCACCATTTGAGGTCGGCCTCGTGGCCCCACTACAAGTAGTTTCCATGTCTTCGCTCGCCACTCGGGCTAAGGGTGTTGGTGTCGGGCCTATGTCCTGGGTATCGGTCAGTCTTCCAGTAGGAGGTACAGTAATAAGGCGCATTCACAATGTCTCACAGCTACAGACTCGACAAGTCCTATCACGACTACAGGCACAGCATTCATAGTTATCACGACCTTTAGCTTATTTCCTGTCACAACTGCAGGTATGGTGTGTACGTTCTCTGTCCTCACTACAGGCGACATTAGCTCGTTAATTGAAATAGCAACGTATCCGTGTTGATGGTTCCCCAGGCCTGGCGTGTTCACATATTCCGCTTAACCTACTAATAGAGTAAGTAGACATACGCCATGTTCTAACTTTTGGGGCCTATATATATATATATATATATATATATATATATATAAGGTGTGGCCTGGGGAATAAGTAGAGGTGTAGTAGTTTGCAACCAGGAACAGTTGGTGCCCGGTCAGGGCCCTCGGCGAATGCTTTGAATTCATTTAGGCCTTCCAACAGATTCACCATTGTTTGTTTCAGTCTGCAGCTCTCAGGATCCAGACCTTCTCGTAATATGTTCATATGTTGTTAGTATACATAGGAGTAAATAGTTTCTGGTTACCGGCCACTCCTTCAATCGCATCAGCATTAGCCACCTCCAAGAATAATGTGCCGGTGCACATGACAGAGGTAAGGTTGATGGTAGTCACTCTGATATGTACGGTATATTCCGCACCTTCATCGGGAATGTCTTTTACGTTTAAAGTGGGTGTAGTAATGGTATGTATATATTTTGCTCTAAACTAAGGTCTGCTCTTTTGCCCCCTTTAGGCTGCCCTACCGCAGCAGTTATGGCATAATTCTACTGCTTGTTGTAGATAGGGTTAGATAGGTTAGGTACACCTTTCGGATAGCCGATCCGACCACAAGTTTTAAGCAAATATATTTGCTGCATTTGTGGGAGGGGAGGCGGATCACAAGACTAGTTACATGCACCTGCGGGCCTAGGCTGGCTGATTGCTAGGCTATTTACAGGCTCCTGTGAGCCCAGGCTGACGCCGATTCAGCTGATTTCGCCCACCCACCCACACCATCTTACAGTCATTTCATATTAGGGTGGCCCCCTTTAGGCTGCCCTACCGCAGCAGTTATGGCATAATTCTACTGCTTGTTGTAGATAGGGTTAGATAGGTTAGGTACACCTTTCGGATAGCCGATCCGACCACAAATGTAAAAATTGAAAATCAGACATCATATAGTACATATCCATCGCTTTGATACAGGCAAAAAATCCAGCTTGCCAACTATTGACATGCCTCCTCCTTATGCATGGTTCATTCCAGCGTCCACAGCTAACATCCCTGAACAAAGTTGATCCAGAGTTAGGGATAAAAGGTTGATGAGTAAGGATAAATTCAGATATAGCCATTGAAATACAGAGATCATGGCTGCAGAAGTCACACTTGCATACCATATGTGTTTCTGGCTAGTGATGATCGAGCACCAAAGTATTCGGGTATTCGGCCCAAACACATTGCTATATTCGTGTGCTCAGCCGGGCACCCAAGTATAATGGAAGTAAATAGGAGACAACCGGGCACCCCCTGCTCTGAAGAAGGGAGGGTGCCTGGTCCATTGGAAAAGGTCAGAAAGTGACAGAAATACCACCAAAATGGACCGGAAATTGCATGGGAACGATGTCTGGATACATCTTGGACTCCCAGGTCGCTGCGGGGAACCATGTTGTCCGAGTATGAGGAAGGACTGTGATTGATATAGTCTGAAACGCGTTGATCTGAGATAATAATCCTATCTGCACTGTATTTTCACTTTTTATTGAAGAATAAAGTATTGGGAAAAACACCTTTTAAACATCTTGGAGCTGGACGTCTTCATTTTTTTTATGTTGTCCGAGTAGTATGCCACTTTTACAGACTGACAAAAATACGCACAACCCCCCCCCCCCCCCCCCAAAAAAAAAAAGAAAAACATTAGGGGTGAGGGCCTGCTGCTGAGCTGATCATCTAAAATATTAGGGGCAAGGTCCTGCTGGGGAGCTGATGCTCTAAAACATTATATGCGAGTGCCTGCTGGTGAGTTGATGCTCTAAAACATTATATGTTAGTGCCTGCAGGTGAGCTGAGGTTCTAAAACATTATATGCAAGTGCCTGCAGGTGAGTTGACGCTCTAAAACATAATATGCGAGTGCATGCTGATCGGCTGACGCTCTAAAACATTATATGCGAGTGTATGCTGTTCAGATGATCCTATAAAAAAAATTAGTGTGAAGGGAATATATACAATCTGGATGAGGAGGAGAAAACAAGATTCAACCATATACTCTTTTATTTGTGGTCGAAAAGGTGCATGGGAATACAATACAGTAGATTGAGTACATTATAAATGATAGATTGAAATTGCCTTTATGTTCATCATCAGCTCAGCTCTACTCTGGGGGAGTTGAAAAGTCAGGGGCAAGCCAGGTCTTGTTTATTTTTATCTGAGTCAACCTGTCAGGATTGCCAGTGGACAAGCAGATACTCTTATCTGTTATAATGCCAGC
This sequence comes from Bufotes viridis, assembly GCA_033119425.1. NCBI lineage: Eukaryota > Metazoa > Chordata > Amphibia > Anura > Bufonidae > Bufotes > Bufotes viridis. The sequence continues at coordinate 136,007,464 of CM065590.1, forward strand.
AGCACTAAATACATGCTCAGACAAAACGCTGGCGGCAGGGAAGGCAGTTCGTGCCACGTGTCCAGCTTGGACACCCAGTAGTTGTAAGGCACTGAGGGATCATTTAGGATGCTGACACGGTCTGCTATGTATTCCTTCACCATCTTCCAAAACTTTTGCCTTCTTGTACCACTAGGCCGTGCTTCAGGGTGAAGTTGCTGGCGGGGTGTCATGAAAGTGTCCCATGCTTTGGAGAGTGTTGCCTTGCCTTTCTTGGAACTGCTGTGTGTTCCCCTTGTCTTACTTCTTCGGTGGCCTAAGTAAGTACGGACTCTCCACCACAGGAATGAGAGATGAGAAGTTCTCTTTGTAGTGGGGGCGCGAGAGGGTGAATACACAGTAATCCGTGTTATCTAAAATGCGTATAACGTGAGGGTTACGGGAAAGGCAGCCTAACATGAAGTCAGCCATGTGTGCCAGAGTTCCAACAGGCAAAACTTCGATGTCAACTACAGGATGACTCTCCATACCTTCATCCTCCTCCTCCTCCTCTTCTGCCCATCCATTCTGAACAGATGGAATTAAAGTTCCATGGGTACTACCCTCTGTTGCAGAGGCAACTGTCTCCAGTTCCTCCTCCTCCTCCTCTTCATGGTCCAATTCGTGCTGAGAAGACGAACAGTGGGTGGTCTGGCTATCACCCTGTGTAATATCCTTCCCCATTTCCTCGTCTGCCACATTCAGAGCATCCTCCTCAATTGTAAGCAGCGATCATTTAAGTAAACAAAGCAGTGGAATGGTTATGCTGATAATAGTGTTATGGCCACTAACCATCTGTGTGGCCATCCCAGGGTACGACTCATTCCGGCCTCCACAAAATTCACCCAGTGTGCGGTCAGGGGAATGTAGCGTCCCTGGCCAACAGCACTTGTCCATGTGTCCGTGGTGAAGTGGACCTTCACAGTGAGTACATTGGTCAGGGTACAGGTGAACTTCTAGTGGACATTAATAGAGTTGAGCGAACCCGAACTGCATAGTTCGGGTTCGTACCGAATTTTGGGGTGTTCGGGACACGGACCCGAACATTTTTAAAAAAGTTCGGGTTCCTGTCCATTGTTCGGCAATTTCTTCCCGCTTTCTGAAGGGCTGCACAGCAGCCAATCAACAAGTGTTTTACTTCTTGCCCTAAGAAGCCATCACAGCCATGCCTACTAATGGCATGGCTGTGATTGGCTGAGTGCAGTATGTGACCCAGACTCTTTATAAGCTGGAGTCACGTAGTGCCGCATGTCAGTCTGCTGAATTGAGATTAGAGCAAGTTGCTGCTGGTGCGATCAGGGACAGAATATGGCAGAAATCTGAAGAACCTGTGCAACTTTAATCCACAAGATACAGCACATAGAGAGGGAGGGAGCCTCAGAAATCCAACATTTCTGTACCCAGCCACTGCCAGGGAGATTTTTTTTGTAATCCATCTGTTACTGAGGTGGGGTTCGGCGGCCATTTTAGGCACTGCAGTGTACTGCATGTCTGCCTGCCAGGGACATCAGCCTAATCCTATTTTGTAGCTCAGTGAAGGAAAAAAAACTTTTTTTTTCTGGCTTCCTAAGTCCCCTATAGTGATGTCCCGAACTATTCGCCGGCGAACAGTTCCGGGCGAACATAGCTTGTTCGCCGCGGTGGGCAAACATATGCGATGTTCGGTACAACATTGCTCATCATCATTGAGCAAACTTTGACCCTGTACCTCAGTCAGCAGACACACCTCTTATAAAAACGGCAGCCGTTTTAGATTCAGTCTGAAGCTGCAGTGTGTTAGTGAGAGCATGGAGAGTGAAGCTGCTGCTGTGCTGCCGATGAATTCATAGGGAAACCATTAGCTAAGCCAGTGTTCTGTGTCCACAGACTCATCTGCTGTAAGGACAGCGTCACAGTACCCCAAAAAGCCCTTTTTAGGGCTGCTACATTAGTTTGCTTTTATTTTATTTTTTCTCCATATATATATATATATATATATATATGTGGCAGTCTGTTTAGACTGCATTTGTGGGAGGGGCGGAGGCTCTACTTAAACCAGGCACAACCCCACCTAGGGGCGGGCGTTTTCTCAGTTGCACAGGGGATGCTGGTGTGTCAGCAGGGTGCACTTTCCTCTGCTAGGAGGTTTCTTTCACTACAGTATGGACCTGGAATGGAGCTTTTCTTCTGCCCGTGGCTACCGTAGGGACGCGTGCGCCATGTATGTAAGTTAATTGAGCTATGTCCGTCTCTCCGGCCGGCTGGAATCTAACCTTTCTTGCGAGCGGGATCCATCGCCTCAAAATCGTCCGCCTCAGCTTCTTAGGTTTGTTTTGTCGGAGTTAAACAATTCCTTTGACTTTGTTTGTTTAGGTAATCTGATTTAGTTCCCCTTCTATCTCACGTGTTTTACATTCACATTGTTTCGCTTTAAAAAGTTACTTCAGCCTGCGTGCGGTAGGGAAGGTTTACCTGGGCTGCATGTGATGGAGATTGGATGCAGCTGTTGCTTGTTACGGCTCTTGCTATAGCATATACTTCCCATGTGACCCGCCCCTCCCCCACAATCAGGGCTGCGTGTATGCTTCAACTCTTTACGCCAGGTATTGCCCTGTCAATTGAGACGCTGCCTTCTCATGTCTGCTCTTTCAACATGCTCATTTCTGAGCGGTGCTCTCGTCCGCTCTCGCATCACGTTTACGCTCCACGCATGGTCACAACAGCGGGTAAATCTGTCTTATTCTCTGTGCATTTATTTATTTTTCTGTCATCCTGTTTTTGCATTCATACCGCTTTTGCTTTCATATGTTTGCTTGCACCACACTCAGACTGGTGTTACACGTCCACTGTTGCTTAGGCCCATTGCATGAGCGCGTTCATGTCACCGTTACAGTTTGTTTATGCCTCGTTCACTGCAGGCTGCGGTCATACCAAATTTTACGTTTGGCCTATTGCCAGATTTGGAGTTCACACTACCCCTGTGACTCCGGGTTTCACTTTCACGCTTACGTCTCAATGTTCCCGCCCATCCATGGCCGCAGCTCACGTCTGCTGTTACAGCAAGTTAATACTCCTTTCACGCTCTAGCTGAGTTCACACGTTTGCTGTTACATCTAGTACTACACTCCATTCCCTGCTAGAACTGTGTCCATGAGTTCGCTGTCGCGACGCTATCTTACTCCGCTCACATTCAGGTCTGCATTTTGGTTATACCATGTTTTTAGGTTTTACTCATTCCAGGTCCACAGTCGCCCATTTGCTGGCACACCATGCTCCCATTCACGCCACATTCTCCCGTCAGTTTCTACGTCACGGTTGTTTTATTCGATTGTCACACTGAGGCAGCTGGTGGCTCCGGTGCCACTCTCCCGTCAAACATGACGGGCATCAATGGTCATTTCCTTTACATCTGGTTTTTCTGCGCGTATACATCAAGTGGGTCTTTGCTCTAGTTGCAAGCAAAAAAAAAAAAAAAATCCTGTCTGCTCCCTTTACTTCTGGTTTGTATTCACTAAGATTGTTCTCACTGCCCCAGTTCAATAAACAGCCTCTCAGCTGGGGCCAGTGGGTCATTAGGGTTTGAGCTTCCGACTCACTACTGTTTCTTTCAAGTTTTTCAGTTGTTTGTCGCGACAAGGGACTTTGCAAATCGCAATGCATCAGGTTTTGGTTGTACTCTCTCTTCTCAGTTTCATATTCCACGTTTGCATTTTTAAGTTATATGGCTGGTTTTAGTTTTATGCTTATGCCCGTTGTTCGGATTACTAATGTCCATACCTGTCAGTAGTCTTGTTCCTTTCCAGGCTACTTTAGACGTCCCAATCATCCTAGTAGTTGCTTTTCCATCATGTTGGGCTCACTCTTATTTACCTTTACTCATCACGTACATCTCGGACGGCCTCATGGCCGCAGGGGCCCTTAATTGCTTTGCCCGCAAGGCCGCAGGGGCCCTTAATTGCTTGAGCCGCAAGGCCGCGCGACCCCTTGATTGCTTTGGCCTCATGGCTGCGGAGGCCCCATAACGGCTGGCCTCAGGGAGTAGGGATTCCATGACCGTTTCGACCCCATGGTGTCGGGGGCATAATGACCGCTCGGCCCCTTGGCATCGGGGTCCCGAGGACTACCTTGGCCTCACGGCTTGGGGACCTCATGACTGCTTTGGTCTCATGGCTCTGGGGGTCCCATGTTTGCCTTGGGCTCATGGCGCTAGGGTCCGCATGTCTGCATGGCCGCATGCCTTGTGGGCCCCATGGCTGCTTGGCCTCATGACTTGAGGTCCTCGCGATTTCTGTGGCCTCATTGCTTCGGGGCCCATGTTTGCTTTGGCCTCATGGCTGTGGGGGCCCCCTACGGTGGCTTGGCCCTCATGGCTTGGGGGCCCTATGATTACTTGGCCTTAGGATTTGGGGGGCCCCATGTTCGCTTTTGCTTCATGGCTTGGGGACCCCATGACTGCTTGGCCCATTGCTTGGGGGCCCCTGACTGTTTCGGCCCCATGGCTTTGAGGGCTCGCTGACTGCTCCGGCCCCATGGCTTCGGGGCATGATGATTGCTTCGGCCCCATGGCTTTGGGGGGAATGACGACTGCTACGGCTCCATGGCTTCGGGGGCACGATGACTGCTTCGGCCTCATGGCTTTGGGGGGAACGACGACTGCTACGGCTCCATGGCTTCAGGGGCACGATGACTGCTTCGGCTCCATGGCTCGGGGGCACGATGACTGCTTCGGCCCCATGGCTTCGGGGCACAATGACTGCTATGGTTTCGGGGGCACGATGACTGTTTCGGCTCCATGGCTCCGGGGCACAACGACTGCTTCGGCTCCATGGCTTCGGGGGCACGATGACTGCTTCGGCTCTATGGCTTCGGAGGCTCGATGACCGCTTCGCCCCTATGGCTTGGGGATCGATGTCTGCTTCGCCCCTATAGCTTTGGGGGAACAACGACTGCTTTGGCCCCATGGCTTCGGGGCATGATGACTGCTTCGAACCCCATGGCTTCGGGGGCATGATGATTGCTTCGGCTCCATGGCATCGGGGGCTCGATGTCTACTTCGCTCCTATGGCTGCGGGCTCGATGACTGCTTCGGCTCCATGGCTTCGGGGGCACGATGACTGCTATGGCTCCAGGGGCACAATGATTGTTATGGCTCCGGGGGCACAATGACTGCTTCGGCTCCATGGCTTCGGGGGCACAATGACTGCTTCGGCTCCATCGCTTCGGGGGCACGATGACTGCTTCGGCTCCATGGCTCGGGAGCATGATGACCGCCCGGCTCCATGGCTCAGGAGCACGATGACCGCTCGGCTCCATGGCCGGGGCAAGATGACTGCTTCGGCTCCATGGCCGGGAGCACGATGACCGCTCGGCTCCATGGCCGGGGCAAGATGACTGCTCGGCTCCATGGCTCGGGGCACGATGACCGCTCGGCTCCACGGCTCGGGGCTCGTTGACCGCTCGGCTCCATGGCTTCGGGGCACGATGACTGCTTCGGCTCCATGGCTCGGGGCACGATGACCGCTTTGGCTCCATGGCCGGGAGCACGATGACCGCTTGGCTCCATGGCTTCGGGGCTCGATGACCGCTCGGCTCCACGGCTTCGGGGCTCGATGACCGCTCGGCTCCACGGCCGGGGCTCGATGACCGCTCGGCTCCACGGCTCGGGGGCACGATGACCGATTCGGCTCCATGGCTTCGGGGCACGATGACCGCTCGGCTCCATGGCTTTGGGGGCACGATGACTGCTTCGGCCCCATGGCTTCGGGGGCACGATGACTGTTTTTCGTCCTGCCTGGTGATCTACCTGGTGGGTTGAACTTCTGGGCATCCAGGTTGATTGGCCCAAATGTCTCACACCCATATCTGCTTCTTTGTTCATCCGGGTGCAGGCCACTTTCCAAAGTCTGTTGGTGGTGCATCCATTGTCTGCCACGCTTCCCCAGGTGTACTCTTCCACAACGGAGCTCAGCCTGGCAAGGGTCACCTGCCATGCGGGTCAGGCGACTTTTTAGTAACATTAGCCTGTCAGGTATTCTGGCTAGACCCTCGGTTTCAATTAGTACGCATATTATCAAGGCCATTTGTCATAGTTATTACTTCCTGCGGTCTGCCGGTTCAGGTATCATATGTACATATGCATTCGTTCTGCATGCCACAGGCGGTATCGCTGTGCGGCTCCACCCCCAGGCAGTCCTTGCATTACGCCCTCCTGTTCTTTTAGTCCCCTCGGCAAACATCATTTATTATTCACCATTTTGTTCTGCTTCACAGTCGTCATTTCCTTGGCTGGTCTCTCCTTATCACCACATAGCTTTCCTCCAGACTCTCCTCTTACGGCACCACTCTCCCTGCTGGTTCCACCGTCGCTTTGCTCCCTCTGCCGGGCACTTGCTTTACTGCTCTGCTCCCTCGGCTGGAGAATCTTTTGCTGCCCGGCTACCTTCACCGGATAGTCGGTTATGCTTACTCTCTGGGTTTGGTCTTTACTACACTGTCCCTCTTCGGGACAGGCTTTTTACTGACACGGCTACTTCTGGCGGACTTTGGGTGCCGCATGGATTATTTCCGTTTGCTCCTTCATTTCTGCATTGATTCCTTTGCTGGTCACTCCTCGTTACCATTCCGTTCTCTCTGCGGACAATTTAGTGCTTGGCAGGAATTGTGGTAGGTCATTTGCTATGCTCTGCTCACAGGGAGCTGATCCCAGAAACATACTAATAGCCTTTTTGTGGTATATGCAGGATGGGCAGCGGCGCCACTGCTGCCACATATAACATATCGTTATTGTCATTAGGAGCATGGGCCACCCCGGGTGTCATAGCTCTTGTTCTTTTGTTAGGCCCTTATTCTCTAACTCAACGTTCTTAGCCCGTTACATTCCAATCATACACATTCAATTATTTATGTCACTCTTAGGCTACCGTTTTAAACCTGTTGTCTGTTCTGGTTGCATTCTTCATCCTACGTTTTCAATCACCATAGTTGGTTGCCCGCTTATGTTTTTCTTCACGTTCAATAATCAATGTGGCTAGCTCACGAACTCCTGCCTGGTCGACAGATCACCTGTCTGGCTATGCTCCCCCAGGACCAGACTTTAATTTCCAGAGTTCAAGTCATGGGTGTCATCGGCCACCTTCAGGTTCTCGTGCCGAATGACACTCGTCATTAGGTGTCACCGGCCACGTTGGTCTGGTCTCGTGTTCACGATATTCGTCTGTCAGGTTTTTTCAGGAAATATAGTTATTTTAAGTATCGCCTATCACATCGGTCAGGCCCATGATGTAATCCCGCCTGTACTTTCTTCAGGCCACTTTTTAGTTTATTTTCTTGTTTACCCCTCATATTTGTCATTTGTATTACCATGCCGGTTACGTTTTCAATCAGCCAGGTCTGCGAACTAAATCGCCAGCAGCTCATCGCAATCGCACTCCTTCACTCACGTGAGGGCATCGGCAGGATTCCATATACTACGTTCTTAGCTTATTGCTTTACATCCTTTCCTGGCCTACATGGTATTCTTCGGGCCCTTCTTTCCATAGTCTAGACAGTTAGGCTCTCAGTTCTCCAGTCTCATAAGGCTAGGGGATTTTGTCAGTGCTCGCACCACAACCAACTCTTCAGGTTTAGTTAGTATCGTCCACGCTTCCTTCTGAAGCGTTTCCAGTTCCTCCCTCGTGCATTGGGGCAGTATCTGCGACATTCAGCATTCTGTCCTGGCTCTATCCACAGGATGGATGCAGGCGTCATTATGGTTGACTTATGTATCCGAACTCTCGTGGGAGATATTGCTTCGCAGTTTGGATCAGGGGTTTCTTTGCACAGGCCATTCAAGTCTCTTTTCACCCTACATGGCTGGTTTTTGCCCCCTTTTATAGGCCTACCCACGGACATGGCTACAGGCACACCACTAGCCATTTAGTTAGGTAAGATGCGTCTTGCAGTTACGGTGGGTCTCGGCGTTTAGCCCACTAGGGCTCTTCGGCTTTCGTGTCCGTAGCCCTGACCACAAGTGTGGCAGTCTGTTTAGACTGCATTTGTGGGAGGGGCGGAGGCTCTACTTAAACCAGGCACAACCCCACCTAGGGGCGGGCGTTTTCTCAGTTGCCCCACCCTCCCTCCCTTTCTATTTTCACTTCTACAGGGTATGCCCCCTTTTATAGGCCTACCCACGGACATGGCTACAGGCACACCACTAGCCATTTAGTTAGGTAAGATGCGTCTTGCAGTTACGGTGGGTCTCGGCGTTTAGCCCACTAGGGCTCTTCGGCTTTCGTGTCCGTAGCCCTGACCACAAATATATATATATATATATTGCAGTGGCCTGGCCTGCCCGTGTGTGAGAGGCTGCAGGCCCACAGACTGTAGTGTGTCCACCACTGTGTGGCACAGGACTTTGCATAAAAAAATAGCATTTAATTTTTAGACTTTAATCTAATTTCAGTTGCCTGCCTGCTGCCAGTGTGTGTCAGGCCCACTTCCACTGACTGCAGTGTGCCCATTGCCAGTGTCCACCACTCATACCATGTGGCACAGGATTTTGCATAAAAAAGGCATTTATTTTTACACTTTGATCTAATTTCAGTTGCCTGCCTGCTGCAAGTGTGTGTCAGGCCCACTTCCACTGTGCGCCCATTGACTGTGCCCACCACTCATACCGTGTGACACAGCACTTTGCATAAAAACAAGGCATTTCATTTTTACACTTTAATCTAATTTCAGTTGCCTGCCTGCTGCCAGTGTGTGTCAGGGCCACTTCCACTGACTGTACTGTGCCCACTGCCAGTGCCCACCACTCATACCGTGTGACACAGCACTTTGCATAAAAACAAGGCATTTATTTTTTAGACTTTAATCTAATTTCAGTTGCCTGCCTGCTGCCAGTGTGTGTCAGGGCCACTTCCACTGACTGTACTGTGCCCACTGCCAGTGCCCACCACTCATACCGTGTGGCACAGCACTTTGCATAAAAACAAGGCATTTATCTTTTAGACTTTAATCTAATTTCAGTTGCCTGCCTGATGCCAGTGTGTGTCAGGCCCACTTCCAATGACTGTAGTGTGCCCACTGCCAGTGCCCACCACTCATACCATGTGGCACAGGACTTTGCATAAAAAAACGGCATTTAACTTTGACACTTTAATCTAATTTCAGTTGCCTGCCTGCTGCCAGTGTGTGTCAAGTCCACTTCCACTGACTGTAGTGTGCCCACTGCCAGTGCCCACCACTTATACCGGGTGGCACAGTACCTTGCAAGCATAGTACCACTAATCAAAAAAAAAAAAATGACAGGCAGAGGCAGGCCACCCCGCAGGGGCCGTCGTGGTGCTGTGATTTCCTTTGGCCCTAGAACAATGCCCAGGTTTCAGAGGCCACATACCCTGAACCCGAAAAATTCTGAGGACATAGTTGACTGGCTTACACAGGACACCCAATCTTCTACAGCTTCTACTCGGAACCATGACGCACCATCCTTCTCCAGCTCAGCTTCGGGCAACTCTCAAGATACGACTCGCCCGTCCGCCGCCACCACCAAGACTAGCACCACAGCCGCTTCATTTGATCTGTCAGAGGATTTATTTACACATCAGTTGGAAGAAATGAGTGATGCGCAACCATCATTGCCAGAGGATGTAGATAACAGGGATGTGTCTCAGTCAGGCAGCAGTGTGATGATGATGATGTTGTACCTGGTGCTGCTTCCTTTGCTGAGTTGTCAGATACAAGTGAAGCGGTTGATGACGATGTGTCCGTGGATGTCATGTGTTTCCCCGCTTGAAGAGAGGAAGAACAGGGGGAAAGTTCAGATGGGGAGACAGAGAGGAGGAGGAGACAAGTTGGAAGCAGGGGGAGGTCGTCGCAAGGAGCTAGTGGCACAGTCAGACAGCATGTATCGGCACCAGGGGTCAGCCAGACAGCACGCCAATCAACGCATGCTATTGCCACCTCCAGAATTTTTTTTTGTGTGTCTGCCTGTGATAACAGCGATGCCATTTGCAACCTGTGCCAAAAGAAACTGAGTCGTGGGAAGTCCAACACCCACCTAGGTACAACTGCTTTGCGAAGGCACATGATCTCATATCACAAACGCCTATGGGATCAACACATGAGTACAAGCAGCACACACTCAAAGCCACCATGCTTCTCCTAGTCCAGCATCTTCAGCCATGTCAACCACTGCTGTCTTCCCTGCCCCCTCTCAACCACCTGCTACTCCTCTCACCTTCAGCAGTTCCTTACAGCTGGCTTGTCGGAACGCTTAGCCCACCAGCTTTTACCATACAAGCTGGTGGAGTCTGAGGCCTTCAAAAAATGTGTAGCTATTGGGACACTGCAGTGGAAGGTACCCGTCCGAATTTTTTTTTTTTTCACAAAAGGCAATCCCCAACCTGTACTCTATTGTGGAAAAGGAAGTCATGGCATGTCTGGTACACAGTGTTGGGGCAAGGGTCCATCTGACCACTGATACCTGGTCTGCAAAGCACGGTCAGGGCAGGTATTTCACGTACACTGTGCATTGGGTAAACCTGCTGACGGCTGCTAGCATGGAATGCGTTGCTCTGCAGCGGAGATTGTGACACCGCCATGACTTGCAGACAGGCCTGCTGCCACCTCCTCTACTCCTCCTACTCCATCCTCTTCGCTAACCTCCTTGGCTTAGTCCTCTTCTGCTGCTGCGTCTTGCTCCACATCATCAACTGCACCCCCCCCAGCTCCCCAGGGGCTTTTCCACATGCTGGATACGACAGTGTCACGCCGTTTTGGGGTTGACTTGCCTGAAAGCAGAGTCACACTGGACCAGCACTGGAGATCGGCAAAGTGGTGTGTGACAACGGAAGCAATCTGTCAGCGGCATTAAATTTGGGCAAGTTGACACATGTGCCGTGCATGGCACATGTGTTGAGTCTGATTGTACAACACTTTGTGTGTAAGTACCCAGGCTTACAGGACGTCCTCAAGCAGGCCGGGAAGGTGTGTGGCCTTTTCAGGCATTCCTACACGGCCATGGCGCACATTTACGACATTCAGCCGCGAAACAACTTGCCAGTGAGGTGCTTGATTTGTGACAGCCCGACACGTTGTAATTCAACACTCCTAATGTTCGACTGCCTGCTCCAACAAGAAAAATCCACCAATGAGTATTTGTATGACCAGGGTGCTAGGACAGCCTCTGCAGAGCTGGGTATTTTTTTGCCACGTTACTGGACGCTCATGCGCAATGCCTGTAGGCTCATGCGTCCTTTTGAGGAGGTGACAAACCTAGTCAGTCGCACCGAAGGCACCATCAGCGACCTCATCCCATTTGTTTTCTTCCTGGAGCGTGTCCTGCGAAGAGTGCTGGATCATGCAGTAGATGAGCGTGAAGAGGAAGAGTTGTGGTCACCATCACCACCAGAAACAGACTTATCATCGCTTGCTGGACCTGCGGCAATGCTGGAAGAGGAGTCTGAGGAAGAGAAGTCAAAGGAGGAATGTGGCATTGAGGAGGAAGAAGACCAACCACAGCAGGCATCCCAGGGTGCTCGTTGATGTCACCTATCTGGGACCCGTGGTGTTGTACGTGGCTGGGGGGAAGAAAAGACCTTCAATGACATTAGTGAGGACGAGGAATGGGAGATGAGTAGCTCGGCATCCAAACTTGTGCAAATGGGGTCCTTCATTCTGTCATGCCTGTTGAGGATCCCTTGTATAAAAAGGCTGAAGGAGAACGACCTGTACTGGGTGGTCATGCTACTAGACTCCCGGTATAAGCAGAAAGTGGCTGAAATGTTACCGAATTACCGGAAGTCTGAAAGGATGCAGCAGTTCGAAAACAAGTTAAAAAGTTTGCTTTACACAGCTTATAAGGGTGATGTCAGAGTACAAGGGAATCTAACAGGGGAAGAGATGAAAGTAATCCCCCTCCTACCACGACCACGCCGGCAAGGACAAAACGCTTTATAGACTTGTTGTTGATGTAGGACAGGCAGAGCTTTTTAAAGTCTACGCATCGCCACAGCCCTTCGGGGTCCACCCTCAGAGATCGACTCGACCGACAGCTAGAAGACTACCTCACCATAACTGCAGATATCGACACTCTGAGGAGCGATGAACCCCTTGACTACTGGGTTTGCAGGCTTCACCTGTGGCCTGAGCTATCCCAATTTGCGATAGAACTTCTGGCCTGCCCCGCTTCAAGTGTCCTGTCAAAAAGGACCTTTAGCGCAGCAGGAGGTATTGTCACTGACAAGAGAAGTCACCTAGGTCAAAAATGTCTAGATTACCTCACCTTTATTAAGATGAATGAGACGTGAATGCCGAAGAGAGTGACAGTGAGGGATACATTTGACTACAAAAGGCCTGATCAGATACCTTGGGCTAAAAATGGTCCCCACGCTGCTGTATTTAATCTCTGCATGCCGGATGACTTGTGTGCCTTCTCCGCCACCAACTAGGGTTCAAGCCGCAATGTTTTAGTACACTTTCTGCCTGGAAAACCTAAATTTTTCTGCAACAATACCTAATTTTTCATGAATGTGTACATGCCTAATTTTTCTGGCCTCTGGTGTTGCATTGTGGCTGCAAAAACAAAACAAAAAAAAGGCACATGCATGTGTCAATTCCCCTTCGTGATCGTTACCTTGTTGTGGTGAAGGGGCTTGCGTATCACAATGAATCGATCACCTCTATGAGTGTGTTGGCAATGTTGGCACACCCCAGATGATAAGGTCGTTGCTTCGTTGTGAACAGACCAAAAGCGATCGGCTGGATAATTTTTCATAGAAAAAACATAAATTTTTTTGGTGATCATCTAAGGTGATCATTAAAGCCTACTAGGCTAACAATGGGCCCACACTGCAGAATCATTGCTTTCTGGCTCACTTAACTGTCACTGAACTACCTCAACATGACCATAGGCTTTGATAAACCGCCTTCGCCTGCAATCTCCCAAACGTGCGCACGAGCACAGTCATCACTACACCAAGATTGACGCATAGAGGAATACATTAGGGAGACATTAACCTCTTTTTACTGTCAAATGACCTCCCCATTGTCTAGTTGTCAGGGGCCTATATTTTGTTTCAACACTTGCTACATTGGTGGGAGTCATTAACTGTCAAATGACCTCTCCTCTGTCTGGGTGTCAAGGGCCTACATAAATAATAATAGCCTGTTCCATTGCAGGTTGACCTGAGGCCTGTGTTGCTGTTACGGGAATGCTCTCCTCTTTGCGGGTGCCATGGTCCTGAATTAGTGAATGAGGCCTGTGGCACTACTGAGTGAAATCAATACTGTTTTGGCATGATTGTAACTCTCCTCTTTGTGGGTCCCGTGGGCCTGAATATTTGAACTTCAACTCCCATTTATGGTTGCCATGGCCCTGAGTATGTGAATGAGGCCCGTGGCACTGAAAGGCAGACATGAATCCTTTTTGGCTGTGATGAGAACTTCAACTCCCATAGCATTCCCACCTGATGCCACCCCAACCTCCTATTCCACCTCCTCCTCCAAGTTGCCACTTAATATTGGTTAATTTTTATTTATTTTATTTTAAGTCATTTCCCTATCCACATTTGTTTGCAGGGGATTTACCTACATTTTGATGCCTTTTGCATCCCTCTAGCTCTTTCCAGGGCTATTTTACAGCCTTTTTAGTGCCCAAAAGTTCGGGTCCCCATTGACTTCAATGAGGTTCGGGGTCAAGTTCAGATCCCGAACCCGAACATTTTCATGAAGTTCAGCCGAACTTCTCAAACCCGAACATCCAGGTGTTCGCTCAGCTCTTGCCATTAGGCGTTTTTAATAGAAAACACATCAGAAACACAGTAAAAACGCATGGTAAACGCAGTTGCGTTTTTTATGCATTTTACAACATTTTGTCACATGTCTACATCCAGGATAATAGATTATGGGAATTTAGCCCTTTAGGGGTATATAGGCTGTCTTATGACTAAGAATCATTTTCCTATAGCATATACCCTAGATTATATAGCTAAACATAGATTTGGGCTTATCGATGGAAGCAATCTAAGATCAAAGTATTGAAATACATGCAAAGTACCATGAAAACGCAATGGCGTCTTTTTCAAGTTTGATTCTGCTGTAATTATAGTCAATATAGGAACGACACCCTGATTCCGGGCCGAGTATTGGTTTTCCCAATAGCTCGGTCCCACCCAGACTTCACCTTATAAAAGGAATAAAAAGGTACAAATTTCTCACTGTTACCACCACTGAGGAAGGGTTGTATACCCTGAAACGCGTTTGGTTATTTGGGACAGTGAGCTCGATTTGAATTAAAGATTCGCACTAAGGACTTATCAACTTCATCAGCGATTTCCTCTTGTTATGGATTAAAAGATTCGTATACAGGATTTACTAGTGTATACCAGTGATTGCCATACAGGATTTACCAGCCTATACCAGTGATTGTCTCCTGATTGGATGCGCCTGAGCACGAGACCCAGGATCACAGAGTGCTTCACATCGTACCTCTGAAAAGCTGAGGAGTCCCGTGGATACTCCTACACCACATGGGATGCCGCATTGGGTAAAGCGGCACGAGAGGCAAGCGGCCTGTCCGGCTTCTGACTACGAGTAGTAAAGTATTACTAGCCACTGTTTATTGCAGTGTGGGCGCTCTGTTGGGTCATAGAGATATACCAACGAGTTCTATAGCCTAGTCGGTCTACTGGAAAGTGCGCGCATTAGTGCTGTTGGAAAGAGACTGAATTGAAAGTCTTACCATTAAGACACATCGGAACCCATTGCTCAGTCCTACATACGGGATTGTGACGCACTTGGTACTATTACCTTTAGAGAGGGCTCGTGGTTGCCTTATAGTTACAGAGGTTGCACAGGGACTCTCTATACTGGTTTCCATTTCCAGTTAGACATCTATTTGAGATGTTGTGTGATTTGATTTGATTTTATGCTGTTTTATATTTTATTGGTTTCATCTAAAAAAATTTATTAAAACATCTGGTTTACCTGCCTCAGTACTATCTGCATTTCCTAGATTATTGAACGCCCCTCAGTTCTTATTCTAAAACATTATATGTGAGTGCCTGCAGTTGAGCTGACGTTCTAAAACATTATATGTGAGTGCCTGCAGCCTCTTCAGATGACCCTATAACAAAATTTGAGTTGAGGGCCTGCAGTTGAGCTGACCCTATAAAAAAAATTAGAGTGGAGGGAATATATACAATCTGGATGAGAATGAGGAGGAGAAAACAAGATTCAACCATATACTTTTTTTTTTTTTCTGGTGGAAAAGGTGCATGGGAATACAATACAGTAGATTGAGTACATTATAAATAATAGATTGAAATTGCCTTTATGTTCATCATCAGCTCAGCTCTACTCTGGTGGAGTTGAGAAGTCAGGGGCAATCCAGGTCTTGTTTATTTTTACCTGAGTCAACCTGTCAGGATTGCCAGCGGACAAGCATATACGCCTATCTGTTATAATGCCTCCAGCAGCACTAAATACACGCTCAGACAAAACGCTGGTGACAGGGAAGACCAGAACCTCCAAAGCATAAAGCTCAAGTTCGTGCCACGTGTCCAACTTGGACACCGAGTAGTTGTATGGCACTGAGGGATCATTTAGGACGCTGACACGGTCTACTATGTATTCCTTCACTATCTTCTAAAACTTTTCCCTTCTTGTACCACTAGGCCGCGCTTCAGGGTGAAGTTGCTGGCGGGGTGTCATAAAAGCTTCCCATGCTTTGGAGAGTGTTGCCCTGCCTTTGTTGGAACTGCTGTGTGTTCCCCTTGTCTTCCTCCTTCAGTGGCCTAAGGAAGTATGGACTCTGCAGGCCACGTTGTCATATGGAAAATTTTGGAGCAATCTCAACAACTACCTTCTTGTATTGCACCGTTTTACTTGTCCTCTCCACCACAGGAATGAGAGATGAGAAGTTCTCTTTGCAGTGGGGGACTAGAAGTGTGAACACCCAGTAATCCGTGTTATCTAAAATGCAGATAACGTGAGAGTTAGGGGAAAGGCAGCCTAACATGAAGCCAGCCATGTGTGCCTCCACAACATTCACTCAGTGTGTGGACAGGGAAATGTAGGTGTAGGGTCCCTGGCCAACAGCACTTGTTGATGTGTCCATGGCGAAGTGAACCTTCCCAGTAAGTACGTTGGTCAGGGCACAGGTGATGTTCTGGGACACATGCCGGTGTAAGGCCCCTTTCACACCTGCGTTCTTCTTTTCCGGCATAGAGATCCGTCGTCGGGTCTCTATGCCGGAAAAATCCTGATCAGGATCATCCCCATGCATTCTGAATGGAGAGAAATCCGTTCAGGATGCATCAGGATGACTTCAGTTCAGGACCGGAACGTTTTTTGGACGCAGCAAATACCGCAGCATGCTGCGCTTTTTGTTCCGTCCAAAAATCCGGAACACTTGCCGCAAGGCCGGATCCGGAATTAATGCCCATTGAAAGGCATTAATCCGGATCCGACCTTAAGCTAAACGTCGCTTCGGCGCATTGCCGGATCCGACATTTAGCTTTTCCGACTGGTTACCATGGCAGCCAGGACGCTAAAGTCCTGGTTGCCATGGTAAAGTGTAGCAGGGAGCGGGAGCGGCATACTTACATTCCGTGCGGCTCCGGGACGCTCAGGATGACGTCAGGGCGCCCCAGTGCATGAATCACGTGATCGCATGGATCACGTGATCCACGCGCATGGGGCGCTCTGGCGTCATTCAGAGCGCCCGGGAGCCGCACGAATGTGCATGCCGCTCCCCGCTCCCGCTCTACTATGGCAACCAGGGCGCTAGTAGCGTCCTGGCTGCCATAGTAACCTGAAAGCAATTCGAAGACTGATCAGGATCCTGATCAGTCTTCTAATGCTTCAGGTGACTTGCGTTCTGACGGATCCGGCAGGACGGAAGTGCCTGCCGGATCCTCAGAACGCAAGTGTGAAAGGACCCTAAGGCAGGAACGGTACAATGTGAAAAATTGTGATGGCTGGGGACTGCGTACCGAGGGATGGCGGCCGACATCAGGCAGTGGAAGGCCTCAGTGTCCACAAGTCTAAATGGCAACATTTCAAGGGCCAGTAATTTCGAATTTCGGTTGCGCTTTTAGTGCTATGCATTCAAATGCCTGTGTTATCGACATTTAGACGCTGCGCTGGGATAGGGAAGTGGTTGTTGCTGCTGACCGTTCATGCGAAGGTGCAGGGTGAGGGGCATCTGGGCCTGTGCCTTCGACATGGGATTGGCCAGCAGTGCGTAACACAGGAGAAGAGGAGGCAGTCGTGTGACCCTCAGACCCAGATTGTGGACCCAGGCATTTGGCCCACTTATTAGGGTGCTTGGATGCCATGTGGCGGATCATGCTTGTGGTAAGGTTGCTAGTGTTCACTCCCCGGCTAATTTTGGTATGGCACAAGTTGCAAACTACCACTTTTGTCGTCTGCACTTTCCTCAAAAAAGTGCCATACTGCGGAACAACTATCCCTTGGCAAGGTAGATTTACACATCGGGGTGCTCGGTGTAACGGTCGCTGGCCTGTTTGGTGTGGGCTGGCGTCTCCCTTTTGCAACCCCACTGCCTCTTCTAGACTGTTGCGGTGCTGCGGATCCCTCCCGCTCTGTACTGCTGTCCTCGCTCAGCTTTTCACCTTCCCATGTTGGATCAGTGACCTCATCGCCCACCACCCCCTCTTCCACTTCCTCATTTTGCTCATACTCCTGACTTGACCTAACCACAACCTCAGTGATTGACAACTGTGTCTCATCATCATCCACCTCATGAACGAATAATTGCTGATCACCACTATCATCATCTTCTTGAGACTGTGAAGGCTCAAGAGGTTGGAAATCAGGGCGCAATATCTTAGGTACCTCTTCAAGCGTGCTGGGTGAGAGGGCCAAATTTAATAGTGGCGCTGGAAAGAGCTCCTCGGAATATCCGAGTGTGGGATCACTAGTTTGGAAAGCCTCTCCATGGTGGGAGGAAGGATGATCAGAGTGAGTATTCGGTTGACCAGACTCTTGGCTACAGAGACTGGACGAGAGGATGATGCTTAACCGACTGGAAGCATTATCTTCAGAAAACCAACCGACCACCTGTTCGCATTGGTCTGACTTGGACAGTGTAGTCCTGCGCCGCCGAGCTAAGTTGGACATGAAGCTGGGTACGTGAATGTGTTTTTTTTTTTTTTTCTGGAGCACTGGCAGCAGGCACAGCTTTATTGCACCCAGGGCCACGGCCTCTCGTGCACCAACAGCATCACGACCACTTCCCCGTCCCTTAGTGCTCCCCTTATTCATATTAATGGTTTTGTCGCTAGTTGTGGAGCAGATTGATTTACTGTCCGCTAAAGACACATTTTTGGGATGCAGGAAAGTATGTCATAGAAACCCACAGAAAATGGACACTATATTAGGCCCAGATTATTAGAATTTGTAATACAGACCCTGTTTGCAGATGTTCTACAGTATTGGTTACAGAAACCCACAGATTATGGACACTAGATGTGGCCCAGATTATTGAAATTTGTAATACAGACACTGTTTGCAGATGTTCTACAGTATTGGTTACAGAAACCCACAGATTATGGACACTAGATATGGCCCAGATCATTAAAGACAGTCTACGGATGATGTACAGTATATGTCATTAATAGGTGTAAAATAAAATATCTTGCTGCTATCAAACACACACAGTAGTCCTTAAGGACTTTGGGATCTTTGAAAAGCTTTTGGTAGTAAAAACAGCAAATGTCTCTCCCTGCACCATCTGTCCCTTCCAAAGCACTGTCCCTGAGACTGCAGGAGGTGAATAGATTGCTGCTCTAAAACACACACACACACACACACACACACACACACTAGTCCTTAAAAGGACATTTGGGTCTTGGAAAAGCTTTCTCAGAATAAAAACTGTGAAAATCGCTCCCTACACTTTTCCTTCCTACGTTCTGCTCTTCCTGTCTGTCTGAGCTGAACATGCGTCATCGGGTGCTATATAGCACCCGAAGACACGTTCTGGCCAGCCAATCACTGTAATGCCAGCAGACAGTCACTGTAAAGACAGTCATGGAAATACTCCATGGCTGTCTATTTTAGTAGCTACTTGCATTCACCATGCAGTAAAGCCCACTTTGGATTCCAATTTTTAAATTGTTATTAAATATGAAGATATGAATACAGAAGTAATATACTGACGTCTAGTGCGACTTCGGTCGAGACAAAGTTTGGCTCCACAAGTCAATACATTTTAATGATGTATTGAAATAGCATTAACATCACAGTTTTTTTTTAACAAATTGACTTCAAATCTATGATTCGAGGGCGGATCTCCAACTCAAGCCTAAAACAGACATGTCCGGAGAGGAGGCAGGTCTTCTTTTAAAGTTTACCGCATATTTCTAATTCAAAATCTAATAGTATGCAGTAGACGCCTAAGCCCCCTTATGGTCATACACTATTCTGACTGCTACAAATACAGTGTGTGTGTGTGTATATATATATATATATATATATATATATATATATATAACAAAGAGAAACACAGCAGCACTCAAAAAAATGAAAACGGGTGCAATCCTTCCAAATCAGCTGGCTCAGCTGTTTACCAGGTATATGAATCCAAAAATTGAAGCAGCACTCCAAGATGCAAAAATAAGTGGATCGACTTAAAGGGGGAATAAAGGTCGATCCACTTATTTTTGCATCTTGGAGTGCTGCTTCAATTTTTGGATATATATATATATAACAAAGGTCAGTCTCTGGACAGGAGAGTTCTACCTGGGGTAACTATGGCTCCCGCCGCACTAAACACCCAGCCGGGTCGGACAGCTTTTCCAGGGCAAACTCGGCCAGTTGCGGCCACAAATCCAGTTTGGCTGCCCAGTAGTCCAGCAGATATTCAATGTGAGTTGGCAGGGTGCTGTCCAAGTATGCCACCACCTGCTGGTTCAGGTCCTGCTCCAGGTCTACCTGCTGCTGCTGGTGAGTAGTTTCTTCACTATGCCCATGAAGAAAGCTACTCATCAGCGACTGTAGACTCAGGATGCTGTGGATGGAGCCAAAAGTCATCCATCTACTGAATGGTGACAATTCGACTGTCACTACGCAAGTAAGTGAGCATGCATCGGACTTTTTGTGCATGTGACTCGGAGGGACTCCCTGCCTCCATCTCCACTGCATACTGCCACGGTGTGTCTGGGTCCTCTGTCTCGTCTTCCCCATCGCCATGTAGCTCCTCTGGCTGCTCATGCTCCTCCTCTCCTGTCAGCTCAGTAGAAATACCACCCATTTCACTACACAAGTTTATCCCCCAGAGGGCTCATGTGGCCGTGAGATCGAGGCGCCACATCTCCAGTCCCCTGATCTGCCATTGCTACCACCATCTGTTCCAGGACATTAGCAGTGGAATGACGTCATTCATCCCGTAGTCCTGGCGACTGACAAACAATGTGGGGTCCTCAAAGGGCCTGAGCTAAGGGCAGGTGTCAAGCATGAGCTGCCACTGGCTGACATCGAAGTTATACAGGGGAGTACTCTACTATCCGCTTGCATCATCAAGAAATCGTTGCCGGCCTTTCTCTGTTCGTATAGTTGGTCCAACATATGGAGGTTGGAATTCCAACGGGTGAAAACGTCGCATACCAGCCTATGTTGGGGGATTCCATTCAGCCGCTGCAGCTCAAGTTGGGTGTGCTTTGCGGTGTACAAGTGGCTGGCTGAAGTGCAAGCAAAGTTTCCTGGTCATTTTTTGGAATGTCTTGAAGATGGGTGGAAGTCTTCAGTAACCGCATGACAACCAGATTGAACATGTGTGCCATGCAGGGCGCATGGCTCAGCCTTCCTTGACGCAGCCCCGACACAATGTTCTTACCGTTGTCGGTCACCATGGTTCCGATTTTTAGTTGTCGCAGAGAAAGCCAGGATTTGATTATTTGATGAATAACATGGAGCAGTTCCTCCTCTTTGTGACTCTGTTTGCCCAGTCAAATGAGGTGCAGAACAGCGTGACACCGCCATGCCCTGCACATGTGATATGCTGGAGGGGCACTATGACTTTTCCCTGCAGTGGAGGCTGAGAACATGGTGGAGGATGAGGAGGCAGAGACACATTGTCGCAGGACCAACAACATGACAACGTGGAGGCGGAAGCGGCGTGACCTGGCCAAGTTGCTGGTGTGGCTCTGCATGAACCACATTCACCCATATTTTTTTTTTCCCCCTTCATTTATTACTATATATTCCTCCATTAAGGGCCGGTACACAACCAAAGGAGTACTTACATATTTATTTATTTATCTATTCATTCATATATTCATTTCTATTTTTATTGTTTTGCCAAAAATTGTTTATCTTATGTCAAATTGTTTATTATATGCCATTCACTTTTATCTATATATGTTTTATGCATGCATTCTTATGCACGTTTCTATATGCGTCTTTCTATACCCGTTTTTATGTTCACATGCCTATATATGTATTTTATTTATCTTACCTTAAATATTCTTAGGCCTATTACACCGCCATTTAGATACCCCTTTATGATCTTGCCATGCCTGTATCTTATTTCAGCCTCTCCCGGTACCCACAAGCAAAGATCCGGCATGCCCGAGAGAATTTTGCAATCATGTGACCTGTAATCACATGACTGCTACTATAGCCATGCACCCTCCCCGGGCCGGCCACGCTTCATAAAAGCCGGCCGACATTTCAAGATATTTATATAGGCTTTTCACATGATCTATCCACGAGAACATTAGGAATACCTTGCGGTCATGTGACCTGCGGATCACATGGCCGCCACCACAACTATATTCCTCTTTTCTTGCAGGCCCCATCAAGACACTTCCGGTGTAACTGCAAACGTGAATTACGTATGTATTTCTGTTTTGTACTGAAATAGGCCAGTAAACGCTTTTAGCGCAAATAGCTGCAAAAGTGAACTGCGTATTTTTTTCTCTTTTTGTACTGAAATAGGCCAGTAAATGCTTTTAGCACAGATAACTGAAAAAGTGAACTGTGAATATATTTCTCTTTTTGTACTGAAATAAGCCAGTAAACACTTTTACCCCAAATAACTGCAACAGTGAACTGCGTATATATTTTTCTTTTACTACTGAAATGTGCCACTAAACCTTTTACTATATATAGCTGCAGAAGTTAACTGAGAATATATTTTTCTTTTAGTACTGAAATACGTCACTAAGTGCTTTTACCACAAATAAATGCAACAGTGAACTGCATATATATTTTTCTTTTAGCATTGAAATATGCCACCAAATGCTTTCACCATATATAACTGCAGAAGTGAACAGCGTATGTATTTTTCTTTTTCTACTGAAATACGCCACTAAACTCTTTCAATACATATAGATGAAGAAGTGAACTGCGCATATATTTTTCTTTTTGTACTGAAATACGCCACTAAATGCTTTCACCACATATAACTACAGAAGTGAACTGCGTATATATTTTTCTTTTTCCACAGATAGAAGCCACTAAAGGCTTTTCAACATAGCACTTGCACCCCAAGAACAAATTGCTGGAATGACAGAGCTGTATAATGGCAATATGGAAACCAAAATTATCTTTCACTGCACTTGTAAATCGCTTTTCTAGCACTGTTCCAAGCGCCTTCTGACATCTCTTCCTGCAAGATGCTGTGAAATGATTTATCCCTAATACTTTGCTAGGTTGACATGTTTTAGACTTGCTAGTCCTTACTTGTAACCTTATGTGTGAGCCAGTTGCCCAAATAATCACAATCCTCAGAACAAGGCAGGAATTAACCCTGACATGACTGGTTCACACATGTTACATTTGCTTCACCCCTTATGCAAATAAAAGAAAAAAGAACACATAAAAATATAGATGAATGTGTGTATATGTATGTATATAAATATGTATGTATATGTGCTTGACAAAGGCCTCATGGAGTAGGCTGAAACGTTGCCTTGGAATAAATTGGGTCATCACCATTTAACTCAGGAGTGCTGCCTCTTCTCTGGGATCTATATATATATATATATATATATATATATATATATATACACACACACACACACACACACACAGGTGCTTGCATATATATGCAGTTCAATATAGTACTCTTTGGAAATAATGTCAGACTTCTATATTTATATATCATATGATAAACCACATGTGTGAACAGAATCCATCCATTATGATCCAGACCAAATGAAAATAAATAAAAATGCTGGACCAAAATGGGCAGCCATCTGATTTTACATATGGTATAAGGAAAGTACTAATGAACCCACCTATTGAAAGAAAAAAATATTTTTTTTTAATTAAATTAAAAATATATGTTAAAACAAAAACCAACAAAGAGAAGCGTTTTGCATTTGGCTATGTTCAATGCTCTGATAAGGATTTTTTTTAAATTTATTTATTAGGTCCAAAACTGCACACAAAAGGAAAGGAAACAAGGGAAATAAACCCTAACTGTATTACAATGTTTAATGTGATATTCTTTGTATTGGCATTATTTTTATTATTATTTACATCTCATGAGAGATTTACTATATTCATGCTACCCTTATCTCTTTCTATAATTGAGATCACTAAATGTTGTAGACTTCTGGGAACTGTATGTTTGCTAAACTATTCCTGATATAAATACGTTAGTACTTTTTTCAGGTTAAGTCCCATAGGATAAGAATCACAGAAATAAACGTGGCCTAAATGGGTGGGACTGCTCCAAACCCCAAACACTGTGGCGTGTTTCTAACTGGGGGGGCAGTTCCTCCGCATGTAGTTCGCAGCGAACGGCTTTCCCCAGCAAAAATTGCATACAATGGAGGATACCAGCGCGAACCACAAGCACCACACAAACATCCTACACAAAATAAAACATGTGCAGATGAAAATATATAAACACATAACTCACAGAAAAAAGATGCACCACAAGGATAAGCAACCGACAAAACTGGCTAATCCCTCACTCAGATGTTAAAAGCTGAGAGATTCGCTAATATTTCCAATCAGGAACATAACGGAGCCCCTTCAAGCACCATGTCACGGTCTCTCAGCATGGCATGGGGTCCTACCACTAGACTACCTATGGTGTGTGAACAAGGTCTGAAAAGGTATTAAGCAGCCTACAGCCCCCTCCCACTCACCTGCATTGCAGGACCAACAATGCAATGGGGAACAAATGAGGCCGCAAGCTACACCTACAACAGACTATGTGACCCGCTTCCAGGTGCAACAGAATGTTTACCAGCCATATGCAATGGCACATTCAATACATATAAAACAAGAATCACAAAAATAAACGTGGCCTAAATGGGTGGGACTGCTCCAAACCCCAAACACTGTGGCGTGTTTCTAACTGGGGGGGCAGTTCCTCCGCATGTGGTTCGCAGCGAACGGCTATCCCCAGCAAAAATTGCATACAATGGAGGATACCGGCGCGAACCACAAGCACCACACAAACATCCTACACAAAATAAAACATGTGCGGATGAAAATATATAAACACATAACTCACAGAAAAAAGATGCAGCACAAGGATAAGCAACTGACAAAACTGGCTAATCCCTCACTCGGATGTTAAAAGCTGAGAGATTAAGTCCCATAGGATAGCGAATATTCAATCTTGGTATTGTTGCTCACAGCCTGAAAGATGTATTTAAAATAAAATAATAATCCTTTATTTGTGTTTATTATTAAAATATGAGGATGAGTCAAAGTGACAACATACAGATATTCTGGCTACTTAGCTAGTGGGGTGTGGAGCAGGTAGTTATGTATAGCCTTACACACACAACTAGCTAAGAGAATTATCATGTGTCTCATCACGTGTATATGATTGTGAGAACACACAGATATGAGCCACAGCTCAGATAAATTCAGAGGGTGAGAGGGGACCACAGTTTATACCCTCTCCCCTTTATAGTTTAGTATCATTGGAAGGTTGGTGACTAAAATGCATCAACGAATTGCTCGTATCTGGAACACTTCTTGCTTCTGTCCAAGTAAAAGTACTCCACTGTTGCCTAAAATATTACAGCAACAGTGCTCACGGACATACAGTAGCCAGCTACACCTGTGTCCTACGAAAAAATTCCATAACGCAACTCTAAGCACCTAGCCTGCCTAGCGGATGGTAGTGGTACCTCACTCAACTTCACTGAAAAGCAGAGCTACCTGCTGTTAGTATTGGTAGCTACATGCTGACTGAGAAACTGTGCCTCACTGGGTCATATGATGTGGCTCAACGCGTTTCTATGTAATAAAATTGAAACATATTACACTTCCTCAGGAGCCCAACCTATTAGCCTGTACACTAAAGCAAGTAGCCCAGGACTTTTGCGCGTGGGCTCCGGCGCTGTGATGGCCATACGTGGCCGAATGAACGCCAATGTTCCGGAATTTTTTGCTACCTTAAAAAATTTGCTACCCACGTCACTTCCGGTAGAGACGTGGGAGGCGCGTCTTTCATATCGGCACCGATGATGTGAACGCGCCTAAGGTAGCAGAAAATTCTAGCCCACTGCGCATGAGCGCGAACGAGGCGGCTTGGCGCAGGCGCAATAGGAAAATGTGCCGAGCTTAGTTAAACATGACGGGCTACGGCGCATGCGAGCCTGGGTAGCAAAATTTTACAGGGCAGTGCGCAAACGCCAATTTAACAGGCTTGCTTTCTGCATTGAAGGTAGGTGAAAATTACGGGCCACGGCGCATGCGCGCCTAGGGTAGAAAATTTTTACTGGTCAGTGCGCAAGTGCGAATTTAACAGGATCGCTTGC
Organism: Bufotes viridis; assembly: GCA_033119425.1. Taxonomy (NCBI): domain Eukaryota; kingdom Metazoa; phylum Chordata; class Amphibia; order Anura; family Bufonidae; genus Bufotes; species Bufotes viridis. The sequence goes on from CM065590.1 coordinate 136,033,203, forward strand.
TGCACTGAAGGTAGGTTACAATTACAGGCCACGGCGCATGCGCACCTAGGGTCCTTTAAATCTTATTGGCCCTGTGGAAGTTTTAATCTTATTGGCCAGTTGCTGGATCTAGCTAGTCACCCTTACCTTGGACAATGCCATGGGCTTATGCTCAGACTTGTAATATTTTGCTACCTTAGGTGCGCATGCGCCGTGGCCTGTAATTGTAACCTACCTTCAGTGCAGCAAGCGAGCCTGTTAGAATCGCGCTTGGCTCATCACTACAGCCAAGTTAGTAAACATGTTTTACTGCAAAAACTACTTTATTATACCCATTTTAGTGAAAATGTTGTATTATTTAAAGATGCTGTTCAGTTACAGCAAAAGCAGTTTACTGCAAAATATGCTTTACTATACAATATTGAATGTGTTTTACTGCAATAACTATACCCATGTTAATGAACAATAGTGATGTCGCGAACATAAAATTTTCCGTTCGCGAACGGGCAAACCGCCATAGACTTCAATAGGCAAGCGAATTTTAAAACCCACAGGGACTCTTTCTGGCCACTGTAGTGATGGAAAAGTTGTTTCAAGGGGATCAACACCTGGACTGTGGCATGCCGGAGGGGGATCCATGACAGAACTCCCATGGAAAATTACGTAGTGGACGCAGAGTCAGGTTTTAATCCATAAAGGGCATAAATCACCTAACATTCCTAAATTGTTTCGAATAACGTGCTTTAAAACATCCAGTGTGTGTACAGAATACGATCAGGTATGATGTTGTATCGATCAGGTAGTGTAAGGGTTACGCCCGCTTCACAGTGACAGACCTAACTGTGACAGACCAAACTCCCCGTTTAACGCACTGCAAACAACCGCAAACAGTCCATTTGCACAACTGCAAACTCCCCATTTGCACAAGGTTGGATACCAAGCTAGCCATGTGCCGTTCCTTGTTCTCACTGACGTCATTGAAGGTCTCTTCCTCGCGCAATGTAATGTGCCACCCTATATGAGTGGTGTGTTCAGTAATAAGTAGTACTATATTTGTCAGTTTAATCCCTGTTACGTCCCCTATCAGGGGACGTGCATCGAATAGATTTTAGGAACCGGGAGATGGAAAAAGAAGCTTGGACGGTCCTATTACTTTCAATTTGGAGCACTGCGCGTGTGCCGTGCAATGTACTGTGCAACCCTATATGAGTGGTGTGTTACTTAGTACTATTCTGATCAGTTTAATCCCTGTTACGTCCCCTATCAGCACTGGCAGTGGGCACACTACAGTCAGTGGAAGTGGGCCTGACACACACTGGCAGGCAACTAACCTTAGATTAAAGTGTAAAAATTAAATGCCTTTTTTTGATGCAAAGTCCTGTGCCACACGGTCTGAGTGGTGGGCACTGACAGTGGGCACCCTACAGTCAGTGGAAGTGGGCCTAACACACACTGGCAGGCAACTAACCTTAGATTAAAGTGTAAAAATGAAATGCCTTTTTTTGATGCAAAGTCCTGTGCCACACGGTATGAGTGGTGGGCACTGGCAGTGGGCACCCTACAGTCTGTGGGCCTGCAGCTCCTCACACACTGGCAGGCCAGGCAACTGCAATATATATCGAGAACAAAAATAAAAGCCGACTAGTGTAGCAGCCCTAAAAAGGGCTTTTTGGAGTGCTGTGACGCTGTCCTTACAGCAGTTGAGTCTGTGGACACAGAACACTGGCCTAGCTAACGCTTTCCGTATGAATTCGGTAGATACTCAGATTGGGTCACTGTCACTAGTGGGGTACCTCAGGGGTCAGTATTGGGCCCTATTCTCTTCAATATATTTATTAAAGCTCTTGTAGACTGCCTGCACAGTAAAATATCTATTTTTGCAGATGACACTAAACTGTGTAAAGTAATTAACACTGAAGAGGACAGTTTTCTGCTACAGAGGGATCTGGATAGATTGGAGGCTTGGGCAGAGAAATGGCAGATGAGGTTTAACACTGACAAATGTAAAGTTATGCACATGGAAAGGAATAATGCAAGTCATCTGTATATATTAAATGGTATAACACTGTGGTAACACAATGGTAACACTGACATAGAAAAGGATCTAGGAATTTAAATAAACAGAAAATTAAGCTGCAAAAACCAGTGTCAGGCAGCTACTGCCAAGACCAATAAGATAATGGGTTGCATCAAAGGGCATAGATGCCCGTGATGAGAACATAGTCCTACCACTTTACAAATCACTCGTCAGACCACACATGGAGTACTGTGTACAGTTCTGGGCTCCTGTAAACAAGGTAGACATAGCAGAGCTGTAGAGGGTTCAGAGGAGGGCAACTAAAGTAATAACTGGAATGAGGGATCTACAGTACCCTGAAAGGTTATCAAAATTAAGGTTATTCACTTTAGAAAAAAGACTACTGAGGGGAGATCTAATAACTATGTATAAATATATCAGGGGTCAGTACAGAGACCTCTCCCACCATCATCTAATTATCCCCAGGACCGTGACTGTGACGAGGGGACATCCTCTGCGTCTGGAGGAAAGAAGGTTTGTACACAAACATAGAAAAGGATTCTTCACTGTAAGAGCAGTGAAACTATGGAACTCTCTGCCTGAGGAGGTGGTAATGGTAAGTACAATAAAGGAATTCAAGAGGGGACTGGATGTATTTCTGGAGTGTAATAATATTACAGGCTATAGCTACTAGAGAGGGGTCGTTGATCCAGGGAGGTATTCTGATTGCCTGATTGGGAAGGAATTTTTTTTCCCCTTAAGTGGGGAAAATTAGTTTCTGTCTCACAGGTTTTTTTTGCCTTCCTCTGGATCAACTTGTAGGAAACAGGCCGAACTGGATGGACAAATGTCTTTTTTCGGTCTTATATACTATGTTACTATGTTACTAATTCAGAATCATCAGCGCAGCAGCAGCTGCAGTATCCCTGCTTTCACTAACATGCAGCTTCAGACTGAATCTAAAATGGCTGCCTTTTTTATAGGAGGTGGTAAGGTGTGGGAAGGATGGTTCTGATTGGCTGGAATGTGTCTGCTGACTGTGAGGTACAGGGCCAAAGTTTGCTCAATGATGATGTATAGGGGGCGGACCGAACATCGCATATGTTCGTCGGCGAATAGTTCGGGACATCTCTAATGAACAAGTTTGACTGCAAAAACTGCATTATTATAATTATTTTAGTGAATGTGTTGTATTACTATAGGATACCGTTCAGTAACAGCAAAAGCATTTTACTACATAAACTACCTTACTATACCAGTGTTGGTGAATGTGCTTTGTTGCAAAAACTGCATTACTACACCGATGTTATTGGATGTATTTTACTGCAAAAACTACATTATTATATCCATGTTAGTGAATGTGCGGCATTACTTCAAGATATCTTGTACTTACAGCAAAAGCATTTTAATGCAAAAACTGCATTATTACCACTGTAATTTATGAATACTGTATCAGTGTGCAGTGTATATTTAAAAGGAAAGGGACATTAAATTGTACCTCTGTCTTTAAATGACAGAAAAAAAACACTTTCAATTTTGCTAGAACTCTTTAGTAGGGTTGAGCGAACCCAAACTGTATAGTTAAAGTTCGTACCGAATTTTGGGGTGTTCGGGACCCGGACCCGAATATTTTAAAAAAAGTTCGGGTTCGTTGTTCGGCGATTTCTTCCCGCTTTCTGAAGGGCTGCACAGCAGCCAATCAGCTAGCGTTTTACTTCTTGCCCTAAGAAGCCATCACAGCCATGCCTACTAATGGCATGGCTGTGATTGGCCAAGTGCAGCATGTGACCCACCCTCTATTTAAGCTGGAATCACGTAGCGCCGCACGTCATTCTGCTCTGATTAGTGTAGGGATAGGACGCGGCTGCTGTGAGGGCGAGATTAGGCAGGAAAAACTCAGCAAAAACACCTAATGAAGTGATCGATCTACAGCTGTGAATCATTCAACTTCTGCTAGTTAATTGCTCACTGGTTTTTAGGCTGCACAGAGCGTTTTTCTGTTACTTTTTCTGTTGTGGGGTGATCAGCGGCAATTTTTTGTCTTGTGGTGCACCAAGCACAAGCTGCCACCAAGTCCATCAATCCATCAATACTAGTTTTTGTTTTTTTTTGCTATATCCTACATCAGGGGCTTGGCTGTGCTTATTGTCACCCCTAGAAACTCAGGATAGAAATCTCTATATTTTATTGAGGGGTTCAATTCAATTGCCAAAATAGCAATCCCCTAAATCTGGTGTCCCAGCAGTGGCTGGCCAAGTTTAATAGTGTCCGGCAATGGATAGATTTTGTTCTGGGGTGAAATTCAATTGCCAAAAGAGAAATCCATTAAATCTGGTGTCCCAGCAGTGGCTGGCCAAGTTTAATAGTGTCCGGCAAAGGATAGATTTTGTTCTGGGGTGAAATTCAATTGCCAAAAGAGCAATCCCCTAAATCTGGTGTCCCAGCAGTGGCTGGCCAAGTTTAATAGTGTCCTGCAAAGGATAGATAATTTTCTGGGGTTAGATTCAATAGCCAAAATAGCAATCCCCTAAATCTGGTGTCCCAGCAGTGGCTGGCCAAGTTTAATAGTGTCCGGCAAAAGATAGATTTTGTTCTGGGGTGAAATTCAATTGCCAAAATAGCAACCCCTTAATTCTGGTGTCCCAGCAGTGGCTGGCCAAGTTTAATAGTGCCCGGCAAAGGATATATTTTGTTCTGGGGTGAAATTCAATTGCCAAAATAGCAATCCCCTAAATCTGGTGTTCCAGCTGTGGTTGGCCAAGTTTAATACTGTCCGGCAAAGGATAGATTTTAATTTTAAATTGTTTGGTTAAATATTACTATTTTTGCCAGGTACAAACCCCTGCACTGCATAACTGACAGGGAACTTACAATTGGCGGCTACATTCTTGCATGAAATAAAAGCCTCTTTGGGCTGTGAAGCCAAAGGTAGTCGCCAATAACTGTTTTATTTAAAAAAATAAAAAATTTGCGTAGACCCCAAAACATTGGGAAATATAAAAAATAAAAGTGTAAGTGCACGGTAGTATAACAGTGGTTGGGTGACGCCAGTATACATGTCTATTCTGCATAAGGTACAAACAAGTCCTGTGGGATCCATGCCTGGTTCTTTTTAATAAACGAAAGCTTGCCCACATTGTCTGCAGACAGGCGGCCGCACTTGTCTGTGATAATGCCACAAGCCATGCTAAACACACGTTCAGACAATACAGTGGCTGCAGGGTAGGCCAGCAACTCCAAGGCGTAAAGGGCAACCTCAGGACATGTGCCCAATTCGATGACCCAGAAGTTGAATGGGGCAAACCTATTGGCGTAGCTAGAAATGATTGGGCACCACAGCAAATTTTTTAATGGGGCCCCCCTTCCCCAGTAATTTTTGCGCAAACTCCTTCCTTTCATGCTGCTATGCCTGTGGCTACTAAAGATCGCTCTCTCAGACCAGGCCCAGCAGCTGTTCCATTCGCTTTCTACACTGTCTATACTGCCACTGTATATAATTTCATTGTGTAATACTGTTAGTCCTCCTCCTTCTCCTGGATGGGCCCTTTCTAGGTCACGGCCCCAAAGCAGTTGCTTCCCTTGTAGCGATTCCCCTAGGCAGACCCATCAGTCAGTACGTGTACTGTTCCACCATGTTGCTGAAATGCTGCCTCCTGCTAAGATGTTCCAGATCTGCTGGTGGTACAGGTTGTTGTGGCATGATGACAAAGCTTTTCCACATTTTGCCCATGCTAACCCTGCCTTCTGAGGTGTTGCTGGTGACCCAGCTGCATTGGCAAATTCTTCCTCCTCTGCCTTCACATTGTGCTTCCACTGAGTCCCCGGTGTCAGGTGTGAATGCCATCAGCAGCGTGTCTACTAGCGGGCTCATCTTCCTATTACACTCCAATGAGGGAATTAAGGACGGCACATTGTCCTCATCCTCCAGAACTGTGCCCTGGCTGGACAATTGTGTTCCAGGCCAGGGCCTATGTTGGTGCAGATACCCACCCTCTGAGCCACTTGTGTTTGGTTGGCCTTAAATTAAGGATAAGGCATGTATATAGTTTTGTTTCTTTATATGGTTAGTTTAGCTGTCTTATAGTTATTTTAATATGTTTTTAAGTAAATTTGTAAATAGTTTGTTAATGGTTTGAGTGAAAGGGGGGGGGGGCTGTTGAGTGTATAGGGTGTGAGGCTGTTTGGGTTTATTTTCTATCCGCTTTCTACACTGTCTATACTGCCACTGTATCTAATTTCATTGTATAATACTGTTGAGGGGGCCCTGACAAAGTCTTTTAGTCATCCTCCTCCTGGATGGGCCCCTTCTAGGTCAGGGACCCAAAACAGTGTGCTTCCCATGCTTCCCTGTAGCTATGCCCCTGGGCAAACCCATCAGTAAGTACGTGTTCTCTTCTACCATGTTACTGAAATGCTGCAGCCTGCTAAGACGTTCCAGATCTGCTGGTGGTGCAGGTTGTTGTGGCTTGATGACAAAGCTTTCCCACATTTTGCCAATGCTAACCCAGCCTTCTGAGGTGCTGATGGTGACCCAGCTGCCCATGAGCTGGCTTGGGTGCCACCCTGCTGAGAACACGGTTCCTCTTCAGCCTCCTTATCCTACTTATCCTCCTCATCCTCCAGAACTGTGCCCTGGCTGGACAATTGTGTTCCAGGCCAGGGACTATGTTGGTGCAGGAACCCACCTTTCGAGCCAATTGGATGTCACTGGCCTTAAGTTAAGGATAAGGCGTGTATATAGTTTTGTTTGTTTATATAGTAAGTTTAGCTGCATTATAGTTATTTTAATATGTTTTTAAGAAAATTTGTAAATAGTTTGTTAATAGTATGAGTGAAAGGGGGATGTTGTGTGTGTGTTCGATTAACTGAATTGATTTCCACTGTCTGGTGTTGGAATTTCTGCACCCCAAATTCAGCACATGTGGCAGGCAGGGGATGTGTGTCAAACCGTCTAGGCCCAGACCTGCTAGTATATTTCACCCATTAGTGCACAACACCAGGCTGGGCTGGAAGCTCAGTGGCACCATACAATTATCGGTCTGTTGTTCCTTGCCTGTCCACAGCTCCTGCGCGATGCGGGGTTTGTCCCACAAACACACAAGTTTTAAAACAACCTGCTGTCGTTTCCCCCTGGCTGTGCTGCTGTGGGTGGTGAAGGTGTTACGCTGAGTGGTTGAGGAGGAGGTAGAGGAAGAGGAGGAGGTAACAGGATACAAACATAAATGCCAAGCAATCCTCGGGGGGCGGAACGACATTGGCAAAAATGCTATCCGCCTTTGGGCCAGCCACTACATTTACCCACTGTGTTGTTGGTTATGTGGATGTTGCCATAGATAGTGTTGCGCAGTGCACACTTGATTTTGTCCCCACTTGGTTGTGCAGGGAAGGGATGGCTCGCCTGCAAAAGTAGCGGCAGCTGGGATACACGTACTGTGGGATAGCCACCGCCATAAGGTTTTTAAAACTGTCCACCAGACAGAATGACAGCATTTCAAAGGACCAGGAAGTTTGAAATAAGGCATTCAGAGCCATGGGTAGGGGGGTACTTCCTCTTTCTATTTCTTTTTCTCTCCAGTGTTTGGGAGATGGACAGCTGATAGCTGAACACTTCCATGGGATTTGGTGCAGATGCATGGTGACAATGACAGATGTGGTGGTGTTGCTGCCACATCCTCTGTTTGCTGGGTAAACAAATTTAGAATGTTTATTTATTATTTTTCAGTATTTTATTTTAAGTCATTTCCTTAGTCACATATGTTTGCAGGGCATTTACCTACATTTTGCTGCCTTTTACAGCCCTCTAGCCATTTCCAGGGCTATTTTACAGCCACTTAAGTGCCCAAAAGTTCGGGTCCCCATTGACTTCAATGGGGTTTGGGGTGAAGTTCGGGTCGAGTTCGGATCCCGAACATTTTCGTGAAGTTCGGCTGAACTTCTCAAACCCGAACATCCAGGTGTCCGCTTAACTCTACTCTTTAGTAATATGTGTATAACGAGGAGATTCAGAGTGAGTTGGGGGACACCATGCATAGCTCTGTTGGTGGTGGTAGAAATACCACTTGTAACCGTGGTAATGGTAGGGACAGTGGTAGTAACAGTAACACTCAGGGAAATCCAGAGCAGGGAATAAGAAGGAAAGGGGCCAAGTAGCCCACAATGACATATTGTCTAATAAACGTGGCATGGAGGGTGGGTACTCTGATGATTGTGTGTTGGACAGGACCTGAGAGCTGGAGAAAGCCAAGGCAACATTTGGCCAGAACCTTACAAAAAAAACTTTCAGGGTCGGATCTGCTGCTATTCTGGTCAGCTCAGGAACTGGTGATGCCACTGATACTGTGGGAGCAGGCTTAAAACATATACCAAACCTAAGCCAAGCTTGGATGCTGCTAGCTCTATGCAAGTATATTCCATCTTTCAGTTTTTCTCCACAGTGCCAAAAGACAAAAGCATTGCCATGTGCAAGATATGTATTGGACATGGTGTGTACTATCGTCAACTGAGGTATACCTCAGCGAGGGAGGTATAGAGTGACAAGTGTCTTGAATTGATCTTGTGTACCCATCTCCCTGGTGAAGTAAGTAACCTTTTCATACCTGGGCTATATATTATTTTGCTTTTTTTAGACTATTTCTAAATATTGGCCCTATTGACATATATCTATGCATCTATAAAATTAAGTCTATCCCTCTGCGGTTACCTTATACTGGCAGACTATTTTCCAGTAAATACTACTATAGCCTACTATGGACAATCTTACTAATAACCTGTAGTATATATCCAGGCTATACATCCTGCCATTGTGCCAATCTCTCTGAACAGTTGGCACCTCATACCCTTTATATATTAATTTGCTTTACAGTCCACCCATATTTTTGGGTTCTTCCGCACCTTTTTGTGGGTTGCAGCCTCTTGGCAGAATAAACCTCTCTATATATTTTCAATTGAACCTTGACTTTAATTCTAACTAATAATACACATTATTTTTTCTAAATCTCCTCCTTTATTGGACAGATTTTGTACCCCCTTGGCGCTTCTCCCCTTCCTCCTTCCCTTCTCCTCCTGATACTCCTTATTTTTTTAACAACATAATATCTCATTATGGAGAGCCTATGGTATTCTAAATACATGTGCACAGTATTGTAGGACAGGAGATGCTCCTCTAGGTTGCTGAGAAATAGTCTTAAAAGGGTTCTTCGACCAGTAATTTAAAGAAAATGGTCAAAACTGCATGAAAAAAGCGATACACACCACACTGATTCCCAACTTCTCCTGTTCCAATGCTTCCCGAAACCTAAGTCACAGCAAATGACTGTTCAACCAATCACTAGCTGAGGTAGGTCACCTATGTGTCTAGCAATGTAATGTGCAGCTGTTTCCTGTGTGCCAGGAGGTTCTGTGACCAGTAATGCTGTGATGCATGGTCTCCTTTGACAATGGCACCTGAGAGGTTAAGAGTCTATTTTAATAGTATGGGCATTTGCGGATAATGATTTTTTTATTGTTTATTTTTATTTTCATTATGGGGAAAGGGTGGGTGATTTGAACATTTTATTTATTTATTTATTTATTTATTTATTTAAAATTTTGTGTATTTTGTAAGTCCCCCTAGGTGACTATAACAAGCACTCATTAGATTATCAATTATATTCTGTCATGTATATTTATTCATCACAGAACATAACATTCACTATATTCCAATGCTGTGCAGCCACCTGCAGGCCTGTATGGAAATTTACCAGTGACAGGCATTGGAGCCTCAAGCAGTTTGTGGGCTATAAGTGGCAAAAGCTTCCCCAATCTTCCCCAATCTTAGCTTATATAGGGCTACTATATTCTGCAGTGCTTTACAGACATTAGCATTCTACTGTCCCCAATGGGGCTCACAATCTAAGTTCCCTATCAGTATGTCTTTTGGACATCTTTGGAGTGTGGGAGTGTGGGAGCGTGGGAGGAAAATAGAGTACCTGGTGGAAACCCACGCAAACACGTGGAGAACATACAAACTCAATGCAGAAGTTGTCCTTAGTGGGATTCGAACCAACTCTGCAAGGCACCAGTGCTAACCACTGAGCCATCGTGCTACCCATATTCTGTATAAAACAGCCTATAAGCGGGTGCCATTTTTATATACGGTATGGCAGATGTCCTGAAGGTGTTAATGAACAATGCACAGTATAATGCATGCAAATAAACACAGTATGAATCAAAGCTTTCTTAACCTCTCTTTCTTGCGTTTACATGTGAATAAGGTTGCACAAACGAGTTACTGTTCCCCATTCACAAGTTCAAAGCCTTAAGGCTTCACTGATAGATTTCATGGCTGCTGAAGTCTTTATCTTTTCCCATTTAAAATGTCTTCCAATATGGTAGCTATAAGTCTGCATGTTTTGTGATAAAAGTTCTCTTTATCTTGTGTTGTTTTGCAACACTCATCCAGGACAATTTAATCAGCTTGAAAAAAAAAAAGAAAGAAACAGGGACATTTCCGGCTTTTAAGTCACTGAATGTATTTGGTGGACAATGCACTGAGGAGAAGGAGATTCTGGTGGGGATCTGGAGCTCATGATAAGGCCTGAAAGTAAAAAATGACAATAGAGTATTGACAGCTCAGAGCACAGGATTGAGAGCAAGCGACCGCATACAGTAAATCTGAACAGCTGGGAAAACATTACATTTGCAGTCAAGGATCATATATACAGTGCTCTGACAAAGTCTTTGCTCCCTTCCAGATGTCCCTTATTACTGCACATTTGTCATGCCTTCCGATCTTTAAACAAAACGCCAGTGAAAACCTAAATAAACACCAGGTACAGTTTTCCAATAAAAAAAAGATAAGGAATCCAAAACACTTATTAGTATTACCTATATGAAAAGGTAACCCTCACTCTTAGGGATCATACACACTGTTTGTGGTCCGCAGCACGGGCACGGAGCACAAATGCTCATGTGCATGAGCACTTAATAACAAGTTGTTCCACCTTTCCACCAAAATCTGCCCTCCAAAAACATTATGGCACTACTTCTCTTCTGATTCAAGCTATTTACGACCCTTTTTGGGGTGTTGCTGTGTCCTTTTTCTGGTGTAGTGAGCTCCATTTATATAAGCAGATATATAACGCGAGTTTGACCGCATCGTGTGTTTGATTAAGTGTGTGGTTGTATTAGTGTGTGACTTAAGATTAAGTGACTTCAGTGGGGGACTGCAATTAGTCAATTTCTTATTACTATATTATACTGTATTTTTCGCTTTTGTTGTGTAATCCCCATTTAGTATGTGTTGCACAATTGACAACGCCGTCCAGTGCACATCTTGTATGATATGTGCAGTCCTGGAACAGCCGTTCGATGGTGTATATCTTTGTTCAACATGTGAGCAAATTTCCCATTTGGAATCGCAAATCGAGTATCTAAATGGGTGAGTTGCAACACTGAGAGGCATTGACAATTTGCAAAAGAGTTTTCTTCTCACCGAGCAAGCACTCTTTGTGGTAGATGAGGGAGAGGATGACAGTGAGGAGGCTGAGGAAAGTGAGGTAGCCAGCTGGGTAACAGTTAGAAAGCCGGGTAGAGGGAAGAGTGCCAGTGATTCTAGCCCTGATCTGACACACCCCAACAAGTTTGCACGTTTGGCAGGTGAGGGGGATGTCAGTTCAGGGTTGGAACTGCTGCAGCCAGACATTTCCTCTGCCAGTCAGGGAAATGTCAGCTCCAGTAAGCAGGGGACCAGGAGAGCAGGGCAATGCAGACAGGTGTTGGTAATGGGAGACTCCATTATCAGGGAAACAGATAGGGCTGTCACAAAGACCGTGATCGCCGAACAGTGTGCTGTCTTCCCGGTGCTAGAGTTAGACACATCGCGGATTTGGTTGACAGATTACTGGGAGGGGCTGAAGATTAAGCGGTCATGGACCATACCGGAACCAATGACAAATTTAGTCTGTTGGCTACAGCTCTATCGTAGGGACGGGCTACACCTCAATGGGGAAGGGGCATCTGTGTTGTGGAGAAAGATGGCTAGAAGGTTGGAGGAGTGTTTAAACTATGGACTGGGGGGGTGGGTAATTACATTATAGGAAGGGAAGATAGTGCAAATAGAGACCAGGTCGAGGTAGTGGGACTGGGGGAGTAATGGAAGGAGGAACTAGAACGGTTCAGAAGGAAAGGTGTAAGATTAAAAATACACATAAACCTCTCAATTGTATGTCTACTAATGCCAGAAGCCTGACTAACAAAACTGGGGAACTGGAATTACTGATGTGTGAGGAGGACTATGACATAGTGGGAATAACTGAGACATGGCTGGATGGTAGCCATGTACAAGGTTACAATCTGTTTAGAAAGGATCGTCAAAACCGGAGGGGGGGGGGTCTGCCTTTATGTAAAGTCCTATCTAAAGCCCACAGTCCGAGAAGATATAAGTGAGGGGCATGAACATGTGGAGTCACTGTGGGTAGAGATACATGGAGGCAAAAACAATACTAAATTACTAATAGAAGTTTACTATAAACCACCTAATATACCAGAGTCCACAGAAAATCTATTACTAAGTGAGACAGACGAGGCCGCAAATCATAATGAGGTGGTTATTATGGTGGGACTTCAACTACCCAGATATAGACTAGGAAACTGAAAGCTGTACATCACATAAAGGGAACAGGTTCTTGGCAATCACCAAATACAATTACCTTTCCCAACTGGTTCAGGACCTGACTAGAGGGATGGCCATACTGGACTTAGTATTAACCAATAGACCTGACAGAACAACAGACGTGCAGGTTGGGGGACAACTGGAAAATAGTGACCATAAAGTAATAACTTTCCAATTATCATTCAAAAAAGCATTTCTACAGGGAGGAACAAAAATACCAGACTTCAAAAAGCTAAATTTAGCCAACTAAGAGAGGCCATAGGCTGGGGCATCAAAAATAAAAATATAGCCACAAAATGGAATATCTTTAAAAGCATCCTAAAATCTCATTGTGAGCAGTACATTCTGTATGGGAACAAAAAGAAACCAATGTGGATAAATAGAACTGTAAAGAAAGAAAGAAATGACAAAAAGAAAGCATATAAATCACTAAAACAGGAGGGTAGCGAGGAAGCACTGAAAAACTATAAGGAAAAAAAATAGAACATGTAAAAAACAGATAAAAGCAGTCAAACTTGAGACCGAGAGATTAATTGCCAAAGAGAGTAAAACTAATGCTAAAATGTTCTTCAATTATATAAATGTTAAAAAGTACAAATCTGAAGGTGTCGGCACTCTAAAGAGTAATGAGGGGTTAGTTGCAGAGAGCGAAGAGGAGAAAGCAAAGCTGTTAAATATTTGATTTTCTCCAATGTATTCACTGAGGAAAATAAACTGTCAGATGAAATGCTGAATGTAAAAATAAATTCCCCATTAAAAGTTTCCTGTCTGACCCAGGTAGAAGTACAACAGTGACTTAAAAACATTAAAATAGACAAATCTCCAGGACCTGATGGCATATACCCATGTATCCTAAGGGAATTAAATAATGTCATAGCCAGACCCTTATTTCCGATATTTGCGGATTCTATACTGACAGGGAATGTTCCACAGGATTGGAGCATAGAAAATGTGGTGCCAATATTCAAAAATGGTCAAACAGAGCCTGGAAACTATAGGCCTGTAAGTTTAACATCTGTTGTGGGTAAACTGTTTGAAGGTTTTCTGAGAGATGCTATCTTAGAGGATCTCAACGGAAATAAGCAAATAACGCCATATCAGCATGGCTTCGTGAGGGATCGGTCATGCCAAACTAATTTAATCAGTTTCTATGAGGAGGTAAGTTCTAGACTTGACAGCGGCGAATCAATGGATGTCGTATATCTGGACTTCTCCAAAGCATTTGACACTGTACAACATAAAAGGTTAGTATATAAAATGAGAACGCTCAGACTGGGAGAAAATATCTGTGTATTGGGTAAGTAACTGCCTGAGTGATAGAAAACAGAGGGTGGTTATTAACGGTACACACTCAGCTTGGGTCACTCTCACTAGTGGGGTACCTCAGGGGTCAGTATTGGGCCCTACTCTCTTCTAAATAATTATTAATGATCTTTTAGAAGGCTTTCATAGTAAAATATCAATTTTTGGCAGATGACACTAAACTGTGTAAAGTAATTAACACTGAAGAGGACAATATACTGCTAAAGAGGGATCTGGATAGATTGGAGGCTTGGGCAGATAAGTGGCAGATGAGGTTTAACACTGACAAATGTAAAGTTATGCACATGGGAAGGAATAATGCAAGTCACCCGTACATACAAAATGGTAAAACACTCGGTAACACTGACATGGAAAAGGATCTAGGAATTTTAATAAACAGCAAACTAAGCTGCAAAAACTAGTGTCAGGCAGGTGCTGCCAATGCTAATAAGATAATGGGTTGCACCAAAAGGGGCATAGACGCCCGTGATGAGAACATATTCCTACCACTTTACAAATTGCTAGTCAGACCACACATGGAGTACTGTGTACAGTTCTGGGCTCCTGTTAACATGGCCGACATAGCAGAGCTGGAGAGGGTTCAGAGGAGGGCAACTAAAGTAATAACTGGAATGGGGCAACTACAGTACCCTGAAAGATCATCAAAATTAGTGTTATTCACTTTAGAAAAAAAGACGACTGTGGGGAGATCTAATTACTATGTATAAATATATCAGGGGTCAGTACAGAGATCTATCCCATCATCTATTTATCCCCAGGACTGTGACGAGGGGACATCCTCTGCATCTGGAGGAAGAGGATTCTTTACGGTAAGAGCACTGAGACTATGGAACTCTCTGTCTGAGAAGGTGGTGATGGTAAATACAATAAATGAATTCAAGAGGGGCCTGGATGTATTTTTGGAGTATAATAATATTACAGGTTATAGCTACTAGAGATGGGTCGTTATTTTTTTGCCTTCCTCTGGATCAACTTGCATGATGACAGGCCGAACTAAATGGACAAATGTCTTTTTTCGGCCTTATGTTACTATGTTACTTCTTGAGTGATTCTACTGTGGGGGTATCATAGTGTGACTTCAAATGTAACATGGTGCCCAAAAATAATTTCAGCAAAATCTGCCCTTCAAAAACCCTATGGCTCTCCTTTCCTTCTGAGCCCTGCTGTGTGTCCATACAGCCCGTTATGACCACAAATGTTGTGTTTCTGTAAACTGCATAATCAGGGTAACAAATATTTAGGTTTTGGATGTTAACCCTTTCTGCCTTACAGAAAAAAAATTGATTAAAATGTAAAATCTGCAAAAAAAAATTTCACTTCCATTTTCCTTTAAATCTTTTGAAACATATAAAGGGATAACAACGTTTGTAAAATCAGTTATGGATATCTTAAGGGGTGTGGTTTTTAAAACTTGGTTATTTATTGGTGGTTTCTTCTACATAAGTCACAATAAAGTGACTTCAAAACTCAATAGGTCCTTAAAAAAGTCCATTTAGGAAATTTCATAAAAAATCTGAATTTACTTCTAAAAGTCTAAGCCTTCTAATGTCTTAAAAAATAAAATGACTTTGACAAAATGATGCAAACATAATGTACAGTAGACATATGGTAAATGTTAATTAATAACTACTTTATGAGGTATCTGTCTTAAAAGCAGAGAAGTTCAAATTTAGAAAATAGTAAATTTTTCAACATTTTCGGATCATTCAGCGTCAGGAAGAGCAGACAGTAGGCAGGGACAGATTGCGGTTTGCTGTAAACCTACTGCTTTCACTCCAAAACCTTATCGAAAGACTAAACGGTCATATTTAGAACTACAGTGTGTGTTTGACAGCAGTGCAGCACCTTTTTTTTTTTTTTAAGGGGTTTAATTTAGCACTATCAGGGACAGGTGTCTTCAGGAAGGGACAGATAGTGCAGGGCTTGAAAAACACATTTTAAGTACCCAAACTTCTAAAAGACAGAAAGATTACAGATTAGTGACATCCACAGTACGCCATCATAAAGCAGTGTGTGGAGCAGAAATGATAAAAAGGGGCTTATTCACTACAGTGTGCCTGCTAGTGAGATATACACTGAACCATCATAAAGCAGTGCATTGGGCAGACATTAAAAAAGGGGCTTATTCACTACAGTGTGTCTTCTAGTGAGATATACACTGCACCATCATAAAGCAGTGTGTTAGGCAGACATTATAAAAAGGGGCTTATTCACTACAGTGTGTCTTCTAGTGAGATTTACACTGCACCATCATAAAGCAGTGTGTTGGGCAGACATTATAAAAAGGGGGTTATTCACTACAGTGTGCCTGCTAGTGAGATATACACTGCACCATCAAAGAATTTTTTTTTTCTGGGGAAATTAACCTAATTTGTGCCACATCTGTGTGTGTGTTCAATCCGCAACAGTTATATTAATTACTCCAGCAGAGAATGATTTATATTTTGGCCATAGTTAACTCATTTTGGGCACATCTGTGTGTGCGTTTAGGACGCAACCATATATACAGTATTCCAGCAGAGAATACATTTTATTTGGGACAAATTTGTATCCAATACAGAACTATATCTGTGTGTATATTGCAAATTCCAAGTGTCCTCAGCCTGTGGGTTTTTGTATCCAATACTGTTCTGCATCAGAAAAATGTGTTTTTAGCGGACAGTAAAACAATCTGCGCCACATCTACAGACAAAACCATTAATATGAAGAAGGCGTGCACAAAGGGAGGGGAAGGTGGGTGTGATGCTGATGGTTCATGCAGAGGCTTTGGCCCTAGGCTCAATGAAACTGAGTTAAAATAATGTAGCTGAGGGCATCCAGGTGCACTAACCCTCTTCAAAAGTGAAGGCGATAGCGACCCTTTTAGAGACTGATTGCCCAAACTCTGCCCACACAATCATTTACCCTGAATACTACCGTCAAATCTAGTATATCCTCCATATTCCTTATAATTTAGCTACAGTAGCCTGTCTACAGTCAATGTTTTGTTCAGCCACTTTTATCTGGTGGAGTAGAGAAGTCAGGGGCAATCCAGGCCCAGTTCATTTTTATAAAAGTCAATCTGTCAATAGGGATGAGCGAACCCGAACTGTATAGTTTGGGTTCGTACCGAATTTTGGGGTGTTCGGGACACAGACCCGGACCCGAACATTTTCAAAAAAGTTTGGGTTCGGGTTCGTTGTTCGGTGATTTCTTCCCGCTTTCTGAATCAGCTAGTGTTTTACTTCTTGCCCTAAGAAGCCATCACAGCCATGCCTACTAATGGCATGGCTGTGATTGGCCAAGTGCAGCATGTGACCCACCCTCTATTTAAGCTGGAGTCACGAAGAGCCGCACGTCACTCTGTTTACAGCAAACCGCAATCTGTCCCTGATTAGTGTAGGGATAGGATGCATCTGCTGTGAGGGCGAGATTAGTCAGGGAAAACTCAGCAAAAACAACTAATGAAGTGATCGATCTACAGCTGTGAATCATTCAACTTCTGCTAGTTAATTGCTCACTGGTTGTCAGGCTGCACAGAGAGTTTTTCTGTCACTTTTTTCTGGGGTAATCGGCGGCCAATTTGTGTTTTGTAGTGCACCAGCACAAGCTGCCACCAAGTCCATCAATCAATCAATACTATTTTTTTTTTTTTTTGCTATATCCTACATCAGGGGCTTGGCTGTGCTTATTGTTACCCCTAGAAACTCAGGATAGAAATTTCTATATTTTATTGAGGGGTTAAATTCAATTGCCAAAATAGCAATCCCCTAAATATGGTGTTCCAGCTGTGGCTAGCCAAGTGTAATACTGTCTGCAGTCTGGAAAAGGATAGATTTTTTTCTGTGGTGAAATTCAATTGTCAAAATAGCAATCCCCTAAATTTGGTGTCCCAGCAGTGGCTGGGCAAGTTTAATAGTGTCCGGCAAAGGATAGATAATTTTCTGGGGTGAAATTCAATTGCCAAAAGAGCAATCTCCTAAATTTGGTGTCCCAGCAGTGGCTGGCCAAGTTAAATAGTGTCTGGCAAAGGATATATTTTGTTCTGGGGAGAAATTCAGTTGCAAAAGTATAAATACTGTAAATCTGGTGTCCCAGCAGTGGCTGGCCAAGTTTAATAGTGTCCGGCAAAGGATATATTTTGTTCTGGAGTGAAATTCAATTGCCAAAATAGCAATACTGTAAATTAGAGGTTTCAGCTGTGGCTGGCCAAGTTCAATAGTGTCGGGCAAAAGGATATATTTTATTCTGGGGTGAAATTCAATTGCCAAAATAGCAATACCGTAAATCAATGGTTTCAGCTGTGGCTGGCCAAGTTTAATAGTGTCCAGCAAAGGATATATTTTGTTCTGGGGTGAAATTCAATAGCCAAAATAGCAATCCCCTAAATCTAGTGTCCCAGCAGTGGCTGGCCCGGTTTAATAGTGTCCGGCAAAAGATAGATAATTTTCTGGGATGAAATTCAATTGCCAAAATAGCAATCCCCTAAATCTGGTGTCCCAGCAGTGGCTGGCCAAGTTTAATACTGTCCGGAAAAGGATATATTTTGTTCTGGGGTGAAATTCAATTGCCAAAATAGAAATACCGTAAATCTGGTGTTCCAGCAGTGGCTGGCCAAGTTTAATAGTGTCCGGCAAAGGATAGATAATTTTCTGGGGTGAAATTCAATAGCCAAAATAGCAATCTCCTAAATCTGGTGTCCCAGCAGTGGCTGGCCAAGTTTAATAGTGTCCGGCAAAGGATATATTTTGTTCTGGGGTGAAATTAAGTTTCAAAAATAGAAATACCGTAAATCTGGTGTCCAGGCAGTGGCTGGCCAAGTTTAATAGTTTTCAGCAAAGGATATATTTTGTTCTGGGGTGAAATTCAATAGCCAAAATAGCAATCCCCTAAATCTGGTGTCCCAGCAGTGGCTGGCCAAGTTTTATAGTATCCTGGCAAAGGATATATTTTTTTCTGGGAAGTAAATTCAGTTGCAAAAATAGAAATTCCATAAATCTGGTGTTTCAGCTGTGCAGGCCAAGTGTAAATCTGTCCGTAAAAGGGTATATTACTCTCAATGTGCATCTCCAAGTGTAATTCTTTCCATTAAAGGGTATATTACAGTAAGTGTTAAAATACAAGTGCTAAAAGCATAATCCTATATATTTACGGCACATAAATAGATAGCCAGATAGTGTTAGGTGCATGTAAAAAAAAAAGGCCTTAATTTGAATTCAATACATTGGGCTAAATATTTTTTTTCTTATTGTGGTGAATGGTAACAATGGGGAAAACATTTAGTAAATACGCGGACTCGGACATGGTCGTGGTGTTGTTAGTGGACCCTCTGGTGCTGGGAGAGGACGTGGCCGTTCTGCTACAGCCACACGTCCTAGTGAACTAACTACCTCATGGTCAAGTACCCGCCAGAATTTACAGCGATATTTGGTGGGGCCCAATGCCGTTCTAAGGATAGTAAGGCCTGAGCAAGTACAGGTGCTAGTCAATTGGGTGGCCGACAGTGGATCCAGCACGTTCACAACATTATCTCCCACCCAGTCTTCTGCAGAAAGCACACAGGTGGTGCCTGAAAACCAAGCCCAATAACGCATGTTCCACTGAACTCATCCACAACGCATCCGGACCTAATCCGCTCACGCTCGTATGCAAGGGGCTTATGAGTGTTACTGCAAGGCACAGTGTTCTACAGCACTATGAAGGATCTCTGCAGCCAGGAAATAGACGTTTTTTAACTATATTTGCCGAATATATTCGTAACGAAGCTAATTTTTCCCAAAAATTTCGGCGAATCGGATTTTTGAAAAATTTGCTTATCTTTACTCAGAACATTCCAAAGGTATTTCCACATAATGTGACACATGTTAGAGATGCAAAAATGTGTCAGGAAGGCGAACAATGGCTATGTTTTGAAAGGTTGTTCAGCAAAATGTTTTTGTTTTTGTTTAATAGAGTCAAAATGGCATAAAAACAAAATGAGTGATACTTTACTGATCCCTGCCACTTCCATTCCTAAACTTGGTCTCTGCTAGTCCCTATTTCTTGCTCTCTACTGGCACACAGGAAACAGCTGCTCATCAAATTGCTGGACACTTAGGTGACCTGCCTCAGCTAGTGATTGGTTGAACAGTTGTTTGCTGTGGCTCAGGTTCTGGGAAGCATTGGAACAAGAGAAGTTGGGGTTCAGTGCGGTGAATATAATTATTTTATGCAGTTCTGACCATTTTCTTTAAAATACTGGTCGGAGAACCTTTGTAAGACTCTGATCTTCCTTGATCCATGCTTTTTTTTCCACTCACAGATGAACAAAATTGTATTTTTGTTTACTGTTTAGTTTGTGGAAATTACAGGAGTAATAGTAATGTTGAGC
The DNA here is from genome assembly GCA_033119425.1 of Bufotes viridis. Classification (NCBI taxonomy): domain Eukaryota; kingdom Metazoa; phylum Chordata; class Amphibia; order Anura; family Bufonidae; genus Bufotes; species Bufotes viridis. Next base: position 136,053,522 of record CM065590.1, read on the forward strand.
AAATCAAAGTATCGAAGGTGGACTTTGATCCGAATTTCAGGATAAATTTGTTTTACCGCAAAGCTGAATTTCCTCCCGCTACATGGTAACAAATAAATTTTCGCAAAAACGCTGAAAGTAAGAAAAAAATTATACTCCTCTCATAGACTTGCTAGCAGAGAGGCCATCCACTCCTCAAAGGACCTGCAACAAGCGTGATTTGCAACAAGCACGATGACCTCACTAGTGTTGAGCGAACAGTTCGAGCATAGTTCAGGTTCGTAACGAATTTTGGGGTGTTCGGGACCCGGACCCGAGCATTTTCAAAAAAGTTTGGGTTCGGGTCCGTTGTTCGTGGATTTCTTGCCGCTTTCTGAAGGGCTGCACAGCAGCCAATCAGCTAGCGTTTAACTTCTTGCCCTAAGAAGACATCACAACCATGCCTATTAATGGGATGGCTGTGATTGGCCAAGTGCAGCATGTGAGCCAGCCTCTATTTAAGCTGGAGTCACGTCACACTGCTCTGATTAGTGTAGGGAGAGGACGCAGCTTCTGGGAGGACGAGATTAGGCAGGGAAAAGTCAGCAAAAAGACCTAATGAATAGTGTTGAGCGCGAATATTCGAAAAGCGAATTTTTTTAGCGAATATCGGCACTTCGCTAATTCGCGAATATTTCGAATATAGCGCTATAAATTCGCTATTTCGAATATTCGTTTTTTTTTTTTTTTTTTTTAGTTATATTTTTTTCTTTCCCACTTCCCAAAAGTAGTTCTTACCTGTCATGAGGATTCCTGGCTTCCTGGCTGCTCCAGTCAGTGCCCGTTGCCGCTTCTGCCGACTTCCGTGCTCATGGAGCGTCCCCTTCCATGGGAAAATCTCTATATACTAAAATGTACTGTCGGATTTGAGGAATTACGTTGAAATCGCAATGCGATTAATTCAAGTTATATTAATCGCATTGCGATTACAACTTAGCACTGCTATCTTACATAGGCTAGAATTACTTGAATATGGAATATATAGCTATGCACTAGCAGTGCTAAGTTGAAATCGCAATCGCGAATACTTTAAGTTAAATTAATCGCATTGCGATTTCAACTTACACTGCTGCTATATTCCATATTCGTTAACCGTTAATTCTAGCAAGCTGACCCATTATAAACCCAGCTCTAAGTTGAAATCGCAATGCGATTAATATAACTTGAATTAATCGCATTGCGATTTCAACGTAATTCCTCAAATCCGACAGTACATTTTAGTATATGGAGGCGTTCCCATGGTGATGGGGACGCTCCATGAGCACAGAAGTTATGGTTGGCTTGGTAGAATTAGCGAGGATGACGAATATGACGAATGTATTCGTCATATTCCTCAAAACGAAGATAACGAAGTATTCTACATCTTCGTTTTAGCAACCTATTCGTCAACTTAGCTATTCGCTAATTCTAGCAATCAAATAGGAAGGTTGACTTACCAGACAGCTGTGTTAAATTAAGCTATGCGATTTTTTTTTTTTAATAAATAGAATACTTATAATAATATTATCATATCAAGTAATATAATTATTGTATTAAAAAAAAAAATCGCATAGCGAATTTAACTACAACTGTCTCTATAGTCAACCTTCCTATTTGATTGCTAGAATTAGCGAGGTTGACGAATAGGTTGCTAAAGCGAAGATGTAGAATACTTCGTTATCTTCGTTTTGAGGAATATGACGAATACATTCGTCATATTCGTCATCCTCGCTAATTCTAGATATGAAACCAATAGGAAAGTAGCCTTAAGTACAAATCGCAATATGCGATTATTTAAATCGCATTTTAATCGCGATAACTAGAAAAAATGACGAATATTCGATTTCGACGAATACGAAACGAATATTCATTCGAATATTCGCGAATTTCGTCGAAATCGAATATGGCACCTGCCGCTCATCACTACTAATGAAGTGATGGATCTACAGCTGTGAATAATTCAACTTCTGCTAGTTAATTGCTCACTGGTTTTTAGGCTGCACATATAGTTTTTCTGTCACTTTTTTCTGGGGTGATCAGCGGCCATTTTATGACTTGTGGTGGGGGTTAAGTTCAATTGCCAAAATAGCAATCCCCTAAATCTGGTGTTCCAGCTGTGGCTGGCCAAGTGTAATAATGTCTGCTGTCTGGCAAAGGCTAGATTATTTTCTGTGGTGAAATTCAATTGCCAAAATAGCAATCCCCTAAATTTGGTGTCCCAGCAGTGGCTGGCTAAGTATAATAGTGTCCGGCAAAGGATATATTTTGTTCTGGGGTGAAATTCAATAGCCAAAATAGCAAGACCGTAAATCAGTGGTTTCAGCTGTGACTGTCCAAGTTTAATAGTGAACCGCAAAGGATATATTTTTTTCTGGGGTGAAATTCAATTGCCAAAATAACAATACCATGAATCATTTGTTTCAGCTGTGGCTGGCCAAGTTTAATAGTGTCCTGCAAAGGATATAGTTTTGTTCTGGGCTGAAATTCAATTGCCAAAATAGAAATAACATAAATAAGTGATTTCTGCTGTGGCTGGCCAAGCTTAATAGTGTCAAGCAATGGATATATTTTGTTCTGGGGTGAAATTCAATTGCCAAAATAGCAATACCATAAATCAGTGGTTTAGCTGTGGCTGGCCAAGTTTAATAGTGTCCTGCAAAGAATATATTTTGTTCTGGGGTGAAATTCAATTGCCAAAATAGCAATACTGTAAATCTGGTGTCCCAGCAGTGGCTGGCTAAGTTTTATAGTGTCCTGCAAAGGATATAGTTTTGTTCTGGGCTGAAATTCAATTGCCAAAATAGCAAGAACATAAATAAGTGGTTTCTGCTGTGGCTGGCCAAGCTTAATAGTGTCCAGCAATGGATATATTTTGTTCTGGGGTGAAATGCAATTGCCAAAATAGCAATACCATAAATCAGTGGTTCAGCTGTGGCTGGCCAAGTTTAATAGCGTCCTGCAAAGAATATATTTTGTTCTGGGGTGAAATTCAATTGCCAAAATAGCAATACCGTAAATCAGTGGTTTCAGCTGTGGCTGGCCAAGTTTTATAGTGTCCTGTACAGGATATAGTTTTGTTCTGGGCTGAAATTCAATTGCCAAAATAGCAATACTATAAATAAGTGGTTTCTGCTGTGGCTGGCAAAGTATAATAGTGTCCGCCAAAACATATATTTTGTTTTGGGGTTAAATTCAATTGCCAAAATAGCAATACCCTGAATCTGGTGTCCCAGCTGTTGCAGGCCAAGATTTATAGTGTCTGCCAAAACATATATTTTGTTCTGGGCTGAAATTCAATTGCCAAAATAGCAATACCATAAATCAGTGGTTTCTGCTGTGGCTGGCCAAGCTTAATAGTGTCCAGCAATGGATATATTTTGTTCTGGGGTGAAATTCAATTGCCAAAATAGCAATACCATAAATCAGTGGTTTAGCTGTGTCTGGCCAAGTTTAATAGTGTCCTGCAAAGAATATATTTTGTTCTGGGGTGAAATTCAATTGCCAAAATAGCAATACTGTAAATCTGGTGTACCAGCAGTGGCTGGCTAAGTTTAATAGTGTCCGGCAAAGGATATATTTTGTTCTGGGGTGAAATTCAATTGCCAAAATAGCAATACCATAAATCAGTGGTTTCAGCTGTGGCTGGCCAAGTTTGATAGTGTCCTGCAAAGGATATATTTTTTTTTGTGATGTGAAATTCAATTGCCAAAATAGCAATACCATGAATCATTGGTTTCAGCTGTGGCTGGCCAAGTCTAATAGTGTCCTGCAAAGGAAATATTTTGTTATGTGGTGAAATTTAATTGCCAAAATAGCAATACCATAAATCAGTGGTTTCAGCTGTGGCTGGCCAAGCTTAATAGTGTACGGCAAAGGATATATTTTGTTCTAGGGTGAAATTCAATTGCCAAAATAGCAATACCCTGAATCTGGTGTTCCAGCTGTTGCAGGCCTAGCTTAAATCTGTCCGTAACAGGGTATATTTTTTCTGGGGTGAAATTTAATTGCCAAAATCGCAATACCCTGAATCTGGTGTTCCAGCTGTTGCAGGCCAAGTGTTAATCAGTCCGTAAAAGGGTATATTACACTCAAGGTGTATATACAAGTGCTGACAGGGTCATCCTCAATAACTTCACACGCTACCGTGCATCTCCCATTGCATTTCTGTCCGTTAAAGGGGATATTACACAAAGTGTTAAAATACAATTGCTGAAGGCATAATCCTACATATTTTTTCACACGCTACTGTGCATCTCAAAGTGTAAATCTGTCCATCAAAGGATATCTTTCATCCAGGGCCTAAATACTAGCCCTACAATTGATATTCCCCTAAATCAGTGGTTACTGCTGTGCCTGGATTAGTGTAATACGGTACATAAATAAATTGTCAGATAGTGTTAGGTGCCTATAAAAAATGATCTGAATTTGAAATCAATACATTGGGCCAAATATTTTTTTTCTTATTGTGGTGCTTGGTGAACAGTAACAATGATGAAAACATCTAGTAAGGGACACGGACGCGGTGGTGATGGTGTTAGTGGACCCTCTGGTGCTGGGAGAGGACGTGGCCATTCTGCCACAGCCACCCGTCCTAGTAAACCAACTACCTCAGGTTCCAGTACCCGCCAGAATTTACAGCGATATTTGGTGGGGCCCAATGCCGTTCTAAGGATGGTAAGGCCTGAGCAGGTAAAGGCGCTAGTCAATTGGGTGGCCAACAGTGGATCCAGCACGTTCACAACATTATCTCCCACCCAGTCTTCTGCAGAATGCGCACAGGTGGCGCCTGAAAACCAAGCCCATCAGTCTGTCACATCAGCCCCATGCATATCAGGGAAACTGTCAGAGCCTCAAATTATGCAGCAGTCTCTTATGCTGTTTGAAGACTCTGCTGGAAGGGTTTCCCAAGCGAATCCACCTAGCCTTTCCCCAGTGGTGGAAGACATAGAATGCACTGATGCACAACCACTTATGTTTCCTGATGATGAGGACATGGGAATAGCACCTCATCGGAGTCTGCACGTCTCTGATGATGACGAAACACAGGTGCCAACTGCTGCGTCTTTCTGCAGTGTGCAGACCGAACTGGAGGTCAGGGAGGAAGACTGTGTGGAAGACGATGCAGGGGACGATGAGGTCCTAGAACCCACATGGAATGAAGGTTGTGCCACTGACGTTCAGAGGAAGAGGCAGTAGTGAAACCGAGCCAACAGCGTAGCAATAGAGGGAGCAGGGGGCAAAAGCAAAACAGCCGCCGCCAAGAGAGTTTGCCTGCTACTGGCCACCGCCACCAGGGACCAAGCACCCCAAAGGCAGCTTCAAGGAGTTCCCTGACATGGCACTTCTTTAAAAAATGTGCTGACGACAAGACCCGAGTGGTTTGCACGCTGTGCCATCAGAGCCTGAAGCGAGGCATTAACGTTCTGAACCTTAGAACAACCTGCATGACCAGGCATCTACATGCCAAGGATGCAGTGGAGTAAACACATTAAAAGCAAGGAACTCACTAAGGCTCCCCCTGTTCCCTCTTCTGCTGCTGCCTCGGCCTCTTCCTCTGCCTCGGGAGGAATGTTGGCACCTGCCGCCCACCAAACAGAGGATGTGCCACCTGCGTCACCAAGCATCTCCACCATGTCACACGGCAGCGTTCAGTTCTCCATCTCACAAACCTTGGAGAGAAAGCGTAAATTCCCACCTAGCCACCCTCGAGCCTTGGGCCTGAATGCCAGCATTTCTACACTATTGGCCTCTGAAATGCTATCATTCAGGCAGGTGGACGTAGACCCAGACAGCTTCAAACAGCTGATGGCGATGGCTGTACCACAGTATGTTGATCCCAGCCGCCACTACTTCTCCAAGACAGCCGTGCCTTCCCTGCACAACCAAGTATCCGATAAAATCAAGTGTGCACTGCGCAACACCATCTGTGGCATGGTCCACCTACCCACAGATACGTGGACCAGTAAGCACGGCCAGAGACGCTATATTTCCCTAACTGCACACTGGGTAAATGTAGTGGCGGCTGGGCCCCAGGCGGAGAGTTCTTTGGCGCACGTCCTTCCGCCACCAAGGATCGCAGGGCATCATTCTTTGCCTCCTGTAGCCTCCTCCTCCTACTTGGCTTCCTCCTCCTCTGCTTCCACCAGCTCATCCAGTCAGCCACACACCTTCACCACCAACTTCAGCACAGCCCGGGGTAAACATCAGCAGGCCATTCTGAAACTCATATGTTTGGGGGACAGGCCCCACACCGCTCAGGAGTTGTGGCATCGTATTGAACAACAGACCAACGAGTGGTTTCTGCCGGTGGGCCTCAAGCCCGGCCTGGTGGTGTGCGATAATGGGCAAAAACTCGTTGCAGCTCTGGGACTAGCTGGTTTGACGCACATCCCTTGCCTGTCTCATGTGCTGTATTTGGTGGTGTAGAAGTTCATTCAAAACTACCCTGACATGTCAGAGCTGCTGCATAAAGTGCGGGCCGTCTGTGCGCACTTCCGGCGTTCACATCCTGCCGCTGCTCGCCTGTCTGCGCTGCAGCGTAACTTCGGCCTTCCCGCTCACCGCCTCATATGCGACGTTCCCACCAGGTGGTACTCCACCTTGAACATGCTGGCCAGACTGCGTGAGCAGCAGCAGGCGATCATGGGGTTTCAGCTGCAGCACGCACGGGTGAGTAGCTCGGCGGAACAGCACCACTTCACCACCAATGATTGGGCCTCCATACAAGACCTGTGTGCCCTGTTGCGCTGTTTCGAGTACTCCACCAACATAGCCAGTGGCGATGACGCCGTTATCAGCGTTACAATACCACTTCTATGTCTCCTTGAGAAAACACTTAAGGCGATGATGCAAGAGGAGGTGGCCCTGGAGGAGGAGGAGGAGGATGAGGGGTCATTTTTAGCACTTTCAGGCCAGTCTGTTAGAAGTGCCTCAGAGGGAGGTTTTTTGCAACAGCAGAGGCCAGGTACAAATGTGGCCAGCCAGGGCCCACTACTGGAGGATGATGAGGATGAGGATGAAGCAGGTTCACAGCGGGGTGGCACCCAACACAGCTCAGGCCCATCACTGGTGCGTGGCTGTGGGGATACGGAGGACGATGACAATAAGCCTCCCACAGAGGACAGCTTGTCCTTAGCTCTGGCACACATGAGCGACTACATGCTGCAGTGCCTGCACAACAACAGCAGAGTTGCCCACATTTTAACGTGTGCGGACTACTGGATTGATACCCGGCTGGATCTCCGGTACAAAGACAATGTTCCCACCTTACTTCCTGCACTGGAGCGTGATAGGAAGATGCGCGAGTACAAGCACACGCTGGTAGACGCGCTCCTGAGATCAATCCCTAATGTCACAGGGGAACAGGTGGAATCCCAAGGCGAAGGGAGAGGAGGAGCAAGAGGTCGCCAATGCAGCTGTGTCACGGCCTTTATGGGCAGGGTTAGCATGGCACAAATGTGAAAAAGTTTTGTCTCAACGCCACAGCTAACTGCACCACCACCTGATACGTAACGTGTTAGCATGAGGCAGCATTTCACTAACATGGTTGAACAGTATGTCTGCACACCCTTACTGACTGATGGTTCGGCCCCATTCAACTTCTGGGTCTCCAAATTGTCCACGTGGCCAGAGTTAGCATTTTATGCCTTGGAGGTCCTGGCCTGCCCGGCAGCCAGCGTTTTGTCTGAACGTGTATTCACCACGGCAGGTGGCGTCGTTACTGACAAACGCAGCCGCCTGTCCACAGCCAACGTGGACAAGCTGACGTTCATGAAAATGAACCAGGCATGGATCCCACAGGACCTGTCCCTCCCTTGTGCAGAATAGACATTTATAACTGCCTCCCCCAAAACCATGTATTCTTGTACTCCGGGGCACTTCCTTATTGAATCCTTATTTTTTTTTAACTTTACAATGATCTTGCGGTGCAACCCAAAGTTGAATGAACCTCTCCTCAATCTTGGGCCGGGGCCTAAATAACTGAAAGTGGCCTGTTTCAATGGTGGGTGACATGAAGCCTGAAACTCTGCCATGCGACCTCCCTCCTCTGTCTGGGTGCCGTGTGCTAAATATCTTGAAGTGGCCTTCTCCAGTGGTGTTTGATATGAAGCTTGATTCTGTGCTATGGGACCTCTCTCCTTTGTCTGGGTGCTGGGGCCTAAATTACTGAAAGTGGCCTTCTCCAGTGGTGGGTGATATGACGCATGATTCTCTGCTGTGGGACCTCTCTCCTCTGTCTGGGTGCTGGGTCCTAAATAACTGAATGTGGCCTTTTCCAGTAGTGGGTGATATGATGCCTTATTCCTTGCTGTGGGACCTCTCTCCTCTGTCTGGGTGCTGGGGCCTAAATAACTGAAAGTGGCCTTCTCCAGTGGTGGGTGATATGACGTCTTATTCCTTGCTGTGGGACCTCTCTCCGTTGTCTGGGTGCTGGGGCCTAAATAACTGAAAGTGTCCTTCTCCAGTTGTGGGTAATATGATGCCTTATTCCTTGCTGTGGGACCTCTCTCCTCTGTCTGGGTGCTGGGGCCTAAATAAATGAAAGTGGCCGTCTCCAGTGGTGGGTAATATGACGCATGATTCTCTGCTGTGGGACCTCTCTCCTCTGTCTGAGTGCTGGGGCCTAAATAACTGAAAGTGGTCTTCTCCAGTGGTGGGTGATATGACGCATGATTCTCTGCTATGGGACCTCTCTCCAATTGATATTGGTTAATTTCTATTTATTTTATTGTAATTCATTTCCCAATCCACATTTGTTTGCAGGGCATTTACCTACATTTTTCTGCCTTTTGCAGCCCTCTAGCCCTTTCCTGGACAATTTTACAGCCTTTTTAGTGCCCAAAAGTTCGGGTCCCCATTGACTTCAATGGGGTTCGGGTTCAGGATAAAGTTCGGGTCGAGTTAGGATCCCGAACCCGAACATTTTTGGGAAGTTCAGCCGAACTTCTCGAACCCGAACATCCAGGTGTTCGCTCAACTCTATTGATAACCTTTCTTACATCATAAGTATCTGAATCTCAGAAAACCCCATTAAGATTTTAACAGGCTTGCTTTTTTGAGCAGGCATTGTATCAACACTATGGGGGAGGTTTATCAAACTGGTGTAAAGTAGAACTAGCTTAGTTGCCCATAGCAACCAATCAGATTCCACATTTCATTTTTCACAGCTCCTTTTGAAAATGAAAGATGGAATCTAATTGGTTGCTATGGGAAACTAAGCCAGTTCTACCTTACTTCAGTTTGATAAATCTCCTCCTATATTTTTAAATCTGACCAATTCACATTCTGCACAGGCATCCCAACTGGTCAAGGAATCCCTCTTCATGATATATTCTGCACATTTAATTTAGGAACCCAATCTCTACACAGGTGTATTTCCTTGAGGCAAGCTGTGTTGCCTTATAGTTCTGCCTGGTTTCTCTACAGGTCCTCTGATGCTCAAGGGTCTCTCTCTTCTCCAGCAGCAGTGCATTCCAGCACTCTGTTAAAGCTACCTACACAATGTCCTGGTAGTTATTGTGTACTTTTAACTCAACCAAATGTTGCTGTATTGGCTTTGCCAATTGTCAGGCAAGTATTCACAGTGCAATATCAATATACAGAAAGTGCATTCTACATAAACAGTGTGGTTCAATTCACATGTATATGCAGTGCCCATTGACATTCTTTCCAAAAATATTTGAAAGTGGAGTAGCTATTCACATAGCCCCAAAGTACCTGAATCAGAATACCTTACTGGAGTCTAAGGTTAGCATAAGGCACATCAATGCACATTTCAGAAAACAGTCACATAAAAGTTGAACTGTTCAGCTTAGGCGGTATTTGCCACCATAGCAAAGTCAACAATAGCCCATAGTAATTTGACATAACAAATCAACGTTTTCCTGTAAGAGGGATTGCAGTTATTTTTAACTGTCAGGCAGCATATCACAGGGAAAGATTTCTTCTCAAATTAGTCATTTGACTAATAGGAGCATATAAAGGCTACAATGTACTCATAGTTATAAGTCCACTGTATTAACCCTTTTGCTACAGCGCTGGAGCGATCGGTAAACATGGCGCCCTCTTGTGCATGGCAGCGGGCGCCATGGCCAGCAGATCTCTGCTGTTTCAGAGATCTGCCTCAATGACCTTGACCAGCAATAATGGTGAGTGCGGTCATTATAGCCTTTAGATGCCGTGATCTTGGCATCTAAAAGCTAAAAAACCCAGAAGCTCATGGTAATTAATTTAAATACACTGGGTCTCTCTGAAGTGACCCAGGGTATTGGAGTTGCAATTCTTAATTTTGCCAGCAGGTGGCAGGCCAACATAAGAAATGAGCAATTCTAGTACCATCATGGATCTATATGAAACATAATGGTACAGAATTAAAAATAATATATACAGTGTCTTGTAGCCTCAAACAAAAAAAAAATGCAATAAAATGTAATCAAAAAGTCACACACACTCCAAAGTGGTATCTATAAAAACTACATATCGTCCCCATACAGCTCAGTAGATATAACAATAGAAAAGTTATGGGGATCAGAATATGATGATGTAAGAAAAAATGTTTTTTTTCAAAGTTTTAATTTATTTTTACACTATTTAGACATTAAAAAACCTATACATATGTGGTATCGTTGTAATCGTACTGAACCAGAAAATGAAGGGGACAGGTCAGTTTTGCTGAAACGGGAACACGATAGGGACACAATCTGTAAACTGTGGAGGAATTGCTTTTTTTCACAATTCCACCCCATTTGGAATTGTTTTCCCTCTTCCCGCTACATTGTATGCCAATGGTGGCATTAGAAAGTACAACTTGTCCCACTAAAAATAAGTCCTCATACTGCTATGTGAAAGGAAGAATAAAAAAATTATGGCTCAAGAAAGATAGGGAAGAAAAATGAAAACACAAAAACGAAAAAACCTCCGGTATCCAAGGTGTTAATGAGTGAAATGCTCTCTGAAGTGTGACATCCCTACAAATAAATCCTCCACCATACAATAAAGAATAATTTTCACTACTTAAGCAGTATTCTCCCCATTAAACTCGTCATTGAAACACCTGAAACCCTAGAATTTGGGATGAGCAAAACGAATTCGGATGAAGTCGATTCGCATAAAACTTCGTTTCAATACGATAATACTATACAAAGTAATAACTTCGGCTCACAGGAGCCAATACATTCTAATTGTGTACAGAGCTCTTGCTCTGTACAGTATTGAAACTAAGTTTTATGCGAATCGACTTCGGATGTTTTATCCCAAGTCGATTCACTCATCCCTACCTAGAATCAATGGAATTTTTATGTGTAGGGATTCATGCACACGAACGTGCATCACCCATGCTGAGCCCGGAGACCACAGGCTCGGGCACTATCTGTGTGGCCTGTGCTGACGGATGCAGACCCATTCAATTTGAATGGGTCCGCGATCTGTCTACACCACAAAAAAATAGAGCATGTTCTATTTTATTGTGGTGCGGAGGCACAGACTGAAATGCCATGGAAGCACTCCATATCTTCCAGATTGCAGACCCATTCAAGTGAATGGGTTCCCATCCATGATACGGTGTGCACACGTCCGGTTCACATATATTGCAGACCTGCTGCTTGTGGCCACATGTTCTTGTGCATGAGCCCTAATTCAGTATAGGGCTGTTTTTTGCACTGCCCAGGTCTTAAACTTCCAGTATCTGTAGCTGAATTCATGGCATTCTGCTCTATATTTGCTATTCATTCAATTCTAAACCTTTAGCTTAGAAAGGGCCAATGTAAATGGATTTAACAGCATGCCTAAATACTTTATTCCAATACATTTTGGCCATTTTGATTAATGTAATTAAAACTGCACAGGCTTAGTATTGTACAAAGTTACAGGACTGCTGTTGATTGTTATAACTTGAGGATGCTGAAAATATGTATGTGTATTATTCCAGCCTTTTAATGGTGCCCTCCATGGTTTACGTGAATGCTATGGAAGAATAAAATGTTCCTAAGCCTGCTGACTCTAATTTAATTTAATCAGAGCCTTCTGGCTTACAGCATTGCTCTAACATTAAAGTGGACCTGTCAGCTCTGTATGCTTTAAAAATTGGCCTTGATATCTGAAAATTTGCTTTTGACTCAGAATTCTGCTCTTTTATTCTCTTTTAATGTTGATGTTTTTCTTTAACCTTAATGTCACTTCCTATGACTACGCTCCATAGTTATTAAACACATACAAAGCTGAAAATGTGAAGACAATATGTGATATGATAATTGTAGATATAAATAGAGATGGTAGCTAATAGAAAAGGTAGAGCACACACCAGATATTAGATAGATAGATAAATTTATTGATAAGACATGCAAATAAAATTATTCCAGCAATAGAAATCTGTTTTTGAACAATAGTGCAATTAAAGTGCTATGTGCTAATAATAGAGTCACATCAAACTCATTAAAATAAACTCAATAAGCTAACCACTGAGGAAGGGGTTTTATCTGCACACCCCGAAACGCGTCTGGTAGCTGACCTCCGAGATTGAGACAGTCCACCTATACTGCTTTGAAGAATTTGGAGGATACCACCAGATGGTCTTTTTTACTGCCAAATAACCTGCGTGATATACGGCACCTGACACAGCGGAACCACAAACAGTTTCACCGCACCACGTGTAGGAAGACGCCGACACGTACATCTGCATGCAGTGGACTCCCGATACCTACATAGCAACGAGCAGAGAGGTGGGAGAGACCAACATTTGATACACGGTAAGACCGTATCTTTCTCCACTTGCGTTCTCTTATACAGCGGGACACCGCTGTACTTGTTGGAGCGGGACGCCTCTCAGATTTATTTGAAAATATAGGTGGGCGAATAACTTGTATTACAATACAGAGACATCAATTCCCTCCTTGGGTTTCTGGAGTTGACCTATAAACATGGGAGAGATCCTGCTATATTAAAAGGCACGAGGACACTTTTTTCTTTTGCACTTTGCACAATCCAAATTGATTTTTTTAGATCGGCACTTTCTATACAATTTGACATAGTACTACATTGTTTATTTTATTGAGTTTGATGTGACTCTATTATTAGCACATAGCACTTTAATTGCACTATTGTTCAAAAACAGATTTCTATTGCTGGAATAATTTTATTTACATGTCTTATCAATAAATTTATCTATCCTGTGACCCAATATCTGGTGTGTGCCCTAACTTTTCTATTAGCTACTTTTTCAATTTTACGATTTGGTGAGATCGTTGGGTACGGAGCACCACTATTATTACTTGACTCCCCTTGTGCAACATTGTAGTACATTTAATAAATAGAGATGGCCTTGCGGTTCACCTGGCGGTCGTTTCGCGGTGAAATTTGCGTATTGGACGAACATGCGAACATATGGCGATATTCGCATGCGCCATATTTCTTTGCATTGCGCCAAACTTTTACCCATGACACATCAGGTGGGACAGGACAGCCAATTGAGACGTTACAGCACATGGACACACCCACAACGCTATAACCGATCTGGCATCCATTTTACATTGTGTTTTGCCAGTGTAGGGAGTGGTTGCATTTTGGAGCAGGGACAGACTGTTAGGAACTTAGGGACACCAAACGCTAGCTAATAGGGCCACAAAAGTCCTTTTAATGGCTGGTCACATTGTGTTATGGATAGGTGTGATAAACAGAGGGGTGTGATATACTTATAATATACTTTCTAACATAGAAAGTATATTATAGTGCATTTGTATGCTTCCAGAAAATACTGATTGAGGACTGCGATCTTTCAGCTCCCACAAAATAGTGATTGAGGTTTTTCATTTTCCTGCGTCCACAAAATTACTGCTTGAGTGTGATCTACCTGCTTGAACTAACAACTGATTGAGGCCTGCCATTTATTAGCTTCCACAAAATAGTGATTGAGGTTTTTCATATACCTGCGTCCACAAGAATTACTGCTTGAGGGTAATATACCTGCTTCAACTAACAACTGATTCAGGCCTGCCATTAGTGTTGAGCGAACTTGTGTTTTACGTTCTGCGTCCAAAGTTCGGGTTATCGAAGAATCCCGTTATGGATTCCGATACCACGGACCATAACGGAAATTGGAATCCTTAACAGGATTCTTCGATAACCCGAACCCAAACTTTGGACGCAGAACTTAAAAAACAAGTTCACTCAACACTACCTGCCATATATCAGCTTCCACAAAATAGTGACTGAGGTTTTTCATATACCTGCGTCACAAAATTACCTCTTGAGGGTGATATACCTGCTTCAACTAACAACTGATTGAGCCCTGCCATATATCAGTTTCCACAAAATAGTGATTGGGGTTTTTCATATAGCTGCATCCACAAAATACAGATTGGGGGGTTTTGATATACCTGCTTCAACTAACAACTGATTGAGGCCTACGATATACCTTCTTCCACAAATACTGCTCTTTTCTACGGACTTAGGCACAGGGTCATTTAGAAAATGACAGGCAGAGGAAGAGGCAGGCCGTTCTGCAGCGGTGGTAAGGGTCAGGCAGGTTGCACCAGAATTGGTTGAGTGGCTCTCTCAACCTTCCGATTTTGCACTCTCCTCCCTCTCTACTGTGTGCACACCCAAAGACACCACCACTACCACCACTATAGCCCCTCCACTCGAGTCAGAGTTATTATTTTCCCATACATTCCCAGACCTTACCTATGCAAAGCCATTCATGGCATTGGATGAGGAAGAGGAGGCCGCCACCCAGTGGTCTGATGACAGTACCAAGATCAGCCCAAGGAGAGAGGTCCCCGCTGTTGCTGCCTACTCAGAGATCTCTAATGTCAGTGGTGGTGAAGGTGACGATGATGACGTGTCGATGGACGTCATGTGGATGCCCACAAAAAAGGAAGAGGAGGGGAGTTCAGAGGGAGAGACAGAGCAGCAGAGAGGGAGGAGAAGGTGGAGAACCAGGCAGAAATCGCAATGTACAGGAGGCAAAAAGCAGACTGCAAATGTATTTGGAGTGAGCCATCCACCATGGCCGGTCACATCTGTTGCTCCCAGGATGCCGACACATGGCTCAGCAGTGTGGGCTTTTTTTAACGTGTCAGCTGCTGACAATAGTGTTGCCATCTGCAGCCTGTGCTGTCAACGCATAAGTCGCGGAAAGCCTAACACTCACCTAGGGACGACCGCCTTAAAAAGGCACCTGGCCTCCCATCACCAAGGCCAGTGGGAGCAACGGCATCAAAACCCACAAAGCCACACTCCCGACGCTCCACGTCCTGCTTCTTCTCCTTCTCCTCTTTCCTCCCATTTGTCCACCACTCCACCTTCCACTGCGTCGTCATCGCGTTCATCTGGCACAAGGCAGGCTTCCGTGGCCCAAATGTTCGAGCGTAAAAAAATGATGACGCCAGATAATCCTCTTGCCCAACGGTTTACCGCTGGCTTGTCGGAACTGCTAGTCTGCCCACTACTGCCATATAAATTTGTGGACTCTGAGGCCTTTAGAAAATTTGTGGCCATTGGCACACCGCAATGGAAGGTCCTCGGAAGGAATTATTTCTCCCAGATGGGCATCCTTGAGCTATATGGCTACGTTCAGCGGTAAATTAACATATATCTGGCATACAGTGTTGGTGCCAAGATACATCTGACCACAGACATGTGGTCTAGCAAACGCGTGCATGGAAGGTACACTCTGGGTGAACCCTCTGATGGCCGTCAAGCATGTAACCCGTGGCACCCGTGTGGATTTGGTGTTACCGCGATGGATTGCATGCAGGCCTGCCTCTTCTTCTCCTCCTCCTACTCCATCCTCCTTCTCCTGCTCGGCTGACTCCTCCTTTTCCACTGCTACCACCTCTTCTGTTGCACCCCCCAAGCTCCCCAGAACCTATTCAATGTCCCAGGTGAGACAATGCCATGATGTGCCGTGGCTGTTTGCCTGGAAGCCAAGAGCCACACCGGTCCTGCACTGCTTTCAGCTTTGCGGTCAGAGGCCAATCAGTGGCTAACCCCGCTTAATTTGACAGTTGTTAAAGAGGTGTGCAAGAACAGTGCCAATCTGCTGAGCGCACGGAAACAGGGCAAAATTTTACATGTGCCGTGCAGGGCACGCGTCCTGAACTTAGTCATGCAGCGATTCGTTGCCAAATACCCCGGGGTCCAGTACGTCTTGCGACAGGCCAGCAAAATCTCTGCCCATTTTAGAAGTTCCTACATGGCCATGGCTCTCCTTGCTGACTTTCAGTAGTGACACCACTTGCCCGTCAGACGTCTGATTTGTGACAGCCCACCACGCTGGAACTCCACCTTGTATATGCTTGGCTGCTCCAGCAGTAATGTGCCGTTAACGACTACCTTTACAAACTCTTTGGCAGGACAGATTCTGGGGAGCTTGGTTTCTTTTCACTGCGCAAGTGGCTGCCCATGCGCGATGCATGCAGACTTTTGCGGCCATTTGATGAGATCACCAAACTGGTCAGTCGCAGCCAGGGAGCCATCAGTGAAATCGTATCTTACGCCTTCTTTCTGGAGCATGAATTACATCGTGTCATTGATCAAGCCGTCGAGGAGCAAGAGCCAGAAGATGAGGAAGTCCCAATGCTGAATGAATTACCAGGGGGGGCTACTCCATCTGAGAGAAGTCAGCAAGAGTCTGAAGAGGATGGTGGCTGGGGGGATGAGAAGGAAGAGCAAGAAGAGCAGGCTTTAAACTTTTCGGGGATCCCTGGTGTTTTTCGTGGCTTAGGGGAGGAGACCGAGGACGACATTTTCCTGGGCGATGAGCAGGAGCCAGGGCGCTCCACCGCTTCCAATTTAGTGCAAATTGGGGCCTTCATGCTCCAGTGTTTGAAGAGGGCCCCCCATATAAAAAGCATAAAGGGCAAGGACCTGTACTGGGTTGCAACGTAGTTAGTCCCCCAGTACAAAATGGCGGACATTTAACAGCATCACAGAGGGCTGTCAGAATTCAGCATTGCCAGACCTTGCTGCAAGAGATGCTGCATTCTGCTGTCGCGGGCACTAGCAGAGGAATTTCCACCCACATCGAAACAAGTGCGGATACCAATCCTACTGCGCCTGCAAAAAGAGGGCGGTATGAAGATGTGTTGGTCACTTCAGGTATGAGATCATTCTTGCAGCCAACCCATCGACAGCTGCCCTCCGGATCCAGCCTCAGGGAACGCCTAGACCGACAGGTTAACGGCCGATGTGGACACACTGAGAAGTGAGGAACCCCTTGACTACTTGGTGTGCAGGCTTGACCTGAGGCCAGAGCTGGCACAATTTGCCATAGAACTCTTGGCTTGCCCCTCGTCGAGTGTCCTATCCGAAAGGATCTCGGAGGAATTCAACACCTGTGATAACCACGTGTAATTGAATTTCCTCATGCCAGCCCACACATATCCGCCACCACCCAGAACAAGAATGGTCCTAGCCTTATGAATATACAGCGACATAAAAGGCCTTTTCGTCAGTTGAATGCCTAATTTTTTGTGCCTGTACTGGCCGACAGTTATATTTTTATCCTGTGACTGCATTATGTACCTCACTCCAAAGAATCCAATGTTCTTTGCTGTCAGGTGAATGCCTATTGCCTAATTTTTGGTGCCTGTACTGGCTGACAGTTACATTTTTTATCTCTAGCCACATAATCACACCCCTGTCTCACTCCTCTGCCTCTCATTATGGTCGCGTATGAACCCCATTCACCATAAAGACCTTCTAATGTCACAGGGTCATGTGACTGTGCCCCTCACCATGTACTGTGCCCCCTTATACCCTGCATTGTGCCCTCTTACCACACCCTGTGCAGCTCACCTAGTCATTCCCTGTACTGTGCCCTCTTATTCCCTTTTATCCTGTCACGGTATGGCGGTGTTATCCAGTCACTGTACAGAGGTGTTATCCGATCAATGTATGGCGGTGGTATCCAATAATTGGATGGCCATAACTGTATCCCTTTCCCTACCCACGCCACCTTTTTTAGACCTAGCATGAGCGGGAACAATATGCAGATTGCGGTGCTAAGGACCTTTACACCACAATCTGTGTCAGAAATACGCTTAACATAGACGTATTTCTATATAATAAATGAAGACCTAATTATATTATTATTCAGGGGTAGGGCTGATATCTTTATATTATATAGATTCTAGTGTATTATACTGTGCCCTGGTGTAATAAAATTTCCCAGTAGAAAAATGATCCTTGGGAAACACAGTCCTCATCCCTGACCACCAGGACCAGGTAGCGCTCTGTCAGTACATGGTGGCCTCCCCTCTCTGCCATGCTGCTCCGCTGTGTACTGGTGCTTATTCTGACACTAGGGCTGGGTTCACATCCTATTTTTGACATCCATTGAATGCATACCATCTGTTAACAGATGCCTCAGACTGATGCCGTGCAGTGGCGTCCGTTCACCATACAGTTCCATGGTAGAAAAAATAATTACGTTAACGTATGCATTCGTACGCCAAGGTCTCTCAAGTAGCCCGAGACCCAACAGCCCCTGGTATCGCCCACACGGAACAGGTAGGTTGAGTGGTAGGGTCTCGGGCTACTTGAGAGACCTTGGCATGCTGTCCGAGCTTAAGACATGTCCTCCTAGTAGGATGTGTCGAACTAACCTCTCAATTTTAACATCAGTGTGAGGGTTTAGTATTGCCGCAGAGTTCACCTGCCTTTGCTATGGTTATGTTTTTGATTGTTCTCCACATCCACATTATCATTATCGTTATCTTATGTAGGATGGTTATTGTGGTACTTGTAGTCCATTGCTGGCATCTTCCATGGTATGCATTTTTTGCTGTTGATTGCCCCTAGCAACGGACTACAAGTGCAGGATGTGCTCCCCTATATACATGCAGAACTGCATATGGGTTGAGCATATCCTGCTTGTTAAACATCACACCACGTTTTCTAAGGTTTTAACTAAGCAACTTCTATGATCCGAAGCTCGCTTTGCTCAACACTATTGTTAACCTATCCTCAGGATTGGTCATCAATATCAGATCAGGGGAGGGGGGGCCGCTATCTGAACCCCCGCTGATCAACTGTCTGAAGAAAATGCAGTGCCCCACACACACAATGTGATATTGATGATCTATCCAGATAATAGGTCATCAATATAAAAAAGCACACAAACCCTTTAAGCCCAGAGTGAAAGTGTATGGTAGTGGGTGTGGTCCATAGGAATATCTGTTGGCTGAATGAAATGTATGGCAAACGTAATAGACCATTCTTTAGATGATAACACTATACACACTCCCAGCATTTTAGAGAACTCATCACTAATGCACACAGTGATACCATATCTGAATAAAATAGGTTCTTGCTCAAACATGCCCAAACGCTTATTCACACAGTCAGTATTTGGTCCGAGTTTCCCATTAGTGATTATGAGCCAAAACCATGTGCAGGTCAAAAACATAGAACAGGTTCAAATACTTCCATTATACTTTATCTCTGTGTGATGGAAATCACTGATCAAACCATGAGTTTATTCACACTTCAGTGACATTGGTCAGATGGCATGAAGCTTGCAGTGTTGGATCACAAATAATGATCATGAAGGTGGTGACTAAAAATGTTTCATTTTGTTTTTGGTTGCTGACCACAATTTGTACGCTAACCTAAACTTTAATGCAAGATGTGTGTCATTGGGACTCCACTGCGACATGCATGTAATTTTTGCTTTCATTGTCTAAAAGTAGTTCAAACTCAAAATAAAACGTGACGCACAACAAAACTGCACTATAAAATAGTTTTGTGACAGGTAATTGCAGACAAATTGAAACACATTATTCTTTGGTTGCATGATTTGTATGCAGCTTGCTGTTGCATGAGAAAAGTCACTGTGCGGGAATAAACAAAAATGGAAGGTTAAGAAAACAGTGAAATCTAGGAAGGATGGTCAAGTGTGGGCTTTTTGAGAACTGAAACATCCGAAAAGATAGGAAAATTCTACATTTCAGAGAAAAGTTAGAAACTTTGAGGAATTGCAGTTTGTAGTACAAAAAAAATTAGATATCAGCAAATGGAAAAAAGTAGGTAGTGGTTAGGTGGGAAAGGGGAGAAGTGCAGAAATTGTATTAACAGGGTTGGACATGAAAAAAGAAAAGGTCTTATTTATATGGAATGTGGAATATCACCACAATTGGCTGCGCTTAGCTATTTCCAGCAGCTCTATAAAGTTTGTTTAAACTGGTAATATACTAGGTCAGTTGAACATCTACCGATCTAGCATCCTATGGACTAGCAAAATGATTACATTTTTACAAAATTAGGGTTGAACCTGATTCATTCGGAATCAATTCGCTAATCTCCATCACGTATCCAATGGCTATAAAATGTCTTTGGCTTTAATGCCCTTTTGAAGGGTATCCCCAACCATGGTGATGACTCTAATGGAACGGTTATTGTAATATACAGTAGGTAACCAGCTATAGGTTTTATATACAGCCTCAGACTGGATTGACTGCATTTAACTATTTTGTCTTAGAAAAGTAAGTTGTTCTATGTACTTTTTAGAGGACTTGTGAATACAATTTTCTGCTCATTTCGTAGACAAACCATTTTGAGAAGCAAAACACAAATCTGCAATCAACACTTAATATAGTTGAAATATTTTGGCTACCATTTGGGAATTGGGTATCATTTCAGCAATGCAAGTTGAATTCCAATTAGTCTTAATGAAATGAGTTTGCAGCCATATTTTAACATGTTTTTATTATTAGCTTCAGGCTTTGAGCAGGAGTCAAATATTTACTGGTATACATGGGATCGAATCAGAAATACTTAGGCCTTACTCACACATCAGTGTTTTGGTCAATAATTTCCATGGGTGATTTTGAGCCAAAACCAGGTGCGGCTCTAAACACAGAACAAGTGCAGATTTTTCCCATATATCTTAGCTCTGTGCAGGCTCCAAGTCTGGTTTAGACTCACAATCACTGATGGAAATCAATGACTAGAACACTGAAGTGTAAATAAGGCCTTAGAGGTTTTCCAGATATCACAGGGCTGTAGGCAGTTCTGACTTTGAAACTAAATAGTGTCCCTGTGAGGCCACATGAGCCATTTCCCACCTTATGTAATATACCTTTACACAAGCAAAATGAATAACTGACGAGTATAGCATGAACAGTTAAAACACTTCACAAGTGCCAGCTACTTCTAGCCTCCAGTAATTCATTGGAGTGGAAATTTTGCGCACAAGAAGTAGGGAAACCCTAAACACTCTAGAAATGCCATATATAGTTTCACTGCAAGTAGAGGTGAAGCACACAAAAACTATTTACTTTACCTATATTTGCAGCAAAACCCCAGAATTAGCTCTAAACCATGTGTGGTTTCCTTGGTAAGACTACACTGTGTATGGGCATTCTTCACCCAAAACCTAAACCATACACCTTTGATATGCACCACAGAAAATCGTCCCAAGACAATTCTATGTCTGCCTGGCACCTGCAATATCACTTACCCTTCTAACTTTAACCTCTAACACCACTAGAATATCATTATTACAGAATTGTGTCCCAAAATGGTTTTTCGGAGACTGAAAGAACCTCTGAATCACTAGGGCTCTAAACCACAATGGTTAACCATTAGGTATGAGTAATAAAAATCTTAAAAACAAAGGTGCAATAGCACACTGCAGCTAGAGCTCCGTCCTGCCACTATGCTGGATGTTAGATGAGGCATTAGTTTATATTTTATATAGTCAGGTGTGCATGACTGCATGGAGTGCATGGACTGCAGTGTGCTATTGCACCTTTGTTTTTACGTTTGTATGTGTATTTCACCATAGCAACGTGCACCTGCGTATTGGGTTGTGCTGACTGCAATCCCCATTTTATTCCTTTGTAACATATATGGGAGGCGTGGTGACCTCCATGCAGTCATGCACACCTGACTAGTGAATCCGCCCTGTAGGCTGGTTTTAAAGTCAGTATAAAACTGAGTCTGCTTTATAGAACTTACCAGAAGCCATTTGGTTCCAGGAGAAGTACTAGTGGGCTCAGCATGCATGTTAGTATTTGCATCCCTTGATCTGATGAACGCTGTATGGCACCAGACGGGGTTACAAGCAGAGTGTATCTGGCATGCATGCTGCACCTGCACTCCCTGGATTTTGTGTGGCTGATATGGCCCATAAAAGGTAAGAATTAATGTTAGGGACCACTCATAGAGGCAACCGTGAAGTAGTGGGTGGCTTACATAATTTGGCCAAAATATAAACTAATGCCTCATCTAACATCCAGCATAGTGGCAGGACGGAGCTCTAGCTGCAGTGTGCCATTGCACCTTTGTTTTTACGTTTGTATGTGTATTTCACCATAGCAACGTGCACCTGCGTATTGGGTTGTGCTCACTGCAATCCCCATTTTATTCCTTTGTAATAAAAATCTTAGCCAACAAAGATTCTGCACCACACCATTGTGTTAGGCTCAAGTTATGAAAGACAGCCATTAGTCATAACCGTTGTCTTCGTTCCAAGTGGCATATACTAAACTGACGCTAAATGTCAGCTCCCTGAGAGCTCCTGAAGAGCAGGCCTTCAGTGGTTGTTTTTTTAGTGAATTTCCTTTAGAAACCAGATGTGGATTTGCTGGGTCTACTGAATAGATTTGAATTGGGGCTACTCAAAAGGGCATTATCTAAGTGGCTCCTTGGTCTTTACCCTTTACCCTTATACAAGGATTTGGATTCTGCAGAAGGGGAACCACATGCCACTACCTCTTGAAGTAGTTTATTTTCAGTAGACTGGTGACCCATAGAGGTCAAGAGAGACCAATGTGGAGCACCAAGGCATCAGGCAAAACCATAGTGACAGGCTAAAGTCAGGGTAGGTAGAGTTTGTGTAAAATATCAAATGGGGAGAAAAAAGACTGGATCACACATCCACAATGCTTAACCCTTGATATATGCTCTTGGTTTGTGTAAAATATGCTTAGACACCCTCCCATAGGGAAAGGTGCCTTAAGGTGCCAGCAATAGGCTGGGAAGATTAGTCTACATGCGCTAGTCCTTTAAGAGCCAGAGAAAGCGTGCATGTGTGCCCTGAGCACATCTCAGCCTGTGGACGAACAGTGTTATCTTGGCATCCATGCATGTCAGAAAGAAGCAGAGGAACTCTGGCAAGCTATCGGGAGGCAGAGCAGGGAGCTAGGTGAGCACTCCAGTGACTGTCTGCAAGATAGACATGGTATTGGGCATGTGTTGATTGTATTTATATTAAGGTATTCCAGTTATAAAGGTATAGTCTGGATTGCCAGAGCAAGAGGTTCTGTGTACCTTATTTAAGTGAAAAGACGGTTAAACATATGCACTGCAGGTCATTTCATAGTCTATGGGACTGACAATGACCCAACTGTAGTGTATCTTCATCAGTGCCATAGACATTGAAGGGAGCGTCCATTGGGCTTCAGCAGTTTGGACTGATCTAGCAGTTATCACATATCTAGTAAATACCTGAAAGCTGCTTTTAGCTTTTTATAACTGAACTTTAATATTTATCAGCATATGCAAGTCGAGAGTAAGCCTGCTATTTCTTCATTTTGGGCAGCTGACATTTCTACGCAGCAGAGATTTTTTAACTGCTTCTTTTAACAATAAATTATTTTCACCTTTGGAAATCAAAGGATTTTCAAAATACATTACCCATTATTAGAACTTATTGGAACTGTATTTCACAAATACTTGCAGTAAATGTGAGTTTTTCATTTTAATAAAAGTCTAAAAATATTTAACAACACACAAGGAGGAGAAACAGAATGTGTTTGTATGGAATTGAGTGAGTTATAAACAGAACATTCTGTGCCAGAAGATGTGCCTAATTATAACAGTCCTGCCTATGACAATTTGTAGCAATATGTAAGAGCCAAATGTCTTACAATGTGTGCTCCTCTTTTATCACTATAACATCAATATATATATATATATATATATATATATATATATACACATTATCATAAAAATAAAAATATTTCAGTTTCAGAACATATAAAAAGCTGTGAGATTAACCAGCACTGAAAATATACGGGCTATGGAAAGTGACTTGCCGACCACCTGGATCTGTTCTTGCCTGATCATCGGCAGGGGCCTGGCTGTTACTGATTTCTGTTACAGCCAGGTCCCTGTTGTAAACACTGCCATTGGTCAAAATCCCAAAGCCAACGGATTAACCCCTTAGATGCCACAGTCAATAATGACCACAGTATCTAATGGGTTTAGACAGGCCTCAGGGCAGCTACTGAGACCTATGAAGCCCAGCTTATGAGGCTAGGTCTCATAGGCAACTGTCAGTGTAATATTGACAGTCACAATACATAGTGTATTTTAATTCATTGTGACTGCCAATACTACACTGACAGTCACAATGCATTACAATAAACTATTGGGCTCATTTATCAAACTGGTGTAAAGTAGAACTGGCTTAGTTTCCTACTGCAAGCAATCAGTTTTGACCTTTCATTTTTGACAGCTCCTTTGGAAAATGAAAGGTGGAATCTGATTGGTTTCTATGGGCAACTAAGCCAGTTCTACTTTACACCAGTTTGATAAACGTATGTTTTTTAATGTGTTGTAGAAGTGATAAGACTGTCAAAAGTAAAAAAGCACCCCTATCACCTCATCAAGCCATTTACAATTGAAAAAAAAAATTGGTATTGCCGCATCCTTAAAAACTGGGTCTATAAAAATATCACATGAACTACTCCACCAGGTGACCGCCATAAGAAATGAGTTAACAAAGATGGTGCCAGAAAAGTCATTTTTTTGGTCACCTTGCCTCACAAAAAGCATAATATCGAGTAATCAAAAAGCACTTTGTAACCCAAAATGGTACCAATGTACACATCAACTCATTTTGCAAACTTATGCGATTTCTTTCTTTTTTTTTTTTTTTTTTGCTTTTATTGTGTAAAATGGAACAAAAATAAAAAATAGACATATATTTGATATTGCTTTGCTGTGTCCATAATGACTTGCTCTATAATATATAATAAAATATCACATGATCTACTCCATCATATGAATGGTATAAACATAATAGAGAAAACTATTAGATAACAGACTTTTTTGGTCACTTTGCCTTCAAAAATCATAATATTATCAAAAAGTTTTGCACCCCAAAATGGTACCATTGAAATCTTATCCCACAAAAAATGAGCCCTTACACAAGACTATTATCAGAAAAATAAAAACAATATGACTTTTAGAAAATAGTGATGCAATAACATATTCTTTTTTCCAAAAATGCTTCATGTAAAAGCGGTAAAAGGAAAAAAATAAATAAAAATAAAATTGGTATCTATTCAATCATACTGACCTGTTGAATATAAATAACATGCCATTTTTCACAGACAGTGTATGCCGCAATAAATATAACCCAAAAAGCAATGTTAGAATTGTTGCCTTTTCTTAAGCCTGCTTCCCAAAAAGCTAAATAAAAAGTCATCAAAAAGTCCTATGTGCCCCAGAATAGAAGCAATAATATTGGCAACTCATCCCACAGAAAATAAGCCCTCACACAGCTCAGTCAAAAAAAAAAATGAATGCATGGTTCTCAGAAAATGGCTGTTCTACTGCCCCAGAGGCTGCTCAACATGAACCCCATAAACCAATCCATCAAAATCTGCACTGCAAAAGCCAAAAGATGGTCTTTGCCATTTTTCTATTCAAGTATCTTTTTATTGGAGTTTTATCCCCTAAAAGAAGCAAGAATAAGTGCGTGGGATATGTTATCAGATAGACAAAAACAGTCATTTTTCTCCTTGTAAAAAATGTATTGGGACATTTTTTTTTTTCATTTTCACATCGCTCCGTCTCTTTTGAGCCCTGCAGTGTGCAGATACAGCAGTTTACAACCACATTTGGGGTGTTTCTGTAAACTACAGAACCTCAAAAATATTGAGGTTTGTTTTACTGTTAACCCTTGCTGGATTAAAATGGAAAGTCTGCAAAAAAAAGTGACATTTTGGAATAAAAATAATGTGGAACACCTAAAGGGTTAACATTAGCTTTGAATAATTTGAGTGGTATAGTTTCCAAAATGTGCTCATTTATAGTTGGTACTATGTAATGTCATTTATGGTGAATATTATGTACAGTGCTGCCCATAATTATTCATAATTCGCAAATTTTGACTTAAAGTTACTTTTATTCGACCAGCAAGTAATTTTTTGATGGGAAATTACATAGGTGTCTCCTAAAAGATAATAATAAGACGATGTACAAGAGACATTATTGGGGGGGAAAAAACATTTCTCAGCTTTTATTTATATTTGAGCAAAAAGTGTCCAGTCCAAAATTATTCATACCCTTCACAAACTGTCACAGTCTGTGGGAAAATCCAAAGTTCTATACCATTCCAAATAGTCCAAGCTGTTCCAAAGTATCCTAATTACCCTGATTAATTGGCAACTGCTGTTTTAGTCAACTCAACAGGTGAAAAACAGCAGCTCTCTGCAGTTGGTTTGTGGACAGTCATGGCTAAAACCTCAGTGAGGACCTGCAGCTGCGCATTGTGTCTGCTCACAAGTCAGGAAAGGGCTACAAGGCCATTTCTAAATGTTTTCAAATTCCAGTGGCTACAGTGCAAAGTATTATTAAAAAATACAAGATGTTCCGCACTGTGTAAAATCTGAGAGGATGTGGTTGGAAGCGAGGTGAAAAACAATCCAAGGATCGCCACCAAGGCCATCCTGGTGAATCTTCGCTCTGCTGGACACTGCACACTGCTGGGTTCCACGGATGCAGACCAAGGAGGATGCCACTTCTCCAGATAAGGCACACAAAAGCTCACTTTGCCTTTGCAAAAGCTCATCTGGACAAAGAAGAAGACTTCTGGTCTTCTGTGTTATGGTGAGATGAAACAAAAATTGAATCCACATGCGGTAGATCAGGATTGGCGTATGAGGGGAACACGGGGGTGTGGTCTGGCTGCCTAGGCGGTTGGGTGCATAGAGCGGTTGGGTGCACTTTTTCATCACTCAGTGTACCTTTATTGTCCCGAATATTCGAGAGGACACATTAGATATGACTGGTAGCTATGCATCCGAAACTCACAAAGTTTTACTTCACCAGGGGTGCCGGGGTCATGTGAGATGGCGCCGTGGACAAGGCTCCTTCCTCTCCTAAGCGTGCTGCGATGCCAGACTGCCCACAATACCCTCCCGCTTCAGCTCTGCAGCGATCTCTCTCCGATTCGGCGTTCAAGACACGGCCGGACCCAGGGGACCACTCTCCACCAGCTAATGGGACGGTACAGACTCTGGTCCTTACTGACACCTGCGGCCTGGTGAGTTGTAGCCCTGCTCCTCGTTGCACCTCGCCAGAGCCCTCTGTGGTCTCTCTGGTAACATCACGGTGATAAAGATGTGGACATCATTCTCAGATTCAGCTAGGAAAGCTCCTATGTACTCCAGCTCTCAGACAGCATCTTATCTCCTCCAGAAAGCGAAGGTTCCATCTTACCAAAGAAACCATGCCTCCTTGCTACGTCAATTAAGTTGAAATCGCAATGCGATTCTTATATATTTGCTTAATCGCATTGCGATTTCAACTTAGCATTGCTAAATAATTCCATCCATATCGTTAACTTACTGAGTCAGTAAGTTAACGAATATGGATGGAATTATTTAGCAATGCTAAGTTGAAACGGCAATGCGATTAGGCAGATATATAATAATCGCATTGCGATTTCAACTTAATTCTCACATCCGACAGTACATTCTACTGGAGGAGGCGTTCCCATGGTGATCGGTAGCTCAAAGTTGTAATCGCAATGCGATTAAGCAAATACATAAGAATCGCATCGCGATTCCAACTTTTAGTACTCAACTTTTAAAATCGTACACCACTTTAAGTTCCAAAGTTGCAATCGCGTTCGAATAGAACTTAAAGCTGTCTCTTAGTCAGTTTTAGTATTGGTGTGCTGTAATAGAAGTTACATTCGTACGCGAATATAACTTAGAGCAATACAGTCAACTTTACACTGTTAGTTTTATTATCGCGATAATACAACTATTCAAGAATCGTGTACGTGCGTCTGTACGTGTGTGCGTTACCTCAGACACTATTCTATTTTGCCAGCCACAGCTGAAACCACTGATTTATGGTATTGCTATTTTGGCAATTGAATTTAACCCCAGAAAATAATCTATCCTTTGCCAGACAGCAGACAGTATTATACTTGTCTAGCCAAAGCTGGAACACCAGATTTAGGGATTGGTATTTGGGCAATTGTATTTAACCCCTTAATAAAATATAGAAATTTCTTTCCTGAGTTTCTAGGGGTGACAATTAGCACAGCCAAGCCCCTGATGTAGGATATAGCAAAAAAAAAAACTAGTATTGATGGATTGATGGACTTGGTGGCAGCTTCTTCTGGCGCACCACAAGTCACAAAATGGCCGCCGATCAACCCAGAAAATAAGTGACAGAAAAACGCTCAGTGCAGCCTAAAAACCAGCGAGCAAGTAACTAGCAGAAGTTCAATGATTCTCAGCTGTAAATTGATCCGTTCATTAGGTGCTGTTGCTGACTTTAACCTGCCTAATCTCGCCCTGATAGAAGCTGCGTCCTCTCCCTACACTAATCAGAGCAGTGTGACGTGCGGCGCTACGTGACTCCAGCTTAAATAGAGGCTGGGTCACATGCTGCACTTGGCCAATCACAGCCATGCCATTAGTAGGCATGGCTGTGATGGGCTCTTAGGGCAAGAAGTAAAATGCTAACTGATTGGCTGCTGTGCAGCCCTTCAGAAAGCGGGAAGAAATCGACGAACACCGGACCCGAACCCGAACTATTCTCGAACTGTTCGCTCAACACTAGTCAAGAGTACACTGAATTATGTCTTATGGCGAGTTTACCTCACCTCCAGGTGCCTTATGTTTGTAGGTTCTGCCTCTTAACCCTGTTTTGTTCTTAGGTTACAGACAGGACTTTTGCCCTATTTTTCTTCATAATGTCTATCTCCCAAAGCTCTCCCTCCCCTCTCTCTTTTCCGCTTCTCTCATTCCCACTTTCACTCCTTTTATCTTTTCTCTGTTTTTCTTTCTTCCCTTTACTACCTGCTGTGCTCGTATTTTCTTACCCTCTCTTACATTCTTGTCCTCTCTCACCCCTCCCATGCCCTTTGTCTCTTTACCCTACTTCCCATTTTTCTATATTTCTCTCACTCTCTCTCCATGCTCTATTGTTTCCCCTTTCCTTACTTTCACCTACCCTATCTTTTTTTTGTTTTACCCCCAATGTTTTTTTTTTTGGGGGGGGGTTAATTTTGTTTGGTGCCTATCTATTGTCTTTTTCTGTGCTGCCTATGTCTCTCTGATACAGGCGTCCTCGCTGGGAGACGCTCTGTATAGAGCCCTCATATTTCTAACTGCTGGTTTAAGAATGCTGTTTATTCTAATTTACTATGGTAATCACATTTGCTAGCTTAAATGCCAACAGTTTGAATAGCCCAATGCACAGGATGGAAAGAGGTGTTAGGGTGCAATGTGTTGTGTGTAGGAGACGCACCTGCTTCAGCGGGATGTTTTTCAGCTGCGGCATGTGCAATATCCGCATTTTTTTCAATTGTATTTTCAATCTAAGTCCAGGAGGGTCATGCTTGCTATAAAAAATACGGTAGCATTTTCTCAGATTGTTGACTATGTTGACCCTCATGGAGTGTTTATTTTACTGATATGCACTTTAAATACCAAGCTTTTTACCATTGTGTCTTTGTATGCCCCTAACCATGGCCAACTTCAATTTTTTAGGAAGTTGATGAAACTGGTTAATAAGAAAAGGCAGGGAAAACTAGTAATCTGTGGCGATTTTAATCTGACAGCTGATCCGTCCATTGATACATCCTCTGCTTCGCTGAGGACCAATCCCTCTCTTGCTACTGCTTTCTGGAAGCAGGAGCTATATATGATGTCTGGTGCATTCCACCATGCTTCTGTCAGAGACTATACATTCCATTCTGGAGTACACAATGGGTATTCCAAGTGGATAGGACACTTCTTTCATACGCTCGAGACTCCTCCCTAGAAATGATTAAATGGTCGGATCATGCTGCCATTACCTTGGTGGTTTCTTTATCTGTCAACTCTCCTCAGGTGTACTTGTGGAGGAGCAGCCCTTTTTTGCTTTCTAACCCTCAGTATGGATCCTGTATCGAAGTGGATGTTAGGGATTTTTTAAAATTTAATAAGTCCTCTCATACAGTTCGGTAACTCTATGGAACGTGCATAAGGCCTGTATTCGGGGGTCTTTTATACAGCAGGGTGCGATACGTAAAAAAAAAGATTGTAGGCTGAGATGTTGGCACTCCTGTCTCAGATACAGCAGGTAGAGTCAAAAAATAAAGTGAACCCTACCCCTCTTTTTGCGGATGAACTTAGGCGTCTCCGTCAGGAATTGAGAAGCTATATGCTTTCCTCTTACGAAAAAATGTTGCATTAATCTAAAGAGTCGTATTATTTCCAGGATAATAAGGCCGGTAAGCTTCTGGCTGCCAGATTTAAAGCTTGACATACTGTACAAAGAGACGAATCCCTCACCTTATCCATCCTCTCTCTCAGGAAAAGGTCTATTCTCCTATCGACATAGCAAATGATTTTCAAGCATATTATGCTGACCTATACAATCTAAAAGATTCCCATTCTGCCCCAGCAGAGTTGGGGATATGGTTAGCTCTTACCTTAGTTTCTTACATTTACCTACATTAACTAGCATTCAGCTTCAGGAACTTAACTCTTGTGTTACTGTTAAGGAAGTGGAGGCAGTGATTGCGTTCCTCCCTAAAGACAAAGCCCCGGGCCCAGACGGCTTTGCCAACCATTATTATAAACACTTTAAGCAACTAAGCAACTGTTAAGCCCATATTTAAAAGATTTTTGTCAGGCTGCAATGTACTCTGGCTGTCTGCCGACCGAGAATCTGCAAGCTCTTATAATTACCCTTCCTAAACCTGGTAAATCCCTTGACAAACCTCAAAATTTTCGGCCTATCTTTCTCCTGAATCAGGATGTTAAAATATATGCAAAACTATTGGCTGCCAGAATAGATAATATTCTCCCCTCTATAATTCAAGTAGATCAAGCCGGCTTTGTCCCACCCCGACAAACATATTTCAACACGAGACGTCTGCTGGGGGTGTTGCACCACGTCAGTGTCCATGGAATTCCAATGCTGGCTCTGGCTTTGGAAGCCGAGAAGGCGTTCGAAAGGCTTTGTTAGTCGTTCGCCTTCTCGGTGATTCAGCAGCTGGGGTTTATTGGTTCAATTCTCACTGTTATTAGAGCTTTGTATAGCAACCCCACAGCTAGAACGTTTGTTAATAAGGCCATGTCGGTCATGTTCATACTTACGAGTGGTACCATACAGGGTTGCCCATTATCTCCCCTTATTTTTATTATAGCGATGGAGCCATTGGCCCAAGCGATTAGACAAGATGCTGACATTTCTGGGGTTGTTATTGGCAGCCAGTCCCATCCAATTTCTCTATACGCGGACAACGTATTTTTATCTCTCACAAATACGGATAGGTCTCTGACAGCCGTAATGGCTCAAATCTCACGCTATGGGGAACTTTCGTACTACCACCTGAATTCTGCTAAAACACAGGCATTACCTATTAATATTCCAGATGATTTGATATCGCACCTTCATATGTCTCGGACATTTGACTGGCATCCCGAATCCCGAAGCATTAAATATTTAGGTACCAATATGTCGCCGTCTTTGTCCTACTTATATGCTTTAAATTATGATTCCCTCTACCTATCCACAGAAAAGGAACTTACAGAATACGCTAAGTATGATGCCTCGTGGATGGGTAGAATTGCTATGTTTAAAATGTTTATTGTCCCAACGTTTCTTTATTTGTATCGCACCTTGCCTATAAGCCTCCTGGAAAGGTTCTTTTCTCGAGCACATGCGTTGCTCTCTAGGTGTGTTTGGGGAGGCAAGCGCCCTAGAATTGCCCGTGATATCATATCTAGGGAGTGACGTATGGGAGGAAACTGTACTACATAGTATCGTTGGTTTCCATGCTGAGGGGTTGGGCAAAGTCGTCACTGGACTTACCATGGGTTCACCTGGAAGAGTCATTAACCAATTCATACTCTTTGTTGGAGCTGCTACATATTCCTTTTTGGGAGATTCCTCTTCCTCAAGGTCTTATTCGGACCGTGCAAGCATCACTCACAGCTTGGTCTAAATACCATACATTGGCGGACGCTGATGATCTTCCCACACTTGCAACTCTTCCCTTTTCTATGCTTTAATCCCTGTTGCCACACTCTGATTTGTCACTTTGGGGTTCGGGCTCTATACATACAGTAGGAGACTTATTGGACAACAGGGTATTGCAACCATTTCAATCCCTACGTGAAAGATTTTCTCTCCCAGCTAGGGAGTTTTATAAGTATCTTCAGATTTGACACCTTGTCCAGGGACTGCGACCCTCAGGGGTTAAAATGGATAATTTGGTTAAATTACATGTTTTAGGTAACTCTAAAGGAACTAAAGTCTCTGTACAGCTCAATCCTGCAACCAACTCACTTTAAAAGCCCCCACCCCATGATCGCTTGGAAAAGAGATTTGAATAAGCCTTTTACTGACATTAATTGGCTTCAAGCCATTGGAATAATGCATAAGCATCTCAAGTGTATATCATATAGAATTTGCCTTAAAAACGGTCCATAGATGGTATTATACCCCTGATAGACTAGCGCTTATGTACGAGTCGGTTTCCAACCATTGTTGGAGGGGATGCGGCTGTAAGGGGATTTTGTTCCATATTTTGTGGAAATGTCCCAATGTCCAGGGTAATTGGTTTGCTTGTCGAGACCTGTTGAACCTTAATTTACCCATTGAGGTCGATTGGTCCCCACAATCAGTCCTGTTATTTATAGGAGTTGATCTTCTGCCGGCCTCTTGCAGGGCTTTGTTTTGCATATTTTGTGTTACAGCGAAGCTGTTATTACTGCGGAAGTGGGAAACCCCAGATATACCTCCTCTCACTGACTAAATAACCGCAGTTAATAACACATACTCATATGAGAAAATAATTTCTATGGGGAAAGGGAGTTATGCTAGATTTCAAGGAAATTGTGCCCTCTGGTCGAAGTCCTCTCTTTGCTCCTCCCTGTAGCGAAATTTTGGCCTTCCGAGCTAATCTAAACCCTTTGCTTAGTGCGCTTTAGTTGGCTCAGTTGAACTTCACCACGGAGCTGTTTGTTTTGCGTTGGGCTAGGCAGCAACTTCTCTTTTTTTTTTTGTCAGGTAATATATGTGGAATTTATACATACCTTGATTCTGTACTTTCGTGCACCTACAAGTTATTGTCTGTATTTGTGTTTGTGGACTCCGTCCACTTATGACATCCCATAACTTTTAATGTGTATACGCATCGGGTATTCCCAATATTTTCTTGTATTGTATAAAAATTTAAATAAAAACTATTGAAACAAAACAAAAATTGAATTGTTTGGTCACAATGATGTTTGCTTCATTTGGCGTAAAAATGGAGAAGCCTTCAACCCAAAGAACACCATCCCCACTGTCAAACATGGTGGTGGGAACCTAATGCTTTGGGGGTGTTTTTCAGCCAATGGACCAGGGAACCTAATCACAGTAAACGGCACCATGAAAAAAGAGCAATACATGAGGATTCTCAACTACAACATCAGGCAGTCTGCATTTCAGCATGACAATGACCCAAAACACACAGCAAAAGTGGTGAAGAAATGGTTAGCAGACAACATTAACAATTTTGGAGTGGCTCAGCCAGAGTCCAGACTTGAATCCAATTGAGAATCTATGGAGGGAGTTAAAGATCAGGGTGATGGCAAGAAGACCCTCTAACCTGAAAGATTTGGAGCTCATTGCTAAAGATGAATGGGCAAAAATACCTGTGGAGACATGCAAAAAGCTGGTCTGCAATTATAGGAAGCGTTTGATTGCTGTTTTAGCCAATCAAGGCTTTTCTATTGATTATTGAGAAGGGTATAAATAATTTTGGACTGGACACTTTTTGCTCAAATGTAAATAAAAACTGAGATGTTTTTTTTTCCACAATAATGCCTCTTGTACATTGTCTTATTATCTTATGGGAGACACCTATGTCATTACCCATCAAAAAATTACTTGCTGGTTGAATAAAAGTAACTTTATGTTAAAATTTGCCAGGGATATGAATAATTATGGGCAGCACTGTAAGGCCCCTTTCACACGAGCGAGTTTTCCGCGCGGGTGCAATGCGTGATGTGAACGCATAGCATCCGCACTGAATCCTGACCCATTCATTTCAATGGGGCTATGTACATGAGCGTTTTTTTTCACGCATCACTTGTGCGTTGCGTGAAAATCGCAGCATGTTCTATATTCTGCGTTTTTCACGCAGCCCTAGCCCCATAGAAGTGAATGGGGCTGCGTGAAAAACGAATTGCATCCGCAAGCAAGTGCGGGTGCGTTGCGTTTTCACTGATGGTTGCTAGGAGATGTTGTTTGTAAACCTTCAGTTTTTTATCACCTGCGTGAAAAGCGCATCAAAACGCATTGCACCCGCGCGGAAAAAACTGAACAACTGAACGCAATCGCAGGCAAAACTGAATGGCTTTGCCTGTGAAATCGCACAGTTTTCACTGAACGCATCCGCAACGCATCCGGACCTAATCCGGACACGCTCGTGTGAAAGAGGCCTAATTCCTCAAAGTCACTTCCTAATTGAACTGCTCCTTTAAAAATGTTGGTTTTTGAAATGTTCTTGAATATTTGAAAAATTGCTTCTAACGTTCTAAGTCTTCAAATGCCCTAAAAAAATAAAATTACATTCACAAAATTACTCCAACATAATGTAAACATATGGTGAACGTTAATTAATAACTATTTTAGGAGGTATCAGTTTCTGTCTTAAAAGCAGAAAATTTCAAAATTAGAAAATTTTGAATTTTTCCAAATTGTCAATTTTGAATATTTTAAATAAATAAGGGTAAACCATATTGAATCGACCCATATTTATTGCTAACATGAAGTATAATGTGTCATGAGAAAACTTTCTTAGAATCAGTTAGATAAGTAAAAGCACTCCAAAGGTGACACATTCCAGATTTGCTAGATTTGGCTAGTCCTTTCCATGAAAACTGTATTCTGAAGGGGTTAATTATTGTTTTTTCTTTGGTTCTGTGTTCAACCAAGTACATAGTGACCTACAAGAGAAACATGTGTCACAAAACATCACTACAGAATGGAGAATGGGAGAGATTTATCAAACAGGTGTAAAGTAGAACTGGCTTAGTTGCCCATAGCAACCAGTAAGATTCCACCTCTTATTTTTAACAGCTCCTTTGGAAAATGAAATGTGGAATCTGAGACAGTTCTACTTTACACCAGTTTGATAAATCTCTCCCAATGTTACTAATTATTCATCAAATGTCTTGATAGTTCTGTACATTATTATTTTCTGATTGGCAATGATCTAATAACAAACTAAATGCACTTTTAGTGTATGCCCAAACCAATTAGCATTTTAGAAAATGTAGAAAATCAATTGTGACCAGTGACCAGTTTCGGGTATTTTATACTCAGTGCAAATTGAACAAAATAAAAAAAAAATATTCTCACCCTGTTGATTTGACATCATCAAAGCATAAAAAAAGCAAGAAAACTATGTTCATATCTAATAAAATGAGTTAAAACAAAAGCAAAACAGAGATGCAGTGTCAGACAACAGTGTGGATAGAAAAGAGGCTGTTTTGGAAAACTGCTCCAGCAGCAGGTCCATGTTGAATGGGGCTGAACTGCAACTGCCCATGGAAAAATTCTCAGTCTGGACAACAATTTTGACAACAATGAAAACAAAATCAATTGCTGGAGTTGTACCTTAAACACTCTGGTAATCCAAAACTCTAGTCATAGCAGACATGATTAAAAATTGCTGAATTCAATGTCAATACTGTCGGTTCCTGGCACTTAAGGTATGTCCACATGTAACAGATAGAGATGCCCTGAACTATTCGCCGGCGAGCATAGCTTGTTCGTGTTCGCCGCGGCGGGTGAACATATGCTATGTTTGGTCCACCCCCTATACATCATCATTGAGCAAACTTTGACCCTAAACCTCACAGTCAGCAGACACATTCCAGCCAATCAGCATACCCTCCCTCCCAGACCCTCCCACCTCGTATCAAAAAGCAACAACAGCATCCATCTTAGATTCATTCTGAAGCTGCAGTGTTAGTTAGAGCAGGGGGAATGCTGCTGCTGCTGCTGCTGAATTAATATAGGGATTCTAGGGAAAGCGTTAGCTACTAGTGTTCTGTGTCCACTCCAGTCCTCAAAGACTTATCTGCTGTAAGGACAGCATTCTGACAGCACCCCAAAAAGCCCTTTTTAGGGCTGGTACATCATTGTGCTTTTCTTTTCTTTTTCTATATATATATATATATATATATATATATTGTGGGGAGTCGCTCTGGTAGATAGCGGTGCGGGTGCAGTACCGAGGCAAAACAGGAGTCTCGAAGGTGCAATAAACAGTGTTTTATTCACACTTGCACAAGATAAACAAAAACAGTCTCTTGGTGTTACTTCACACACATAAGAAATCATGAGAAAAACAAGACAGTCCAATACAGGCTCCAGTCACCTGGGAGGTTTTAGGTGCAGGTTCACACCTGGCTGTCAGTCCAGCCGCAAGACAAGCGACGTCAGGTTTCCAGGCCGTCTGCAGTCCTCCTTGCTGGGCTCTTGCTTCCTGCCCAGAGAACTTCCAAACTCAAATGATGCCCCAGCCTAACAGCAGCTCCAGGATAATCACACCACCTGCTGGTGCTGGCTGTCTTATAAAGGCCCGGCAAAGTCCGGCCTGGACCGTGGGGAGTAGGCACCCACCCAACTCTTTGCCTACTCCCAGTAAGAGCCGGCCCGGATTCGCTTTGCAGCCAAACTAAATTTCAAGGTGTCAAGCAGCACTAGCTGCTGCTGACACAGGAAAACCCGGCTCTTACCTCACCGAGGCCAGGAACCTCGGTGACACGTACCTGCCATCGACCACGGTACCTTGCACCTTACCACAATATATATATATATATTATATTGCAGTTGCCTGCCCGTGTGCGAGAGGCTGCAGGCCCACAGACTGTACTGTGTGCACACCACTCATATCGGGTGGCACAGTACCTTGCAGATAAAAAAGTCATTCAATTTTTACCCTTTAATATAATTTCAGTTGCCTGCCAGTGTGTGTCAGGCCCACACAGACTGTACTGTGCCCACTGCCAGTGCCCACCACTCATATCGGGTGGCACAGTACCTTGCAGATAAAAAAGTAATTTAATTTTTACCCTTTAATATAATTTTAGTTGCCTGCCAGTGTGTGTCAGGCCCACACAGACTGTACTGTGCCCATTGCCAGTGCCCACCACTCGAATCGGTAGCACAGTACCTTGCAGATAAAAAAGTCATTAAATTTTTACCCTTTAATATAATTTCAGTTGCCTGCCAGTGTGTGTCAGGCCCACAGACTGTACAGTGCCCACTGCGCGCCACTCATATATATAGTGGCACAGTGCCTTGCAGATGAAAAAGTCATTTAATGTTTACCCTTTAATATAATAGTACCACTAATCAAAAAAAAAATGACAGGCAGAGTCAGGCCACCCCGCAGGGGCCGTCGTGGTCGTGGTGCTGTGATTTCCTTTGGCCCTAGAATAATGCCCAGTGTTCAGAGGTCCCGTACCCTGAACTCGAAAAATTCTGAGGACATAGTTGACTGGCTTACAAAGGACAGACACCCAATCTTCTACAGCTTCCGCTCGGAACCTTGACGCACCATCCTCCTCCAGCTCAGCTTCGGGCACCTCTCAAGTTATCACTCGCCCGCCCGCCGCCACCACCAACACTAGCACCACAGCTGCTTCACTTGATCAGTCAGAGGAGTTATTTAAACATCAGTTGGAAGAAATGAGTAGTGTTGGGCGTGAATATTCGCGATGCGAATATTTCGCGCGAATATCGCATATTCGCGATTTCACGATTTTTTCGAATATCATGCCATAAATTCGATATTGCGAATATTCGCGTTGGTTAAATTAGATGATACACAATAAGTTCAAGAACTTCAGTTCACTTGTGTTGATAAATGAGTTTGAGTGACTTTGAGTTTCATTCATTTAAGGTGTTGTTTTGCATCAAGGCTCTTTTTCAAAGCCATAGCCAAAATCCTGCCTTTTTTGCGATTTTTCGTAATGCGATTTTTATTAAGCGATGCGATTTCTTTCACACGTGCTATTCTTCCTGCGCATTGATTGACTTGACCATCCCGGCCATGAAAGTTAAAGTGTTTTTGCGATTTTTCGTAATGCGCATGCGAATATTAGCGATTATTTAATACATGGTAAATAAAGATTGAAAAGCAGATAACATGTAGATGGTATATTTTATTGCACTAGGTAAATATGATGTAATCGATTTTGTACGAATACTGCCTTTGCCTGCCAGTAACAATGATCTTGCGCAATATGCGCATGATCATACGCATTATGCGATTATCCGCGATTATCCGCGAAAAAAAAGATGGCGATTAAATGATGACGAATATGAATATTCGAATTTGCGAATATATCGCGAATTCGAATATGGGCATATTCGATCATCACTTGAAATGAGCGATGCGCATCGATTATTGCCAGAGAATGTAGATAGGGGAACTTTCACACTTGCGGCAGGACGGATCCGGCAGGCTATTCAGCCTGCTGGATCCGTCCTGCCGCAAGTCGCGTGCACTGCCGTGCTGCCGCTCCGTCCTCATTGACTATAATGGGGCGGGGCGAAGCTACGGCGCAGCACGGCACTGCACGGCCGGAGATCGCGGGACGAAAAGTCGGACATGCAGTACTTTTCACCCAGTGATCTCCGGCCGATGGGGACGGAGCGGCAGCACGGCAGTATACGGCCACTTGCGGCAGGATGGATCCGGAAGGCTGAATAGCCTGCCCTATCCGTCCTGCCGCAAGTGTGAAAGTACCCTAACAGGGATATGTCTCAGTCAGGCAGCATTACACACATGGACGCATGGTGTGATGATCATGATGTTGTACCCACTGCTGCTTCCTTTGCTGAGTTGTCAGATATAAGTGAAACGGTTGAGGATGACGATGTGTCTGTGGATGTCACGTGGGTGCCCGCTCGAACAGAAGAAGAACAGGGGGAAAGTTCAGAAAGGGAGACAGAGAGGAGGAGGAGACGAGTTGGAAGCAGGGGGAGGTCGTCGCAAGGAGCTAGTGGCACAGTCAGACAGCATGTATTGGCACCTGGGGTTATCCAGACAGCACGCCAATCAACGCATGCTGTTGCCACCACAAGAATGCAGTCATTGCAAAGCTCAGCAGTGTGGCTTTTTTTTTGTGTGTCTGCCTGTGATAACAGCAATGCCATTTGCAACCTGTGCCAAAAGAAACGGAGTCGTGGGAAGTCCAACACCCACCTAGGTACAACTGCTTTGCGAAGGCACATGATCTCACATCACAAACGCCTATGGGATCAACACATGAGTACAA
Source organism: Bufotes viridis (assembly GCA_033119425.1). NCBI lineage: Eukaryota > Metazoa > Chordata > Amphibia > Anura > Bufonidae > Bufotes > Bufotes viridis. Next base: position 136,093,052 of record CM065590.1, read on the forward strand.
GCAGCACACAAACTCAAAGCCACCATGCTCCTCATGGTCCAGCATCTTCAGCCACGTCAACCACTGCTGTCCTCTCTTCCCCGTCTCAACCACCCGCCACTCCACTTCTCACCTTCAGCAGTTCCTGCTCATCTGCCCACAGTCAGGTCTCTGTCAAGGAAATGTTTGAGTGTAAGAAGCCAATGTCACAGAGTCACCCCTTGCCCGGCGTCTGACAGCTGGCTTGTCAGAGCTCTTAGCCCGCCAGCTTTTACCATACAAGCTGGTAGAGTCTGAGGCCTTCAATAAATGTGTAGCTATTGGGACACCACAGTGGAAGGTACCTGGCCGAATTTTTTTTTCATAAAAGGCAATTCCTTACCTGTACTCTATTGTGGAAAAGGAAGTCGTGGCATGTCTGGCACACAGTGTTGGAGCAAGGGTCCATCTGACCACTGATACCTGGTCTGCAAAGCACGGTCAGAGCAGGTATATCATGTACACTGCAGCGTGGCTCTGCAGCGGAGTTGGTGACACCGTCACAACTTGCAGGCAGGCCTGCTGCCACCTACTCTACTCCTACTCCATCCTCTTCGCTAACCTCCTCTGCTGGGTCCTCTTCTGCTGCTGTGTCTTGCTCCACATCATCAACTGCACTCCCCAGGGGCTATTCCACATCCCGGATATGACAGTGTCACGCCGTCTTGGGGTTGACTTGCCTGAAAGCAGAGAGTCACACCAGACCAGCACTCCTGTCCACCCTGGATCAGTGGCTGACCCTGCACCAACTGGAGATCGGCAAAGTGGTGTGTGACAACGGAAGCAATCTGTTGGCGGCATTGAATTTGGGCAAGTTGACACATGTGCCGTGCATGGCAGATGTGTTGAATCTGATTGTACATTGCTTTGTGTGTAAGTAACCAGGCTTACAGGATGTTCTCAAGCAGGCCAGGACGTTGTGTGGACATTTAATCATTCCTACATGGCCATGGCGCACTTTTCCGACATTCAGTGGCGAAACAGCATGCCAGTGAGGCGCTTGATTTGCGACAGCCGGACCCGTTGGAATTCAACACTCCTAATGTTCGATTGCCTGCTCCAACAAGAAAAAGCTGTCAATGAGTATTTGTATGACTGGGGTGCTAGGACAGCCTCTGCGGAGCTGTGTATTTTTTTGCCACGTTACTGGATGCTCATGTGCATTGCCTGTAGGCTCATCCATCCTTTTGAGTAGGTGTCAAACCTAGTTAGTTGCACCGAAGGCACCATCAGCGACCTCATCCCATTTGTTTTATTCCTGGAGCGTGCCCTGCGAAGAGTGCTGGATCAGGCCGTAGATGAGCGTGAACAGGAAGAGTTGTGGTCACTATCACCACCAGAAAAAGCCTTATCATCATTGCTTGCTGGACCTGCGGCAACGCTGGAAGAGGAGTCTGAGGAAGAGGAGTCAGAGGAGGAATGTGGCTTTGAGGAGGAGGAAGACCAACCACAGCAGGCATCCCAGGGTGCTCGTTGTTGTCACCTATCTGGGACCTGTGGCTGGGGGGAGGAACAGACTTTCAATTAGATCAGTGAGGACGAGGAACGGGAGATGAGTAGCTCGGCATCCAACCTTGTGAAAATGGGATCTTTCATGCTGTAATGCCTGTTGAGGGACCCTCGTATAAAAAGGCTGAAGAAGAACGATCTGTACTGGGTGACCACGCTACTAGACCCCCGGTATAAGCAGAAAGTGGCTGAAATGTTACCAAATTACCGGAAGTCGGAAAGGATGCAGCAGTTCCAAAACAAGTTAAAAAGTATGCTTTACACAGCGTATAAGGGTGATGTCTGAGCACAACGGGAATCTAACAGGGGAAGAGGTGAAAGTAATCCTCCTCCTACCACGACCACGCCGGCAAGGACAGGATGCTTTACAGACGTGTTGTTGATGGAGGACATGCAGAGCTTTTTAAGTCTACGCATCACCACAGCCCTTCGGGGTCCACCCTCAGAGAATGAATCGACAGACAGGTAACAGACTACCTCGCCTTAACTGCATATATCGACACTCTGAGGAGCGATGAACCCCTTGACTACTGGGTTTGCAGGCTTGACCTGTGGCCTGAGCTATCCCAATTTGCGATAGAACTTCTGGCCTGCCCCACTTCAAGTGTCCTGTCGAAAAGGACTTTCAGCGCAGCAGGAGGTATTGTCACTGACAAAAAAAGTCACCTAGGTCAAAAAAGTATAGATTACCTCACCTTTATTAAGATGAATGATGCGTGCATATGAAGGGACTAACAGTGGGGGATACATTTGACTAAAAAAGGCCTGATGAGATGCCTTGGGCTAAAAATGGTCCCCACGCTGCTGTTTTTAATCTCTGCATGCCGGATGACTTTCGTGACTTCTACGCCACCAACTAGGGTTCAAGCCACAATGTTTTAGTACACTTTCTGCCTGGAAAACATCAATGTTTTCGGCCGCTGCTACAGCAGCGGCTGCAACAATACCTAATTTGTCAGGCATGTGTACATGCCTAATTTTTCTGGCCTCTGGTGCTGCACTGTGGCTGCAAAAACAAAACAAAAAAAAAGGCACATACTTGTGTCAATTCCCCTTCGTGATCATTACTGAAGGAATATGCTGTCTTGAACTTTGTGTAAGAACATTCTGTCATAACCAGAATGTTTTGGGGAGCCGAGTATCTAACCAGAATTCCTTATCTTGTCCGCGTCAGCTAGTACGTGGAGCATGAAGGCCAGGATGTAACTGGGGAAAGTATGTTGTATAACAGTATGTGTCTCATTATGATTGGAAGCTATATTGCTTAGAAAAAGATGATTAAATAATGAAAGGGCGTATAATGTCCTATATAAGCTGGAACCTTATTATCAATAAACAGAGTGATTTTGATCATCATATGTGTCGTGTCTGATATGGTTATTAACTCTCCTGGCGCCAGAAAAGACTTAATCCAAGCTGATGCATCTAGTCATCTTTTATTATCATCCTATCAATTTGGGGGCTTGAATCCAGGATCGAGAGGTCGTCCTCGGGTCTGGTGAGAGGTGACATCGATTTTTGTCCCCTGCCCGATCTGAGGGCCCCGGCCACGTCTCGATCTACAATACTAAGTACGGATGAACCCTTTTTTAGACTAAAGAGCTACAGAATCTGTGTCAGGGACACACGTAACACAACTCAGGGAGTTGTGCATAGATACAGAGACAAAGAGGGGCGTGCACTCCAAAATACTGCTGTTCAGGGAACAGGGAAGTCAAAGCTTGGATTAACTCTTACATGTCAAATATGCATAGATGTTATAAGATCTTGTAGAAGTATAAGATTATCTGTTTGTATGAACTGCAGACTGGGTGGTAAGTGCACAGTCGCTCTTCATTGTTATTAATACTCTGTGAAATTGTGTTGAGTAAACTTGTATGCGTTGTGAGAATCGTTAGACGCCCTGGTACTCTGGCGAGGAGAAATCTGTTATAACCCAGAAATACTGAACGCAAGTGGCGAGTTAAAACACATTCAGAGGAATATTCCTCATATTCAGCACAGACAGCCCTTGGCAGATATTGTTCCAAATATTCTCTGAATACAACAATGGGAGGGCGGTGATCCAAGACTGATTACCCCAAACCTGAACCAGGTGAAACATGTAAAATTTATGTGTCAAGAGTTAGTCCTACCAACTACTATTTAGTAAACCCATGTGTAGGCAACTTAGCAGGGTGGACTGAGACAATAGAGGCAGCTGATGGAATTATAGGTACACACACATAATGGGATTGGAAAAAGGTGAAAACCATCTCAGAAATCCGACCAAACTCAGAAGCAGATAATTACATCTGTAACACACCCGATGGCATAAAAGAGATATGGACACAGGTACAGGAACACATGAGTGGAGTGTTCAAACAGAAGTCATCACTCCCTGTAGCAGTGGCATGTACACAAAAATCTGCTGAGACGGTTACTGAATTCTGGGAACAATTCATGGATTGCTGGAAGCTGGAGGCAGGTTTACCCGTGCACCAGAATGACAGCTTAATCATTTCCACATTCATTAACAACCTGTCTGATAAACTGATCCTCACTGTTAAACAAAATGTTTCATCATGGACATCCAATAAGACGAAGGACTTTGAGAAACATCTTTATGAAAAGGAAGCAGCGGGATGTTTTGATGTGAGGAAACTCCCAGCTACACACTTGTATGCAGGCACAAGGGGGAGGGGTAGAGGCAGACGCAGGGGGAGAAGTGGTTACTACAGTCAATGAGACAGAGAACAGATCGTAAACCCATATTCAAACACCAGCTGGTATAATTGTGGGCAGGAAGGACACTGGGCAAGGCAGGGCAAGGCAGTGCACGGCACCACGTAGAAACACATCAGTGCAGGTAGCACATAACCAACAACAGCCGAAACAGAACACACAGAACCAGCCCAGACTCCCAACCAGATATTTGCCAACAGGGCGTAAGTAGTTGCAAAAACATGATATCAGGAAGAAATATGCAATGTAATATCACAAAGATAGTGCCATCCTTAGACAAACATGTCCCCCTTCCAACAGGATGGGTATTGGCATGCGGAAACTTTAGTTACATGTACATACCAGCAAACATTACATATGGACCCTGCACGAAAGCTAGGTTAAAATTAGCAATGATACCATTACTTCCTGCAACACGAACACGTTATACACGAGAATCTTCTGTGCAGTTACCGAAAGATTGTAATTATAATGTGAACCTTCTCTCAGAAACATATCTGTCCGGCAAAGGATAAATTTTGTTCTGGGGTGAAATTTAATAGCCAAAATAGCAATACCCTGAATCTGGTGTTCCAGCAGTTGCAGGCCTAGTTTAAATCTGTCCGTAACAGGGTATATTTTGTTCTGGGGTGAAATTCAATTGACAAAATAGCAATACCATAAGTCAGTGGTTTCAGCTGTGGCTGGCCAGGTTTCATAGTGCCGGCAAAGGATATATTTTGTTCTGGGATGAAATTTAATTGCCAAAATAGCAATACCCTGAATCTGGTGTTCCAGCAGTTGCAGGACTAGTTTAAATCTGTCCGTAACAGGATATATTTTGTTCTGGGGTGAAGTTCATTTACCAAAATAGCAATCCCATAAATCTGGTGTCCCATCAGTGGCTGGCAAAGTATAATAGTGTCCGGCAAAGGATATATTTTGTTCTGGGGTGAAATTCAATTGCCAAAATAGCAATACCCTGAATCTGGTGTTCCAGCAGTTGCAGGTCTAGTTTAAATCTGTCAGTAGCAGGGTATATTTTGTTCTGGGGTGAAATTCAATTGCCAAAATAGCAATACCATAAATCAGTGGTTTCAGCTGTGGCTAGCCGAGTTTCATAGTGTCCGGCAAAGGATTTATTTTGTTCTAGGGGGAAATTTAATTGCCAAAATAGAAATACCCTGAATCTGGTGTTCCAGCAGTTGCCGGCCTAGTTTAAATCTGTCCGGCAAAGGATATATTTTGTTCTGGGGTAAAATTTTATTGCCAAAATAGCAATCCCCTAAATCTGTTGTCCCAGCAGTGGCTGGCAAAATATAATAGTGTCCGGCAAAGGATATATTTTGTTCTGGGGTGAAATTGTATTGCCAAAATAGCAATACCCTGATTCTGGTGTTCCAGCAGTTGTAGGCCTAGTTTAAATCTGTCCGTAACAGGGTATATTTTGTTCTGGGGTGAAATTCAATTGCCAAAATAGCGATACCATAAATCAGTGGTTTCAGCTGTGGCTGGCCAAGTTTTATAGTGTCCGACAAAGGGTATATTTTGTTCTGGGGTGAAATTTAATTGCCAAAATAGCAATACCCTGAATCTGGTGTTCCAACAGTTGCAGGCCTAATTTAAATCTGTCCGTAATATATTTTGTTCTTGGGTGAAATTCAATTGCCAAAATAGCAATCCCCTAAATCTGGTGTCCCAGTAGTGGCTGGCAAAGTATAATAGTGTCCAGGATATAGTGTCCAGGATATATTTTGTTCTGGGGTGAAATACTATTGCCAAAATAGCAATCCCCTAAATCTGGTGTCCCAGCAGTGGTTTGCAAAGTATAATAGTGTCCTGCAAAGGATATATTTGGTTCTGGGGTGAAATTTAATTGTCAAAATAGCAATACCCTGAATCTGGTGTTCCAGCAGTTGCAGGCCTAGTTTAAATCTGTCCGTAACCGGTTATATTTTGTTCTGTGGTTAAATTCAATTGCCAAAATAGCAATACCATAAATCAGTGGTTTCAGCTGTGGCTGGCCAAGTTTCATAGTGTCCTTCAAAGGATATATTTTGTTCTTCGGTGAAATTCAATTGCCAAAATAGCAATCCCCTAAATCTGGTGTCCCAGTAGTGGCTGGCAAAGTATAATAGTGTCCAGCAAAGGATATATTTTGTTATGGGGTGAAATTCAATTGCCAAAATAGCTATCCCCTAAATGTTGTGTCCCAGTAGTGGTTGGCAAAGTATAATAGTGTCGGGCAAAGGATATATTTTGTTCTGTGGTGAAATTCAATAGCCAAAATAGCAATTCCCTAAATCTGGTGTCCCAGCAGTGGCTGGCAAAGTATAATAATGTCCGGCAAAGGATATATTTTATTCTGGGGTGAAATTTAATTGACAAAATAGCAATACCCTGAATCTGGTGTTCCAGCAGTTGCAGGCCTAGTTTAAATCTGTCCGTAACAGGGTATATTTTGTTCTGGGGTGAACTTCAATTACCAAAATAGCAATACCATAAATCAGTGGTTTCAGCTGTGGCTGGCCAAGTTTTATAGTGTCCTGCAAAGGATATATTTTGTTCTGGGGTGTAATTCAATTGCCAAAATAGCAATCCCCTATTTTTCCTATTGTGGTTCTTGGGGAATGGTAACAATGAGGAAAACATCTAGTAAGGGACGCGGACACGGTTGTGGTGGTGTTAGTGGACCCTCTGGTGCTGGGAGAGGACGTGGCCATTCTGCCACAACCACACGTCCTAGTGAACTAACTACCTCAGGTTCCAGTACCCGCCAGAATTTACAGCGATATTTGGTGGGGCCCAATGCCGTTCTAAGTTCACAACATTATCTCCCACCCAGTCTTCTGCAGAAAGCGCACTGGTGGCGTCTGACAACCAAGCCCATCAGTCTTTAACATCAACCCCATGCATATCAGGGAAACTGTCAGAGCCTCAAGTTATGCAGCAGTCTCTTATGCTTTTTGAAGACTCTGCTGGCAGGGTTTCCCAAGGGAATACACCTAGCCCTTCCCCAGTGGTGGAAGACATAGAATGCACTGATGCACAACCACTGATATTTTCTGATTATGAAGACATGGAAATACCACCTCATCGGAGTCCGCACGTCTCTGATGATGACGAAACACAGGTGCCAACTGCTGCGTCTTTCTGCAGTGTGCATACCGAACAGGAGGTCAGGGAGAAAGACTGTGTGGAAGATGATGCAGGGGACGATGAGGTCCTAGACTCCACATGGAATGAAGGTCGTACCATCAGAGCCTGAAGCAAAGCATTAACGTTCTGAACCTTAGCCCAACCTGCATGACCAGGCATCTACATGCAAAGCATGAATTGCAGTGGAGTAAACACCTTAAAAGCAAGGAACTCACTCAGGCTCCCACTGCTCTCTCTTCTGCTGCTGCCTCGGCCTCTTTCTCTGCCTCGGGAGGAATGTTGGCACCTGCCGCCCACCAAACAGAGGATGTGCCACCGACACCACCACCTGCGTCACCAAGCATCTCCACCATGTCACACAGCAGCGTTCAGCTCTCCATCTCACAAACCTTGGAGAGAAAGCGTAAATTACCACCTAGCCACCCTCGAGCCCTCGGCCTGAATGCCAGCATTTCAAAAACTCCTGGCCTTTGAAATGCTGTCATTCAGGCTGGTGGACACAGACAGCTTCAAACAGCTGATGGCCATGGCTGTCCTACAGTATGTTGTTCTCAGTCGCCACTACTTCTCAAAGACAGCCGTGCCTTCCCTGCACAACCAAGTATCCGATAAAATCAAGTGTGCACTGCGCAACGCCATCTGTGGCAAGGTCCACCTAACCACAGATACGTGGACCAGTAAGCACGGCCAGGGACGCTATAAATCCCTAACTGCACACTGGGTAAATGTAGTGGCGGCTGGGCCCCAGGCGGAGAGTTCTTTGGCGCATGTCCTTCCGCCGCCAAGGATCGCAGGGCATCATTCTTTGCCTCCTGTAGCCTCCTCCTCCTACTTGGCTTCCTCCTCCTCTCCTTCCACCTGCTCATCCAGTCAGCCACACACCTTCACCACCAACTTCAGCACAGCCCGGGGTAAACGTCAGCAGGCCATTCTGAGACTCATATGTTTGGGGGACAGGCCCCACACCGCGCAGGTGATGTGGCGAGGTATTGAACAACAGACCGACGAGTGGTTTCTGCCGGTGGGCCTCAAACCCGGCCTGGTGGTGTGCAATAATGGGCGAAATCTCGTCGCAGCTCTGGGACGCATGCCTGGAGCATGTGCTGAATTTGGTGGTGCAGAAGTTCCTTCACAACTACCCCGACATGTCAGAGCTGCTGCATAAAGTGCAGGCCGTCTGTGCGCGCTTCCGGCGTTTACATCCTGCCGCTGCTCGCCTGTCTGCGATACAGCGTAACTTCGGCCTTCCCGCTCACCGCCTCATATGCGACATTCCCACCAGGTGGAACTCCACCTTGCACATGCTGGAGAGACTGTGCGAGCAGCAACAGGCCATAGTGGAGTTTCAGCTGCAGAACGCACGCGTCAGTCGCACTGCGGAACAGCACCACTTCACCACCAATGATTGGGCCTCCATGCGAGACCTGTGTGCCCTGTTGCGCTGTTTCGAGTACTCCACTAACATAGCCAGTGGCGATGACAACGTTATCAGCATTACAATACCACTTCTATGTCTGCTTGAGAAAACACTTAGGGCGATGATGGAAGAGGAGGTGGCCCAGTAGGAGGAGGATGAGGGGTCATTTTTACCACTTTCGGGCCAGTCTGTTAGAAGTGGCTCAGAGGGAGGTTTATTGCAACAGCAGAGGCCAGGTACAAATGTGGCCAGCCAGGGCCCACTACTAGAGGACAAGGAGGATGAGGAGGAGATGGAGGAGAATGAAGCAGGTTCACAGCGGGGTGGCACCCGGCCCATCACTGGTGTGTGGCTGGGGGGATACGGAGGACGACGACCATACGCCTCCCACAGAGGACAGCTTGTCCTTACCTCTGGGGAGCCTGGCACACATGAGCGACTACATGCTGCAGTACCTGCGCAACGACAGCAGAGTTGCCCACATTTTAACGTGTTCGGACTATTGTGTTACCACCCTGCTGGATCCCCGGTACAAAGACAATGTGCCCACCTTACTTCCTGCTCTGGAGCTTGATAGGAAGATGCGCGAGTACAAGCGCACGCTGGTAGAGGCGCTCCTGAGAGCATTCCCAAATGTCACAGGGGAACAGGTGGAAGCCCAAGGCGAAGGCAGAGGAGGAGTAAGAGGTCGCCAATGCAGCTGTGTCACGGCCAGCTCCTCTGAGGGCAGGATTAGCATGGCAGAAATGTGGAAAAGTTTTGTCTCCACGCCACAGCTAACTGCACCACCACCTGATACGGAACGTGTTAGCAGGAGGCAGCATTTCAGCAACATTGTTGAACAGTACGCCTGCACACCCCTCCACGTACTAACTGATGGTTCGGCCCCATTCAACTTCTGGGTCTCCAAATTGTCCACGTGGCCAGATTTAGCATTTTATGCCTTGGAGGTGCTGGCCTCCCCGGCGGCCAGCGTTTTGTCTGAACGTGTATTCAGCACGGCAGGGGGCGTCATTACTGACAAACGCAGCCGCCTGTCCACAGCCAACGTGGACAAGCTGACGTTCATAAAAATGAACCAGGAATGGATCCTACAGGACCTGTCCCTCCCTTGTGCAGAATAGACATTTATAATTGCCTCCCCCATAAACATGTATTCTTCTACTCCGGGCCACTTCTTTATTGAATCCTCATTTTTTTAACTTTACCATGATCTTGCGGTGCAACCCAAAGTTGAATGAACCTCTCCTTAATCTGGGCGCCGGGGCCTAAATAACTGAAACTGGCCTGTTACAATGGTGGTTGATATGACGCCTTATTCCTTGCTGTGGGACCTCTCTGTCTGGGTTCTGGGGCCTAAATAACTGAAAGTGGCCTTCTCCAGTGGTGGGTGATATGATGCCTGACTCTCTGCCGTGGGACCTCTCTCCTCTGTCTGGGTGCTGGGGCCTAAATAACTGAAAGTGGCCTTCTCCAGTGGTGGGTGATATGACGCATGATTCCTTGCTGTGGGACCTCTCTCCTCTGTCTGGGTGCTGGGGACTAAATAACTGAAAGTGGCCTTCTCCAGTGGTGGGTGATATGACGCATGATTCTCTGCTGTGGGACCTCTCTTCAATTGATATTGGTTAATTTTTATTTATTTTATTTTAATTCATTTCCCTATCCACATTTGTTTGCAGGGCATTTGCCTTCATTTTGCTGCCCTTTGCAGCCCTCTAGCCCTTTCCTGGACTATTTTACAGCCTTTTTAGTGCCCAAAAGTTCGGGTCCCCATTGAGTTCAAAGGCGTTCGGGTTCGGGATAAAGTTCGGATCCCGAACCCGAACATTTTCGTGAAGTTTGGCCGAACTTCTCGAACCTGAACATCCAGGTGTTCGCTCAACTCTACTTAACACACCACTCATGTAGGGTGTCACAGTACATTGCGCCGCGCACGCGCAGTGCCCCAAATTGGAAGTAAGAGGACTGACCAATCATCTTTTTCCTTCTCCCGGTTCCTAAAATCTATTCACGTCCCCTGATAGGGGACATAACAGGGATTAAACTGATAGGAATAGTACTACTTAACACACCACTCATATAGGTTGCACAGTATATTGCACGGCGCACGCGCAGTGCCCCAAATTGGAGGTAAGAGGACCGACCAAGCTTCTTTTTCCATTTCCCGGTTCCTATAATCTATTCGATACACGTCCCTTGATTGGGGATGCAACGGGGATTAAACTGATAAGAATAGTACTAGTTAACACACCACTCATATAATATAGGGTTGCACAGTACATTGCACGGCGCACGCGCAGTGCCCCAAATTGTAGGTAAGAGCAACGACCAAGCTTCTTTTTCCATCTCCCGGTTCCTAAAATCTATTCGATACACGTCCCCTAGTAGGGGACGTAACAGGGATTAAACTGTTAAGAATAGTACTAGTTAACACACCACTCATATAATATAGGGTTGCACAGTACATTGCACGGCGCACACGCAGTGCCCCAAATTGGAAGTAAGAGGACTGACCAAGCTTCTTTTTCCATATCCCGGTTCCTAAAATCTATTCGATACACGTCCCCTGATAGGGGACGTAACAGGGATTAAAGTGATAAAAATAGTACTACTAATTACTGAACACACCACTCATATAGGGTGGCACAGTACATTGCGCGAGGAAGAGACCTTCAATGACGTCAGTGAGGACAAGGAACGGGACATGGCTAGCTTGGTATCCAACCTTGTGCAAATGGCGAGTTTGCGGTTGTGCAAATGGACTGTTTGCGGTGCGTTAAATCGGGAGTTTGGTCTGTCACAGTTAGGCCTGTCACTCTGAAGCGGGCGTAACTCTTACACTACCTGATCGATACAATATCATACCTGATCGTATACACACACTGGATGTTTTAAAGCACGTTATTCCAAACAATTTAGGAATGTTAGGTGATTTTTGCCCTTAATGGATTAAAACCCGACTCTGTGTCCACTACGTAATTTTCCATGGGAGTTTTGCCGTGGATCCCCCTTCGGCATGCCACAGTCCAGGTGTTAGTCCCCTTAAAACAACTTTTCCATCACTACTGTGGCCAGAAAGAGTCCCAGTGGGTTTTAAAATTTGCTTGCCTATTGAAGTCTATGGTGGTTCGCCCGTTCATGTACATTTGCGGATGTTCGCGTTCGCCGTTCGCGAACGGAAAATTTTATGTTCGCGACATCTCTATGTGGTGACAGATTCCCTCTAAGTTTACTTTGTATTTTTCTGCTGACAGAGCTGTGTGAGGGCTCATTTTTTCAGAAGTGAGCGATATAATGGAAAGTAATCAGCTCCAACATCAGATATAAAATTTGCATCCTCAGCACTCATCCTAAGATACTTCTTATTTTAGGAATAACATTATTGATGTGCCATTCATATCCCTGAAATTGCTTGAAAAATGTTTGAGAAATGTAGGTACTTTGAGATATCACTAACATTTAAACAAATTCAATGGAAATCCGTGGTTTTTAATTATTTATATTTATTCTTGAATTACTTATGTAAGACAATTGAATAAAGAATATAAACTAATAAATTAGCATTGCTTCCTATTGTCTCAGGAGAGTACTCATTATACCATTCAGGGCCATAGAGAATATAAATTTCCATGCCCTCTAACAATTGTAAGCAGGCATCCATGTCAATTGTGTAATACGTGCTCTTATCAATTACTAAATATTAATATCCATTGTGATGCAACATTGATTATAAATGTCTTAGAGCAAATATGAATCATTTGTTGGACATTCTATAATGAATTAATAAAGCATGTAGAAGACTTAATTTAATTTTTTTTTACCCAGACCATTAGTCATTGTCTTAGCCAAAACAAAAATTGCTATAGAGCTATTAAATTAAATATAATTTATATGTGAGCGCATATTATGGATAAGAGAAATTGAAAAAGTTTAATTAACTACAACCTCTCCTTCTGTCTCTGTGTTACTTTAATGTTTACTTATTTACTGGTTATATATTGAGAGATGATTGAATTAATAATAATTTTATATATATTATGTTGAAGTATGGCACAAAGGGTGCGTCACATGGGTACCTGCCGCAAAAAGACTCTGTTCACTTCGCGTTTTGCAGTGTCCGTTGGAGGTTCATATACATCTGAATGATCTTGCAAGCATGTCTTCAGTGGGTGGAACTATGTATGGATACATACAGTGGCATTTGTTGCCCATATACATGTACCAAAAAAATTGAAAACCACAGCACACGGTATAACGTTTTAACTGAATACCTCTGTGTGAAACACTGCAGTCTGCTAAGTTATTCTAAATGACAAAAAAGTTATACTGATGTACAGTTATTGGAAGAACGTATCAGGATTTGGGTTGAGCGAACCCGAACTGAAAAGTTCAGGTTCGTACTGAACTTTGCGAGTTCGGGTACCCGCACCTGAACCCGGACTTTTTCACTGAAGTTCTGGTTCTAGTTCGGTATTCAGGTCATTTTATTATTTTCCATTATAACATTATAAGGTAGAATAATACCATTCTTAAGTCAGAATGCTAAATAAAATGGGAATTGAGGGCTTAAATATAATTAAAAAACTCACATGCACTTGATCGCGCAGCCGGTATACTCTTTTCTGAATGAAGATAGAAGGACCTGCAGTGACGTCACCGCAGGTTCTTTTGCAGGTCCTGCAGAAAAAGAAGGAAGAGGATACCGGCTGCGTGATCAAGTGGATGAGGTAAGTATTTTTTTTTTAACCCATCAATGGCCATTTTATTTAGTATTCTGTCTTAAGAATACTGTTATTTTCTGTTATAACCATGTTATAACGGAAAATAATAAAGTGAAGTTCAGGTCCCGATTGCCTTTAAGGGGTTCGGGGGTCAAGTTCGGGTCCCGAACCCGAACTTTGACCTGAAGTTCGTCAGAACCCAAACTTCCACAGGTTCGCTCATCCCTAATCAGGACATGATAAAAGAAAATCTGGTCCTTAGAAGGTCTTAAAACACAGCCTAAGATTAACAGCAATACATAACACATTTCACTTTGTCATTATTGATTTAGCATAAAGTTGAGATGCAGAACTTGTGTGTAAAAAATTAAAAGGGTACTCCAGTTATATTGTTATCCTCTCGGCTATTTCAGGAACTCCCATAGAAGCACATGGAGTGCCTACGCACTTACCCAATTGGTTGCTTTGTTCATTTGGGTATGGGGCCCTCATTTTTGTGATCGGTGGAGGTCCCAGTGGTAAAACACCCATCAATCTAATAGTTATGCCATGTACTATGAATAGGGGATAACATAATATAAACAAAATACCCTTTTAAGTACACCCTTAATGCTTCAGAATAATCGGAATTAAGAGGGTAAATAATAGCCAGATCCTTGATTAACTGATCTTCAGCAAGTGTGACCACCTCTATTAAAGCAGAAGTGTGTCCAGTTTGCTGGTCTGGAGCATTTAGGCATGTGCTAACACAATGCCAGGGAGCAAAGACATCAGCAATAATCTTAGAGAAGCAATTTTTGCTGCCCATCAATCTATGATGGGTTGTAAGACCATTTCCAAACAAATGGAAATTCATCATTCTACAGTGAAAGATTATTCACAAGTGGAAAACATTCAAGACAGTTGACTAATTCACCTAAAGATCACCCAGCAAATTCATCCCAAGGTCAGACCATACATACTGTACAATGCTCAGAGAAATTGAAAAAAACTCAAAAGCTACACCTAAAGGCTGTATTACACTGGAATTTTGGCTGATAACCTCTAACGAGTGTTTGCATGCAATACTGCCACCAATTGCCAGATGAACAAGTAAACACTTATTTATCTGGCAATTCAGATTTTTAAGCATGCTTAAAAATTGCCGCTTGCCGGCAGCAGATCGTGCTGTTTAATACAGATCTTCCGCTGGCAAACCACTAGACAATATTGTGACGAGCGATCGCTGCATGTACTAGCAGTGGTCTCCTCCGCTAGCTAGCAAATGATTGCTCAATCGGCCTGTGTAATACAGGCTTAAGAATCTACAGGCCTCAGTTAGCATATTAAATGTTCAAGACAGCATACTGAACATGAATAGTTTGTTTGGAAGCTAAAAGTTGCAAAGAGAAAGCATCTTATTCCTAAAAAGAACATGACAGGAAGGCACTTTGCTGGCTTGATTAATTTTTCCATTATTTCAATATATCCATTTCCATGGAAAAATGAATCACGCCAGCAAAGGAGGCAATATAGAAAACCGCAATACATTAGTAAGTGCCTTATATTTTTCTATATGATAAATACCATTTGCTGAAGTGAGTCAATGCGATTCATGGTAACAAATCATTTTTTCCTAAAATGGTAGTCTATAATTATATATGGTGCATGTGAATAAAGTAGTAATATGTATTTTAGCTTCCTGAGCAGATCTCTGTGTGGTGAAGCAATAGTAAATAGAGTATATGACATGTAGTTGCTAGGACACAGGTCTACCCTTAGCATGTCTAGCCCTGTCAATCAAGTAGAGGGGGGAGTGTGCAGAGCACAGGGAGTGTTACAAAGCAGTGCTCAAAGGATTCAGCCCTGCCTCCTGGTGCTCAACTTCTCATTTGCATATGAATAAAACACACATTTACATCTCTGCAGCTGTTTAGCAGATAGACAAAAGAAAGGTATAGTTTTAATCAGCGTGATGAGCTCTACCAGCCAGTATGTCTAGTTTAATAGGGTTGATCCTGGTGACAGTGAGAGTTGTGCATAAATGAATGCCTACACACATCAATGAACTGCCACAACTTTTTACAAAATAGGGGGCCAACAATTACCTCAACTTATTGCAAAAGCTGGTTCCTACAAGCTATTGATTCAGGGAGTATAGTTAGTTTTACATTATGACTTTATTTGTGTAGAAAATATAATGAAATCTGTTGTGATGTTCTTTTTTCTTTATTATGACAAACGATATATAAAAACATAGGGGTCGTTTACGAATAGATATACGCCACTTTTGTGACGTATGCCTGGCGCAAATTCTGTCACATGCCGTGTTTTGGCAGAATATACAACTTCTTCCCTGCTCTCACCAGGTCTAAAAAAGGGGGCACGGCGTAGGCCAGCAGGCCTGTCTCGGTCACCATTTTCTTCGCCTGTTTTAGGCATAAAAATGGTCTAAATGTAATACAGCAAGGAAGCTTTCTTACATTTAGATTCAGTGGTGAATACCCTGTAGTTATATAGCGGCCGGCACCTTTACATAACTTTGTGGTCCACCGCGAGTGCAGGTCCTTATTAAGACTGGCGTCTAAAACACCGGTCTTAATATATGTGCCCCATAGATTTCAAATAGGGTGCACCTTTTTCATGACTATTAACTGGAACAGTGGGGGTGAAAAGTACACTCTTTTGACCCACATCAGGTGAATAGTGACCTGTTGACATGTTTGACATATACACTGCAAATTTACAATTGGGAGTCTTTCCATGCAACATATATATACACACAGAGATTAAGACAAAGTTATTCATAATATCATGGTTGCTATGGGACCCATAGGGATGGGTGTAAACCAGCTTCCTACTGGCAAATAATTACATACCATAGAGACAGATCATAAGGCTGCTATGGGACACTTGAACATAGGGTGCCCACACTTTTTTTACTGGGTGGGGAATACCCAGTAAGCATAGTTAAAAAGAAACAATGGGGTTGAAAATTGGCTTAAAAGTCATAGAAAGCCACGGAAGTGGAAATAAACACCACTGTATATACATACAGTAGTTC
The DNA here is from genome assembly GCA_033119425.1 of Bufotes viridis. Taxonomy (NCBI): domain Eukaryota; kingdom Metazoa; phylum Chordata; class Amphibia; order Anura; family Bufonidae; genus Bufotes; species Bufotes viridis. The sequence continues at coordinate 136,109,625 of CM065590.1, forward strand.
TCATCGTTACAATAAAATGTCAATTTCTATAGGTACAGTTGTGTTCAAAATTATTCAACCCCCAATGCTATAAAGGGTTTTAGGGAATTTAGTCTACATTTGTAATTGTGTTCAGAATGAAATCTTACAAGGACTTTTTAAAGAACCAAATGCAACTAAAATGACATCAATTGTTTTTGTAATACAGTATTAAATGTTTTTTTTGTGATTTCTTCATTGACACAATTATTCAACCCCTTAAAGACTACCACTCTTAAGAACAGAGGTTCATTCAAGTGTTTTCGATCAGGTATTGAAAACACCTGTGGATGTCAAGGAGCAGCAATCAAGCATAATAAGCACCAATTAGGCAGATTTAAAATGATGGTGATACTCAGCTCCTTCTAGACATTTACTGGTTTGTTTACAAACATGGTGAAGTCAAGAGAATGGTCCAGGAAGACAAGAGAAGAGGTGATTTCTCTTCACAGGAAGGGCAATGGCTATAAGAAGATTGCAAAGATGTTAAACATACCAAGAGACACCATAGGAAGCATCATTTGCAAATTCAAGGCAAAGGGCACTGTTGAAACGCTACCTGGTCGTGGCAGAAAGAAGATGCTGACTTCGACTGCTGTGTGCTACCTGAAGCGCAAAGTGGAGAAAAGTCCCCGTGTGACTGCTGAGGAACTGAAAAAAGATTTATCAGATGCGGGTACTGAAGTTTCAGCTCAGACAATAAGGCGCACACTGCGTAATAAAGGCCTCCATGCCAGAACTCCCAGGCGCTGTCTCCAAAGAATAAGAAGAGTCGACTGCAGTATGCCAAAAGTCATGTGGACAAACCACAAAAGTTTTGGGATAGTGTTCTGTGGACTGATGAAACAAAATTTTAACTGTTTGGGCCCATGTATCAACGCTATGTTTGGAGGAGGAAGAACAAGGCCTATGAAGAAAAGAACACCTTGCCTACTGTGAAGCATGGCGGGGGCTCAATCATGCTTTGGGGCTGTTTTGCTTCTACAGGTACAGGGAAGCTTCAGCGTGTGCAAGGTACCATGAATTCTCTTCAGTACCAGGAGATATTGGATGAAAATGTGATGCAGTCCATCAAAAACCTGAGGCTTGGGAGACGTTGGACCTTTCAACAGGACAATTATCCCAAGCATACCTCCAAGTCACCTAGAGCATGGTTGCAGATTAAAGGCTGGAACATTTTGAAGTGGGAAAATGAATAACAGGGAATGCTTAGGTAAAAAAAGGGAGAGGAATATACTATTGAAGTTAGTAATTATAATAAGGGCTAGTTTGTTCATGGGGTGATAAACACATGATGGCTGATAAGGGACATGTCGCCGTGGGTATGGCAGTTAGGCTTTAAAGTGAAAGGCAGCAAGGCTTGTATTGGCTATAATGCAGGTCATTTTTTAAACCACGCCCCTTTTACAACTGAAGAAGTAAATAGGGGAGGGGCTACAGCTTTAAATAGAAAAAATGCTGGACTCATATCAACTACTGGACTCGTATCAGCTCATTAGCATATGGATTAAAAGTAATATTTCTCCACAATAAAGCAACAGATCATCAAGTAAAAGGTATAATTATATTCAGCAGGGTGAGCCCTACAAGGCAGTGTGCCTGGCTTATCAGTGAATTTCCTGGTGACAGGTTCTCTTTAAGTTCTCCAACAATGATGAAAAGGCATTATTCTCAGAGAAAGCCTTCTTAATGTCTGTTGTGATATGTCATTGTTTTTCCATTGATATGACTTGTATTAAAATGTTCATATTTCTCTAACTGCATCCATCTGACATGGGTTCTTATACAGCGCTATCAATCACATATTGTTAGAGACAATAGAACCACCAACATAGCTGCATTAATTTCTGCTGTGACTTCTAGCTGTGTACCGTAAATCATTCACACCTCCATCATTCATTTATAAAGATCAGACACTTTTCAGGAAAATTCATTTTATTCCTAGACTTGCGAAACAATAGATATATTGATGGATTGGACAATCCACAAACCAATTTACTATTTCAATGAGCATAAAAAAGATTACTTCAATTTCAATTCTGCACCAAAGATCATTTTTTATTATAATAAGTTAAAGTAAGCCCAATTACTTTAGCTTTTAAATATACGGTAATTAAATAGATATAATTTATTCTATAGAAACTTTAGTAATTTTATAAAATTATCACATTATAATCAATGATTTTCTTTACATAGTATACATATTGTTAGTATCTTCCTGCTACTAATTTTAAAGGTTCTTAAATAGGGTTCGTACCGAACATTATGGTTTTTCGCACCCGGACATGAACATTTCTGAAAAAGTTCGGGTTTGTTGTTCGGCAGCCAATCAATAAGCGTTGTACTACTTTGCCCTAAGAAGCCATCACAGTCATGCCTACTATTGACATGGCTGTGATTGGCTAAGTGCAGCATGTGACTCAGCCTCTATTTAAGCTGGAGTCATGTAGCACCGCACATGACTCTGCTTCTCTTAGTGTAGGGACAGGTTGCTGCTGGTGCTCTCAGGGAGAGATTAGGGAAGAAATCTGTTGAACTTGGTGGTGTTAAATCTTCAAACTACAGCAATTATTGAGGGTGCTATGCTACATATTTGTACCCAGCCCTGATCCCAGTGATACTGCAAAATAATTTTGAATCCATCTGTTACTGAGGAGGGCGTCGACGGCCATTTTAGCAACTGCATTGTCCTTGGAATTGCATGTGACCTGCATGTGTGCCAGCCTGACAGGGACGTCAGTCTAATTATTTTTTGGTAGCTTAGTGGAGGAAAAATTCCTTTTTTCTGGCAGGTCAAGTACCCCTACATTACCTATTTTATCATTTTGGTGTGACAGTGCATTTCTGTAGTTGGGGGAATAAACCCGTATTGTCGTACCACAGAGCACGTTTGCATACACCGCTGAAAAGCCTATTTTAAAATTTTGCAGTGACATAGAGCATTTCTGTAGTTGGTGTAATAAACCTATACTGTCGTACCACAGAGCACGTTTGCATACAACATTGAAAAACCTGTTTTATAATTTTTGGGGTGACATACTGCATTTCTGTATTTGGGGGAATAAACTCATACTGTTGTGCCAGAAAGCACGTTTGCATAGAATGCTGAAAAAACAGTTTTTAAAATTTTGCGGTGAAAAACTGCATTTTTGTAGTTGGGTTAATAAACCCGTACTGTTGTGCCACAGAGTATGTTTGCATACAACACTGAAAAACCTGTTTTATAATTTTTGGGGGTGGCATACTGCATTTCTGTAGTTGGGTTAATAAACCTGTACTGTTGTGCCACAGAGCACGTTTGCATACAATGCTGAAAAAATGGTTTTAAAATTTAGCGGTGAAAAACTGCATTTATGTAGTTGGGGGAATAAACCCGTACTGTTGTGCCACAGAGCATGTTTTCATACAATGCTCAAAAAACTGTTTTATAATTTTTGGGGTGACATACTGCATTTCTCTAGTTTGTTGCAATAAACACTGGTTTTGTGCTACATAGCAGATCTGAGGCCTAACCTGTATTTCAGTAATTTAAGGTAACCTGTGGAACTCCGCATTTACATAGTTCATTTACAAAAACACCGGTTTTGTGGTAGATAGCCCATTTGCGGTGTACGCTGCATTTTTTAACAGTCAAAGTAAACCGTAAAACCTCTGCTGTTACATTATTGGTTTGAATAATCTAATTGTTGGCGATAGTGAAGTAATTGATTTGAATTGCTCTGTTACACTGTTGTGTGATCTAAAAAAATGTATTCTGTTTTTGACACGGGCACTGCCTTACTGTATAGTGAACTTCATTGTTGACTTTTGTGAGTTAAATTGATTGGCTAAGTGCAGCATGTGACTAAGCCTCTATTTAAGCTGGAGTCACGTAGCACCGCACGTCACTCTGCTGCTCTTAGTGTATGGACAGGTTGCTGCTGGTGCTCTCAGGGAGAGATTAGGGAAGAAATCTGTTGAACTTGGTGGTGTTAAATCTTCAAACTACAGCAATTATTGAGGGTGCTATGCTACATATTTGTACCCAGCCCTGATCCCAGTGATACTGCAAAATAATTTAGAATCCATCTGTTACTGAGGAGGGCGTCGGCGGCCATTTTAGCAACTGCAGTGTCATTGGAACTGCATGTGACCTGCATGTGTGCCAGCCTGACAGGGACATCAGTCTAATTATTTTTTGGTAGCTCAGTGGAGGAAAAATTCCTTTTTTATGGCAGGTCAAGTCCCCCTACATTACCTATTTTATCATTTTGGTGTGACAGTGCATTTCTGTAGTTGGTGTAATAAACCCATACTGTCGTACCACAGAGCACGTTTGCATACAACGTTGAAAAACCTGTTTTATAATTTTTGGGGTGACATACTGCATTTCTGTATTTGGGGGAATAAACCCATACTGTTGTGCCATAAAGCACATTTGCATAGAATGCTATAAAAACTGTTTTAAAATTTTACGGTGAAAAACTGCATTTTTGTAGTTGGGTTAATAAACCTGTACTGTTGTGCCTCAGAGTATGTTTGCATACAACACTGAAAAACCTGTTTTATAATTTTTGGGGGTGAAATACTGCATTTCTGTAGTTGGGTTAATAAACCTGTACTGTTGTGCCACAGAGCACGTTTGCATACAATGCTCAAAAAACAGTTTTATAATTTTTGGGGTGACATACTGCATTTCTCTGGTTTGTTGCAATAAACACTGGTTTTGTGCTACATAGCAGATCTGAGGCCTACCCTGTATTTCAGTAATTTTTAGTAATCTGTGGAACTCCGCATTTACATAGTTCATTTGCAAAAACATGGTTTTGTGGTAGATAGCACATTTGCGGTGTACGCTGCATTTCTGACAGTCAAAGTAAACCGTAAAACCTCTGCTGTTACATTGTTGGTTTAAATAATCTAATTGTTGGTGATAGTGAAGTAACTGATTTGAATTTCTCTGTTACACTGTTGTGTGATCTAAAAAAATGTATTCTGTTTATGACACGGGCACTGCCTTACTGTATAGTGAACTTCATTGTTGACTTTTGGCATTTAAATTGACATCTGGGATAAACCAACTGTTAGTTTGAGAACATCAAAAAAGGCTCGTGGATAGAGTTGAGCGAACACCTGGATGTTCGGGTTCGACGAGTTCGGCCGAACTTTCGAAAAATGTTCGGGTTCGGGATCCGAACTCGACCCGAACTTCATCCCGAACCCGAACCCCATAGAAGTCAATGGGGACCCGAACTTTTGGGCACTAAAAAGGCTGTAAAACACACCCGGAAAGGGCTAGAGGGCTGCAAAAGGCAGCAAAATGTAGTTAAATCCCCTGCAAACAAATGTAGATAGGGAAATGATGAGTTAACATAAAATAAATAAAAATTAAACAATATTAATTGGAGTGAGGTCCCATAGCACAGAATCAGGCTTCAAGTCACCCACCAATGGAGAAGGTCACTCACTATTATTTTGACCACAGCACCCAGACAAAGGAGAGAGGTCCCACAGCAGAGAACCAGGCATCATATCACCCACCACAGGAGTAGGCCACCATTTAGTTACTTTGACCCCTACACCCAGACGGAGGAGAGAGGTTACACAGCAGAGAATCAGGCATTTAGATCACCCACCACAGGAGTAGGCCCCCATTGAATCAGACCCTGGCAACCATGTCAGATGGCACAACCATCAGCTTTATATCAATCAGCACAGGAGAAGGCGACTTTGAAAGACTTTGACCCCTACACCCAGATGGAGGAGAGAGGTTTCACAGCAGAGAATCAGGCATCATATCAACCACCACAGGAGAAGCCACCATTTAGTTACTTTGACCCCTGCACCCAGGAAGAGGAGAGAGGCCCCACAGCACATATTCTGGCATCATATCAGCCACCACAGGAGAAGCCACCATTGAGTTACTTTGACCCCCGCACCCAGGAAGAGGAGAGAGGCCCCACAGCACATATTCTGGCATCATATCAGCCACCACAGGAGAAGCCACCATTGAGTTACTTTGACCCCTGCACCCAGGAAGAGGAGAGAGGCACCACAGCACATATTCTGGCATCATATCAGCCACCACAGGAGAAGCCACCATTGAGTTACTTTGACCCCTGCACCCAGGAAGAGGAGAGAGGCCCCACAGCACATATTCTGGCATCATATCACCCACCACAGGAGTAGGCCACCATTTAGTTACTTTGACCCCTACACCCAGACGGAGGAGAGAGGTTACACAGCAGAGAATCAGGCATTTAGATCACCCACCACAGGAGTAGGCCACCATTGAATCAGACCCCGGCAACCATGTCAGATGGCACAAGCATAAGCTTTATATCAATCAGCACAGGAGAAGGCGACTTTGACAGACTTTGACCCCTACACCCGGACGGAGGAGAGAGGTTTCAAAGCAGAGAATCAGGCATTTAGATCACCCACCACAGGAGTAGGCCCCAATTTAATGGGACCCCGGCAACCATGTCAGATGGCACAACCATCAGCTTCATATCAATCAGCACAGGAGAAGGCGACTTTGAAAGACTTTGACCCCTACACCCAGATGGAGGAGAGAGGTTTCACAGCAGAGAATCAGGCATCATATCAACCACCACAGGAGAAGCCACCATTTAGTTACTTTGACCCCTGCACCCAGGAAGAGGAGAGAGGCCCCACAGCACATATTCTGGCATCATATCAGCCACCACAGGAGAAGCCACCATTGAGTTACTTTGACCCCTGCACCCAGGAAGAGGAGAGAGGCACCACAGCACATATTCAGGCATCATATCACACACCACAGGAGAAGGCCATCATTTCAGTGATTTAGGCCTTTGGACCCAGACAGAGGAGAGAGGCACCACAGCACATATTCTGGCATCATATCAGCCACCACAGGAGAAGCCACCATTGAGTTACTTTGACCCCTGCACCCAGGAAGAGGAGAGAGGCCCCACAGCACATATTCTGGCATCATATCACCCACCACAGGAGTAGGCCACCATTTAGTTACTTTGACCCCTACACCCAGACGGAGGAGAGAGGTTACACAGCAGAGAATCAGGCATTTAGATCACCCACCACAGGAGTAGGCCACCATTGAATCAGACCCCGGCAACCATGTCAGATGGCACAAGCATAAGCTTTATATCAATCAGCACAGGAGAAGGCGACTTTGACAGACTTTGACCCCTACACCCGGACGGAGGAGAGAGGTTTCAAAGCAGAGAATCAGGCATTTAGATCACCCACCACAGGAGTAGGCCCCAATTTAATGGGACCCCGGCAACCATGTCAGATGGCACAACCATCAGCTTCATATCAATCAGCACAGGAGAAGGCGATTTTGAAAGACTTTGACCCCTACACCCAGATGGAGGAGAGAGGTTTCACAGCAGAGAATCAGGCATCATATCAACCACCACAGGAGAAGCCACCATTTAGTTACTTTGACCCCTGCACCCAGGAAGAGGAGAGAGGCCCCACAGCACATATTCTGGCATCATATCAGCCACCACAGGAGAAGGCCTCTTTCAGTGATTTAGGCCTTTGGACCCAGACAGAGGAGAGAGGTCAGAGATTAGCTTCATATCCCCCAGCACAGCAGAAGACCGCTTTATTTGACTTAGGCCTCAGCACCCAGACAGAAGACAGAGGTAGCATGGCAGAGGTTATGGCTTCATGTCACCCGTTAGTTTAACCGGCCACTTTCATCTGGTTAGGCCCGGCGCCCAGACAGAGAAGAGTTTCATTCAACTGTGGGTTTCATAAAATTTGTATCAAATAAAGAAGTGGCCCGTAGCACAACAAGACATGTTTTAGGCAGTTAATAAGGACTACTCTGCACAAGGGAGGGACAGGTCCTGTGGGATCCATGCCTGGTTCATCTTTATGAAGGTCAGCTTGTCCACGTTGGCTGTGGACAGGCGGCTGCGCTTGTCAGTAATGACGCCCCCTGCCGTGCTGAATACGCGTTCAGATAAAACGCTGGCCGCCGGGCAGGAAAGCACCTCCAAGGCATAACATGCTAACTCTGGCCACGTGGACAATTTCGAAACCCAGTAGTTGAATGGGGCCGAACCATCCGTCAGGATGTGGAGGGTGTGCAGACATACTGTTCAACCATGTTAGTGAAATGCTGCCTCCTGCTAACACGTTCCGTATCAGATGTCGGTGCAGATAGCTGTGGCGTGGAGACAAAACTTTTCCACATTTCTGCCATGCTAACCCTGCCCTCAGATGAGCTGGCCGTGACACAGCTGCGTTGGCGACCTCTTGCCACTCCTCTGCCTTCACCTTCCACCTGTTCCCCTGTGACATGTGGGAATGCTCTCAAGAGCGCCTCTATCAGCGTGCGCTTGTACTCGCGCATCTTACGGTCGCGCTCCAGTTCAGGAATTAAAGTGGGCACATTGTCTTTATACCGGGGATCCAGCAGGGTGGCCACCCAGTAGTCTGCACACGTTAAAACGTGGGCAACTCTGCTGTCGTTGCGCAGGCATTGGAGCATATATTCGCTCATGTGGGCCAGGCTACCCATGGGTAAGGACAAGCTGTCCTCTGTGGGAGGCGTATCGTCATCGTCCACCGTATCCCCCAGCCACGCACCAGTGATGGGCCTGGGCTGCCACCCCGCTGTGAACTTGCGTCATCCTCGTCCCCTCCACCTCCTCCTCCTCATCCTCCTCGTCCTCCAGTACAGTGCCTTGGCTGGCGACTTGTGAACCTGTCCTCTGCTGCTTAAACAAACCTCCCTCTGAGCCACTTCGAACAGACTGGCCCGAAAGTGTTAGAAACGAGCCCTCATCCTCCTCCTCCTCCTCCACCTGGGCCACCTCCTCTAACATCATTGCCCTAAGTGTTTTCTCAAGGAGACATAGAAGTGGTATTGTAACGCTGATAACAGTGTCATCGCCACTGGCCATGTTGGTGGAGTACTCGAAACAGCGCAGCAGGGCACACAGGTCTCGCATGGAGGCCCAATCATTGGTGGTGAAGTGGTGCTGTTCGGCAGTACGACTGACGCGAGCGTGCTGCAGCTGAAACTCCACTATGGCCTGCTGCTGCTCGCACAGTCTCTCCAGCATGTGCAAGGTGGAGTTCCACCGGGTGGGCACGTCGCATATGAGGCGGTGAGCGGGAAGGCCGAAGTTCCGCTGTAGCGCAGACAGGCGAGCAGCGGCAGGATGTGAACGGCGGAAGCGCGCACAGACGGCCCGCACTTTATGCAGCAGCTCTGACATGTTGGGTTAGTGGTGAATGAACCTCTGCACCACCAAGTTCAGCACATGCGCCAGGCAAGGGATGTGCGTCAAACCGGCTAGTCCCAGAGCTGCCACGAGATTTCGCCCATTATCGCATACCACCAGGCCTGGCTTGAGGCCCACCGGCAGAAACCACTCGTCGGTCTGTTGTTCAATACCCCGCCACAACTCCTTTGCGCTGTGGGGCCTGTCCCCCAAACATATGAGTTTCAGAATGGCCTGCTGACGTTTACCCGGGCTGTCCTGAAGTTGGTGGTGAAGGTGTGTGGCTGACCGGATGAGCTGGTGGAAGCAGTGGAGGAGGAAGCCGAGTAGGAGGAGGAGGCTACAGGAGGCAGAGAATGATGCCCTGCGATCCTAGGGGCGGAAGGACGTGCGCCAAGGAACTGTCCGCCGGGGCCCAGCCGCCACTACATTCATCCAGTGTGCAGTTAGTGAGATATAGCGTCCCTGGCCGTGCTTACTGGTCCACGTATCTGTGGTTAGGTGGACCTTGCCACAAATGGCGTTGCGCAGTGCACACTTGATTTTATCGGACACTTGCATGTGCAGGGAAGGCACGGCTGTCTTGGAGAAGTAGTGGCGGCTGGGAACCACATACTGCGGGACAGCCATGGCCATCAGCTGTTTGAAGCTGTCTGTGTCCACCAGCCGGAATGACAGCATTTCAAAGGCCAGCAGTTTAGAAATGCTGGCGTTCAGGCCAAGGGCTCGAGGGTGACTTGGGGGAATTTGCGCTTCCTCTCTAAGGTTTGAGATATTGAGAGCTGAACGCTGCTGTGTGATATAGTGGAGACGCTAGTTGACGGTGGCGGTGGTGGTGGTGTCGGTGGCACATCCTCTGTTTGCTGCTCGGCAGGTGGCAACATTCCTCTCGAGGCGGAAGCCGAGGCAGCAGCGGTAGAGGGAGCAGGGGAGCCTCAGCGAGTGCCTGGTTTTTAAGGTGTGTACCCCACTGCAGTTCATGCTTTGCATGTAGATGCCTGGTCATGCAGGTTGTGCTGAGGTTCAGAACGTTAATGCCTCGCCTCAGGCTCTGATGGCAGAGCGTGCAAGTCACTCGGGTCTTGTCGGTAGGACATTGTTTAAAGAAGTGCCATGCCAGGGAACTCTTTGAAGCTGCCTTTGTGGGGCTGGGTCCCTGTTGGCGATGTCCAGTAGCAGGCGAACTCTGGGGGCGGCGGCTCGCCTGCTTTGGCCCCCTGCTCCCTCTTTGGCTTCGCTGTTGTCTCGGTCTCACCACTACCTCTTCCTCTGAACTGTGAAAGTCATCGCCACGACCTTCAGTCCATGTGGGGTCTAAGACCTCATCGTCCTCTGCATCGTCTTCCACCCAGTCTCCCTCCCTGACCTCCTCCTGTTCAGTCTGCACACTGCAAAAAGACGCGGCAGTGGGCACCTGTGTTTCGTCATCATCAGAGAGTCGGTGACTCTGCTGTGGTGGTATTCCCATGTCCTCTTCATCTGGAGACATAAGTGGTTGTGCGTCAGTGCATGGTATGTCTTCCTCCACTGGGGAAGGGCTAGGTGGACGCCCCTGGGAAACCCTGGAAGCAGAGTCTTCAAACAGAAGAAGAGACTGCTGCATAACTTGTGGCTCAGACCGTTTCCCTGATATGCTTGGGGGTGATGTGACAGACTGATGGGCTTGGTTTTCAGGTGCCACCTGTGCGCTTCCGCAGAAGACTGGGTGGAAGACCATGTGGTGAACGTGCTGGAAGCACTGTCGGCCACCCAATCGATTAATGCCTGTACCTGCTCAGGCCTTACCATCCTAAGAGCGGCATTGGGCCCCACGAGATATTGCGGTACATTCTGCCGGCTAGTTGAGGGAGTTCGTTCCCTACTGTGTGCGCCTGGGGCCGAACGGCCACGTCCTCTACCAGCAACAGAGGCTCCACGGACACCACCACGACCGCGTCCTCGTCCCTTAATAGTATTTTTCTTCATTGTTGCGATTCAACTCGCACCACAATGAAATATATTATTTTTATAAGCAAAATCCCCTCACTGGAATACTTTCAGTCTTTTGACTGTATGGATTACAGATGGAATGACTGTTATATGTGAGTACCGCTTTCTTTGACAGATTCTAGTATGGGTACATATATGTTTTCCCAACCCCAGCACATTAGTTTGCTAATTCCAGATGTATGAAACGCAGGCCTAACTGTATCTAGTATATTGAACGCCAGATAAACTAACTTGGCCTTTTTAAATAAAAAAATTCCCTCACTGGAATACTTTCAGTCTTTTGACTGTATGGATTACAGATGGAATGACTGTTATATGTGAGTACCGCTTTCTTTGACAGATTCTAGTATGGGTACATATATGTTTTCCCAACCCCAGCACATTAGTTTGCTAATTCCAGATGTATGAAACGCAGGCCTAACTGTATCTAGTATATTGAACGCCAGATAAACTAACTTGGCCTTTTTAAATAAAAAAATTCCCTCACTGGAATACTTTCAGTCTTTTGACTGTATGGATTACAGATGGAATGACTGTTATATGTGAGTACCGCTTTCTTTGACAGATTCTAGTATGGGTACATATATGTTTTCCCAACCCCAGCACATTAATTTGCTAATTCCAGATGTATGAAACGCAGGCCTAACTGTATCTAGTATATTGAACGCCAGATAAACTAACTTGGCCTTTTTAAATAAAAAAATTCCCTCACTGGAATACTTTCAGTCTTTTGACTGTATGGATTACAGATGGAATGACTGTTATATGTGAGTACCGCTTTCTTTGACAGATTCTAGTATGGGTACATATATGTTTTCCCAACCCCAGCACATTAATTTGCTAATTCCAGATGTATGAAACGCAGGCCTAACTGTATCTAGTATATTGAACGCCAGATAAACTAACTTGGCCTTTTTAAAATAAAAAAATTCCCTCACTGGAATACTTTCAGTCTTTTGACTGTATGGATTACAGATGGAATGACTGTTATATGTGAGTACCACTTTCTTTGACAGATTCTAGTATGGGTACATATATGTTTTCCCAACCCCAGCACATTAGTTTGCTAATTCCAGATGTATGAAACGCAGGCCTAACTGTATCTAGTATATTGAACGCCAGATAAACTAACTTGGCCTTTTTTAAATAAAAAAATTCCCTCACTGGAATACTTTCAGTCTTTTGACTGTATGGATTACAGATGGAATGACTGTTATATGTGAGTACCGCTTTCTTTGACAGATTCTAGTATGGGTACATATATGTTTTCCCAACCCCAGCACATTAATTTGCTAATTCCAGATGTATGAAACGCAGGCCTAACTGTATCTAGTATATTGAACGCCAGATAAACTAACTTGGCCTTTTTAAATAAAAAAATTCCCTCACTGGAATACTTTCAGTCTTTTGACTGTATGGATTACAGATGGAATGACTGTTATATGTGAGTACCGCTTTCTTTGACAGATTCTAGTATGGGTACATATATGTTTTCCCAACCCCAGCACATTAGTTTGCTAATTCCAGATGTATGAAACGCAGGCCTAACTGTATCTAGTATATTGAACGCCAGATAAACTAATTTGGCCTTTTTAAATAAAAAAAATTCCCTCACTGGAATACTTTCAGTCTTTTGACTGTATGGATTACAGATGGAATGACTGTTATATGTGAGTACCGCTTTCTTTGACAGATTCTAGTATGGGTACATATATGTTTTCCCAACCCCAGCACATTAGTTTGCTAATTCCAGATGTATGAAACGCAGGCCTAACTGTATCTAGTATATTGAACGCCAGATAAACTAATCTTGGCCTTTTTAAATAAAAAAATTCCCTCACTGGAATACTTTCAGTCTTTTGACTGTATGGATTACAGATGGAATGACTGTTATATGTGAGTACCGCTTTCTTTGACAGATTCTAGTATGGGTACATATATGTTTTCCCAACCCCAGCACATTAATTTGCTAATTCCAGATGTATGAAACGCAGGCCTAACTGTATCTAGTATATTGAACGCCAGATAAACTAACTTGGCCTTTTTTAAATAAAAAAATTCCCTCACTGGAATACTTTCAGTCTTTTGACTGTATGGATTACAGATGGAATGACTGTTATATGTGAGTACCGCTTTCTTTGACAGATTCTAGTATGGGTACATATATGTTTTCCCAACCCCAGCACATTAATTTGCTAATTCCAGATGTATGAAACGCAGGCCTAACTGTATCTAGTATATTGAACGCCAGATAAACTAACTTGGCCTTTTTAAATAAAAAAATTCCCTCACTGGAATACTTTCAGTCTTTGACTGTATGGATTACAGATGGAATGACTGTTATATGTGAGTACCGCTTTCTTTGACAGATTCTAGTATGGGTACATATATGTTTTCCCAACCCCAGCACATTAATTTGCTAATTCCAGATGTATGAAACGCAGGCCTAACTGTATCTAGTATATTGAACGCCAGATAAACTAACTTGGCCTTTTTTAAATAAAAAAATTCCCTCACTGGAATACTTTCAGTCTTTTGACTGTATGGATTACAGATGGAATGACTGTTATATGTGAGTACCGCTTTCTTTGACAGATTCTAGTATGGGTACATATATGTTTTCCCAACCCCAGCACATTAGTTTGCTAATTCCAGATGTATGAAACGCAGGCCTAACTGTATCTAGTATATTGAACGCCAGATGAACTAACTTGGCCTTTTTAAATAAAAAAATTCCCTCACTGGAATACTTTCAGTCTTTTGACTGTATGGATTACAGATGGAATGACTGTTATATGTGAGTACCGCTTTCTTTGACAGATTCTAGTATGGGTACATATATGTTTTCCCAACCCCAGCACATTAATTTGCTAATTCCAGATGTATGAAATGCAGGCCTAACTGTATCTAGTATATTGAACGCCAGATAAACTAACTTGGCCTTTTTAAATAAAAAAATTCCCTCACTGGAATACTTTCAGTCTTTTGACTGTATGGATTACAGATGGAATGACTGTTATATGTGAGTACCGCTTTCTTTGACAGATTCTAGTATGGGTACATATATGTTTTCCCAACCCCAGCACATTAATTTGCTAATTCCAGATGTATGAAACGCAGGCCTAACTGTATCTAGTATATTGAACGCCAGATAAACTAACTTGGCCTTTTTAAATAAAAAAATTCCCTCACTGGAATACTTTATGGCTTTTCACTGTATGGATTACAGGTGGACTGGTATTAGTAGGGGTGACACAAGCACACCCAAGTCCCTGATGTCGGATTTCTATGGCACAGACCACTATTACAAGTGATTAATGGACGTTGGGAGAGATTGTGCTGCAGCACTAGTCCCAAGATGGCCGCCGCCTATCAGCCCAGTAACATGTGCCACAAAATGGTCTGCACAACCTTTAAAAAAATAGCCTTGGACTGTGCTGCTAAATCGCTATTGGTCTGAATCCCAGGTGTAGATGTCTGACTTGTTTGGAGCTTTGGAATGCACACTGTGGCAGCTTCTGCTGCAGCACTACAAGTCGCAAAATGGCGGCCGGCGGTCAGCCCAGGTACATGTGGATGGAAAAATCACTCTGGCCACTCTAAAAATAGCCAATCCCTATCAAAAAAGCAGCTCAGCTGCAGTTGTTCAGATGAATCACAGGTGGAGGAGAGAAATTTGCTTCCAGTTATTCAATTATCCCTGCCTATTCTCGCCCTAGCATCAGCTGCGTCTATCCCTGTTCTATTCACATCGGGAGTGAGCACGTCCCGACGTGCGCACAAGCTTATAAAGAGGCTGAGTCACATGCTGCACTTGGCCAATCACAGCCTTGCCAATAGTAGGCATGGCTCCGATGGCATCTTAGGGCAAGTAGTATGATGCATGTTGATTGGCTGCTTTGCAGCCTTTCAAAATGCGCCAAAATACATGCTGAACGACGAACCCGAACCCGAACTTTTTTGAAAATGTCCGGGTTCGGGTCCGGGTCCCGGACACCCCAAAATTCGGTACGAACCCGAACGATGCTCGAACTGTTCGCTCAACACTACTCGTGGACATGGTTGTGGTGGTGTTGGTGGAGCTCTGGTTGCTGGGAGAGGACGTGGTCATTCTGCACTAGCTACAGGTCCAAGTGAAACACCTGCCTCAGGTGCTAATAGGCGACAGAACCTGCAGCGTTATTTGGTAGGTCCAAATGCCGCTCTATGGATGGTGAGGCCAGAACAAGTACAGGCGACAGTAGATTGGGTGGCTGACAGTGGCGCCAGTTCCTTCACAGTATCTCCAACCCAGTCCTCTGCAGAAAGCTCAGAATTGGCACCTGCAGCCCATGCCCATCAGTCTTTCACCTCACAACTTTGCAAAGCAGCCAAGCAGTCTGAGCTCCAAGTCGTGCAGTAGACTCTTATGCTTTTTGATGACTCTGCTGGCTGGGTTTGCCCGGGTCATCCACATAGCCCTGCCCCAGAAGTGGAAGACATTGAATGCACTGATGCCCAACCACTTATGTTGCAGGATGAGGACATGGGAATCCTACCGCAGCAAGTCTCTTATGATGACGAAACACAGGTGCCAACTGCTGAAGCTTTCTGCAGTGTGCAGACCGACGAGGAGGGCATGGGTCAAGAATGGGTGGAAGATGATGTGGAGGACGATGAAGTCCTAGACCCCCACTGGACTCAAGTTCATGCTAGTGACATGTTCAGTTCTGAGGAAGGGGTGGTGGTTGCACAGAGGCAACAGCACGCCAGAAGAGGGAGCAGGCTGCAAAAGCGGAGAGGTTATCCCCGAGACAGTATGCCTGCTACTTCCTACCGCAGCCAGGGACCTAGCACACCAAAGCCAGCACCAAGGAGTTCATTGGCGTGGCAATTAAGGATGAGCGAACTCGAAATGTATAGTTCGGGTTTGTACCGAATATTGGGGTGTTCGGGACCCGGACCTGGACCCGAATATTTTCAAAAAAGTTTTGGTTCGGGTCCGTTGTTTGGCGATTTCTTCGCACATTCTGAAGGGCTGCGCAACAGCCAATCAGATTGAGTTTTACTTCTTGCCCTAAGAAGCCATCACAGCCATGCCTACTAATGGCATGGCTGTCATTGGCCAAGTGCAGCATGTGACCCAGCCTCTATTTAAGCTGAAGTCACGTAGCGCCGCACATCACTCTGCTCTGATTAGTGTATAGGATGCAGCTGCTGTGAGGGCGAGATTAGGCAGGGAAAACTCAGCAAAAATACATAATGAAGTGATCGATCTACAGTGTGCATCATTAATCTTCTGCTTGTTTAATTGCTCACTGGTTTTTAGGCTGCACAGAGCGTTTTTCTGTCACTTTTTTCTGGGGTGATCGGCTGCCATTTTGTGTCTTGTGGTGCACCAGCACAAGCTGCCACCAAGTCTATCAATCATATATTTTTTTTTTTTGCTATATCCTACATCAGGGGCTTGGCTGTGCTTATTGTCACCCCTAGAAACGCAGAATAGAAATTTCTATATTTTATTAAGGGGTTAAATAATTCCATTGCCAAAATAGCAATCCCCTAAATCTGGTGTTCCAGCTGTGGCTAGCGAAGTGTAATACTGTCTGCTGTCTGGCAAAGGATAGATTTTTTTCTGTGGTGAAATTCAATTGCCAAAATAGCAGTCCCCTAAATCTGGTGTCCCAGCAGTGGTTGGCCAAGTTTAATAGTGTCAGAGAAAGGATATATTTTTTTTCTGTGGTGAAATTCAATTGCCAAAATAGCAATACCATAAATCAGTGGTTTCAGCTGTAGCTGGCCAAGTTTAATAGTGTCCGGCAAAGGATATATTTTGTTCTGGGGTGAAATTCAATTGCCAAAATAGCAATCCCCTAAATCTGGTGTCCCATCAGTGGCTGGCCAAGTTTAATAATGTCTGGCAAAGGATATATTTTTTTCTGGGGTGAAATTCAGTTGCGAAAATAGCGATTCCCAAAATCTGGTGTCCGAGCAGTGGCTGGCCAATTTTTTGGGTCCGGCAAAGGACAGATTTTTTTCTGGGGTGAAATTCAATTGCCAAAATAGCAATACCATAAATCAGTGGTTTTAGCTGTGGCTGGCCAAGTTTAATAGTGTCCGGCAAAGGATATATTTTGTTCTGGGGTAAAATTCAATAGCCAAAATAGCAACCCCCTAAATCTGGCATCCCAGAAGGGGCTGGCCAAGTTTAATAGTGTCTGGCAAAGGATATATTTTGTTCTGGGGTCAAATTCAGTTGCCAAAATAGCAATTCCCTAAATCTGGTGTCCCAGCAGTGGCTGGCCAATTTTAATAGTGTCCAGCAAAGGATATATTTTGTTCTGGGGTGAAATTCAATTGCCAAAATAGCAATACCATAAATCTCTGGTTTCAGCTGTGGCTGGTCAAGTTTGATAGTGTCTGGCAAAGGATATATTCTGTTCTGGGGTGAAATTCAATTGCCAAAATAGCAATACCTTAAATCTGGTGTCCCGGCAGTTTCTGGCCAAGTTTAATAGTGTCCAGAAAAAGGATACATTTTGTTCTGGGGTGAATTTCATTTGCCAAAATAGAAATACTGTAAATCTGGTGTCCCAGCAGTGGCTGGCCAAGTTTAATAGTGTCCGGCAAAGGATAGATGATTTTGAGGGGTCAAATTCAATTACCAAAATAGCAATACCATAAATCAGTGGTTTCAGCTGTAGCTGGCCAAGTTTACTAGTGTCCGGCAAAGGATACATTTTGTTCTGGGGTGAAATTCATTTAACAAAATAGCAATACCGTGAAACTGGTGTCCCAGCAGTGACTGGCCAAGTTTAATAGTGTCCAGCAAAGGATATATTTTGTTCTGGAGTGAAATTCAATTGCCAAAATAGCAATACCATAAATCTGGTGTCCCAGCAGGGGCTGGCCAAGTTTAATAGTGTCCGGAAAAAGATACATTTTGTTCTGGGGTTAAATTCATTTGCCAAAATAGCAATACCATAAATCTGGTGTCCCAGCTGTGGCTGGCCAAGTTTAATAGTGTCCGGAAAAGGATATATTTTGTTCTTGGGTTAAATTCAATTGCCAAAATTGCAATACCATAAATCAGTGGTTACAGCTGTGGCTGGCCAATTTTCATAGTGTCCGGCAAAGGATGGATAATTTTCAGGGGTGAAATTCAATTGCCAAAATAGCAATCCCCTAAATCTGGTGTCCCAGCAGTAGTGTCTGGCAAAAGATATATTTTGTTCTGGGGTGAAATTCAATTGCCAAAATAGCAATACCAAAAATCTGGTGTCTCAGCAGTGGATGGCCAAGTTCAATAGTGTCCGGCAAAGGATACATTTTATTCTGGGGTGAAATTCAGTTGCCAAAACAGCAATCCCCTAAATCTGGTGTCTCAGCAGTGGATGGCCAAGTTCAATAGTGTCCGGCAAAGGATACATTTTGTTCTGGGGTGAAATTCAGTTGCCAAAACAGCAATCCCCTAAATCTGGTGTCCCAGCAGTGGCTGGCCAAGTTCAATAGTGTCCGGCAAAGGATACATTTTGTTCTGGGGTTAAATTCAATTGCCAAAACACCAATACCATAAATCAGTGGTTTCAGCTGTGGCTGGCCAATTTTAATAGTTTCCGTCAAAGGATATATTTTGTTCTGGGATGAAATTCAGTTGCAAAAATAGAAATACTGCTAATCTGGTGTCCCTGCAGTGGTTGGTCAAGTTTAATAGTGTCTGGCAAAGGATAGATAATTTTCTGGGGTGAAATTCAGTTGCAAAAATAGAAATGCCGTAAATCTGATGTTCCAGCTTTGACTGGATAAGTTTCATATTGTCCGTCAAAGGATACATTATTTTCTGGGGTGAAATTCAATTGCCAAAATAGCAATACCCAAAATCTGGTGTTCCAGCTGTTGCAGGCCAAGTGTAAATCCGTCCGTAAAAGGGTATATTACACTCAGCGTGCATCTCCAACTGCATTTCTTTCTGTTAAAGGATATATTACAGTAAGTGTTAAAATACAAGTGCTGAAAGCATAATCCTATATATTTTTTCACACGCTACTGTGCATTTTAAACTGTAATTCTGTCCGTAAAAGTATACCTTTTATCCAGGACCTAAATACTAGGCCTACAATATTGATATTCCCCTAAATCTGTGGTTACTGCTGTGCCTGGATTAGTGTAATACGGTACATAAATAGATAGCAAGATATTGTTAGGTGCATGTCAAAAATGGCCTGAATTTGAATTCAATACATTGGGCTAAATAATTTTTTTCTCATTGTGGTGAACGGTAACAATGAGGAAAACATCTGTTAAGGGACGCGGACATGTTCATGGTGTTGTTAGTGGACCCTCTGGTGCTGGGAGAGGACGTGGCCGTTCTGCCACAGCCACACGTCCTAGTGAACCAACTAGGTTTCAGTACCCGACAGTGGATCCAGCACGTTCACAACCTTATCTCCCACCCAGTCTTCTGCAGAAAGCGCACAGGTGGCGCCTGAAAACCAAGCCCATCAGTCTGTCACATCACCCCCATGCATATCAGGGAAACTGTCTGAGCCTCAAGTTATGCAGCAGTCTCTTATGCTGTTTGAAGACTCTGCTGGCAGGGTTTTCCAAGGGAATCCACCTAGCCCTTCCCCAGTGGTGGAAGACATAAAATGCACTGATGCACAACCACTTATGTTTCCTGATGATGAGGACATGAGAATTCCACCTCATCGGAGTTATATCTCCCTAACTGCACACTGGGTAAATGTAGTGGCGGCTGGGCCCCAGGCGGAGAGTTCTTTGGCGCAAGTCCTTCCGCCGCCAAGGATCACAGGGCATCATTCTTTGCCTCCTGTAGCCTCCTCCTCCAACTTGGCTTCCTCCTCCTCTTCTTCCACCTGCTCAACCAGTCAGCCACACACCTTCACCACCAACTTCAGCACAGCCCGGGGTAAACGTCAGCAGGCCATTCTGAAACTCATATGTTTGGGGGACAGTCTCCACACCACGCAGCAGTTGTGCCGTGGTATTGAACAACAGACCGACGAGTGGTTGCTGCCGGTGGGCCTCAAGCCCGGCCTGGTGGTGTGCGATAATGGGCAAAATCTCGCCGCAGCTCTGGGACTAGCCGGTTTGACGCACATCCCTTGCGTGTGCTAAATTTGGTGGTGCATAAGTTGTTTCTCAACTACCTCGACATGTCAGAGCTGCTGCATAAAGTGCGGGCCCTCTGTGCGCGCTTCCGGCGTTCACATTCTGCTGCTGCTCGCCTGTCTGCGCTACAGCGTAACTTCGGACTTCCCGCTCACCGCCTCATATGCAACGTGACCAACAGGTGGAACTCCACCTTGCACATGCTGGAGAGACTGTGCGAGCAGCAACAGGCCATAGTGGAGTTTCAGCTGCAGCACGCACGGGTGAGTCGCACTGCGGAACAGCACCAATTTACCACCAATGTCTGGGCCTCCATGCGACACCTGTGTGCCCTGTTGCGCTGTTTCGAGTACTCCACCAACATGGCCAGTGGTGATGACGCCGTTATCAGCGTTTCAATACCACTTCTATGTCTCCTTGAGAAAACAGTTAGGGCGATGATGGAAGAGGAGGTGGCCCAGGAGGAGGAGGAGGAAAAGGGGTCATTTTTAGCACTTTCAGGCCAGTCTCATAGAAGTGTCTCAGAGGGAGGTTTTTTGCAAAAGCAGAGGCCAGGTACAAATGTGGCCACTCGAGGACGAGGATGAGGAGGTGGAGGAGTATAAGGATGAAGCATGTTCACAGTGGGGTGGCACCCAACGCAGCTCGGGCCCATCTCTGGTGCGTGGCTGGGGGGAAACGGAGGACGATTCGCCTCCCACAGAGGACAGCTTGTCCTTACCTCTGGGCAGCCTGGCACACATGAGCAACTACATGCTGCAGTGCCTGTGCAACGACAGCAGAGTTTCCCACATTTTAACGTGTGCGGACTACTGGGTTGCCACCCTGCTGGATCCCCGGTACAAAGACTATGTGCCCACCTTACTTCCTGCACTGGAGCATGATAGACAGATGCGTTATCATTCCCAAATGTCACAGGGGAACAAGTGGAAGCCCATGGTGAAGGCAGAGGAGGAGCAAGAGGTCGCCAATGCAGCTGTGTCACGGCCAGCTCCTCTGAGGGCAGGGTTAGCATGGCAGAGATGTGGAAAAGTTTTGTCACCATGCTACAGCTAACTGCAGCACCACCTGATACGGAACGTGTTAGCAGGAGGCAGCATTTTACTAACATGGCGGAACAGTACGTGTGCACACCCCTCCACGTACTGACTGATGGTTCGGCCCCATTCAACTTCTGGGTCTCCAAATTTTCCATGTGGCCAGAGCTAGCCTTTTATGCTTTGGAGGTGCTGGCCTGCCCGGCAGCCAGCTTTTTGTCTGAACGTGTATTCAGCACGGCAGGTGGCGTCAATACTGACAAACGCAGCCGCCTGTCCACAGCCAACGTGGACAAGCTGACGTTCATAACAATGAACCAGGCATGGATCTCACAGGACCTGTCCATCCCTTGTGCAGAATAGACATTTATAACTACCTCCCCTTAACCATATATTCTTTTACTCCAGGGCACTTCTTTATTGAATCCTCTTTTTTTAATGTTACCATTATTTTGCGGGGCAACCCAAAGTTGAACGAACCTCTCCTCCATCTGGGTGCCAGAATCTAAATATCTGAAAGTGGCCTTCTCCATTGGTGGGTGACATGAAGCCTGATTCTCTGCTTTGGGACCTCTCTCCTCTGTCTGGGTGTCAGGGGCCTAATTTTCACGAACTTGCTTGCTGTCTTGGTGGCAGTCAATTAACTCTTTTTACTGTCTAATGACCGCCCCATTGTCTGGGTGTCAGGGGCCTCCATAAATGATAATGGCCTGTTGCATTGCAGGTTGACCTTAGGCCTGTGTTGCTGTTACGGGACTGTTCTCCTCTTTGCGGGTGCCATGGCCCTTAGTCTGTGAATGAGGCCTGTGGCACTGCAGGCAGACATGAATCCTTTTTGGCTGTGATGAGAACATCAACTCCCATAGCATTCCCACCTAATGCCACCACAACCTCCTATTCCACCTCCTCCTCCTCCAAGTTGCCAATTGATTTTGGTTAATTTTTATTTATTTTATTTTAAGTCATCTCCCTATCCACATTTGTTTGCAGGGGATTTACCTACATTTTGCTGCCTTTTGCTGCCCTCTATCCCTTTCCTGGGTTATTTTACAGCCTTTTTAGTGCCCAAAAGTTTGGGTCCCCATTCACTTCAATGGAGTTCGGGTTCGGGGTGAAGTTCGGGTCGAGTTCGGATCCCGAACCCGAACATTTTCGGGAAGTTCGGCCGAACTTCTCGAACCCGAAACATCCAGGTGTTCGCTTAACTCTAGTGGCAATTCTTCAGACAGTGCCCTGATGACAAGACACGAGTGGTTTGCACATTGTGCCATCAGAGGCTGAAGCGAGGCATAAACGTTCTAAACCTGAGCACAACCTGCATGAGCAGGCATCTACATGCAAAGCATGAACTGCAGTGGAGTAAACACCTTAAAAACCAAGAAAGGTCTCAGGCTTCTACTGCTTCCTCTTCTGCTGCTGTCTCTGCCTCATCCTCCACCTCTGGAGTCACAGTGGCACCTGCCACCCAGCAAACAGAGGATGTGCCACCAATACCACCACCTTCGTCCTCATGACCAAGCATCTCCACCAAGTCACACGCTAGCGTTCATCTCCCAAACACATTTGAGATAAAGAGAAAATACTCACTAACCCACCCTCGATCCCTGGTCCTGAACGCCAACATTTCAAAATTACTGGCCTTTGAAATGCTGTCATTCCAGCTGGTGGAGACGGACTGTTTTAAACAGCTGTTGGTGGTGGCTGTCCCACAGTAAGTCGTTCCCAGCCACCTCTACTTTTCCAGACGAGCCGTTCCTTCCCTGCACAACCAAGTGGAGGATAAAAAAGTGTGCACTGTGTAACGCCATCTGTGGCAAGGTCCACATAACCACAGATACATGGACCAGTAAGCACGGGCAGGGACGCTACATCCCCCTAACTGCACACTGGGTAAATGTAGTGGCTGCTGGGCCCGAGGCGGATATCGGTTTGGCGCATGGCCTTCCACCACTGAAGATCGCAGGGCATTATTATTTGCCTCCTGTTGCCTCTTCCTCCTACTCCACTTCCTCCTCCTCCTCTTCTGCCACCTCCTCTTTCGGTCAGCGAAAGACCTTCACCACCAACTTCAGCACAGCCAGGGGTAAACGTCAGCAGGCGGTTTTAAAACTCATGTGTTTGGGGGACTAATCCCACACCTCACAGGGGCTGTGGAGGGGCATAGAAGAACAGACCGATGAGTGGTTGCTGCCAGTGAGCCTCAAGCCCGGTCTGGTGGTGTGGGATAATAGGCGAGATCTCGTAGCAGCTCTGGGACTAGCCGGTTTGATGCACATCCCTTGTCTGGCGCATGTGCTGAATTTGTTGGTGCAGAAATTTCTTAAAAACTACCCAGACATGTCAGTGTTGCTGCAGACAGTGCGATCCGTCTGTGCGCGATTTCAGCGTTCTTACCCTGCTGCTGCTCGCCTGTCTGTGCTGCAACATAACTTCAGCCTTCCCACTCACCACCTCATATGCGACGTGCCCACCAGGTGGAACTCCACCTTGCATATGCTGGAGAGACTGTGCGAGCAGCAGCAGGCGATAGTGGATTTTTAGCTGCAGCACTCACGGGTCAGTCGCTCTGCGGAACAGCACCACTTCACCACCAATGAGTGAGCCTCCATGCGAGACTTCTGTGTCTTGTTGCGGTGTTTTAAGTACTTAACCAACATGGCAAGTGCCGATGGCACCATTCTTTGCGTTACAATACCACTTCTATGTCTCCTTGAAAAAACACTTAGGGCGATGATGGAAGAGGATGTGGCACAGGAGGAAGAGGAGGAGGAAGAGGGGGAACTTCACAGGGTTTCAGGCCAGTCATTCAGAAGTGGCTCAGAGGGTAGGTTCCTGCACCAGCAGGGTTTAGGTACACATGTGGCCAACCAGGGCACAGTTCTGGGGGACAAGAAGGAGGATAAGGTAGAGGAGGAGTGACCGGGTTTACAGCAGGGTGGCACCCAACGCAGCTCATGGCCATCACTGGATTGTTGCTGAGGGGATATGGAGGACACAGACGATACACCACCTACAGAGGACAGCTTATCCTTACCTCTGGGAAGCCTGGCACACATGAGTGACCACATGCTGCAGTGCCTGCACAACGACTACAGAGTTGCCCACATTTAAACTTGTACTGACTACTGGGTTGCCACCCTGCTGGATCCCCATTACAAAGACAACATGCCATCCTTAATTCCCTCACTGGAGCGTGATCGAAAGATGCGCGACTACAAGAGCACTTTGGAAGACGCGCTCCTGAGAGCATTCCCAACTGACACCGGACAGTAATAGAATCCAGTCTTTTTACTTAATTTGGCAAAATTTACCCAGGGGAAGGGAAAAATAATAATTTTATTCCGTTTGTGATTTTAGGGACCTATGAGGTGATATTTTCACATTTTGTTCCGTAAAGTACCCCTGTGCTGCATATACCCTTGTCACTAATTCTCTAAATACATCAGATTCTGGGCTTCTTTGTTGTGTGCTAAAAAGTACATTTGCTCTGTGCACACTTTCACATTTATGATTGTGAAAAATATAATCAGTAAATCCATCTGTTTCACTGTGGGTCAAAAAAATTATTATTTTGTTTTACCATTAAGTGCCTTTTCTGCCTGCTCAGCAAATCTAATAGTGCAAAATAATCTGTTAATTCATCTGTTTCACTGGGGTTGAAAAAAATCCTCTTTTTTCATATCAAGTACCTTTTTGCCTTGTACTGCAAATCAAATAAAATCAGTAAATTCCATTGAGACATTGTGGGTAGACAAAACATGTCATTTTTGGCACAAAGTAAATTTGTGGCCTGCTCTGTACTACTGCTAGTGAAAGAATTTCACTTGCATCCGTCAGTTTCACTGGGCTTGAATAAATCATATATTTGTTTGAAATAAATTCCATCCTCTGCCTGCACAGGCAATCTGATAGTGAACAATAATCTGTTAATTCATCTGTTTCACTGGGGTTGAAAAAATCCTCCTTTTTTCCTATAATGGACCTTTTTGCCTTGTACTGCAAATAAAACAAAATCAGTAAGTTCAACTGAGACATTGTGGGTAGAAAAAACATGTAATTTTTGGCACAAAGTAAATTTGTGGCCTGCTCTGTACTACTGCTAGTGTAGTGAAATAATTCCACTTGCATCCGTCAGTTTCATTGGTGGGTGAAGAAATCATATATTTTGTTGAAATAAATTCCAGCTTCTGCCTGCACAGGCAATCTGATACTGAAAATAATCAGTGAATCCATCTGTTTCACTGGGGTTGAAAAAAATCCTCTTTTTTTCCTATAAAGTACCTTATTGCCTTGTAATGTAAATCAAATAAAATCAGTAAATTCCACTGGGACATTTTGATTGAAAAAAAAAACATAATTTTGGCCCATAAAGTACCCCTGCGGCCTGCGTTAGTGTTCCTGCTGCCCTGTATACCTGACTTGCCAAAATGTATTCAGTAAATTAGGTGGCGTACAACCGATTGCTGGGGGATCTGTGCCCCTCATATCTTTCAAAGTAACTTGTTAACCAATCTTTTATCTTTGACACGCTGCCAGGGCTTATTGGAAACGACAGCAGGCAGTTTTTAAACTCATCTGCTTGGGGGACAAACCCCACACCGTGCAGGAGCTTTGGATGGGCCTGGAACAACTGACCAATGAGGGGCTGGTGCCACTTAGCCTCAAGCACGGCCTGGTAGTGTGCAATAATGGGCAAAATCTCGTAGCAGCTCTGGGCCTAGACGGTTTGACGCACATCCCTTGCCTGGCCCATGTGCTGAATTTGGGGGTGCAGAGATTCTTGAAAAACTCCCCCGATATGTCAGAGCTGCTGCAGAAAGTGCGGGCCATCTGTGCGCGCTTTCGGCGTTCTCACCCTGCTGCTGCTCTCCTGTCTGCACTGCAGAGTAACTTTGGCCTTACCGCTCACTGCCTCATATGCGACATGCTGGAGAGACTGTGCGAGCAGCAGAAGGCGATAATGGAGTTTCAGATGCAGCACGCACAGGTCAGTCGCTCTGTGGAACAGCAACACTTCACCACCACTGAGTGGGCCTTCATGCGAGACCCGTGTGCCTTGTTTCGCTGCCTTGAGTACTCCACCAACAAGGCCAGTGCCAATGACACTGTTCTCACCGTTGCTATCACACTTCAATGTCTCCTTGAAAAAAACGCTTCGGGCAATGATGGAGGAAGATGTGTCACAGCAGGAAGATGAGGCGGAAAAGAGATCATTTCAAAGGTTGTCAGGCCAGTCATTCACAGATGGCTCGGAGAGTGGGTTCCTTTAGCAACATAGGCCAGGTACACAATTGTCCAGCCAGAGCACAGTTCTGGAGGATGAGGAGGAGGAAGACGAGGAACCATGTTCACAGCAGGGTGGTACCCAAAGCAGCTCATGGGCATCACTTGTGCGTGCCTGGGGGGATATAGAGGACACAGACGATACACCTCCCACAGAGGACAGCTTGTCCTTGTCTCTGGGCAGCCTGGCACACATGAGCGACTACATGCGCGACTAAATGCTGTAGTGCCTGAGCAACGACAGCCCACATTCTAACTCGTGTGGATTACTGGCTGGCCACCCTGCTGGATCCCTGTTACAAGGACAACGTGCCATTTTTAATTCCTTCACTGGAGCGTGAACAGAAGATGCGCGAGCACAAGCATCACCAGCTGATACGCAATGTCTTAGCAGGAGGCAGCATTTCAGCAACATAGTGGAGCAGTATGTGTGCACACGCCTACACATACTGACTGATGGGTTTGCCCCATTCAACTTCTGGGTCTCCAAATTGGGCACATGGTCTGAGCTTGCCCTTTATGCCTTGGAGGTGCTGGCCTGCCCTGCAGCCACTGTATTGTCTGAATGTGTGTTTAGCACGGCAGGGGGTGTTATCACAGGCATGCGCAGCCGCCTGTCCACAGCCAATGTGGACAAGCTCACGTTCATTAAAATGAACCAGGCACGGATCCCACAAGACTTGTCTGTACCTTGAGCAGAATAGACAAGTATACCGACTTCACACAGCCATTGTTATACTCCAGCTCACTTTCTCTTTGTGTTATTTTATATATTCCACAATGTTTTTTGGTGTACCCAAATTAAAATAAATTTAAAAAAAAACGTGTTGGCTAGAGTTGAGCGATACTGAACTGTATAGTTCGGGTTCGTACCGAATTTTAGAATGTTCTGGACACAGACTGGAACCCAAACATTTTCATAAAAGTTCGGGTTTGGGTCTGTTGTTCGGCGATTCTTCCCGCTTTTTGAAAGGCTACAGAGCAGCCAATCAGCAAGCGTTTTACATCTTTGCCCTAAGAAGCCATCACAGCCATGCCTACTGGCTGATTGCAGCATGTGACCCAGCCTCTTTATAAGTTGGAGTCACGTAGTGCCGCACATCACTCTGCTGCTGTTAGTATAGGGAAAGGTTGCTGCCTGTGCCCCCAGGGAGAGATTAGGAAAGAAATCTATTGAACCTGGTGGTGTGAAATCTTCAAGCTACAGCAATTATTGAGGGAGGGTGCTACATCAATCCTACATTTTTGTACCCAGCCCTGAGCCCAGTGATACTGCAAAGTGTTTTTTTTTTTTTTATCCATCTGTTAATGAGGTGGGGGTCGGCAGCCATTTTAGCCACTGCAGTGTCCTTGGAACTGCATGTAACCTGCACGTGTGCCAGCCTGCCAGGGACATCAGTCTAATCCTTTTTGGTAGCTCAGTTAAGGAAAAAATCCTTTTTTCTGGCAGGTTAAGTGCCCTACATTACCTTTTGTATAATTTAGGGGTGACATAGTCCATTTCTGTAGTCTAGGGCAAAATTCTGTATTGTGCTGCTATAGAGCACTTGTGCATACAATGCACCAAAACGTATTTTCAATTTCAGCAGTGAAATAGTGCATCAGTATATTTTTGGGAAAAAAACGGTATTCCTGGTCCACAAAGCAGTTTTAAATACACTGCCCAAATACCTATTTTACATTTCTGCAGTGGAATAGTGCATCAGTGTATTTTTTGGAAAAAAAGCTCTATTCTAGGTCCACAAAGCATTTTAAAATACACCACCCAAATACATATTTTACATTTCTGCAGTGAAAAAACGGTATTCCTGGTCCACAAAGCAGTTGAAAATACACTGCCCAAATACCTATTTTACATTCTTGCAGTGAAATAGTGCATCAGTGTATTTTTGGGGAGAAAAAGCGGTATTCCTGGTCCTCAAAGCAGTTTTAAATACAACACCCAAATATGTATTTTAAATTTCAGCACTGAAATAGTGCAACTTTCTGTTTTGTTGAAAAAAAAGCCGTATTCTTCCTTCATAGAGCAGTTGTGCATACAGCATACAAATACCTATTTTAAATTTCTGCACTGAAATAGTGCATTAGTGTTTTTTTGGGAAAAAAAAGATGTATTCTTGGTCCACAGAGCAGTTTTCAATAAACTGCACAAATACCTACATCTAAATTTCAGCAGTGAAATATTGCATTAGTGTATTTTTTGGGAAATAAACCCGTATTGTTGTTACACAGAGCAGTTTGGTATACAACTCACAAAAACGTATTTTAACATTTTGCTGTGACACTGCATTTCTGTAGTTTGTTGCAATAAACACAGGTTTTGTGATACATAGCAGATCTGAGGCCTACCCTGTAATTCAGTCATTTAAAGTAACCTTTTGAACTCCGCATTTACATAGTTGGTTGCAAACACAATGGTTTCGTGGTAGATAGCACATTTGCGGTACTTTGCATTTCTGACAGTCAAATAAAACCGTTAACTTCTGTTTTTACATTGTTGGTTTGAAAAATCTAATTTTTGGTAATAGTGAAGTAATTGTATTGAATTGCTCCGTTACACTCTTGTGTGACCTAAAGAACTGTATTCTGTTTATGACTAGAGATGTTGCGAACATAAAATTTTCCGTTCGTGAATGGCGAACGCGAATTTACGAAAAAGTTTGCGAACGGGCTAACAGGGCGAAACGCCATAGACTTCAATAGACAGGCGAATTTTAAATCTCACATGGAATCTTTCTGGCCACAATAGTGATGGAAAAGTTGTTTCAAGGGGACTAACACCTGGACTGTGGCATGCTGGAGGGGGGTCCATGGCAAAACTCCCATGGAAAATTACGTAGTTGACGCAGAGTGTGGTAATTGAATTCGCAATGCGATTAATATAACCTGCATTAATCGCATTGCGAATTCAACTTAGAACTGGGTTCCTAATGGTTGTATTGCTAGAATTGACGAATATAACGAATATAGCGCAATATTCTCAATCTTTGTTATATTCTAGCAATACAACCATTAGGAACTAAGATCTAAGTTGAATTCACAATGCGATTAATACAGGTTACAATAATCGCATTGCGATTACAACTTAGATCTGAGTTCCTGTATTTGTGGTCGGTCCGACTATCAGTGAAGTGTGCCTAACCTGAGCAGAATAGGTGTGGTGGATCTGCTTCAGTAGGGAGCCCTAAAGGGGGGCACCCCATAAGGAGTGTGAAAGAAAAGGGGTAGGGTGGGTGGGAGAGACGAACCGCAGCGTGGGTAGGTAGGTGGTGGCACCCGGTGTATTTATGCCGCACCAGAGTCTCCCCTCCCACAAACACAGCAACAGACGCTGCCTACACTTGTGGTCGGTCCGACTATCAGTGAAGTGTGCCTAACCTGAGCAGAGTGGGTGTGGCGGATCTGCTTCTGTAGGGAGCCCTAAAGGGGGCAAAAAATAACCAAACCAGAAATGCCACAACGTAAATTTATTAAGACAACAAGTACTGGAAAGCTTTACAAATCTCTGCATGAGGGTTTGGAACATAACGAGTATAACAAAAAGAATTCCATTGTCCTAGCTTTTTGATGATATGCACCGGCACTTCTTTCTGAGATGCCGTGGAGGCAGCACCTATTCTGAAAGAATACCCAGTAATACACCTTGGATCGATACCCAGCCTGGGCAGTATTAAACAAATGTATTTTAAAAACAACTGAATGGAAAGTGGAACATTGTCAATACTAAATAAAGTTGCATCGTCGGGAAGATCACTGATCTCACGCAGCCATTCTTGAATGACAACCACAGGGCATCATTTGTTACCTGACGGGTGGTACTTAATGTGCACGGATTCCCCAGCTCTTGATGTCTTTGTGTGCAATAAAGTGAGACAGAAGTGGTTCCTATTAGAGATGAGCGAACACCTGGATGTTCGGGTTCGAGAGGTTCGGCCGAACTTCCGGAAAATGTCCGGGTTCGTGATCCGAACTCAACCCGAACTTCATCCCGAACCCGAACCCCATAGAAGTCAATGGGGACCCGAACTTTTGGGCACTAAAAAGGCTGTAAAAGACACCCAGAGGGATAATATACCGCAATAAACGCATTGCGATTACAACTTTGAGCTAACGATCACCATGGGAACGCCTCCTCCAGTAGAATGTACTGTCAGATCTGAGAATTAAGTTGAAATCGCAATGCGATTCTTATATATTTGCTTAATCGCATTGCGATTTCAACTTAGCATTGCTAAATAATTCCATCCATATCGTTAACTTACTGAGTCAGTAAGTTAACGAATATGGATGGAATTATTTAGCAATGCTAAGTTGAAACGGCAATGCGATTAAGCAGATATATAATAATCGCATTGCGATTTCAACTTAATTCTCACATCCGACAGTACATTCTACTGGAGGAGGCGTTCCCATGGTGATCGGTAGCTCAAAGTTGTAATCGCAATGCGATTAGCAATACATAAGAATCGCATTGCGATTCCAACTTTTAGTACTCAACTTTTAAAATCGTACACCACTTTAAGTTCCAAAGTTGCAATCGCGTTCGAATAGAACTTAAAGCTGTCTCTTAGTCAGTTTTAGTATTGGTGTGCTGTAATAGAAGTTACATTCGTACGCGAATATAACTTAGAGCAATACAGTCAACTTTACACTGTTAGTTTTATTATCGCGATAATACAACTATTCAAGAATCGTGTACGTGCGTCTGTACGTGTGTGCGTTACCTCGGACACTATTCTATGTTGCCAGCCACAGCTGAAACCACTGATTTATGGTATTGCTATTTTGGCAATTGAATTTAACCCCAGAAAATAATCTATCCTTTGCCAGACAGCAGACAGTATTAAACTTGTCTAGCCAAAGCTGGAACACCGGATTTAGGGGATTGGTATTTGGGCTATTGTATTTAACCCCTTAATAAAATATAGAAATTTCTTTCCTGAGTTTCTAGGGGTGACAATTAGCACAGCCAAGCCCCTGATGTAGGATATAGCAAAATAAAAAAAAACTAGTATTGATGGATTGATGGACTTGGTGGCAGCTTCTTCTGGCGCACCAAGTCACAAAATGGCCGCCGATCAACCCAGAAAATAAGTGACAGAAAAACGCTCTGTGCAGCCTAAAAACCAGCGAGCAAGTAACTAGCAGAAGTTCAATGATTCTCAGCTGTAAATTGATCCGTTCATTAGGAGCTGTTGCTGACTTTAACCTGCCTAATCTCGCCCTGATAGAAGCTGCGTCCTCTCCCTACACTAATCAGAGCAGTGTGACGTGCGGCGCTACGTGACTCCAGCTTAAATAGAGGCTGGGTCACATGCTGCACTTGGCCAATCACAGCCATGCCATTAGTAGGCATGGCTGTGATGGGCTCTTAGGGCAAGAAGTAAAATGCTAACTGATTGGCTGCTGTGCAGCCCTTCAGAAAGCGGGAAGAAATCGACGAACACCGGACCCAAACCCAAACTTTTTTGAAAATGTCCGGGTTCGGGTCCGTGTCACGGACACCCCAAAATTCGGTACGAACCCGAACTATTCTCGAACTGTTCGCTCAACACTAGTTCCTATGCCACGTGATGTGTTTCTTCTTAATACAGGACCCATCTGAGGCCACCCCTGTAAATTCACCAGGTCTCAAGAACCCGTAAAAACATACATACAACGCTGTCTTAATTAACTTGCTTATCCTGGACCCGAAAGGGTTATTTGTAAGTATAACAGAAATCTGTTTGAACATTTCCCCCGTGAATGGCTTGCGTTTGATTTTTAAGCTAGGGGAGCTGACTTGAAGACCTCTGAGAATGGACTTAATTGGATGAAAAGTGAATAACGACGGCCTGTCAGGGTACATGAACTGCCAATGATGCTGAATCCCCGCTAGATAGGTCTTAATAGTCCTGTTAGAAAGTTTAAGGTCTGAGTGGCAAAAAGCCGTGAAGGCGAGCAGGTAAGAATAGTCGTCTAGATTGGTCTGAGGAAATTGGTCCCTGAATTGGATAAACCGGGACCAAGCTGTCTTATAGCTCCTGAGAGTATTTCCGGATAAAGATCTATTCATCAGTGTTTCAGGAATCTGAAGGTGTTTTGCTAGTCCATAACTAACGATCCGTGAGCTGGTACTTTGGTTGGCGTAGTGTCTGCGCCCGGGAATATCTGAAAAAACAAATGTCCATTATGCCTAGATAATGCGTCTGAGGCCCGATTCTGAATACCTGGAATATGACTGAACTCAAAATTAAAATGGTGCTGCAAAGCAAGCCACACAAACCTCCTAACAAACGACATGATCTGAGGGTTATATGACCTGCCTTTATTCATGAGATCCACTAGGGCCTCATTGTCGGAGAGAAACAAAACAGACTGATTTTCCCACAGATGTCCCCACGCGAAAGCAGCCGCCACGACTGGGTAAACTTCGAATAAGGTAGAGGAACGGTCAAACCCTTAAATAAGGCTTACTTCCGGGGGCCAGTGCCCGACCATCCACTGAGTGCCACAGATAGCCGCAAATCCGGCAGAAGCTGCCGCATCCGTGTGGATAACTGGCGAGCACCTGGTGACCGCAGGAATAAATAATGAAATGCCGTTCCATTCGCTTAAAAACTCATCGCCAGGTCTGCTTTGCTCGCCTGATCCAAGGCAATTTTACTATCTTGATCCGGGGCTGTCGGCAAAAGTTGTAACAGTCTAGAAATAAACGACCTACCTTGTGGTATTATTCTCATAGCAAAGTTCAACATGCCTAATTCAGTTCTAGTGGTGACACCTTTAAGAACCAGAGCATGAATGGACTCTCTGATCCTCTGCAATTTTACCTCGGGTAAACTGGCTTGCATTGATACCGTATCTAATTGGATGCCTAGAAATACTAAACTATTTAGAGGACCTTCAACTTTTTTATCAGCTAGAGGGACCCCAACCGACCTGAAAGCTTGCGTCAAATTAAGTAAATCTCGAGGTGGGCGATTAGGTGGCTCGATCAGCAAGAAGTCATCGAGATAATGGATGACATGGTGGGCGTGGTATACTTCATTCAAAATCCAGTGTAAACCTCTAGCAAGCTGGTCGAACAACCAGGGACTTGACTTGGCGCCAAACGTGATGCGGTTAGCAAAGTAATACAAACCATCCCATTTTATACCGTGCCATTTCCAAAGTTTAGGATGGATAGGTAAAAGCTTAAACGCATCGGTTATGTCAGCCTTAGATAACCAAGCCCTTTTCCCGAGTGACAGAATGACTTGTATAGCCTCGTCAATGGAGGAATAATTCATGCTATACTCTTCGGAAGGAATGAGAGCATTTAAACTGGGAGTGGAAGAAGAACGCGGGGCTGACAAATCGTAAATGAATCTGCTTTTATTGGAAAATTAACCGGTAACCAGGCCAATGGGGTCACCCTCCAGAAATCGAAGGGGGGGGGGGTGACAAACGGACCTATTAGAAAGCCCTTCTCTAGTTCTTGCTCGAGCAATGCAGAAACGACTTCCGGCTGACTTAGAGCTGACAATAAATTCCTGCATTCGTATGTTTCTTGGGGAAGGGCAACTTGCCCGGTGTGAAAGCCTTCGGAAAATCCTCTGATCAAGAACCCAACCCAATTAGGATCGGGGTGATCAGACAATAAACCGGCTAGGACTTCTACTATAATGGGGCCTAGTCATGCCTGATTACTGTTTTTCTGCGGACACATAGTTTTCGGGTGGGCCCTGAAACAATTGCCACATAGATGTAACAGCCTACACTGGTGGTAAAAACACGACCCGGCGTTGAAGTTGTTACAAATCTGTGTTTTGCCGAGGTAACGAATGGGTCTGCCTAGCTTATCCAAACCGTGTTGAGATTTAATGTTAGGAAACTCAGGTGGGTTCCTAGAAGCACTACTCGGACCCGGCATATTGCTCAGATTACTGCCAGAGCACCATTCAGATGCGTGGGAATATGACCCACAAGTGACACACGCCGGGGCTTTGAACCCCGCAAAGTGTCTACGGAACAATTCAGTGTCTATCACGGACCAATCCAGCGTGCGCTGAAATTGTGATAGCATGGCGGCTGCCATGGCGGAGAAGGACCTGTGGTATTCATAAAAGGCTGACCCGCCATACTTGTGACCAAGGTCCACTACCTTATATAAGTACAAATCCAGCTCCTCTCTGTGATTAGGGGAACGGAGCATATTACGTCTCTGTATAGACTAAATGCTAACACAAATTCAGTAATGGTTAACTTGCGGTTTAAACGGACGTCTCTAGATTTTAAAATAACGGAAACTTCACTGCATGCAATAGTCTTATTATCGGGCACCTCATGCGAAGCAATCAGCAGAAAAGCCAGATTGACGTCCTTACCAGCTATTATGTCTTGCCTGATATTGCTGGGAATGAAGTGAGACGGCGCTATGCTAGGACCTTGTGCGGGTGAGTTGACAGGGGGGGGGGGGTCACTAGCCAACGAAGCTAAGGGGAGCGGATTATTATCACTGTCACTCGAAGCCCTGTTCTCAAGAACTTCCAGCCAGCCCTGGAAGCTGGATATGGAAGAGGACAGAGAGTTAATCGTGACGTGGAGCTGTGTGAGAGAGGTCTGAATGGTGGACATTGAGACTGCCTCATGTGACGACTGAGACTCCGACTGGAGTAATCTAAATAATTCAGCCTTTCTGGCAGAGGCGGAGAAGGGGATGCCTCTCCTGGTGAGTTCTGCTGTGATTTTAGAAACAGTCCAATATCTCATGGCAGATGACGTGTCCCGATCAGAGCGTTGCTCCAGACTGCCCACCGATGAGGGTGACCCCTGATTCTCGACGTCTTGAGGAGGCTCCATCTGAGACAATAACAATACATTACTATTGCTGCCTGAGGAACCAAGACTGCACCATGGTGGAAGTGACAACCGAGCACCCGTCCGGACCCTGCTAAGTGTGTGAATGGTGAATGACACCAACGTGATTGCTGTAAAACCGTGAGATTTGAGATAGGAACGTATTTTTTATTTTATTTTTTATATAAATCACCAAACGGGTTTAATGTTGGTGTGAAGACGTGCCAGACGGATAGATACCTGAAGGCGTAACAGGATTTGTATTGCGTCTGAAACACGCAGACTACTGAAGTGCCCGAAGACGAGTCAGGACTTAAAATGAGTCTGAAGACGTGACAGACTAGTGATACCTGAAAATGTGTGAGGATTTATATCGCACCTGAGACGTGCAGACATCTGGGATGCCTGAGGACGAGTGAGGACTTAATTGGGTCTGAAAACGTGACAGACTAGCATACCTGAAGGCGTGTCAGGATTTATCTCGAGTCTGAAGACGTGCCAGACTAATATACCAGAAGGCGCGTCAGGATTTAAACCAAGTCTGAAGATGTGCAGACTACTGATTTTCCTGAACCCGTGACAGGACTTTAAGCGATTCTGAGTGCATGCCAGACTGTCCGAGGACTAGATTCTGCCTGTAATAAATCCGAAATATATATAAATATATCTTTTTTTTTTTTAATTTTTTTTTAATATATCGTTCCTATGCCATATGCTGTGTGCACACTCTAAGTGAACCTGAACTGTGCCTGAAATGAGAGAGAGATTTTTTTTTTTTTTTTTTACCCTTTACCCCGCCTTGCCGCTAAAACCTGAGGGAAACAGACAATTATTATGGCGTGTGAAGCATTAACCCTCCCTAAACTCCTGAAGCCCTAATTACCGTAGAGGTGATAGATATTGCACGGTGAACAGCCAACTGGCCTGAAGAAAAGTTTACAATTAATTCTCTTGGCGACACAAGTGGACTGACACTTCACAAACGCGGTCACAGGAGCGGCCGACAGAAACTTTAAAATGACAAGAGAACAGAGTAAATGTACCAGAATGTAACCAGACCTCCCTAATTGCGTAACAACATGAGTTAATGATTATGTGAAGAACCGCTGAACTGTGACGATACAACTGCTGAAAAAACCGAGCATGGCGCTGTGACCTGAATAAGTGCAACCCAGCCCCAAAACGTACCACCAAATAACCCTGCTCCAATGGCAATAGACAGCCGGCCACTACTTATTACCCTAACAGTGAACCCAGTGGTAACCTCAAAGAATACAAGGCTTATGAACAAATCCACCTAATCTCAATCTTCGTTATATTCTAGCAATACAACCATTAGGAACTCAGATCTAAGTTGTAATCGCAATGCGATTAATACAGGTTATATTAATCGCATTGTGATTACAACTACTAACATTGCAGCTTCAGAAAGAATCTAAGATGGATGCCGTCCTTGCTTTTTGATAGGAGGTGGAAGGGTCTGGCAGGGAGGGTATGCTGATTGGCTGGAATGTGTCTGCTGACTGTGAGGTAAAGGGTCTAAGTTTGCTCAATGCTAAAGTATAGGGGCGAATGCGAACATCGCATATGTTCGCCCGCTACGGCGAACGCGAACAAGCTATGTTTGCCGGCGAATAGTTCGGGACATCACTATTTATGACACGGGCACTGCCTTACTGCATAGTAAACTTAATTGTTGACTATTGGCAGTTAAATTCAGCAGTCTCTTATGCTTCTTTATGACTCTGCTGGCAGGGTTTCCCAGGGTGTCACGACTGTGACTGATCCAGATAGGTCTGGGAAGAGAAGGTCGCAGCGACTTGCTACTCGCGATAGCTTGTGAGTTTGCTCCGTGGTTCAGGGTATGTCATCCGGGTTTTGACTTGTGAACCTTTTTGTCCTGACTGGGAGTTTGTAGGCATTCTTCTCAGGTGAGTGCTGTCTGCCACTCCCAGCTACTATATTAGTTTCAGTTTCACTTGCAGTCATTGCCAGATATAGTCCTTACTTCCAGTGCTATTCTGACCTTTGAAGGAGATCGTTTGACGGTATTGCTGTGGAGCTCTTGTCTGGCGTGGACTGTCGTTATTGGGATCATCTTCTCTGCTCGTGACTGGATAAGTCTATCTCTGCTGGAGATTGTTTGTTTGTTGCTGTCTTCCCCTGTTGTTCTCCTAGACATAAGTGATGGTGACTAGTGCTCCCATCTGCCTTTCCCCAGTATAGTCTTCTGAGGGTGACTCAGGGTTTAGGCATCCTGCTCGCCGCACGGGTTCACACCCCGTCTAGGGTATCGGGGCAGATAGGTGCCAGCTTAGGGTTTGTCAGGGGTGGCCGTTCTATTTCCCATCCGTAGATAAGGGTCCCCCTTCCCCTCCGTCTGGTGCAACACGACTGCTGCTGGGATAGCGGTCGTGACACAGGGCCATAACAATAGTCCTGCCCCAGAAGTGGAAGATATTGAGTGCACAGATGCCAAACCACTTAGGTTGGAGGATGGGGACAGGGGAAGACCACGTCAGCACGTCTCTGATGATGACGAAACACAAGGGCAAACCGCTGCGGCTTTCTGCGGTGTGCAGACCGACAAAGAGGGCAGGGTTGAAGACTGGGTGGAAGATGATGTTGAGAACAATGAGGTCATACACCCCAAAATATACAACTGAAATCCATATTTTCCATGGATGGTGATAAAATCATAATTTTTTAGGCCAGGAATTACCTTTGCGGACTCCGCTGCATATGTGCTGGGGACAATAACATAGTTAACCCGCCTGGGAGTTCAGGGGTTTAAATATTCCAATTATTTGCTGTCAAGTGAGGGTGGGTTCACACTAGCGTTAGGGATTCTGTTATTGCTTATAACGGAATGCCCAGACAGAATGCAAAACGGACTTTGTTTTCCGTCTTGCATAACGGGAACCAGACGGATCCGTTATGCTTTTCCATAGACTTGTATTATGACGGAAAGCAAACGTTTTGCATTCCGTCATAATAGAAGTCTATAGGCAAAAGAACGGATCCGTCCTTCCGTCTTATGGATTCCATTATGTTCCGTTATAACCACGTTACAACGGAAGAACATTACAGAAACCATAACGCTAGTGTAAACCCACCCTAACCCTGCACTGCATAGGTGACAGTGACCGAAAATGTGAATAATCCTCTTTTAAATTGTCAGGTGCAATATTACCATTTTTGCCGGGTACATAGCCCTGCACTGCATAGCTGACAATGACTGAAAATGTGAATAATTCTCTTTTAAATTGTTGGGTGCAATATTACCTGTTTTTCCGGGTACAAAGCTCTGCTATGCATAGGTGACAGTGACCTAAAATGTAAATAATCCTCTTTTAAATTGTTGGGTGAACTATTACAATTTTTGCCAGGTACAAACCCTTCACTGACTAACTGTCAGGAAACTTACAATTGGCGGTTACATTCTTGCATGACATAA
This sequence comes from Bufotes viridis, assembly GCA_033119425.1. Lineage (NCBI taxonomy): Eukaryota > Metazoa > Chordata > Amphibia > Anura > Bufonidae > Bufotes > Bufotes viridis. The sequence continues at coordinate 136,148,570 of CM065590.1, forward strand.
AGCCTTTTTGGGCTGTGAAGCCAAAGGTAGTCGCCGACAACATGTTTTTTTATTGTTTTAAATAATTTGCTGTAGACCCCCAAAAATTGGGAAAATATAAAAAATAAAACAAAGTGTAAGTGCACCGTAGTATAACAATGGTTTCGTGAGGCTGGTATATATGTCTATTCTGCATAAAGTACAAACAAGTCCTGCGAGAACCATGCCTGGTTCTTTTTAATAAACGAAAGCTTGCCCACATTGGCTGCGGCCAGGCGGCTGCGCTTGTTTACATAGTAACATAGTAACACAGTATATTAGATCGAAAAAGACATTTGTCCATCCAGTTCGACCTGTTTCCTACAAGTTGATCCAGAGGAAGGCAAAAAGACCCTGTGAGGCAGAAGCCAATTTTCCCCACTTAAGGGGAAAAAAATTCCTTCCCGACTCCAATCAGGCAATCAGAATAACTCCCTGGATCAACGACCCCTCTCTAGTAGCTGTAGCTTAAGTTGTAATATTCTTACACTCCAGAAATAAATCCAGTACCCTCTTGAATTCCTTTATTGTACTCACCAATAAAAAAAGGAAAACCGCGGCACTCACGTAGCAAAGGATTCTTCTTTTATTTCTCCCAAAGTAGCAACGTTTCGACTTTAACAGTCTTTTTTATTGCTTGTACGGGGGTCGGGCCAGGATCCAGCACCGCAGGCACCGCCATCCAAGATTTTGCAAGACAAGAAATTAAGGTAGTGCTGCCCCTAATTGTATATATTTTTCTTTATTGTACTCACCATCACCACCTCCTCAGGAAGAGAGTTCCATAGTCTCACTGCTCTTACAGTGAAGAATCCTTTTCTATGTTTGTGTACAAACCTTCTTTCCTCCAGATGCAGAGGATATCCCCTCGTCACAGTCACAGTCGTGGGGATAAATAGATGATGGGGCAGATCTCTGTACTGACCTCTGATATATTTATACATAGTTATTAGATCTCCCCTCAGTCGTCTTTTTTCTAAAGTGAATAACCTTAATTTTGATAACCTTTCAGGGTACTGTAGATCCCTCATTCCAGTTATTACTTTAGTTGCCCTCCTCTGAACCCTATCCAGCTCTGCTATGTCTGCCTTGCTCACAGGAGCCCAGAACTGTACACTGTACTCCATGTGTGGTCTGACTAGTGATTTGTAAAGTGGTAGGACTATGTTCTCATCATGGGCATCCATGCCCCTTTTAATGCAACCTATTATCTTATTGGCCTTGGCAGTAGCTGCCTGACACTGATTCTTGCAGCTTAATTTGCTGTTTATTAAAATTCCTAGATCCTTTTCCATGTCAGTGTTACTGAGTGTTTTACCATTTAATATGTACGGGTGACTTGCATTATTCCTTCCCATGTGCATAACTTTACATTTGTCAGTGTTAAACCTCATCTGCTATTTTTCTGCCCAAGCCTCCAATCTATCCAGATCCCTCTGTAGCAGAAAACTGTCCTCTTCAGTGTTAATTACTTTACACAGTTTAGTGTCATCTGCAAAAATTGATATTTTACTGTGCAGGCCTTCTACAAGATCATTAATAAATATATTGAAGAGAATAGGGCCCAATACTGTCCCCTGAGGTACCCCACTAGTTACAGTGACCCAATCTGAGTATCTACCGTTAATAACCACCATCTGTTTTCTGTCACTCAGCCAGTTACTTACCCACATACAGACATTTTCTCCCAGTCCGAGCATTCTCATTTTATATACTAACCTTTTATGAGGTACAGTGTCAAATGCTTTGGAGAAGTCCAGATATATGACATCCATTGATTCATCGCTGTCAAGTCTAGAACTTGCCTCCTCATAGAAGCTGATTAAATTCGTTTGGCATGACCGATCCCTCATGAAGCCATGCTGATATGGCGTTATTTGCTTATTTTCATTGAGATACTCCAAAATGGCATCTCTTAGAAACCCTTCAAACAGTTTACCAACAATAGTAGATGTTAAACTTACCGGCCTAAAATTTTCAGGCTCTGTTTTTGGACCCTTTTTGAATATTGGAACCACATTTGCTATGCGCCAATCCTGTGGAACATTCCCTCTCAGTATAGAGTACGTAAATATCAGAAATAAAGGTCTGGCTATGACATCACTAAATTCCCTTAGGATACGGGGGTTTATGCCATCCGGTTCTGGCAATTTGTCTATTTTAATCTTTTTAAGTCGCTGTTGTACTTCTTCCTGGGTCAGACAGGGCACTTTTAATGGGGAATTTACTTTTACATTCTGCATTTCATCTGACAGTTTATTTTCCTCAGTGAATATAGTGGAGAAAAAAATATTTAATAGTTTTCCTTTATCCTCGTCGCTCTCTGCAACACCCCCCTCATTGCTATGTAGCGGGCCGACTCCTTCAGATTTATATATTTTACTATTTATATAATTGAAGAACATTTTAGGGTTAGTTTCACTCTCTTTGGCAATTAATCTCTCGGTCTCTAGTTTGGCAAATTTTATTAGTTTTTTACATATTCTATTTTTTTCCTTATAGTTTATCAGTGCTTCCTGGCTCCCCTCCTGTTTTAGTGATTTATATGCTTTCTTTTTGTCATTTATTGCTTTCTTTATGGTTCCATTTATCCACATTGGTTTCTTATTGTTCCTTAGCCTTTTATTCCTATAAGGTATGTACCTCTCACAATTAGATGTTACAATGCTTTTAAAAATTAGTTAGTTAGGCCTATGGCCTCGCTTAGTTGGCTAAATTTTGCTTTTTTGAAGTTTGGTATTTTGTTCCTCCCTTTAGAAACTCTCGTTTGAAGGATAATTGGAAGGTTATAACTTTATGGTCACTATTTCCCAGGTGTCCCCCAACCTGCACATCTGTTGTTCTATCAGGTCTATTGGTTAATACTAAGTCCAGTATGGCCGTCCCTCTAGTGGGGTCCTGAACCAGTTGGGAAAGGAAATTGTCTTTGGCTATTGCCAAGAACCTGTTTCCTTTTTGGGATGTACAGCTTTCAGTTTCCCAGTCTATATCTGGGTAGTTGAAGTCCCCCATAATAACGACTTCATTAGGATTTGCCGCCTCGTCTGTCTCGTTTAGTAATAGATTTTCTGTGGACTCTGGTATATTAGGTGGTTTATAATACACTCCTATTAGTATTTTATTATTGTTTTTTGCTCCATGTATTTCTACCCACAGTGACTTCACATGTTCATGTCCCTCAGAGATGTATTCTCGAATTACGGGATTTAGACATGACTTCACATAGAGGCAGACCCCTCCACCTCTCCGGTTTTGACGATCCTTTCTAAACAGATTGTAACCTTTTATATTAACTGCCCAGTCATAGCTATCATCCAGCCATGTCTCAGTTATTCCCACTATGTCATAGTCCTCCTCACACATCACTAATTCCAGTTTACCAGTCTTGTTAGTCAGGCTTCTGGCATTAGTATACATACATTTAACAGGTTTATGTGTATTTACCCTACATCTTTCATTCTGAGCTGCTCTAGTCCCCCCTTCCATTCCTCCCCCAGTCACACTACCTCGCCCCTGGTCTCTATCTGCACTATCTTCCCCTCCTATAATGTAATTACCCTCCCCCCAGTCCCTAGTTTAAACACTCCTCCAACCTTCTAGCCATCTCTCTCCCCAACACAGCTGCCCCTTCCTCATTGAGGTGCAGCCCGTCCCCACGATAGAGCCTGTAGCCGACAGAGAAGTCGACCCAGTTCTCCAGGAACCCGAACCCCTCCTTCCTACACCAGTTCTTAAACCACTTGTTAACCTCCCTAATCTCCCGCTGCCTTTCTTGTGTGGCTCGTGGTACAGACAATATTTCAGAAAATACTACTTTTGAGGTCCTTGCCCTAAGCTTTTGACCTAAAACCCTGAAATCATTTTAAGGACTCTCCACCTTCCTCTAACTTTATCATTGGTTCCGATATGGACCATGACTGCTGGATCTTCTCCAGCCCCTCCCAGTAATCTGTCAACCCGATCCGCGATGTGTCGAACTCTAGCGCCAGGAAGACAGCACACTGTTTGGCGATCACGATCTTTGTGACAGATCGCCCTATCTGTACCCCTAATAATTGAGTCTTCCACTACCAGCACCTGTCTGGCCTGCCCTGCTCTCTTGGTCCCCTGCTTACTGGAGCTGACATTCCCCTGAATGGCAGAGGAAGTGTATGGCTGCAGCAGTGCCATCCCTGAATGGACATCCCCCTCATCTGCCAACTGTGCAAACTTGTTGGGGTGTGCCAGATCAGGGCTAGCCTTCCTGGCACTTTTCCCTCTACCCCGCTTTCTTACTGTTACCCAGCTAACTACCTCACTCTCCTCAGCCTCCACGCTACCACCCTCCCCACATCTACCCCATAGAGTGCTTGCTCAGTGAGCAGCAAACTCTTTTCCAAATTGTCAGTGGCTTTCACTGTTGCAACTCGCCTGTTTAGAGACTCGATGTGCGATTCCAAATGGGTAATTTGCTCACATTTTGAACAAACATATACACCCTCGAACGGCTGTTCCAGGACTGCATACATCAGACAAGATGTGCACTGGACGGCGTTGTCAATAATGGAAGTCATACTAAATGGGGATTACGCAGGAAAAGAGAGGGGGGAAAAAATATAATATAGAGCAGTAATATCAAGATTCTTACTTACTGTGGTCCCATACAGCAGTAGGAAGACTAGCTAGAATCAAACCAACTGTATACAAGGATAATCTAATGAATCTCTGTTTCTTGCTCCTTTTCCTAAACTCCGGTTTCTTTAACTCCACTTATGAAAGCAGCCACTTAATAATGCAGGCCTCAGGTAGATGTTTGTGATAATGACCCCAGCCATGCTAAACACACGTTCAGACAATACAGTTATTGCAGGGTAGGCCAGCACCTCCAAGGCAGAAAGGGCAACCTCAGGACATGTGCCCAATTTCGAGACCCAGAAGTTGAATGGAGCAGACCCAGTGGCATAGCTAGAAATGATTGGGCGCCACAACAAATATTTGACTGGGGCCCCCCTCCCACTGTAATTTTTGCGCAACCCCTTCTTTTCATGCCCCCATTCCTGTGGCTACTAAAGAACGCTCTCTCAGACCAGGCCCAGCAGCTGTTCCATCCGCTTTCTACACTGTCTGTACTGCTACTGTATATAATTTCATTAAATAATACTGTTGAGGGGGCCCTGATAAAGTCTTTTAGTCCTCCTCCTGGATGGGCCCCTGCTAGGTCAGGGCCCCAAAGCAGTAGCTTCCCCTGCAGCTATGCCCCTGGGCAGACCCTTCTGTCAGTATATGTACTGTTCCACCATGTTGCTGAAATGCTGCCTCCTGCTAAGACGATTCCAGATCTGCTGGTGGTGCAGGTTGTTGTGGCATGATGACAAAGCTTTTCCACATTTCGCCTGCCTGAGGTGTTGGTGGTGACCCACCTGCGTTAGCGACTTCTTTCTCCTCCTCCTCTGCTTTCACCTTGTGCTTCCATTGAGTCCCGGTGTCAGGTGTGACTGCCATCAGCAGCGTGTCTACTGGCTGGCGCATCTTCCTATCACACTCCAGTGAGGGAATGAAGGACGGCACATTGTCCTTGTAACAGGGATTCAGCAGGGTGACCACCCAGTAATCAGACCAAGTTAGAATGTGGCAGTAACTCGGCGGTCGTTGCGCATGCACTGGAGCATGTAGTCGCTTATGTGTGCAAGGCTTCCCAGAGGCAAGGACAAGCTGTCCTCTTTGAGGGAGGTGTATTGTCTGTGTCCTCTGTATCCCCCAGCGTTCCTTCTACTCCTCCTCCTCATCCTCCAGAACTGTGGACAATTGGCTGGACAATTGTGTTCCAGGCCAGGGCCTATGTTGGTGCAGGAACCCACCCTCCGAGCCACTTTTATTTGGCTGGGCTGGGAGTTAAGGATAAGGCGTGTATATATTTTTGTTTGTTTATATAGTTAGTTTAGCTGCAATATAGTTATTTTAACATGTTTTTAAGTAAATTTGTAAATACTTTGTTAATGGTTTGAGTGAAAGGGGGGGTGGGGGTGTTGTGTGTGTGTGTTCGATTAACTGAATTGATTTTCACTGTCTGGTGTTCAGGAAATTCTGCACCCCAAATTCAGCACATGTGGCAGGCAGGGGATGTGCGTCAAACCGGCTAGGCCCAGACTGCTATCACATTTCACCCATTAGCGCACAACACCAGGCCGGGCTGGAGGCTCAGTGGCACCAACCAATGATCGGTCTGTTGTTCCATGCCTGTCCACAGCTCCTGCGTGGTGTGGGGTTTGTTCCACAAACACACAAGTTTTAAAACAGCTTTCTGTTGTTTCTCCCTGGCTGTGCTGCTGTGGGTGGTAAAGGTGTTACGCTGAGCGAATGAGGGGGTGGTATAGGAGGAGGAAGCCGAGTAGGAGAAGGAGGAGGTAACAGGAGGCAAAGAGAAATGCCCTGCAATCCTCTGGGGTGGAAGGACATTCGCAAAAATGCTATGTGCCTCAGGTCTAGCCGCCACTGCATTTACCTATTGTGCTGTTAAAATAGATATAACGTCCCTGCCCGTGCTTACTGGTCCATGTTTCGGTTGTTATGTGGATCCTGCCACAGATGGCGTTGAGCAGTGCACACCAGATTTTGTCTGCAACTTGGTTGTGCAGGGAAGGGATGGCTCGCCTGCAAAAGTAGTGGTGGCTGGGATCCACGTACTGTGGGACAGCCACCGCCATAAGGTTTTTAAAACTGTCCACCAGACAGAATGACAGCATTTCAAAGGACCAGGAATTTTGAAATCAAGGCAATTCAGAGCTAGGAATTGCGGGTGGGTAGGCGGGTACTTTCTCTTTCTATTTCTCTTTCTCTCCAATGTTTGGGAGATGGACAGCTGATAGCTGAACACTTCCATGGGATTCGGTGGATATGCTTGGTGACGGTGAGAGATGTGGTGGCGTTGCCACCACATCCTCTGTTTGCTGGATGGCAGGTGCCACTGTCACCCACTTGGGCTCAGGTTTAGAAAGTTTATTTATTATTTTTCTGTATTTTACCGTATTTTTCGCTTTATAAGACGCACCTGATGATAAGACGCACCTAGGTTTTTGAGGAGGAAAATAAGAAAATAAATTTTTTGAACCAAAAGGTGTGCTTTTGGTGGGTTTTGAACTAATGGTGGTCTGTGGATGACACTTTTATGGGGGATCTGTGGAGGACACACTGTTATGGGGGGATCTGTGGTTGATGCACTGTTATGGGGGGATCTGTGGATGATGCACTGTTATGGGGGGATCTGTGGATGACGCACTGTTATGGGGGGATCTGTGGATGACACACTGTTATGGGAGATCTGTGGCTGACACTAATGGGGATCTGTGGCTGACACTTTGGGGGATCTGTAGCTGACACTTTGGGGGATCTGTGGCTGACACTTTGGGGGATCTGTGGCTGACACTTTGGGGGATCTGTGGCTGACACTTTGGGGGATCTGTGGAGGACACTTGGGGGATCTGTGGAGGACACTTTGGGGGATCTGTGGAGAAAACTTATGGGGATCTGTAGATGACACTTATGGGGATCTGTGGATGACATAAGTGTCATCCACAGATCCCAAAAAGTGTCCTCCGCAGATCCCCCGATAGAAGTGTGGAGGGAGGAGGCGGGGAAACTCATGCAGTGCTCCGGTGCAGTGCTTCTACTCTAAAACACACGGCCCCGCCGCAACTCTTAAATACTATATTGCCAATCACGCTTACCTAACTTACCTAACTACTACTATAATCGCATAATCGCACATACATACATCATAGTACTGTACACAGCGCAGACCGCAGCTCCCTCGATCATGCGCCGCCTGTCCTGCCTGCCGCAGCTCCCTCCTCATGTGCCGCCTGCCTGTTCATTCATAAAGTGAGCGGGGCAGGCGACGCATAAGGAGGGAGCAGTGGCAGGCGGGACAGGGACCAAGGGAGTTGCGGTCTGCGCAGTGTAAAGTACTATGATGTATGGATGTGCAATTATGCGATTATAGTAGTAGTTAGGTAAGTTAAGTAAGCGTGATTGTCAATATAGTATTTAACAGTTGCGGCGGGGCCCGGTGTTTTAGAGTAGAAGCACTGCATCGGGCCCCGCCATGAGTTTCCCCGCCTCCTCCCTCCACACTGATACTTCGCTGGCCGTGCTGCGCAGCATTGCGGCCAGCGAAGTATCAGTATTCGTTTTATAAGACGCACGGTCATGTTTTACAGCCATTTTAGTGCCCAAAAGTTCGGGTCCCCATTGACTTCAATGGGGTTCGGGTTTGAAGTGAAGTTCGGCTGAACTCGTCGAACCCAAACATCCAGGTGTCCGCTCAACTCTAGTGTTGGCTTTCTCCACCGCCGCTTCCACCAACACCACCAAATCCACTTACACCACCACGTCCACCTACAACACCACGTTCACCTCCTCCTCAAACACCTAGTCCACATGGACCTCCTGCTCTTAGTTCAGGATTCAAATTTGTAATTTTTATTTATTTTATTTTACGTAATTTCCCTATCCACATTTGTTTGCAGGGCACTTACCCATGTTTTGCTGCCTTTTGCAGCCCTCTAGCCCTTTCCTGAACTTTTTGCCCCAAAGTTCAGGTCCCCATTGACTTCAATGGGGTTCGGCGTCAAGTTCGGATCCCGAACCCGAACTTTTTTATGAAGTTCGGCCGAACCCGAACTTCTAGGTTTTCACTCAATTCTACTATTCACACAATGCCTAGTTACCCACCAAAAATCAATCACAGACTAGAAATGACGCAATATATATATATAATATATCACTCCACCTCAAACCGTCCCATCCCAGTGTCCCTCACTTATCCAATGCGTATCACCAGATGGCTTTGTCAGGGGAAGTATTTTTCCTAGTGATTCACATATACCATGGCAGTCTGACTGGCCTTTGTAGTCTCAACCTGGCTTCTCTGTAGGATCAAGCTGTTTCAGGGTGCAGGAACTAGATAGTGCAAGTCAATTACTCCCCAGGCCCACTCTCTCTCCACTGCAATTCTCAACTGCTCTGTGGTGCTATCTATGCCCTGAGGTGGTCCACTCTTTTCACTATTAGCTTCCACTATTAGATATGTACATGCAGGTGTTTATCTGTTTCTGTCTCCAGCAGAAACTTCTTTCCAGCATGCAGTTGTTATTTGTTTCCTCACTACTTCTTTACGTCTGCAGTGCACTGTGATTTATGATTTCAGGCTTAGTGCTGTGTACAACACATACAGTGCAATATATTTATATCAGTGTATCTCAACCTGAGGTATCCATATACTAATGTGAATGCACTGGGTTATGTTAGAAGTAGTGTTGATCGAGCATGCTCAGCCGAACACCAGTTTGGCTCAAGCATCTCGATGCTTGGCACATAGCGGTACTCAGCCGAATACTGCATGTGCTCGAGCGCAATGCTCAGGTCTTCTCCCCGCAAGGTTCTTGGCTGCTATGCAGCTAATAAACGTGCAGGGAGGTACTGGCACGCACTCTAATGCCGTAGCCATGTTGACTACTGGCATTACAGTGATTTGCTGTCCGGAACGCGTCATTGGGTACTATATAGCACGGTGCACCCGATGATATGTGTTCGGCTCAGTATTAGTCAGTAATTGCTGAGCATGGGAAGGGAAAGATAGTGTAGGAAGTGTTAGGCCCCTTTTACACGGGTGAGTTTTCCACGTGGGTGCAATGCGTGACGTGAATGCATTGCACCCGCACTGAATCCTGACCCATTCACTTCAATAGTGATGGACCATGTGATTGGACCATGTGATGAACGCAGTGACGTCACCACAGGTCCTTTAGCCGGCAGCTTATGATTAAAGAAGATAGAAGAGATCACAACTACACGATCAAGTGGATAAGGTGAGTTATTTTTTTTTATTTTTAACACCTTAATCCACATTTTACTAAGCATTCTGTATTGAGAATGCTATTATTTTCCCTTATAACCATGTTATAAGGCAAAATAATAAAATCTACAGAATACTCAACCCAAACCCGAACTTCAGTGAAGAAGTCTGGGTTTGGGTGTGGGTACCAAATATGCAGATTTTTCACCGCGTGTGCAAAACGCATTAAAACGCTTTGCACTTGTGCCTTAGGCTACATGCACACAACAGTTGCTTGTTGCTGTTCCGTATGGCATCTGTTTTTTTCCATTGTAATAATGCCTATCCTTGTCCGCAAACTAGAAAAAAATTGGACAAGCTCTATTTTTTTGCGGAAAAACAGATATATAGAAATGGAATGCACACGGTGCACCTTCTGTTTTTTTTTGCAGACCCATTGAAATTAAAGAAAATACGTTCGTGTGTGTGAGGCCTTAGGGAGAGCTGTGCATAGGAAGGGACAGACAGTGTAGGGAGTGTTATTGGAAGATTTTTATTAGAAAAACTTTTCAGAGACATAAAAGTCAGTTTAAGGGTCCATTCACACGTCCGTTGTTTTTCTATAATATGAAAATAGGACCGTTTTTTGCGGATCCTATTTTCCAATAATTCTTTCCGTTTTTCTTCCGTTTTTTGCGGATCGCAAAAAAAGGATAGAAGAATAAAATTGTATTGCACAACGGACCGCAATTTTCGGATTAGAATAGGACATGTTTTATTTTTTTACGGACACTATGTACTGAGAAAATTATGCGGACAGCACTCTTTGTGATGTCCGCATATTTTCTAGACCCATTGAAATTCTGTCGGCAACTATTCCGAAAAATAAGGATCAGATGCGGAATTAAACAACGGATGTGTGAATGGACTCTAAGGCCTATTGTGTGTGACAGCAGCAATATATATTTTTAGCACATCCTGCGCTAAATAGCATCTAATAGGCTGCTGCGGACAGTTAAATTATCTGAGCCAAATCTCCTGTGTAAAATGTGCGCATCCCTAAAATATCAGTGACATTCAGTGTACTTTTTCCATAGACGTGTCCGCTGCAGACAGTTAAATTATCCGGGCCACATCTCCTGTGTAAAGTGTTCGCATCCCAAAATATCAGTGACATCCATTGTACTTTTTCCGTAGACGGTGTCTGCTGCGGACAGTTAAATTATCCGGGCCACATCTCCTGTGTAAAGTGTGCGCATCCCTAAATATCAGTGACATCCAGTGTGGTTTTTCAATAGATGGTGTACACATCTTACAGTGACATTACCAGTGGAATATATTCAGTGCGCATAAAATTTTTATCTGTGACATGCAGTGTACTTTTTCCGTAGATGCTGCAAACAGTGGCATTACCTGTGGTACCTCTCCAATATTTAGTTTCCTCATCCCAAATATCTGTGAAACAAGTGAAACTGCTGAATACTGGCAGAGAGGAGGTTAGCTTCTGAAACATACTAACACATGGACACAGAGGTGAGTCTACTGTACCGTCGATACGGGACGCCGCACAGGAAGATATCGGTATGTAGTAGTTACACTCCCTCTCGAATTTATCTATTTGCCAATTATGTATAGGCTGGCTATTTGATCTATATGGGATTTATACAAAAGGAATTCCTCTGATGGCTGTTCAGCCTTGCATTTACTGCAAGGATCTCTATGATATATACTAGAGACATTGTGCCACAATATACCACTACTGAATTCTCTGACCATTAACCAGAGGCATTACGATATATTTAATCAGTACTGGATTTTACTGACTGGTTGGATGTTTTAGGCAACTAAATCCTCATACTGTTGCAAGCTTTAGTACTTTTATTGCGATTTGTATTGATAAGCGACACTAGGATTGTTTTATGTTTTATATTTTATTGTAACATTTTTATATACATTTATTATTAACAAATTGCTTTCTGCCTAGTCCATAGTTTGAGTGCCCACCCATATTTCTTATTACTTATAGCGTCACTTATACTGGCAGGGTGGGCCAGACTTGGTTGGTTGCACCTATATCCATATATTGTCAAACCTTGAGCCCCCCCCCCCCTTGTACTTAAGCCCATTCACTTACTTCATAGGCTTAATTATGAGTGTAGGAGTCCCACTACATGAATAATTGTACCACCGTGTGAATGAGGCCCTCCTTTATGTGATATACAGGTTGTATTGGAGTGCCTCTTGCTTGGAATTTTTGGCAGCACTTGCACTTTATATACAAGTAAATGAACAGGAAAGAATGTTTCCTAACAATTTTACTTCTAAAATCGATTTTATCTTCGGTTTTGTGCATATTATCGTCAGTCTGTAAAAGTGTCATACTGTACTACTCGGACAACATCGTTCCCAGCAGCGACCTGGGAGTCCAAGATGCATCCAGACATCCTCCTCATGCTGTTCCCAAACCATTTTAGTGGTGTTTCCATCAATTTCTGACCTTTTCCTATGAACCAGGCACCCTCCCCTCTTCAGAGCAGGGAGTACCTTGTTTAATGCTCGGGTTCTCCCATTGACTTCTATTATACTCCGAGCACCCAAGCATCCCGATGTGTTCGGTCCAAGCACCTGAGCACTTTGGTGCTCGATTAACACTAGTCAGAAGTAAAAAACACATCTAAGACAGGTATATTGTCAGGCAATATTTCATTGCTGGTTGCTAGGTGTAATGAAAAGGTGGCATGACTACATACGTGCCATTAGAAAAAAGTGGGTTCACTTCTGGAGAATAGTCCATAAAAATGTGTGTACACTAGTCCATGTGGTCAGAGCTGTGCAGTTGCTTTTTGACTGAATATCCCTCAATCCAATACACTGCGGTAAATCACTCAATAGACAGTGACAATTCAATATTCATGGTACTTATCCCCTTATTAATTGACTTTCTAGTAACCTATAAGAGCTTTGGAAAATGAACCAGAAGGGTCACTCAGAAACCCGACCCATGAGCTAAAAGTATAAAACATGTTTGGACCAAAGATTTGTTCTTGTTTTCTGAGTGTAGTCAAGACTGAGGTACTGTATGAGTCAATTTGTTTGCCTACCCTCAAGGCGAATAAGGTGCATAAGTAAATGTTAGGTCTCCTGTTATTTTCTCCCTTTTATTTTTTAACGGTTCTCTTTTTAATACTTTTTTTTAAGCACTGTACTTTTTTGTATTAAAGCTTTTAAAACGTTAATATTCGGTACTTGTAGGTCTAATACCCATTATCTTTCCAAAGAGTAATGTCTGAAAGCGGTGTATGTCGGTGCAAACTTGTGCGTTAATGGATTGGAAAGAAGTGATCGAGAAAAGTATTCGCTTAGTATTGCTCTATGTGTCATCACAATGGTTCTGGGTAGAGGCAGTCACATATACTGGCCTCAGGTCACAGAGCTGGAAACCTTTACAGCATTCACAGTTATACATTTTACATGAAATGTATCGGAAGTGTGCTTTAATTAATATGTTTCATAATATTGAATGTGCCTACTTCATGAAGTCTTATAATAATCTTCACATTAGATTTGCCTAATAGTACATTAACATTGCCATACGTTCCAACTCTCCTGGAGTGTCTGAGAGGCTCCCAGAAGAGGTGACAAATCTTAGGAGTACTCAAAATACTCACCTCTCCATATTTCTGCCAACACCCTCACACCAAATGGAAGGAAGCACAGGAACAGGGAAAGTTGAGTAGCTTAACGTCTGTTCTGAGGTCTGTACAGTGGTCCTTTGGATTCTTGTCTGGAGTCTGTAAGCAGGAATGATTCTGGACTAGGATCTGTAAACAGTGGGGCTGGCCTGCGGTTTGTACAAGGGTCTGTGTGATCTGGTACGTGGCCTTTATCTATTTAGTTGTCTACTTAAGGTGTTCATATTTCATATATACCATTTGTCATTCAAATGGCGACAACTAAGGGAATGTTCTATATAAATGGGTAGGGGTACAAGAACAACATGCCAGTTCTCCCCCCCCCCCCTTTTAAGTGTAAGACACAACGCAGACACCAATGCCATATTCAAACCCCCTACCCAACATTTGTGGCAAGTCATGATAGGGATAGTCCATAAATAGTTAACTCTTGGAGCGCCCATTTAATTGAACCTATCTTATGAAACAAGAGTCACAAGTAATTTCAGTAGGAATAAGTTATTATTGAGTATTAATATATTCTACACATAAAACAAGTTCTACTGGTTGGTGAGAATCCCAGCAGTGGTGACCCAAGGGATTGCACATTTGTCAACTATCTTGTGGATAGTTGATATATGTGTTTTGTGGTAAGCCTCTTAAAAGGGGCTGCCTGGAAGAAAATGGGGATATGTCCGGGTTCAGTTCTGAACTCGGACAACCCCTTTAAGTTTGTCGTTGTAAAGTGAAAGATTTTATGAATACTTACAGTAAAGTTATATTGAGAGTTCAGTTCGAAAAATATGTTTTCAAAGTGAAATCCCTTTAATGAGATAAGAAAATGCTAAAAATTAATAAGGTTAATGACAATATGAAAAATGTACAGTTATATATTTGGTCACTGTCCACTTAAAACATGAAACCCATACCCATACATTTAAAAAAGGAAGATCTAAAATTTTCTTAACCACCTCAGCCCCCCTAGCTTAAACACCCTTAATGACCAGACCACTTTTTACAATTCTGCACTGCACTAATTTCACGGTTTATTGCTCGGTCATACAACTTACCACCCAAATTAATTTTACCTCCTTTTCTTCTCACTAATAGAGCTTTCATTTGGTGCTATTTCATTGTTGCTGACATATTTCCTTTTTTTGATATTAATAAACAAAAAATTACATTTTTCGCTTTCTGTTGTAAAATGTTTAAAAAAAACTACATTTCTATATAAATTTTTCTCTAAATTTATTGTTCTACATGTCTTTGATTAAAAAAAAATGCAATAAGTGTATATTTATTGGTTTAGCTAAAAGTTATAGCGTTTACAAACTATGGTGCAAAAAAGTGAATTTTGAAGCAGCTCTGACTTTCTGAGCACCTGTCATGTTTCTTCAGGTGCTAGAATGCCAGGATAGTATAAATACCCCCCAAATGACACCATTTTAGAAAGAAGACACCCCAAAGTATTCGCAGAGGGGCATGGTGAGTGCATGTATGATTTCATTTTTTTTCACAAGTTAGAGGAAAATGACACTTTCTGAGGAAAAAAATAGTAATAAAGTTTCCATTTCTGCTAGCTTCTGGCAAAAAAAAATTAAAAATCTCCCACGGATTCACTATGCCCCTCAGTGAATACCTTGGGGTGTCTACTTTCCGAAATGGGGTGATTTGTGGGGTGTGTTTACTGTTCTGGCATTTTGGGCGGGGCTAAACTGAGCAATCCTGTAAAGCCTAAAGGTACTCGTTGGACTTTACCCCCCTTTACGCACCTAGGATGCAAATAACTGTCACACATGTGGTATCGCCGTACTCAGGAGAAGTAGGGCAATGTGTTTTGTGGTGTATTTTTACATATACCCATGCTGGGTGAGAGAAATATATCTGTAAATTGACAACTTTGTATAAAATGGTTTTAAAAGTTGTCATTTACAGAGATATTTCTCACCCCCAGCATGGGTATATGTAAAAATACATCCCAAAACCCATTGCCCTACTTCTCCTGAGTACGGCAATACCACATGAGTGACACTTTTTTGAAGCCAAGATGCGTAAAGGGACCCAAATTCCAATGAGTACCTTTAGGATTTCACAGGGCATTTTTACGCATTTGGATTCCAAACTACTTCTCACGCATTAGGGGCCCCTAAAATGCCAGGGCAGTATAAATACCCCACAAGTGACCCCATTTTAGAAAGAAGACACCCCAAGCTATTCGATGAGAGGTATGGTGAGTTCATGTAAAAAAAAAAATTTTGTCACAAGTTAGTGGAATATGAAACTTTGTAAGAAAAAAAAAAAGGAAATTTCCGCTAACTTGTGGCAAAATTTTTTTTTCTGTGAACTCACCATGCCCCGCACAGAATACCTTGGGGTGTCTTCTTTCCAAAATGTGGGGTAACATGTGGGGTATTTATACTGCCCTGGCATTTTAGGGGCCCTAAAGCATGAGAAGAAGTCTGGAATCCAAATGCGTAAAAATGCCCTCCTAAAAGGTACTCATTGGAATTTGGGCCCTTCGCGCATCTTGGCTGCAAAAAAGTGTCACTCATGTGGTATCGACGTACTCAGGAGAAGTAGGGCAATGTGTTTTGGGTTGTATTTTTACATATACCCATGCTGTGTATGAGAAATATCTCTGTAAATGCCAACTTTAAAAAAAAAATTATACAAAGTTGTCAATTTACAGAGATAGAGCATGTCCTATTCTTGTCCGCAGTTGCGGACAAGAAAAGGCATTTTCTATATAATTCTGGCAATGTGCGGATCTGCAAAATGCAGAAAGCACATTGCCGGTGTCCGTGTTTTGCAGATCCGCGGATCTGTGGATTCACAAAACACATACGGACGTCTGAATAAGCCTTACAGGGGGGTGATTAGTGACGGGGGGGTGACAGGGGGTGATCAGGGGGGTGACATGGGGTGATCAGGGATTAATCAGGGGGGGGGGGGTGTTGGTGTGTGGTGATTGGTGCACCTACAGTGTCCTCTGGTGATCCCAAGTAAAAGGGACCACCAGAGGAGCAGGCAGCAGGCATATCAGACGCTGTTTACAAAACAGCAGCTGATATACGATTCAGATGCCATTTTTTTAACATCTACAGCCTGCCAGCGCAGATGACGCGAGATGACACACCGATGCGTCTAGGAGGAACATCCCGGCCGCCAGCAGGATGCATGAAATGATACCACAACATGATGTCTTAGATGTCTTCAACCACTACTGCAAAAAGCATGGGAGATGGATTTGAAACAGAAACTTTACAATTATATGCAGGAAGGCAAAAACTTAAAATTTTCTCCAGTACTTTAACTGCATCAATGAAAACTGTATGCTTTTGCAATTCAAAGCTTGTGCTATAATTAGAGATGAGCGAATTTCTCAAATTCGATTCGGCTAATTTGCCGAATTTCACAAAAAAATTCTCTTTGTGATGGATTACTTTACCATGAAGCGCATTTTTTTGTACCCCTCAGATGCCGCTAACATGTATGAACGCGACATCTGAATGTACAAACAGTGTGAAATTAACATAAAAAAAAAAAAACATTACATCAAACTTACCACTACCATTTGCTCGCGACGGGCCGGCCGCCACCATCTTGCTTGAAAATCTCAGCCAAACTCATGTGCGGCGCGAGATATCATCATTATGCCGGTCAGCGTTGTAACTTATGATGTCGTTATGCCGGCCGGCGTGATGAGGTAATCTCGCGCTGCACGGAATTTCGGATGAGATCTTCAAGCAAGATAAAGGCTGGCGGACCTTCGCGCGGAAATGTAAGTTTGAATTTCAGGATTAACCGATCCGCTGACAAGAAGCACGAGGAAATTCAGCTTCTAGGCGAATCGAATAATTCCTGAAATATGTTCATCTCTAGCTATAATGCAAATTGTGGTGTCTCTCAGCTTGATTCTCCCACTTCCTTCTCACTTTAGTATCAAAAGAAATCGCAATTGTGATAATAATTTTTGCCTATATTAACAGGCTGGGAGGCAAAAATTTGATTTATTACAAAAAATGGAAAGTTTAATATGCATTAAAAAGGACATATCTAGTCTCACCTTAAAGATTTGAAATCTCCAAAGGATTGGCAACTACGTTGCTGTTTAACAGATTGTCAGAATGAGTTGCTTGCAGAGCCATGTCGGAGGCACTGTTTGACTGCAGCCAGTGAAATCCCATAAACTGCAATAGTAGTTTATTGTAGTCTATAATACAAGCAATCAGAAGATTGCATGTACAAGTCCCCTATAAAGACTAAAAAACTACATTAAAAAAGTTTTTTTTTATTTATTGTTAAAAATTCTAATCTCCCTCTTTCCCAATTTTTAACATAATAGGTGTGTCTGAGAATGTCCAAAAATATAAAAATTGTTAGCATTTGCGCTAAATGCAATAATGGAAAAAAATTATATAAAAATGTGCTATTCGCCATTATTTGATCATCTTGCCCCTCCTAAAAACTTAAATCATAAGTGATCAAAAAACTGAATGTACCCTAAAAGGGTACCAATAAAAACTATAGCTCATCCCACAAAAACAAGCCCTCACACAGCTCTGCAGACAAAAAAGTTATGGGAGTCTGAATATGGCGATGTGATGGAAAATGTTATTTTTTTTCAAAGGTTTTTATTTCTTTAAAGTAGTAAAACTACTACTAGTAATAAAAACGACATACATTTATTATTGCCATAATAATACTGACCCACAGAATAGGCTCATCATGTAATTTTTACTGTATAAGGAATGTCATAAAAAAAACTTAAAAACCATGGCTGAAAGGAATTTGCTTTTATTTCACCCAAAGAATTTTCCCCCCTTTTTCAATAGAAGAAAAATTTAAAAAGTAATAAACAAAAAGTAAAAAACAAAAATGCAAAAACAAAAATAGTCTCTGTCAAGGGGTTAAAGAAAAATCTCTTGTGCACAGTCAGCTCTCCAGAATGAATAGGGAATCTCCTCACCTTCTCATTCTCTGGATCCATTGTGCTCCCAGTAGCCATATCTCCCTAATTGGCAAAGTTGTAAAACCAATGTAACCTCTTTGATGTCAGCTTTTATAGAATAATTTAAAAATTTTGCCTAAATTGCTGCAATATCGTCTACAACAAGTTATGCGTGTTAACCGTTCCTTTTCAACAGATTTGCTTTTTTAATTAGTGTACTCCTAATTAAATTCACATGAAAAAAATGTAAATTTAGCTCAGGTAATAATTTCTGGTGCAAAAGTGACAGAAGGTCTCTATTCACGCTAGGGAAGATAATTTTCATCAAGCAATACCAAAAGCATTCAGTTTCTTGAATTGGCTGTAAAATCCAGATCTTTGTCTATAACAGATGTTCGTTAATTATTGAGATCAAGACTCACCATAACCTCTGGCCTTAATTGGACAAAATATTGCACATTTATGCGCTCTATTCATTTGACTAATCTTCATGTCAGCTGCATGAATATCAATGGAAATGTCTACTTTGCAGTCTAGGGAAACAGTTATTTTCCTTGAGGTTCCATCTGCAGTTACTAGATAATACAAACTGTAGCCTTGGGTATTAATAGGGCATGTTCTATTTTTTTGAGAAGCTGCGGACCGGAAGTTCAGGGCCGCGGACTGGAAATGCGTCTGCATCTTCTACGTCCCCGTTGAAGATGAATGGGACCACAACCGTTCCGCACCCAAAGTGCGGACGTCTGAATGGAGCCTTGATTATACAAATTGTACTAAAGGCAAATTTTGCATTCAATAACTAGAATAAAATTGATCAAAGACAATATACGGTCTGCAATGACTGCAATTACAATGAGCACATACAAACATCCAGTCTTGTCATAACTCAGTCATAACTGTTTTAGTTACTTTTATGTTAGTTACTTTATGGTTTAATACCCCATAACTAAAGATGAGCGAATTTCCCAATATTAGTTTTGGGTCCAATTCAGTTTAGATTTGATCCAAATAAATTTGTCCAGATCTGAAAGTGCCCCAATTTCCCTGAAAAGTTATGTATAACACTCTGGGGTCTCCTAAGATTGTATCCAACCCCTTTCAAGCTCTCTAACAGCATCGGAAGGGTACTTTCACACTTGCGGCAGAGTGATCCGGGAAGCAGTTCAGTCGCCGGAACTGCCTGCCGGATTCATCAATCTGCATGCAAATGGAAAGCATTTGAAGACTGATCCAGCTACGGATCCGTCTTACAAATGCATTGCAAGAACGGATCTGTCTCTCCGCTTGTCATATGGAGAGACGGATCCATTATGTATTTTTTTTACACTTTTACCGGACGGATCCGGAATTGTGGTATTTTGAATGCTGGATCCGGCACCAATACATGCCGGATCAGGCATTCAGGCAAGTGTTCTGGAATTTTGGACGGAGATAAAACCACAGCATGCTGCGGTATTGTCTCCGTCCTGAAATGTCAAAAAGAATGAACTGATGACATCCTGATGCCTCCTCAATGGATTTCTCTCTATTCAGAATGCATGGGGATAAAACTCATCAGTTCTTTTCCGGTATTGAGCCCCTATGACGTTACTCTATGCCGAAAAAGAAAAACGCAAGTGTTAGAGCAGGGGTGCACAACCTTTTCTGGTTGGGGGCCACATTGTCAGCCTGAACCAATTCCAAGGGCCGAAAATAAAACTTAAAGGGGTATGACCAACTGAAATACTGTATTTTTGGCATATTGAACATACAGTATATACTATAAATGTCTAGTTACAGTTCTAGGACTCCCATCTAATAGGAGAATACATGAAAAATACATCTAAGAAGTCATAAGTCATAGACATACATGTCTTTTACCAGATGTTTGGGGGCCGCACAGAATGGTATCGAGGGCCGCATGTGGCCCCCGAGCCGCAGGTTGTGCACCACTGTGTTAGAGTATCCTAATGTGAAAGTGACAGTAACAAATAAAATGTAGCTATGGGTAAACCGATGACATTGGGTTGTAACAAACAGCCTGTTTACTAACACTACATTGTTGGATTTTTTGATTAGAATTTAAAAAAATATCCCTTTTTGGTGGCAGATGTCTTCTTCTCTGTCTTTTAAGCTCTAAAAGGTGGCCACTATTTTAAGTGATTCGTGCAGGACAAATCACAAAAGATTCAGATTTGACTAAATTTGAATTTTGTATGAAATTCATAACAAATTTGATCTGTGTAGAATAAAAATCATTTTACCCCGCAGATGCCGTGGTCAATCCTAAAAACCGAAAGTAAAAATTCGTCAGCGCTCCGGCTCCCCCTAATAGTGACGGGGGGAACCGCAGCACTGGATATAATAGCCTCGAACTCAATGAATTATTCGAGGTTACTACTTACTATTTCCTATGCACCCCTTGTTAGCAATAGGGCTTTATAGGAAAGTAGTAAAATCCTCATAAACTCCAATACAAGACCTATATAAAAGTGTAAAAAAAAAAAAAAAATTCAAATCACCCCCCATGGGTGTCGCAATGTGCGAAAACACCCGTAGTATAAAAATATATTCCCCATACGGTAGACAGAAAAACGGAAAAAAGCGCCCAAATGGCCGATTCACCGTTTTTGGACGCTTCATTTCATCAAAAAAATAAAAAGTGATCAAAAAGTCCTACACACCCCATAACGGTATCAACTAAAAGTTCAGATCGCCCCGCAAAAAATAAGCCCCCATACAATGTCATACACTTAATTACAAAAAGTTATAGGGGTAAAAATATGGCGACAAAAAAAATAAATAAAAATTTTCCCACTTTTGAAATTTTTTTCACTATCAAAACGCAAGAAGAACTATACATATTGGGTATCGCCGAATTCATACTGACCTGTAGAATAAAACGAAATGGTCAGTTTTATCGCACATCAAACGTCGTATTTAAAAACCCGTAAAATTGCTTTTTTTTTTGCAATTTCACCCCATTTGGAATTTTTTCCCATTTCCCACTACATCGTATGCAATATTAAATGGTGGCGTTGGAAAGTACAACTTGTCCTGCAAAAAATGCCCTCATATGACCATGTGAACATAAAAATAAAAAAGTTATGTCTCTCGGAAGGCAGGGAACGCAAAACGAAAATGCAAAAATGAAAAAAACCCGAGTCCTTAAGGGGTTAAGAGGAATAAAAAAAATCCCGACTCCAATCATGCAATCAAAATAACTCCCTGAATCAACGACCCATCTCTAGTAGCTATAACCTGTAATATTATTATACTCCAGAAATACATGCAGGCCCCTCTTGAATTCCTTTATTGTACTCACTATCACCACCTCATCACTGCTCTTACCATAAAGAATCCTCTTCTATGTTTGTGTGCAAACCTTCTTTCATCCAGACGCAGAGGATGTCCCCTCGTCACAGTCACAGTCCTGGGGATAAATAGATGATGGGAGAGATCTCTGTACTGACCCCTGATATATTTATACATAGTAATTTGATCTCCCCTCAGTCGTCTTTTTTCTAAAGTGAATAACCCTAATTTTGTTCTCAAAACTTCTTAAGTAATATTAGTAATATTTTGTTATTATTTACTAGGATTAAATTTGTCTTTATTGGAAATATATCCCTGGCCTAGATCAATGTTTTCAGAAGAAATTGTGCATTCTTCTCTTCAGCTGCGGACAAGAATAGGCATTTCTGTTGGGGTGCTGGCCCAGTGTTTTGCGGATCTGCAAAACACTGCGGACGTGTGAATGGACCCTTAGAATGCTATGGATCATGATGTATTAGCAAATAAAAATCTCTCATTATAATATATTGGCATTGGGTTTATCAATGTGAAGGCAGTGGTGCTGACTGATGATAACATACAATCAAAAACAGTATATTATGCTGACAAAACCATTAAAGCCTCTACCTGGAAAGTTACAGCAGATGCTTCTGTAATAGCAATAGCAGCAGCGACAGATATAAGACAGGTAAGATAAAGAAATATGTACTGAAATAAATCTCTTACCCACATAAAGGCGATATGATTTAACTGCTTGCTGTTGAATGATTAAAATATATGAGCAGATGTTATTTGCCACATTATGATATCCATTTTCACCCTGATGATCTTACCTGGGAGATCAGTGGCAATAGTGGGGTTGTTATACACAGCTCTGCTCCTGACACCAATGCTGAAATCTAGAGAAAACTGGTCAACTCCTTCAGTTCTGCAATTAAATGTTATCACAGAACTGTACAAGAAGAGACGCCCCCTTGTAATGCTGGCGGCACGGTCACCAGTAGATGGTGTTACTAGTGAGACAGCCCAGACTTGGCAAAGGACTCCACTCTCCAGGACTGTCTTATATGTATTCCTATTAGGGTAAACTTGTAGCGGCACCTGCCCTGTACATATTTCTGCTGGCATGCATTACAATAAAATTTTTGTAAAACTAATTGAAAAAATCCACACAAAATAATCTACGCACACGGAGTGCTGTCCGCATCTTTTGCGGCCCCATTGAAGTGTGCATGAGGTCGTGTGCATGAGGCCTAATAGTGACATCTACAGCACCCCTCCCCCTTAACAGGGATCTCCACAGCCCCCCACCCCTTAACACTGACCCCCCACAGTGCCATGTCTCCTTAAAATAGGACCTCAGCAGCCCATCCCCTTAATTTTGACCTTCACAACAACCTGCCCCTTTAACATTGAGTTCCACAGCACCCCACCCCCTTGACAGTGACCTCCACAGGGGCCCACCCCCTTAACACTGACAATAGGTTACAGTCCCCTTAACTGACCGCCACCATTCCCCCTTAACAGAAACCTCCACAGCAACTGCCCCTTTAACAGTGACTGCCACAGTAACCCTCTCCCTTAACAGTGACCTCACAGCACCCCGCTACCACTTTAATAGTGGCCTTCACAGTCCCCTCCTCCCTTAGCAGTGACCTCCACAGCGGCCTTCCTAGTTAACAGTAACATCCACAGTGCCCTCCCCTTTTACAGAGACCTTAACAGCGTCTGCCCGTTTATTAGTGGCCTTAACGTGACCCGTCTTGTTAACAGTGATTTCCACAATAACCCACCCCCTTAACACTGACCTCCACAGAGCTCCGTTCCCTTAAAATGTGACCTCCACAGCGGCCGCCCATTTTTAGTGACCTCCACAGTACCCCTTCTCCTTAACTGGATTTCCACAACACCCCACCCCCTTAACACTGGCCTCCATAGCGGACCGTCCCCCTTACTGTGACCTCCAAAGCAGCCTGCCCCTAAGGTGGTCAGAGGTCCGGTTTTAGGCCAGACAGTCCAGCTTTTAGACTCCCTGTCCTGCGTCCGGCGCAGGGCCTTAACAGACACAGTGATGTCCCCTTGAGCAGCTCACTCTCAGATAGCAGCATTGTGCTGTCTGAGTGTGAACTGCAAGAAGAAAGTCAACCCTGCTCCCACCCCTGCAGCTGAGAGAAGTTAATTTTTACCTTCATTTTTTCAGTCCCCATAGGCTGCGGAGTGGGAGGGGGCGTGACCTAACTGGGTCAGGACGTGGTTTAGTGGGACTGGGGGCAGGGTTTTTAAGTCCGTCTTTTGAGGGTGGCCTGAATGGCCACCCTACCTGCCCCTTGAACTGTGACCTCAACAGCACTGCGCTCCCTTCACAGTGTCATCCACAGTACCCTGCCCTTTTAAAGCTGACTTACAGCAGTGAAGAAAAATAGCTGGGCTGTTATGGAAACCTGGTGTAAAGCTGTGTGTATGTGGAGACTAAGGGCCTATGAGCTTCCATTGGCTGATAAGGGTCATGTGACCAGGTTTCTATTGGCTAATGCATTTTTGGGGAATATCTCAGGAACGGTACTTGCTAAAGAACTAAGACCCAGTCTAAAACTTTCCCGGACATCTGATATACCTGTGTTAATCTCATAATAGTCCAAAAGGTGGGTCACTCTGAGATGAAGGTTTGCCAAAACGCGCGTTGGGGTTGGCGTCATCACGGAGGAGACACATTATGGGTAACTGATTCAGTCCTGCATATAGACTTCTTTTGTATCTTTTGCCCTTGCGCTTTATTCAGTTTTTTACCTTTTGGACTGTTATGAATTGCTGCCATTGTATCCTCATCCGGTGATGTCGCCATTTCCCCTGTACTTGTTTTTTAATATTTTATCTACATGAACATTGCAAATAAAGGCTATTATTGATTTTATGCTGTCTGGCATATCTAGATATGATTCATATTTAAAATGACATATAATCTTGATCAACATGATTGGTGGTACAGATAACAATTAGGAAACCTTCGCACAGGGGTGTATATACATAAGTATAGCAATAAAAAAGTCAAAGTTATAGCTGTTTTATAATGGTAATAATAAAGTGATTATTCTTATTTGATTTCCGGTGTGGTGAATTGGTTTATATATACGTATGGGACTCCGGATATTTGGGCGTTATCCCAATGCCAGATTTTGGTTTGATATCTAGATATGAGTAGTAATGCTCTTATTTTATATATAAAGCCTATTGGGGACATTTATTAAGACCAACGTTTTTTTTTTTTTTTTTTTATATAATTGGGCTATATGCCCCACACATTACAAACATGAAAAGTAGTAGGTATGATCATAATCGTAATCAGAGTAGTGAGGTACGCAGACCCCAGAATCAAGTAGTATAAAATTACAATTTTCCAGATTTAAAATATAACACTGTAAACAACGGGATCCTATCACAGGAAATTATCAGCATCCTATCAATTAAATGTGATTTGTAAAATAGGTGGTATAGATGTGCATAATAGAGATCATGTCATTTGAAGTTAAAATCAGGAGCTACAGCTCAGTGTTAGGTTGATTCTCCTCGAGTCGACAAGATCTGCAACCTCCCCAAGCTCCCCTTCAGCTGCTCCGCCAAATACCATTCTGTTAGGGCGAATGGTTCCATAATAGAGTGTAATTCCGCAATGGACATGTACTTTACCAAGTAGCTTTTCCATTTCTTAAACAACTTTTGCGTGTGTTTTTCTTTTGTTTGAAAAATCATTTGTTTGAAAAAATGTATCTTTCCATATAGAACAGAGCTTTTAGCTGTTGGTGTATATCTGCAATAGTAGGCAATTCCGGATGCAACCACCTTTGTAGTATCATTCGTTTGGTAATAATACAAAGTGAGTGGAACAGCTGGGGGGGATGCTTTCCTCTTTCCTCCTCTACATCATAGTGAAATAGATACAGTAAAGGATTCCGTATAAACCTTCGTCCCCATATCTCAAATGCCACATCACTCACTGCAGACCATAGCTGAGTACATTGTATACAAGACCATAGCCCATGGAAAAGGTCTGTATGTCCCAGTCCACATTTGGGGCAGTGCGTGGGATGTTGAAACCATAGATTGCTTTGTGCATGATGCGTAGCTGGGTGTCTCTCCATACCTCGTTAATAATAAACTTACGCACCTTCAACCATCCTTTCAATATACACTGAGAGACATTTTCAGTGTCCAAATGCTCCCCCCACTGGCTAAAGTCGCCCATTTTATTATACCGTGAGTCTTCCTGTCTTAGACCGTAATAAAGATGTGAGACTGGTGTTCTCCCCCCACCCAAACCCAGTAGTTTGTCTATAACATTCTGTCCGATTTCTTTGAGTACCATAACCAATTGGGAATGAATAGCCATTTTGATTTGTGCAAACTGAATCATTTGAAACTTGGTTAAGGAGTATGTTTCTATTAATTCCTCTCGGTTCAACCATCGGGGTTCTGAGGCGTGTAGCAGGTGTTTGACCGACCTGATCCCTTTATCCCTCCACTCCCTAAACAAGTTATTAGTGTGAAAAAAAAAAAAAAGTTATTAGTGTGGCCTAAAGGAAACTCTGGGTTCCCCCACAGCGGAAGGTGTTTGGAAATCCTGAACGGCAGCCAGTATGCCCTACGCAGTATGCGCCATGTTGCTATAGTGTCCTTAAATAGGATTGAAGATTTGATATAGGTTGGTATAGTGGGTAGCCTAGCATGTAGCAGGGCACTCAACGACCAAGGAGCGGAATATGCACTTTCTATGGGCAACGCAGAGTAATAACTAGTGCTGTTAACCCAGTCTGCTATGTGCCTAGCCATGCAGGCAAGATTGTAGCGCCTAACATCAGGAAAGGCAATAACCCCTAGTTCCTTGGGAGCTATCAACTTTTGTATATTAATCCTGGGACGTTTGCCATGCCATAAGAATCTAATAAAAGCAGAACGGATCTTATTAACGTCGTTATGTTTTAAAAGAAGGGGTATTGTCTGTAAAGGGTATAGAAGTTTGGACATTGACATCATTTTTAACAGGTGATTTCTGCCCATCAGTGATAGGGGAGGTTGTGCCATTGTTGTAATTCCTTGAGAATCTTTTCTATTAAGGGGGTAAAGTTCAACCTGTATATAGATTCCATATTTCTTCCTATTTTGATGCTGATGTATGTGATAAAGGTTTGCGCTATAGGTATGCCTTCTATTTCCCTTCTCCTATTCCCATCAGTCCTACCATTCAGAAATAGGATTTCACTTTTGTCATTATTGACTTTCAGTCCTGAGCACGATCCAAAGCTGGTTAATGTTTGAAGCACCTTAGGAAGATGCCTGACCAGGTCTTCCATAAATAGCACTATGTCATCCGCGAATAGGGCCACATTCATGTTAAGGGAACCAATCTCTAATCCTTTAAAGAGTTCTGAGGAGTCAAGGTATCTAGCTAGTGGTTCGATAGCTAAATCGAATAAGAGGGGGGACAGGGGGCACCCCTGCCGCGTTCCTCGTCTTAACGCAGACTTCGGGGATAGAAACCAAAGTCATATAGATCCTGGCCGTGGGATTAGAATAAATCGCCGCCAGATAGGTGCAAAAACTACCCTGAAAACCCAATGCATCTAACACTTGATTGAGCCACGACCAGCTTATGCTGTCAAAGGCTTTCTCGGTATCAAGCATGACCACTGCTGGGGTTAGGTCTTTGAGTCTAGGGGATTTCGCTACCGAAAGAGCCAACAACACTTTTCTTATATTTGTTACTGCGGATCTCCCCTTAGCAAATCCCACCTGTAATGGTGACACCAGGGAAGGGAGAACCTTCCAGGCCGGCTGCTTCAATTAAACAGGAAAAATTGTTAGGAAACATTTTTTCCTGTATAATCAAATGTATATAAAGTGCAAGTGCTGCCAAAAATTACAAGCAAGAGGTACTCCGAAATAGCCTGTATATCACATAAAGGAGGGCCTCATTCACATTGTGGTACAATTGTTCAGGTAGTGGGGCTCCTACACTCATAAAAAATTGCAAGGAACCGGCACTACAATACTCCCTTTATCTAAATATATAAAAAAGTACATATATATGTGTGTATGTTCTACAAAAACTCAAAAACGCAACCATCCTTTTCAATGAAACTTGGTATACACATCCCTTGCTACCAGGAAAGAAATTTTGTGGGGGTCTCAGCTCTCAAGGACGTACCGTTCCGGAGATATTCCCAAAAAATGATCTGCATTATAGCCAATACAAGCCTTTCTGCCTTTCACTTAAATCCTAACTGCCATACCCACGGTCACATGTCCCTTATCAGCCAATAGAAGCTGGCAGGTCCTACACCACGTTTCCATAACAACTGATCACAGGTGCCAGGTCTGGGAGTCATAGCCAATCACAGCCAGGGTTGAGAGCTACATCAACTCTACCGACTAATCAGAGTTGAGCTCAAGTTACAGAATGGGAAGGGATTGCGTACTTTGTGTGCAGGCTGGTGACAGGGACCAGTAAAGCATTAACACTCCAGTGGCCTGACAGGAGGAGCTGTTCACAGCTGTGAGGAGCTGTTCACACTTCACTGGCTGCGTTATAACAACGGCACACCGGGATCTGGTGAGAAAGGTTTTCCTGAACTGGCTAATTGATTGACACTGTGTGACATAATGCTGGCAGTTGTAGTTCAACATCGCATCATTCAGCATTGCGCCTCCGATCCCCTCAGTGAGTGTTGAGGAGATCGGAGCCGTGCTTCTGTCTTTATGTGCCCCGATCTCACCCCCCCCCTTTCAGGATGAAGTTAATATCCACGTGTCCGTAGAAACCAGCTCTATAAAAATATCACATGACTAGAGTTGAGCGAACTTGTGTTTTAAGTTCGGCATCCAAAGTTCGGGTTCGGGTTATCGAAGCATCCCGTTATGGATTCCGCTACCATGGACCATAACTGCATTTGGAATCCATAAGGGGATGTCACCTTATCCCATAGTTTTCAAATTGGGGTCACTTTTTGGTTATTTCTACTGTAGGGTGCATCAGGGGGGCTTCAAATGGGACATGGTTTGACCTTCATAGTGGCCGCCCCTTTAACAGTGACCACAGCCCTCCTTAGTACCCCATCTTCATACAATTTGTATATGTTACCTGTGTTTACTCTGCTTTGCAGAGACCAAGGAAAGTACGAACAAGACTGAATGAGAAGAGGATGTTTGCAACCCAAGGCTAAACCTACTGTAAGTAAGTCATGTTTCCACCTTACCCCACCCATACACATACCCCGCGCCCCATCAGCCCTATTACTGATGTTAATGCTCCAAGTAGTCAGCACCTCTCCTTAAAACACCAAGTGCTTTTGCACAGCTGATTATATTTTATCAAAATGGAGAAAGGAAAGTTACATGCCAGCTGCGGATTAATATTCATTGTATGCTACAAACCAGTATCGCCCGTATGGGTGATATAAGATACCAGCGCTGGGTGACGGACTTAATTGCACTCCCAGTATAGAGCTTTAAGGTTCTATACTACTTCTCCCTTTTCATTGTGGGGCCTGTAGTCTAAAATGCATGCTAAAATGAACCTATCGGTGTCCAGTATAATGAGTAGTCTCAAATATTGGTAGGTGTACTGCAATAAAACATAAAGGTGAAAGAATACACAGTTGTTGCTCTGTGAGGTCGATTACCTGCTTAAGTTCTTGTGTGGGGTTAAAAATCGGCGTCCTTATATCCTGTTCCACTCTGATGGAATGCTGCAAGGAGCGTCCTCTTCGTTCACCTCCTGACTAGAGATGAGCGAACACCTGGATGTTCGGGTTCGAGAAGTTCAGCCAAACTTCCCGAACCCCATTGATGTCAATGGGGACCCGAACTTTTAGGCACTAAAAAGGCTGTAAAATAGTCCAGGAACGGGCTAGAGGGCTGCCAAAGGAAGCAAAATGTAGGTAAATCCACTGCAAACAAATGTGGATAGGGAAATGAATTAAAATAAAATAAAATAAATAAAATTTAACCAATATCAATTGGAGAGAGGTCCTACTGCAAGGAATCATGCGTCATATCACTTAACACTGGAGAAGGCCACTTTCAGTTATTTCGGCCCAGAACCCAGACAGAGGAGAGAGGTCCCACAGCAAGGAATCATTCGTCATATCACCCACCACTGGAGAAGGCCACTTTCAGTTATTTCGGCCCAGCACCCAGACCGAGGATACAGGTCCCACAGCAAGGAATCATGCGTCATATCACCCACCACTGGAGAAGGCCACTTTCAGTTATTTCGGCCCAGCACCCAGACAGAGGAGAGAGGTCCCACAGCAAGGAATCATGCGTCATATCAACCACCACCGGAGATGGCCACTTTCAGTTATTTCGGCCCCACCACCCAGACAGAGGAGAGGTTCATTCAACTTTGTGTTGCACCGCAAGATCATGGTAAAGTAAAAAAAATGAGGATTCAATAAAGAAGAGCCCCGGAGTACAAGAATACATGGTTGAGGGGGAGGCAGTTATAACTGTCTATTCTGCACAAGGGAGGGACAGGTCCTGTGGGATCCATGCCTGGTTCATTTTTATGAACGTCAGCTTGTCCACGTTGGCTGTGGACAGGCGGCTGCGTTTGTCAGTAATGACGCCCCTGCCGTGCTGAATACACGTTCAGACAAAACGCTGGCCGCCGGGCAGGCCAGCACCTCCAAGGCATAAAATGCTAACTCTGGCCACGTGGACAATTTGGAGCCCAGAAGTTGAATGGGGCGAACCATCAGTCAGTACGTGGAGGGGTGTGCAGGCGTACTGTTCAACCATGTTAGTGAAATGCTGCCTCCTGCTAACGCGTTCCGTATCAGGTGGTGGTGCAGTTAGCTGTGGCGTGGAGACAAAACTTTTCCACATTTCTGCCATGCTAACCCTGCCCTCAGAGGAGCTGGCCGTGACACAGCTGCGTTGGCGACCTCTTGCTCCTCCTCTGCCTTGAGGCTTCCACCTGTTCCCCTGGGACATTTGGGAATGCTCTCAGGAGCGCATCTACCAGCGTGCGCTTGTACTCGCGCATCTTCCTATCACGCTCCAGTGCAGGAAGTAAGGTGGGCACATTGTCTTTGTACCGGGGATCCAGCAGGGTGGCAGCCCAGTAGTCCGCACACGTTAAAATGTGGGCAACTCTGCTGTCGTTGCGCAGGCACTGCAGCATGTAGTCGCTCATGTGTGCCAGGCTCCCCAGAGGTGAGGACAAGCTGTCCTCTGTGGGAGGCGTATCGTCATCGTCCTCCGTATCCCCCAGCCACGCTAGTGTCATGGTGCCATCCAGCTGTGAACCTGCTTCATCCTCATCCTCCTCCACCTCCTCCTCATCCTCCTCGTCCTCCAGTAGTGGGCCCTGGCTGGCCACATTTGTACCTGGCCTCTGCTGTTGCAAAAACCTCCCTCTGAGCCACTTCTAACAGACTGGCCTGAAAGTGCTAAAAATGACCCCTCATCCTCCTCCTCCTCCTGGGCCACCTCCTCTTCCATCATCGCCCTAAGCGTTTTCTCAAGGAGACATAGAAGTGGTATTGTAACGCTGATAACGGTGTCATCGCCACTGGCCATGTTGGTGGAGTACTTGAAACAGTGCAACAGGGCACACAGGTCTCGCATGGAGGCACAGTCATTGGTGGTGAAGTGGTGCTGTTCCGCAGTGCGACTGACGCGTGCGTGCTGCAGCTGAAACTCCACTATGGCCTGCTGCTGCTCGCACAGTCTCTCCAGCATGTGCAAGGTGGAGTTCCACCTGGTGGGCACGTCGCATATGAGGCGGTGAGTGGGAAGGCCGAAGTTCCGCTGTAGCGCAGACAGGCGAGCAGCGGCAGGATGTGAACGCCGGAAGCGCGCACAGACGGCCCTCACTTTATGCAGCAGCTCTGACATGTCGGGGTAGTTGTGAATGAACTTCTGCACCACCAAATTCAGCACATGCGCCAGGCAAGGGATGTGCGTCAAACCGGCTAGTCCCAGAGCTGCGGCGAGATTTCGCCCATTATCGCACACCACCAGGCCGGGCTTGAGGCCCACCGGCAGAAACCACTCGTCGGTCTGTTGTTCAATACCCCGTCACAACTCCTGCGCGGTGTGGGGCCTGTACCCCAAACATATGAGTTTCAGAATGGCCTGCTGACGTTTACCGCGGGCTGTGCTGAAGTTGGTGGTGAAGGTGTGTGGCTGACTGGATGAGCTGGTGGAAGCAGAGGAGGAGGAAGCCGAGTAGGAGGAGGAGGCTACAGGAGGCAAAGAATGATGCCCTGCGATCCTTGGCGGTGGAAGGGCGTGCGCCAAGGAACTCTCTGCCTGGGGCCCAGCCGCCACTACATTTACCCAGTGTGCAGTTAGGAAGATATAGCGTCCCTGGCCGTGCTTACTGGTCCACGTATCTTTGGTTAGGTGGACCTTGCCACAGATGGCGTTGCGCAGTGCACACTTGATTTTATCGGATACTTGGTTGTGCAGGGAAGGCACGGCTGTCTTGGAGAAGTAGTGGCGGCTGGGAACAACATACTGTGGGACAGCCATGGACATCAGCTGTTTGAAGCTGTCTGTGTCCACCAGCCTGAATGACAGCATTTCAAAAGGCCAGTAGTTTAGAAATGCTGGCATTCAGGCCTAGGAGCTCGAGGGTGGCTAGGTGGGAATTCACGCTTTCTCTCAAGGTTTGTGAGATGGAGAGCTGAGCAGCTGCCGTGTGACATGGTGGAGATGCTTGGTGGCGCAGGTGGTGTTGTCGGTGGCACATCCTCTGTTTGGTGGGCGGCAGGTGCCAACATTCCTCCGAGGCGGAGGAAGAGGCCGAGGCAGCAGCAGAAAGAGGGAGCAGGTGGAGCCAGAGTGAGTTCCTTGCTTTTAAGGTGTTTACTCCACTGCAGTTCATGCTTTGCATGTAGATGCCTGGTCATGCAGGTTGTGCTAAGGTTCAGAACGTTAATGCCTCGCTTCAGGATCTGATGGCACAGCGTGCCAGCCACTCGGGTCTTGATCGTCAGCACATTGTTTAAAGAAGTGCCATGCCAGGAACTCCTTGACGCACGCCTTTGGGGTGCTTGGTCCCTGGTGGCGGTGGCGCATGCTAGCTGGCGAGACTCTCTTGGCGGCGGCTGGTCTGCTTTGCCCCTGCTCCCTCTTTTTGGCTGCAAGGAGCGTCCTCTTCTGCTCACCTCCTGACTAGAGATGAGCGAACTACCTGGATGTTCGGGTTCGAGAAGTTCAGCCAAACTTCCCGAACCCCATTGATGTCAATGGGGACCCGAACTTTTAGGCACTAAAAAAGGCTGTAAAATAGTCCAGGAACGGGCTAGAGGGCTGCCAAAGGCAGCAAATGTAGGTAAATCCACTGCAAACAAATGTGGATAGGGAAATGAATTAAAATAAAATAAAATAAATAAATTTAACCAATATCAATTGGAGAGAGGTCCTACTGCAAGGAATCATGCGTCATATCACCCAACACTGAGAAGGCCACTTTCAGTTATTTGGCCCAGAACCCAGACAGAGGAGAGAGGTCCACAGCAAGGAATCATGCGTCATATCACCCACCACTGGAGAAGGCCACTTTCAGTTATTTCGGCCCAGCACCCAGACAGAGGAGACAGGTCCCACAGCAAGGAATCATGCGTCATATCACCCACCACCGGAGAAGGCCACTCTCAGTTATTTCGGCCCAGCACCCAGACAGAGGAGAGAGGTCCCACAGCAAGGAATCATGCGTCATATCAACCACCACCGGAGAAGGCCACTTTCAGTTATTTCGGCCCCACCACCCAGACAGAGGAGAGGTTCATTCAACTTTGTGTTGCACCGCAAGATCATGGTAAAGTTAAAAAAATGAGGATTCAATAAAGAAGTGCCCCGGAGTACAAGAATACATGGTTGAGGGGAGGCAGTTATAAATGTCTATTCTGCACAAAGGGAGGGACAGGTCCTGTGGGATCCATGCCTGGTTCATTTTTATGAACGTCAGCTTGTCCACGTTGGCTGTGGACAGGCGGCTGCGTTTGTCAGTAATGGCGCCCCTGCCGTGCTGAATACACGTTCAGACAAAGCGCTGGCCGCCGGGCAGGCTAGCACCTCCAAGGCATAAAATGCTAACTCTGGCCACGTGGACAATTTGGAGCCAGAAGTTGAATGGGGCCGAACCATCAGTCAGTACGTGGAGGGTGTGCAGGCGTACTGTTCAACCATGTTAGTGAAATGCTGCCTCCTGCTAACACGTTCCGTATCAGGTGGTGGTGCAGTTAGCTGTGGCGTGGAGACAAAACTTTTCCACATTTCTGCCATGCTAACCCTGCCCTCAGAGGAGCTGGCCGTGACACAGCTGCGTTGGCGACCTCTTGCTCCTCCTCTGCCTTGCCTTGGGCTTCCACCTGTTCCCCTGTGACATTTGGGAATGCTCTCAGGAGCGCATCTACCAGCGTGCGCTTGTACTCGCGCATCTTCCTATCACGCTCCAGTGCAGGAAGTAAGGTGGGCACATTGTCTTTGTACCGGGGATCCAGCAGGGTGGCAGCCCAGTAGTCCGCACACGTTAAAATGTGGGCAACTCTGCTGTCGTTGCGCAGGCACTGCAGCATGTAGTCGCTCATGTGTGCCAGGCTCCCCAGAGGTAAGGACAAGCTGTCCTCTGTGGGAGGCGTATCGTCATCGTCCTCCGTATCCCCCAGCCACGCACCAGTGATGGGCCTGAGCTGTGTCAGGTGCCACCCGCTGTGAACCTGCTTCATCCTCATCCTCCTCCACCTCCTCCTCATCCTCCTCGTCCTCCAGTAGTGGGCCCTGGCTGGCCACATTTGTACCTGGCCTCTGCTGTTGCAAAAAACCTCCCTCTGAGCCACTTCTAACAGACTGGCCTGAAAGTGCTAAAAATGACCCCTCATCCTCCTCCCCTCCTCCTGGGCCACCTCCTCTTCCATCATCGCCCTAAGCGTTTTCTCAAGGAGACATAGAAGTGGTATTGTAACGCTGATAACGGTGTCATCGCCACTGGCCATGTTGGTGGAGTACTCGAAACAGCGCAACAGGGCACACAGGTCTCGCATGGAGGCCCAATCATTGGTGGTGAAGTGGTGCTGTTCCGCAGTGCGACTGACGCGTGCGTGCTGCAGCTGAAACTCCACTATGGCCTGCTGCTGCTCGCACAGTCTCTCCAGCATGTGCAAGGTGGAGTTCCACCTGGTGGGCACGTCGCATATGAGGCGGTGAGCGGGAAGGCCGAAGTTCCGCTGTAAGCGCAGACAGGCGAGCAGCGGCAGGATGTGAACGCCGGAGCGCGCACAGACGGCCCTCACTTTATGCAGCAGCTCTGACATGTCGGGGTAGTTGTGAATGAACTTCTGCACCACCAAATTCAGCACATGCGCCAGGCAAGGGATGTGCGTCAAACCGGCTAGTCCCAGAGCTGCGACGAGATTTCGCCCATTATCGCACACCACCAGGCCGGGCTTGAGGCCCACCGGCAGAAACCACTCGTCGGTCTGTTGTTCAATACCCCGCCACAACTCCTGCGCGGTGTGGGGCCTGTCCCCCAAACATATGAGTTTCAGAATGGCCTGCTGACGTTTACCCGGGCTGTGCTGAAGTTGGTGGTGAAGGTGTGTGGCTGACTGGATGAGCTGGTGGAAGCAGAGGAGGAGGAAGCCGAGTAGGAGGAGGAGGCTACAGGAGGCAAAGAATGATGCCCTGCGATCCTTGGCGGCGGAAGGACGTGCGCCAAGGAACTCTCCGCCTGCGGCCCAGCCGCCACTACATTTACCCAGTGTGCAGTTAGGGAGATATAGCGTCCCTGGCCGTGCTTACTGGTCCACGTATCTGTGGTTAGGTGGACCTTGCCACAGATGGCGTTGCGCAGTGCACACTTGATTTTATCGGATACTTGGTTGTGCAGGAAGGCACGGCTGTCTTGGAGAAGTAGTGGCGGCTGGGAACAACATACTGTGGGACAGCCATGGACATCAGCTGTTTGAAGCTGTCTGTGTCCACCAGCCTGAATGACAGCATTTCAAAGGCCAGTAGTTTAGAAATGCTGGCATTCAGGCCCAGAGGCTCGAGGGTGGCTAGGTGGGAATTTACGCTTTCTCTCCAAGGTTTGTGAGATGGAGAGCTGAGCGCTGCCGTGTGACATGGTGGAGATGCTTGGTGACGCAGGTGGTGTTGTCGGTGGCACATCCTCTGTTTGGTGGGCGGCAGGTGCCAACATTCCTCCCGAGGCGGAGGAAGAGGCCGAGGCAGCAGCAGAAGAGGGAGCAGGGGAGCCAGAGTGAGTTCCTTGCTTTTAAGGTGTTTACTCCACTGCAGTTCATGCTTTGCATGTAGATGCCTGGTCATGCAGGTTGTGCTAAGGTTCAGAACGTTAATGCCTCGCTTCAGGATCTGATGGCACAGCGTGCAAACCACTCGGGTCTTGTCGTCAGCACATTGTTTAAAGAAGTGCCATGCCAGGGAACTCCTTGAAGCTGCCTTTGGGGTGCTCGGTCCCTGGTGGCGGTGGCCAGTAGCAGGCGAACTCTCTTGGCGGCGGCTGGTCTGCTTTTGCCCCCTGCTCCCTCTTTTGCTACGCTGTTGGCTCGGTCTCACCACTGCCTCTTCCTCTGAACTATGAAAGTCAGTGGCACGACCTTCATTCCATGTGGGGTCTAGGACCTCATCGTCCCCTGCATCGTCTTCCACACAGTCTTCCTCCCTGACCTCCTGTTCGGTCTGCACACTGCAGAAAGACGCAGCAGTTGGCACCTGTGTTTCGTCATCATCAGAGGCGTGCGGACTCCGATGAGGTGGTATTCCCATGTCCTCATCATCAGGAAACATCAGTGGTTGTGCATCAGTGCATTCTATGTCTTCCACCACTGGGGAAGGGCTAGGTGGATTTCCTTGGGAAACCCTGCCAGCAGAGTCTTCAAACAGCATAAGAGACTGCTGCATAACTTGAGGCTCTGACAGTTTCCCTGATATGCATGGGGGTGATGTGACAGACTGATGGGCTTGGTTTTCAGGTGCCACCTGTGCGCTTTCAGCAGAAGACTGGGTGGGAGATAATGTTGTGAACATGCTGGATCCACTGTCGGCCACCCAATTGACTAGCGCCTGTACCTGCTCAGGCCTTACCATCCTTAGAACGGCATTGGGCCCCACCAAATATCGCTGTAAATTCTGGCGGGTACTGGAACCTGAGGTAGTTGGTTCACTAGGACGTGTGGCTGTGGCAGAATGGCCACGTCCTCTCCCAGCACCAGAGGGTACACTAACACCACCACGACCGCGTCCGCGTCCCTTACTAGATGTTTTCCTCATTGTTACCATTCACCAAGCACCACAATAAGGAAAAAAATATTTGGCCCAATGTATTGATTTCAAATTCAGGCCTTTTTTTACAGGCACCTAACACTATCTGCCTATTTGTTT
Organism: Bufotes viridis; assembly: GCA_033119425.1. Classification (NCBI taxonomy): domain Eukaryota; kingdom Metazoa; phylum Chordata; class Amphibia; order Anura; family Bufonidae; genus Bufotes; species Bufotes viridis. The sequence goes on from CM065590.1 coordinate 136,185,702, forward strand.
ATGTAGCGTATTACACTAATCCAGGCACAGCAGTAACCACTGATTAAGGGGAATATCATTTTTAGGGCTAGTATTTAGGCCCTGGATGAAAGGTATCCTTTTATGGACAGATTTACACTTGGCCTGCAACAGCTGGGACAACAGATTCAGGGTATTGCTATTATTGCAATTAAGTGTCACCCCAGAACAAAATATATGTTTTTGCGGACACTATGAATCCTGGCCTGCAACAGCTGGGACACCAGATTCAGGGTATTGCTATTTTGGCAATTGAATGTCACCCCAGAACAAAATATATGTTTTTGCGGACACTATGAATCCTGGCCTGCAACAGCTGGGACACCAGATTCAGGGTATTGCTATGTTGGCAATTGAATGTCACCCCAGAACAAAATATATGTTTTGACGGACACTATGAAATCTGGCCTGCAACAGCTGGGACACCAGATTCAGGGTATTGCTACTTTGGCAATTGAATGTCACCCCAGAACAAAATATGTGTTTTTGCGGACACTATGAATCCTGGCCTGTAACAGCTGGGACAACAGATTCAGGGTATTGCTATTTTGGCAATTGAATGTCACCCCAGAACAAAATATATGTTTTGACGGACACTATGAATCCTGGCCTGCAACTGCTGGGACACCAGAATCAGGGTATTGCTATTTTGCCAGATTAATTTCACCCCAGAACAAAATATATGTTTTGGTGGACACTATTCTATTTTGCCAGCCACAGCTGAAACCACTGATTTATGGTATTGCTATTTTAGGAATTGAATTTCACCCCAGAACAAAATACATGTTTTAGCGGACAATATAAAATCTGGCCTGCAACTGCTCGGACACCAGATTCAGGGTATTGCTATTTTGCTAGATTAATTTCACCCCAAAACAAAATATATGTTTTATTAGACACTATGAAATCTGGCCTGCAACTGCTGGGACACCAGAATCAGGGTATTGCTATTTTGCCAGATTAATTTCACCCCAGAACAAAATATATGTTTTGGCGGACACTATTCTATTTTGCCAGCCACAGCTGAAACCACTGATTTATGGTATTGATATTTTAGGAATTGAATTTGACCCCAGAACAAAATATATGTTTTAGCGGACACTTTGAAATCTGGCCTGCAACTGCTGGGACACCAGATTCAGGGTATTGCTATTTTGCCAGATTAATTTCACCCCAGAACAAAATATATGTTTTAGCAGACACTATGAAATCTGGCCTGCAACTGCTGGGACACCAGATTCAGGGTATTGCTATTTTGCCAGATTAATTTCACCCCAGAACAAAATATATGTTTTAGCGGACACTATGAAATCTGGCCTGCAACTGCTGGGACACCAGAATCAGGGTATTGCTATTTTGCCAGATTAATTTCACCCCAGAACAAAATATATGTTTTGGCGGACACTATTCAATTTTGCCAGCCACAGCTGGAACACCACTGATTTATGGTATTGCTATTTTAGGCAATTGAATTTCACCCCAGAACAAAATATATGTTTTAGCGGACACTATGAAATCTGGCCTGCAACTGCTGGGACACCAGATTCAGGGTATTGCTATTTTGCCAAATTAATTTCACCCCAGAACAAAATATGTGTTTTGGCAGACACTATGAAATCTGGCCTGCAACTGCTGGGACACCAGAATCAGGGTATTGCTATTTTGCCAGATTAATTTCACCCCAGAACAAAATATATGTTTTAGCAGACACTATGAAATCTGGCCTGCAACTGCTGGGACACCAGATTCAGGGTATTGCTATTTTGCCAGATTAATTTCACCCCAGAACAAAATATATGTTTTAGCAGACACTATGAAATCTGGCCTGCAACTGCTGGGACACCAGAATCAGGGTATTGCTATTTTGCCAGATTAATTTCACCCCAGAACAAAATATATGTTTTAGCGGACACTATGAAATCTGGCCTGCAACTGCTGGGACACCAGAATCAGGGTATTGCTATTTTGCCAGATTAATTTCACCCCAGAACAAAATATATGTTTTGGCGGACACTATTCTATTTTGCCAGCCACAGCTGGAACCACTAGATTCATGGTATTGCTATTTTAGCGAATTGAATTTCACCCCAGAACAAAATATATGTTTTAGCGGACACTATGAAATCTGGCCTGCAACTGCTGGGACACCAGAATCAGGGTATTGCTATTTTGCCAGATTAATTTCACCCCAGAACAAAATATATGCTTTAGCGGACACTATGAAATCTGGCCTGCAACTGCTGGGACACCAGAATCAGGGTATTGCTATTTTGTCAGATTTATTTCACCCCAGAACAAAATATATGTTTTGGCGGACACTATTCTATGTTGCCAGCCACAGCTGAAACCACTGATTTATGGTATTGCTATTTTAGGAATTGAATTTCACCCCAGAACAAAATATATGTTTTAGCGGACACTATGAAATCTGGCCTGCAACTGCTGGGACACCAGATTCAGGGTATTGCTATTTTGCTAGAATTAATTTCACCCCAGAACAAAATATATGTTTTAGCAGACACTATGAAATCTGGCCTGCAACTGCTGGGACACCAGAATCAGGGTATTGCTATTTTGCCAGATTAATTTCACCCCAGAACAAAATATATGTTTTAGCAGACACTATGAAATCTGGCCTGCAACTGCTGGGACACCAGAATCAGGGTATTGCTATTTTGCCAGATTAATTTCACCCCAGAACAAAATATATGTTTTAGCGGACACTATGAAATCTGGCCTGCAACTGCTTGGACACCAGAATCAGGGTATTGCTATTTTGCCAGATTAATTTCACCCCAGAACAAAATATATGTTTTGGCGGACACTATTCTATTTTGCCAGCCACAGCTGAAACCACTGATTTATGGTATTGCTATTTTAGGAATTGAATTTCACCCCAGAACAAAATATATGTTTTAGCGGACACTATAAAATCTGGCCTGCAACTGCTGGGACACCAGATTCAGGGTATTGCTATTTTGCAAAATTAATTTCACCCCAGAACAAAATATGTGTTTTAGCAGACACTATGAAATCTGGCCTGCAACTGCTGGGACACCAGAATCAGGGTATTGCTATTTTGCCAGATTAATTTCACCCCAGAACAAAATATATGTTTTGGCGGACACTATTATATGTTGCCAGCCACAGCTGGGACCACTAGATTCATGGTATTGCTATTTTAGAAATTGAATTTCACCCCAGAACAAAATATATGTTTTAGCGGACACTATGAAATCTTGCCTGCAACTGCTGGGACACCAGATTCAGGGTATTGCTATTTTGCCAGATTAATTTCACCCCAGAACAAAATATATGTTTTGCAGACACTATGAAATCTGGCCTGCAACTGCTGGGACACCAGATTCAGGGTATTGCTATTTTGCCAGATTAATTTCACCCCAGAACAAAATATATGTTTTAGTGGACACTATGAAATCTGGCCTGCAACTGCTTGGACACCAGAATCAGCGTATTGCTATTTTGCCAGATTAATTTCAGCCCAGAACAAAATATATGTTTTGGCGGCCACTATTCTATTTTTCCAGCCACAGCTGAAATCACTGATTTATGTTATTGCTATTTTAGGAATTGAATTTCACCCCAGAACAAAATATATGTTTTAGCGGACACTATAAAATCTGGCCTGCAACTGCTTGGACACCAGAATCAGGGTATTGCTATTTTGCAAAATTAATTTCACCCCAGAACAAAATATATGTTTTAGCGGACACTATGAAATCTGGCCTGCAACAGCTGGGACACCAGAATCAGGGTATTGCTATTTTGCCAGATTAATTTCACCCCAGAACAAAATATATGTTTTGGCGGACACTATTTTATGTTGCCAGCCACAGCTGAAACCACTGATTTATGGTATTGCTATTTTAGGAATTGAATTTGACCCCAGAACAAAATATATGTTTTAGCGGACACTATGAAATCTGGCCTGCAACTGCTGGTACACCAGATTCAGGGTATTGCTATTTTGCCAGATTAATTTCACCCCAGAACAAAATATATGTTTTTGCAGACACTATGAAATCTGGCCTGCAACTGCTGGGACACCAGATTCAGGGTATTGCTATTTTGCCAGATTAATTTCACCCCAGAACAAAATATATGTTTTAGTAGACACTATGAAATCTGGCCTGCAACTGCTGGGACACCAGATTCAGGGTATTGCTATTTTGCAAAATTAATTTCACCCCAGAACAAAATATGTGTTTTGGCAGACACTATGAAATCTGGCCTGCAACTGCTGGGACACCAGATTCAGGGTACTGCTATTTTGCAAGATTAATTTTAACCCCAGAACAAAATATATGTTTTACCGGACACTATGAAATCTGGCCTGCAACTGCTTGGACACCAGAATCAGGGTATTGCTATTTTGCCAGATTAATTTCAGCCCAGAACAAAATATATGTTTTGGCGGACACTATTCAATTTTGCCAGCCACAGCTGAAACCACTGATTTATGGTATTGCTATTTTAGGAATTGAATTTCACCCCAGAACAAAATATATGTTTTAGCGGACACTATGAAATCTGGCCTGCAACTGCTGGGACACCAGATTCAGGGTATTGCTATTTTGCCAGATTAATTTCACCCCAGAACAAAATATATGTTTTTGCAGACACTATGAAATCTGGCCTGCAACTGCTGGGACACCAGATTCAGGGTATTGCTATTTTGCCAGATTAATTTCACCCCAGAACAAAATATATGTTTTAGTAGACACTATGAAATCTGGCCTGCAACTGCTGGGACACCAGATTCAGGGTATTGCTATTTTGCAAAATTAATTTCACCCCAGAACAAAATATATGTTTTAGCGGACACTATGAAATCTGGCCTGCAACTGCTGGGACACCAGAATCAGGGTATTGCTATTTTGCCAGATTAATTTCACCCCAGAACAAAATATATGTTTTAGCAGACACTATGAAATCTGGCCTGCAACTGCTGGGACACCAGAATCAGGGTATTGCTATTTTGTCAGATTAATTTCACCCCAGAACAAAATATATGTTTTGGCGGACACTATTTTATGTTGCCAGCCACAGCTGAAACCACTGATTTATGGTATTGCTTTTTTAGGAATTGAATTTGACCCCAGAACAAAATATATGTTTTAGCGGACACTATGAAATCTGGCCTGCAACTGCTGGGACACCAGATTCAGGGTATTGCTATTTTGCCAGATTAATTTCACCCCAGAACAAAATATATGTTTTTGCAGACACTATGAAATCTGGCCTGCAACTGCTGGGACACCAGATTCAGGGTATTGCTATTTTGCCAGATTAATTTCACCCCAGAACAAAATATATGTTTTAGTAGACACTATGAAATCTGGCCTGCAACTGCTGGGACACCAGATTCAGGGTATTGCTATTTTGCAAAATTAATTTCACCCCAGAACAAAATATGTGTTTTGGCAGACACTATGAAATCTGGCCTGCAACTGCTGGGACACCAGATTCAGGGTATTGCTATTTTGCAAAATTAATTTCACCCCAGAACAAAATATGTGTTTTGGCAGACACTATGAAATCTGGCCTGCAACTGCTGGGACACCAGAATCAGGGTATTGCTATTTTGCAAGATTAATTTTAACCCCAGAACAAAATATATGTTTTGGCGGACACTATTTGATTTTGCCAGCCACAGCTGAAACCACTGATTTATGGTATTGCTATTTTGGCAATTGAATTTCACCCCAGAAAATAATCTATCCTTTGCCAGACAGCAGACAGTATTAGGCCCTATTCACACGTCCGCAATGTAGTCCGCATGTATTCCGCAATTTTGAATGAGGATGGGGCCGGGAACGATGCGGAGAGCACACACTGTGCTCTCCGCATCTGATTTTGCGGAGCGCGCCACCGATCTTCCGGTCCGCGGCTCCGCAAAAAAAATAGAGCATGTCCTATTCTTGTCCGCAATTGCGGACAAGAAGAGGCATTTTCTATGGAGTTCGGGCAATGTGCGCTCCGCAAAAATGCGGAATGCACATTGCCCGTGTGTCCGTGTTTTGCGAATCCGCGGTTCCGTGGATCCGCAAAACACTTGCGGACGTGTGAATAGGGCCTTATACTTGGCTAGCCAAAGCTGGAACACCAGATTTAGGGGATTGGTATTTGGGCAATTGTATTTAACCCCTTAATAAAATATAGAAATTGCTATCCTGAGTTTCTAGGGGTGACAATTAGCACAGCCAAGCCCCTGATGTAGGATATAGCAAAAAAAAAAACTAGTATTGATGGACTTGGTGGCAGCTTCTTCTGGTGCACCACAAGTCACAAAATGGCCGCCGATCAACCCAGAAAATAAGTGACAGAAGAACGCTCTGTGCAGCCTAAAAACCAGCGAGCAAGTAACTAGCAGAAGTTCAATGATTCTCAGCTGTAGATCGATCCGTTCATTAGGTGCTGTTGCTGACTTTAACCTGCATAATCTCGCTCTGACAGAAGCTGCGTCCTCCCCATTAGTAGGCATGGCTGTGATGGGCTTAGTGCAAGAAGTAAAACGCTAGCTGATTGGCTGCTGTGCAGCCCTTCAGAAAGCGGGAAGAAATCGACGAACAACGGACCCGAACCCAAACTTTTTTGAAAATGTCCGGGTTCAGGTCCGGGTCCCGGACACCCCAAAATTCGGTACGAACCCGAACGATGCTCGAACTGTTCGCTCAACACTACTCCTGACACTAGAGCTGAAAATGTGGCGTCCATATCTCCTGTTCCTCTCTGATGGAATGCTGCAAGGAGCGTCCTCTTCGTTCACCTCCTGACACTAGAGCTGCTCCCAGGGCCGTGTTTAACAAGGGGCAAAAGTGGCAGCTGCCCCGGGCCCAGTTGCTCCTGGGGGGCCCAAGGCAGCTGCCTCTTGAGCTCTGCTAGCCACTGCCCCGGATGTCAGGCTGTCAGCTACACAGGGGGTGCTGTCAGGCCATGCCTGCCGACACTCCAGGCAGCGTACTGTGAGAGCTGTGATTCTCTAGGACCTTAGATGACATCATCACCATGTGACCAGTAACCTAGAAATATTACTGGTCACATGGCTATGAAGTCATCAAGGTCCTTTCTACCAGGAGTGTTGCTGTAGAAGTTTGCCTTAACTGTGGAGCTTTTTTTGTAAAGATTACATCAGAAAAAGGTGACAGGGGCTGTTATGCTAATATACTGTAAACTACTGTATAGTGGGGTCCTGTATAGTGTGGGGGGCTGTATACTGCGGGGGCCTGTATACTGTGGGTGCTGTATATTGTGGAGTGCTATACTGCTGTACTGTATAGTGTGGGGGGTTTATACTGTGTATTGTGGGTGCTGTATATTGTGGAGTGCTATACTGCTGTACTGTATACTGTGGGGGGCTTTATACTGTATACTGTGGGTGCTGTATACTGTGGGGTGCTATACTGCTGTAATGTATAGTGTGGGGTGCTGTATACTGTATACTGTAGGTTCTGTATACCGTGGAGCGGTATACTGCTGTAATGTATAGTGTGGGGTGCTGTATCGTGTATAGTTTGGGGTGCTGTATATGGTGAGGTGCTATACTGCTCTACTGTATACTGTGAGGTGTATACTGTGGGCTGCTATACTGCTCTACTATATACTGTGGGGCACTGTATAGTGTGGGGTGCTATACTGCATACTGTCTGGTGCTGTATACTATAGGGTGCTATACTGCATACTGTGGGTTGCTGTATACTATAGGGTGCTATACTGCATACTGTGGGGTGCTGGGGTGCACTGCAATGCTAGGATGAGCCGAGCCCTGGTCTCCTTCCTGCAGAGCGGTGCCCACTTCCAGCCTGAGCCCAGCTGCCCAGAGCACTGATCCTGAGCCGCTGGAGTCTTCAGAACTGGAAGTATTTACAGTCATTCACTGTACTCTACCAGATGTGTGGATTTTTTGTGTGTGTGTTGTGGTGGAGGGTGTGATTGCCTGCTAAGGTGTGGGAAGGCGGGATCCAGGGGGCCCAAGTACATTTTTGCCCAGGGTCCAATCGATATTAAAGATGGCCCTGGCTGCTCCGGCCAGCAGCACGCGCCGTGCGGGGGAACCTGTAAGACAGTTGCCCGGGAAACCACTATTGGTGACGTCACCGTGGAAGATACCAACAAAAAGGGGTGGTTCAAAACAAGCTAAACCGAAGAATACTGTCACTAGCAACAAAGTGAAAAAAAACATTAACAAGAATTTTTTTCGTGTGCAAGTCTCAACAAAAAGAAGAAAAAAAACAAAAGGGGAAGAAGAGGGAGAGGATTAACAAAGAAAAAACTTAAACAATGGCCTGAAATTTGCCCCCACATCTAAATTTAATAGCTTTGACGCCTTTATTGGGGTGAAAAAATTCTTACGTAAATTAACCCTTAAAAACTTTTTAATAAAAAAAGAAAGACAAAACATCACAAGCAAAAAATCATATAAAGATAATAAAATAAAAATAGCAGAGGAAATAAAAATGCTCAATAATAAAACCCCAGTAACAGGTATAGCACTAGATACCCAAGAGAATACTGAAACAGAAAGTATTGATACTGCCAGTACATCACAACCAAGGGTCAAATTCATCCATACAAATTTAAAGCCCAAATCTAACTTTAACCCCATTACGGAATACTCAGACCCTATCATTACTTTTCAATCATTAGTTATTAGGGATCTACTCCGCATCAATCCAAAAAATAAGAAAGGCCCCCAGAACCTCACCAAGGGTGAAATAGGAGCAATTAAAACACTACAAACCAACCACCATATCATCATTAGACCGGCAGAAAAAGGGGGAGGAGTAGTGATATTAGATCAGGACGATTACCATAAGGAGTCCTTGAGATTACTCTCGGATAATAAAACATATAAAAAACGGACCTTTAACCACACTGTACAATGCAAGGGTAAATTAAATACATTAATCCATAAAGGGAAACATATGGGTGCACTTTCCACAGAGGAAGCCCTATTCATCAACAACCAGAATCCCAGAATACCTATTTTCTACTACCGACCTAAGATCCATAAAAGCAAAATTAATCCACCAGGTAGACCAATAATTTCTGGCATAGAAGGACTCACTTCAAATCTATCTAAATATGCGGATGTCCTCTTACAAAATAAAGTACTACAACTACCAGCGTATTTGAGGGACACGAAACATATCCTACCGATATTAGAGGGCATCCAATAGAAGTCGGTTTTTATTTTAGGCACCCTGGATGTGACCTCCCTATATATGGTCATTGAAAATACTAAAGACGGTGAAGCTGCAGAATATTTCCTAAATAAGGACAGAACTATGTCAAATTGACCAGATTAATTTTATAGGTGACTGTATTACATTCATTTTAAAACACAACTATTTTAAATATGGTCCGGACTTTTACCTGCAGACGTGGGGGACCGCGATGGGAACCCGATTCGCACCGAGCTTTGCCAATCTCTAAATGGGAAGGTGGGAGGAGCTTGCCATGTTTCCCTCTCTCCTCTGGAAGCGCTTCATAGATGATAATGTTTTTATTTGGAAAGAGGACGAATTATCCCTCAATGATTTTTTAACAAGTTTAAATAAAAATGAGTTTTATTTAGATTTTACCTCAACTTGTAATAAACAACAGATAAACTTTCTTGACTTAACAATTTTTATAGAAAATTGTAATATACACACTAAAACCTTTCATAAACCTAAGGACACTAACAGTTTTATTCCATTAGAGAGTTGCCACCTACCTACATGGCTTAATAACATCCCCTACAGTTAAAACATAAGAGCACGCAGAAATTGCACCAACGATACGGACTATCATGAAGAGACAGAACTGCTAAACAAAAAATTTGTAGAAAAAGGATATAATCTTGAACAGCTGAATCCAATTATAAGGGAAGTGAAGGACGTAGACCGTAGCGATTAGTGTTGAGCGAACAGTTTGAGCATCGTTCGGGTTCGATCCGGATTTTGGGGTGTCCGGGACACGGACCTGAACCCGGACATTTTCAAAAAAGTTCGGGTTCGTTGTTCGTCGATTACTTCACGCTTTCTGAAGGGCTGCACAGCAGCCAATCGGGTAGAGTTTTACTTCTTGCCCTAAGAGCCCATCACAGCCATGCCTACTAATGGCATGGCTGTGATTGGCCAAGTGCAGCATGTGACCCAGCCTCTATTTAAGCTGGAGTCACGTAGCGCCGCACGTCACACTGCTCTGATTAGTGTAGGGAGAGGACGCAGCTTCTGTCAGGGCGAGATTAGGGAAGGTAAAGTCAGCAACAGCACCTAATGGAGTGATCGATCTACAGCTGTGAATGATTCAACTTCTGCTAGTTACTTGCTCACTGGTATTTAGGCTGCACAGAGTGTTTTTCTGTCACTTATTTTCTGGGTTGATCGGCGGCCATTTTGTGACTTGTGGTGCACCAGAACAAGCTGCCGTCAAGTCCATCAATCAATTAATACTATTTTTTATTTTTTTTTGCTATATCCTACATCAGGGGCTTGGCTATGCTAATTGTCACCCCTTGAAACTCAGAATAGCAATTTCTATATTTTATTAAGGGGTTAAATACAACTGCCCAAATACCAATCCCCTAAATCTGGTGTTCCAGCTTTGGCTAGCCAAGTATAATACTGTCAGCTGTCTGGCAAAGGATAGATTATTTTCTGTGGTTAAATTCAATTGCCAAAATAGCTATACCCTGAATCTGGTGTCCCAGCTCTTGCAGGCAAAGTTTCATAGTGTCCGCAAAAACATATATTTTGTTCTGGGGTGAAATTAATTTGCCAAAATAGCAATACCCTGAATCTGGTGTCCCAGCTGTTGCAGGCAAAGTTTCATAGTGTCCGCCAAAACATATATTTTGTTCTGGGGTGAAATTAATTTGCCAAAATAGCAATACCCTGAATCTGGTGTCCCAGCTGTTGCAGGCCAGGTTTCATAGTGTCCGCCAAAACATATACTTTGTTCTGGGGTGAAATTAATTTGCCAAAATAGCAATACCCTGAATCTGGTGTCCCAGCTGTTGCAGGCCAAGTTTCATAGTGTCCGCCAAAACATATATTTTGTTCTGGGGTGAAATTAATTTGCCAAAATAGCAATACCCTGAATCTTGTGTCCCAGCTGTTGCAGGCCAAGTTTCATAGTGTCCGCCAAAACATATATTTTGTTCTGTGGTGTAATTCACTTGCCAAAATAGCAATACCCTTAATCTGGTGTCCCAGCTGTTGCAGGCAAAGTTTCATAGTGTCCGCCAAAACATATATTTTGTTCTGGGATGAAATTCAATTGCCAAAATAGTAATACCATAAATCAGTGGTTTCAGCTGTGGCTGGACAAGATTCATAGTGTCCGCAAAAACATATATTTTGTTCGGGGGTGAAATTCAATTGCCAAAAAAGCAATACCTGAATCTGGTGTCCTAGCTGTTGCAGCCAAAGTTTCATAGTGTCCGCAAAAACATATATTTTGTTCTGGGGTGAAATTAATTTGCCAAAATAGCAATACCCTGAATCTGGTGTCCCAGCTGTTGCAGGCCAGGTTTCATGGTGTCCGCCAAAACATATATTTTGTTCTGGGGTGAAATTAATTTGCCAAAATAGCAATACCCTGAATCTGGTGTCCCAGCTGTTGCAGGCCAGGTTTCATAGTGTCCGCCAAAACATATATTTTGTTCTGGGGTGAAATTAATTTGCCAAAATAGCAATACTCCTGAATCTGGTGTCCCAGCTGTTGCAGGCCAAGTTTCATAGTGTCCGCCAAAACATATATTTTGTTCTGGGGTGAAATTAATTTGCCAAAATAGCAATACCTCTGAATCTGGTGTCCCAGCTGTTGCAGGCCAAGTTTCATAGTGTCCGCCAAAACATATATTTTGTTCTGGGGTGTAATTCACTTGCCAAAATAGCAATACCCTGAATCTGGTGTCCCAGCTGTTGCAGGCAAAGTTTCATAGTGTCCGCCAAAACATATATTTTGTTCTGGGATGAAATTCAATTGCCAAAATAGCAATACCCTGAATCTAGTGGTCCCAGCTGTTGCAGGCCAAGTTTCATAGTGTCCGCCAAAACATATATTTTGTTCTGGGGTGAAATTCAATTGCCAAAATAGCAATACCCTGAATCTGGTGTCCCAGCTGTTGCAGGCCAAGTTTCATAGTGTCCGCAAAAACATATATTTTGTTCTGGGGTGAAATTAATTTGCCAAAATAGCAATACCCTGAATCTGGTGTCCCAGCTGTTGCAGGCCAGGTTTCATAGTGTCCGCCAAAACATATATTTTGTTCTGGGGTGAAATTAAGTTGCCAAAATAGCAATACCCTGAATCTGGTGTCCCAGCTGTCGCAGGCCAAGTTTCATAGTGTCCGCCAAAACATATATTTTGTTCTGGGGTGTAATTTGCTTGCCAAAATAGCAATACCCTGAATCTGGTGTCTCAGCTGTTGCAGGCCAAGTGTAAATCTGTCCATAAAAGGATACCTTTCATCCAGGGCCTAAATACTAGCCCTAAAAATGATATTCCCCTTAATCAGTGGTTACTGCTGTGCCTGGATTAGTGTAATACGCTACATAAATAAATAGGCAGATAGTGTTAGGTGCCTGTAAAAAAAAAGGCCTGAATTGGAAATCAATACATTGGGCCAAATATTGTTTTCCTTATTGTGGTGCTTGTAGAACGGTAACAATGAGGAAAACATCTAGTAAGGGATGCGGAAGCGGTCGTGGTGGTGTTAGCGTACCCTCTGGTGCCGGGAGAGGACGTGGCCATTCTGCCACAGCCACACGTCCTAGTGAACCAACTACCTCCGGTTCCAGTACCCGCCAGAATTTACAGCGATATTTGGTGGGGCCCAATGCCGTTCTAAAGAAGGTAAGGCCTGAGCAGGTACAGGCGCTAGTCAATTGGGTGGCCGACAGTGGATCCAGCACGTTCACAACATTATCTCCCACCCAATCTTCTGCAGAAAGCGCACAGGTGGCACCTGAAAACCAAGCCCATCAGTCTGTCACATCACCCCCATGCATATCAGAGAAACTGTCTGAGCCTCAAGTTATGCAGCAGTCTCTTATGCTGTTTGAAGACTCTGCTGGCAGGGTTTCCCAAGGGAATCCACCTAGCCCTTCCCCAGTGGTGGAAGACATAGAATGCACTGATGCACAACCACTGATGTTTCCTGATGATGAGGACATGGGAATACCACCTCATCGGAGTCCGCACGTCTCTGATGATGACGAAACACAGGTGCCAACTGCTGCGTCTTTCTGCAGTGTGCAGACCGAACAAGAGGTCAGGGAGGAAGACTGTGTGGAAGACGATGCAGGGGACGATGAGGTCCTAGACCCCACATGGAATGAAGGTCGTGCCACTGACTTTCATAGTTCAGAGGAAGAGGCAGTGGTGAGACCGAGCCAACAGCGTAGCAAAAGAGGGAGCAGGGGGCAAAAGCAGACCAGCCGCCACCAAGAGAGTTCGCCTGCTACTGGCCACCGCCACCAGGGACCGAGCACCCCAAAGGCAGCTTCAAGGAGTTCCCTGGCATGGCACTTCTTTAAACAATGTGCTGACGACAAGACCCGAGTGGTTTGCACGCTGTGCCATCAGATCCTGAAGCGAGGCATTAACGTTCTGAACCTTAGCACAACCTGCATGACCAGGCATCTATATGCAAAGCATGAACTGCAGTGGAGTAAACACCTTAAAAGCAAGGAACTCACTTTGGCTCCCCCTGCTCCCTCTTCTGCTGCTGCCTCGGCCTCTTCCTCCGCCTCGGGAGGAATGTTGGCACCTGCCGCACACCAAACAGAGGATGTGCCACCGATACCACCACCTGCGTCACCAAACATCTCCACCATGTCACACGGCAGCATTCAGCTCTCCATCTCACAAACCTTGGAGAGAAAGCGTAAATTCCCACCTAGCCACCCTCGAGCCCTGGGCCTGAATGCCAGCATTTCTAAACTACTGGCCTTTGAAATGCTGTCATTCAGGCTGGTGGACACAGACAGCTTCAAACAGCTGATGTCCATGGCTGTCCCACAGTATGTTGTTCCCAGCCGCCACTACTTTTCCAAGACAGCCGTGCCTTCCCTGCACAACCAAGTATGCGATAAAATCAAGTGTGCACTGCGCAACGCCATCTGTGGCAAGGTCCACCTAACCACAGATACGTGGACCAGTAAGCACGTCCAGGGACGCTATATCTCCCTAACTGCACACTGGGTAAATGTAGTGGCGGCTGGGCCCCAGGCGGAGAGTTCCTTGACGCACGTCCTTCCGCTGCCAAGGATCGCAGGGCATCATTCTTTGCCTCCTGTAGCCTCCTCCTCCTACTCGGCTTCCTCCTCCTCTGCTTCCACCAGCTCATCCAGTCAGCCACACACCTTCACCACCAACTTCAGGACAGCCCGCGGTAAACGTCAGCAGGCCATTCTGAAACTCATATGTTTGGGGGACAGGCCCCACACCTCGCAGGAGTTGTGGAGGGGTATTGAACAACAGACCGACCAGTGGTTGCTGCCGGTGTGCCTCAAGCCCGGCCTGGTGGTGTGCGATAATGGGCGAAATCTCGTCGCAGCTCTGGGACTAGCCGGTTTGACGCACATCCCTTGCCTGGCGCATGTGCTGAATTTGGTGGTGCAGAAGTTCATTCACAACTACCCCGACATGTCAGAGCTGCTGCATAAAGTGCGGGCCGTCTCTGCGCGCTTCCGGCGTTCACATCCTGCCGCTGCTCGCCTGTCTGCGCTACAGCGGAACTTCGGCCTTCCCGCTCACCGCCTCATATGTGACGTGCCCACCAGGTGGAACTCCACCTTGCACATGCTGGAGAGACCGTGCGAGCAGCAGCAGGCCATAGTGGAGTTTCAGCTGCAGCACGCACGCGTCAGTCGCACTGCGGAACAGCACCACTTCACCACCAATGACTGGGCCTCCATGCGAGACCTGTGTGCCCTGTTGCGCTGTTTCGAGTACTCCACCAACATGGCCAGTGGCGATGACACTGTTATCAGTGTTACAATACCACTTCTATGTCTCCTTGAGAAAACGCTTAGGGCGATGATGGAAGAGGAGGTGGCCCAGGACGAGGATGAGGGGTCATTTTTAGCACTTTCAGGCCAGTCTGTTAGAAGTGGCTCAGAGGGAAGTTTTTTGCAACAGCAGAGGCCAGGTACAAATGTGGCCAGCCAGGGCCCACTACTGGAGGAGGAGGTGGAGGAGGATGAGGATGAAGCAGGTTCACAGCGGGGTGCGACCCGACACAGCTCAGGCCCATCACTGGTGCGTGGCTGGGGGGATACAGAGGACGATGACGATACGCCTCCCACAGAGGACAGCTTGTCCTTACCTCTGGGGAGCCTGGCACACATGAGCGACTACATGCTGCAGTGCCTGCGCAACGACAGCAGAGTTGCCCACATTTTAACGTGTGCGGACTACTGGGTTGCCACCCTGCTGGATCCCCGGTACAAAGACAATGTGTCCACCTTACTTCCTGCACTGGAGCGTGATAGGAAGATGCGCGAGTTCAAGCGCACGCTGGTAGAGGCGCTCCTGAGAGCATTCCCAAATGTCACAGGGGAACAGGTGGAAGCCCAAGGTGAAGGCAAAGGAGGAGCAAGAGGTCGCCAACGCAGCTGTGTCACGGCCAGCTCCTCTGAGGGCAGGGTTAGCATGGCAGAAATGTGGAAAAGTTTTGTCTCCACGCCACAGCTAACTGCACCACCACCTGATACGAAACGTCTTAGCAGGAGGCAGCATTTCACTAACATGGTTGAACAGTACGTCTGCACACCCCTCCACGTACTGACTGATGGTTCGGCCCCATTCAACTTCTGGGTCTCCAAATTGTCCACGTGGCCAGAGTTAGCATTTTATGCCTTGGAGGTGCTGGCCTGCCGGCGGCCAGCGTTTTGTCTGAACGTGTATTCAGCACGGCAGGGGGCGTCATTACTGACAAACGCAGCCGCCTGTCCACAGCCAACGTGGACAAGCTGACGTTCATAAAAATGAACCAGGCATGGATCCGACAGGACCTGTCCCTCCCTTGTGCAGAATAGACATTTATAACTGCCTCCCCCTCAACCATGTATTCTTGTACTCCGGGGCACTTTTTTATTGAATCCTCATTTTTTTAACTTTACCATGATCTTGTGGTGCAACCCAAAGTTGAATGAACCTCTCCTCTGTCTGGGTGGTTTGGCCGAAATAACTGAAAGTGGCCTTCTACGCTGGTGGGTGATATGACGCATGATTCCTTTCTTTGGGACCTCTCTCCTCTGTCTGGGTGCTGGGCCGAAATAACTGAAAGTGGCCTTCTCCGGTGGTGGGTGATATGACGCCTTATTCCTTGCTGTGGGACCTCTCTCCTCTGTCTGGGTGTGGCCGAAATAACTGAGAGTGGCCTTCTCCGGTGGTGGTTGATATGACGCATGATTCCTTGCTGTGGGACCTCTCTCCTCTGTCTGGGTGCTGGGCCGAAATAACTGAGAGTGGCCTTCTCCAGTGGTGGTTGATATGACGCATGATTCCTTGCTGTGGGACCTCTCTCCTGTGTCTGGGTGCTGGGCCGAAATAACTGAGAGTGGCCTTCTCCGGTGGTGGTTGATATGACGCATGATTCCTTGCTGTGTGACCTCTCTCCTCTGTCTGGGTGCTGGGCCGAAATAACTGAGAGTGGCCTTCTCCGGTGGTGACGCAAGCTTTGGGATAAAACCCTTCTCGGACACGCCAAATTTACGTAAACAGTTCAGCTCACAGTCCAGTATTCGAGCACGATAAGCATCCAAAATAGTCTTCAAAACTCTTGTCCAAAGGCTCAACAGACGTGTGTACTCCCAGAATATATACAGAGTAAAAGCATTACCCGTCCCGTATCTTGGACAAGAAGGATAAGGTCTAAGCCCAATTCTAAATAAAAACAACGGAGTTCTGTATACTTGGTGAATAAGCAATAGTTTTGACATATGCGGGCCTTCACAGTCCACGCCAGCACCTTCCAGGGTGAGGTTGCTGGCAGAGTGTCATGAAAGTGTCTGATGCCTTGGAGAGTGTTGCCCTGCCTCTGTTGGAACTGCTGTGTGTTCCCCTTGTCTCCCTTCCTCGGTTGCCTAAGGCAGTACAGACTCTGGCGGCTGTGTTGTCAGATTGAAAATTTTGGAGCAATCTCTCAACAAGTACATTCTGGTATTGCACCATTTTACTCGTCCTCTCCACCAGAGGAATGAGAGATGAGAAGTTCTCTTTTTAGCGGGGGTCGAGAAGGGTGAACCCCCTAGTAATCTGTGTTATCTAAAATGCGTATAACGCGAGGGACGTGGGAAAGGCAGCCTAACATGAAATCAGCCATGTGTGTCAGAGTACCAACAGACAAGACGTCGATGGCAACATCAGGATGACTCTCCATCTCCTCATACTCCTCCTCTTCTGCCTATCCATGCTAAACAGATGGAACTAAAGTTCCATGGGTACTACCTTATATAGCAGAGGCAACTGTCTCCAGCTCCTCCTCCTCTGCATGGCCCAATTCGCGCTGAGAAGACGAACTGTGGGTGGTCTGGCTAATGTTTTCCCCATTTCCTCATCTGTCACAATCAGATCGTCCTCCTTAATTGTGAGCAGCGATCGTTTGAGTAGACACAGCATTGGGATGGTTACGCTGATAATAGCATTATCACCACTAACCATCTGTGTGGATTCATCAAAGTTTTTTAAAATCTCACAGAGGTCTAACATCAATGCCCACTCCTTGCTTGTGAATAGTGGCAGTTGACTGGATAGGCGACGAACATGTTGCAGCTGGTATTCCACAACTTCCCTCTGCTGCTCAGAAAGCCCGGCCAACATGTAGAATGTAGAGTTCCAGTGTGTGGTCACGTCGCATAACAGTCGGTGAGCTGGTAGCCGCTAACGCTGCTACAGTGTTGACAGACTGGCTGAAGCTGTGGACGACTTGCGGAAATGGGCACACACGCGGTGCGCCTTCACTAGTGGGTCTGCCAAATTGGGGTAGGTTTTTATAAACTGCTGAAGCCCTAAGTTTAAGACGTGGGCTAGGCATGGGATGTGTGTCAGGTTGCCGAGCTCCAAAGCCGCCACCAAGTTACGTGCATTGTCAGACACAACCATGCCTGGTTGTAGGTTGAATGGTAAGAGCTACAGCTCGATCTGGTCCCTTATACCCTGCCATAGCTCTGCGGCGGTGTGCCGTTTGTCCCCTAAGCAGATCAGCTTCAGCATGGCCTGTTGACGATTACCATAGCAGTGCTAAACTGCTTCCAGCTAGCGACTGATGGCTGACTGCTGTTGGAGGTGGAAGTGGAGGAGGAGGCAGCAGAGGACAAGAAGTGGGGGTTGAAGCCAGTAACATAGCTGCTGGCGGAGACCCTGATGGATGTAGGGCCCGCAATCCTGGGCATGGGTAGCACCTGTGCCATCCTAGGGTACGACTCACTCCCTGCCTCCACAACATTCACCCAGTGTGCGGTCAGGAAAATGTAGCATCCCTGGCCACCAGCACTTGTCCATGTGTCCGTGCTGAGGTGGACCTTCCCAGTAAGTGTGTTGGTCAGGGCACGGGTGATGTTCTAGGACAGATGCTGGTGTAAGGAGGGCACGGCACATGAAAAATAATGGCGGCTGGGGACTGCATACCGAGGGACGGCAGCCGACATAAAGCTGCGGAAGGTCTCAGTATCCACAAGCCTAAATGGCAACATTTCAAGGGCCAGTCATTTCGAAAGTTGCACATTTAGTGTAATGGCCTGTGGGTGGGTGGGTATTTTCTCTTGCGTTTAAATGCCTATGTTATCGAAATTTGGATGCTGCGCTGGGACAGGGAATTGGATGTTATTGCTGACGGTTCATGCAAAGGTTCAGGTGCAGGGCGAGGGGCATCCGGGCCTGCACCTTCGACAGGGGATTGGCTGGCAGTGCGTAACACAAGGGAAGAGGAGGCAGTGGTGTGACCCGCAGACCCAGACATTCGGCCCACTTATTAGGGTGCTTGGATGCCATGTGGCGGATCATGCTGGTGGTGGTGTGGTTGCTAGTGTTCACGCCCCGGCTCATTTTGGTACGGCACAGGTTGCAAACTACCACTCTTTTGTCGTCTGCGCTTTCCTCAAAAAAGCGCCACACTGCGGAACACCTACACCTTGGCAAGGTAGATTTAAACCTAGGGGTGCTTCTTATAACGGTTGTGGGCCTGTTTGGACGTCTTACTTTTTCAACCCCACTGCCTCTTCCAGACTGTTGCGGTGCCGAGGATCCCTCCCCCTCTGTACTGCTGTCCTCATTCGGCTTTTTATCTTCCCATATTGGGTCAGTGACCTCATCGTCCACCACCTCCTCTTCCACTTCCTCACTCCGCTTATCCTCCTGACTTGACCTAACCACAACCTCAGTGTTTGACAACTGTGTCTCATCATCATCCACTTCGTGAACGAATGATTGCCGTTCACCACTGTCATCTTCTTGAGACTGTGAAGGCTCAAGAGGTTGGGCATCATGGCACAACATCTCAGGTACCTCTTCAAGCGTGCTTGGTGAGAGAGCCAAACCAAGTACTGGCAATGAAAAGAGGTCATGTGAATATCCGAGTGTGGGATCACTTGTTTGGCCAGACGCAACCTGGTGGGAGGAAAGAGGATCAGAGTGAGGATTAGGTTGACCAGACTCTTGGCTACAAAGACTAGACTTAGTGGAAGAGAGGGTGGGGCTTAACCGACTGGAAGCATTATCTTCAGCAATCCAACTGACCACCAGTTCACACAGGTCCGACTTGGACAGTGTTATCCTGCGCCGCCAAGCTAAGTTGGACATGAAGCTCGGTAAGGTGGATTTCCTTTTGTTTTTTTATGGTGCACTGGCAGCAGGCACAGTTTCATTGCGCCAAGGCCTCTGCTTGAAACCATCAGCATCACGCCCACTTCCCCGTCCCTTTGTGCTCGCCGTCTTCATATTAATGGTTATGTCTGTAGATGTGGCGCGGGCTGTTTTACTGTCCGCTAAAGACAGTTTTGTGATGCAGGACAGTATTGGTTACACAACACCACAGATTTTGGACACTACACTAGGTCCAGATTAATGGAAGTTGTAATATACACAGTGTTTTCAGATTCAGTTCAGTATTGGATACAAATTTGTCCCAAATAAAATGTATCTTCTGCTGGAATACTGTATATATGGTTGCGGCTTAAACGCATACACAGATGTGCCCAAAATGAGTTAAAGTTGCCCAAAATATATTTATTACTCCAGCAGAGAATTATTTATAATGGTTGCGGACTGAACACACACAAAGATGTGGCTCAAATTAGGTTAATTTCCCCAGAAAAAATTATTCTGATGGCGCGTTGTATATCTCACTAGCAGGCACACTGTGAATAAGCCCCTTTTTATAATGTCTGCTAAACACACTGCTTTCTGATGGCGTACTGTAGATCTCACTAATATCAAATCTTTCAGTCTTTTAAAAGCTTTTGGGCTTCTAAAAAAACAATTTTTCAGCCCTGCACTATCTGTCTCTTCCTGAAGACGCCTGTCCCTGCTAAATTTAACCCCTGGTAAATAAAGAAAAAAAAAAAAGGAAGGTGCTGCACTGCTGTCAAACACACAATGTAGTCCTTAAAGAGGACCTTTCACCAACATAATAACCCCCAAATAACCCTCCTACTGGATAGTGCGTCATCCACTGATGTTCCCCATTTTATTTTATTTTTAAATCGAGCCCCTAATTCCTTCCTAATCGCCCCGTTTCTTCTGCCGCCTCATATGCAAATGAGGCGGACTTTTGTACGGGGCGTTGCTAAACATCCTGGTTGAGGGCGTGAGTGCTGGCTTCCCCGGCTGAGAGAGCAGCCAATCGCAGCACTGGTCTCTCAGCTAGGGAGAAGTAGCTCAAGGAATTAACCACCTCAGCCCCCCTAGCTTAAACACCCTTAATGACCAGGCCACTTTTTACAATTCTGCACTACACTACTTTCACCGTTTATTGCTCCGTCATGCAACTTACCACTCAAATTATTTTTACCTCCTTTTCTTCTCACTAATAGAGCTTTCATTTAGTGGTATTTCATTGTTGCTGACATTTTTACTTTTTTTGCTATTAATAAAAATGTAATGACATTTTTGCAAAAAAAATGACATTTTTCACTTTCTGTTGTAAATTTTTTTTTTTTTAAAAACTACATTTCTATATAAATTTTTCTCTAAATTTATTGTTCTACATGTCTTTGATAAAAAAAAAAATCCAATAAGTGTATATTTATTGGTTTGGGTAAAAGTTATAGCGTTTACAAACTATGGTGCAAAAAAGTGAATTTCCGCATTTTGAAGCAGCTCTGACTTTCTGAGCACCTGTCATGTTTCTTCAGGTGCTAGAATGTCAGGATAGTATAAATACCCCCCAAATGGCACAATTTTAGAAATTTAGAAATTTAGAATTTTTTTTCACAAGTTAGCGGAAAATTACACTTTCTGAGGAAAAAAAATAAATAAATAAAGTTTCCATTTCTTCTGGCAAAAAAAAATAAAATCTACTGGTCAACTTTCCGAAATGGGGTCATTTGTTGGGTGTGTTTACTGTTCTGGCATTTTGGGCGGGGCTAAATTGTGAGCAGCCATGTAAAACCTAAAGGTACTTGTTGGAATTTGGGCCCCTTTGTGCACCCAGGCTGCAAAACAGTGTTACTCATGTGGTATCGCCGTACTCAGGAGAAGTAGGGAAATGTGTTTTGGGGTGTATTTTTACATATACCCATGTTGGGTGAGAGAAATATCTCTGTAAATTGTCAACTTTGTATAAAACAATTTAAAAAGTTGTCGTTTACAGAGATATTGCTCACACAAAGTATGGGTATATATAAAAATACACCCGAAAACACATTGCCCTACTTCTCCTGAGTACGGTGATACCACATGAGTGACACTTTTTTGCAGCCTGGGTGCGCAAAGGGGCCCTAATTCCAATGAGTACCTTTAGGATTTCACAGGGCATTTTTACGCATTTGGATTCCAGACTTCTTCTCACGCTTTAGGGGCCCCTAAAATTCCAGGACAGTATAAATACCCCACATGTGACCCCATTTTAGAAAGAAGACACCCCAAGGTATTCCATGAGGGGTATGGTGAGTTCATGTAAAATTTTATTTTTTGTCACAAGTTAGTGGAATATGAGACTTTGTAAAAAACAAAAATAAAATAAATAAAATATCAATTTCCGCTAACTTGTGCCAAAAAAAAAAAAATTGTGTGAACTCGACATGCCCCTCATGGAATACCTTGGGGTGTCTCTTTCCAAAATGGGGTCACATGTGGGGTATTTATACTGCCCTGGCATTTTAGGGGCCCTAAAGCGTGAGAATCCAAATGCTTAAAAATGCCCTATGAAATCCTAAAGGTACTCATTGGTTTTAGGGCCCCTTTGTGCATCTTGGCTGCAAGAAAGTGGCACACATGTGGTATTGCCGTACTCATAAGAAGTAGGGGAATGTGTTTTGGGGTGTATTTTTACATATACCCATACTGTGTGTGAGAAATATCGCTGTAAACGACAACTTTTTAAATTTTTTTATACAAAGTTGTCAATTTACAGAGATATTTCTCTCACACAGCATGGGTATATGTAAAAATACACCTCAAAACACATTGCCCTACTTCTCCTGAGTACGGTGATACCACATGAGTGACACTTTTTTACAGCCAAGATGCGCAAAGGGGCCCAAATTCCAATGAGTACCTTTTAGGAGGGCATTTTTAAGCATTTTTCTTCTCAAGCTTTAGGGCCCCTAAAATGTCAGGGCAGTATAAATACCCCACATGTGACCCCATTTTGGAAAGAAGACACCCCAAGGTATTCCGTGAGGGGCATGGCGAGTTCACAGAAAAAAAATTTTTGGCACAGGTTAGCGGAAATTGATATTTATATATATGTTTTTCTCACAAAGTCTCACTTTCTGCTAACTTGTGACAAAAGTTTAATTTTACATGGACTCACCATGCCCCTCATGCGAATACCTTGGGGTGTCTTCTTTCCAAAATGGGGTCACATGTGAGGTGTTTGTACTGTTCTCGCATTTTGGGTGGGGCTAAATTGTGAGCAGCCGTGTAAAACCTAAATGTATTCATTGGAATTAGGGCCCTTTGCGCTCAGCCTGCAAAAAAGTGGCACACATGTGGTATCACCGTACTCAGGTGAAGTAGGGCAATGTGTTTTGGGGTGTATTTTTACATATACCCATGTTGTGTGAGAGAAATATCTCTGTAAATTGACAACTTTGTATAAATATTTATAAAAGTTGTCAGTTTACAGCGATATTTCTCACACAAGCTATGGGTATATGTAAAAATACACCTCAAACACATTGCCTACTTCTCCTGAGTACGGTGATACCACATGTGTGCCACTTTTGCAGCCAAGATGCACAAGGGGCCCAAATTCCAATGAGTACCTTTGAAGGGCATTTTTAGCATTTCTTCTCAAGCTTTAGGGCCTAAATGTCAGGCATATACGCATGTGACCATTGGAAGAAGACTCATGCTCATGCTATGGATCCCTGAAAAATTTTTGGCACAGGTTAGCGGAAATTGATATATATATATATATATTTTTTTTTTTTACAAAGTCTCATATTCCACTAACTTGTGACAAAATTTTTTTTTACATGACCTCACCATACCCCTCATGGAATACCTTGGGGTGGCTTCTTTATAAAATGGGGTCACATGTGAGGTGTTTGTACTGCTCTGGCATTTGAGGATCTCTGCAATCATTACACGTATGGCCAGCATTTGGAGTTTCTGCTATTCTCCTTATATTGAGCATACGGGTAATGAGATTTTTTCTTTCCGTTCAGCCTCTGGGCTGAAAAAAAAAAAATGAACGGCACAGATTTTTTCATTCGCATCGATCAATGTGGATGAAAAAATCTCTGCCAAAATCAGTGACTGCGGTGGGCTGGGCGCTAGCTACCTAACAAGTAGCTAACTAACTGGCGGTAATAAGGGACCCTTAGGACCCCATCACACGTCCGCAATTCTGTTTGAGGAATGGAATTGCGGACCCATTCATTTTTATGGGGACAGACTTTGTCCCGCTCGGATCCGGAATTACGGATCCGCGCTTCCGGGTCTGCACTTCCGTTCCGCAAAAATATAGAACATGTTCTATTCTTGTCCGCAATTGCGGACACGAAAAAGCGTTTTCTGTATAGTTCTGGCAATGTGCGGATCTGCAAAATGAGGAAAGCACATTGCCGGTGTCCGTGTTTTGAGGATCTGCGGATCAGCGGATCCGTGGATCAGATCCGCGGATCCATGGATCAGATCCGCGGACCCATGGAACCACGGATCCGCAAAACACATATGGACGTCTGAATGGAGCTTTACAAGGGGTGTGATCAATGAAAGGGGGGTGATCAGTGACAGGGGGGTGATCAGGGAATCTAGATGGGGTGATCAAGGGGTTAACAAGGGGTGGGGGTTACTGTAGTGTTTGGTGCAACTTTAGGGTCCTTTCACACTCGCGTTTTTGTTTTCCGGCATAGAGTTCCGTCGTCGGGGCTCTATGCCGGAAAAATCCTGATCAGGATCATCCCAGTGCATTCTGAATGGAGAGAAATCCGTTTAGGATGCATCAAGATGTCTTCAGTTCAGGACCGGAACGTTTTTTGGACGCAGCAAATACTGCAGCATGCTGCGCTTTTTGCTCCGTCCAAAAATCCGGAACACTTCGCCGCAAGGCCGGATCCGGAATTAATGCCCATTGAAAGGCATTAATCCGGATCCGGCCTTAAGCTAAACGTCGTTTCGGCGCATCGCCGGATCCGACGCTTAGCTTTTTCTCAATGGTTACCATGGCAGCCAGGACGCTAAAGTCCCGGCTGCCATTGTAAAGTGTAGTGGGGAGCAGGGGAGCAGTATACTTACCGCCCGTGTGGCTCCTGGGGTGCTCCAGAGTGACATCAGGGCGCCCTACACGCATGGATCACGTGATCGCATGGATCACGTGATCCATGCACTTGGGGCGCTCTGACGTCATTCTGGAGCGCCCCAGGAGCCGCACGGACTGTAAGTATACTGCTCCCCCGCTCCCCACTACTACTATGGCAACCAGGACTTTAATAGTGTCCTGGCTGCCATAGTAACCTGAAAGCATTTCGAAGACTGATCAGGATCCTGATCAGTCTTCTAATGCTTTCAGGCGACTTGCGTTCTGACGGATCCGGCGGGATGGAAGTGCCTGCCGGATCCTCAGAACGCAAGTGTGAAAGAGCCCTTACATAGCTACCTGGTCCTCTGGTGGTCGATCCCAGCAAATGGGGCCCCCAGAGGACCAGATAGCAGGTATATCAGACGCTGTTAACAAAATAGCGTCTGATATACTTGTTTGATGCGATTTATTTCGCATCTACAGCCTGCCAGCGATTGTTCATCGCTGGCAGGCTGCAGTACAAGTTGTGAGACGCGCGGCACTATTAAGGTTTTTAATATTTTCCATCTTCACCAGATGGAATGGCGGCATTTCAAAGGCCAGGAATTTTGAAATGCTGACATTCAGGGCCAGGGCTCGTGGCTGGGTAGGGGGGTACTTTCTCTTACACTCCAGTGTTTAGGGGATGGACAGATGAATGCTTCCATGGGACAGTGTGGAGATGCTGTCACATCCTCTCTTTGCGGAGAGACAGGTGGCCCTGTTCCTCCAGAGGGGAAAGAAGCTGCTGTGACTGCAGCAGAAGAGCGAGCAGGAGCCTCATCTTTCAGGTGTTTACTCCAATCCAGCTTGTGCTTTGCATTTAGATTTCTGGTCATGCAGCTGGTATTCAGGTTTAGAACATTTATGTTTTGCTTCAGGTTTTGACTGCACAGCGTGCAAACCACCCGTTTCTTGTCATCAGCACATTGCCTAAAGATTCAGAACTGCCATGCCAGGAGACCCCTTTGAGCTTGCTTTTGTGTGCTCAATCCCTTGGTTCAGTGGGCAGTAGCAGGTTACTCACTGGCTTGGGGCCAGCCACTGTGGTTTTGTACTCTGCTCCCTCTTTTGCTGTGCAGCTAGTGCTACATGACCGCCACCTCTTCCTCCGAACTGCACACGTCACTCGGATGACCCTGACTGCATGTGGGGCATAGGACCTTATCATTCTCCACATCATCTTCCACCCACTCCTCGCCCCTGTCCTCCTGGCTGGTCTGCACACTGCAGAAAGCCACAGCAGTTGACACCTGTGTTTTATCATCATCATCATCAGTGACGTGCTGCGGTAGTCCTCCCACGTCCTCATCCTCAAACATAAGTGGTTGGGCGCCAGTGCACCCAATCTCTTCCACTTCTGGGGTAGGGCTAGGTGTATGGCCCATGGAAACCTCACTAGCAGTCATCAAAAAGCATAATGTGCAAGGAGTTGAGGTGGAAGACAGATTCCCATGGGCCCCAGGTGCCAGCTCTGTGCTTTTAGCAGGGGAACGGGTGGAAGACAATGTCAAGGAACTTAACACCCAATCTGCTACTGCCTCTACATGTTATGGCCTCACCATTCGTAGAGTGGTATTCGGGCCTACAAAATGACACAGAATGTCTTGTCTGTGTGCAACAGAGAAAGGGCTTTCATTTGGGCGCTTAGCCGGCACAGATCGACAACGTCCTCTCCCCACAGCAAAAGCTCCATCACCACCAACACCATCCAGCACCTCGACCACTGCCACATCCCCTATTTGATGGTCTCCTCATTCTTTGAGGTCACCCAAAAAAATGACAGACAAACGATCAATTGTATTTCTGTGTCACGAATGCAAAGGAGGTGTATTTCACCACAAAAAATGGATTTATTTCACCAACAGAATTAACAGACAGATTTACTATTGTATTTCTGTGTCACGGATGCAAAGGAGGTGTATCTCACCCCCCAAAATGGGTTTATGTCACTCATAGAATTAACTAAAAGATTAACTATTTTATTTCTGTGTCACGGATGCAAAAAAGGTGTATTTTACCCCAAAAATGGGTTTATTTCACGAACAGAATTAACAGACCGATTTAGGCCCCTTTCACACGAGCGAGTTTTCCGCGCGGGTGCAATGCGTGACGTGAACGCATTGCACCCGCACTGAATCCTGACCTATTCATTTCAATGGGTCTGTGTACATGAGCGTTTTTTTTCACGCATCACTTGTGCGTTGAGTGAAAATCGCAGCATGTTCTATATTCTGCGTTTTTCACGCAGCCCTAGCCCCATAGAAGCGAATGGGGCTGCGTGAAAAACGCATTGCATCCGCAAGCAAGTGCGGGTGCGTTGCGTTTTTCACTGATGGTTGCTAGGAGATGTTGTTTGTAAACCTTCAGTTTTTTATCACGCGCGTGAAAAACGCATCAAAACGCATTGCACTCGCGCGGGAAAAACTGAAGAACTGAACGCAATTGCAGGCAAAACTGAATGGTTTTGACTGCGAAATCGCACAGTTTTCACTGAAAGCATCCGCAACGCATCCGGACCTAATCCGGACACGCTCGTGTGAACCCAGCCTTACTATTGTATTTCTGTGTCACGGGTGCAAAGGTGCTTCCTTTGCTGGCTGGATTCATTTTTCCATCACATTATACACTGCTTATTTCCATGGTTACAGACAGACCACTCTGCAATCCATCAGTGGTGGTCATGCTTGCACACTATAGAAAAAAGCATGAGCCTCTTTGGTGGCCAGACCACGGGAGCTTACATAGGCTGGTGCTTTTGGCGTGCTTTGCACAGTAAGAGTGGCTGAAGTGCATCCAAGACTTCAGGAACTGGATGACAGCCAGATTGAAGATGTGTGCCATGCAGGGTGCATGGGTCAGCCTTCCCTGATAGAGCGCAGACAGAATGTTATTCCTATTATCTGTGACCAGCTCCTATCTCCAGTTGGCAAGGAGACAGCCAGGATTTGATTTCTTGTTTGATGATGTTAAGCAGTTCCTCCCCTGTGTGACTCAATTAGGAGGTATGCTGGAGGACCATTCTGAACTGTGCCTACTGTGGAGACTGTGGACAAGGTGGAGGATGAGGAGGCAGAGGAGGACATTGGCGCAGAAATCCCACAATTACAATGTGGAGGCGGCATTGCCATCACCTGGCCAAGTTGCTGGTGTGCCAGAACCCAGGCGCGTACATACAGGGGTCGCTGGAGTCGCACTTGTGACCGGGCCCGGCACTCCTGGGGGCCCGGCCGCCTGTGGACCCCTGCAGTAGCGCTGTATCGACACCGTACTGCGGCGGGGCACGGGAGCGCATAGTTCCTTGCCCCGCCGCTGGTCACCGCTAAAGGCTTCAGGCCAAATAGGCCTGAGGCCTATGCGGTAGTGAAATCCAGACGCAGGCATGCGTGATGACGTCATCGCTTGTGCCCGGACGCAGGAGAACAGAGAAGTGTGCGCGTCTTCTCTGCAAGCAAGCGCAGGTGAGTATTTAGCTTTTAGGTTTTTTTTATCTTTTTTTTTTATTTATTTTTATGTGCCATCTTTGGGGGACATTGGGGGTTGGGTAGGACCAGGAGGACATGTGGGGGAAAAATTATTATGGAGGAATTACTTTGTGTACGGCAAATAACTATGTGGGCTGTGTGGGGCAAACTACAGTGTGGGGGAAACTATTGTGTTGGGGGGCATTGTGGGGAAAACTATGGTGTGGGGGGCAGTGTGTAGGAAACTACAGTGGGGGGGGAGTGGGGGGGAAACTACAGTGTGGGGCAAATTACTATATGGGGGCAGTGTGGGGGAAATTACTTTGTGGGGGAACTACTATATGGGGGCAGTGTGGGGGAAATTACTGTGTGGGGGAACTACTATATGGGGGCAGTGTGGGGGAAATTACTGTGGGGGGCAGTGTGGGGGAAATTACTGTGGGGATGGGGAGGGGGCACCCATGTATCAGTTTTGCACCGGGGCCCCATGGATTGTGTGTACGCCACTGCCAGAACCACATTTACCCAGTGGGCTGTAAAGGACATATCATTGCCCTTGACCATAGTTACAGCTGCACACGTCAGGACTGGCATGAACAGTACCAGACACTGACAGGCTCAAGGGCTGGCCCACCATCTTCTCAACAAATATGTGCAGGGCTGGTACGGCTTTTTTGAAAAGTAATGACAGCTTGGGACTCTCCACCTTGGGTGGACACAAGGCATCAGTTCTCTGAAATATTCAGAGTACACAATAACGAAAGGAGGGACTGTAATCGTCTCAGTGGTCGATTGCTGGCAAAACACATGATGAGGACTAGGAGGAAAAGTAGCAATAAATGAAGAGAAGTAACGACAGCTCCCGTCTGCCGAGGTTGAGGAGTCCTGACCACTAGAGAAGGCTTGATTGGGAGATGCAGCATTTGCTGCATCAGGCTGTACCACTCAGTGACGACTCTAGGAACAATATATATGGGGGGGGGGGGCACATAAGATACCACAGTCAAAAATGGACAGCACTAATAATTTTCACCACTAATACTACTGAAAAACCCCGAAATAAGTATATATAAATAAGATTACAAAATACGAGAGTATTGCGTTGTTCAGGGATATATAATATGTAATAAAGCAATTACTTACAAAAGAACCTATTAAGTCTTCTGCTGTGCTGTCCTCTGCTTGCGTCTGCAGATTCTTTCCCCTCCTTTCTGTCTCTCCAAAGTTGCGCAGGCCCACTGTTATGGTCGCATCTGTCGATGACACACTGTTATGGTCGCATCTGTGGATGACACACTGTTATGGTCGCATCTGTGGATGACACACTGTTATGGTCGCATCTGTGGATGACACACTGTTATGATCACACTCAACCACAACAATGCTCAAACCCAACTGCTCAAACTTGTTAAATTGAACCTCCCCACCATCCTCATAACAGCAGCCCTCTTATTAGTGCCTTTCCTATGGAAAAATACATCCCCGCCTTCTCTTCAGCATTGGATTGAAAAAGTTGATCAGATCTCGCGTTTTGAAGAACTGGCCAATTGGGAATCGTATACTCACTCCAAATTCCTTAAGACATGGCTCCCATGGAGATCCTTTCGATTAATGGTTCATTGAAGCAGTTGCCTGCAGAACTTCCCTTCCCTCCCCTCCCGATTTCCCTACCATCCTTCTTTCTTTCTATCCTTTCTACTGATTTGTTTGATTTGATATTATTATTTGCACTGCCTATATGTGTCTCTGTGATGCTCACGTTCACTTTGCACCTTTGTCCGGTGAGATTGTATACATACTGATATTTTCTCGCATTGAAGATACCTCTGCTTATTTACATGCTATTGCTTGTTACGTGCTGAATGTATATCTCTTTGGATATTGTTATTTTTGACCTCAATAAAAAGAGATTTGGTTAAACTTGTTAAATTGCTCCTAAACACAAAATGCGCAATAACCCCCCCCCCCCAAACACATAATTAACCCCTTCATGGACTAAAAAAAGTTCAAGGCATAACACACAGCAATGGGGCTGGGTGGGCTGGCAAGGGAAGGGTTAATATCACCCCAGTCCTGCCAGACACAATGTAATTAATAGCACCCCTACCCCCTCCTCTTCACAATGATAATGCACTCTCTGCAGGCAGCGTGTAGCAACGCCTATGGTCCCACTATATTAGTGCCATGGTTTTCTGAGGCTACTTTATGGTGATACTTCTGCCCACATATTCTGCATAACGCCACGCGAATGTCCTCCAGCAACCTGCCGAGTATGCCATTTTACCCCCACCCCTTTGTGTTGACTGCCTGACGCTGACTTATGAACCCGTGCACCACTAGTTGTTTCCTGACAGCCAGGCTCCTGAGTTGCATACGGTCTACCCTGGGAGGCGGGAGCATTTGGCTGCAGATCTCCCACTGCTTCCACCCTGCTGGTTCATCAGCACGCGGACACCCTGCTGCTGTCTCACGTGCCTGCTGCAACACTCACTTGATGATGATGGTGGTAATGCCCCCTCTTCACCTGGCTCCCACGTGCAATCAGCTACAACATCATCCAATACTGTCTGTTTGTCAACATGTGCTTCCACCCAACTGTCATCATCGCTAGTTGCGCGCCTATGGGAGGATGCAGCAGACCTCTTCTCCAAGTCTGTGCTGGCCTGTAGCGGCTGACTGTCCATTAACCACCTCAGCCCCCCTAGCTTAAACACCCTTAATGACCAGGCCACTTTTTACAATTCTGCACTACACTACTTTCACCGTTTATTGCTCCGTCATGCAACTTACCACCCAAATGAATTTTGCCTCCTTTTCTCCTCACTAATAGAGCTTTCATTTGGTGGTATTTCATTTTTGCTGACATTTTAACTTTTTTTGCTATTAATAAAAATTTTACGACATTTTTGCAAAAAAAATGACATTTTTCGCTTTCTGTTGTAAATTTTTTTTTAAAAAACTACATTTTTATATAAATTTTTCTCTAAATTTATTGTTCTACATGTCTTTGATAAAAAAAATCCAATAAGTGTATATTTATTGGTTTGGGTAAAAGTTATAGCGTTTACAAACTATGGTGCAAAAAAGTGAATTTCCGCATTTTGAAGCAGCTCTGACTTTCTGAGCACCTGTCATGTTTCTTCAGGTGCTAGAATGCCAGGAAAGTATAAATACCCCCCAAATGACACCATTTTAGAAAGAAGACACCCCAAAGTATTCGCGGAGAGGCATGGTGAGTTCATGTATCATTTAATTTTTTTTCACAAGTTAGCAGAAAATTACACTTTCTGAGGGAAAAAAAATATAATAAAGTTTCCATTTCTGTGTCCTTCTGAGATTTCCATTAAATCTCAGAAGGACTCACTATGCCCCTCAGTGAATACCTTGGCGTGTCAACTTTCCGAAATGGGGTCGTTTGTGGGGTGTGTTTACTGTTCTGGCATTTTGGGCGGGGCTAAATTGTGAGCAGCCATGTAAAACCTAAAGGTACTCGTTGGAATTTAGGCCTTGCACTCAGGCTGCAAAAAAGTGTCACTCATGTGGTATCGCCGTACTCAGGAGAAGTAGGGCAATGTGTTTTGGGGTGTATTTTTACATATACCCATGTTGGGTGAGAGAAATATCTCTGTAAACTGACAACTTTGTATAAAAAAATTTAAAAAGTTGTCGTTTACAGAGATATTTCTCACACAAAGTATGGGTATATATAAAAATAAACCCCAAAACACATTGCCCTACTTCTCTTGAGTACGGCGATACCACATGAGTGACACTTTTTTGCAGCCTGGGTTCGCAAAGGGGCCCTAATTCCAATGAGTACCTTTAGGATTTCACAGGGCATTTTTATGCATTTGGATTCCAGACTTCTTCTCACGCTTTAGGGGCCCCTAAAATGCCAGGTCAGTATAAATACCCCACAAGTGACCCCATTTTGGAAAGAAGACACCCCAAGGTATTCCGTGAGGGGTATGGTGAGTTCATGTAAAATTTTATTTTTTGTCACAAGTTGGTGGAATATGAGACTTTGTAAAAAACAAAATAAAAAAAAAAAATATCAAATTCCGCTAACTTGTGCCAAAAAATAAAAATTCTGTGAACTCGCCATGCCCCTCACAGAATACCTTGGGGTGTCTTCTTTCCAAAATGGGGTCACTTGTGGGGTATTTATACTGATCTGCCATTTTAGGGGCGCTAAAGCGTGAGAAACCAAATGCGCAAAAATGCCCTGTGAAATCCTAAAGGTACTCATTGGTTTAGGGCCCCTTTGCGCATCTTGGCTGCAAAAAAGTGTCACACATGTGGTATCTCCTACTCAGGAGAAGTAGGGCAATGAGTTTTGGGGTGTATTTTTACATATACCCATACTGTGTGTGAGAAATATCGCTGTAAACGACAACTTTTTACATTTTTTTATTCAAAGTTGTCAATTTACAGAGATATTATTCTCACCCAGCATGGGTATATGTAAAAATACACCCCAAAACACATTGCCCTTCTTCTCCTGAGTACGGCGATACCACATGTGTGACACTTTTTTGCAGCCAAGATGCGCAAAGGGGCCCAAATTCCAATGAGTACCTTTTAGGAGGGCATTTTTACGCATTTTTCTAGTCACGCTTTAGGGCCCCTAAAATGTCAGGGCAGCATAAATACCCCACATGTGACCCCATTTTGGAAAGAAGACACCCCAAGGTATTCCATGAGGGGCATGGCGAGTTCATAGAAGATTTTCTTTTTGGCACAAGTTAGCGGAAATTGATTTTTTATTGTTTTTTTCTCACAAAGTCTCCGTTTCCACTAACTTTTGACTAAAAGTTAAATTTTTCATGGACTCACTATGCCCCTCAGCGAATACCTTGGGGTGTCTTCTTTCCAAAATGGGGTCACATGTGGGGTATTTATACTGCCCTGGCATTTTATGAGCCCTAAAGCGTGAGAAGAAAAATGGGTAAAAATGCCCTCCTAAAAGGTACTCATTGGAACTCGGGCCCCTTTGCGCATCTTGGCTGCAAAAAGGGGCACTCATGTGGTATTGCCGTACTCGGCAGAAGTAGGGCAATGTGTTTCGGGGTGTATTTTTACATATACCCATGCTGGGTGAGAGAAATATCTCTGTAAATTGACAACTTTGAATAAAAAAATTTACAAAATTGTCGTTTACAGCGATATTTCTCACACAAAGTATGGGTATATATAAAAATACACCCCAAAACACATTGCCCTACTTCTCCTGAGTACGGCGATACCACATGTGTGCCACTTTTTTGCAGCCAAGATGAGCAAAGGGGCACTAAAACCAATGAGTACCTTTAGGATTTCACAGGGCATTTTTACGCATTTGGATTCTCTCGCTTTAGGACCCCTAAAATGCCAGGGCAGTATAATTACCCCACAAGTGACCCCATTGTGGAAAGAAGACACGTCAAGGTATTCTGTGAGGGGCCTGGCGAGTTCACAGAAAAAAAAATTTGTTGGCACAAGTTAGCGGATTATATATAATAAATAATAATAATGATATATATATATATTTTTTTTTTACAAAGTCTCATATTCCACTAACTTGTGACAAAAAATTAAATTTTACATGAACTCACCATACCCCTCACGGAATACCTTGGGGTGTCTTATTTCTAAAATGGGGTCACATGTGAGGTGTTTGTACTGCCCTGGCATTTTAGGGGTCTCCGTCCGCAATCATTACATGTATGGCCAGAATTAGGAGTTTCTGCGATTCTTCTTATATTGAGCATACGGGTAATGAGATTTTTTTTTTTTTTCCGTTCAGCCTCTGGGCTGAAAAAAAAAGAAAATGAACGGCGCAGATTTTTTCATTCACATCGATCAATGTGGGTGAAAAAATCTCTGCCAAAATCAGTGACTGCGGTGCGGTGGGCTGGGCTACCTAACAAGTAGCTAACTAATTGGCGGTGATAAGGGACCCTTATGCCCCATTCACACGTCCGCAATTCTGTTTGCGGAACGGAATTGCGGACCCATTCATTTCTATGGGGACAGACTTTGTCCCGCTTGGATCCGGAATTACGGATCCGCGCTTCCGGGTCTGCACTTCCGTTCCGCAAAAATATAGAACATGTCCTATTCTTGTCCGCAATTGCGGACAAGAAAAAGCATTTTCTATATAGTTCTGGCAATGTGCGGATCTGCAAAATGCGGAAAGCACATTGCCGGTGTCCGTGTTTTGAGGATCTGCGGATCCGTGGATCAGATCCGCGGATCCGTGAATCCATGGATCCGCAAAACACATATGGACGTCTGAATGGAGCCTTACAAGGGGTGTGATCAGTGACAGGGGGGTGATCATGGAATCTAGATGGGGTGATCAAGGGGTTAATAAGGGGTTAATAAGTGAGGGGGGGTGGGGGGGGTTTAGTGTAGTGTTTGGTGCATCTTTACATAGCTACCTGGTCCTCTGGTGGTCGATCCCAGTAAATGGGACCACCAGAGGATCAGGTAGCAGGTATATCAGACGCTGTTAACAAAATGTAACAGATTAAGGCTACTTTCAAACTAGCGTTTTGGCTTTCCGTTTCTGAGATCCATCATGGGCTCTCAGAAGTGGTCCAAAATGGATCAGTTTTTCCCTAATGCATTCTGAATGAAAAGGATCCACTGAGAATGCACCAGTTTGCCTTCGTTCAGTCACCATTCCGCTCTGGAGGCGGACACCAAAATGCTGCCTGAAGCGTTTTGCTGTCTGCCTGACGAAGCAGAGCCAAACGGATCAGTCCTGACACACAAAGTAAGTGAATGGGGACAGATCAGTTTTCTCTGACACAATATAAAATGGATCCGTCCCCCATTGACTTTCAATGGTGTTCATGATGGATCCATCATGGCTATTGAAGACATAATACAACCGGATCCATTCATGATGGATGCATTATTGTAACGGAAGCGTTTTTGCAGATCTATGACGGATCCACAAAAAAAGCTAATGTGAAAAGTAGCTAAGTATAAATGGCACAACAAGTGTACTTGATAAGCACAGTATACAGTATATTAGACTGCCTGTTGAGACTAAGTCTGATGCACAGTAAGTCTATGTATAACAGGACAGATTAAATATGAATAGCGCAGCAGGTCAACTAGGTAAACTTACCTATACATCAGACAGCCTATTGAGTATTAACGGCGCAGTAAGTGTATGTGATAAACGCACCTATATGTTAGATCGTCTGTTGACAATGAGTACTGATGCACCATAAGTCTATGTATAACACAAAATATTAACTATGAATAGCACAGCACAAAAACTAGAAAAACATGCCTATATATTAGACCGCCTGTTGACAATGAGTCAGGTGCACAATAAGTCTATGTATAACAAAACAGTTTAAATTTTCAATGATGCAGCAGATGAACTAGAAAAACATACCTATATATTAGTAGTGTTGAGCGTGAATATTCAAATAGTGAATATTTTTTATGAATATTGGCACTTTACCAATTCGCGAATATTTAAATTATAGTGCTATATATTCATAAAAACGAATATTCATTTTTTTATCCCAGAACCCAAAAATAAGATACCGTTAACAAAGATAGAGAATATGGTGCTATATTTACTATCTTCGTTAATTCTAGCAAGTCAACCAATAGGAAAGTCATAGCCTGTTCAAAGTGTCATTTGCAGTACGCAAATATTACATTATGTAATATTCGCGTACTGCGAATGAAACTTTGAAGGGGTATGACTTCAAAGCTTCAAAACAGGGTATAACTTTCCTATTGGTTGGCTTGCTAGAATTAACGAAGATAGAGAATATAGCGCTATATTTATATTCATTATCTTCGCTAATTCTAGCAATACAAGTAAACTTGCCTATACACAGCTCAAAGTTGGATGCGCAATGCTAGAATATTAAGTAATATTAGTCGCATTGCGCATCTAACTTAGAGCGGGGTATATGCAACTTACTTTACTATTGTTCGGCTGAGTAGAATTAACGAATATGACGAATACGCATATAGCACTATATTCTCTATATTCGCTAATTCTAGCAAGCCAACTCAATAGCAAAGTTGACTGTACCCAGTTCTAAGTTAGATGTGCAATGCGAAAATATTACTTCGCCTATTTTTGGCAATAAATAGAATAATGAGTCAGTATTCTTTTTAGTGACAAAAAAATAGGTAAAAGTAATATTTTCGCATTGCGCATCCAACTTAGAGCTGGGTACAGTCAACTTTTCTATTGGCTTGCTAGAATTAGCGAATATAGAGAATATAGTGCTATATTCGTATTCGTCATATTTGTTAATTTTTTCAAGCCAAGTAAACTTGCCCATACACAGATCTGTTAGATGCGCAATGCGAATAATATTACTTAAAATTCTCGCATTGCGCATCCAACTTAGAGCTGTGTATAGGCAACTTTCCTGGTGGCTTGCTAGAATTAGAAGCTATATTCTCTATATTCGTTAATTCTAAGTAAAGTTGCGTTTATACCCAGTTCAAAATTCAATTCGCAATATGCGAATAATTAAATCGCATATTATTCGCGATAAATAGAATAATTACAAATATTCGATTTCAACGAATATTCAATCGAATATTTTTGCGAAATATCGAATATGGCACCTCCCGCTCATCACCATATATTAGGTCGCCTGTTGACAATGAGTCTGACGCACAGTAAGTCTATGTAAAACAGAACAGATTAAGTATTATTGGTTCAGAAAGTGTACTAGATAAGTGCGCCTATATATTAGACACTAATATTAACATAACACCATTTTAACACCATTTTCATAACCCTAATATAATAAGCCTAACTCAATTATCGGAGCGCAAGAGTTGCTTTAGTTAATGTGATTATCCTGTGATTGTTTTGATAGATTTCTTCACACATAGTCTGAGGACAAATGACTGTAAGAAATCAGCTGTCTGGCAGTTGGATAACATTTGCTGTGAAGGTAATTCTGATGAATACCGAGTTGTTTCTCAAATAAAGTATGCTACTAGTGATTTATGATTTCATTTAATTTCAGCTGAATACGTGGACTTTTTCAGGTTGTTTGTGCTGTCAGCGTTCTCCTGATTTACCTTTATGTCAGAGAGGTTTTGCTGAAATAAGCAAACTTCCTTTATTTATCGAGATATGCTGAAACTCTGATTGAGCTTCCATCACCACCTCCAATAATGCATCAGGCTGGGAGAACTGTGCCCTTTTATTAGTTCTCAAATCCCACACCATTTGTACTATGGCTCCAACAGACAAGCTGCTGCCTGAACTTGTCTAGAATGCTTTCTACGTATTATTCTTGGAAAATGTCAGATAGACCTCACTCTGCCGTACTATTTGTCTTTGTCACATACTACAGCATCTTAAAATAACTGAGCACCCTTCTGTGAGGGAGAGAAATCTGTTTAAAACTTTTCCTTTTTGACATTAAATGTGGGAAACAAGTTTTAAGGCAAAGTATTAAGCAAGTATTGCTGCGTTTGTGGGAGGGGAGGCTGACTACAAGGCTATTTATATGCACCTGTGGGCCTAGGCTGGCTGATTGCTAGGCTATTTATAGGCACCTGTGGGCCCAGGCAGATGCCGATTCAGGTGATTTAACCCACCCACCCACACCATCTCACAGTCATTTCATATTAGGGTGGCCCCCTTTAGGCTGCCCTACCACAGCAATTATGGCACAATTCTACTGCTTGTTGTAGATAGGGTTAGATAGGTTAGGTTCACCTTTCTGATAGCCGATCCGACCACAAATAGTAATATAAGGAAAATGTAGAAATTTTTAAATGCTTGGGAAAACTAGGTAATTATCTTGAATATACTCTAAATATTTAATATAAAAAAATAGTTTGATTTTAATATGCTGCTTGTAATGTCAGTAGGTAGAAACTGACATGGAGAGTGAGCCCTAATTGGAACTCTGCCCGCTTTCCCTGCCTACTTGCTGTGCAAGCTCTAAGTAGCAAGTCTGAAACTTGTTTGACGTTCCCTACTCTGCAGGGGTGCGAGACAAACAACATCATGGGACAAAACAAGACACATGGATAGAGTTGTACAGAAATGGGCCAGAACCAGGAGGACAATAAAGTACAAAATCGAGAGACAGAGAGTAGTCAAAAAGCCAAGGCAAGAGCAGAACCAGACAAGAAGTTCAGTTCCATTACAATAGACAGAGTGGTCAAAAATACAAGTCGAGTTCACAACACAAGTAATCCAAAAAATACATGAACAGGAACCATGAACACAGCTAGTGAGTGAGAGACTATGAATTGGCAAAGATGTATGGCCAGGATGGAATTTAAATAGATCGCCAAGTCCTAGGATCAGAACCTGATAGGTCCATGGACTCAGTGCTCCATAGGACAGTATGCAATCTTCACAGCAACTGGACAGCTGGGCTGTCACTCAGCCTACTGCCCACTGTGTAACCAGGGGGCATGGCCTGGCAGAGCATCCCACCCGCTGCAGCCGCACCAAAGCCAGAGAAAGCAGCTCGGGAGTTTAGGAAAAAGTGGATGAGATTGAGTGCACCGATGCCCAACCACTTATGTTTCAGGATGTGGACATAGGAGGACCACCGCAGCACGTCTCTGATGATGACAAAACACAGGTGCCAACTGCTGTGGCTTTGTGCAGTGTGCAAACTGACAAGGAGGGCAGGGATGAAGAGTTGGTGGAAGATGATGTGGAGGATGATGAGGTCCTAGACCCCACATGGAATTAAAGTCATGCGAGTGATGTGTGCAGTTCGGAGGAAGAGGTGGTGGTCATACAGAGACACCAGCACTGCAAAAGAGGGAGCAGGTTGCAAAAGTAGAGCTGCCTTCCCCTAGACAGTACGCCTGCTACTGCCCACTGAACCCAGAGAATGAGCACACTAAAGTCAGCTCCAAGGAGTTCTCTGGCGTGGCAGTTCTTCAGACAATGTGCTGATGACAAGACTCAAGTGGTTTGCATGCTGTGCAATCAGAGCCTGAAGTGAGGCATAAACGTTCTGCACGTTATGCACAACCTGCATGACCAGGCATCTAAATGTAAAGCAAAGCATGAGCTACAGTGGAGTAAACACTTCAAAAACCAAGAAAGGTCTCAGGCTCCTTCTACTCCCTCTTCTGCTGCAGTCTTGTCTTCCTCCCCCTCTGGAGTGACAGTGGCACCTGCCACACAGCAAACAGAGGATGTGAAAGTAAAGCAACCACGTCCGTCACCAAGCATTTCCACAATGTCCCATGGAAGCGTTCAGCTGTCCATCTCCCAAACACTGGAGAGAAAGAGGAAGTACCCCCCTACCCACCCACGATCCCTGGCCCTGAATACCAGCATTTCAAAATTCCTGGCCTTTGAAATGCTGTCATTCCATCTGGTGGAGACGGACACTCAAAAACCTTAGAACGTGGTTCCCAGCCGCCACTACTTTTCCAGGCGAGCCATCCCTTCCCTGCACAACCAAGTGGCGGACAAAATCAGGTGTGCTCTGCGCAACGCCATCTGTGGCAAGGTCCACATAACCACCGATATGTGGACCAGTAAGCATGGGCAGGGTCGTTATATCTCCCTAACAGCACAGTGGGTAAATGCAGTGGCAGCTGGGCCTGAGGCAGATAGCAGTTTGGTGCATGTCCTTCCACCACAGAGGATTGCAGGGCATTTCTCTTTGCCTCCTGTTGCCTCCTCCTCCGCTTCCTCCTCTACCACTTCCTCATCCAGTCAGGGCAACACCGTCACCACCAACTTCATCATATCCAGGGGGAATCGAAAGCAGGCTTTTTTGAAACTCATCTGTTTGGGGGAAAAACCCCACACAGCGCAGGAGCTGTGGACGGGCATGGAACAACAAACCGATGAATGGTTGGTCCCACTGGGCCTCATGCCTGGCCTGGTGGTGTGAGATAATGGGTGAAATCTCGTAGCAGCTCTGGGCCTAGCCGGTTTGATGCACATCCCTTGCCTGGCACATGTGCTGAATTTGGTGGTGCAGAAATTCCTGAAAAACTACCCCGATATGTCAGAGCTGCCGCAGAAAGTGCTGGCCGTCTGTGTGCGCTTTCGGCGTTCTCACCCTGCTGCTGCTCGCCTGTCTGCGCTGCAGCGTAACTTCGGCCTTCCCACTCACCACCTCATATGCGACGTGCCCACAAGGTGGAACTTCACCTTGCGCATGCTGGAGAGACTGTGAGAGCAGCAGCAGGCGATAGTGGAGTTTCAGCTGCAGCATGCATGGGTGAATCGCTCTGCGTAACAGCACCAATGGGTGGGCCTTCATGTGAGACGTGTGTGTCATGTTGCGCTGTTTCAAGTATTCCCCCAACATGGCCAGTGCCGATGATGCCGTTCTCAGCGTTACTATCCCACTTCTATGTCTCCTTGAAAAAACGCTTCGGGCGATGATGGAAGAGGATGTGGCACAGGAGGAAGAGGAGGGGAGAGGGATCATTTCCACGGTTATCAGTCCAGTCATTCACAAGTGGATCGGAGAGTGGGTTCGTGCACCAACATAGGCCAGGTACACAACTGTCCAGCCAAGGCACAGTTCTAGAGGAGGAGGATGAGGAAGAGGGGGAGGAGAAGGAGGGACCGTGTTCACAGCAGGGTGGCACCCAAAGCAGCTTCAAGCCATCAATGCAGCGTGGCTGGGGAAATATGGAGGACACAGACGATAAACCTCCATTACAAGGACAACGTGCCGTCCTTAATTCCCTCACTGGAGCGTGATCGGAAGATGCACGACTACAAGCACACGCTGGTAGACGCGCTGCTGAAGGCATTCCCACCTGACACCGAGGCCTCAGTGGAAGCACAAGGCGAAGGCAGAGGAGGAGAAAGCAGCTGGGGCACCAACCAGCACCTCATAAGGCAGGGTTAGCATGGCTGAAATGTGGAAAAGCTTTGTCAGCACGACACAAGAACCAGCACCACCAGCTGATATGGAATGTCTTAGCAGGAGGCAGCATTTCAGCAACATGGTGGAACAATATGTGTGCATGCCTACACGTACTGACTGATGGGTCTGCCCCATTCAACTTCTGGGTCTCCAAATTGGGCACATGGCCTGAGCTTGCCCTTTACACCTTTGAGGTTCTGGCCTGCCCTGCAGCCAGTGTATTGTCTGAACGTGTGTTTAGCACGACAGGGGGCGTTATCACTAGCACAGCCGCCTGCCCACAGCCAATGTGGACAAGCTCACATTCATTAAAATGAACCAGGCATTGATCCCACAGGACTTGTCCGTACCTTGTGCAGAATAGACATGCATACTGGACTCATCCAGCCTTTTTTATACTCCACTTTCTCTTTGTTTTCCCTTCTATATTTCCCAATGTTTCCACCTACACCGCCACGTCCACCGCCTCCTCAATCTCCTACTCCATATGGACCTCCTCCTCCTAGTTAAAGCTTATTATTTTTCATTTTTATGTATTTTATGTTATTATAAGTCATTTTCCTATCCACATTTGTTTGCAGGGCAATTGTCCAGCTCTTACCCCTATTTTGCTTCCTTTTGCAGCCCTCTAGAACTTTCCATTACTTTTTTAGACCCATTTTAGTGCCCCAAAGTTCGGGTCCCCATTGAATTCAATGGGTTTGGGGTCCGGGTGTTCGGGGTCAAGTTCGGGTCCCGAACTCGAACTTTGTGGAGAAGTTCTGCCGAACCTGGCGAACCCGAACTTACAGGTGTTCGCTCCACTCTACACATGACTACTATGGGGTTCAGGGGAGATGGTATAGCAGTGAACTCCTGTTCTGACATGAAAACAGGGCCTTTTCACCCGGCCACCACTAGAGCGAGCTCAGTGCAAAGAGATTTTAGAGCTTTTATTGCAGTCAGGGAACTGTATACATTCTTATGCACTGAGCACCCCCTACTGGTAGCAGCTCATGGATAATTTTATAATATACTGTGTAAAGGAAAGCAGGAGATTCATATCATTGTATCATTAGCCTGGTGTGAATACATGGAGACATATGGTATTCCTACATAGAAGTCAGATAAAGTGGGTGATGTAAAGAGCAACTTTTTAATACTTTTTTCATTAAAAAAGTATTTTACTTAAAGAAAACATATGTTGATCAGAAATCTGGGGAATCATGCTTTTGCATTTATTGCTTGGGAGTGTTTTGTGCACGCATACTGGGAAATGGGGTGAAGTGGCGGACCATACCAAGATTTTGCTATGGGGTCTTTGTATGCCCCCTGATGCAGACTATTGCACAAATGTTTGAAGCCCACTTCTAGCAAGTCAGTCCATATGCAGAGTAAATGCAGAAAGTAAACCACAGTGGAAAACTCAGCTGCTAGTAGTACTCAGCTGCTAGAAGTTTAAACTACACAATGAAGCCAGTTCCATGATCTATATAGTAGAGCAACATACAGGACACTGTCTGATAGTTTGGGGCCAGCCTCACTCTATTAGGCCCTTTAACCACTTTGGCCACCATGCATGGGTGTAGGAACCCCCAAAAATCTGGGGGGGACAGCATATTCTTATTCAGTAAACTGCGAGTTGTTTATATCGTAAAATTTTAAGTGTGTGTGTGTGTGAAAAATCTCTTATATATAATTTACTTACAGTTCTAAAGACTCAGGGGTGCTGGCTGACTTGGCCTCAGGGGTGCTGGCTGGCTTGGCCTCAGGGGTGCTGGCTGGCTTGGCCGGGCAGAAGGAGTGTGGAAGACTCTGAGGCTTTTTTCTCCAAGCTGCTCCGGATCAGTGCTCTGGGCAGCTTGGCTCCGGGCTGGAAGTGGGCACAATAAGAAAAAAATATTTTTCATTACACCTCAGGTCAGACCACCAATCAGACCCCCAATGTTAATCAGACCTCAGATCACACCTCAGCTCAGACCCCAATATGATTGACCCCCAATCAGATCTCCGATAAGAGCCCCATGCCTCATAGCAGCCCGCAGTGCATCTCCAGCAGCGCCCCAGTACCTCTCATCAGCCAGTAATAACAGCCCCCCCCAATCATGTGCCAGTAATAACAGGGCCCCCCCCCAATCATGTGCCAGTAATAACAGCCCCCTCCAATCATGTGCCAGTAATAAAAGCCCCTCCCCCAATCATGTGCCAGTAATAACAGCCCCCCCAATCATGTGCCAGTAATAACAGCCCCCTCCCCCCAATCATGTGCCAGTAATAACAGGGAGGGTCACCCCCCCATTATGTGCCCCCTCATTATGTGCCAATACTAACAGTGCCCCCCCCCCCTCAATCATGTTCCAGTACTGTAAAACTAAGTATTGTATTTAAAAAAATATAAACCCTTGTACTTACCTCTGCCAAGCGATGTGATGCAGGCCTCTTCCAGCCTGTGTCTTGTGCTGTATGACTCAGGCGGCGCGATGACGTCATCGCGCCGCCTATGCCGGCCTCTGATAGCCCAAGACAGTGCCAGCAGCCTATCAGAGTAACAGGAAAGGGACATACCTCTCCCCTGCTCCTCCGCACAGCCTTCTTTTTGTATCGCTGTCCTGAGGACGGCGATACAAACAGATCAAGCTGAGCCGAGCGCTTCCACAAGCGCTCATCTCAGTGCCCCGCCGCCGCGCACATTGCCCCGCTGCCCCTGGGGGGGATTTCACCAGACCTGTCCCCCCCGCATTATTTCCTGGGGGGGATCCGTCCCCCCCATTCCCCCCGCTTCCTACGCCCATGCCACCATGACGTACGTGTGCAATCACACTGAACCCAATCATTTAACCTCTCAGATGCCATGTTAAATAGCAATTGCGGAATCTATGAGGTTTGGTAGAGGGATGATGCTCCCTTTGCCTTCCGAATGAAGTCCTCACGGTGAAATCGTAGAGCTCTAATCAGTTACCATGGCAGCCTGGATTGCTTATGGATTCAAAATGGCCGACTTCAAAATGGCCGCCATGGTCACTACCCATCTTGAAAAGTTTCCCCCCTCACATATACTAATGTGCCACAAACAGGAAGTTAGTATCACCAACCATTCCCATTTTATTAAGGTGTATCCATATAAATGGCCAACCCTGTATAATACATGCAGTTTCATTGCTGTAAGCACTGTGCAAAATGCCGCAAGGGGGCCCACTGAGACTTTATCGCCCAAGGACCCACATGCACCTGTAACCAGCCATGATCTTATCCTCCCCAAAAAAGTTGTATGTACCCCAAAAATGGTTCCAATAAAAACTACAGTTCATCCCACAAAAAAATGAGTCCTCATACAGCTCTGTGGATGGAAATATAAAAAAAAAGAAACTTTAGATTTTTTTCAAAGGTTTTTATTTTTTAAAAGTAGTAAAACAAAAAAATTGGTTTGCCATCACTGGAATCATATTGAGCCACAGAATAAGGGCATCATGTCTTTTTTTATTATGCAGTGATACTAAAAAAAAGCCGACATATGGCAATGTAAAAAAATTATAAAGCGAAAATGGGTCGAATACTTATCCTTTAT
This sequence comes from Bufotes viridis, assembly GCA_033119425.1. Taxonomy (NCBI): domain Eukaryota; kingdom Metazoa; phylum Chordata; class Amphibia; order Anura; family Bufonidae; genus Bufotes; species Bufotes viridis. The sequence continues at coordinate 136,230,561 of CM065590.1, forward strand.
TGGATTGTATTTAATAAAATAAAAATAGAAGAGGCGTTCCATGCATGGAACGCCTCCGGGGTTGGAAGGTACTGTCGGATGTGAGATTTCACGATCTCATAACAGGGAATAGTCTTGTCATAACACTATTCATCTAATAGAGGGTGCTGTTCATGAGTCATGACTCATGAACAGCACCCTCCATTAGATGAAAAGTGTTATGACAAGGCTATTCCCTGTTGCAAGTCACTCACAGGGAATAAAAAATGGAGACTGCAGTGAGCACAACCCAATACGCAGGTGCACGTTGCTATGGTGAAATACACATACAAACGTAAAAACAAAGGTGCAATGGCACACTGCAGCTAGAGCTCCGTCCTGCCACTATGCTGAATGTTAGATGAGGCATTAGTTTATATTTTGGCCAAATTATGTAAGCCACCCACCACTTCACGGTTGCCTCTCGAGTGGTCCCTAACATTAATTCTTACCTTTTATGGGCCATATCAGCCACACAAAACCCAGGGAGTGCAGGTGCAGCATGCATGCCAGATACACTCTGCTTGTAACCCCGTCTGGTGCCATACAGCGTTCATCAGATCAAGGGATGCAAATACCAACATGCATGCTGAGCTCACTAGTACTTCTCCTGGATCCAAATGGCTTCTGGTAAGTTCAATAAAGCAGACTCAGTTTTATACTGACTTTAAAACCAGCCTACAGGGCGGATTCACTAGTCAGGTGTGCATAACTGCATGGAGGTCACCACGCCTCCCATATATGCTACAAAGGAAAAAAAATGGAGATTGCAGTCAGTCTTCTTTTCCGAGCAGGGGATGTCAGGGGTTCTCACTCTCCCATTGACTTCTATTGTGCTCTGTAAAACACACGAGCATCCTGATGTGTTCGGCCAGAGCACACAAGCACTTTGGTGCTTGCTCAACACTTCCTACTTCCCTCACTGAGGGTGAAGGCATCTACTTGTTCACCTCAACACCTATCTCTATCTTACATATTCATTCTATCTAACCAGGCTCCAGAGCCCTAGTTGATTGTGCAACAGTAGGATGTGCCTCTATTAAAATAGCAATTGATAAGCTACTGCCTGCCTGACATGTTTTACTTCTCCAGCAGCGTCATCAGGGGACTGCAGACAATAGTGAGACTGGCATGTGTATGCCTAACCCGCCCCCTATAAATAGACTGGGTCCCTGCTGTCATCAATAGAGGACCGTTGCCTCATGATGATAAAAATCGCTGAGGGTCACATGATCGGTACTGAAGTCACGTGATCACATTGCCGACTCTGCATGACCAAACAAGGATACAGCATAGGTCACATGATCAGGAGCATTCTTTCTAGTGTTCGCAGATGCAGATTCAACACTCATTGCTATATTTGCTGATGCAGAATCAACACTTATTGTTAAATTTGCAGAGGAACATAGGAGATTTTTGTTACCAGCTTGCAAGTTTACTCCATTTATTATAAAAGCTACTTAGATCGCAGATATGGTTGGAAATTAACCCTTTACATTCGGTGCTCTCATAAATGACAACTTCATTGAGAATAAATACGCTAAATTAATATCATTATGATCCTTCTCCTACTCATCAATATTTACAAATAGTGACATAATATGATGGATATATGTCCCTTGATTATCTACAGGTTATCAGTTCTTAATAGGAACTGATGACAATTATTTCTGGATCCCATGTGGCTAGATGTATATGTTTTGAGGAGCCTAATAGATGGAGGCTGGCGAACTATCAGGCGGTGTCTAGTATGTTGCTCTAATATATATATTGGCAGTGAAGTTTAGTGTACGAGAGTTCTGATGCCCGACACTACAGAAGGGTCACTTGCGTGCGTACGTTCCCCTCATTTGTGGGGAGATTGGTGAATGTCGTTTTCAGTAAATGCAAAGTAATGTAATGCCTATTTATATATCCTATCACCCTGTTACTGCTATTATGTGCCATTGTGCAGGCCTGCTAGGGGTGTCATCTCAGCTATGTCCACTAGAGGGAGCTAGGGAGCCCTAGTTAATATAGGCCCAGTTAGGGGAGGAGTTAGGCAGTTTAGGCCTTGAGCCTGTTGAAGGCAGTCCAGTCCAGGCCATGAGCCTGTGAAGGTGTTCAGTGTTCAGGCCCTGAGCCTGTTGAAGTCAGCCCAGGCCCTATAGCCTGAGAGGGTCCAGCCTAGGAAGAGTCATTCCCTGGGAGGAGCAGTCCAGACCCTAGGACTAGTGGAGAAGTGTTGCCTCCTTAGTCAAGCTGCAAACAGGATAAGGATCCCAGCAGGAACATCACTGGTCACCAGCCTGCGTGAGCTGAGGGAAGATTTCCAGAAAGCAAGAGGTACTACAAATACCAGAGGAGGTACTCAGTAATTGTTATCCCAAGGATAAAAGCCAGCGATAGGGCATTGGGGCCTTGGAGTATATTTGCCAGCCAGGATAAGTCAGGAAGAGAGTAAAGTCGTCTGTACTGCAGAAGTCCTGCTTTAACCCTCTGTTATCACCTTGCTAAATATAAGCCTGCCATTAAATGTACTGTAACTTAAAGCTTGCTGAAACCAATCGTCTTCTGAGGAACTGTCAAGAGTGTATGCTGCCGGCAGCAGAGCGCCTATTACACCACACAATGCGACAAACCAGGATTTTTTTGCATGTTAAAATTCCCAATTACTCGAAGGAACAAGCTCATTCATTGGGTAATAGTCGGCAGTATCATCTTAACAATAATCTGCCCGTGTAATAGGGTCTTAATTAATATTTTATGCAAATTAGAAGATAAGGCTAATAATATAAAGTTTGAGATTTCTGTGGCAGACTTAAATTATTGTGTGAGTATTTAATCTTATTCAGGGATAAGCCGATTCAACCAGTCTCTGCTATGCTAACATACCAGTCTCGAACATGCTACTCACTAGTGATGAGTGGCAGGGGCAATATTAGAATTCGCGATATTTCACGAATATTTGGGTGAATATTTGAATTCTAAAATTAGCGATTATGAAGACATGTTAGTAGGAGTATCGGGCCAAAATAGCTCTTAGGACCATTCCAGGATGAGGGAGTATTGGATCAAGATGTTGAGATACAATGTACTCCCCAATTCTAGGAAATGGTGTTGATAACAAACACAGATGGTTAGCATATATGTCCAAATCTGTCTTGGGAACGTGGCCTTTGGCTTCATATTTTAACAGGATGATTTATAACCTAGTTATATAACTGTTTGTATTGCTAATATGTATCACGTGGGATTGTGCAATCTGCATTATCCAATTATATTCCTTGTACCTCCATATGCTTCTTGTACTCCCATGTCTAAAACAAGGGGTATAAAATAAAGTACTTTGGAGGGAGACCTCAGATCTCTCCAGGCATAACGAGGTGGTTTATGTCTGTGATTTATTCGGCCGACTTATTTAATTAATTTCTACCTGACTACAAGATTACTCCGACATCATGATTGTGAAAATCGGCAATGTAATATGCGCGTATTGCGCGCGCAATACAGGCGTGGGTCACTATTGCTCCATTTTTAAAGCTGCTAGAAGTTTCCTGATACTCGAGAAAATGGTTGGCATGGCAGAACATTACAATAGCCTTATGTGCAGATATATTCTCAATTGCGCAAATCGGCAATTAATGATGAGCATATTTTTGTGCAATACGTGCAACTTCACATTTTAGCAGGTCTGAGTACATATTAGCGATTGGTGCACTAAGTATTGTTGTTAACTTGCCTGTAGTATGTATGGACAGCAGAACCTACCTAACACCCTGCACTGGAACCTGCTACATCAGCTACACTATATCACAATCTAACCTACACTGACTATCTCCCACTAACTATCTGTATTATATATATACAGTTACTAACTATTTAATGTTATGTGACACAGCAAAGAACAGAGCACAGCAATGACACTGCTGTCTCTCTCAGAACTGGAAAAAAAAAACTGTAGAAAATGGCTGCTGGGCCTTCTCATTGACCCACGAGCAAGAAGCAGGGAGAGAATCATGGGTTCAGAGGAAAATAAAATATTCTCAAATACGAATATATAGCACTATATGACTTTGTGCTTTCCTTGTGATTTACCTGCATTATCCAGCCTGTATTCCTGTCTGTGTTCCTCCTATGTGCTCATGACCTCACAGTTCAGTTTCAAGTCCGTGTTTAATTCATCCTAATCGGTTTGTCTGCCCCACAGTCTTGGTTCCTGCCTGGAATGAGATACATTTCCAGTATTAGTGACTGTCCAGACTTAGGGTTGAGCGAACCCGAACTGTATAGTTCGGGTTCGTACCGAATTTTGGGGTGTTCGTGACACGGACCTGAACCCGAACATTTACGTAAAAGTTCGAGTACGGTGTTCGGAGATTTCTATGGCGCATTTTGAAAGCCTGCAAAGCAGCCAATCAACAAGCGTCATAGCACTTGCCCCAAGAGTCCATCACAGTCATGCCTACTATTGGCATGGCTGTGATTGGTCAAGTGCAGCATGTGACCCAGCCTCTATTTAAGCTGGAGTCACGTAGCGCCACACGTCACTGTGCTCTGATTAGTGTAGGGATAGGATGCAGCTGCTGTGAGGGTGAGATTAGGCAGGGAAAACTCAGCAAAAACACTTAATGAAGTGATCGATCTACAGCTGTGAATCATTCAACATCTGCTAGTTAATTGCCCACTGGTTTTTAGGCTGCCCAGAGCTTTTTCTGTCACTTTTTTCTGTAGTGTAGACCCCAAAACATTGGGCAAATATAAAAAATAAAACAAAGTGTAAGTGCACGGTAGTATAACAATGGTTGTGTGAGGCTGGTATACATGTATATTTTGCATAAGGTACAAACAAGTCCTGTGGGATCCATGCCTGGTTCTTTTTAACAAACGAAAGCTGGCCCACATTGTCTGCAGACAGGCGGCTGCGCTTTTCTGTGATAACACCCCCGTCAGACAATACAGTTGCTTAAGGGTAGGCCAGCATCTCCAAGGCATGAAGGGCAACCTCAGGACATGTGCCCAATTTGATGTTAAATGGGGCAGACCCAGTGGTTTAGCTAGATATGATTGGGCACCACCGCAAATTTTTGAATGGGGCCCCCCTCCCCCAGTAATTTTTGCGCAAACCCCTTCCTTTCATGCCGCCATGCCTGTGGCTACTAAAGATCGCTCTCTCAGACCAGGCCCGACAGCTGTTCCATTCGCTTTCTACACTGTCTATACTGCCACTGTATATAATTTAATTGTATAATACTGTTGAAGGGGCCCTGAAAAAGTCCTTTAGTCCTCCTCCTCCTCCTGGATGGGCCCTTTCTAGGTCACGACCCCAAAGAACTTGCTTCCCCTGTAGCTATTCCCCTAGGCAAACCCATCAGTCAGTACATGTACTGTTCCACCATGTTGATGAAATGCTGCCTCCTGCTAAGATGTTCCAGATCTGCTGGTGGTGCAGGTTGTTGTGACGTGATGACAAAGCTTTTCCACATTTTGCCCATGATAACCCTGCCTTCTGAGGTGTTGGTGGTGACCCAGCTGCATTGGCAAATTTTTCCTCCTCCTCCTCTGCCTTCAACTTGTGCTTCCACTGAGCCCCCGGTGTCAGGTGTGAATGCCATCAGCAGCGTGTCTACTAGCGGGCTCATCTTCCTATCACACTCCAGTGAGGTTATTAAGGAGGCACGTTGTCCTTGTAACGGGGATGCAGCAGGGTGGTCACCCAGTAATCAGCAAAAGTTAGAATGTGGCAGTAACTGGGTGGTCGTTGCACAGGCACTGTGTCGCTACTGTGTGCCAGGCTGCCCAGAGGCAAGGACAAGCTATCCTCTTTGAGGGAGGTATATCGTCTATGTCCTCTGTATCCCCCAGCGTTCCTCCTACTCCTCTTCCTCATCCTCCAGAACTGTGCCCTGGCTGGCCAATTGTTTTCCCGGCCAGGGCCTATGTTGGTGCAGATACCCACCCTCTGAGCCACTTGTATTTGGTTGGCCTTAAGTTAAGGATAAGGCATGTATATAGTTTTGTTTCTTTATATGGTTAGTTTAGCTGCCTTATAGTTAATTTAATATGTTTTTAAGTAAATTTGAAAATAGTTTGTCAATGGTTTGAGTGAAAGGGAGGGTGGGGGTGTTGAATGTTTAGGGTGTGAGGCTGTTTGGGTTTAATTTCCATCCGCTTTCTACACTGTCTATATTGCCACTATATATAATTTCATTGTATAATACTGTTGAGAGGGTCCTGACAAAGTCTTTTTGTCCTCCTCCTGGATGGGCCCCTTCTAGGTCAGGGACCCAAAACAGTAGCTTTCCATGCTTCCCTGTAGCTACACCCCTGGGCAAACCCATCAGTCAGTGCGTGTACTCTTCCACCATGTTGCTGAAATGCTTCCTCCTGCTAAGACATTCCAGATCTGCTGGAGGTGCAGGTTACTGTGGCGTGATGACAAAGCTTTCCCACATTTCGCCAATGCTAACCCAGCCTTCTGAGGTGCTGATGGTGACCCAGCTGCCGTGATCTGGCTTGGGTGCCACCCTGCTGAGAACACGGTTCCTCCTCATTCTCCTCATCCTACTTATCCTCCTCATCCTCCAGAACTGTGCCCTGGCTGGACAATTGTGTTCCTGGCCAGCGACTATGTTGGTGCAGGAACCCACCCTTCGAGCCACTTGGATGTCACTGGCCTTAAGTTAAGGATAAGGCGTGTATATAGTTGTGTTTGTTTATATAGTAAGTTTAGCATTAGAGTTATTTTAATATGTTTTTAAGAATATTTGTAAATAGTTTGTTAATGGTTTGAGTGAAAGGGGGGGTGGGGGTGTTTTTTGTGTTTGATTGACTGAATTGATTTTCACTGTCTGGTGTTTAGGAATTTCTGTTCCCCAAATTCAGCACATGTGGCAGGCAGGGGATGTGCGTCAAACTGGCTAGGCCAAGACCTGCTAGTATATTTCACCCATTAGCGCACAACACCAGGCTGGGCTGAAGGCTCAGTGGCACCAACCAATGATCGGTCTGTTGTTCCATGCCTGTCCACAGCTCCTGCGCGGTGCGGTGTTTGTCCCACAAACACACAAGTTTTAAGACAGCCTGCTGTCGTTTTCCCCTGGCTGTGCTGCTGTGGGTGGTGAAGGTGTTATGCTGAGCAGATGAGGAGGTGATAGAGGAGGAGAAAGCCGAGTAGGAGGAGGAGGAAGTAACAGGATACAAAGAGAAATGCCCAGCAATCCTCGTGGGCGGAAGGACATTCACAAAAATGCTATCCGCCTCTGGGCCAGCCGCTATATTTATCCACTGTATTGTTGGTTATGTGGACGTTGCCACAGATGGCGTTACGCAGTGCACACTCGATTTTGTCCGCCACTTGGTTGTGCAAGAAGGGATGGCTCGCCTGCAAAAGTAGCGGCGTCTAGGATACACGTACTGTGGGACAGCCACCGCCATAAGGTTTTTAAAACTGTCCACCAGACAGAATGACAGCATTTCAAAGGACCAGGATGTTTGAAATAAGGCATTCAGAGCCATGGGTAGGGGGGTACTTCCTCTTTCTATTTCTTTTTCTCTCCAGTGTTTGGGAGATGGACAGCTGATAGCTGAACACTTCCATGGGATTTGGTGGAGATGCTTGGTGACTATGACAGATGTGGTAGTGTTGCTGCCACATCCTCTGTTTGCTGGGTGATAGGTGCCACTGTCACTCACTTGGGCTCAAGTTTAGAATGTTTATTTATTATTTTTCTGTATTTTATTTTATTTTAAGTCATTTCCCTATCCACATATGTTTGCAGGGCATTTACCTACATTTTTCTGCCCTTTGCAGCCCTTTAGCCCTTTCCAGGGCTATTTTACAGCCATTTAAGTGCCCAAAAGTTCGGGTCCCCATTGACTTCAATAGAGTTCGGGTTCGGGGACAGGTTCGGGTCGAGTTCGGATCCCGAACCCGAACATTTTCATGAAGTTCGGCCGAACAACTCTATCCTGACTGCTTCTGCGATTGTGGTGTGGTTTAACTATACTGTATGTCAACCATCCAGCCAAGCTTCCTACAGCCAGGTTCTGCCTAAAAACCTTATAATCTATATAAGTGACCGTTCAGACTATAGCTGTGGTTTTGGTGTGTTTTCTGTGCCGAGAGCCTCCGGTGCTTGTCTCTGACCTCAGTAAGTCAGATGCCAATTATACTGGGACTTACCAAGAGGTGGCGGTCCAGTTGCTCTTCTACAACAGGTGTTAAAAGGTGAATATCAGGGGAGCATCGGAATAACACCCTTACGGTTTAGCATAAAGCCAAACCAGTTAGTTGGCACAATGGGTTCACACTCGCTAATCCATGACACTGACTGAGTTGTCCAATGAACAATTTCATTTTCCCTCCTACTTTGAATGGCCAACATTGTATGACCATATTTCTAGAATAATAATGTAATATTAGACACTTATTCTAAGAAATGCATAAATGTACAGGCAACAATACCACTGGACATTCCAAGTATTCATTTTAGTGCTAAGACTAAAAAAAATAGTATAATGGATCTGTCCTGATAGATGTGAATGACAGAAAGTCTGCTCTTAGGATGTTTTCAGCAGTAGTGTGTGCAGAACAAAAATGTGAATATTGACTTGCTGTGCAGCAATATGTCTAGAGTAATATTTGAAGAGATGATGTTTAAATTGCTTGGTGTGCAGATTATTTTTTAGTTAAGATCAAAGAATATAGGGTAATCGTGATGTTAATTTCACATGACCAGCCTTATATGTATTATTCATTCAGATTCCGATAAATGCTTTGAGCAGTTCCTCTTCGCAGTTGGAGCTGTTTCATCAGTAAAATTTTACTGATAATGTTAGCATGTTTCAAAAGGAGTTCTCCAAAGTTTCTGAATGCTGTGTGCACTGACTGACAGTCTTTCTTGAAACTGCTTGCTGTACATTAAGTGAAAGAAAAGTGCATAGCGGCTTCTAGACAATATGGGGGACATGTATGAGCCCCTGTACCCCAGAACAATGGGATCAAATAGTCACAAAGTTTGGCACATGCCCTGCTTGGGACTCCGATAGCTAGCAAGCGATTGCCAGGAGGGAATGCTTCCCTACTAACAATTGCTTGCTGATCTGCCTGTCTAATACAGGCTTTATAATCCTCCACCAACGACTCCTCCACCTCCAGTGGTAGCTCCTCATACTCCTGTTCCACTCTCTCCTTCATGAGATTTTGTTCGTATTGGGTCCTTAGAAGCTACAAGGCGATACTGCAGTTGTCCTCACTGACAAATCTGGGGGCCTCTGTGTCTCTGATGAGCTTTCACTGCCTGACCTCGAAACACATGCTCCCTGCTCTTGAGGCGGTCTGGTGCATGACAAAATCATTCACCGCTTTGTGCTGCTTGTACAGATGCTCTAGCATATGAAAGGTCATATTCCATTAAGTTGGAATGTCATGAATCAAGATGTGCAATGGCAGAAAGCTCTGTTCATACAAGTCCACAAGGGAGTTCCTTGCCACATAAGAATGTCTTAAATGTGAGGACAGTCTCCTGGACATGACCACCACCTTCTGCAAGCCACAATTCTTTTTTAAAAAGCTTTGCAATACTAAATTTGTGGTCATGGCTACGGCCAAGAGGATGCCTAGAAACCCTAAGGAGATAACACCAAGACTAACCTGACCTAACTGGACGTGTCTTAGCTGACCTGACTGAATGGCTGATGGTGTGCCTTTTGCCATTGCCGTGGGTAGGCCTATAAGGGGGCATACCCTGTGGAAATTGAAAAAGAACGGAGGGAGGGTGGGGCACCTGAGAACACCGCTCATGGGTGAGGCCGTGCCTCATTTATGAAGTGCCTCCGCCCCTCCCAAAAATACAGGCTGACTCATCAGCCTTAACTACTTGTGGTCATGGCTACGGCCAAGAAGATGCCTGGACACCCTAAGGAGATAACACCAAGAATAATCTGACCTAACTGGACATGTCTTAGCTGACCTGACTGAATGGCTGATGGTGTGCCCTTTGCCATTGCCGTGGGTAGGCCTATAAGGGGGCAAAAACCGAGCCTTGTAGTATAGGAGAAAACCTTACTGGCGTGTACAACCAGATCACAAAGCCAAACTGCGAAGAGCAACAGAATTATCCACATGGGGGTTCAGGATGCATTGGGCAAAACAAGAAGAACGCAGAGGTCACATCTTGCTGATGACGTGGCCTGAGACATGCTGCTTTGACACTGCGGATACTACCCCAATGTGGAACGAGTGATCTGAAATGGCATTGGGGTCAGAACCTGGTCTAGCCGCTAGGGAACGGATATGGGAGATTTGAGATAAGGTGATAGCTCGGACTTTGAACAGAAGTAGTGGGCTATCCGGGGCGGAGTCACCCAGAACCTACAATAAACTATTGGAAAACCTTAACTGGGCACAAAACAACCAGTGGCCTCCACTGGTGGACCGACCTGCGATGTTTTGAAAGAGCGGAGATGCAGTATGAAATGGACATTGCACCATGCTAACTGACGCTTGGTTAAGCTTTGGTGCCATCGAAATACTAGTGAATTCCCTGGCCTCAGAAACTGAAGAAACCGAGATACATGGCCGCCTTTGTAACTATGCTGGAATGGAGCCCAAAAAGGATTACTATCTAAGGAGGAAGAAAGATTCCTGAATGGTTCCCCTGATATCAGCTGTCTGCATGAGACAGTCCCTCCACTGTTCTTCTGTATGCCCCTGAGGGTTACTTTTATCGCTAGAGACGGCAAGACCAACCTACTAACTGGATCTTCTATTGTGAAGAAAAGCTGGACCCTGGCCAAATACAGTTTAACTGTGTTGTAAGAGAGTCTAAGGCCAGTAAGGCAATAAGCTATGAAGGCCATAATAAACGAGGTCCTGTCGATGTCCTCCCGTGGGTAAAGGAGTGCAAATTTGCTGTAAATGCTCCAGGGGGTTTTGTAATTTTGAACCGTATTAACAGACCAAGACTTTTGCATAAGAGACTTAGCTAAAGAGATTTATGCCTTTTGACAGTGAACAGAGACTGAGATGCTGGAGAGGATAGCCCTAGTTGTTCCACACCCGCATGACCTGGAAGAAAGCATGAAGAATTAAAAACGAGACAAAGCATCTGCAGCAAAATTTATTTTATTTCTTGGACCCTGGGACATTGAGTTCTGAAATACTTGTAGCGGTGGAGCGACAAACATTAGCAATTTAAAACGTGAACCTGAAGAAAGTGACAGGCAACAGACATTTAATAAACGTAAGCTTGAATAAACATAACAGTTAACGGACATTCGGGATTAATAAATGTATGCCTGAATAATGTAAACAGGCAACAGACATTAGAAATTAAAAAACATAAGCCTGAGTAACATAAACAGGCAACAGACCTTAGTAGTTAGTAAACGCAAGCCTGAATAACATAAACAAAAAAAACAGACATTAGAAGTTAGTAAACGTGAGCCTGAATAACGTAAACAGGCAACATACATTGAAAGTGAATAAACGTAAGCCTGAATAACGTAAACAGGCAACAGACATTAGTAGTTAGTAAACGTAAGCCTGAATAACGTAAACAGGTGACAGAACAATAATGATTAATAAACGTGAGCCTGAAACGTAACAGACGACAGACATGATGATTAATAACATAGGACTAAAAAACGTAAACAGGCGACAGGCATTAAATAATAAATGTAACCCTGAATGACGTAAACAGGCGACAGACATTAAATAATAAACATATGCCTGAATAACGCAAACAGGCCACAGATATCAGTGAACGCAAGCATGAATAACAAACAGGCGACAGACAATAATAATTAATAAACGCAAGCCTGAAACGTAACAGGCGACAGACATGATGATTAATAAACGTAGGACTAAATAACGTGAAAAACGACAGACATTAAATAATAAACGAATGCCTGAATAGTGTAAACAGGCGGCAGATATCAATGACCAATGAACGTAGCCCGAAAGATGTAAACAGGCGACAGACTTTAATAATTGATAAACGTGAACCTGAATAAACTATTACAAATGTACACTAAATTCCCTTAAACCCTTTACAGCATTGGGGGTTGAATAATTTTGAACACAACTGTACATCCGCATATAAAAGTAAATATACAGGAAAGAATGTTTCCTAACAATTTTTCATCTAAAATTGCTTTTATCTTTGGTTTTGTGAGTTTTATGGTCAGTCTGTAAAAGTGACGTACAACTCGGGTAACATCGTTCCCAGCAGGGACATTGTAGTCCAAGATGCATCCAGACATCCTCCCCATGCTGTCCCCAACCCATTTCGGTGGTGTTTCCATCAATTTCTGACCTTTTCCTATGAACCAAGCACCCTCCCCTCTTCAGAGCAGGGGGTGCCTGGTTTAATGCTCGGGTTCTCCCATTGACTTCTATAGGGCTCGGGTGCTTGGTAGAGCATCTGAGCATCCCGATGTGCGTGGGCAGAGCACCTGAGCATCGGGGTGCTCGATCATCACTAGTCACTACCATTCCTACACCCTGCTACTGTTTCTAATAGGCTAACATAATGTCATCTGTGTATTTATTCTAGGTCCTATTACATTGTGCATTTATAATATTGCTATGAAACAGTTATGTTCATGTATAGTGTCTGGTTCACCAACAGGTGGCAGTGTATCTGGCAGAGAGAGGCAGGGAGCGATCCTTAGATAGAATAGAACCTACCATTCCATTCTCCTCCTTTTGGGCAGAAGTGGGCTAGTCCGGTTTCCTTCCAAGGGAAGGGTTGCAGGAAGCTATAGTTAGTTCTAATCAGTTGAGTCTAAGTCTAGTGAGAGGGAATCTAGATTTTGGAAGCGGATAAGTCAAGATGGCCCAGTGAGGGGGAATGGCTGCCACTCCTGCAGCAGGAGTCCCTAAAGGGAAGCAGCACATAGAGCATTATGACTCCTTACCGATACAGACAGAGTATCATGAGGGAATTAACAGCCAAAGATACTGTCACAATGGGGAGTGGGGGAAACACCCCACCATACAATGTCTGCCAAAACTAAGCCTGATATTCCCGGATAAGGAATAAAGAACCTCCTAAACATCCCTAAATCCTCTTCCTAACCTCCTAACTGAACTGAATGAGCCACGTTAGATGGTAAGGGGAGCTCATTCTCACGAACTGGTCCCTGTGCACTGGCATCAGGAGGTAAAGACCCCCGATTCCTCCAAGACACGGAGGAACCGGAGTCTCCCACCGGCCTAGCAACAAAAGGAAGACAGTAAGCCACAACATAATAGCAGGCAAGTGTGCTGTGGAAAGGAAACCACAGACCACAGGAACAAAAGCACTTACCTGCAGCACCAACCCAAACAGCTCACTGTCTAAGTGCTTAAACCCCCTTCATGAGGACAGGACACTCAGGAGATGTCTGGCATCCAAGCTGACAGAAGAGCCAGACATTCCAGACATGAATCACCAAACCAAACATAACAACACCAACCTCACCCACACCAAACAAGACCATAGGAAAGGGAGGGATAAAGGAGGAGACAGAAGGGAGACACTGTAAAGGACCACAATGTAACACAAGGAGGCCCTCACGGACAGGAGTCACAAACAGAAAGGAGAAAAGCTCCTAATCCCACCAAAGCAAACATACATCTGATCTCAGTCTCTCACAACAGAATATAAAGAGACCTGAGACCACACCCAACACCACTTTGCTCCATACCAGCCAGAGAATTAACCCCACGCAAACCAGACAGGGAAGGGCAACAACTAAAAGAAAAGTCGCACACACATGCAAAAGCAACACATTGCTGCAGGCAACTGCATGAGTGGCAAATGTGTCATTGCACAAACAACATAGGCCATGACACTGCCCTCGCATGCAACCACAACACCACATTGCTGCAGGCAACAGCACATGTGGCCACAATGTCACAGCGCCCACAATAGGCTGTGACAGATACCCTGCTTAAAAGGTACCAGAACAGTCCTAAATTGCAGCTGCCAGACTAAAGCCAGAGTCTACCACAGCAGAAAAAGATAGAGCAGGGTATTCAAGTTTGCCTGCCAGTTTACCCCAAAACCTGCTGGAACCAAGAGAAAGACTGAATACTGTCTGGATGCAAGTTTATTCAAGTAAAGCTATTAAAATTTCACCAAGGTTGGACTGAACTTATTCCCCCCCTCCTACAACTCTCCCCTTTATTGCTCCGGAGCCTAACCCTGGAAATTGACGGTATCCAGGTAGGAGCAACATGACACACAAGGGAAATGGTTGCACCACACCACTTGGCAATTCCTATAAACCTAGTACACGATCGGCCCTGGGGGGGCCAAGGGACAGTATAGAGAGATCGTAGGGAGAGTTTTCAGACACTGGGGGGGGGGGGGGTAGAGAGAGAATAAAGAAACTGCAGCACAGGCTCTGTAAACTGAAAGGATCCTTAGGAGACAATTCTCATTTGGGGTGAATAACCTGTGTAATTTAACCGGCAGTGTGGTGTCCTCCTTATTTCTTAGATAAGCAATTACATTAGGTCTTGAGTCTCATATTGCGGTGAATAACCTGTGTAACATAACTGTTAGTGTGACGTCAACATTGACATTGAATAACTTATTTTACATATACAGTTACTGTGCAGTATTTATTTTTAGTTATTTTATGCACTTATATAGCACTACAGTATTCCGCAGCACTTTACGGACATTAACATCCAATGGGGCTCACAATCTAAGGTCCCTTTCAGCATGTCTTTGGAGTGTGGGAGGAAACCAGAGTACCCGGAGGAAACCCACGCAAACACGGAAAATGCAAACTCCATGCAGATGCTGTCCTTGGTTGGATTCGAACCTAGGACTCCAGCACTGCAAGGCACCAGTGCTAACCACTGAGCCACAATGCTGCCCAACAGTCAGGGCCCTCCAAAGAAACAGACAGGGGCAAAAATGTTGCTTGAGCCAGCAGAAGTAGCAGCAGAAGAAGGGGTGGTGGTAGTAGCAGCCGCAGCAACAGGCCAGAGCTGCCAGTGTCATCCAGCGGTCATGTTTTGATGACACGTCTTGGAATGGTCTTCAACATCATCTCAACTGACATCAGACACCCAGTCCCAGGAGTCTGACACCACACTTAGTTGGCATGGCACAGAAACAAGCTCTGTGCCCTCACCTCTCCTGATTATTCCTCTTTTCTTTAATGCTTCTTCTGCCAAGCACGACCAAGAGACTGGTGATGGTGACATAAGTGATGAGCAGACAGTAGTGGATATTGATGTAGCCAATTGGGAGGCAGGTGAAGAGGGGGCTTCATGCTCATCAGGGGGCGATGGAGACAGTTTGCCCATGAGACAGCAGCAAGGTGGCAGTGTTCCGCTGAGCCAGCAGGGTACAAGCATGGCTGTGAGCCAGCAGGGTGGCAGCCCTGTGGGGTCTGGAGCCAAATGTTGCCAGGATAGACCAGCTGCTACTCAGGAGCCTACATGTTTGGAAACAAATCGCGCTGCACCAGTTCATAGAGGCAGCAGCAGGAGGACTTCAGCATGGCAGTATGAAGTATCTGTGGACAGAAGGTGAAGCGTAACCAGAGTGCCAATGTTGGCATCACAGCCCTGGTTCAACAAATGGAGCATCACCATAAAGTGACCTGAGAAAAAAGTGGCACTAATGTAGTTGTACAGCGTGATGCATCTCCTAGCAACCCCTACCCTTTCTCCAGCAGTCAGGGCTCCACCGCCTCAGCAGAAGGGAGCTGTGTTTCCTTCCCATTTTGAACTGGACCTGAACAGTATGCATGCACTCATCCAACAGTGCAGAAGCTGAACCTACTCCTGGCCAAGTTGCTGGCACTACAGTCCCTAACTTTCCATGAGATTGACTCTACAGATTTCAGAGAACTGATGGCTTGTGCCAAGCCAAGGTGGAGAGTCCTAATCCATCCCTACTTCTCTAAAAAAAAAAGCTGTACCAGCTCTGCATATGTACAGTCGTGGCAAAAGGTTTTGAGAACTACATAAATATTAGAATTTGGAAAAGTTGCTGCTTACGTTTTTATAATAGCAATTTGCATATGCTCTAGAATGTTATGAAGAATGATCAGATGAATTGCATAGTCCTTCTTTGCCATGAAAATTAACTTATTTCCTAAAAAACCTTTCCACTGCATTTCATTGCTGTTATTAAAGGACCTGCTGAGATCATTTCATTAATTGTCTTGTTAACTCAGATGAGAATGTTGACGAGCACAAGGCTGGAGATCATTATGTCAGGCTGATTCGGTTAAAATGGCAGACTTGACATGTTAAAAGGAGGGTGATGCTTGAAATCATTGTTCTTCCATTGTTAACCATGGTGACGTGCAAAGAAACGCATGCAGCCATCATTGCATTGCATAAAAATGGCTTCACAGGCAAGGATATTGTGGCTACTAAGATTGCACCTCAATCAACAATTTATAGGATCATCAGGAACTTCAAGGAAAGAGGTTCAATTCTTGTTAAGAAGGCTTCAGGGTGTCCAAAAAAGTCCAGCAAGCGCCAGGTTTGTCTCCTAAAGAGGATTCAGCTGCGGGATCGGAGTGCCACCAGTGCAGAGCTTGCTCAGGAATGGCAGCAGGCAGGTGTGAGCACATCCGCATCTGCACACACAGGTAGGCGAAGACTTTTGGAAGATGGCCTGGTGTCAAGAAGGGCAGCGAAGAAGCCACTTCTCTCCAAAAAAAACATCAGGGACAGATTGATCTTCTGCAGAAAGTATGGTGAATAGACTGCTGAGGACTGGGCCAAAGTCATATTCTCCGATGAAGCCTCTTTGCGATTGTTTGGGGCATCTGGAAAAAGACTTGTCCGGAGAAGAAAAGGTGAGCGCTACCATCAGTCCTGTGTCATGCCAACAGTAAAGCATCCTGAGACCATTCATGTGTGGGGTTGCTTCTCATTCAAGGGAGTGGGCTCGCTCACAATTTTGCCCGAAAACACAGCCATGAATAAAGAATGGTACCAAAACATCACCTAACAGCAACTTCTTCCAACAATCCAACAACAGTTTGGTGAAGAACAATGCATTTTCCAGCACGATGGCGCACCGTGCCATAAGGAAAAAGTGATAACCAAGTGGCTCGGGGTCCAAAACGTTGACATTTTGGGTTCATGGCCTGGAAACTCACCAGATCTTAATCCCATTGAGAACTTGTGGTCAATCCTCAAGAGGCGGGTGGACAAACAAAAACCCACTAATTATGAAAAACTCCAAGAAGGGATTATGAAAGAATGGGTTGCTATCAGTTAGGAATTGGCCCAGAAGTTGATTGAGAGCATGCCCAGTCGAATTGCAGAGGTCCTGAAAAAGAAGGGCCAACACTGCAAATACTGACTCTTTGCATAAATGTCATGTAATTGTCGATAAAAGCCTTTGAAACATATGAAGTACGTGTAATTATATTTCAGTACATCACAGAAACAACTGAAACAAAGATCTAAAAGCAGTTTTGCAGCAAACTTTGTGAAAACTAATATTTGTGTCATTCTCAAAACTTTTGGCCACAACTGTACATATAGCAGAAGGTGGGAGATTAACCTTTCTAAAGATGAATCAAGCATTGCTCAGCCAGGATATCCACACATTGGAATGTATTTGCAATTTAATTATCCAAGTTTAATGGGGTGAGTCATAGAGTCAGAACACCTTATCCAGAGCAAGAAGGGGGTGAGCCGCTAAATCAAACATTTTGTTTACATTCCAAAAGTGTTGCTTTCTCATGTTGAAAAACATGCTACTTTTTGAGGGGGCTAGCAATTGGTCTAAATTATGCCAGTTAAGAATTGACAAAATCACAGAAAATAATGCACTTTAATAGTAGATGCAAGCACAACATATGGACTAAGCCCTCACTCTATTGATAAAATCTGAGACACTTGTCTGTTTCACAAAAATTCCGCTGCTATGAATCCAAAGCTTTGGCTAGTCTCTTCAGATGAATTGTGAAAAATGATACTTGAGATCCCGCAGCCTCTGGGCTGGAGAGATACCATTCTCAGCATAGCTTGCAATCTTAAAGCATATATCTTGGCTATGTGTACTAAAAATTACAGACACAAGCCAGTAATCTAGATGTGGTAGGGAGGGTGCAGGTACAGAAATATAAATGAACTATACAATCATACAATAATACAAACTATCCATTGGAACTATTTGCTTATTTTAATTTGTTTTATATTACATTGGAAATAAAAAGAGATAGTATTACTACATATGACCTATATCTTTTTGAAATATATTTTTTAACTATAGAAATGTTTTTGATATACAAATAAATATTAATATATGTGAAGTAAATAGAGACAATAGTTCCTTTTGGTTGTAGTGTAGGAGGTGAAGGAAATCTCAACCATCCACTGCATACACAACAAACATTTGTATATTTTAACTATATTTTTATGTTGGTTGTTTTATTATTTTTTATTTTTATTTTACTTTTATATATATTTGTTTATAACTGTTGACCAATAAATGAATATACGAATGATAGCAACTCAATAGTTCCAGATTAATCCAAATGAATTGTGCCTGTCTATATTTACACTTTTATTCCACATTTCACTGATAAATTTATCTGAAATGACTTGTGCCAAACATAATGTGCAATTGATGCCAAAACAACAATAATAAATTTGTCCCGCAGTGTCAACTGCAGCTATTGTTTAATAAGTGTTTCTTTAGTCTGCTAGTCTGCTCTTATCTCAGTTCACTTCATAAGTTTAGACTTCAGTCTTTTATCTTCAGGCTGTCAGTATAAACGTATAGTGACCTTTAATAGTCGATAACCACAATAAATTGGAATCTACACACTCGAGAGAATCATTTTCTATTTTTCTATGTGCTTTGAAAAGGCTACTTAAATCAACTTTTATCCATTTTTTTCTCATAGGTTGAAGTATAACTGTAATCTCCTTGGATTACATATTTACATTTTTTTATGTACATTTACATTTTTTAAAAATATTGGCCAGTGTTAAGAAATGTAGTGAAATAAAATAAACAATCCAGAGGGACATGATCTTCTCTTGATTGACTTTACCAAGTGGACCTATATTAAGGCCTATTGCATACAACAGTATTTTTTGTCTGCATCCAATAAAAAAAAAATAATAAATTGTATATCAAATGCAGACCCATTTTTTGCAGACAGGACAAGGATGTCATCCGTGTACTGTTCGCATCCATGTGGTTGTGCTGCAAATGATAGAAGTTTAACCTATTTACGTATGTCTGTTTTGCAGAAAAGAATAGGCATTTCTACAATGGGTATATCACCAAATGATCATGAGTAATCGGCACACTCCCAATAATATATCAACCTTAGAAATGAGTGCAAAGTACACCAATAATAAACGATTAAAATATTAGGTTTATTAACCACATCAGCCCCCCTAGCTTAAACACCCTTAATGACCAGGCCACTTTTTACAATTCTGCACTACACTACTTTCACCGTTTATTGCTCCGTCATGCAACTTACCACCCAAATGAATTTTACCTCCTTTTCTTCTCACTAATAGAGCTTTCATTTGGTGGTATTTCATTGTTGCTGACATTTTTACTTTTTTTGCTATTAATAAAAATTTAACGACATTTTTGCAAAAAAATGACATTTTTCACTTTCTGTTGTAAATTTTTTTAAAAACTACATTTCTATATAAATTTTTCTCTAAATGTATTGTTCTACATGTCTTTGATAAAAAAAATCCAATAAGTGTATATTTATTGGTTTGGGTAAACGTTATAGCGTTTACAAACTATGGTGCAAAAAAGTGAATTTCGGCATTTTGAAGCAGCTCTGACTTTCTGAGCCCCTGTCATGTTTCTTCAGGTGCTAGAATGTCAGGAAAGTATAAATACCCCCCAAATGACACCATTTTAGAAAGAAGACACCCCAAAGTATTCGCGGAGGGGCATGGTGAGTTCATGTATCATTTCATTTTTTTTCACAAGTTAGCGGAAAATGATAAAAAATAATAATAAAGTTTCCATTTCTGCTAACTTCTGGCAAAAAAAAAAATCTCAGACGGGCTCATTATGCCCCTGAGTGAATACCTTGGGGTGTCTACTTTCCGAAATGGGGTCATTTGTGGGGTGTGTTTACTGTTCTGGCATTTTGGGCGGGGCTAAATTGTGAGCAGCCATGTAAAGCTAAAGGTACTCGTTGAATTTGGGCCTTATGCACTCAGGCTGTAAAAGTGTCACTTATGTGGTATCGCCGTACTCAGGAGAAGTAGGGCAATGTGTTTTGGGGTGTATTTTTACATATACCCATGTTGGGTGAGAGAAATATCTCTGTAAACTGACAACTTTGTATAAAAAAATTTAAAAATTGTCGTTTACAGAGATTTCTCACACCCAGCAGGGGTATATATAAAAATACACCCCAAAAAAAATTGCCCTACTTCTCCTGAGTACGGCGATACCACATGAGTGACACTTTTTGCAGCCTGGGTGCAAAGGGCCCTAAACCAATGAGTACCTTTAGGATTTCACAGGGCATTTTTACGCATTTGGATTCCAGACTTCTTCTCACGCTTTAGAGGCTCCTAAAATGCCAGGACAGTATAAATACCCACATGTGACCCCATTTTAGAAAGAAGACACCCCAAGGTATTCCGTGAGGGGTATGGTGAGTTCATGTAAAATTTAATTTTTGTCACAAGTTAGTGGAATATGAGACTTTGTAAAAAACTAAATAAAAAATATATATATCTCAATTTCCGATTACTTGTGCCAAAAAAAAAAAATTCTGTGAACTCGCCATGCCCCTCACGGAATACCTTGGGGTGTCTTCTTTCCAAAATGGGGTCACTTGTGGGGTATTTATACTGTCCTGGCATTTTATGGAAACCTAAAGCGTGAGAATCCAAATGCGTAAAAATGCCCTGTGAAATCCTAATGGTACTCATTGGTTTTAGGGCCCTTTGCGCATCTTGGCTGCAAAAAAGTGTCACTCGTGTGGTATCGCGTACTCAGAGAAGTAGGGCAATGTGTTTTGGGGTGTATTTTATATATACCCATACTGTGTGTGAGAAATATCGCTGTAAACGACAACTTTTAATTTTTTTATACAAAGTTGTCAGTTTACAGAGATATTTCTCTCACCCAACATGGGTATATGTAAAAATACACCCCAAAACACATTGCCCTACTTCTCCTGAGTACGGCGATACCACATGTGTGGCACTTTTTTGCAGACAAGATGCGCAAAGGGGCCCAAATTCCCATGAGTACCTTTTAGGAGGGCATTTTTACGCATTTTTCTTCTCATGCTTTAGGGCCCCTAAAATGCCAGGGCAGTATAAATACCCCACATGTGACCCCATTTTGGAAAGAAGACAGCCCAAGGTATTCCATGAGGGGCATGGCGAGTTCATAGAAAAAAAAAATTTGGGCACAAGTTAGTGGAAATTGATTTTTTATTGTTTTTTCTCACAAAGTCTCCCTTTCCGCTAACTTTTGACAAAAAGTTTAATTTTTCATGGACTCACTATGCCCCTCAGCGAATACCTTGGGGTGTCTTCTTTCCAAAATGGGGTCACATGTGGGTATTTATACTGCCCTGGCATTTTAGGGGCCCTAAAGCGTGAGAAGAAAATGCGTAAAATGCCCTCCTAAAGTTACTCATTGAATTTGGGCCCTTTGCGCATCTTGGCTGCAAAAGTGTCACTCATGTGGTATCGCCGTACTCGGAGAAGTAGGGCAATGTGTTGTGGGGTGTATTTTTACATATACCCATGTTGGGTGAGAGAAATATCTCTGTAAACTGACAACTTTGTATAAAAAATTTAAAAAGTTGTCGTTTACAGCGATATTTCTCACACACAGTATGGGTATATATAAAAATACACCCCAAAACACATTGCCCTACTTCTCCTGAGTACGGCGATACCACACGAGTGACACTTTTTTGCAGCCAAGATGCGCAAAGGGGCCCTAATTCCAATGAGTACCTTTAGGATTTCACAGGGCATTTTTACGCATTTGGATTCTCACGCTTTAGGACCCCTAAAATGCCAGGGCAGTGTAAATACCCCACAAGTAACCCCATTGTGGAAAGAAAACACCCCAAGGTATTTCGTGAGGGGTATGGCAAGTTCACAGAATTTTATTTTTTTTTGGCACAAGTTAGCGGAAATTGATTTTTATTTTTATTTTTTCCAAGTCTCATATTCCACTAACTTGTGACAAAAAATAAAATTTTGCATGAACTCGCCATACCCCTCACGGAATACCTTGGGATGTCTTCTTTCTAAAATGGGGTCACATGTGAGGTTTTTGTACTGCCCTGGCATTTTAGAGGTCTCCGCAATCATTACACGTATGGCCAGCATTAGGAGTTTCTGCGATTCTCCTTATATTGAGCAGACGGGTAATGAGATTTTTTTTTTCCGTTCAGCCTCTGGGCTGAAAAAAAAAAAAAATGAACTGCTCTGCCAAAATCAGTGACTGCGGTGCAGTGGGCTGGGCGCTAGCTACCTAACAAGTAGCTAACTAACTGGCGGTGATAAGGGACCCTTATGCCCCATTCACACGTCCGCAATTCTGTTTGCGGAACGGAATTGCGGACCCATTCATTTCTATGGGGACAGACTTTGTCCCGCTCGGATCCGGAATTACGGATCCGCGCTCGAGTCTGCACTTCCGTTCCGCAAAAATATAGAACATGTCCTATTCTTGTCCGCACTGCGGACAAGAAAAGCATTTTCTATATAGTTCTGGCAATGTGCGGATCTGCAAAATGCGGAAAGCACATTGCCGGTGTCCGTGTTTTGAGGATCCACGGATCCAGCAAACACATATGGACGTCTGAATGGAGCCTTACAAGGTTTTTGATCAATGACAGGGGGTGATCAGGGGTCTAGATTGGGTGATCAAGGGGTTAATTGGTGAGGGCGGGGGTTAGTGTAGTGTTTGGTGCAACTTTACATAGTTACCTGGTCCTCTGGTGGTCGATCCCAGCAAATGGGACCACCAGAGGACCAGGTAGCAGGTATATCAGACGCTGTTCACAAAACAGCGTCTGATATACTTGTTTGATGCGATTTATATCGCATCTACAGCCTGCCAGCGATTGATCATCGCTGGCAGGCTGTAGTCCAACTCTTGAGACGCATGACGTTGTGAACGCGCGCGCGCCTTCACAGGAAGTCTCGCGTCTCGCGAGATGACGCGCCGACGCGTCCGATCAGAAGAACAGGACCGCCCGCAGGACGCAATCCTGCGTACGGTGGTCCTGAAGCAGTTAATGACAAAAATAAAAACATAGTATTAACATTACAAAATGTACACTAAAAAAGTGGGGAAATAACACAGTTGCACCTCACCTCAATTACCTCCTCGAAGCACGTTTCGCGTTAAATTGCTTCCTCCTGCACTGGAACCTATCATCTATACTATATTACTATCTAACCTAGACTGACTATCTCCCACTAACTATCTGTATATATATATATATATATATATATATATATATATATATATATATACCCAGAGAAAAATGGCGGCACTGAAGTAAAGTCTGTGAAAACCAACAACCATGGGTGCTATGTCCAAGGGCTTCGCCAACCTGTACCTGGCGGTATTTGAGGACTATTATATCTTCTCGGCGAGTAACCCCTTCCTCCATTACATCTCAATGTGCAGCATTTCTAAGTGCGCTAGAGATATTCAGGAGACTAACTTAGAGTTTCCCACTGTAGCAGAACTTCAGCTGAACTTTCCACTGTAGCAGAACTTCAGCTGTGTTTTGGTGTGCTTCAGAACAGCAGAACTTCAGCTGAACTTTCCACTGTAGCAGAACTTCAGCTGTGTTTTGGTGTGCTTCAGAACAACAGAACTTTAGCTGAACTTTCCACAGTAGCAGAACTTCAGCTGTGTTTTGGTGTGCTTCAGAACAGGCAATTAATTTGTTAGACAGGTGTTGCTATTGTCTGATTGCTAATGAGCATAGGGCCAGTAAGGTGTTAAATTTGTTGTTGTGGGAGGGGCTGTTGTAGGAGTGTATATATATATATATATATATATATATATATATATATATACAGCAACATAGTATTAGCTTGCCTAATTATAGCTTGCATCATTCTCAAAGAGCAGCATTGCTAAGTGCACTAGAGATATTCTGGAGGTAAAATAAATTCAAGAAAAAAGAGAAAGTGTGAAGTGGCACACCCGATGCAAGATTAGAGAAAAGGTGCTCTGTTGCTGATAGGTTCGCCCAAACCAGAGGACTAGAAATATCATACAAAGAGTGCAGCAACTGGCACACTTACATCTAATTAGAGGTGGAGATGAATATGTTTCAACGAATATTTTATTTGACTGGAAATATATCGCTAATAAAATAACAATTAAAAACTGTTAAAACCTTCAAACTGATGTCCATAAATTCATACACCACTAAAGTTCATAGTTTTGACCATAGAGTCTCGACATACACCTATAATTAAAAAACGATGTAGCCCAACCTGTAGCAGCACAAATTGTAGCAGCAACAAATGTGGTAGAAAAAACAACCGTTGTATATAATGATCTTGCATGGGAGAATTACTTGATAAACCGTTCAATGGATTTTGAATCTCCTCTGTAGTAATCCCAAATTAGATAAATTGTTGCATCTATATGGTAAGTTTGTAGCAGTAATTAGTTTAGCAGCCCCCGGTTAGTCAGAGCCTGGATTTAGATATGTATTGTGCGGCGGTAGTGCTGAGTGTGGGGTCCCACACTTGTTACCTTAAACCTCCACCGCCGTCTGTCCTCAGTGTTGGTACACTGTTGGAGCCGGGGGTTCAGGATTCCCCGTGTGCTGTGTTCGCCTGCTTCGGCGTCCCACGTGTTGGTGACATCACTCCTTCTTCCTGTGGGTGCAGCGGGCGCGTTCGGGGTAAGCAGTGTATTAGCACTTCGGCGTCTCACGTGATTGAAAGCGTCACCTTTCTGGCCGGCCAGTGTTAATGTCTTTCCAAAGTTCTCTGTTTAGAGATGACAGTCTGGCAAATGGTCACGTCCACACACACACAGGGGGAAGGAAAGTGACCACTGCGCGGCACCCTCACCCCTGGCCCTGCCTATTTGCCTCATGAGTCCTGATGACAGGGGACAACTGGACGACAGTCCCTTACTTAGGATATGTGCAGGGAAGACAGACAAGACAAAATACGGAACGTGAACGGACCGGGTCGGAACCAAGAGAGCTACACAGTACAAAGGGTTAAGCAAAGAATGGTCAGGAGAAGCCAGGGTCAAATACCAGGAGAGTAGAGAAGTACCAGAGGAGTCCGCAAAGAATAGTTAGGTGGGAGCCGAGGTCACAATACCAGGAGGGATGCGCAGTACAGGAGGAGCAGGCAAAGGATCGTCAGGGAACAGGATCAGGTGAGGATTCAGGAGTCCAATAAATAGCCAGGAACCTAGAATTAACAGGCAACCTTTGGTCAGCAGGCTGCCTGTATTTATAGCGGGGTCTGAGGGTCATGTGATGTGACTAGCGACACATGACCGACAGACAGACTAGTCGAGCACCGAGTGATCAGCTCGGCGCTCAAGGCAGACCTAGGAGCAGGGAGCCTCCCCACTAGCAAAGCCGCCCTGGGAACGAGGCCAAACACAGATCCTCGCTCCTGAAGCTAAGCAGCAGGTCTACGGCTGATGGGAGAGCGAGTGTGCCTTTGGCGCTCTGTGACGGCATCCTCATTTTTTACGAGGGGCCACCAGACCCTTGGAAAGTCTCCCATCAGCCTTGAGTTTTTGAGAGCTTTGAGCCTTTTCTAGGTTCGATTGAACCTGGGCCCAAACTGTGCACAGTTTGGAGGAGTGTTTATCCGCTTCAGCGTTAGAGGAGGAGGAGACGGACGACCAAGAATGAAAAGGGGGATGAAAACCATGGTTACAAAAGAAAGGGGAGACTCCAACAGAAGAATTGACACAGTTATTCAAAGCAAATTCAGCCAAAGGAATTTGACCCATAATTGCTGGTAATCAGCAACGTACAATCTCAAGAATTGTTCCACAGACTGATTAAGGCGTTCAGTCTGCCCATTACTCTCAGGATGGTAGGCGGAAGAAAAAGACAATGAAATTCTACATCTTTGACAGAAGGCCCTCCAGAATTTGGACACAAACTGCGCACCCCTATCAGAAACAATATTTTCCGGAATGGCATGTAAACGAACAATCTCTCACAAAAATATACGCCAAGGTTTTTGCATTCGGAAGTTTAGACAGGGGAATGAAATGAACCATCTTGCTAAACCTATCGACCACTATCCAAACCACAGTCTTACCCTCCGCCAGAGGTAAGTCAGTTATAAAGTCCATCGAGATATGGGACCAGGGTCTACTGGGAATCGGTAGGGGTCGTAGGTTACCAGCAGGGTGAGTCCTAGGTGTCTTATACCTGGCACAAACCTCACAGGCTGACACGTAGGACTTGACATCCCTGGTCAGAGTGGGCCACCAATAAGATCTAGAAACCACATCCTTAGTGCCTTCAAAACCCGGATGTCCACAAAAGGCAGAATCGTGACACTCCCTCAACAGCTGGAGACGAAATTGTACGGCAACAAACAACTTATCTGTTGGGGTGGATGCCGGTGCCAGATGTTGTTCAGCCTTAATGCGAGCTGAAATATCCTGGTTTTGAGCCGCTAAGAAGATGTTTGCTGGTAGGATGGATTCAGGAAGTGCCTTAGTGGGTTGAAAAACATGGAAGCTCTGAGATAATGCGTCTGCCTTCATATGTTTACTTCCCGGCCTGAACGTAATGGAGAAATCAAAAACAGTTGCCGGGGATTCAACCTTTTAGCAGACTCGAGAAACATTAGGTTTTTAAGGTCAGTGACAACAGTTACCGGATGCCTTTCCCCTTCCAAAAAATGCCTCCACTCCTCAAATGTCCATTTAATAGCCAGCAGCTCCCTATTCCCTATGTCGTAGTTTCTCTCCGTGGGAAATAATTTCCTGGAGAAGAAGGCACATGGTCTCAGGTTAGTGAGGCTAGCAGGGCCTTGTGAAATGGTAGTGCTACTAAATGCCTTTTTTAAAGTTTCAAATGAAGAAATGGCCTTGGTAGACCAATTCTCCAAATCCGCCCCTTTCTTTGTAAGGTCGGTCAATGGTTTAGCAATTACAGAAAAATTCATGATAAATTTACAATAGTAATTAGCGAAACCCAAAAACTATTGTAAGGCCTTTAAGGATGAAGGCCTTACCCATTCCTTAATTGCCAAAACCTTACCAGGATCCATCTTAAAGGCGTGAGGAGTCAGAACATGCCCTAAAAACAGTATCTCCTGTACACCAAAGACACATTTCTCTTGCTTAGCGGATAGCTGGTTCTCCCTCAACACCTCTAATACTTGTTTGACATGAGATTCGAAATCAGGAGAGAATATCAAAATGTCGTCAAGATAGACAATAATAAATTTTTCTAAGAACTCCCTAAGAATATAGTTCATTAAGTTTTGAAACACAGCTTGGGCATTGCTGAGTCCAAAAGGCATCACCTGATATTCAAAGTGTCCTATTGGAGTATTGAACGCTGTCTTCCATTCGTCTCCCTCCTTGATTCAGATTAGATTATATGCCCCTTTCAGGTCAATCTTGGAAAACCAGGTTGCCCCCAGAACCTGGTTAAATAAATCCAGAATCAATGGGAGAGAGTGTAAATTTTGGACAGTGATTTTATTTAATCTCCGGTAATCAATACAAGGCCTAAGACCACCATCCTTTTTCTTAACAAAGAAAAACCCCGCTCCCATAGGTGAGACTGAAGGTCTAATATGCCCTTTAGCAAGGCTCTCCTTAATATAATCTTCCATAGTCTTGCGTTCGGGCTTAGAAAGATTATAAATTCGCCCTTTAAGAAAGTCAGACAACTAGGGTCATCATCTCCTCCAAGGTCTCTGGGACTTGATAACTGAATAATCAATCTTTTAAATTATCAGACAGACCAGACCTAAACTGACTCTTCAGGGCTGGTTCATTCAATCCCGAGGGAACACACCACCGTCTGAATTGGGTGCAATACTCCTCTGCAGGGAGATGGCCCTGAACCAATGCCCTAAGAGCGGTCTCGGCTACCAGGGCCCTGTCTGGTTCGTTATGGAGGTTACCCAGGGCCTGAAAAAAAACCTCCACAGAAGTTAGACAACTGGCCCAAGGAGGTAACGAGAATGCCCAGTCCTGGGGATCACCCTGAAGTAGAGAAATGATAATACCCATGCGTTGGCTCTTGGGACCGAAGGACACAGGGCGCAAACGGAAGTAGAGTTTGCAACTATCCTTAAAGGAGACAAACCTCTTCAGGTCCCCAGAAAAGAGTTCTGGGAGCTTGATCGGGGGCTCAAAATGTGGACTGGAGGGCTGAGGAGTGGAAGAACCTTGCCCTAACTCTAAAAAATGGAGTTTCTCTCCAAGCTCCTGTACCATCTGTGTCAGGTTAGAGACATGGTCAGCCAGGGTCTCAAGAGGATTCATGATACAGTGGGGTTTGGGCCTGTTATTTCTGTAATGGTCACATCCACACACACACAGGGGGAAGGATAGGGACCCCTGCGCTGCCCCCTTACCCCTGGCCCTGCCTATTTGCCTCACGAGTCCTGATGACAGGGGACAACTGGATGACAGTCCCTTACTTAGGACATGTGCAGGGATGACAGACAAAACAAAATACGGAATGTGAACGGACCAGGTCAGAACCAAGAGAGCTACGCAGTACAAAGGGTTAAGCAAAGAATGGTCAGGAGAAGCCGGGGTCAAATACCAGGAGAGTTGAGAAGTTCCAGAGGAGTCCGCAAAGAATAGTCAGGTGGGAGCCGAGGTCACAATACCAGGAGGGATGCGCAGTACAGGAGGAGCAGGCAAAGGATCTTCAGGGAACAGGATCAGGCAAGTATTCAGAAGTTCCACAAATAGCCAGGAACCCAGAATTAACAGGCAACCTGTGGTCAGCAGGCTGCCTGTATTTATAGTAGGGTCTGAGGGTCATGTGACGTGACCAGCGTCACATGACCGACAGACAGACTAGACAGACCTAGGAGCAGGGAGCCTCCCCGCTAGCAAAGCCACCCTGGGAACAAGGCCAAACACAAATCCTCGCTCCTGAAGCTAAGCAGCAGGTCTGCAGCTGATGGGAGACTGACTGTGCCCCGTGACAGCCAATGCACCAAATGTTTTTTATTAGTGAAAGGTCTGGATTGCAGCCGGGTGAGTTTAGCATCTAGACTCTTCTGATTGCTGCAGTATATGGTTTACCACTGTCTTGCTGAAATATGCAAGGCTTAATGCTTTCCTTGAAAGAAATATTTGATGGGAGCATATGTTGTTCTAAAACATCTACTGTATATACTTTTTAAGCATTGCTAGTGCCTTTCCAGATGTGTAAGCTACCCATGCAATAGGCACTAACACAACCTCATACTATCAGTTATACAGGCTTTTGAATTATTTTTTTAACTTACTTAAATGGAGCTGAAATATTTCACAGTGCTTTAAAGACATTATCATTGCTTGCTGCCCCCCTGGGATCTCATAATCTAAATTCCCTTTCAGTATGTCTTTGAGTGTGTTAGGAAACCAGAGAATCCAGATGAACCCACAGAAACATGTGGGGAACATATAAACTCTATGCAGATGTTGTCCTTGGTAGGACAAGGTATCGGTTCTAGCCACTGAGACACCATGCTGCTCACTGTGTGCTGATAAATAGTATGGTGTACTGTGTACTCCTCTTGAGTCTGCAGGACATGCTAACCATGGTTTTCAAAAAGAATTTTAAACTTGAATTCATCTGAACACAGAACAGTTTTTTATTCTGCCTCAGTCCATTTTAAATGAGCTTTGACCCAGAGAAAAGGGCAGCTTTTATAGATTGTGTTGACATATTGCTTCTTCTTTTCTTGATAGAGCTACAGTAGCTTTTTAGTAGAGGTGGGACGACGAATCCGTCGAATCCACGAATCCCTCAAATCTTGCCGAATTCGTGGGATTCGAGGACTGGAATCCCGACGTAATTGCAGAAATTCGAATCCCACAAATCCATTCATCTGTCTCGCCATCCTCAGGACAGCAATATAGATGAACACTGCAGTATGGGTAGGGAGAGGCGTCTTCTTTTCCTGTTCCCCTGATAGGCTGCCAGCACAAGGCCAGGAGCCGATCAGAAACTGGCGCAGGCGTCGCGATGATGTAATAGTGCCGCCTGAGCGTACAGAGCATAATACAGGCCAGAAGAGGCCTGCATAGCATCACTGCAATGGAGGTAGGTAAGTGTTTTTTTTTTTTTTTGTTCGGTGATGGGCTGGGCTTGGGGCATTGCTGGCATAAGGCGGACACTATGGGGGCATCTCCTGGCACATGGGGGACACTATGGGGGAATTGCTGGCACATGGGTGACAATATGGAGGCATTGCTGGCACATGGGTGACAATATGGGGGCATTGCTGGCACATGGGGGACACTATGGGGGCATTGCTGGCACAAGGGGGACACTATGGGGGCATTGCTAGCACACGGGGGACACTATGGGGGCATTGCTGGCACATGGGGGACACTATGGGGGCATTGCTGGCACAAGGGGGGACACTATGGGGGCATTGCTGGCACAAGGGGGATACCATGGGGGCATTGCTGGCACAAGGGGGACACTATGGGGCATTGCTGGCACAAGGGGGACACTATGGTGGCATTGCTGGCACAAGAGGGACACTATGGGGGCATTGCTGGCACATGGGGGAAACTATGGGGGGATTGCTGGCACAAGGGGGCCACTATGGGGGCATCGCTGGCACATGGCGTACGTTATTGGGGCATTGCTGGCACATGGGGTACACTATAGGGGCATTGCTGGCACAAGGGGGACACTATGGGGGCATTGCTGGCACATGTGGTACACTATGGGGCATTGCTGGCACAAGGAGGACACTATAGGGGCATTGCTGGCACAAGGTGGGACACTATGGGGGCATTGCTGGCACACGGGGGACACTATGGGGGCATTGCTGGCACAAGGGGGACACTATGGGGGCATTGCTGGCACAAGGGGGACACTATGGGGGCATTGCTGGCACAAGGAAGACACTATGTGGCATTGCTGGCACAAGGGGAACACTATGGGGGCATTGCTGGCACACGGGGGACACTATGGGGGCATTGCTGGCACATGGGGGAAACTATGGGGGCATTGCTGGCACATGGGGGAAACTATGGGGGGATTGCTGGCACAAGGGAGACACTATGGGGGCATTGCTGGCACATGGGGGACACCATGTGGGCATTGCTGGCACAAGGGAGACACTATGGGGGCATTTCTGGCACAAGGGGTTCACTATGAGGGCATTGCTGACACAAGGGGGACACTATGGGCGCATTGCTGGCACAAGTGGGACACTATGGGGGTATTGCTGGCAAAAGGGGGACACTATGGGGGCATTGGTGGCACATGGGGGACACTATGGGGGCATCTACTGGAGGCATTGCTGGCACATTATGGAGACATTATGGTGTTGGAGGGGGTAAGAATACTATGGGGGTATATTATATATGCACATTATGGGGGCACTAAGAAGGGGCATTTAATACTGCCACATTCTGGGGGACACTATGGGGGACTCTTATACTGGCACATTGTGGGGGCACTAAGGGGAAGAGGAGAGGAGCACTATGTAGGCATTTCCTAGGGGCATTAGATAGGGGTATTTTATACTTCCACACATGGAGGACATTAGCTCAACTGGGGTAACTAAGGAAATTATTTTGTACTGGCACACAGAACGGGAGAATTTTTGAATCAGTGCACAATCTGCAGAAGGAGTTAAGAAGATAGGAGGAGGATGAAAAAGTAGGAACCTAAGATGTCTTTTGTCAAACTACAGAGACGAGAGATGGGTGAAAAATCATCATGACGGTCTGGTCTGAAAGTAGAAGATGAGGAAAGAGAGGGACTGCATCAGAGAAGTTACTGGATGTATGGTATGTGGTGCTGTATTCGGGATAGCAGAGAATATAATAAGTATGCGCAGAGGGTAGAAAAAAATTACGGGCCAGTGCGTAAGCACTGTAAGAGATCAACAAAGAACCAGAGCAGATGAAGCTAGCTCCAGCAAAGGCTCACGGTCAGGGAGTAGTTAACCATGCTTGCGTACAGGATTCGTAGGTTTCGAGATTCGAAAGATTTGTAAGATTCGAGAACCTTTTCAAATTCGGATTCGGATTTGGATTTCACAGCAAACTGTATGTTCACAGACAATGATTTCTAGATGTTTTCCAGAGCCCATGCATTGATTTCCAGCACAGAATCATGCCTTCTTTATTTACATTTATTTACATTTTACACAGGATTCCAAATTTTTTTTAATTGGTGTTGTAAAATATGTCAAGTTTCTTGTGAATTGTATATTTTGCCAATACAAATAATATGATAATGTCATATTTCTGAAGACCATCCGGTATTTCAAATCAAATGTGTAGCTGAATTACTTAAAGTTTGAATTAACATCCCAGTATCAAAATGGAATATAAATTCTTAGCATACACCAAGGTAATAAATAATGGGGAAAAAAATTGAACTTTTCAGATGGGGGAACTGTGAAGTGCAAAGATAATTAAAGTTAAAGTTATGTAAATGTAAGCAATGTTCCATGATATTTCTGCTTTTAAGTGAGTTTATAGCTACAGAAAGGACCTGAGAAATGAAAGTCTGCAATTAAAGCTTTACAAAAAAGCAATGTTCATAAATGTTTTTCCTTTTTTTAAAGTGACCTCTAAGTACATACTAAATTTACCATATATTGTATATAACTACAGCATGGTCACAATTTGAAGACTGTGTTCACCTGCATATCCATGGTCAGGATGTACTACTATTTTATATCATAATGATGAAATAATTATCTCCTAGCTTTCAAGATTAAATTAATCTAAGAACATTAATTAAACATTAATGAACATTCATTAAACTGTCAACTGTTATTTCCGACCCCAAGTATGCATGTGGAACAACCTGACATTTACTATTAATCTTCTGTGTATGACCTCCTTTAATGTTGATAGATAAGCAACAATTCCTCTTGGAATAATTGGAAAACTATACACAGTAATAATGAGCGGCAGAGGCAATATTCGAATTCGCAATATTTTGGCGAATATTCGTCACAAATTCTCGAATTCTCGAATTTGCGATTATTTTCTTGATTACGAAAATCAGCAATGTAATATGCGCGTATTGCGTGTGAAATACAGGCGTGGGTCACCATTGCTACATTTTCAAGCTGCTAGAAGTTTCCTGAGACAGGAGATATCGTTGGCATGGCAGAACATTACAATAGCTTTATATGCAGATAGAGTGCTCCGATATATTCGCGATTGCGTAATTTGGCAATTAATGATGTGCAAATTTTTGTGCAATACGTGCAACTTAACAGTTTAGCAGGTCTTACTACATATTAGTGATTGGTGCACTAGGTATTGTTGTGAACTTGCATGTAACATGAATGTATGGACAGCAGAACCTATTACACTACCTAACACCCTGCACTGGAACCTATCAGTTACACTATATCACCATCTAACCTACACTGACTATCTCCCACTAACTATCTGTAAAATATATATAATTCAGAAAAATGAACAGCACTCCAGATAGTAAAAAATGATTTAGGTTTATTCACCCATGTGGAGCAACGTTTCAGCTCAACATTAGAGCCTTTCTCAAGCAATGTGCAAGTGTGACATAATGAGCATATATAGACAAAAAAATAAATAAATCTCAAACATGATCATGTGACATAATTAGTCAATCAAAATATTATTAACAAAAATAATACATGATATATCATTACATCATAACCCACAAATAATTCATTGTCAAAAAATTGTGTAACATAGTAGTGATCATACATCAATAAGTAAAAAATCACCCCATATATCCATAGGGATGGAACATACATACATAATATTCCATTAAAGTGCCAAGTGCTGTGCATAAACATTAATCAAAGTGCAGGTGCTAATAATCATAATACCACCATTTGCAAAAAGTTTGAGGCCTTATCAAACAGATACTCTTTGGACTTTATTTTGTTGAACATTGAGTTCTTACAACATGAATCAAATTTAATTACAGCTGAATTGGATGATGTTAATACATGTCTACAACCGTTAATGACAACTGAGGAATATAAGAAATACAAGGACGATTTAACTACCCAGCTTGAAAAATTCCAATCTGAAGCTGCCGAAGGTAAACACAGCTGTAATGCCGCTAAGGGTTCTCTCCTGCTCCGGCGGCGGCTTCCTTGCGTTCCACTGTGGAACGCGGAAGTCGTTGCTCTTGTCACGGTGCCTGCGTTCCACGCTGGAACGCGGAAGTCGTTTCTGAGGAGCCGCGGCTCCTTCCCACAACCAGGCGCTATTTAAGCGTGCCGGGGAGACAACATGGCATACCAAAATCGTGGGTTGAACGCCTGAACCTCCCTGATCCGTACCCCACTGGATGCCACACTACCTCCGCCGTTCTGTGACCGCCGCTCGCTGCCCAGGAGAGCCTCCGTTGAGCGAGTCCTCCTGGATCGCCTACCGCAAGTACTGCTCTGGTTGGAGCTTGCTCCTTATGCTGCAGCTCCCTGTTGGAACTTGGACTGTTCAGTGTAACACTGCTAACCAGATCTGACATTCAGTAGCAACTAACCACTTCTAATCATATTAGTTCACCTGTATGCGGGTTATGAGGGAATAACCATTGTGTACTCGTCCATGTTACTTTGGCTGTAATGTATGGGGTCTCAAACTCGCCGTTCAGATTGTGAGTGACGCCTGAGCCCCAATCTGAGTAGCCTATCTCCAGATACATCTCCGCAGTTGCGATCCAGTTACCATAGGTCCACATAGGCGTTACAGCAGCAAATGGAACAGAGATGCAGGGGACTACAAAAAGGGCAATGTATATATTTGGCAAAATATGAATGGCAACATTTCCCACAGCAAAGACACAAAAAGGAAGAGAAAGAATACACAGACGACTAAGGATACAGCTTTTTTAGAGGAGACCCCTTCCCAAACAAACAGAGACAGCACCGAACTAGACGAGGGGGCCGCAAACACAGAACAAGCCGGTCGACTACGCAACAACAAAATACGGATCCCATCCAACAAGGGCCTCTCACAAAGGAAGAAATGACTGTGATTAACCTCTCTTCAAAAGAACTTTCACTGTCTCAAGTGAATGTATTAAGCAAAGGTTTTTCTTTTTGTCCTAACTCTGCAATTAATTGGTTTGATCTTGATCTTGATTTACAATCTTTCTTTCGCCATATTAAACTTAAGGTTTGGTTTGCTGATAAGAGCAGGGTTGAGTTGCCTCAGGGTAGTGATTTTACGCTGAGGACATTCAACTTACACCAAAAAAGTGATTTCACCCCTATTGTGAACAATCCAGGGGTTGAAGCATATATACAAGCTGTCACACAGGAATTTTCCACACTGAAGGCAAACACAGATGGGACTCTGAGGTATCCAAATCTAACCAAAGCTGAGATTGTAGCACTTAACACACTTAGAGAGGACTCCACCCTTACTGTAAAGCCTGCAGACAAAGAGGGAGAAGTGGTGGTTATGGATACACCTCAAAGTACATTTCTGAGATTAGAAGACAATTAGAGGACAGAAATGTGTATGAGGTCATATGGTCGGACCCCAAATTTGAGATTGCCAGAGTCATCAAAAGTTGTCTTTCTGAAGCGGTTAGATCTAGTGTGATTGATCTGGACTTAGATAGTTTTCTGATGGAAGCACAACCAGTTACACCGGTATTTTATGTGCTGCCAAAGGTGCACAAGTTCCTTACAAACCCACCCGGCAGGCCTATTGTTGCTGGAACCAACTCTATCTTTAGCAAGATAGCGATATTTTTGGATAAAGTGCTGCGTACTTTTCCTGCCGGGGGGTATTCATATATTCAGGACACATCTGACTTCTTGTTAAAACTAAATGAGGTAGATCTGACAGATATCCCGTTGGTAACTCGTTTGATGTCACATCACTGTACACCTCTATTGAGCACAGTAGGGGTGTTTCAGCGGTAAGACACATGCTGGATTTGTCCTCACTTTCACCCCAGGCGTGTGATTTCATTGTGGAACTATTAGAGATTATACTTGGTTACAACTATTTTCTTTTTCAAGACGAGTGCTATATGCAGAAAAGGGGTGTGGCAATGGGGTCACACGTGGCCCCAACTTATGCAAATATATTTATGTGGAAATTTGAGGAAGATGTCATCTATCTGTCCCACCACTTCAGTCATGTACTGAGGTGGTGGAGATATATCGACGACATCTTCCTCATTTCGACAGGAGAGGTAACACAGTTATTGGAATTCCAGAGTTTCCTCAATAGTATTGACAATAATCTACAGTTCACCCTGGTTTATTCAGACACTGAGGTACAGTTTCTGGATACCAGGGTGATTCACAAGGATGAGGCTCTACAAACAGAGTTATTTATAAAGCCGACCGACACTAATACATTTCTGTGTTACAACAGCTGCCACCCTAGGAAAATGATCCAATCTCTCCCTTACTCACACCTCCTACGCGCTAGACGCATAGTAAGTGACTGTGATAAGGTTGGGGATACTCTGGCTAATATGGTGGGAAGATTTGTAAAGAGGGGTTATCCTCGCGCATTGTTATGAGAACACAATAAAAATGTATGTAAACTGGACAGAATGGATACATTGAGATACCAGGGACAGAAACGTCAACAAAGTAGAGTCCCTTTTGTATCAACATACAATGAGTTAAGTACTAGTATCAGTAAGATCATTAAACCACATTGGGGCATTCTGGGAGGCTGCCTAGGTAATGTACCCGAGTTTAAACATCCCCCGCTATTTTCATATCGTAGATCAAGAAACCTAAGAGACCAGTTGGTCAAAGCTGATGTGGGCCCTGAGACAAACTACATTGACACAATCTGGGGGTTGTTGCTTTCCATGCCTCAGTTGTGTCAATTGTAGATACATTCAGAAAGCGAAGTTTTTTCTACATCCCAGGACAGGTGTTAGACATAACATTAAATTCCACCTTACATGTGATTCCAATCATGTGATTTATGTATTATCATGTCCCTGTAATCTGTTGTATGTGGGGGAAACCTCAACAGAATTGAAGACACGGTTAAACAATCACCGTTATACCATACGCAAAAGACGACTTGACTTACCAGTTTTAAAGCACTTTGTAGAATTAGGTCATGTGGAAAGGGAGTTAAGATGTTGGATAGTGGACCATGTTTCTCCACCGAGAAGAGGTGGTAACAGGTTAAACATGTTGAAAAAGAAGGAACTGCAATAGATCTATACACTGAATAGTTTAAAACCGGAGGGGCTCAATGTAGAATTTAACATTGGGGCAATTCGGGAATGATTGGCTTGCCCTCTTGACCTGCAAAGACTGGGGGACGGTACCCTCTAGTGAGTAGTTGAGGCAAATGTACTAATATCTATTACTTTATAAAAACTAGATAATAATTTTTTTCTCTCTTCTTCTTTCTGTATTACAGATTTAACATTGAGAATAATAAGGAGGAGGACTATTGAGGAGTACACACAAAAAAATGTTTTTTTCCCCCCTGTTTTTAGGGATCTGTTGCTGCTGAGCCATATTACGTATCGCCGTATCATCGTATCGCCTGATTACCTACTATAGACACATTATGTTCCCATTGAGGACTAAATAGGATTTTGGGTCTTTGAGGAGATCCCTCGTAGGCTTTGAAAAAAAGTACCGGGGCGGAGAGCGTACAGTGCTGGGATCCATCTGAAAAGGTATTACCAGCTACTGCATTTTTGCTCCCATTAGGAAGGGTTTCGACCCTCTGACGAGGATTGTCCCCCCCTTCCTGGAATTATTATGCCTTACATGAACAGACCCTAATATGACTTCGAGAGAGTGTTGGTAAGCAGCATCTATGGAGGACTATGTCCATCC
Organism: Bufotes viridis; assembly: GCA_033119425.1. NCBI lineage: Eukaryota > Metazoa > Chordata > Amphibia > Anura > Bufonidae > Bufotes > Bufotes viridis. The sequence continues at coordinate 136,268,551 of CM065590.1, forward strand.
ATTGGAAGGGGCTTCAGTCCTTTGACGAGGACTGTCCCCTCTTTTCTGTGAAAGACACTACTCGGGGTGAAGATCTCCGATCACTATGATCGTATATATATTCAAATCCAGGAAGCAAGATGGCGCAGGAGGCTTGCAGGCGGTTCGGAGCATGCGCGTGAATTAAGAGATGGCATTTCCCCACTCAAAGATGGCGCTGCGAGAGAGGGATTGTTCTGCGCATGCGCGTAAATTTGCATACTCTGACGTATATTGGCGCAGCCGCACAGTTAAGTACATGTCGTCTGGCGTGGCGGTATAGCACAGCACACAATTGATATACGGTATGACTCATACTCCTCCTACTTATCCCAACTTTTTAATCTCAATCTTTGTGTTAGCGGCACTTGATGTTTGATTATTAGCACCTGCACTTTGATTAATGTTTATGCACAGCACTTGGCACTTTAATGGAATATTATGTATGTATGTTCCATCCCTATGGATATATGGGGTGATTCTTTACTTATTGATGTATGATCACTACTATGTTACACAATTTTTTGACAATTAATTATTTGTGGGTTATGATGTTATGATATATCATGTATTATTTTGTTAATGATATTTTGATTGACTAATTATGCTCATTATGTCACACTTGCACATTGCTTGAGAAAGGCTCTAATGTTGAGCTGAAACGTTGCTCCACATGGGTGAATAAACCTAAATAATGTTTTACTATCTTGAGTGCTGTTCGTTTTTCTGAATGTATTTTGGGTAAGAGAGCTTATCCCCATTGAACGTGTACCCCCACAGAACATTTTTGGGTCAGTCCCGCCATTTTTTCTACATATATATATATATATATATATATATATATATATATAAGCTAACTAACTATCTAATGTAATGTGACACAGCAAAGCACAGAGCACAGCAATGACACTGCTGTCTCTCTCAGAACTGAAAAAAATAAAATGCAGAAAATGGCTGCTGGGGAGGTTCTTGTTTTAGTAAGGGGTGGGCAACTTTCCTATTGGTTGCTAGGGATACTGCTAAGCTCAGACAAAGACATTGCAGCCTTCTCATTGGCCCACAAGCAAGAAGCAGCGAGGGATCATGCGTTCATAGGGGAAACAAATCTAGAATTTGGCCCTTAACATGTTTCCTACTTTGTTTTATCATTGATGAATCTACACTGATATAATTAATGAAGTGCAATATTTGTGCACATTATCACGTGAGACATTTTTACCATAGAACTTGTACCTGTATAAGAAATATAGTTTTACTGCAAAAATGGGAGTGTATGGAAGGATTTAGTGGTTCTTCTACTTTATTATGATTATTCATGTTAGTCAACAGATACCAAAACTCTCAACTGTTGTACCTAGTACAGATAAACAGTATGCTACATTCCTAACTAATGAGGTTAGAACATGTGCACTGCACATAAATAGAGATGTCCCGAACTATTTTAATGCGATGTTCAGTCTGCCCCCTATACATCATCATTGAGCAAACTTTGACCCTGTACCTCACAGTCAGCAGACACATTCCAGCCAATCATCATGCCCTCCCTCCCAGACCCTCCCACCTCCTATCAAAAAGCAAGGACAGCATCCATCTTAGATTCATTCTGAAGCTGCAGTGTTAGTTAGAGCAGGGAGAATGCTGCTAATGCTGAATTAAAGGGGTTCTTCACTTTGTTCCAACTGATGATCTATCCTCAGGATAGATCATCAGCATCTTATCGGCCGGGGTTCGACACCCGGGACCCCCGCCGATCAGCTGTGGCTTAGCCTGGCCCACGCCACTTGATACAAGTCGTGACATCACTAGGCGGGGCCTTAGCAACGGTAAACAGTGAGAAGGCCGCAACGCTCCTGCAGCACTGCTGCCTTCTCAAACAGCTGACCGGCGGGGGTCCCGGGTGTCGATCAGATGTTGATAATCTATCCGATCAGTTGTAACAAAGTGAAGAACCCCTTTAATAGGGCAAGCATTAGCTAGGCCAGTGTTCTGTGTCCACTCCAGTCCTCAAAGACTCATCTGCTGTAAGGACAGCGTCCTGACAGAACCCCAAAAAGCCCTTTTTAGGGCTGGTACATCATAGTAACATAGTAACATAGTAACATAGTATATAAGGCCGAAAAAAGACATTTGTCCATCCAGTTCGACCTGTTTCCTGCAAGTTGATCCAGAGGAAGGCAAAAAACCCCTGTGAGGTAGAGCCAATTTTCCCCACTTAAGGGGAAAAAATTCCTTCCCGACTCCAATCAGGCAGTCAGAACAACTCCCTGGATCAACGACCTATCTCTAGTAGCTATAGCCTGAAATATTATTACGCTCCAGAAATACATCCAGGCTCCTCTTGAATTCCTTTATTGTACTCACCATCACCACCTCCTCAGGCAGAGAGTTCCATAGTCTCACTGCTCTTACCGTGAAGAACCCTTTTCTATGTTTGTGTACAAACCTTCTTTCCTCTAGACGCAGAGGATGTCCCCTCGTCACAGTCACAGTCCTGGGGATAAATAGATGATGGGAGAGATCTCTGTACTGACCCCTGATATATTTATACATAGTTATTAAATCTCCCCTGAGTCGTCTTTTTTCTAAAGTGAATAACCATAATTTTGATACCCTTTCAGGATACTGTAGTTGCCCCATTCCAGTTATTACTTTAGTTGCTCTCCTCTGAACCCTCTCTAGCTCTGCTATGTCTGCCTTGTTCACAGGAGCCCAGAACTGTACACAGTACTCCATGTGTGGTCTGACTAGTGATTTATAAAGTGTTAAGACTATATTTTTATCACGGGCATCTATGCCTCTTTTGATGCAACCCATTATCTTATTGGCCTTAGCAGCAGATGCCTGACACTGGTTTTTACAGCTTAGTTTGTTATTTATTAAAATTCCTAGATCCTTTTCCATGTCAGTGTTACTGAGTGTTTTACCATTTAGTATGTACGGGTGACTTGCATTATTCCTTCCCATGTGCATAACTTTATATTTGTCAGTGTTAAACCTCATCTGCCATTTCTCTGCCCAAGCCCCCAATCTATCCAGATCCCTCTGTAGCAGAAAACTGTCCTCTTCAGTGTTAATTACTTTACACAGTTTAGTGTCATCTGCAAAAATTGATATTTTACTGTGCAAGCCTTCTACAAGATCATTAATAAATATATTGAAGAGAATAGGGCCCAATACTGACCCCTGAGGTACCCCACTAGTGACAGTGACCCAATCTGAGTGTGTACCGTTAATAACCACTCTCTGTTTTCTATTACTGAGCCAGTTACTTACCCACATACAGATATTTTCTCCTAGTCCAAGTGTTCTCATTTTATATACTAACCTTTTGTGTGGTACAGTGTCAAATGCTTTGGAGAAGTCCAGATATATGACATCCACTGATTCACCCCAGTCAAGTCTAGAACTTACCTCCTCATAGAAACTGATTAAATTAGTTTGACATGACCGATCCCTTATGAAGCCATGCTGATATGGTGTAATTTGCTTATTTTCATTGAGATACTTCAAGATAGCATCTCTTACAAAACCTTCAAACAGTTTACGCACAACAGATGTTAAACTTACCGGCCTATAATTTTCAGGCTCTGTTTTTGGACCCTTTTTGAATATTGGCACCACATTTGCTATACGCCAGTCTGGTGGAACATTCCCTGTCAGTATGGAGTCCGTGAATATCAAAAATAAGGGTCTGGCTAGGACTTCACTTAATTCCCTTAGGATACGAGGGTGTATGCCATCCGGTCCTGGCGATTTGTCTATTTTAATCTTTTTAAGTCGCTGCTGTACTTCTTCCTGGGTCAGACAGGGCACTTTTAAAGGGGAATTTACGTTTACATTTTGCATTTCATCTGACAGTTTATTTTCCTCAGTGAAAACAGTGGAGAAGAAAATATTTAATAGCTTAGCTTTATCCTCATCGCTTTCTGCAACTCCCCCCTCATTGCTATGTAGAGGGCTGACTCCTTCAGATTTATATTTTTTACCATTTATATAATTGAAAAACATTTTAGGGTTAGTTTTGCTCTCTTTGGCAATTAATCTCTCGGTCTCTAGTTTGGCAGTTTTTATTAGTTTTTTACATATTCTATTTTTTTCCTTATAGTTTATCAGAGCTTCCTGGCTCCCCTCCTGTTTTAGTGATTTATATGCTTTCTTTTTGTCATTTATTGCTTTTTTTACAGTTCTATTTATCCACATTGGTTTCTTCTTATTTCTTAGCCTTTTATTTCTATAAGGTATGCATCTATCACAATTAGATATTACGATGCTTTTAAAAATCTCCCTTTTTGTGGTTGTATTTTTATTTTTGAGGACTGCTTGAGTCTGCTTTTATTATTATTTTTTCTATATATATATTGCCCGTGTGTGTGAGACCACAGGCCCACAGACTGTACTGTGTGCACACCACTCATATAGGGTGGCACAGTAACTTGCAGATAAAAAAGTCATTTAATTTTTACCCTTTAAAAAAAATTGCAGTTGCCTGCCAGTGTGTGTCAGGCCCACAGACTGTACTGAGTCCACAGCCAGTGCCCACCACTCATATAGGGTGGCACAGTAACTTGCAGATAAAAAAGTCATTTAATTTTTACCCTTTAATATAATTGCAGTTGCCTGCTAGTGTGTGTCAGGCCCACAGACTTTACTGTGCCCACTGCCCACTACTAATATAGGGTGTCACAGTACATTGCACAGCGGACCGAGCATGGGTCTTTTTCCATCTCCCAGTTGCAAAAATCTATTCACTACACTGGCCCTGGTCCTGATAAGGGACAAAACAGAGATTAAACTGATAGGAATAGTCTTTAGTTAACACTAGTTGCATTGGTCGCAAATTCCATTGCAAGTACCCAAAATTAGAAGGAAGCGGACAGAGCAAGCTTTTTTCTCTATCTCCCCATGCAAGGATTCAATTCAATGGTATGAATAGTAGTTTAAACTATTTGTATTGGTGGCACAGTAGATTGCGTGGCGCACGAGCAGTGACCCAAATTGGAAGGAAGAGGACCGACCAATCATCTTTTTCCATCTCCCGTTCCTAAAATCTATTCGATACACATCCCCTGATAGGGGACGTAACAGGGATTAAACTGATAGGAATAGTACTACTTAACACACCATTCATATAGGGTGGCACAGTACATTGCATGGCGCACGCGCAGTGCCCCAAATTGGAGGGAAGAGGACCGACCAAGCTTCTTTTTCCATCTCCCGGTTCCTAAAATCTATTCCATACACCGGCCCCTGATAGGGGACAAAACAGAGATTAAACTGGTAAGAACAGATTTTTTTTATTTTAAAAAAAAGAGGACAGCCTCTGCGGAGCTGGGTATTTTTTGACCAAGTTACTGAACGCTCATGCACAATGGCTGTAGGCTCATGCGTCCTTTTGCGGAGGTGACAAACCTGGTCAGTCAAACCCAAAGCAACATCATCGACCTCATCCCATATGTGTTTTTTCTGGAGCGTGCCCTGCGAAGAGTGCTGGATCAGGCCGTAGATGAGCATGAAGAGGAAGAGTTGTGGTCACCATCACCACCAGAAGCAGCCTTGTCATTGTCGATTGCTGGACCTGCAGCAACACAAAGAGAGGAGTCTGAAGAAGAGGAATCAAAGAAGGAAGGTGGCTTTGAGGAGGTGGAAGACCAACCACAGCAGGCGTCCCAGGGGGCTTGTTGTCACCTTTCAGGGACCCTTGGTGTTGTACGTGGCTGAGTGGAGGAAGAGACCTTCAATGACGTCAGTGAGGACAAGGAACGGGACATGGCTAGCTTGGTATCCAACCTTTTGTAAATTGGGAATTTGCCGTTGTGCAAATGGACTGTTTGCGGTTGTTTGTGGTGCGTTAAACAGGGAGTTTGGTCTGTCAGAGTTTGGTCTGTCACAGTGAAGCGGGCGTGACCCTTACAATACCTGATCGATGCGACATCATACCTGATCGTATACACACACTGGATGTTTTAACCTCTTAAGGACGAAGGGCGTACATGTACGCCCTTGCGTCCTGGTACTTAAGGACCAAGGGAGTACATGTACGCCCTGTGAATATCCGATCACCGCTGCGCACGTGGCGGTGATCGGAACAAGATGCCTGCTGAAGTCAATCAGCAGGCATCTTGGCACAATGCCCAGGGGGGTCCTGTGACCCCCCCATGTCAGCGATCGCAGCAAACCGCAGGTCAATTCAGACCTGCGGTTTGCTGCGCTATCTGTAGTCTCTGATCAGAGACTCAAATATGCCCCAAAGTGTAAATTTTAACCCCCCCCCTGCACCCCGCCATATTACTGTCCCCCCAGGCGGTGCAGGGGGGGGGGCATTGCGGGCGGTGCTGCGGGTGGGCGGTGCGGCAGGCGGTATCGCAATTGCGATCCCCCGCCCGCCTCCTTTTAATCGATTTCCCTGGTGTCTAGTGGGTATAGCAGGGGGTCAGCACATTGCTGATCCCCTGCTATAAACTGCTGACATCTGTGCTGCAGATGTCAGCAGTTTAACCCCTTCTATACCACGGTCCGTACGGACCGTGGTATAGAAGGTGTTAACATGGAGGAGCTCCCTCCCTCTCCCATCGGGGGCTGCCGTACCTTTGCAGCCCCCGACGGGATAGGATAGTAGAGGGAGGGAGCTCACCTCTCTTCCCATCACCCACTGCTCTCTTGTGGCAGCGGGTGATGGTTACCATGGCAGCAGGACGCTTTCAGAAGCGTCCTGCTTGCCATGGTACTGAAACTCTAAATGGGCTTTTGCTAAAGGCAAAAGCCTATTCAGAATTTGTAAAGTAAATAAATACAGTAAGTACACTATATAGTGTACTTACTGTATTATATAGACACCAGATCCACTGAATCTACAAGAACCAAGTGGGTCTGGGTCAAAAAAATGTCACAAAAGTGAAAAAAAAAAAGTAAAAATAAGAAAAATACATATCACTGAATAAAAATAAAAAAAAAACAAATACACTACACATATTAGGTATCGCCACGTCCGTTAAAATCTCCTCTATAAAAATATCATGTGACCTAACCCCTCACGCAAATACCGTAAAAAAAACACAAAAAAATGGTGTAAAAAAGCCATTTTTTGTCACCTTGCATCACAAAATGTGTAAAAACAAGTGATCAAAAAGGCGTATGCCTCCCAAAATAGTACCAATAAAACCGCCATCTCATCCCGCAAAAATATTATATAGGACAATCTCCCCCAAAAATAAAAAAAAATGGCTCTCAGACTATGGAGACACTAAAACATAATTTTTTTTTTCTAAAATGCTATTATTGTGTTAAAGTAAAATACATAAATAAAAAGTATACATATTATGTATCTCCGCGTCCGTAAAAACCTGCTCTATAAAAATATCACATTATCTAACCCCTCAGGTAAATACTGTTAAAAAAATAAAATAAAAACAATGTAAAAAAAAAACATTTTTGTCACCTCACATCACAAAAACTGTAATAGCAAGCGATCAAAAAGTTATATGCACCCAAAACTAGTGCCAATCAAACCGTCATCTCATCCCGCAAAAAATGATACCCCACATAGGACAATCACCCCCAAAAAATGAATAAATAGGGCTCTCAGACTATGGAGACACTAAAACATGATTTGTTTTGTTTTAAAAAATGATAATATTGTGTAAAACTTAAATAAATAAATAAAAAGTATACATATTTGGTATCGGCGCATCCGTCGCAACCTGCTCTATAAAAATAACACATGACCAAAACCCTCAGGTGAACACAACAAAAAAATAAATAAAATATACGGTGTCAAGAGCCATTTTTGTCACCTTACATCACAAAAAGTGTAATAGCAGGCGACCAAAATGTCATATGCAACCCAAGATAGTTCCAATCAAACCGTTATCTCATCCCGCAAAAAATGAGCCCCTACATAAGACAGTCGCCCAAAAAAAAAAAAAAATATATGGTTTTCAGAATGTGAAGACACTAAAAAATCATTTTTTTCAAAAATGCTGTATTATGTAAAACTGAAACAAAACCCCCCAAAAAGTAGCCATATTTGGTATTGCCGCGTCCGTAGCAACCTGCTCTATAGAAATAGCACACAATCTAACCTGTCTGTTCAACAATGTAAATAACAAAAAATAAAAATGGTCCGAAAATAGCTATTTTTTTGCAAATTTTCCATTTTAATCAATTTTTCCAGTAACAAAGCAAGGGTTAACAGCCAAACAAAACTCAATATATATTGCCCCGATTCTCTAGTTTGCACAAACACCCCATATGTAGTCGTAAACTGCTGTATGGCCAAACGGCAGGGCGTAGAAGGAAGGGAACGCCATATGGTTTTTGGAAGGCAGATTTTGCTGGACTGGTTATTTGACACCATGTCCCATTTGAAGCCCCCCTGATGCACCCCTACAGTAGAAACTCCAAAAAAGTGACCCCATTTTGGAAAGTATGGGATAAGGTGGCAGTTTTGTTTGTATTATTTTAGGGTAAATATGATTATTGGTTGCTCTATATTACACTTTTTTTGAGGCAAGGTAACAAAAAATGGAAATTACGAAATTTCATCTCCATTTGCCAATAACTCTTGTGGAACACCTAACGGGTTAACAAAGTTTGTAAAATCAGTTTTGAATACCTTGAGGGGTGTAGTTTCTTAGATGGAGTCACTTTTTTGGAGATTCTACTCTAGGGGTGCATCTGGGGGCTTCAAATGGGACATGGTGTCAAAAATCCAGTCCAGCAAAATCCGCCTTCCAAAAACCATATGGCGTTCCCTTCCTTTTGTGCCCTGCCGTTTGGCCATACAGCAGTTTACGCCCACATATGGGGTGTTTCTGAAAACTACAGAATCGGGGCAATAAAAATTGAGTTTTGTTTGGCTGTTAACCCTTGCTTTGTTACTGGAAAAATGGATTCAAACGGAAAATTTTCCAAAAAAATCAAAATTCTGAAATTTTATCTCCATTTGCCATTAACTCTTGTGGAAAACCTAAAGGGTTAATGACGTTTGTAAAATCAGTTTTGAATACCTTGAGGGGTGTAGTTTCTAGAATGGGGTCATTTTTGGATGGTTTCTATTATGTAAGCCTCACAAAGTGACTTCAGACCTGAACTGGTCACTAAAAAGTGGGTTTTTTAAAATTTCTGAAAAATTTCAAGATTTGCTTCTAAACTTCTAAGCCTTGTAACGTCCCCAAAAAATAAAATGGCATTCCCAAAATGATCGATCCATGAAGTAGACATATGGGGAACGTAAATCAATAACTTTTTTGGGCAGTATTACTATGTATTATAGAAGTTGAGAGAAATTGAAACTTTTGGTAAATTTGATATTTTTTTATAAATAAAAATGAAATTTTTCGACTTAATTTTACCAGTGTCATGAAGTACAATATGTGACGAAAAAACTATCTCAGAATGGCCTGGATAAGAAAAGGCGTTTTAAAGTTATCACCACATAAAGTGACACTGGTCAGATTTGCAAAAAAATGGCCTGGTCCTAAGGTGAAAATGAGCCCGGTCCTTAAGGGGTTAAAGCACGTCCCCTTGAAACAACTTTTCCATCACTATTGTGGCCAGAAAGAGTGCCTGTGGATTTTAAAATTCGACTGCCTATTGTAATCTATGGCGGTTCGCCCGGTTCGCCCGTTCGCGAACATTTGCGGGCGTTTGCGTTCTCCCACCTGAACTGTAGATATGTGTAGCTCCTCTAGAGTGACCACGGGCCCTTGGCTGCTTCACTAATTAGTGCTCTCCTTCCCTGGGCTGTAAGTATAGGTGGAATGCCATGTCTTGGCAGGTTTGCCATTGTGCTATACTCCTTCCATTTTTTGATAATGGATTGAACAGTGCTTTATGAAATGTTCAGATCTTGGGATATTTTTTTTTTAAAACCTAACCGTGCTTTACACTTCTCCACAACTTTATCCCTGACCTGTCTGGTGTTTTCCTTAGTTTTTATAATACTTTAAGATCAGTAATGTTCTCTAACAAACCTTTGACACCTTCACAGGATAGCTATAGTTATAATGAGAATGAATTACACACAGGTGGACTCTATTGACTAATTAGGTCAATTCTGAAGGTATTTGTTCATACTGGATTTAATTTAGGGGTATCAGAGTACAGAGGAGGGGGTTTGAATAGAAATGCACACCACACTTTTCAGATTTCTATTTATTAAAATTTTTGAAAACCAAGTAACATTTTCATTTCCTTTCATATTTACTTCCGACTTTGTGTTGGACTATCAAATAAAATCTCAATAAAATACATTTAAGTTTGAAGGTATAACATAAAAAAATGTGGAAAAGTTCAAGCGGTATGAATACATTTTTAAGGCACTGTACAGATGAGGTTCATATACAGAATACATGCATGATATTTGCTTGTGTTCAGTAATCAGTAGATTCATTTTATATTTCCAAGTTTCAAGATTAAGGGGAAATTGGGTGAATGCTAGGTTCACGACTGTAGACTATTTTAATATATATATATCAGTATTTATACATAAACCTAGTGTGGTCTTGTTATATCTTGAAAATAAACACCTTACTTCTGTTGGTTGGTGCAGTGCTCACAAGCAGAAGAAGTTATCAAACAATCATCTGTGACAGTAGCATTAATACACAGATAAACCCTTGCTTCTGATCCTCAGAATGAAGAGGGAGATCTTGTAAAAACTGTGCAAATTTCACAAGGACTTGCTAAAGACATGCAAATATGTATGTTTTATTTTATTTTATAAGCTTTATAAAGAAAATATATATTTTACATATATTCTATTTACTTTGCATGTTAACTTTATTAAAGTGCATGTGTACTGTAATTGCAATGCCAAAATCCAATCACTCTTTGAGCACCTGTTGATGTGTACTAGATGCAGCTTGAAAAGTTGCACGTAACCTACATAATTAACCCCCCCCCCCCCCACACACACACACACACCAACCCTTTTTCCTCCACGAACAACAATTTAACTATAGTTCTATTATCTAGCATGAGATGTAGGCTCTAGAAATATTTCTGAATAGCTGCTTCCGGGCAATGCTAACTGGACCTTCTGAAAAAAAAAAAATTACAATAACACTTTTACTAAAAAGCAATGACTTTTGATAGGCTAAATTTTTTAAGCTAAAAACTAAAAATTCATACATTTTTTTCTCTTTTTAAGCCCTTTTTGTTTATCTAAAACTTTAACAGTTTCCAATGAAATGTAAATAGGAAAGAATATAAAAAAATCTAGCAAATGTGTGAGAACATTTCATTATTTGTTTGGCAGTGTACTATTTGACCCTGCGACAGATGGACAAATGTTAAACACACAGTGCAAAGAAATTGCCTAATTTTTTTTTTCAGTTTCTTTGCTCAAGTCATAAATGAAAAAAACAAGGTACAAAGAGTGAAAATTATGATTTCTTTTCATAGTGATATTTGCTTTAACAACATATTGAAAAAGGATTATAAGATTCATTTTCATGCTAAAACATTTTTATAACGATGTGTAGTGATGAGCGAGCACCAAAGTGTCCGAACACATAGCGATATCCGTGCGCTCGGCCGAGCACCCGAGTATAATGGAAGTCAAAGGGAGACAACCAGGCATCCCCTGCTCGGATGAGGGGAGGGTGCCTGGTCCATTGGAAAAGGTCAGAAAGTGACAGAAACACCACCAAAATGGATCTGGAACAGCATGGGGACCATGGCTGGGTGCATCTTGGACTCCAATGTTGCTGCTGGGAACCATATTGTCCCAGTTGTCCGCCACTTTTACATGGCGATAAAATCATGCCCAAAATCCAAAATTGTTAGGAAACATTCTTTCCTGTATATTCAATTGTATATACAGTGCAAATGCTGGCAAAAATAACAAGGAAGAAGCACTCCGATACAGCCTGTATATCACATTAAGGAGGGCTTCATTCACATGGTGCTACAATTGTTCAGGTACACTGCTGCACTCATAAAGCCTATGCACTAGGTATAAGGGCTGGCAAAAATTTCAAGGAAGCGGAGCTCCAATACACCCTTTATTACACATAAAGGAGGGCATCATACGCACCCTTGAAACATTATCATTGATGGCCTACTGGTGACCATCAAAAACATTTGGAGCAAGGATGTGCTGGTTACCCTCTAAAACATTATAGTTGAGGGCCTGAAGGTGAGCGGACCGAATAAAAAATTGTAGTGAGGGGCTGAAGGTGAACAAACCCCATAAAACATTGCAGTAATGCAGTAATGGCCTACAGGTGAACAGACCTTATAAATCATTGGAGGTGAGGGACTGAAGGTGAGCAAACCCCATAAAACATTGCACTGATGGCCTACAGGTGAACAGACCATATAAAGCATTGGAGTCGAGGGCCTAAAGCCTAGAGAACCCCCATAAAACATTGCAGTGATGGCCTACAGGTGAGCAGACCGTATAAAGCATTGGAGGTGAGGGCCTGAAGCCTAGCGAACCCTACAAAACATTATAGTCAGGGCATATATATTCTGTGGCATAGATCCTCTATGGAAGAGGAGGCAGAGGAGGAGGCGGATGATAAAGCAAGATTCAAATATATACCCTTTTTTTGCAGTGAAAAGGGTGCATCTGAATCTTGTGGATTGAGTACATTATAAAGCATACATTTAAATTGTGTTTTTGTTCCTCATTAGCTCAGCTTTCCTCTGGTGGAGTGGAGAAGTCAGAGGCAATCCAGGCCTTGTTCATTTTTATCTGAGTCGACCTGTCAGCAATCACAAAATAAATCCCAGAAAATGTGTTCTTTTTATACTGCTATTTTATTCCATAGGTATCAAATACAAAAGTACCAGATACAACATAATCCTGGACGCGTTTCGGCAAGTAGCCTTTCTCAGCAGGTCACAGGAATCAGCACACAATACATTTAAATAGACAAAGTGACGTCAGACGCCGACAATGATTGACAAACAAAAATAACCAATCTGAAACTTAGTTTCATTACTAAATAAACAAGCAGACCGTACACGTTACCATCATTGTTCTTAATTCACAGATGAAGTCTGTAAGAATAAAATAAAATGGAAACAGAATATCAACATATAATCAATTGAACATATACGGGCAGATTTGGGCAGTGGGAAAATGACACTGAGACAGAGTACTTTATTCAGTCAAAAAAAAGGCACATTCCCGTGCCTGCACTGTCTACAATGTTCGCACATTATCAAAGGGTCTCAGGTGTTTCACCCACGTACAGGCAAACGTTACATCACTGGTTATTTTACTTGTGAATCAACTAATGTCATTTATGTAATAAAGTGCCCATGTGGGTTACTTTATGTGGGTGAAACAATACAGACAGTTAGGGACAGAATATGTAAGCACAAGTCCACAATCAGGACACAAAATCTGTTGCTACCGCTGCCCTATCATTTTGAAAAGTATAGACACAGCATTGCACAATTGAAATTTCAAGTGCTAGAGCAGGTGAAAATGCCGAGAAGAGGAGGTGACATTAAGAGGCTTCTGCTCCGCAGAGAAGCTTTTTGGATCCATACATTGGATACTTTACAGCCGCGCGGTTTGAACTGCGAATATGAGATAGCGCGATTGTAACCCATGCCTCATTGGTATATGTTCAATTGATTATATGTTGATATTCTGTTTCCATTTTATTTTATTCTTACAGACTTCATCTGTGAATTAAGAACAATGATGGTAACATGCACGGTCTGCTTGTTTATTTGGTAATGAAACTAAGTTTCGGATTGGTTATTTTTGTTTGTCAATCATTATCGGTGTCTGACGTCACTTTGTCTATTTAAATGTATTGTGTGCTGATTCCTGTGACCTGCTGAGAAAGGCTACTTGCCGAAACGCGTCCAGGATTATGTTGTATCTGGTACTTTTGTATTTGATGAATAAAATAGCAGTATAAAAAGAACATGAATGCCATGTGGCGGATCATGCTGGTGAGGTTGCTAGTGTTCACGCCCCAGCTTATTTTGGTATGACACTGGATGCAGACTACCATTTTTTTGTCGTTTGCGTTTTCCTCAAAAAAGCGCCATACTGCGGAACACCTACCCTTTGTCAAGGTAGATTTATGCATGGGGGTGCCCGGTGTAACAGTTGCGGGCCTGTTTGGGTGCGGGCCGACGTCTCTCTTTTGCAACCCCACTGCCTCTTCCAGACTGTTGAGGTGCTCCCCCTCTGTACTGCTGTCCTCGCTCGGCTTTTCACCTTCCCATGTTTGGTCAGTGACCTCATCGTCCACCACCTAATCTTCCACTTCCTCACTCTGCTCATCCTCCTGACTTGACCAAACCACCACCTCAGTGATCGGCAACTGTGTCTCATCATCATCCACCTCATGAACAAATGATTGCCGTTCACCTGTTCACTTCAGACTGTGAAGGCTCAAGAAGTTGGGAATCAGGGCACAATATCGCAGATACCTCTTCAAGCATGGTGAGAGAGACAAACCAAGAACTGGTGATAAGAAGAGGTAATTTAAATATCCGAGTGTGGGATCACTTGTTTGACTAGACGTGACATGGTGGGAGGAAGGATGATCAGAGTGAGGATTAGGTTGACCAGACTCTTGACTACTAGAGACTGGACTTCGTGGAAGAGAGGGTGGTGCTTAACCAACTGGAAGCATTATCTTCTGCAATCCAACTGACCACCTGTTCGCACTGGTCTGACTTAAACAGTATTGTTTTGCGCCACCCAGCTAAGTTGGACATGAAGCTGGGTAAGGTGGATTTTTTTGTTCTTCTGGTGCAATGGCAGCAGGTACAGTTTTATTGCACCCAGGGCCACGGCCTCTGCTTGCACGATCAGCATCACGCCCAGGGCCACGGCCTTTGCTTGCACCATCAGCATCACGCCCAGGGCAACAGCCTCTGCTTGCACCATCAGCATCACGCCCACTTTCCCCTCACTTTGTGCTTGCCTTCTTCATATTAATGTAGTTGTGGCACAGATTGTTTTACTGTCTGCTAAATAAACAGTTTTCTGATGCAGGACAGTACTGGATACAGAAAAATACAGATTTTCGGCACCACACTAGGCCAGAGATAACGTAATTTTTACAATACACACTGTATTGGCTTACTGTAATGTACTGGATACAGAGAAATACAGATTTTTGGCACTACACTAGCCCAGAGATAATGTAATTTTTACAATACACACTGTATTGGCTTCCAGTAAGGTACTGCATACTGAAAAACAAAGATTTTCGGCACTACACTAGCCCAGAGATAATGTAATTCAGATGTAGTTCTATATTGGATACAAATTTGTCCCAAATAAAATGTTTCTCTGTGAGAATACTGTATATTAAGTTGCAGCCTAAACGCACAAACAGATGTGCCCAAAACTAGTCAACTATGGCCAATGTATAAATCACTCTCTGCTGGAGTAATTAATATAACGGTTGCGGATTGAGTGCACACACAGATGTGGCACAAGTTAGGTTAATTTTCCCAGAACAAATCATTTTTCTGATTGTGCAGTATATATCTAAGTAGCAGGCACACTGTAGTGAATAAGCCCCTTTTTATAATGTCTGCCCAAAACACTGCTTTATGATGGTGCAGTGTATATCTCAGTACCAAGAAACACTGTAGTGAATAAGCCCCTTTTTATAATGTCTGCCCAACACACTGCTTTATGATGGTGCAGTGTATATCTCAGTACCAAGGAACACTGTAGTGAATAAGCCCCTTTTTATAATGTCTGCCCAACACACTGCTTTATTATGGTGTAGTGTATATCTCAGTACCAGGCACACTGTAGTGAATACGCCCCTTTTTATAATATCTGCCCAACACACTACTCAATGATGGCGTATTGTAGATGTCACTAATCTGAAATCTTTCTGTCTTTTAGAAGTTAAAAAAGTGATTTTCAAGCCCTGCACTATCTGTCCCTTCCTGGTGATGCCTGTCCCTGAAAGGTGCTGAAGAAAACCCCTTATTTAAAAAAAGATGCTGCACTGCTGTCAAACACACACTATCAATAAGCTTTTTGGAGTGAAATCAGTAAGTTTAGAGCAAAACGCTATCTGTCCCTGCCTACTGACTGCTCTCCCTGAATGAGCTGAGCGCCAGACCTCAGCTCCTATATGAAATGGTATCACGTGTTCCGGCCAGCCAATCAGTGTAATGCTTACAGCTAACATGGCTATGGCCTTAAACTGAGGGGAATTACTTACCTGGACCTTGATTGGCTGCTTAGAAGGCGCCAGACATGCGGGGAGGAGACTCGAGCAATGCGACGAATACACGTGGTGCTCGGCAGAGTAAAGCCGAGTGCCAAGCATAGTGATGCTCGAGCCGAACCAATACTCCGCCGAGAATGCTCGCTCATCACTAGATGTGAGCCATAGTAAAAATTACAGTTGTGTTCAAAATTATTCAACCCCCACTGAAATTGAGTGTTTTGGCCAGTTTGACATTGATTTTGATCATTTCAGTCATCTTGTTTACAATTAAATCAAAGAGGCACTTGTAAATCAGACAAATATAACATAACATTTATAATGAAATAACCACAAATGTATTTTCTGTGCTCACATCATTATCAGTTTTATTCAACCCCCAAGTGACATTCAATCTTAGTACTTAGTACAACATCCTTTTCCAGTTATAACAGCTTTTAAACATGAAGCATAGCTTGACACAAGTGTCTTGCAGCGATCTACGGGTATCTTCGCCCATTCTTCATGGGCAAAAGCCTCCAGTTCAGTCACATTCTTAGGCTTGCGCACTGCAACTGCTTTCTTTAAGTCCCGCCAGAGGTTCCCAATCGGATTTAAGTCTGGTGACTGCGATGGCCACTTCAAAATGTTCCAGCCTTTAATCTGCAACCATGCTCTAGTGGACTTGGAGGTATGCTTGGGATCATTGTCCTGTTGAAAGTTCCAACGTCTCCCAAGCCTCAGGTTTGTGACGGACTGCATCACATTTTCATCCAATATCTCCTGGTACTGAAGAGAATTCATGGTACCTTGCACACGCTTAAGCTTCCCTGTACCTGCAGAATCAAAACAGCCCCAAAGCATGATTGACCCCCCGCCATGCTTCACAGTAGGCAAGGTGTTCTTTTCTTCATAGGCCTCCTCCAAACATAGGGTTGATCCATGGGCCCAAACAGTTCTAATTTTGTTTCATCAGTCCACAGAACACTATCCCAAAACTTTTGAGGTTTGTCTACATGACATTTGGCATATTGCAGTCGACTCTTCTTATTCTTTGGAGACAGCAAGGGGGTGCGCCTGGGAGTTCTGGCATAGAGGCCTTCATTACGCAGTGTGCGCCTTATTGTCTGAGCTGAAACTTCAGTACCCGCATCTGACAAATCTTTTTTCAGTTCCTCAGCAGTCACACGGGGACTTTTCTACACTTTGCGCTTCAGGTAGCGCACAGCTGTTGAAGTCAGCATCTTCTTTCTGCCACAACCAGGTAGCGTTTCAACAGTGCCCTTTGCCTTGAATTTGCGAATGATGCTTCCTATGGTGTCTCTTGGTATGTTTAACATCTTTGCAATCTTCTTATAGCCATTGACCTTCCTGTGAAGAGAAATCACCTCTTTTCTTGTCTTCCTGGACCATTCTCTTGACTTCACCATGTTTGTAAACACACCAGTAAATGTCTAGAAGGAGCTGAGTATCACAGTCCTTTTAAATCTGCCGAATTGGTGCTTATTATGCTTGATTGCTGCTCCTTGACATCCACAGGTGTTTTCAATACCTGATCGAAAACACTTGAATGAACCTCTGTTCTTAAGAGTGGTAGTCTTTAAGGGGTTGAATAATTGTGTCAATGAAGAAATCACAAAAAAAAAATGTAATACTGTATTACAAAAACAATTGATGTCATTTTAGTTGCATTTGGTTCTTTAAAAAGTCCTTGTAAGATTTCATTCTGAACACAATATACAAATGTACACTAAATTCCCTAAAACCCTTTACAGCATTGGGGGTTGAATAATTTTGAACACAACTGTATTTACTTAATGTATTCCTAATGTACTTGAGGCCTTATAATGTTTATCAAGATGTTACTACTTTGTAACATTTGTAAACGTTATCACAGTCTGAAGGGGTATTTACTAGTGATGAAGCCCAGAGCATTTCGAAACAGTAAGTTTCTCTCAAACCTATTTTCCAAGACACTGAAAATTGCCTGTTATAGCTGTATGGTTTCTGCCACAGAGTTTCACCAGATAAGGCACTAATAGAGGTAGAAAAAATACCTGTACCTTATATAATCCTCTAAAATTATGAGACTTATTAATTAGACCTCAAATTATTTATCACGTTATACTGTCTCTAACTGCTTGATGTTACTATATTTTATTAGAAATACATTTCAAAATTGCTTTGGCATGATTGGTAAATTGAAAGTTCCAGGTTCACATCAATCAATAATGTTTGAAGCAAAAATCAATTTATGCCACTTTGGTTGCTGCATTAATTGTCCCCTGTCTGCCAGGAACAGCCTTAAAAGAGGTGACTTTTGTTATTCCAATTGATACGTCACTTTATTTATTGAGCACTTACCTACTGGCAGTTAAAAGATAAATACAACATTTAAAAAAATAATAAATATAATAAAATAATACAATATACATAAAATAATAAAAAATATTATATTTAGTGAAGAAATATGTCCTTTACCTTTCCTTTTGCTTTAACATATTCAGAAATGACCAGCTTTGAAAAAAAAAAAAAAAACTGCTTTTGAGATACTCTGCCTGGTGTTATGTTATATCAGTTTAAGGATCTACATCCCTCTATGGGAATTGTAGTACATAATGTAAATGTGCACCCCTCTGGTTAATTTGGAAAGTAGTTTGAATCTGATAATGAGAACCTTAGTTAATATTAGCTATCTCACTGTCGATTATCCCTTGTTCAGCCTTGGAAGCACTGTATGATGTATGTGTCCTGGGATGAATAAACTGCACTTATCCAGAATGGGCATTTGACGAATGTTCATCCCTAATAATTGTCTCGATGCTCAGCCAGTGTAAAATGGCCCTAAGAGGTAACATGATGTTCCATTAATTATTTCAATGGTTTGTGGATTGCTGAAGGTTAAGCATACAGCCCATCCTTATAGATCGTAAAGACACACTGGAAATTTTTATTTGCATATGTAATGTTTTCTTCATTTGTCAGAAAGTAGCAAACTTTGGAGATTTGGACTGAACAAGCCCCGATCTCACCAGATTATCATATAGGCTGATGTACTGTAGCTGTGTATTCAGTTAGAAATCATAGAGACTATCATTTATTAAGAATAAAAAAAGAGAGAAAATAAATAAAAGGTTGGATTACCAGGCATTGCCACTATATATCAAAAAGTTATTTTCTTTTACTTTTTAAGTCTCCATTGGTCTCCAAGATAAAGACTTGTTGATTATTAGGAACTCCAGTAAAATAGATTTGGTCTTTTCTAAGATATGCATTTACAGTTAGAGATGTTTTTCTTAAAGGGGGTTGTGCAAAGAGTAAAAATATTTGTCAAAGCACTCACAGAAGTGATGACAAATCTCAATCAGTGATTGGCATAAAAATGTATAAGCTTCTGTATGCAGTAATTGAATCAGAGAGTTTTAAATAGTGAGGTTTAGTGATGGACGAACATCGTCCGGGACATTTCGCAAATGCGCGTTCGCAATCAAATGTTCGTGAACTGCTCGTTCGCGGCAGGCCCCATTTCACTTTAATATCAGGCGAACCGGAAAAACCTTCAGGTCATATTTGCAGCCATCAAATACTTACTAGAAGTGCACAAATAGTCCCACAACATGGACAGTGACATACCAGAGGGGGATCAATGGCAAAAAATCAGACAAAAAATATGTATTCTAATCAGGGGCCATTTTTATGCGTCTCAAAGGGAAACTCTCAAAAATGTGCCCTGCTGGAACCTAGAACATTTTTATTTTAGGCCATGGGAGTACAGGCCCCAAAAATTAGGCATTCACCTGAAAGAAAAGAACAAGTGATTATGTGGCTGGAGGTATATTAGGCGGTCAGCGGATAACAATTTTACTGTAGGCCAGTGGAGTACAGGCCCCAAACATAAGGCATTCACCCGACAGAAAAGAACGAATGATTATGTGGCTGGAGGTATATTAGGCGGTCAGTGGATAACAATTTTACTGTAGGCCAGTGGAGTACAGACCCCAAACATTATGCATTCGCCGGACAAAAAAAGAACAAGTGATTATGTGGCTGGAGGTATATTAGATGGTCAGTGGATAACAATTTTACTGTAGGCCAGTGAAGTGCAGGCCCCAAAAATTATGCATTCACCGGACAGAAAAGAACAAGTGATTATGTGGCTGGAGGTATATTAGAAGGTCAGTGGATTACAATTTTACTGTAGGCCAGTGAAGTGCAGGCCCCAAAAATTATGCATTCACCGGACAGAAAAGAACAAGTCATTATGTGGCTGGAGGTATATTAGGCGGTCAGTGGATAACAATTTTACTGTAGGCCAGTGGAGTACAGGCCCCAAACATTAGGCATTCACCGGACAGAAAAGAACAAGTGATTATGTGGTTGGAGTTATATTAGGCGGTCAGTGGATAACAATTTTACTGTAGGCTAGTAAAGTACAGCCCCCAAACATTAGGCCTTCACCTGACAGAAAAGACCTTTTATGCTGCTGTATATACATAAGACAAGGACCATTCTTTGTTCTGGGTGGTGGCGGATATGTGTGGGCTGGCATGAGGAAATTCAATTAAACGTGGTCATCACAGGTGTTGAATTCCTCCGAGATCCATGCCTCATTCATTTTTAGAAATGTTAGTTCACATTGTCATGAGCTAGGCGAGTGCACTTATCAGTCACGATTCCCCCTGCTGTGCTGACCATCCTTTCGGACAGGACACTCGATGAGAGACAAGCCAAGAGTTTCATGGAAAATTGTGCCAGCTCTGGCCACAGGTCAAGCCTGCACAGTCAGTAGTCCAGGGGTTCCTCGCTTCTCATAGCGTCCACATGGGCTGTTAACCCGATGTAGTCAGACACCTGTCAGTTTAGGCATTCCTTGAGGCTGGATCCGGAGGGTGGCTGTCGATGGGTTGGGTGCAAGAATGATCTTACAGCCGAAGAGACCAACACATCTTCAAACCTCCCTCTTCTTGTGTCGCACATGAGCAGCCACTGGTGCCTTGAAAAGAAACCATGCTCCTCAGGACCTGCCCTGCTGCAGAGTTTGTACAGGTAGTCGCTAACGGCACGTTGCTGCTGGACCAGCCTATCGAACATATACAAGGTGAAGTTCCAGTGCGTCGGGCTGTCACAAATGACGACTGACGGGCAGGTGGTGTCACCGCTGAACGTCAGCAAGGCGAGCCATGGCCGTGTAAGATTTTCTTGTCGCCGCAAGACATCCTGGACCCCGGGGTATTTGGCAACAAATCGCTGCACGACTAAGTTCAGGACGTGTGCCATGCACGGCACGTGTGTCATTTTGCCCTGTTTCAGCGCGCTCAGCAGATTGGTACCTATGTCGCATACTGCTTTACCAACTGTCAAATTGAGCGGGGTTAGCCACTGATCGGCCTGTGACCACAGAGCTGAAAGTAGTGCAGGGACTGGTGTGGCTCTTCCAGGCACAACAGCCGCAGCACAGCATGGCAACGTCTCACCTTGCATGTCGAATGGTTCTGGGGAGCTTGGGGGGCACAGCAGAAGAGGCGGTAGCAGTGGAAAAGAAGAAGTCAGCCGAGGAGGAGACGGAGGATGGAGTAGGAAGAGGAGAAGAAGAGGCAGGCCTGCATGCAATCCGTGGCAGTAACACCATATCCACACGGGAACCACGGGTTACATGCTTGACAGCCATCAGAAGGTTCACCCAGTGGGCAGTAAAAGTTATGTACCTTCTCTGCCCGTGCTTGCTAGACCTATGCGACTTATGCGTTGACAGCACAGGCTGCAGATGGCAACACTCTTGTCAGCAGCTGACACGTTAAAAAAAGCCCACACTGCAGAGCCATGTGCCGGCGAACTGGGAGCGTGCATAGTGGATGGCTCGCTCCAGATACATTTGCAGTCTGCTTTTTGCCTCCTGTGCACTTCGAGTTCCTGCTGCTTCTCCTCCATCCCCTCTCTCTCTGCTGCTCCATCTCTCCCTCTGAACTCCCCTCCTCTTCCTCTCTTGTGGGAACCCACATGACGTTCAATGACACGTCATCATCATCATCACCTTCACCACCAATGACATTAATGATCTCGGAGTAGGCAGCAAACAGCATGAACCTCCATTCCTGGGCTGATCTGGGTACTGTCGTCAGACCGCTGGGTGGCAGCCGTTGCTACCTCCTCTTCCTGATCCGATGCCAAAAATGGCTGCACATCAGTAAGGTCTGGGAATGGATGGGAAAATAAGTCCTCTGACTCGAGTGGAGGGGCTATGGTGATGGTGGTGTTTTTGGGGTTGCACACAGCAGAGAGTGAGTAGGGTACAGATACAGAGGATGAGGAGGGTGCTGAAGCGGAAGGCTGAGTGAGCCACTCAACCAACTCTGGTGCGTCCTTTGACGTAATCGCATGTACTTTCTCCATCTTCCCACTTAGGCAATGGCCTGGTGCACCTGCCCGACCCCTACCACCCTACCTTCCTCTTCCTCTGCCTGTCATTTTCAAAATGACAATGTGCCAAAGTCCCTAGAGTACAGCAGTATTTGTGGAAGCAGTGACATCGCAGGCCTCAATCATTATTTGGTAAAAATAGGTATATCAAACCCATTAATTTGTATTTTGTGGAAGCAGGTATATAGAACTCCTTAATCGAGATTTTGTGGAAGCAGGTATATCGCACTCCTCAATCAGTATTTTGTGAAAGCAGGTATATCAAACCCCTTAATCAGTATTTTGTTGAAACAGGAATATAGAACCCCTGAATCAATATTTGGTGGAAGCAGGTATATTCCACCTTTCAATCTGTATTTTTTGGAAACGGGTATATAGAACTCCTTAATCAATATTTGGTGGAAGCAGGTATATCGCAGCCCTCAATCTGTATTTTGTGGAAGTAGGTGTATCGCACATCTCACTCAGTATTTTGTGGAAACAGGTATATAGAACCCCTGAATCAATATTTGGTGGAAGCAGTTATATCGCTCCCCTCAATCTGTATTTTGTAGGAGCAGGCCTCAATCAATATTTGGTGGAAGCAGGTATATCGCACCCCTCAATCAGTATTTTGTGGAAGCAGGTATATCAAACCCCTTAATCAGTATTTTGTGGAAGCAGGTGTATCGCAACCCTC
This sequence comes from Bufotes viridis, assembly GCA_033119425.1. Classification (NCBI taxonomy): domain Eukaryota; kingdom Metazoa; phylum Chordata; class Amphibia; order Anura; family Bufonidae; genus Bufotes; species Bufotes viridis. The sequence goes on from CM065590.1 coordinate 136,291,822, forward strand.
ATTTAGTATATTGTGGAAACAGGTATATAGAACCTCTGAATCAATATTTGTGTAAGCAGGTATATTGCACCCCTCAATCAGTATTTAGTGGAAACAGGTATATAGAACCCCTGAATCAATATTAGGTGTAATCATGTATATTGCACCCCTCAATCAGTATTTTATGGAAGCAGGTGTATCGCAGGCCTCAATCAATATTTGGTGGAAGCAGGTATATCTCACTCCTCAATCAGTATTTTGTGGAAACAGGTATATAGAACCCCTGATTCAATATTTGGTGGAAGCAGGTATATCGCGCCCCTCAATCAGTATTTTGTGGGAGCAGGTATATCAAACCTCTTAATTAGTGTTGAGCGAACCTGAACTGTAAAGTACTGGTCTTTAGGGTTTTTTTCTACCCGGACCCGAACCCGAACTTTTCTGTAAAAGTTTGGGTTTGAGTTCGGTATTCGGCCGTTTAATAAAGTTTGTTGAAAGGCTGCAGGGCAGCCAATCAACAAGCATTTAAAGGGCTTCTGTCACCCCCCAAAAGTCATTTTTCTTTTTTGGGCTTACTAAAATCCTTATAGGGCGATTATTCTATATATACTGTTTTTACCTTTTTCTGTTGGTTATTTTTGCTAAAAAACGCACTTTTTAAATATGTAAATTACCTTGCTACCAGCAAGTAGGGCGGTTACTTGCTGGTAGCCGCCGCATCCTCCTTTCCAAAAAACGCCCCTTCCTCCTGTTGAGTGACAGGGCCAGCGACGCTCTCCTCCTCTGGCTGGCCCTGTCTCAGTTCCATCGCGCGCCTGCGCCGTCCCAGTCTTCAGTTCACTGAGAGGAGGACGCTCGCTCGGCCGCTCCTTCCTCAGTGCGCCTGCGCCGATGATGTCACATCTACACCCGGAAGAGAAGATGCCGTCGACTTCTCTTCCGGGTGTAGATGTGACGTCATCGGCGCAGGCGCACTGAAGAAGGAGCGGCCGAGCGAGCGTCCTCCTCTCAGTGAACTGAAGACTGGGACGGCGCAGGCGCGCGATTTGGAACTGAGACAGGGCCAGCCAGAGGAGGAGAGCGCTCGCTGGCCCTGTCACTCAACAGGAGGAGGGGGCGTTTTTTGGAAAGGAGGATGCGGCAGTTACCAGCAAGTAACCGCCCTACTTGCTGGTAGCAAGGTAATTTACATACTTAAAAAGTGCGTTTTTTAGCGAAAATAACCAACAGAAAAAGGTAAAAACAGTATATATAGAATAATCGCCCTATAAGGATTTTAGTAAGCCCAAAAAAGAAAAATGACTTTTGGGGGGTGACAGAAGCCCTTTAAGATGTGTGCTATTTGAAGTCATCACAGCCATGCCTACTAATGGCATGACTGTGATTGGCCCGTGCAGCATTTGACCCAGTCACAAAATAATATGGAGTCACGTAGCGCCGCACGTCATGTCAGCTCTTAGCAGTGTAGGGATAAGATGCTGCTGCTGTGAGGGAGAGATTAGGAAGGAATCTGATATCAGAGCTTGGTGTTAAGTCTGCGATTTACAACAATTTTTTTTGTGGGTGCAATGCAACATTTTTGTACCCTGCCCTAAGCCCAGTGACACAGAAAAATAAGTTTTAATCCGTCTGTTAATTAGGTGGGTGCCAGCAGCCATTTTGGCGTCCAATCTTCTGCCAGATTGAAGACAACGAAGACGAGAATCTCTTCTCCTTTTCAGGTATACCAGAGGATTGAGCCCCAGAAAAAGTAAAGTACCAAACTGAGGGTGAAACCCATATGCACCAAAAAATGGTGACTTATCAGTGGACTCCTGTCTACGGTTATTCAAGGCAAACTCGGTCAAGGACAAAAACGAAGACCACTCCTGATTTTCGGCGACAAAACACCTCAAATTAGTTTTCAGATTCTGGTTAGTGCATTCAGTTTGTCAGTTCGACTGAGGATGGAAAGCCGAAGAGAAGGCCAACTGTACTCCCAGACGAGTGGAGAACGCCTTCCAAAACCTGGAAACAAATTGCATCCCCCTATCAGACACCACATCAGAGAGGATGCCGTGTAATCTCACAATGTTATCAATGAACACTTTAGCGAGAGTTTTAGAGTTGGGCAAACCTGATAATGGTATAAAGTGAGCCATCTTACTGAAACAGTCTACCACCACAAAAATCACAGTCTTCCCAGAGGAACTTGGTAATCTGTGATAAAGTCCATGGACAAATGCGTCCAAGAACGAGATGGGATGGACAAAGGAAGAAGAGATCCTGAAGGCCGAGTATGACCCACCTTAGCATGTGCACAGGTCTCACAAGCTGCCACATAGCCCTCCACACATTTACGTAAACCTGGCAACCAGAAACTCCGGGAAATAAGATCCATCGTGGATCCACTCCCAGGGTGCCCTGCAAGGACAGGACAGTATCATGATGTTCCTTGAACACCTTGTGTTAAAGTCCTGAAGGAACAAACAACCGCCCTGGAGGACAGAAATCAGGTGCCTCACCATGAGTCCCCAACACTTCCGCCTCCAGTTCGGGATAAAGAGCGGATACCACCACTTCCTCAGCCAAAATCGGAGCAGGATGCTCAGAATCTCCACCACCACCACTAGCACTCCCCCCCCCCCCCCACTTTTTTGGCCCCATGGCGATAAGTGACCACAAAATTTAATCTGGTAAAAAACAATAACCATCTGGCCTGCCTTGGGTTCAGACTTTTTGCTGATTGCAGGTAAGCCAGATTTTTATGGTCAGCAATTACTGTAATCAAATGAATCGCTCCTTCTAGCCAATGACACCATTCCTAGAAGGCCAATTTAATGGCCAGCAACTCTCTATTCCCAACATCATAATTTCTTTCAGCAGCAGAGAGTTTCTTTGTAAAAAAAAAGCATAAGGGTGCCATTTGCCAGGAGAGGGATCGTGCGACAAAACCGCTCCAACTCCCATTTCTGACGCATCAACCTCCACAATGAAGGGTTGAGACACATCGGGTTGCACCAGAATGGGAGCGGAACCAAAACATTCCTTTATTGCAGAAAAAACCTGTAATGCCTTCTCCGACCAGACTGAGAAGTCCACACCCTTCCTGGTCATATCAGTCAAAGGCCTGGCAACAGTGGAATAATTTTGGATACATTTTCTGTAGTAATTAGTAAATCCAAAAAACCGCATCAGAGATTTCTGATTCTCCAGTCACTCCCATTCCAGTACCGCATGGACCTTTTCAGGATCCATACGAAAACCTGAGGCAGAAAGAAAGTTACCCAGAAACTGCAGCTCCTGAACAGCAAACACACATTGAGTCCTGATAAGACTCCATATCGGGCGAGTAAATTAGTATGTCATCGAGGTAAATAACAACAAACCTCCCCACTAACTGATGAAAAATGTCATTGATAAAGTGCGAGAAGAACGCCGGGGCATCAGTCAAACCAAAGGACATGACCAAGTTCTCGAAGTGGCCCTCGGGGTTATTGGAGGCCATCTTCCATTCATCCCCTTCCCTGATTCTTATCAGATTATAAGCCCCTCTTAAATCCAATTTAGATAACACCTTGTCTCTCACAATCTGATCAAATAAATCCGGGATCAAGGGTAGGGGATAAGGAACACAGACAGTAATAAGATTCAGTTCCCGGAAATCTAAACACGGTCTAAGGTTCCTATCTTTTTTTTTTAACAAAAAAGAAGCCAGCAGCCACCGGTGACTTTGATGGTCTAATATGTCCTTTTGCCAAACTCTCGGTAATATACTCTCACATAGCTACTCTTTTTCGGGTTGGGAAAGATTATATAACCAAGATTTTGGCAATTTAGCTCCGGGAATAAGATTGATCGGACAATCATACTCTCGGTGACGGGGTAACTCCTGATCTTCACCCTCAGAGAATACGTCCGAAAAATCTGAAAGAAACTGAGGTAACACCTTAGTGGATACCACACAAATAGATGCGCCGAGACAGTTGTCCATACAAAAATCACTCCCATTACTGATCTGTCTAGTTTGCCATTGATCTGTCTGGTTTGCCAATCAATGGTAGGATTATGTTTGATCAAGCATGGTGTAACAATGGCAGTTGGCAGCCGCCAGCGTGCAGTGCGTCCGACTATGTACCTCAGTCGAGCTGCATGCGGGGCTCCTCCTCTTTGCTGCAGGCTCCGGACCCGCTTTCCTGCGCTGTCGCAGGCTACGACAGCTTCTGTTGTATCTTGTAGGAGCCGCAGGCGTCCTGGTACCGTATGGGTTAATGCACGCCCCTGATTCCGCCCTCTATCCAATCCTTGCCAGGCACCACCTTTATAAGGGTGCTTCCCCCTTCCTGCAATGCCTGAGCAATATTGTACTTCCTACAGCTAAGGCTCCTGTTGTTCCTGCATTCGATATCCTGCTTATGACCTCTGCCTGTATCCTGACCTCCTCTCTGCTTGATCCTCTTGTACCTCGCTGCTCTCAAGTTAAAGACCCGGACTGTCGACCACGCCTCTGTCTGCTGTGCAGATCGTTACACCAGCTCCACCTGGACTAACTCAGCTCTGCTGTTCTCACAGCACTAGCTCTGCTATACCGCTTGCTCAGCTCAGCATTATCCTGCGGCTGTCTGCTATATTGCCTGTTTCCCCGTGCTAGCATCGGGGCTTTCTGGCCTGCCCGGCCAGCTGCCACTTAACCGGGACCACTCTTGCGGTAGCGACCTGGTGTCTCCCCTGCAGCTGAGTCCAGCTTCCGCATCCTGGAGCGGGATAAAGGGTGAAAACCAGGGGGACACTTTGACTCCGCTCCAAAGTTTGGCCCAAAGCCAAACCGGTAAGTGGCACAGCGGGTCCACACTCGTTGATCCGTTACAGATTGCTCAGGCCATGGACCCCGCTGGCAAGCCCAAGCCTGTGGTACAAGATTTATACCGAGAGCTGCAACGCCAGAGTGAACGCCAAGATATCCTGCTGCAGTGTCTGAACACAATTTCTGCACGTCTGGACGCTCTACCCACTACTGATCCTGTGGCACTACAGGTCCCAGCAACTCCTACTAATTCCGTTGCATCGTCTGAATACCAAGGCACGTCTGCTGTCCAACTTCCCTTGCCTCCTTGTTTCAGCGGTGAGTCAAAGGCCTGCAGAGGGTTCCTGAATCAATGCTTGATCCACTTTGAGCTACATGGAGACAAGTTCCAGTCTGACCGAGCAAAAGTAGCTTTCATTGTATCTCTGTTCTCTGGAGAAGCTCTTGCTTGGGCTAATCCTATATGGGAGGGAAGCGGACCCAAGACTGCAAGCCTACAGACCTTCTTAACTGTTTTCCGTACAGTATTTGAGGAACCTGGCTGTGCCTCGTCTGCAGCCTCTACTCTTCTTCGTCTACGTCAAGGCACTAGGACAGTGGGCCAATACGCAATCCAGTTCCGTACACTGGCCGCAGAACTGTCCTGGAATGATGAAGCTCAACGAGCCGTATTCTGGGAGGGTCTGTGTGACGAACTAGCAGGAAGGGACCTCCCTGGCTCTCTGGACGCTTTGATCACGTTGGCCACACGCATAGACGTGTGGTCTCGTGAACGTTTTTCTCAAGCCTCAAGGATGAAGCGGACGTCTAAATTCGCACCTGTCTTCCAGAGGACTGTTCAGACTCCTGCTGCGATTCCGTCTGAAGAGCCTATGCAGGTGGATCGCCTGAAGCTCTCTGATCAGGAGCGCCGGCGACGGCGAGTTGAGAACTTGTGCCTCTACTGCGGTGGAAAGGAACATGTTGTTCGTACCTGCCCCCAGAAGGCGGAAAACTTTAGCGCCTAGGCTCATTGGGAGAAGTGACCCTAGGTGAAAAAGACAATTCTCCCAAACTTCTTATCCCTGTAATAGTGTCTGCTGGGAAAACCAGTATATCGGTACCTGCTTTCCTGGATTCTGGCGCTACCGGGAATTTTGTCAATCAAGCCCTGGTGACCCAGTGCCAGCTTTCCACTACCCGTCTGGCGAAGCCTCTGGTGGCAACGATTGTTAATGGACAAACCTTACCCAAACCTATTCAGTTCATCACTGCTCCTGTGAAACTCCAAGTCGGGGTGCCACATTCTGAAGAAATATCCTTCTATGTCCTGCCAGATTCCACGGACCCAGTGATTCTGGGATTGCCCTGGCTACAGCAACATTCTCCCGTCTTAGACTGGCGAAAGGGGGATATTCTCCGCTGGGGTCCTCAGTGCCAAACCTCCTGCCTGTCGATGGTCCACCCAATGTCTCCTCGTCCGGTTCCTGTGAACCTGCCTAGTCTGCCTCCGCAATTTGCATCCTTTGGAGATGTTTTCTGTAAGAAGAAGGCAGAGACTTTACCACCTCATCGGACTTATGACTGCCCGATCAATCTTCTATTCTTCTACCTGGGACTTCTCCTCCTCGTGGAAGGGTTTATCCTTTATCCCTGCCTGAGACACAGGCTATGGCCGAGTATATTAAGGAGAACCTGGAGAGGAGGTTTATCTGGAAGTCTACCTCGCCGGCTGGAGCCGGTTTCTTCTTCGTGTCCAAGAAAGAAGGGGTCACTCTGTCCATGCATAGATTATCATGGACTGAACAAGATCACAGTCAAGAACAAGTATCCTCTGCCCCTGATGTCTGAATTGTTTGACCGTATCCGAGGCGCACAGATATTTTCTAAATTGGATCTACGTGGTGCATATAACCTGATCCGAATCCGTGAAGGCGACGAGGGGAAGACGGCATTCAATACCCGTGATGGCCACTATGAGTACTTGGTTATGCCGTTCGGCCTTTGCAATGCTCATGCAGTCTTCCAAGAATTTGTAAATTACATCTTCCAGGACCTGTTATACAAGTGTGTAGTAGTGTATCTCGACGATATTCTCATTTATTTAACCGACTTGTCCACTCACCGGAGACAAGTGCGCCTGGTTCTGCAGCGCCTAAGGGAGAATGGTCTGTTTGCCAAGCTCGAAAAGTGTGTCTTTGAGCAGTCTTCCTTACCCTTTCTGGGGTACATTGTTTCCTGCACTGGTCTGCAAATGGACCCCGACAAGATCTCTGCCATCCAGAATTGGCCCCGTCCTCAAGGTCTCCGTGCCATTCAAAGATTTCTGGGATTTGCCAACTTCTATAGGCAGTTCATTCCAAACTTTTCTTCTCTCACAGCCCCTATTTCTGCGCTGACTAAGAAAGGGGCGGATGCAAAGAAATGGACCCCTGAAGCAGAGTCTGCATTTCGACAACTCAAAGATTGCTTTGCTGCTTCTCCTGTCCTCCATCATCCAGACACTTCCAAACAGTTCTTCCTAGAAGTGGATGCTTCTTCTATTGGTGCAGGTGCAGTCCTGCTACAGAAGACCTCCAAAGGGAAATTTGTCTCGTGTGGTTTCTTCTCCAACCTCTTCTCTTCTGCAGAAAGAAACTACTTCATCGGTGATAGAGAACTGCTTGCTATCAAGATGGCCTTGGAAGAATGGAGATACCTTCTGGAGGGGGCTTTGCATCCAGTGGTTATATACTGGATCAAAAAGCATAAGAGTATGCTGCATGACTTGGAGCTTAGACTGCTTGGCTGCTTTGCGAGGGACTGAGGTGAAAGACTGATGGGCATGGGCTGCAGGTGCCAACTCTGAGCTTTCTGCAGAGGACTGGGTGGGAGATACTGTGAAGGAACTGGAGCCACTGTCAGCTACCCAATCTACTATCGCCTGTACTTTTTCTGGCCTCACCATCCGTAGAGTGGCATTCGGGCCTACCAAAAAACACTGCAGGTTCTGTAGCCTACTCGCATCTGAGGAAGGTATTTCACTTGGACCTGTAGCTGGCGCAAAACGGTCACGTCCTCTCCCAGCAACAGGTGCTCCACCGACACCACCACGACCATGTCCACGTCCCTTATTTGATGTTCTCCTCATTATTTGCGTTCACCTACCAAACTAACAGATGGTTTATCTCAGTTGTCAATGTAACTGCCAATAGTTAACAATTATGTTCACTAACAGCATGGCAGTGCCCGTGTCATAAACAGAATGAATTTCATTAGGTCACACAACAGTGTAACGGAGCAATTCAATGAACTATCACCAAAAATTAGATTTTTCAAACCAACAATGTAACAGCAGAAGTTAACGGTTTAATTTGACTGTCAGAAACGCAGCGTACACCACAAATGTGCTATCTACCACAAAACCTGTGTTTTTGCAACCAACTATGTAAATGCAGAGTTCCACAGGTTACTTAAAATGACTAAAATACAGGGTGGGCCTCAGATCTGCAATGTAGCTCAACACCAGTGTTTATTGCAACAAACTACAGAAATGCAATATCACCGCAACATTTTAAAACAGGTTTTTTCTGTTTTTTATGCAAAAGTGTTCTGTGGCACCACAATACGGGTTTATTCCCCCAACTACAGAAATGCAGTATGTCACTGCAAAATTTTAAAATAGGTTTTTCAGCGTTGTATGCAAAAGTGCTCTGTGGCACCACAATATGGGTTCATTCCCCAACAACAGAAATGCAGTTTGTCACCACTAAATTTTAAAACAGATTTTTCAGCCTTGTATGCAAAAGTGCTATGTGGCACCACGTCCACAATATGGGTTTATTCCCCCAACTACAGAAATGCAGTATGTCAGTGCAAAATTTTTAAATAGGTTTTTCAGCGTTGTATGCAAAAGTGCTTTGTGGCACCACAATATGGGTTCATTCCCCCAACAACAGAAATGCAGTTTGTCACCGCTAAATTTTAAAATAGGTTTTTCAGCGTTGCATGCAAAAGTGCTCTGTGGCACCACAATTTGCTCTGTGGCACCACAATTATTCCTCCAACTACAGAAAATGCAGTATGCCCCATGCTAAATTTTAAAACAGGTTTTTCAGCATTGTATGCAAAAGTGCTATGTGGCACCACGTCCACAATATGGGTTTATTCCCCCCAACAACAGAAATGCAGTATGTCACCGCAAAATTTAAAAATAGGTTTTTCAGCGTTGTATGCAAAAGTGCTCTGTGGCACGACAATATGGGTTCATTCCCCCAACAACAGAAATGCAGTTTGTCACTGCTAAATTTTAAAATAGGGTTTTCAGCGTTGTATGCAAAAGTTCTCTGTGGCATCACAATATGGGTTTATTCCCCCAAGTACAGAAATGCAGTATGTCACCGCAAAATTTTAAAACAGGTTTTTCAGCGTTGTATGAAAAAGTGCTCTGTGGCACCAAAGTACGAGTTTATTCCCCCAACTACAGAAATGCAGTATGTCACCGCAAAATAGGTAATGTAGGGGGACTTGACCTGCCAGAAAAAATGAATTTTTCCTCCACTGAGCTACCAGAAAATAACTAGACTAATGTCCCTGGCACACATGCAGCTCACAATCAGTTCCAAGAACACTGCAGTTGCTAAAATGGCCGCCGACACTCACCTCACTAACAGATGGATTAAAAATTATTTTGGAGTAACATTGGGCTCAGGGCTGGGTACAAATATGCAGCATAGCACCCTCAATAATTGCTGTATTTTGAATATTTAACACCACCAATTTCAACAGATTTCTACCCTAATCTCTCCCTCACAGCAGCAGCAGCATCCTATCCCTACACTGAGAGGAGCAGAGTGACGTACTTGCTTAAATAGAGGCTGGGTCACATGCTGTACTTAGCCAATCCCAGCCATGCCATTAGTAGGCATGGTTGTGATGGCTTCTTAGGGCAAGGCAGTGAAATGCTTGTTGATTGGCTGCCCTGCAGCCTTTCAAAAAGCGCAAATAAATAGCTAAACAACAAACTCGAACCCAAATTTTTACGGAAATGTTCAGGTTCGGGTGCGAAAAAACGTAAAGTTCAGTACGAACCCGAACTTTACATTTCGGGTTCGCTCAACCCAAATTACTGCTATCAAACACAAACACACTGTAATCCTTAAAAGGACTTTTGGGTCTTTGCAAATCTTGTTTCTAATAAAATCTGTTAAATTTTGCTTCACAAACTATCTTCCCTGCCTATGCTCTGCTCTCCCTGATGCTGATTAAGCCGAACACGTGTCATCGTGTGCTATATAGCACCCGATGACGCTTTCCGGCCAGCCAATCAGTGTAATACCAGTAGCTAACATAGCTACGGCATGACACAGAAGGGCATTAGATACCTGCACGTTGATTGGCTGCTTAGGAAGCGCCTGTGGGGAGGAACATGTGGGGAGGAAACTCGAGTATTTCATTTGAGCACTAGAGATGTTGCGAACATAAAATTTTCCATTCGCGAATGGCGAACACGAACTTCCACAAATGTTCGTGAACGGGCGAACCGGGCAAACCACCATAGACTTCAATAGGCAGGCGAATTTTAAAACCCACAGGGACTCTTTCTGGCCACAGTAGTGATGGAAAAGTTGTTTCAATGGGACTAACACCCAGACTGTGGCATGCCGGAGGCGGATCCATGGCAAAACTCCCATGGAAAATTACGTAGTGGACGCAGAGTTGGGTTTTAATCCATAAAGGGCATAAATCACCTAACATTCCTAAATTGTTTGGAATAACGTGCTTTAAAACATCTAGTGTGTATATACAATCAGGTATGATGTTGTATCGATCAGGTAGTGTAAGGGTTACGCCCGCTTCACAGTGAAAGACCTAACTGTGACAGACCAAACTCCCCGTTTAACACACCGCAAACAATCGCAAACGGTCCATTTGTACAACCGCAAACTCCTCATTTGCACAAGGTTGGATGCCAAGCTAGCCATGTCCCGTTCCTTGTCCTCACTGACATCATTGAAGGTCTCTTCCTTGCGCAATGTACTGTGCCACCCTATATGAGTGGTGTGTTCAGTAATCAGTAGTACTATTTTTATCAGTTTAATCCCTGTTACGTCCCGTATCAGGGGACGTGTATCGAATAGATTTTAGGAGTTCAGGGTATGTGGCCTCTGAACACTGGGTATTATTCTAGGGTCTAAGGAAATCACAGCACCACGACGGCCCCTGCGGGGTCGTCTGCCTCTGCCTGTCATTTTTTTTTTTGGGATTAGTGGTACCATGTGTGCAAGGTACTGTGCCACCCGGTATGAGTGGTGGGCACGGGCAGTGGGCACACTACAGTCTGTGGAAGTGGGCCTGACACACACTGGCAGGAAACTAACCTTAGATTAAAGGTTAAAAATTAAATGCCTTATTTATCGGCAAGCTACTGTGCCACCTGGTATGAGTGGTGGGCACACTACAGTCAGTGGAAGTGGGCCTGACACACACTGGCAGCAGGCAGGCCAGGCAACTGAAATTAGATTAAAGTGTAAAAATGTAAGGCCTTTCTTTAATGCAAAGTCCTGTGCCAAACGGGAAGAGTGGTGGGCACTGTCAGTGGGCACACTACAGTCAGTGGAAGTGGGCCTGATACACACTGGCAGCAGGCAGGCCAGGCAACTGAAATTAGATTCAAGTGTAAAAATTAAATGCCTTTTTTTATGCAAAGTCCTGTGCCACACGGTATGAGTGGTGGGCACTGGCAGTGGGCACTCTACAGTCAGTGGAAGTGGGCCTGACACACACTGGCAGAAGGCAGGCAACCGAAATTAGATTAAAGTGTAAAAATGAAATGCCTTTTATTTATGCAAAGTCCTGTACCACACAGTATGAGTGGTGGGCACTGGCAGTGGGCACACTACAGTCTGTGGGCCTGCAGCCTCTCACACACGGGCAGGCTAGGCAACTGCAATATATATATGAATATATATATATAAAATAAATAAAAGCAGACTAATGTAGCAGCCCTAAAAAGTGCTTTTTGGGGTGCTGTGATGCTGTCCTTACAGCAGATGAGTCTGTGGACACAGAACACTGGCCTAGCTAACGCTTTCCTTATGAATTCAACAGCACAGCAGCAGCAGCTGCACTCTCCCTGCTGTCACTAACACACTGCAGCTTCAAACTGAGTCTAAAATGGCTGCCGTTTTTATAGGAGGTGGGAGGGTGTGGGAGGGAGGGTGCTGATTCGCTGGAATGTGTCTGCTGACTGTGAGGTACAGGGTCAAAGTTTGCACGATGATGATGTATAGGGGGCGGACCGAACATTGCATACGTTCGCCCGCTGTGGCAAACGTGAACAAGCTATGTTCGCCGGGAACTGTTTGCCGCGAATAGTTCAGGACATCACTATTGAGCACATGTGGTACTCGGCCAAGTACCGCCATGGGCCGAACATAGCGATGCCCAAGCCAAACCGGTGCTTGGCCAAGCATGCTCGCTCATCACTAGAAGGCAAAGGAGAAGAAAGAAGTCGCAAACGCTGCTGGGGCACCGCCAGCACCTCAAAAAGCAGGGTTAGCATGGCCAAAATGTGGAAAAGCTTTGTGAGCATGACACAAGAACAAGCACCACCAGATGATATGGAAAATCTTAGCAGGAGGCAGCATTTCAGCAAAATGGTGGAACAGTATGTGTGCACACGCCTAGACATACTGACTGATGGGTCTGCCCCATTCAACTTCTGGGTCTCCAAATTTGGCACAAGGCCTGAGCTTGCCATTTATGCCTTTGAGGTGCTGGCCTGCCCTGCAGCCAGTTTATTGTCTGAACGTGTGTTTAGCATGGCAGGGGGCATTATGACAGACAAGCGCAGCCACCTGTCCATAGCCAATGCAGACAAGCTCACGTTCAGTAAAATGAACTAGGCATGGATCCCACAGGAGGGTTTTGTGGATGCAGGTATATCTCACAACTCAATCAGTATTTTGTGGAAGCAGGTATATCGCACCTCTCAATACTGATTTGGTGGAAGCAGGTATATCGCACCCCTCAATCAGTAATTTGTTGAAGCAGATGAATTGCAGGCCTCAATCAATATTTGGTGGAAGCAGGTATATCGCACCTTTAAATCAGTATTTTGTGAAAGCAGGTATATAGAACCCCTTAATTAGTATGTTGTAGAAGCAGGTATATCGCACCCTCAATTAGTATTTTGTGGTAAAAAGGAATATAGAATCCCTCAATCAATATTTGGTGGAAGCAGATATATCGAACCCCTCAATCTGTATTTTGTGGAAGAAGGTATATAGAACCCTTTAATCAATAATTGGTGGAAGCAGGTATATTGCACCCCTCAATCAGTATTTTGTTGAAGCAGGTGTATCGCAGACCTCAATCAATATTTGGTGGAAGGAGGTATATCGCACCCCTCAATTAGTATTTTGTAGAACCAGGTTTATAGAACCCCTGAATCAATTTTTGGTGTAAGCAGGTATATCGCACCCCTCAATTAGTATTTCGTGGAAACGGATATATAGAACCCCTAAATCTATATTTGGTGGAAGCAGGTATATCACACCCCTCAATCAGTTTTTTTGTGAAAGCAGGTGTATCGCAGGCCTCAATCAATATTTGGTGAAAGCAGGTATATTGCACCCCTCAATCAGTATTTTGTGGAAGCAAGTATATAGAACCCCTTAATTAGCATGTTGTAGAAGCAGGTATATCGCACCCCTCAATCAGTATTTTGTGGAAGCAGGTATATCGCACCTCTCAATCAGTATTTTGTGGAAGCAGATGTATCGCAGACCTCAATCAATATTTGGTGGAAGCAGTTTTCCCCTGACGTCCTCGGCAGCACATGAAGGGTTAATTAGGTCCCATTCTCGCCCCAGGACCGCCCACCTAGATAAAACAAAAGACAATTGATTAAGTAGTACCTATAAATAGTGACGTCGCCAAGCCTCCCTTGTGTTTTTTTTATGTCCTCATTCTGGACAGGTCGCCCACCTCATCGTTGGAGCCGCTATGCCGTGGGGGGTGTCCCAGGCTTAGGCTTGGGTCCGGCGTCGCCATGGGGGTGCCTTGGTGCTGGACCCGGTATTATGTACCACCGGACCGGAGGAGCGCTGCCGCAAGAGAGCGCATTAAATACTTTTTTTTTAAGGATCGCATTTCTTCCTGGCCGCCTGTCAGCTATGGCGGCGCGATCTCTGTATTGTGGAACGCATAACTGGAGCGCGGCGCTGACGTCTGACGTCATCAGCGCGCGCCCTCTTCCTGGTTTGGCGGCAAAATTCAAATATTTAAGGTGGTATAGTCCTATTCTCTGCTGCCCTGTGCATTGGCAGCCGAGCTCCTCATCCTTTAAGGTAGCCTGTCCAAATTGAAAGTTTGGAGGCTGGCTCATGTGGTGTTTAATGAGTGACATAGGTTATGACTTATTTGTCTGGTTTCTTCTCTTCCCCTACAGATCTCCAGCCACTCAAATAAAGGGGGAAAAAGATCTAAAAAGCACAGACACAGGCTGTGTCAGACCTGTGACCAGCCGCTACCAGACGACCACCCGGATAATTTCTGCGGAATCTGCAATTTAGAGATGTCCTCTCATTCAGAGGAATCCTCACCTGTACGGAAAAAGAGACAGAAGAAGAAGCAGTCTCTCTGCATCTCTTGCATCAAACCTCTGCCTGAGGGATATGATTCCAATATTTGTACAGAATGCACTCAGCCGGAAATGGTATCAGAGGAGAATACCAGGAAGCTGATCTCGCTGCTGGAATCATTCTTGTCCCAGTCAAAAAAGAAGAGATCTCATAAAAGAAAGCGCACGGATCCTGCTCCTTCTTCCTCAGCAGAAAGGTCTTCCCATTCGGAAGGCGAGATTTCGTCTGACTCAGACTCTGAGCCTGGCCCATCTACAGAAGATAACTTTCTATTCCGCAGAGAGGATATCAACCATCTTATCAAAGATGTAAAGAACATTATTGAGTCAAAGAAGGAAGCATCCGCCGATCAGGATGAAACTAGCCTGTTTTATTTCCCCAGGAAGAAAGCCCGGGTTTTTCCCAGCCATCCGGTTTTGGAATCAATCATTCAGAAAGAATGGAAGCATCCTATCAGGAAGATGGATGCGGGCAAGAGATTTAGAGCTGTGTACAGAACAGACCCAGCGGAATCCGAAAAATGGGAAGCTCCTTCCAGGGTGGATCCTGCAGTCACAAAGCTAGCAAAAAGATCCTTTTTTCCTTCAGACGATTCTACTTTACTGAAGGACCCAATGGATAAGAAGGCGGATAATCTTCTGAAGAGGCTCCATACTTATGTAGCTTCTTTGAAAAAAGCTTCCATGGCGGCGGTACCAGTAGCCCGTGCTCTACGCATCTGGCTAAGCCAGTTAGGCAGGGATATTGAGGATGGCATCCGCAGAGATGAATTACTTCAACATCTCCCGACATTGAAGATGGCGGCTGAATTCCTCTGCGATTACCCCGTTGATATGTTGAGAGGCCTGGCTAAGAACTTGGCACTCTCCAACTCTATCAGAAGATCCATATGGCTGGGGACGGAGCCGACTGAGCATGGAGTAGGACGTGTGTGCTTGAGCTCCCTGCCTGAAGCCTGGTCTTTTCGCCTTATTATCAGCTAACCTACAGATACGATGGGGAAGATTGGCAAATAGAAAGGGGGAGAGGTGGACTGTACCCCTAAAGTAAAGAAATCGCAAAGTGACCTGAACAAATTTGTCCACAAGAAGATCTCTTCTCAGACTGAACGAGGAAAGATGGCGCGCACGCAGCTCCTGGAGGAAGCAAGGGAGGAGGACACCGATGGTGATAGCTCCGATGCCGGAGGTGAGTCTCAGAGTGAAGGAGGCTCCCTCCCCATAACCAGACAATTTCTGCAGCAATCACTGGCCCAATCTCTAGACAAAGCCCTGTCGCCTGTGCTGAAAGAACTGTCTGACATTAAAGCTGAAGTGGTACACATGGGACACAGAGTAGAGGCACTAGAGGATTCTCAGGCCGCAGTGACGCTGCATAGCACAGGTCTGCAGACACAGTTAGCAGAGATGTGCAAACAGATCAACACTGCTTTCCTTTCCCTGGAAGATCAAGAAAACAGGGGGCACAGGAAAAATATTCGCCTGAGAGGCATTCCGGAATCGGTACCCCCAGAGGACCTTACGGACACCGTGCGCCAGGTGTTTGCTACCCTGCTGGGCAAAGAACGTGCAGACGCCATTATTATAGAGAGAGCGCATAGAGCCCTCAGACCCAAACCGCCTGCCACAGAACCCCCTAGGGATGTGGTCTGTGCACTTCTAAACTATGTAGACACAGCGGCGCTGCTTAAAGCTGCTAGAGACTCTGGAGACCCCATGCTAGGGGAACATAAAATTCTTCTATACCAAGACCTTGCAGCCAGCACACTGGCCAAGAGACGAGCCTTCCGGCCATTAACATCTGCGCTGAGAGAGAGGAGGCTCCCGATTAAATGGCTCTTCCCGTTTGGACTGTCCACGGTGGTTGGAGGTAAACAGCTCACAGTGAGGGTCCCGGAAGACCTTCCTAAAATCTGGGATGCACAACAAATTGATCCAATTGAAATCCCCTCCTGGCTTCCTGCGGTTTTCCCGCCTGATTTCCCGCTATTACCGCAGATTTCATCATGACAGCCTGTAACCAAGCCTCGCTCACCGAAGAAAAGGGTCACCTGAGACTTCAACTTGATTATTCCATGAACATCTTCCAGCTTTGACGAATCCATATGGAAGCAAGATGGCTTCCGCTGCCTGTTACCATCCTTCGTCAGAGTTCGTTATTGAGGCTGGGTCTTGTTTGAAGGGGGAGGTGAAAAAGGGTTGCCCTGCTTTCTTGCACCCCTCTGCCTACCCACACAGGTTTTTTCTGATGTGTTAATGTAGGTTTATACAGTTACTGTAGGTTTAACATTGTGCATATGTGGACCGGGTGAATGGGGGAAGAGTTCATACCGAGTTTTCCATCCATGTTACCCCCTACTGGCTTTGATCACTTGGTTCACATATGCTTACCACTAGGTTGGACCGTTCCTCGGTTTCTCAAACTATTCTATATGTCTATATGTTCTACTTTTGTTGTTTTTTATGTTGTGTTAAATCCGTCATCTACTGCTATGAAGGCTCTAGACCAGTACTTTATATGTGCTCATGGCTGAAGTGAAGATATACTCCCATAATGTCAATGGCATTAATATACCGCAGAAGCGAAGCCAGCTGTATCACATGTTAAGGAAAGAGGCAGTTGATATTGCCTTTATTCAGGAAACTCACTTCAGGCATTTGCACATCCCTCATGTTCACAGTAAGCAGTTCCCTTTTTGGTATCATGCCGCCTATTCCTCAGCTTCGAGAGGTGTATCTATTGGGATAGGGAAGAATGTTCCTTTTCAAATGATTGCAAAAATGGCGGACCCAGACGGCAGATATCTGTTACTTAAAGGGAAAGTTCTTAACCTGACTGTCACATTGGCTAACTTATACGCTCCGAATCGTCACCAGACGAGATGGCTCAAGAGAATGCTGGAGAACCTGAGAGTGTTTTCTGAAGGTCTCCTAATCATTGGAGGAGATTTTAATCTGGTCTTTGATGCTGAGATAGACACTACCACGGTGTCCAGGTCCGTCTCTCTTGGGGGACTCCGCCAGCTTCGCATGACCCTGTCGGATCTTGGTGTGTCAGATGTTTGGAGATTACTCCACCCGGGGAATAGGGATTATACATTCCACTCTAAGGTACATAATTCATACCAGAGATTGGATTATTTTTTTTATCAGTAATCACTTTCTTCCATTGGTAACGGAAGCGAAGATTGATAATGTTGTCATATCTGATCATGCCCCTATTAGTGTCAAGGTGAAGCTGGTGGACCTACCCCGTAGGACATGGACGTGGCGTCTAAACACGACCTTGATTGACGATGCACAACATGAGCAACTTTTATCAGAGAAATTGCAGCAATTCTTCAGGGAGAATGATACTGGGCAGGTCTCTAAACCCATTCTTTGGGAAGCGCACAAGGTAACCATTAGGGGTGAGCTCATCAGCTTGGGGACTAAAGTGAAAAAGCAGAGATTGAAGGAGTTGAATTCCTTGCTGTCGCAAATAACCTCATTAGAGATATTACATAAAAACTCCCGTGGCGTAGAAATTCAGAAGTCCCTTTTATCTCTCCGTAGACAAGTGAAAGATTTGCTCAATGTCAAAACCGCTAAAATTATTCAAGCCCTACGTTTTAGACAGTTCCTCCATGGCAACAAGTGCTCTAAGTTAATGACCAACCTCCTGAAAGCCCAAAGAAATAAAACTTTTATTCAGGCGATAAGATCCCCGGAAGGTACTAGACATACTAACACCCCAGCTATAGCCTCTGAGTTTTGCAGATTCTACAGCTCCTTATATAATTTGGAAAATACAGATCGGCAGGCAGATTTAGCTCTACAGAATAAAAACTTCTTGGAGTCGATTAACATCCCCTCTGTCCCTGCAGAAGGAGTGACAGATTTGCTTGAACCTTTCACGGCAGAGGAGGTGACTGAAGTCTTAAACTCTATCCCAACCGGGAAAAGTCCGGGACCGGATGGGTTCCCCATAGCATATTATAAAAAGTTCAGAGACGTCCTAATCCCCCATTTTGTTAAATTGTGCAACTCCTTGCTCCAGGGAGGTTCCCTACCCCCGCAGGCCCAGGAAGCACACATAGCAGTGATTCACAAAGAGGGGAAGGATCCAGAGGCCTGTGGTAGTTTTAGGCCAATCTCACTACTAAACACGGATCTAAAGTGGTGGGCCAAACTTTTGAGCGCTAGAATTTCGAAATTGCTCCCTGGGCTTGTGGGGGAGGAGCAAGTTGGATTTGTACCGGGTCGTGAGGGTAGACACAATGTTAGTAGGGTGATACATGCTGTGTGTCATGCTAGAAGAATGCGAATCCCGCTGGTCCTTTTAGGTACGGACGCGGAAAAGGCGTTCGACAGAGTCAGCTGGTTATACATGCGCAGCGTCTTGGAGGCATATGGCTTTCCAGAACAATTCATCCGGGCCATTTTTTCACGCATTGTGATCAATGGGACTCTGTCGGACGCCTTCAAGATTCGGAATGGCACGCGGCAGGGTTGCCCCTTATCGCCTACACTCTTCACCCTTACTCTTGAGACCTTACTACTTAAATTCCGCCAGTCCCCTCTGGTGCGTGGATTGAAAATTGGCTCATTTACTCACAAAATGGCAGCGTTCGCTGATGATCTACTCCTTTTCCTCACAGACCCATTAGAAACTATGCCAGATATTTTGAACATTTTCCAAAAGTTTGGCGAAATCTCCAATTTTAAGATTAATTTAGATAAATCGGAGGCTTTGGGCACCTCCTTGTTACCCAGACACTTAAATAAGCTACGTAATATGACTCCATTTAAATGGCCTTCGACGGCCATTAAATATCTGGGAGTCCACATCCCAAATGACCCCAAGCTTTTGTATAGACTAAACTTCCCTCCTCTGCTGAATAAGATTGAGACCTTTTTGAGCAAAAATCCAGTCCCCTTTCTGTCTTGGATAGGCAGGAAAAATGTTATTACGGCTTATATCCTCCCGCAGCTGATGTACACTATGAGATCTCTCCCTCTTGCCTTGCCAGCGAGTTTTATGACCAGATTTAGACAGATCACTGGGAGGTTCCTTTGGAATAATAAGAAAGCTAGGCTTTCATATGGTATACTCACCAGGAGAAAGAAATGGGGGGGGGGGGTATCTCCCTCCCTGATTTAGAGCATTATTCACATGCCATACATCTGGAGCGGTGGGTAGCGTTAACAAGACAAGCCCCTTCCTCTATTTCTGTAGAGATGGAGTTAGCTTTATTGGATAGATCGGCAAGCTACATGTGGTGGTGCCCCTACAAAAAAACAGACTTAGACTCCTTGACTAGTGTGCTCACTAAAGGCACCATTTTGTCATGTAATAAGTCAGCAGCACTTTCCATAGGCCATAAGAAGTTGTCGCCATTGACTACTCTGAAGTTATTGCCACAGTTTCTTAATTCCACACGAGGTGACTCTTCTGATATCTGGTCGTCTCTACCTGGGACCTTAGTAGGTGATCTGGCCAAATTGCCCTGCAGTCAGGGTTTCTATAGAGCTTTACTGGGTGACAAGGGTAAAAAATTGGATTTTTTGCAAGAGTTATCGTTTGAAACTACCTGCAGTAAATTTAGGAGATCCGAGTTTCTTCCTCTCCCAGAGCCTACCTGGCTTGAAATGTATACACTGCTACCCTCTATTCCCCCGAAAAGCATCTTACGTATTTATTCCCAACTACTGACAGAACGAGATACTACTTGGCCCTTCTACCTGAGGGAATGGGAAAGAGAGTTGAAGTGCTCGCTAGACGATAGAGACAGGACCTTTGTACTAACCCACTCTCACGGTTTCTCTAAGTGCACAATAATCCAAGAAAATTCACTGAAAATACTTACCAGATGGTATAGAACGCCAGAATTACTTTATAAATTGAATTTGGTGCCGGACGACCTATGCTGGAGATGTGGGGAAGGCACGGGCTCTCTGACGCATATATGGTGGTCCTGCTCCAAACTAAAGGAATTCTGGTGTGGTATAGAAAGGATCATACACCAGATTTGTGACAAACAGGTTAAGCTTACAGCAGAGCTTGTTCTGCTCTGGTTACCCTCTAAAGATTTCAGACCTAGCGCACGGAATCTGCCTACACACATGGTCACAGCCGCTAAGCTCTTAATACCCCTGAAATGGCGCGAGGTTGAACCCCCCACGCTATGTATGTGGTACAACAAAATGAACGATATTTGCCGTATGGAGGAATTACTGGGTTGGTCTTTCCATACTAAAGATAAGTTCCTTCAGGTCTGGAGTCCTTGGATGTCCCATGTTAAGGATAGAGATAGTGAGACAGGGGGACCAGACGCATAGAAGAATTGGAAGATAGACGTGAGAAGTTGTATTTGTACTGCGTAACAATGCCTCCTTATCCCTTAGTATTATTCTTCCCGGTATGTCTCGCTAGGACACCATCAAACGGTCATATAGGGGATATCTCCCCAAGACAAGTATACTGGCGGACTCAATATATTGAATGTAGATGACATGTTTATGTTCGTTACTGTTTATCTTTGTCCATTGTCTCTTATCTGATTTGTGCTTTCTCACTACTGAAGTGTTGCAGATGGAATGTACTATGCTCTATTACATACGTTCCTAGAGCCTGTATTGTCGGGGCGGATACCCCAGAAGCCTTATCTGTTTTGCGACATAAATTTATGAACGATGTAATAACTATATGACAGTTGAAGCTGTATTTTGATCTGCAAATACTTAATAAAAAGAGATTTGATAAAAAAAAAAAAAAGAAGATCCATATGGCTGAAGCTATGGTCTGGAGATGTATCCTCCAAAAATAACCTGTGCTCACTACCTTTCGAGCCGGGAAGATTATTCGGTTCCCAGCTAGATACCCTTCTAGAAGCCAACAAGGAGGATAAGGCGCTGGAATTCCCTCTATCTAGACGCAGGTTCCAGCCTAGAAATTTTCGTCCCTACAGGAGACAGCGGTTCCAAAGATCAGACTTCAGGGGGCGCTCGGACAGAAGAAGATCCGACAGAAGATTCTTCTACAGATCGTCCGATAAGGGCAAGAAGAGGTCAGAAGATAAATCTACCAAGGAAGAATTCTGACGCCAGAAGCAAAGAAGTAGGAGGTCGGCTTTCTCAATTTTTCGGAGCATGGCAGAATATCTCCTCAGACAATTGGGCCTTAAAAATTGTAAGAGAAGGATATTCCCTGGAATTCGTCCGTCGTCCAAGAGACAGATTTTTACTAAACCAAGAGGAAGATCCACGTGTCATAAAACTAATAAAAGAGTTCCTTCAAAAAGGTGCTCTAGAACCAGTGCCAAAACTTCAAGAAGGAAAAGGGGTGTACTCACAGGTGTTCCCAGTCCCCAAGTCAGAAGGAAAATGGCGGTTGATTATAGATCTCCGGTATGTGAACCAGTTCATCAGGAAGATCCATTTCAAAATGGAGAACATAAGGTCCATCACATCCCTGCTCCAGGAAGGTCACTTTTTAGCATCCCTAGATTTAAGGAATGCATATCTCCATATTCCAATAGAGAAATCATCAAGACGGTTCCTGAGAATAGTGATCATTATGGGAGGAAAAGTGAAACATCTGCAATTCAAGGCCCTACCCTTTGGCCTCTCCTCTGCGCCAAGGATCTTCACGAAGATTGCCGTGATCGCCGTCGCCAGGCTCTACAAGTTTTTCCATATTTGGACGACTGGCTGATTGTGGCCCCGACCAGGGACACGCTGAAGTCACATCTCCAGAAGGTCATCAATTTACTGCATTCCTTGGGTTTCCTAGTAAATTGGGACAAATCCGACATTCTTCCTGCTACTTCCAAAGTGTTTCTAGGTTTCAGAATAGATACCTGTTCCATGACTCTTTATCTCCCTCCTTCCAGAGTGAAGTCAGTATCATCGGAGATAAGGACACTAATTACTTGCAGAAGACCAACGGCTCACAGAGTCATGAAGACCTTGGGTCACATGACGTCTGTAATAGATGCGGTTCCGTGGGCCCAGGCTCATGTCCGACAATTACAGCAGGACCTGCTCCAAGTCTGAAAACACAGCCACAACTTGGCAGCCCGCATCAGATTAAGACCATCCACAGTTGCAGATCTGAGATGGTGGTTGAGAAGAGGGAACCTCTCCCAAGGCAAATCCTTCAGGCTCGCAGCCCCTATGACGATTACCACAGATGCCTCCTCTCTGGGCTGGGGAGCCCACCTACGGAACAAGTGGGTTCAAGGTTCATGGTCCTACACCGAACAGCAACAATCTTCAAACTTCAGAGAGTTGAAGGCGATCAAACTGGCCCTAGAACACTTCCAGCCGGAATTAGTAGGTCAGTCGGTTCTGATACAGTCGGACAATCTGCCGGCTGTTTATTATCTGAACAAACAGGGGGGCACACGGAGCCCTCTGCTCCTCTCCTTGTGCATGAAGATTTGTGCATGGGCAGAACAGTACCTCTTAAGTTTGAGAGCAGTTCATATCAAAGGCTCTTTGAATACTCAAGCGGACCTTCTGAGCCGGAAGAAGATCAGACAATCAGAATGGGAACTAAATCAGAAATACTTCCTCCAGATCACTTCCAGGTGGGGAACACCGTCATGGGATCTGATGGCCTCCAGAAGCAACAAGAAACTTCCCAGATTCTGCTCACTGAACAAAGCCGACAAGCCTGCAGCGATAGATGCCTTCTCAATAAGTTGGGAGGGCCAGTTTGTTTACATTTTTCCCCCAGTCTCTCTCATCCTGAAGGTCCTGCAGAAAATTCTGGTGGAGAAACCTCGAACCATTTTGATTGCTCCCTTCTGGCCTCGAAGGCCGTGGTTCCCTCTTCTACTCCAATTGTCGAGAGGAACCTACTGGAAACTCCCACCACATCCCGATCTTCTTTTGCAGAATGGCCTGTTTCATCAGTACCTGGACAAACTCCATCTCACAGCCTGGAAACTGAAAGGTCCAGACTAGAGAACAGAGGACTCTCTGACCCGGTCATTAATACCCTGCTTGCTTCACGCAAAAACTCCACTAATACCAAGTATGAGAAAATTTGGAGAAAGTTTTCTTCCTGGATGTCGGAAGCTCAGCATGCAGATGTTACGGTACCCATCATCCTCCAATTTCTGCAAGACGGGTTTCAAAAAGGGTTATCCCCTAACACCCTGAAGGTACATATGACAGCCATTAATGCCATGACGGAGAGCAGATACGGGAATAATCCTCTGATAAATCGCTTCTTCAAAGCCATCAAGAAACTGAAACCTGTATTCAGGCATCCTATGCCCGTCTGGGATCTATCCATGGTCCTCAGAAGATTGACTGATCCCCCTTTTAAGCCCCTGGCTGAAGTAGAACTTAAATGGCTCTCCTGCAAGGTTCTTTTTCTCGTGGCCATCACTGCGGCGAAGAGACTTGGAGAGTTGCAAGCTCTATCTATCAAAGCGCCTTATTTGAGAATCCTTCCAGATGGAGTTCTGCTGCGCACGCTGCCATCTTTTCTTCCGAAAGTCCCTACTTCTGCCAACGTCAACAGAGAAGCATTTCTCCCTGTATTTTTTCCAAATCCTTTAAATGACGAACAGTCTCGTCTACATACATTGGACGTCAAGAGAGCGATTGAAGTCTATCTGCAGAGGACAGAAGATTTCAGATTGGATGAGAATATTTTTATGTTATACTCCGGGCCGAATAGAGGTCGCAAAGCCTCGAGAATTTCTCTATCAAGATGGATTAAATCTGTCATCCTGGAAACGTACAGCCTAGAGGGTGTTCCTCCTCCATCTCCGATTAGGGCTCATTCTACCAGGGCTACAGCAGCATCATGGGCAGAGCAGGCACATGTCTCCCTTGAAGAAATCTGTAGAGCAGCATCCTGGTCCACTCCGTCAACCTTCATGAAGCACTATCGGCTGGACATGGATGAAAGGAGCTCAGCCTTTGGCACTGCGGTTTTGAGTGCAGCCTTACATTAATTCCCCCCCTTTGTTATCTATGCATATACCTTCATGTGCTGCCGAGGATGTCAGGGGAAAGTGAAAATTGGTACCTGGAATTTTGCTTTCCATGAGTCCGAAGGCAGCACATACATAACCTCCCTAATAAATTTTCTGGTTATATTGCATTCTGGTCTGAGTCTATATTTTGTACACAAGGGAGGCTTGGCGACGTCACTATTTATAGGTACTACTTAATCAATTGTCTTTTGTTTTATCTAGGTGGGCGGTCCTGGGGCGAGAATGGGACCTAATTAACCCTTCATGTGCTGCCTTCGGACTCATGGAAAGCAAAATTCCAGGTACCAATTTTCACTATATTGCACCGCTCAATCAGTGTTTTGTGGAAACAGGTATAGAGAACCCCTGAATCAATATTTGGTGGAAGCAGGTATATTGCACCCCTCAATACTGATTTTGTGGATGCAGGATTATCACACCCCTCAATTAGTATTTTGTGGGAGCAGGTGTATCGCAGACCTCAATCAACATTTGGTGGAAGCAGGTATATCGCACCCTCAATCAGTATTTTGTGGAAGCAGGTATAGAGAACCCCTAATTGGTATGTTGTAGAAGCAGGTATATCGCACCCTCAGTTAGTATTTGGTGGAAACAGGTATATAGAACCCCTCAATCAATATTTGGTGGAAGCTGGTATATAGCACCCCTCAATCTGTATTTTGTGGAAGCAGGTATATAGAACCCCTTAATCAATATTTGGTGGAATCAGGTATATCGCACCCCTCAATCAGTATTTTGTTGAAGCAGGTGTATCGCAGGCCTCAATCAATATTTGGTGGAAGGAGGTATATTGCACCCCTCAATTAGTATTTCATGGAAACAGGTATATAGAACCCCTTAATCAATGATTGGTAGAAGCAGGTATATCACACCCCTTAATCAATATTTTGTGGAAGCAGGTGTATCGCAGGCCTCAATCAATATTTGGTGTAAGCAGGTATATCGCTCCCCTCAATTAGTATTTTTTTTGAAGCAGGTGTATTGCAGGCCTCAATCAATATTTGGTGGAACGAGGTATATCGCACCCCTCAATTAGTATTTTGTGGAAACAGGTATAAAGAACCCCTGAATCAATATTTGGTGTAAGCAGGTATATCGCACCCCTCAATTAGTATTTTGTGGAAGCAGGTATATAGAACTCCTTTTTTTTATTATGTTGTAGAAGCAGGTATATCGCACCCCTCAATCAGTATTTTGTGGAAACAGGAATATAGAACCCCTGAATAAATATTTGGTTGAAGCAGGTATATCGCACCCCTCAATCAGTATTTTGTGGAAGCAGGTATATCGCACCCCTCAATCAGTATTTTGTGGAAGCAGGTATATCGCACCTCTCAATCAGTATTTTGTGGAAGCAGATGTATCACAGGCCTCAATCAATATTTGGTGGAAGCAGGTATATCGCACCCCTCAATTATTATTTTGTGGAAGCAGTTATATAGAACCCCTTGGTCAGTATGTTGTAGAAGCAGATATATCACACCCCTCTATCAGTATTTTGTGGAAACAGCTACAGTGGATATAAAAAGTCTGCACTGTGCTATAAAAAAAAGACAAAGATAAATAATTTCAGAACTTTTTCACCTTTAATGTGACCTATAAACTGTACCACTTAATTGAAAAGCAAACTGAAATATTTTAGGTGGAGGGAAGAAAACAAAAAAAAATTAAATAATGTGGCTGCATAAGTGTGCACACCTTCTTATAACTGGGGATGTAGCTGTGTTCAGAATTAAGCAATCACATTCAAAATCATGTTAAATAGGAGTCAGCATACACCTGCCATCATTTAGCGTGCCTCTGATTAACCCCAAATAAAGTTCAGCTGCTCTAGTTGGTCTTTCCTGAAATTTTCTTAGTGTGATCCCACAGCAAAAGCCATGGTCCACAGAGAGCTTCCAAAGCATCAGAGAGATCTCATTTTTAAAAAGTATGAATCAAGAGCAGGATACAAAAGAATTTCCAAGGCATTAGATATACCATAACACAGTGAAGACAGTCATCATCAAGTGGAGAAAATATGGCACAACAGTGACATTACCAAGAACTGGATGTCCCTCCAAAATTGATGAAAAGAAAACTTGTCTGGGAGGTTACCAAGAGGCCCACAGCAACATTAATGTGACAACAATCTCCCGTATTCTTTATATGTCTAGGGTATGGGGTAGGGTGGCAAGACGAAAGCCTTTTCTTACGAAGAAAAACATCCAAGCCAGGCTACATTTTGCAAAAACACTTCTGAAGTCTCCCAAAAGCATGTGTATAAAGGTGTTATGCTCTGATGAAAGCAAGGTTGAACTATTTGGCCATAATTCCAAAAGATATGTTTAGCGCAAAAACAACACTGCACATCACCAAATAAACACCATACCCACAGTGAATAATGGTGGTGGCAGCATCATGCTTTGGGCCTGTTTTTCTTCAGCTGAAACTGGGGCCTTAGTTAAGATATTTGGAATTATGAACAGTTCCAAATACCAGTCAATATTGGCACAAAACCTTCAGGCTTATGCTAGAACGCTGAACATGGAGAGGAACTTCATCTTTCAGCATGACAACGGCCCAAAGCATACATCCAAATCAACAAAGGAATGGCTTCACCTGAAGAAGATTAAAGTTTTGGAATGGCCCAGCTAGAGCCCAGACCTGAATCCCAATGAAAATCTGTGGGGTGATCTGAAGAGGGCTGTGCACAGGAGATGCCTTCACAATCTGACAGATTTGGAGTGTTTTTGCAAAGAAGAGTGGGCAAATCTTGCCAAGTAAAAGTTTGCCATGCTGATAGACTCATACCCAAAAAGTCTGACTGCTGTAATAAAATCAAAAGGTGCTTCAACCAAGGATTTGTTTAAGGGTGTGCACACTTATGCAACCATTATTTTATTTTAATATTTTTTCTTCCCCCTACCTAAAAGATTTCAGTTTGTTTTCAATTGAGTTGTACAGTTTATAGGTCAAATTAAAGGTGGAAAAAGTTCTAAAAATGACTTATCTTTGCCAAATTTTTTTACAGCACAAAAACCTGACATTTTAATAGGAGTGTGTAGACTTTTTATATCTACTGTATATAGAACCCTATGGGACCCCTGAATCAATATTTGGTGGAAGCAGGTATATCGCTCCCCTCAATCAGTATTTTGTGGAAGCAGATGTATCGCAGGCCTCAATCAATATTTGGTGGAAGCAGGTACAGTGATACCTCGGTTCACGAACTTAATTCGTGAACTGACTCTGGTCGCGAACCGAATTGGTCGTGAACCGAGGCACATTTTCCCATAGGGTTCAATGTAAATCCGGTTAATCCGTGCTGACTTTTTTTGGGGGGTTTTTGAAGCCCAAAAATATGAAACAAATGACAATACACATTAGTAAAGTACAGTATACTGTAGTTATTTATTAAGAGAGGACAGTAAGGTGGGAGGCAGTTATTGTTTGGGGGGAGAGTCCCCCTCCATAAGGACATCAGGGAGATCTTCTTCAGGGGTTTCCTCTCTCCTTTGTCTCCTAGCTGCAGGCTCAGTTTGTCTGAAAAATCTGTCCAATGTCACTTGTCTCTTTCTGCGCTGCATAACCCTCCGGAAATGAGAGACCACATTATCATTCATGAGATTTAACACTCTGTTTGTGACAGTAATGTTGGGGTGGTGCTTTTCAAAGAAATCATGGCACTCATTCCATTTTTGCATAATGGATTTTATGGCATCACTGCTAACCTCCTCCCTTTCTTCTTCCTCCTCAGTGGAATGCTCCTCAAGAAGTGCCTTCTGCTGCTCACTGTGGAGTTCATAAAGTTCTTCCGTGGTCAGCTCCTCCCTATGTTCCTCAACAAGCTCTTCCACATCAGCACCATCAACGTCCAGACCCATATTCTTGCCCATGGACACAATTTCCTCCACTACCTCTGCATCAGACCCTTCTAAGTCATGTTCACGTTCAGCGACACATTCTGGCCACAGTTTCCTCCAGGCTGAATTTAGGGTTCGGAAGTGACCTCTTCCCAGGCTTTGTCAATGAGGTTAATGCAGTGGACAACATTGAAATGTTTCTTCCAGAATTCTTTCAAAGTCAAGGATGTCTCTTCAGTGACATTAAAACACCTAGTGAAGAGCGCCTTTGTGTACAGCTTCTTAAAGTTGCAGATGACTTGCTGGTCCATGGGCTGCAGAAGTGGTGTTGTGTTGGGGGAGGAACTTTACCTTGATGAAGTCATACTCAGCATCCATATCATCCACCAAGGCTGGAGGGTGTGCTGGGGCATTGTCCATCAGAAGAAGGCACCTTTCAGGCAGCTGGTTATCAGAAAGATATTTTCTGACGGTGGGTGCAAACACCTCGTGCAGCCATTCCATAAACAATTGCCTTGTGACCCAAGCTTTGGCATTGGCTCTCCACATGACGGGCAGTCTGGCCTTGTTCACATTTTGTTCCCTAAATGCACGAGGGGTCTGAGAATGGTACACCAGTAGTGGTTTAATTTTCAGATCGGCGCTTGCGTTGGCACACAGCAAAGGGTCAATCTGTCCTTCATGGGCTTGTGCCCTGGTAGGGCCTTTTCCTCCTGTGTGATATAGGTTCTGTTCGGCATTTTTTTCCAGAAGAGCCCTGTTTCATCACAGTTGAACACTTGTTGAGGGACGTATCCTTCTGTCTTCATGAATTCTGCAAATTCTAACTTGTAAGCTTCTGCTGCGGCCTTGTCAGAACTGGAAGCCTCACCATGTCTAATCACACTGTGGATGCCAGTTCTCCTGCGGAATTTTTCAAACCACCCTCTACTGGCTTTAAATTCGTCACTTGCTGCACTTGTAGAGGGGCTTCTTTGCTGTAAATCACTGTGCAATTTCCTGGCTTTCTCACAGATCATAGCTTCACTTACACTATCACCTGCCAGCTGTTTCTCATTCAACCACACCAACAAAAGTTTTCCACCTCTTCCAGCACTTGTGTCCTCTGCTTGGTTAACATTGTTACTCCTTTTGCAACATCAGCTCCTTTGATGGCGGCTTTGTTTTTCAGAATAGTCGAAATTGTTGACTTTGCCATCTTGTACTCGAAGCCAGATCAGTCACACGAATACCACGGTCATGCTTTTCTATAATTTCCTTCTTCAGCTCAATGGTTATTTTCTTCACAACCTTGCTGTCACCTTTACTACTGCTGTGCACTTTCTTTTGCCACCATGCTTGCGCTGCACATTCTTGTCACTTGCATTTCCACTTTGCACATTGTCACCTGCATTTCCACTTCGCACATTGTCACTTGCATTTCCACTTTGCACATTGTCACTTGCATTTCCACTTTGCACATTGTCACTTGCATTTCCACTTTGCACATTGTCAACTGCATTTCCACTTTGCACATTGTCACTTGCATTTCCACTTTGCACATTGTCACTTGCATTTCCACTTTGCACATTGTCACCTGCATTGCTGTTCTTGTCACCTTTATTGCTGCTCCGCACTTTCTTCTTTCCACTATGCTTCTTGGGAGCCATATTGGGTGTCCAGTGAACTGTACAGTATGTACTGTATGGGATAAAATACAGTATAATCACTTATAATGCTTGCAGAGTACAGTACTTCTTTCTGTGTACTGTATGTACTGTATGTGATAAAATACAGTATAATCACTTACTGTACTGTATAATGCTTGCAGAGTACTTCTTTCTGTGTACAGTATGTACTGTATGTGATAAAATACAGTATAATCACTTATAATGCTTGCAGAGTACTTCTTTCTGTGTCTCTTATTCTTGCTTCTTCTCTCCACGGTCTTCCTACAGGAAGTCCCGACCATGTGACAGCCTGAAATTAGCATTAAAATGGCCGCGGCTTGCGTTCGTGAACCGAGGCGGAGTTCGTGAACCGGAGCATATTTTTACGAACTTTTCTGTTCGTGAACCGAGTTGTTCGTGAACAGAAGCGTTCGTGAACCGAGGTATCACTGTATATCGCATCCCTCAATCATTATTTTTTGAAAGCAGGTATATAGAACCCCTTAATCAGTATGTTGTAGAAGCAGGTATATCACCCTCCTCAATCAGTATTTTGTGGAAACAGGTAAATAGAATCCCTGAATCAATATTTGGTGGAAGCAGGTATATCGCAACCCCTCAATCAGTATTTTGTGCAAGCAGGTATACCAAACCCCTTAATCAATATTTTGTTGAAGCAGGTATATAGAACGCCTTAATCAATATTTGGTGGAAGCAGGTATATCACACCTCTCAATCAGTATTTTGGGGGGCAACGGGTATATCACACCCGTTGCAAATAGTTGATCCAATAGTGCTTTTCCCTCTATATACCTGCAGTATTGCAGCAGAACCTCACACTACTGCTGCACAATACAAATGCACTCTATACTTTCCATGTTAGAAAGTATATTATAGGTATATCACACCCCTCAATCAATTTTTTTGGGGGTCAACAGGTATATCACACCAGTTGCAATTAGTTATTCCAATAGCATTTGTCCCTCTATATATCTGTGGTATCGCAGCAGGACCGCACACAACTGCTGCACAATACAAATGCACTATAATATACTTTCTTTTTTAGAAAGTATATTATAACTATATTACACCCCTCAGCATGTCATCGATAGCATGCCTATCGATAGCACACCTGTACTAGTCCTTAAATTGACTTGTGTGGCCCTATTAGCTAGCGTTTGGTGTCCCTAACAGTCTGTCCCTGCTCCACAAAGTAACCTCTCCCTACACTGGCAAAACACATAATGTAAATTGGCTGCCAGATCTGGTTCATTTATAGGGCGAGGGGGTGTCCATGTGTTGAAATGTCTCAATTGGCTGTCCTGTCCCACCTGATGGATGTGTCATGGGTTAAACTTCGGCTCAATGCAAAAGAATTTGGCGCATGCGAATATCGCCATATGTTCGCATGTTTGGAGAACAGTGAACGTGTAAAGTTCACTGCAAAATGACCGCTGAGTGAATTGCAAGGCCATCTCTAGTGAGGTTTGGCTACAATCCAACATTCTTACACAGATAGTAGCACAAACCTCTACATGTATGGTAAACTCAACAGCCCATTTAAATGCATGGAATATTCAAAATAACATTCGATTTGCTGTCACTTAGTCTTAAATTTTTTTTTTTGCTTGACTGAAATATGCTATACATATCTGTTATGGAAAGGTTTAAAATGGCTGTACAACAATTTGAATCTGAATATGTTAACAGGCATGCTGCAAATAACAGATGACTTTTCTTGATAAAAGAGTTGAGTTTTCTCACAAATACATCTAAAAGGTGCCTTAAGGGCAATTTGTAAGGATTGTCTGTTAAGCAAAAGATACTCAAAGGACCAATAATAATCTACAGTAAATTAAAGAGTGACACCTAAATGTAATACCATTGTGCCTAGCAAGTAGTTTGTTCTCTAATAGATGAGAATAAATTAAGGCTGAAATATTTAGGGAATAGTTTGAAATATAATATCAACAGATTGCATTTACTTCACTAAACTGGTTTGTAAGAAATATGACTTTAGCACAGATGGTTAAAAGCACATTTGGAGCCTCTCATAAAACAATCTTTGAATGACATCTTCATTGATATCATTGCTAATTCTAAAATGTGAGCCAGCAAATGGCAATTTTTACAAGGAAGTGACTGCATAATGACTACACAACAAAAGAAGAACTTATTTTAATCGGTCTGCTTTTCACAATAAAAAACATTTTTAATTCCAAATTGCTTTAGCTTTAAGAACCTCTTTCAGAAAACACAAAACAAAGCTCCTAGACTTGACTGTGTTTTTCTATTATGTAGCATTTCAACTAATGCCTAATGCTCTATTTCCTATTATGAGTAGGAGAATACTTTTCCATGCTGGTATTTAAGGCAATGAGCAAATAGCTAATTTGGCAGATACATTGCTTAGACCCCTAGAACTTATTTAGATTTCATAACCCATATCTACATAAAATGGTTTTCTGGAAGTTAGATATTGGTTACTTATCCTCAGTAAAGGTCATCAATAGAGATGAGCGAATTTTTCAAAAATTCGATTCGGCCAGTTCACTGAATTTTTCTTAAAAATTTGCTTCGATCCGAATGTATTTGCGGTGAATAACTTTCAAAAACGGCTATTTCCGGGCAGCAGAGAGCCTTTCTAAGGGTGTAGAACACTGTGCCTTGCAGTAACACACATAGGGAGTCTGCTGTGGTGGTTAAATAATACTGTGAGTCAGTATGACATGCAGATGACAGGAGTCGCTCTTAGAATTACTGCATACTTTACTTATTTGGTCAGTCACGGCAGATGTCAGCATCAAGAAGAAGCACACTCCTTTTACAGCCTCGTCAACTGATTCCACATACAGTAGGTGTCTACAGAACCTGTTCTATTAAATTCTTATACAAGTAGAGCCCCCCCTGACAGAGTGGAGAGGGTGTTAACAGTAAGATTGTGTGGACATCACTGATTCATTTTCCCAATTCTCTGATCCGTCAGAACAATAGCCCAGAAAAAATGAATCCTGTCTGTGGAGCATATGCCTTCAATCGGTCAGCATTTGCTCAATAATCCATCAGTTTTGCTAATGCCAAATAAAACAGGAGTGGATCTAAAACAGAGATGACACATGAATGAAATATTTGCATGTCTTCTGTGTTTTCTACCCACTCCTGTTTTTGACTACCAAATCATAAGGCATGATGGGACCATACAGGCCTTAAATCTGCTACACAGACAGGATCCGTTGTGCGTATCATTTTTCCTTCCTTCTGACAGATCAGAATAAGTGTCAAATAAATTACGATGTCAGCTAGGCTGAAAGCCAAAATAGTTGACCAGTCATGAAGTGAGGAGGGTGGAAACAGCATGAGATGTCCACAGAGTGGACCTATGACATAGTGGTGAGGTGGAAGCAGCATGAGGAGACCACAGAGTGGCCCAATGACAGTGTCTAGAGGTGGAAGCAGTTTAAGGAGGCCACCGAGTGGCACAATGACAGAGTCTGTAGGCGGTGGCAGCAGCAGTATTAGGAGAAGGCCACCAAGTGGCACAATGACAGAGTCTGGAGTTGGCAGCAGCAAGAGGAAGCCACAGAATGGCACAATCAAAGAGTGTGGAGGTGGCCGCAGCATCAGGAGACCACAGAGTGGCAAGGTGACATAGTCTGGAGGTAGCAGCAGCATGAGTAGGCCAAAGAGTGGCACAATGACAGAGTCTGGAGGTGTCGGTAGCAGCAGTAACAGGAGGAGGCCACAGAGTCACACAATGACAGAGTCTGGAGGTGGCAGCAGCATGAGAAGGCTGCAGAGTGGCACAATGACAGAGTCTGGAGGTGTCGGCAACATCAGCATCAGGAGTAGGCCGCAGAGTGGCACAACGACAGAGTATTGAGTTGGCAGCAGCATGAGGAAGCCACAGAATGGCACAATGACAGAGTGTTGAGGTGGCAGCAGCATGTGGAAGCAACAGAATGGCACAATGACAGAGTCTGAAGTTGGCAGAAGCATGAGGAAGCCACAGGGTGGCACAATGAAAGAGTGTGGAGGTGGCAGCAGCATGAGTAGGCCACAGAGTGGCACAATGACAGAGTGTGGAGGTGGCAGCAGCATGAGGAAGCCACAGAATAGCACAATGACAGAGTGACGATCGACCAAGATACTTCTGGGGGAACCTGCCTAGCATGAACCGGCCTCTAGTAGCTACAGAAAATGAGAAGACAAAGCGTCAAGATAGCTTTGAGCCCGGAAGAGTCGCAATTTAATCAAGATACGTCACTAAAGATTTTACCGCATATACCCGCAGAGGTGACCACAGAATTAATTTTGTTTTTTGACCAAAATATTTCAATAAAGATTTTACCACATATCACTGCAGCGCTGAATGCTGAATAAAATTTGTTTTCCCACCGAAATAGGTCAATTAAGATTTTACCACATTTAACTGCAGCGCTGAATGCTGAATACAATTTGTTTTTCCACCGAAATACATCACAAAAGATTTTACCACATATTACTACAGCGCTGAACGCTGAATAAAATTTGTTTTTCGACAAAAATACATCACTAAAGGATTTGCCACATATACCTGCAACAGTGAACGCTGAATATATTTTGTTTTTCTACCAAAATACATCACTCAAGGTTTTACCACATATAACTCAAAAAGTAACATAGTATATAAGACCGAAAAAAGATATTTGCCCTTCCAGTTCGGCCTGTTTCCTACAAGTTGATCCAGAGGAAGGCAGAAGCCAATTTTCCCCACTTAAGTGGAAAAAAATTCCTTCTCAACTCCAATCAGGCAATCAGAATAGCTCCCTGGATTAACGGCCCCTCTCTAGTAGCTATAGCCTGTAATATTATTATACTCCAGATATACATCCAGACCTCTCTTGAATTCCTTTATTGTACTCACCATCACCACCTCCTCAGGTAGAGAGTTCCATAGTCTCACTGCTCTTAGGCCCCTTTCACATGGGCGTGATTTCAGCGCGGGTGCAATGCGTGAGGAGGACGCATTGCACCCACACTGAATCCGGACCCATTCATTTCTATGAGGCTGTGCACATGAGCAGTGATTTTCACGCATCACTTTTGCGTTGCGTGAAAATCGCAGCATGTTCTATATTGTGCGTTTTTCTCGCAACGCAGGCCCTATAGAAGTGAATGGGGCTGCGGGAAAATCGCAAGCATCCGCAAGCAAGTGCGGATGCAGTGCGATTTTCCCGCATGGTTGCTTAGCAACGGGACCAGATCTTTATTATTTTCCCTTATGACATGGTTATAAGGGGAAATAATAGCATTCTTAATAAAGAATGCATAGTAAAATGAAGAGGAAGGGGGTTAAAAATAATAAAAGTTAACATACCTTAGCCACTTGATCGCGTAGTTGCGATCTGTCCTTTCTTTCCCAGCATCAGCTAACAACTGGTGATGGACCATGTGATTGGACCATGTGATGTGACGTCATCACAGGTCCTTTAGTTGTTAGCTGATGCTGGGAAAGAGAGGACAGATCGCAACTACGCGATCAAGTGGCTAAGGTAAGTTAACTTTTATTATTTTTAACCCCTTCCTCTTCATTTTACTATGCATTCTTTATTAAGAAGGCTATTATTTCCCCTTATAACCATGTTATAAGGGCAAATAATAAATTCTCCAGAATACCCGAAACCGGACTTCAGTGATGAAGTCCGGCTTCGGGTCTGGGTACCAAACATCGCGCATATTCCCGCAACGCACCCGCCTCTTATGCGGGCGTCAAACATGACGTCCGTGTAAAAGAGGCCTTACTGTACCATGAAGAATCCTTTTCTATGTTTGTGTACAAACCTTCTTTCCTCCAGAAGCAGAAGATGTCCCCTCGTCACAGTCACAGTCCTGGGGATAAATAGATAATGGGAGAGATCTCTGTACTGACCTCTGATATATTTATACATAGTTATTAGATCTCCCCTCAGTCGTCTATTTTCTAAAGTGAATAATAACCCTAATTTTGATAAACTTTCAGTGTACTGTAGTTGTCCCTTTCCAGTTATTACTTTAGTTTCCCTCCTCTGAACCCTCTCCAGCTCTGCTATGTCTACCTTATTTACAGGAGCCCAGAACTGTACACAGTACTCAATGTGTGGTCTGACTAGTGATTTGTAAAGTGGTAGGACTATGTTCTCATCATGGGTATCTATGCCCCTTTTTTAATGCAACCCATTATCTTATTGGCCTTGGCAGTAGTGATGTCGCGAACATAAAATTTTCCGTTCGCGAACGGCGAACGTGGACTTCCACAAATGTTCGCGAACCGCCATAGACTTTAATAGACAGGCGAATTTTAAAAACCAAAGGGACTCCTTCTGGCCACAATAGTGATGGAAAAGTTGTTTCAAGGGGACTAACACCTGGACTGGGGCATGCCGGAGGGGGATCCATGGCAAAACTCCCATGGAAAAATACCTAGTTGACGCAGAGTGTGGAAGTTGTAATCGCAATGCGATTAATACAGGTTATATTAATCGCATTGCGAATTCAACTTAGAGCTGGGTTCCTAATGGTTGTATTGCTAGAAATTCTAGCAATACAACCATTAGAACCCAGCTCTAAGTTGATTCGCAATGCGATTAATATAACCTGTATTAATCGCATTGGGATTACTAACTAAGATCTGTTCCTAATGGTTGTATTGCTAGAATATAACGAATATTGCGAATATAGCGCTAAATTCTCAATCTTCGTTATATTCTAGCAATACAACCATTAGAACCCAGCTCTAAGTTGAATTCGCAATGCGATTAATACAGGTTATATTAATTGCATTGCGATTACAACTACTAACACTGCAGCTTCAGAATGAATCTAAGATGGATGCCGTCCTTGCTTTTTGATAGGAGGTGGGAGGATCTGGGAGGGAGGCTAATGTACTAGCCCTAAAAATGGCTTTTTGGGGTACTGTCAGGACGCTGTCCTTACAGCAGAGATCTGATGAGTCTTTCAGGACTGGAGTGGACACTGAATACACTAGCCTAGCTATCGATTTCCCTATTAAATCAGCAGCAACTACACTCTCCCTCCTCTCACTAAGACTGCAAATTCCGAATGAATCTAAAATGGATGCTGTCCAGGAGATGGGAGGGTCTGGGAGGGAGGGTATGATAATTGGCTGGAATGCGTCTGCTGACTGATGTAGAGTGTCAAAGTTTACTCAATGATAGGGGGTGGACCTAACATCGCATATGTTCGCCCGCCGCGACGAACGCGCACAAGTTATGTTCGTCGGGAACTATTCGCCAGTGAATAGTTTGGGACATCTTATTTGCGAATTCAACTTAGAGATGGCTTCCTAATGGTTGTATTGCTAGAATATAACGAAGATTGAGAATTTAGCGCTATATTCTCAATCTTCGTTATATTCTAGCAATGCAACAACCATTAGGAACTCAGATCTAAGTTGAATTCTCAATGCGATGAATATAACCTGCATTAATCGCATTGTGAATTCAACTTAGAGCTGAGTTCCAAATGGTTGTTGTATTGCTAGAATATACGTTATATTTAAGCAATACAACCATTAGGAACTCAGCTCTAAGTTGTAATCGCAATGCGAATAATACTTACAATTATTAATCGCTTTGCGAATCCATTTGATGCCTCTATTTGATTGTATATGACGGTTGACTATGACTACGACCAACGTGCTGCTGCCTCCAAAGCAAGATATCTGAACTCCCAGGGGCCATTTGGGCGTTTTTGATAAAAAACACATCAAAACGCATCTGCGTTTTATAATTTTTCATTTTCTAGTTTATTTTTTGTGTATTTTGCCACATTTGGTTGCATATTTACATTTGGTATAGGCAAATATGGTAGTCTAGATCATGTGTCCATACCAAAACCTAGGATCATTGTTTGACAGCATATTTTCTAAGCCATGTAGCTGAATATAGATTTGGGCAGAGTAATGATCTAGACTACCATATTTGCCTATACCAAATGTAAATATGCAACCAAATGTGGCAAAATACACAAAAAAATAAACTAGAAAATGAAAAAATTATAAAAACGCAGATGCGTTTTTGATGCGTTTTCTGTCAAAAACGCCCAAATGGCCCCTAGGGGGTTCAGATATCTTGCTTTGGAGGCAGCAGAACGTTGGTGGTAGTCATAGTCAACCGTCATATACAATCAAATAGAGGCATTAAATGGATTCGCAAAGCGTTAATAATTGTAGTATTATTCGCATTGCGTTACACTTAGAGCTGAGTTCCTAATGGTTGTATTGCTAGAATATAACGTATATTCTAGCAATACAACAACCATTAGGAACTCAGCTCTAAGTTGAATTCGCAATGCGATTAATGCAGGTTATATTAATCGCATTGAGAATTCAACTTAGATCTGAGTTCCTAATGGTTGTTGTATTGCTAGAATATAACGAAGATTGAGAATATAGCGTTAAATCCGTTATCTTTGTTATATTCTAGCAATACAACCATTAGGAACCCATCTCTAAGTTGTAATCGCAATGCGAATAATACAGGTTATATTAATCGCATTGCAATTTACAATTACTATTACTGCAGCTTCAGAATGAATGTAAGATGGATCCTATCCTTGTGTTTAGATAGGAGGTGGGAGGGTCTGGGAGGGAGGGTATGCTGATTGGCTGGAATGTGTCTGCTGACTGTGAGGTACAGGGTCAAAGTTTGCTTAATAATAAAGTATAGGGGCGAACGCGAACATCGAATATGTTCGCCCGCCGCGGCGGACGCGAACAAGCTATGTTCGCCGGGAACTGTTCGCCGGCGAATAGTTCGGGCCATCTCTACTTGGCAGCATATATATTTTGTTTTTGTACTGAAATAATAACTGCAGAAGTGAAATGCGTATAGATTTTTTGTTTTGTACTGAAATAGGCCACTAAAACTCTTTCACCACAAATAAATGCAACAGCGAAGTGCGTACATTTTTTTTCCTTTTTGGACTGAAATAGGACACTTAACGCTTTCACCACATATATCTGCAGAAGTGAACTGAGAACATATTTTTCTTTTTGTACTGAAATAGGCCAGTCCAGAAATAAATGCACCAGTGAAGTGCATATATATTTTTCTTTCTTTACTGACCTAGGCCACTAAACGTTTACAACACATATAACTGCATCAGTGAAGTGCGTATATTTTTTTCTTTCTTTACTGACATAGGCCACTAAACGCTTTACCTACAGCTAACGTCATAGTGATATTGCTGATAGAGGGGCTATTCACCATCCTATTTGCCCAGTGGATTACCCGCGGTTATCACTATATCTAGGACGCCATTCATCACCTAGCTGCCTCTACTAATAGGCCATTGCATATTATATGTGTTTGTACTGTTGTATTTACCATCATCCTTGCTTGTTTGGTTTTATTGCTTTTATTGGGCGCCACCGCCCCTGTTTTGAATTAAATTTATATTTTACCTACTGTTCCCCTCTGTGGAGTGCTGCCGCCACTTTCTTTTACTTTTTCTTATTTTGGTTTTTTTGGGTGAAACTGTGTGGCTGGTCACCTCCTTCCATCCTACCTACCGGGTGCAGCCATTGACATATCTTTTACTAAACGCTTTCAACACATAACTGCAGAAGTGAACTGAGAATATATTTTTCATTTTGTACTAAAATAGGCCACTAAATACTTTTGCCACAAATAACTGCACCAGTGAAGTGTGTATCTTTTTTTCTTTCTGTACTGACATAGGTCACTAAACGCTTTCAACACATATAAGTGCAGAAACGAACTGAGAATATATTTTTCTTTTTGTGCTGAAATAGGCCACTAAACACTTTTGCCACAAATAAATGCACCAGTGAAGTACGTATATATTTTTATTTTTGTACTGAAATACGTCGCTAAACGCTTTCACCGCATATAACTGCAGAAGTGAACTGCGCATATATTTTTCTTTTTGTAATGAAATACACCACTGAACGCTTTCAAAACATATAGCTGCAGGAGTGAACTGCGTATATAGTTTTCTTTTTCTACTGAAATACACTACTAAAAGCTTTCACCACATATAGCTGCAGAAGTGAACTGAGAATATAATTTTCTTTTTGTAATGAAATACGCCACTAAACTCTTTCAACATATATAGCTGCAGAAGTGAACTGCGTATATATATATATATATATATATATATATATGTATATATATATTTTTGTACTGAAATACGCCACTAAACGCTTTCACCGCATATAACTGCAGAAGTGAACTGTTTTTAATTTTTTTCTTTTTCCACAGATATAAGCCAATAAAGGTTTTTCAACATAGCACTTGCACCCCAAGAACAAATTGTTGGAATGACAGAGCTGTATAATGGCTATTGGGATCCCCAAATTATCTTTCCCTGCACTTGTAAATCCTTTTTCTAACACTGTCCTTAGCGCCTTCTGACGTCTCTTCCTGTACTAAGATGCTGTGAAATTATTCCTCCCTATCCTTTCCCTGCACTTGTAAATTGCTTTTGTAGCACTGTCCCTAGAGCCTTCTGACGTCTCTCCCTGCACTAAGATGTTGTGAAATGATTCCTTCCTATCCTTTCCCTGCACTTATAAATAGTTTTTCCAGTTTTTTTTTTCACAATGAGGTTTTTCCAATTGCTGTCCCCTGCGCCTTCTCACGTCTGTCCCTGCACTCAGAATGCTGGAAAATGTCTGATTCTAGGATGGCCACTGTATTTATAGGGCTGTGACATTACAGGTCTGGCTGGCTGCTGATTGGCTGCATCATGCATGTCAGTCTGGGTGATCCCACCTTCCCATACTTCCTTTCTCCATTTCCTCACACGTGCAGCAGCCATTTTAAGAAAATACGATTCGTTACCACGAAGCGTGAGGGAATTTGCATTCATTGCGAATTGAATTTTCCTGAAATACGGATCGAATTCCACTTCGTCAGCTTCGATTTGCTCATCTCTAGTCATCAATGTCAGATTGTTGGGAACCAGTTCAACACTAGAACCTCCACTAATCAGTGAAGCTGTTGGAAACTATATGTTAGACAGTGCTGGAAGCAGAAGGCTTCATCCACTGTGTAGTTTCTGTAACCATAAATTGTATTTTTGTAGAACCCCAGCTTTAATACCGTGGCACAGCTACTACTACATAGTAGATAGATTCTTTGGCTTCCTGTTTCATCCACTGTATAGCTTCTGGCACTGGGAGCAGTCCAAAAAAGCTGATTTGTGAGGGAGGTGTTAGGAATTGGACAGAAAGACAAGGGGGGGGGGGTCCGTCAGCACGTCCCTGTATGCAGGTGCACTTAGCCATGGCAAAATATACATACAAATACAGAAATGCAACAGCACTCTGCAACCAAAACTCTGTCCTACCTCTATACTAGAGGCGTTAGTGTACATTTTGATCAAAAAGTAATAAGCCACTCGCCGCGCCAAGGCCGCCTTTATGAGTGGTCCTAACGCTAAATCCTACATGTTGTGGGCCATGACAGCCACATAAATTCAGGGAGTGCAGGCCCAGCATGCATGCTGGATCAACCTTGCTTTTTAACCTTCTTAGTGCCGCAACAGCCTCCATTAATCCAGGGATGTGGCTGTCATGGCCCACAACAGGTAAGATTTAGTGTTAGGACACTAACACCTCTAATATAGAGGTAGGGCAGAGTTCTGGTTGCAGAGTGCTGTTGCATTTCTGTATTTGTATGTTAGGAGTTGGACCCCACCAATCTGATATTAATAAACTATCCTGAGCATCATTATCTAAGTCCCAGAAAACCCCTTTAAGGATATCCACCATAAATTTTAATTATGTCTGCTTCTGTTTTCTCTGTTCTCACATGCACAACACTCAGTAAGCATTGTGGACATGGAGTATTAAAAACAGTAATGGTGCAAAATAACCAAAATATTGTTTTTATATTCACAGTAAAAATTAGCACTGCAGAAAATAATGAAGGAAGAGATAAAGTTTAGCATTAAACAACTGTTTGGACATAAGTCTAATCTGAATAATTACACACAAATATTTAAATTCTATTGACTGTAAGAATGTTTGGAAATCCAGAGAAATTTGGTTTATTTAAAGAAGAACATTTTTTATCTCAACAAAACAACCCAGCTTTATTGCAAAATTAAAAGGGAAAAATATTTTTTTAATGGCTCATGCACACGACTGTGGTTTTTGTCCACATCTGATCCCCTTTTTTTGAGGTTAGGATGCGGACCCATTCCCTTCAATGGGGCTGCAACAGATGCGGATGTGTCTGTCTAAAGATGAAAGAATTTCTCAAAAATTCGATTCAGTCGGTTCGCCAATTTTCTGAAAAGATTTGGTTCGATACGAAGTTATTCGTGGCTAGTCACTTTAAAAAACAGCTATTTCCTGGCAGAGAGCCTGTAAAGTGATGTAGAACACTGTGTCTTGCAGTAACACACATAGGGAGTCTGCTGTGGAAGTGAAACAATACTGTGAGTCAGTATGACACGCAGATGACAGGAGTTGTTCTTAGAATCACTTCACACTTCACTCATTTGGTCAATTACAGGGCCAAAACTGACCAAATTACTCACGAGTGAACTCAGCCTTACAGGTCAATGGTAGACACCCCCCCAAAAAAATAAAAAAAATAAATAAATAATAACAATCACAATTCACCGCAGAACGGCAATTAAGACGTATTCTTTTTCCTATTAATACACACCAAGAAAAGAAATATAACAATCACAATTCACTGCAGAACAGCTAATGGGACGTACATATATTTCCTTTTAATACACCCCGTAAATGGCTGTAGTACAATGTAACTTCACTGCAGAACGGCAATTATGACATATATTTTTCCTTTTTTTTCCTATTAATAGACCCCCCAAAAAAGTAAAACAGTGTAAAATCAACACATAACGGCTAATAGGACGCACGTATCTTTCCTATTAATACACCACGTAAATAGCTGCATTACACAAAACTTACACCCCAACGACAAGCAAGGTTTGCTGGAATTACTTATGTGTCATATAGTGCAAACAACCTAAAAGCAGCAGTATAACTGCAATTTGGATCCCCAATTAGTGCAGCAAGGTGTTATAGTAATCGCTCCTATTACCCAGGCTGTACACTCTCCTATTGCACAATGTTCTCCTTTTATAGTGTTGATAATGCCTCCCTATCCTTTCCCTACACCTTGAATAAACTTTCCCTGAACTTGTAAACTGTTTTTTCAGCACAATAAAGTCTTTCCCAGCACTGTCCCTAGCACCTGCTAACGTCTCTCCCTGCAATAAGCACACTGGAAAATGGCAGAATCCAAAATGGCTGAGGCTATTTATAGGGCTGTGACATCACAGGGGCTGGCTGCTGATTGACTGC
The DNA here is from genome assembly GCA_033119425.1 of Bufotes viridis. Lineage (NCBI taxonomy): Eukaryota > Metazoa > Chordata > Amphibia > Anura > Bufonidae > Bufotes > Bufotes viridis. The sequence continues at coordinate 136,335,025 of CM065590.1, forward strand.
ATGCATGGCATTGTGGGTGATCCCTCGTTACCAGAGTTCTTTGCTCCATGTCCTAACACGAGCAGCAGCCATTTTAAGAAAAAATGTGATTCGTTACCACGAAGCATGACAAAATTCGGCTTTAGTGCAAATCAAATTTTTCCAGAAATTCGGATAGAATTCCACTTTGTCAACTTCGATTCGCTCATCTCTACGTATGGCCATTCCGCAGCCACAAAAAAAAAAATAGAACATGTCCTATCCTTGTTTATTTTGCAGACAAGGATAGAACAGTTCTACAGAGGACAGGACATTCCATTCTGCAAAATGCGGAACACACACACGGACAGAATCCATGTTTTGCAGATCCGCAATTTGCAGACCGCAAAAATAGCAATGGCTATGTGCATGAGCCCTAAGGCCTCTTTCACACGGGCGTCATGTTTGACGCCCGGATAAGAGGCGGGTGCGTTGCGGGAATCGCCGCAATTTTTCCGCGCGTGTGCTAACGTTTGTAGTGCGTTTAGCACGCGCGTGAAAAAATCTGCATGCTTGGTACCCAGACCTGAAGTCAGACTTTATCACTGAAGTCTGGTTTCGGGATGAGTATTCTGTATATGTAATTATTTTCCTTTATAACATAGTTATAAGGGAAAATAATCGCATTCTAATTACAGAATGCAATGTTCCCGGGCTATAGAGGGTTAAAAATAATAAAGAGTTAACTTACCTTCTCCCATTGTACGCGCAGAGCCCCAGAACGTCTTCTCTCTTGATGGTTGGGATGCTTGAGGACCTGTGATGACGTCACAGGGTCACATGGTCCAATCATAGAAGCATTTAAGTGGACCATGTGACCCATGTGATCCTGTGACATCACGGCAGGTCCACTCAAATGCTTCTATGATTGGACCATGTGACCCTGTGACGTCAAGCATCCCAACCATCAAGAGAGAAGACGTTCTGGGGCTCTGCGCGTACAATGGGAGAAGGTAAGTTAACTCTTTGTTATTTTTAACCCTCTATAGCCCGGGGAACATTGCATTCTGTAATTAGAATACGATTATTTTCCCTTATAACTATGTTATAAAGGAAAATAATAACGATCGGGTCCCCATCCCGATCGTATCCTAGCAACCATGCAGGAAAATCGCAACGCATCCGCACATGATTGCGGATGCTTGCGATTTTCCCACATCCCCATTCACTTCTATGGGGCCTGCGTTGCGTGAAAATCGCAGAATATAGAACATGCTGCGATTTTCACGCAACGCAAAAGTGATGCGTGAAAATCACCGCTCATGTGCACAGCCCCATAGAAATGAATGGGTCCGGATTCAGTGCGGGTGCAATGCGTCCTCCTCACGCATTGCACCCGTGCGGAAAACTCGCCCGTGTGAAAGGGGTCTAAGTCTCTTTTTTTTTATAAGTAATCACACTTGTATAATATTTGATAAGCTGCCTCCTTGGACTTGTGAAATGATTGGGTTTGATCTGTTTATGGGAGCTTACAGGTAAAAACCTAGTATATAAAACACAATTCCTGAAAAAGCATAGAATCTGTAAAATAACATGGTCATACCTTCCAAGTGTACCAAATTTGGTGACACTATAATGCCAAATTTCTGCATTTTTTTTACAGATTATATTAAAAGCAGAGATTCAGTTAAAGACTTGAAACTACCTTGAAACTAATAAAAAGTAATGGGAATTCCTTCATGAAGAGAGATTCTGATGTGATCCTCTGCTGACTTACATAGATACAGTATGATTAACATGAAGCCATCTTTATAGTTTTGCCATCCAGAACAGGAAGACGTGTTTGTTTCCCCCTGCACACCTTTTCCCTCTACTTTGAGCTAATTCCTGTCCCAGTTCCTTTACCCCTAAGAAAGCACAACGCAAAACACGCGTTGGGGTTGTTTTGAGGTGCCATACTGGGTCTGTGTTACTTTGCCATACTGGGTCTGTATTACTTGTGTGTACAGTTTTGTATTTCAATTTGGATGTTTGTCCTGCTTTACTTGATTATATCTTGCTGTTATTATTGTGTCATTTATGACCACGTACTTGGTGACTCATCTGTGGTGTGTGTCAATACCTTATATTCTTTTTTAATTGTGCATCATAATAAAGTATCTTAATTTTTACAATTATATATGTAGAGTGCGTTATTTATCGGTGTCGCTAGCTTAGTATATGTATCTGCATTGTTTTCAATGGGCCCTATGTTTATGTGTGTCTAGTCTTATTATAGCAAATCTACAGAAATGGTAAATCCATCTAAAGACAAAAGCTAACAATCCCTGGGAACCCCTAAATCTCAGAAGCTGCTAGAGAAGCTTGAGGAATATCTAAAGAAAACAATGAAGACCTCTCAAGGCTGTGCTACTAAAACAGCTGCAGATATTGGAAATGATGATGGTGAGCTGGGAGTACTGGGGCAACCACTCATTACAAGATCTTTCTTACATAGTGAGGAGCGAGCACCAAAGTATTCGGCCCAAACACATTGCTATATTCGTGTGCTTGGCCGAGCACCCGAGTATAATGGAAGTCAATGAGAGACAACCAGGCCCCCCTGCTATGAAGCGTGGAGGATGCCTGGTCCATTGGAAAAGGTCAGAACGTGACAGAAACACCACCGAAATGGATCGGGAATATCGCTAATTCGAATATTGCCCCTGCTGCTTATCACTAGTCACGACACGACCACTAGCTGACTCTGGGAGCTCAGGCCTCTCGAAGTGACCCCTGCTGCCATGGCCCCTTACTCTGCTGCCACCTCTGCCTACTCCAGAAAAATTTAGGCCTCTGCCACTCCCCTGTGCAGGGCCTGGCACTTCTCTGTCCGACATACTGTTAGATCAAAAAAATAAATAAAAAGGAAATTAAAACAACCCAAAAAATTCAGAAATTTCACACTTCACCATACAATGGCTAATAAGACCTTTTTTTCCCCCAACTAATCACACAATAAAGGGCTTTAGAATACATAACTGCACAGCTGAACGGCAAATATATTTTTTCCTTTTCCAGTAATACACGCCACAAAAGGCTTTAGAACATATAACTGCAGCGCTGATCGGCTAATTTTTCTTTTTCTTTTTACACTAATACACGCCACAAAAGCTTTAGAACATATAACTGCAGCGCTGATCGGCTAATTTTTCTTTTTAGACTAATAAAAGCCACAAACAGCTTTAGAACATATAACTGCACCGCTGATCGGCAAATATATTTTTTCTTTTTCCACTAATACACGGCACAAACGGCTTTAGAACATATAACTGCAGCGCTGATCAGCAATTTTTTTTTTCTTTTTCGACTAATACACGCCACAAAAGTCTTTACAACATATAAATGCACCGCTGATCGGCAAATATATATATTTTTTTCAACTAATACACGACACAAACGGCTTTAGAACATATAACTGCACCGCTGATCGGCTAATTTTTCTTTTTAGACTAATAAAAGCCACAAACAGCTTTAGAACATATAACTGCACCGCTGATCGGCAAATATATTTTTTCTTTTTCCACTAATACACGGCACAAACGGCTTTAGAACATATAACTGCAGCGCTGATCAGCAATTTTTTTTTTCTTTTTCGACTAATACACGCCACAAAAGTCTTTACAGCATATAAATGCACCGCTGATCGGCAAATATATATATTTTTTTCCACTAATACACGACACAAATGGCTTTAGAACATATAACTGCACCGCTGATCGGCAAAATTTTTTCATTTTCCACTAATACACGCCTCAAAAGTCTTTAGAACATATAACTGCACTGCTGAACAGCAAATATATTTTACTTTTGCCACTAATACACGACAATGATGGCCTGCTGGTGACCCTCAAAAACATTAGGAGCAAGGGCCTGCTGATCTGACCACCTAAGAAGTTAATTGACCCGGTCAGCACAGGCTACCAAGAAAAAATGACCAATTTCAAATTAAACATTTTTTGGGGTTATAGATAACGTCACATAGCAGAGTTGGCGCAGGAAATGGCGGTCAGCACTGGCTACGAAAAAAGAAAGACCAATTTCTAATCTAAATTTTCAATATGGTTCCAGATAACGCCACACAGCAGAGTTAGCGCAGGGAATGGCGCAGGGAATGGCGGTCAGCACCGGCTACGAAAAAAGAAAGACCAATATTTAATCAAAATTTTCATTTTGGTTCCAGATAATGTCACATAGCAGAGTTAGCGCAGGGAATGGCGGTCAGCATTTGTTGCCTCTTTACATGATGGAAACTCATTGCCGGAACTAAACCACAATTACAGCTGCTATCTGACTATCTTGGAATTTTATTGTCTACCTCAAAGAAAGATTTAGGAAAAGTGGCACATACAATGAAAAATAGGAATACAATAGATTTTATAAAGTCTTTAGTTTTCAAACCAGGAATATCAAGATTTGACTGTATTACCTGTAATGTTCTCCAAAATATAAAGAAACATGGCCAATACTTAAAAAAACAAATCCAGGATAAAAGATAATTCCTGAATGGTCATTCCCCCTGGAAACAGACATGCATTCATGTGTCTGCTGATAATTGGAATTCCTCAAGGCCTGAAATGCAAAAGGGTCTAATATCTCCTGAAAAGGCATCTTCACAGGAGAGAGGAGAAAATTTCTTCCAAGTCTGAAACATAGAAATGAATATACCATGTGAGCTAACCCCCTATAAAATTGTAGGTGAGGGCCTGCAGGTGAGCTGACCATCCCTGAAGAGGGACATGAGGATATCTTATGCACTGATCCCCAAACTCTTCAGCATCCACAGTCAGAAGAAAATGACAGTGGGGAATGGTAATTATTGTTTCACTTGGTGGATGATGCGGATGAGACACAGTTGTCAATAAGTGATGGTCTTGTTAGGTCAACAGAAGTGAGGAGGATGACCAGAGTGAGTAAGTGGAAGAAGACGATGACATCACTGACCCAACCTGGGAAGGTGGAAAGCCAAGCGAGGACAGCAGGACAGGGAGGGGGAGGGATCCAAAGCACGGCAACAGGCTGAAAGAGGCTGTGTGGTGGCCACAATAAACAGGACTGTAAATGTTCCTCCTTGTGCAAATCTCCCTTGCCAAGGGGTAGATGTTCCGCAGTTTGGGGCCTTTTTGAGGAAAGTGGGGACGATAAAAGAATTGTAATTTTCTAACTGTAACAGTGCTATACCTAAATAAGAACTCAACATTTCATAAATAACAATAACCATAACATATTTTAATCCAATGAATAAACTAACTCAAACCATAGCAATAAAAACTCAAACATAAGAAAATAATGGGGGAAGACTGTATACTGGAGGCTAAATGAGTATGGGTGGGAACACTAACAACCTCAACACCATCCGCCTCATGGCATCATAGCACCGTAATAGGTGGGCCGAACCCCTGGGTCCACAATCAATGTCTGTGGGTCACCCCACTGCCTCCTCTTCCTCCCCTGTGTTATGTGCTGGCCAATCCTCTGTCCTAGACGCAGGCCTGGATGACTCCCGTCCTGCAGCTGGGCCTTTACAAGCACCATCTGCTTGCGCACCCACTTCTGTGTCCAAGCACAGCGTACAGATGTCCCCAGGCCTTTGAACGTAAGCGCCAATACCCCGCCACCCACCCACAGGCCATAGCACTAAATGCGCACCTTTCAAAATTTGGAGCCATAGAAATGTTGCCATTTAGGCCTGTGGTCACTGAGGCTTTCCTCAGTCTCATGGCGGCAGCTGTCCTTCGTCACTCAGTCCACAGCCGTCACTATTTTTAGTGACGACTCTGACAATCTACCCCATTTTGCCTGAGCTACTGGTGAAGGTGCACTGTGTGTGTGCCCATTTCGAAAAGTCATCTACAGCTGCCGTCGATTTAGCAACGCTACTGCAGCGCTTGCATTTGCCAGCTAACAGACTATTGTGCGACTTGAGAACACGCTGAAACTCTACGTTCTACATGTGGTCCAGTCTTTGTGAGCAGCAGAGGGCAGTAGTGGAATACCAGCTGCAACATGATCTTGTATGTCTCACCTCTGTGAGGTTTTACGCAACTTTGAGGGATAAACACAGATGGTGAGTGGCGATGCCACTATTATCAGCCTAACCATACAACTTCTGTGTCTAGTGAAACTCTGGCTGCTAATGATGAAGGCGGACGCTTCACATGTGGAAGAGGTGGAGCTAGGGGGAAGACATTACACAGCATGATAGCCAGAACACCATTAGTTCGTCTTTTCAGTGTGAATTGGATGATGATGAAGAGGAGGATCAAGAGACAGTTGCCTACGTTACAGAGGGTAGTAACAATAGCAGGTTTATTCCATCTGTTCTGCATAGATGGGCAGGAGAGGAGGAAGAGGATAAGGAGAATGAGAGTCATCCTCCTCATGATAACAGCGAAGTCTTGCCTGCTGGGAACCTGACACACACGGCTGACTTCATGTTAGGCTGCCTTTCCTGTGACCCTTGCGTTACACACATGTTAGACAACATGGATCACTGGTCGTTCACCCCCCCCCCCCCCCCCCCACACACACACACACAAAGAGAACTTGTCATCTCTCATTCCTGTGGTGGAGAGGATGAGCAAAACAATACAATAACAGAATGTCCTTGTTTAAAAATAGCTTAGAAAATTTACATATGACAACACTGGAGGCAGAGTACGTAGTTCCTTGGACAACCCAGGAGGGGAGATGAGGGGGACACACTCAGTTCTAACAGAGGCAGGACAACACTCTACAAGGCCTGGGACTGTTTCATGACACCCTGCCAGCACCCTCACCCTGATGCGCGGCCTAGTTTCACAAGGAGGGAAACATTTGGGAAGATCGTGAAAGAGTACATAGCAGACCGTGTCAGCGTCCTCAGTGATCCCTCTGTGCCTTACAACTATTGGGTGTCCAAATTAGACCCATGGCTCAAACTTGCACTGTATGCCTTTGAGGGGCTGCCTTGTACACTGTATTCACTAAAACCTCATCCAAAACTTACACATTACTAGAAAATACAAACATAACATACAACAGTGGTGGTAAAACAATGGCATGGCCTGTTAAATAACTCTTAAAAAACTAAATAAATAACAATAATAATATATCTTACAGACTAGTCATAAACTGCAACTCAAACCATAACCAATAAAAAGTCAACCACAGTACACAGGGTGTAAGCCAGACCACCCTCAGTTTGTCTTCTTTACGCCTTAGTGGTGCTAGCCTGCCCTGCCGTTAGCATTTTGGCACAGTGGGTATTTAGTGCTGCAGGGGCCATAATAACAGATAAGCACATGCGCCTGTCAACTGAAAATACTGACTGGTTGACTATTATAAAAATGAACAGGGCCTGGATGGCCCCTGACTTCTCTACTCCACCAGATGAAAGGCATTTTAAATGTGTTGTTTGTAATGTACTGAATACACTGTATTCACATGCACCTCTACCACCACTAAAAAGGTTATATGGTTCAATCTTCCTTTTCTCGTCCTTCTCCTCCTCCATCATATCAACATGCTTTTTAGGCTGCTCTCGCTCATAATGTTTTATAGGATCAGTGAAACTCTTGCACAGGTGCCAGAGGTGACCCTCAGAGCCCTCTCTGTGGGCACCCTTACCCTTGAAAAAGTCTGTGGTGCACCAATATGCCTTACACTTTTCCTGCCATTCATCAGCTTCAGGTATGCCATGAATTTAATGTAGGAAGGCTACTATAGCTAAATTATAAGGAACATAGAAACATAGAATGTGTCGGCAGATAAGAACCATTTGGCCCATCTAGTCTGCCCAACATGCTGAATACTATGAATAGCCCCAGGCCATATCTTATATGATGGATGGCCTTATGCCTATCCCATGCATGCTTAAACTCCTTCACTGTATTTGCAGCTACTACTTCTGCAGGAAGGCTATTCCATGCATCTACTACTCTCTCAGTAAAGTAATTCTTCGTGATATTACTTTTAAGCCTTTGCCCCTCTAATTTAAAACTATGTCCTCTTGTAGCAGTTTTTCTTCTTTTAAATATTCTCTCCTCTTTTACCGTGATGATTCCCTTTATGTATTTAAAAGTTTCTATCATATCCCCTCTGTCTCTTCTTACTTCCAAGCTATACATGTTAAGGTCCTTTAACCTTTCCTGGTAAGTTTTGTCCTGCAATCCATGTACTAGTTTAGTAGCTCTTCTCTGAACTCTCTCCAAAGTTTCAATATCTTTCTGCAGATATGGTCTCCAGTACTGCACACAATACTCCAAATGAGGTCTCACTTGTACTCTGTAGAGCAGCACGACCGCATCCCTCTTTCTACTGTTAATGCCTCTCCCTATACACCCAAGCATTCTGCTGGCATTACCTGCTGCTCTATGACATTGTCTGCCCACCTTTAGGTCGTCTGATATAATGACCCCTAAATCCCTTTCCTCAGATACTGAGGTTAGTACTGTATCACTGATTTTATGTTCTGCTCTTGGGTTTTTACGCCCCAGGTGCATTATCTTGCACTTATCGACATTACATTTTAGTTGCCAGATTTTTGACCATTCCTCTAGTTTTCCTAAATCCTTTTCCATTTGGTGTATCCCTCCAGGAACATCAACCCTGTTACAAATCTTTGTGTCATCAGCAAAAAGACACACCTTACCATTGAGGCCTTCTGCAATTTCGCTGATAAAGATATTAAACAATATGGGTCCCAGAACAGATCCCTGAGGTACCCCACTGGTAACAATACCATGGTCTGAATATACTCAATTGACTACAACCCTCTGTTTTCTGTCCTTCAGCCACTGCCTAATCCATTCAACAATATGTGAGCTCAAGCTCAAAGACTGCAGTTTATTGATAAGCCTTCTATGTGGGACAGTATCAAAAGCCTTACTAAAGTCCAGATAAGCGATGTCTACTGCACCTCCGCCATCTATTATTTTAGTCACCCAATCAAAAAAGTCAATAAGATTAGTCTGACATGATCTCCCTGAAGTAAACCCATGCTGTTTTTTTATCAATCAACCCATGGGTTTTTAGATGTTCCACAATCCTCTCCTTGAGTATGGTTTCCATTAATTTCCCTACTATTGATGTCAGGCTTACTGGCCTATAGTTGCCCAATTCCTCTCTACTACCTTTCTTGTGAATTGGCACGTTTGCTAATTTCCAATCTTCTGGGACGACACCTGTTACCAGTGATTGGTTAAATAAATCTGTTAATGGTTTTGCTAGTACACCTCTAAGCTCTTTTAATAGCTTTGGGTGTATCCCATCAGTCCCCTGTGATTTATTTGTATTAATTTTAGACAGCTGACAGAACCTCTTCCTCTGTAAAGACACATGCATCAAAGGATTCATTAGTCTTCCTCCCTAACTGAGGTCCTTCTCCTTCATTTTCCTTTGTAAAAATTGAACAGAAGTATTCATCGAGGCAGTCAGCTAGTTCTTTATCCTCTTCCATATACCTTCCTTCTTTTGTTTTTAATTTGGTAATTCCTTTTTTTAATTTCCTTTTTTCATTTATGTATCTGAAGAATTTCTTATCACCTTTTTTCACTGGCTGAGCTAATTTCTCTTCTGCATGAGCTTTAGAAGCTCTTATAACTTGCTTGGCCTCTCTCTGCCTCATCTTATAGATTTCCCGGTCATCCTCGTTTTGGGTGTTTTTATACTTGCTAAATGCCATCTTTTTGTTTTTAATGATTTTGGCCACTTCTGCTGAGTACCACAGTGGTCTCTTCCTTTTTTTGCCTTTACTGACAAGCCTAATGCACTTTTCTGTTGCCTTCAGTAGTGCCAATTTTAAGTAGTCGCATTTCTCTTGGACTCCATTGAAATTGTTCCAGTCTGATAGGGACTCGTATACCACTGATCTCATTTTAGAAAAGTCTGTTTTCCGAAAATCTAAAACTTTTGTTTTTGTGTGGAGTGACTCAGTCACTGTACTTATAGTAAACCTCACTGACTGGTGATCACTGGATCCTAAGCTTTCCCCTACAGTAATATCAGATACCAAATTGCCATTTGTGAATACCAAATCTAAAATGGCCTCCTTCCGGGTTGGCTCCTCAACTACTTGCTGTAGAGATAATCCCAGTAGGGAATTTAGAATGTCTGTACTCCTGGCCGAACTAGCTATTTTGGTTTTCCAGTTTATATCAGGAAGATTAAAGTCTCCCATAATGACAACTTCCCCTTTCAATGTCATTTTAGCCATTTCCTCAACTAGTAGATCATCCAATTCTTTGACTTGGCTTGGTGGTCTGTATATGACACCTACACGAGTTACCTTATGATTACCAAGCTGCAACGTAACCCAAACTGACTCTAAATTGGTTTCGCTGGCTTGTATTAGATTAGATTTTATGCTATCTTTCACATATAGGACCACTCCACCCCCTTTCTTGCCTTCTCTGTCTTTCCCATATAGAGAACCCAGGTATTGTTATATCCCAGTCATTACTCTCATTGAACCATGTCTCAGTAACAGCCACTAAATCTATATTCTCAGAACATGGAAGATATACTATATTGGACTGTAGTATTCATGGTAAATGATCGTGTGGGCACTTTGCGATAATAGGTGTGTTTGTGGTTGCAGTTTGGGCAATCAGTCTCTAAAAGGTTCGCCATCGCCTTCACTGTTTTAGAGGGTTAGCGCACCTGGAGGCCCATAGCTATATTATTTTACTCTGTTTCATTCAGCATAGGGCCACAGCCTCTGTGTCAACCATCAGCATCATACCCACTTCCCCATCCCTTTGTGCTCGCATTCTTCATATTAATTGTTTTGTCTGCAGATGTGGCGCAGATTGTTTTACTGTCCGCTAAAGACACAGTTTTCCGATGCAGGACAGTATTGGATACAAAACCCAAAGCTTGTGGACACTTTACTATGCTCAGATTTTGGCCACTACACTTGGCCCAGAATAATCGAATTTGTAATATACACACTGTATTCAGATGCAGTTCAGTATTGGATACAAAAAAACAACAACAGATTTTGGCCACTATACTAGGCCCAAGATAATGGCATTTTTAAAATACACACTGTATTCAGATACAGCTCAGTATTGTATACAAAAAACAACAGATTTTGGCCACTATACTAGGCCCAAGATAAGGAAATTTTTAATAGTGTGGGGAGTCGCTCTGGTAGACAGCGGTGCGGGTGCAGTTTAGAGGCAAAACAAGGAGTCCAGATTGTGCAACAAACAGTGTTTTATTCACACTTGCACACAAAATGAAAAACAGTCTCTTGGTGACAGTTCACACACAACGGAAATAACGTAGCCAAACAAAAACAGTCCAACACAGGTTCAGTCACCTGGGAGGTGTAGGTGCAGGTTCGCACCACGCTGTCGGCCCAGCCGCAGGAGAATCCAGCTTCAGGTAGCCAGGAACAAAATACCTCCTTGCTGAGCTCTTTCCTCCTGGACAGAGAACTCCCAGCCCTGTTAGCAGCTCCAGGATAATCACACTTCCCAGACACAGCTGCTGGCTGCGTTTTATATCCAGCCCAAAACATGGACTGGACCGTGGGGAGCAGCCACCCACCCTACTCTTTAGCTGCTCCCAGTAAGAGCCGGCCCGGATCGGCTTTGCAGCCATGCTATTTAACAAAGTCAAACAGCACTAGCTGCTGCAGACAAAAACCCGGCTCTCACCTCACCGAGGCCAGCAACCTCGGTGACACGTACCTGCCATCACATATGACACCTTGCACCTTACCACAATAGACACACTGTATTCAGATGCAGTTCAATATTGGATACAAAAAAATTAAATAAAAATAGATTGTGGCCACTATACTAGGCCCAAGATAATGGAATTTTTAATATACCCACTGTATTCAGATGCAGTTCAGTATTGTATGCAAAAAACAACAGATTTTAGCCACTATGCTAGGCCCAAGATAATGGAATTTTTTATGTACACACTGAGTTCAGATGCAATTCAGTATTGGATAAAAAAAAACAACAAAGATTTTGGTCACTATAATAGGCCCAAGATAATGGAATTTTTAATAGACACACTGTATTCAGATGCAGTTTAGTATTGGACACAAAACAAAAACTGATTTTGGCCACTATACTAGGCCCAAGATAATGGAATTTTTAATATACACACTGTATTCAGATACAGTTCAGTATTGTATACAAAAACAACAGATTTTGGCCACTATACTAGGCCCAAGATAATATAATTTTTAATATACACACTGTATTCAGATGCCATTCAGTATTGGATACAAAAACAACATATTTTGGCCACAATAGTAGGCCCAAGTTTAGCTGCTCCCAGTAAGAGCCGGCCCGGATCGGCTTTGCAGCCATGCTATTTAACAAAGTCAAACAGCACTAGCTGCTGCAGACAAAAACCGGCTCTCACCTCACCGAGGCCAGCAACCTCGGTGACACGTACCTGCCATCACACATGACACCTTGCACCTTACCACAATAGACACACTGTATTCAGATGCAGTTCAATATTGGATACAAAAATTAAATAAAAATAGATTGTGGCCACTATACTAGGCCCAAGATAATGGAATTTTTAATATACCCACTGTATTCAGATGCAGTTCAGTATTGTATGCAAAAAACAACAGATTTTAGCCACTATGCTAGGCCCAAGATAATGGAATTTTTTATGTACACACTGAGTTCAGATGCAATTCAGTATTGGATAAAAAAAAACAACAAAGATTTTGGTCACTATAATAGGCCCAAGATAATGGAATTTTTAATAGACACACTGTATTCAGATGCAGTTTAGTATTGGACACAAAACAAAAACTGATTTTGGCCACTATACTAGGCCCAAGATAATGGAATTTTTAATATACACACTGTATTCAGATACAGTTCAGTATTGTATACAAAAAACAACAGATTTTGGCCACTATACTAGGCCCAAGATAATATAATTTTTAATATACACACTGTATTCAGATGCCATTCAGTATTGGATACAAAAAACAACATATTTTGGCCACAATAGTAGGCCCAAGATAATTCAATTTGTAATAGACACACTGTATGCAGATGCAGTTCAGTGTATATATATATATATATATAATATATATATATATATTGTGGGGAGTCGCTCTGGTAGACAGCGGTGCGGGTGCAGTACCGAGGCAAAACAAAGAGTCCAGGATGTGCAATAAACAGTGTTTTATTCACACTGACACAAAAATAAACAGCAAACAGTCTTTTGGTGGTAATTCACACATGTCAGAAACAAGGAGGCAAAATAAAACAGGCCAACACAGGTTCAGTCACCTGGGAGGTGTAGGTGCAGGTTCACACCAGGCTGTCGGCCCAGCCGCAGGAGAATCCACCTTCAGGTAGCCAGGAACAAAAGCCACCTCCTTGCTGAGCTCTTTCCTCCAGGACAGAGAACTCCACAGCCCTGTTATCAGGCTCCAGGATAATCACCACCCTCAGCTGCTAAGGAGTCTGCCTTTTAAAGGCCCGGATTAGCTTTGCAGCCAAACTAAGTAACAGAGTCCAGCAGCACTAGCTGCTGCAGACCAAAAAAACCCGGCTCTTACCTAACCGAGGCCAGCAACCTCGGTGACACGTACCTGCCATCGAATATGACACCTTGCACCCTCTTACACCCCCCCCCCCTTTGTTCAACCCTGAGGGGGTGAACACACGTGAGGCAGTGGACGCGGGACAGGGCATCTGCGTTACCCTGCAAGCGGCCTGCCCTGTGTTCCACGGAGAATTTGAAATTTTGAAGGGATAGGAACCACCTGGTGACCCGAGCATTCCTCTCCTTGGCCTGACTCATCCACTTGAGAGGGGAATGGTCGGTCACCAGACGGAACCTCCTCCCTAACAGGTAGTAGCGGAGAGATTCGAGTGCCCACTTGATAGCCAGGCACTCCCTCTCCACTATACTATACCTGGACTCGGCGGGACTGAGCTTACGGCTCAGGAAGACAACGGGATGTTCTTCCCCGTTGACCTCCTGAGACAGTACCGCACCGAGGCCTACCTCCGAGGCGTCGGTCTGTACGACAAACTCCTTGTTGAAGTCGGGTGTCACCAAAACCGGGGACCCACACAGGTCCGACTTCAACGTGGCGAAAGCCTCCTCCGCCTTCTCACTCCAGCTAACCCTCCCAGACTTTCGTCCCTTCAACAGGTCTGTCAATGGCGCTGCTATTGTGGCAAAGTGGGGCACAAACCTCATGTAGTATCCTACAATCCCCAGGAACGACTTTACCTGCCTGGTGGCGACCGGTCGGGGCCAGTTACGAATGGCCTCTACCTTAGTTACCTGAGGTTTGATGACTCCCCGCCCGATTACATATCCCAGATATTTGGTCTCTTCCAACCCAATCGCACACTTTTTTGGATTGGCGGTTAGTCTAGCTTTCCTCAGGGCATCCACTACTGCCTGCACCTTGGGTAAATGGCTTTCCCAGTCGGTGCTGTGGATGACTACATCATCTAAGTAGGCCGAGGCGTACCGACGATGTGGTCGCAGCACTATGTCCATTAACCGTTGGAAAGTGGCGGGGGCGCCATGCAGGCCAAAGGGTAACTCCTTGTAGTGATACAGGCCCTGCGGGGTAACAAACGCGGTTTTTTCCTTAGCCGACTCCGTTAAGGGTACCTGCCAGTACCCTTTAGTGAGGTCCAGCACAGTAAAATAACGGGCTTGTCCTAAATTTTCAACAAGCTCGTCTACTCGGGGCATGGGATACGCGTCAAACTTGGATACTTCATTTAACTTGCGAAAGTCGTTGCAGAACCGCAGCGTCCCATCCGGCTTGGGTATTAGGACTATGGGACTGGCCCACTCACTTTTCGACTCCTCAATGACATCGAGCTTCAACATTAACTGCACTTCTTCCGCGATGGCCCGCCGCCGAGCCTCGGGTACCCGGTATGGTTTTAACCGGACCTTAGCCTGAGGCTCAGTGACGATGTCATGTCGGATGAGAGACGTGCGGCCAGGGAGGTCCGAGAACACATCCGTGTTCCGACTGAGGAACTCCCTGACTTCCTGAACTTGTTTGGAAGACAGGCTGTCTGCAATTTTTACCATGGTTACGGCTTCACAGGCCTCGAACTGTGGGGCTGGACCCTTTTCACCTAGAAGCCCTGGCCGGGGGCTGTGGTCATCGGCCGCGTCCCTATCTTTCCACAGCTTAAGTAAATTCACGTGGTACACCTGCTCCGGCTTGCGCCGCCCTGGCTGGTGTACTTTGTAATTTACTTCCCCTACCTTCTCGATCACCTCATAGGGGCCCTGCCACCTAGCTAGGAATTTGCTGTCAAGGGTGGGTACCAGAACCAAAACCCGATCTCCCGGATTGAAGTCCCGTACCCGAGCCTGACGATTGTACACCCTACTCTGGGCCTGTTGCGCTGCCTCCATATGCTCCCGGACCAAAGGCAACACCCTTTCCATCCGTTCCTGCATCTGGGCGACATACTCAATGACACTTTTGTGGGGGACAGGCTGTTGTTCCCATGCTTCCTTGGCGATATCCAACAGGCCCCGAGGGTGTCTGCCATAAAGCAGTTCGAAGGGCGAGAACCCAGTAGAGGCCTGGGGCACCTCTCGCACTGCGAACATGAGATAGGGCAGAAGCAGATCCCAGTCCTTCCCATCTCTAGACACCACCCTCTTTAACATATTTTTTAGAGTTTGGTTAAACCTCTCCACAAGACCGTCTGTTTGCGGATGGTAAACGGACGTCCGTAACTGCTTTATACGCAACAATTTACACAGTTCCCTCATTACTTTGGACATAAAAGGGGTCCCTTGGTCTGTCAGAACCTCTTTTGGCAGGCCCACACGGGAAAACATCTCCAATAACTCTTTGGCAATGAGCTTAGCTGAGGTATGTCGCAGAGGCACCGCCTCCGGATACCGAGTGGCATAGTCGAGAACTACCAGAATGTGTTGGTGGCCCCTGGCAGACTTTGGTACAGGCCCAATTAAATCCATAGCGATTCGCTCAAACGGTACTTCAATAATTGGCAGAGGTACCAGAGGACTACGGAAATGTGGCTGGGGGCTAATTATCTGACAGGTTGGACAGGACTTACAATAATTTTCTACCTCCTTGAACACACTGGGCCAATAAAACTGCTGCAGAATGCGGTCCTGGGTTTTCTGCCACCCCAGGTGTCCCCCGAGAACATGTTGGTGGGCAAGCTCCATGACAAGCTTGCGATACGCTGTGGGCACCACCAACTGTTCAACAGGTTCACCTCGGATTTGGTTCACCCGATACAACATATCCTGCAGAACAATAAATCGTGGGAACATTAATTCAGCCCCTGGTTTCTGGGGTTTACCATCAATTTCCAGCACATTCTCCCAGGCCCTGGTTAGGGTTTGGTCCCGGTGTTGTGCGGTCCCAAAATTTTCCCCGGAGACATTGAGGTCTGCCAACTCAGGTCCCGGTGGCAAGTCCTCCGTGTCTCCCACCATTACACTCAGTGGGGTTGTCTCCCCCACTACCGCTGCAGCAGTGGTCACCCCTACTGCTGGCCCTTCAGACTCGGGCTCCCAGGGTTCTGGCCTTCCAGTGGTATCAGGCCACTCTGCTAGGGTTACCCCTATCTCAGGGCTATTAAACACTTTCACCTCAGGCCACAGTGACGGAAAACCAGGGAAGTCTCTCCCAATTATCAGTTCATAGGGTAGCTTTGTGGAGATCGCCACTTCACAAGTCCAGGTGCCGGCCGCCGTGGACAGAGACATTACAGCAGTGGGATAGTCCTTTAAGTCTCCGTGAATGCACACCACACCCACTTTCCGGCCCGTATACTGGGTGGGCTGTACCAGGGCAGCACTTATCAGGGTTACCAGGCTCCCTGAGTCCAACAGCGCCACTGCCAGGTTATCCCCGACTTGCACCTGGCACAGATGACGATTGTCTATTGTCTCGGGGGTGCCGGTCGCACACAGTCTCCGGGCGTACAAGGAGTGGCGACCCCCGTAGTTCACCTCCATCGGCTCATCCCGATGCGGACAGTCGGCCCTGATGTGGCCTGGCTCCTGACACCTCCAGCATACCACGGGAGGCAGACTCGCAGGGGGTATATTCCGTGCAGGCCGCTCTGTCGCCGGACGTCGGAACTGGGGCAGAGGCCTCCGGGGTTTGACTGACCCCTTCCCAGCAAGACTCCCCTGCAGGTTTCTGGTGGCCTCGTACCGCTCCACCAGGTCGACCATCTCCAGGGCATTGGTGGGCGATACCTGGCCGATCCATTGCTGGAGGGGATAAGGCAGGGCCCTCCAAAAGATGTCCGCCAACAGTCGATCCAGCATGGCAGTGGGACTTAGTAGATCGGGCTGCAGCCACTTTTGCAGCCTGCGCAGCAGGTCGTAGTACTGCGGCCTAGCGGGATCAGTCGTTTTAAAGTCCCACTGGTGGACTCTTTGAGCGCGGACCAGCACGTTCACCCCCAGTCTGGCTAGGATCTCTCCTTTCACGGTGTCATAATCTGCCGCTTGGTCGTCCGACAAGTCGAAAAACACCTGCTGGGGTCCGGAAGCCAGGAACGGAGCGACCACCTCAGCCCACTGGTCACGGGTAACTTTTTCCTCACGGCGACCTTCTCAAAGACCGCCAGGTATGTCTCAACGCCGCTCTGCGGGGGTCATTTTGGGATCGCCGCACGGACCGCTTCCGGGCATCATGGACGTGGTGGGACGCTCCTGCCGCCTGTAAAGCCATCACATGTTGTAGCAGTAGCTGGTTGGTCTCCCGCTGCTGCACGTTAGCCTCTATGAGAGCCTTCACAGCAGCCTCCATGTTGCCAGAAATTCCTGCTTGCAACTTTGCTGGCTTAATATATTCCATGCACTTTAGCAAAAACTATCGGCGTTCCCGCCAGCCTCACTGCGCATGCCCGCATCCGACACCAAATGTGGGAGTCGCTCTGGTAGACAGCGGTGCGGGTGCAGTACCGAGGCAAAACAAAGAGTCCAGGATGTGCAATAAACAGTGTTTTATTCACACTGACACAAAAATAAACAGCAAACAGTCTTTTGGTGGTAATTCACACATGTCAGAAACAAGGAGGCAAAACAAAACAGGCCAACACAGGTTCAGTCACCTGGGAGGTGTAGGTGCAGGTTCGCACCAGGCTGTCGGCCCAGCCGCAGGAGAATCCACCTTCAGGTAGCCAGGAACAAAAGCCACCTCCTTGCTGAGCTCTTTCCTCCAGGACAGAGAACTCCACAGCCCTGTTATCAGGCTCCAGGATAATCACCACCCTCAGCTGCTAAGGAGTCTGCCTTTTAAAGGCCCGGATTAGCTTTGCAGCCAAACTAAGTAACAGAGTCCAGCAGCACTAGCTGCTGCAGACCAAAAAAACCCGGCTCTTACCTCACCGAGGCCAGCAACCTAGGTGACACGTACCTGCCATCGAATATGACACCTTGCACCCTCATACAATATATATATATATAAAGATTTTGGCCACTATACAAGGCCCAAGATAATTGAATTTTTAATATACACACTGTAATCAGATGCAGGTCAGTATTGGATACCAAATCCAACAGATTTTGAACACTACACTAGTCCCAGATTAATCAAATTTGTAATATACACAATGTATTCAGATGCAGTTCAATATTGGATTTAAAAAAAAATGATTTTGGGCTCTATACTAGGCCCAAGATAATGGAATTTGTAATATACACACTGTATTCAGATACGGTTCAGTATTAGATACAATTTGTCCCAAATAAAATGTGTTCTCTACTGGAATACTGTATATACGGTTGCGGCCTAAACGCACACACAGATGTGCCCAAAACTAGTTAAATTGGGCCAAAATATAAATCACTCTGCTGGAGAAATGAGTATAACAGTGGCGGATTGAATGCACACACAGATGTGGCACAAAGTAGGTTAATTTCCCTAGTAAAAAAAAATTCTCTGATGGTGCAGTGTAAATCTCACTAGCAGGCACACCGTAGTGAATAAGCCCCTTTTTATATTGTCTGCTCAACACACTGCTGTCTGATGGCGTACTGTAGATGTCACAAATCTGTTTGAAGCTGTCTGTGTCCACCAGCCTGAATGACAGCATTTCAAAGGCCAGTAGTTTAGAAATGCTGGCATTCAGGCCCAGGGCTCGAGGGTGGCTAGGTGGGAATTTACGCTTTCTCTCCAAGGTTTGTTAGATGGAGAGCTGAACGCTGTCGTGTGACATGGTGGAGATGCTTGTTGATGCAGGTGGTGTTGTCGGTGGCACATCCTCTGTTTGGCGGGCGGCAGGTGCCAACATTCCTCCCGTGGCGGAGGAAGAGGCCGAGGCAGCAGCAGAAGAGGGATCAGGGGGAGCCAAAGTGAGTTCCTTGCATTTAAAGTGTTTACTCCACTGCAGTTCAAGCTTTGCATGTAGATGCCTGGTCATGCAGGTTGTGCTAAGGTTCAAAACGTTAATGCCTCACTTCAGGCTCTGATGGCACAGCGTGCAAACCACTCGGGTCTTGTCGTCAGCACATTGTTTAAAGTAGTGCCATGCCAGGGAACTCCTTGAAGCTGCCTTTGGGGTGCTGGGTCCCTGGTGGCGGTGGCCAGTAGCAGGCGAACTCTCTTGGCGGCGGCTGTTCTGCTTTTGTCCCCTGCTCCCTCTTTTGCTACGCTGTTGGCTCGGTCTCACCACTGCCTCTTCCTCTGAACTATGAAAGTCAGTGGCACGACCTTCATTCCATGTGGGGTCTAGGACCCCATCGTCCCCTGCATCGTCTTCCACACAGTCTTCTTCCCTGACCTTCTGTTCGGTCTGCACACTGCAGAAAGACGCAGCAGTTGGCACTTGTGTTTCGTCATCATCAGAGACGTGCGCACTCCTATGAGGTGGTATTCCCATGTCTTCATCATCAGGAAACATCAGTGGTTGTACATCAGTGCATTCTATGTCTTCCATCACTGGGGAAGGGCTAGGTGAATTCCCTTGGGAAACACTGCCAGCAGAGTCTTCAAACAACATACGAGACTGCTGCATAACTTGAGGCTCAGACAGTTTCCCTGATATACATGGGGGTCATGTGACAGACTGATGGACTTGGTTTTCAGGCTCCACCTGTGTGCTTTCTGCAGAAGACTGGGTGGGAGATAATGTTGTGAATGTGCTGGATCCACTGTAGGCCACCCAATTGACTAGCACCTGTACCTGCTCAGATCTTACCATCCTTAGAACAGCATTGGGCCCCACCAAATATCGCTGTAAATTCTGGCGGGTACTGGAACCTGAGGTAGTTGGTTCACTAGGACATGTGGCTGTGGCAGAACGGCCACGTCCTCTCCCAGCACCAGAGGTTCCACTAACACCACGACGACCGCGTCCCTTAATAGATGTTTTCCTCATTGTTACTGTTCACCAAGCACCACAATAAGAAAAAAACTATTTGGCCCAATGTATTGATTTCAAATTCATGCCTTCTTTTACAGGCACCTAACACTGCCAGCCACTGCTGGGACACCAGATTCAGTGTATTGCTATTTTGGCAATTGAATTTCACCCCAGAACAAAATATATGTTTTGGCGGACAATATTATACTTTGCCAGCCACTGCTGGGACACCAGATTCAGGGTATTGCTATTTTAGCAATTGAATTTCACCCCAGCAAAAAATATATCCTTTGCCGTACACTATTAACCACTTCAGCCCCCCTAGCTTAAACACCCTTAAAGACCAGGCCACTTTTTACAATTCCGCACTAGACTACTTTCACCGTTTATTGCTCCGTCATGCAACTTACCACCCAAATGAATTTTACCTCCTTTTCTTCTCACTAATAGAGCTTTCATTTGGTGGTATTTCATTGCTGCTGACATTTTTACTTTTTTTGCTATTAATCAAAAATTACCGAAATTTTTACAAAAAAATGACATTTTTCACTTTCTGTTGTAAAATTTTTAAAAAAACTACATTTCTATATAAATGTTTCTCTAAATTTATTGTTCTACATGTCTTTGATAAAAAAAGTCCAATAAGTGTATATTTATTGGTTTGGGTAAAAGTTATAGCGTTTACAAACTATGGTGCAAAAAAGTGAATTTCCGCATTTTGAAGCAGCTCTGACTTTCTGAGCACCTGTCATGTTTCTTCAGGTGCTAGAATGTCAGGATAGTATGAATACCCCCAAATCACACCATTTTAGAAAGAAGACACCCCAAAGTATTCGCGGGGGCATGGTGAGTTCATGTATCATTTCATTTTTTTCACAAGTTAGCGGAAAATGACACTTTCTGAGAAAAAAAATAAATAAAAAGTTTCAATTTCTGCTAACTTCTGGCAAAAAAAAAGAAATCTCAGACGGACTCACTATGCCCCTCAGTTAATACCTCAGGGTGTCTACTTTCCGAAAAGGGTCATTTGTGGGGTGTGTTTACTGTTCTGGCATTTTGGGCGGGGCTAAATTGTGAGCCGCCATGTAAAATCTAAAGGTACTCGTTGGAATTTGGGCCCTTTGCACCCAGGCTGCAAAAAGTGTCACACATGTGGTATCGCGTACTCAGGAGAAGTAGGGCAATGTGTTTGGGGTGTATTTCTACATATACCCATGTTGGGTGAGAGAAATATCTCTGTAAACTGACAACTTTGTATAAAATTTTTAAAAGTTGTCGTTTACAGAGATATTTTTCACACACAGTATAGGTATATATAAAAATACACCCCAAAACACATTGCCCTACTTCTCCTGAGTACGGCGATACCACATGTGTGCCACTTTGCAGCCTGGGTGCAAAGGCCCTAAACCAATGAGTACCTTTAGGATTTCTAGAGCCATTTTTACGCATTTGGATTCCAGACTTCTTCTCACGCTTTAGGGGCCCCTAAAATGCCAGGACAGTATAAATACCCCACATGTGACCCCATTTTGGAAAGAAGACACCCCAAGGTATTCTGTGAGGGGTATGGTGAGTTCATGTAAAATTTTATTTTTGTCACAAGTTAGTGGAATATGAGACTTTGTAAAAAACTAAAAAAAAAAAAAAAAAACTATTTCCGCTGACTTGTGGCAAAAATAAAAATTCTGTGGACTCACCATGCCCCTCACGGAATACCTTGGGGTGTCTTCTTTCCAAAATGGGGTCACATGTGGGGTATTTATACTCACCTGGCATTTTAGGGGCCCCTAAAGTGTGAGAATCAAATGCATAAAAATGCCCTGTGAAATCCTAAAGGTACTCATTGGTTTTAGGGCCCTTTGCGCATCTTGGCTGCAAAAAGTGTCACTCATGTGGTATCGCCGTACTCAGGAGAAGTAGGGCAATGTGTTTTAGGGTGTATTTTTACATATACCCATGCTGCATGTGAAATATCGCTGTAAGCGACAACTTTTTACATTTTTTATTCAAAGTTGTCAGTTTACAGAGATATTCTCTCACCCAGTATGGGTATATGTAAAATACCCTAACACATTGCCTACTTCTCAGTACGGCGATACCATGTGTGACACTTTGCAGCCAAGATGCAGGCCAAATTCAATGAGTGCCTTTTAGAGGGCATTTTTACGCATTTTTCTTCTCACGCTTTAGGGCCCCTAAAATGCCAGGGCAGTATAAATACCCACATGTGACCCCATTTTGGAAGAAGACACCCAAGGTATTCCATGAGGGCATGGCGAGTTCATAGAATATTTTTTTTGGCACAAGTTAGTGGAAATTGATTTTTATTGTTTTTCTCACAAAGTCTCCCTTTCCGCTAACTTTTGACAAAAAGTTTAATTTTTCATGAACTCATTATGCCCCTCAGCGAATACCTTAGGGTGTCTTCTTTCCAAAATGGGGTCACATGTGAGGTATTTATACTGCCCTGGCATTTTAGGGGCCCTAAAGCGTGAGAAGAAAAATGCGTAAAAATACCCTCCTAAAAGGTACTCGTTGGAATTTGGGCCCTTTGGCATCTTGGCTGCAAAAAGTGTCACTCATGTGGTATCGCCGTACTCAGGAGAAGTAGGGCAATGTGTTTTGGGGTGTATTTGTACATATACCCATGCTGGGTGAGAGAAATATCTCTGTATATTGACAACTTTGAATAAAAAAATGTAAAAGTTGTCGTTTACAGCGATATTTCTCACACCCAACATGGGTATATGTAAATACACCCACAATGCCTACTACTCTGATACGGCTACCCATGTGCACTGTAGCAAGATCAAAGACCCTAAACCAATGAGTACCTTTAGGATTTACAGGCCATTTTTACGCATTTGGATTCTCACGCTTTAGCACCCTAAAATGCCAGGGCAGTATAAATACCCCACAAGTGACCCCATTGTGGAAAGAAGACACCCAAGGTATTCCGTGAGGGGCATGGCGAGTTCACAGAAAAAAAAATTTGGCACAAGTTAGCGGAAATTGTTTTTTTTTTTTTTTTTACAGTCTCATATTCCACTAACTTGTGACAAAAATAAAATTTTGCATGAACTCACCATACCCCTCACGGAATACCTTAGGGTGTCTTCTTTGTAAAATGAGGTCACATGTGAGGTGTTTGTACTGCCCTGGCATTTTGAGGGTCTCCGCAATCATTACACGTATGGCCAGCATTAGGAGTTTCTGCGATTCTCCGTATATTGAGCATACGGGTAATGAGATTTTTTTCCGTTCAGCCTCTGCGCTGAAAAAAAAAAATGAACGGCACAGATTTCTTCATTCGCATCGATCAATGTGGATGAATAAATCTCTGCCAAAATCAGTGACTGCGGTGCGGTGGGATGAGCGCTAGCTACCTAACAAGTAGCTAACTAACTGGTGGTGATAGGGGACCCTTATGCCCCATTCACACGTCCGCAATTCTGTTTGCGGAACGGAATTGCGGACCCATTCATTTCTATGGGGACAGACTTTGTCCCGCTCGGATTCGAATTACGGATCCGCGCTTCGAGTCTGCACTTCCGTTCCGCAAAAATATAGAACATGTCCTATTCTTGTCCGCAATTGCGGACAAGAAAAAGCATTTTCTATATAGTTCTGGCAATGTGCGGATCTGCAAAATGCGGAAAGCACATTGCCGGTGTCCGTGTTTTGAGGATCTGCGGATCGGATCCGCAGATCGGATCCGCGGATCGGATCCGCGGATCCGTGAATCCACGGATCCGCAAAACACATATGGACGTCTGAATGGAGCCTTACAAGGGGTGTGATCAATGACAGGGGGTGATCAGGGGGTCTAGATGGGGTGATCAAGGGTTAATAGGTGAGGGGGGTGGGGGGTTAGTGTAGTGTTTGGTGCAACTTTACTGTAGTTACCTGGTCCTCTGGTGGTCGATCCCAGAAAATGGGACCACCAGAGGACCAGGTAGCAGCTATATCAGACGCTGTTCATAAAACAGCGTCTGATATAGCTGTTTGATGCGATTTATATCGCATCTACAGCCTGCCAGCGATTGATCATCGCTGGCAGGCTGTAGTACAACTCTTCAGACGCCAGACGCTGTGAACGCGCGCGCGCCCGCGCGCGCGTTCACAGGAAGTCTCGCGTCTCGCGAGATGACGCCCCGGCGCGTCCGATCAGAAGAACAGGACCGCCCGCAGGACGCAATCCTGCGTACGGCGGTCCTGAAGCGGTTAAACTTGGCCAGCCACTGCTGAGACACCAGATTTACGGTATTGCTATTTTGGCAATTGAATTTCACCCCAGAACAAAATATATCCTTTGCAGGACACTATTAAACTTGGCCAGCCACAGCTGAAACCACTGATTTATGTTATTGCTATTTTGGCAATTGAATTTCAACCCAGAACAAAATATATCCTTTGCAGGACACTATTAAACTTGGCCAGCCACAGCTGAAACCACTGATTTATGTTATTGCTATTTTGGCAATTGAATTTCACCCCAGAACAAAATATATCCTTTGCCGGACACTATTAAACTTGGCCAGCCACAGCTGAAACCACTGATTTATGTTATTGCTATTTTGGCAATTGAATTTCACCCCAGAACAAAATATATCCTTTGCAGGACACTATTAAACTTGGCTAGCCACAGCTGAAACCACTGATTGATGTTATTGCTATTTTGGCAATTGAATTTCACCCCAGAACAAAATATATCCTTTGCATGACACTTTTAAACTTGGCCAGCCACAGCTGAATCCACTGATTTAAGGTATTGCTATTTTGGCTATTAAATTTCACCCCAGAACAAAATATATCCTTTGCCGGACACTATTATACTTTGCCAGCCACTGCTGGGACACCAGATTTAGGGGATTGCTATTTTGGCAATTGAATTTCACCACAGAAAATAATCTATCCTTTGCCAGACAGCAGACAGTATTACACTTGGCTAGCCAAAGCTGGAACACCAGATTTAGGGGATTGGTATTTTGGCAATTGTATTTAACCCCTTAATAAAATATAGAAATTGCTATCCTGAGTTTCTAGGGGTGACAATAAGCACAGCCAAGCCCCTGATGTCGGTTATAGAAAAAAAAAAAAACTAGTATTGATGGATTGATGGACTTGGTGGCAGCTTGTTCTGGTGCACCACAAGTCACAAAATGGCCGCTGATCACCCCAGAAAAAAGTGACAGAAAAACGCTTTGTGCAGCCTAAAAACCAGTGAGCAATTAACTAGCAGAAGTTGAATCATTCACAGTTGTAGATCGATCAGTTCATTAGGTGATGTTGCTGACTTTTCCCTGCCTAATCTCGCCCTCACAGAAGCTGCGTCCTCTCCCTACACTAATCAGAGCAGTGTGACATGTGGCGCTACGTGACTCCAGCTTAAATAGAGGCTGGGTCAGGAAGTAAGAAGTAAAACACTAGCTGATTGGCTGCTGTGCAGCCCTTCAGAAAGCAGGAAGAAATCACCGAACAACGGACCCGAACCCGAACTTTTTTGAAAATGTGCTGGTTTTTAGACACTATGTCCCATTTAAAGCCCCCTTAATGTACCCGTAGAGTAGAAACTACAAAAAACTGACTCAATCTAACAAAGTACACCCCTCAAGGTATTCAAAACTGATTTTGCAAACTTTGTTAACCCCTTAGGTGTTCCACAAGAGTTCATGGCAAATGGAAATAACATTTCAGATTTTAATTTTTTTGGGAAACTTTTCCATTGTAATCCATTTTTTCCAGTAACAAAGCAAGGGTTAACAGCCAAACATAACTTAATATTTATTTCTCTGATTCTGTAGTTCGCAGAAACACCCCATATGTGGTCGTAAACTACTGTATGACCAAACGGCAGGGTTCAGAAGGAAAGGAACGCCATATGGTTTTTGCAAGGCAAATTTTACTGGACTGGTTTTTAGACACCATGTCCCATACATAATACATGGCGATACATAATCTGTGTAGTGTCTTGAAGATCCAATGGGTCTGATGTCTATATAATACATTACAGTACACTATATAGTGTACTGTACTGTATTTTTTACTTTACAAAGTCTGATCAGACTTCTGCCTTTACCATGGCAAGCAGGACGCCTGTTGCCATGGTGACCATCGCCCGCTGCCAGAACACAGCAGCCCCCAATGGCAGAGGGAGGGAGTTCCCTCCCTGTTAACCCCTTCCATACAGCAGTCCATACAGACCGCGGTATGGAAGGGGTTAAACGGCTGGCATCTGTACAAGCATAGATACTAGCCGTTTTTAGCAGAGTGCAATGTGCTTACACTCTGCTAAAAGCACTGGACCACCATGGATTTTTAGAGAGGAGGCGGGCGGGGGATCGCTATCTCGCCTGCGCCACCGCCCGCCTCCGGCGCTGCCTGACGCACATCAGCGCTGCCCGCAATAAAAAAACACAACTTTTTAGTTTCTAATCCCTGCTGAAAACCACAGGTCTAAATTGACCTACGGTTTGCTCTTATCGCCGACATGGTGGGGTAACAGGACCCCTCTGGGAATTGTAACAAGGCACCATTTTAACAAGGCACCTTGTTCCGATCACCACCACCTGTGCAGCGGTGATTGTAAATTCTCAGGGCGTACAGGTACGCCCTTGGTCCTTAAGTACCAAGACACCATGGCATACCTATATGCCCTGCGTCCGTAAGAGGTTAATGAGACCAAGATAACCTTATTTGGTTCAGATGGTGTCAAGCGTGTGTGGCGGCAACCAGGTTAGGAGTACAAAGACAATTTTGGCTTGCCTACAGTCAAGAACGGTGGTGGGAGTGTCACAGTGCATGCATGAGTGCTGCCAGCTGTGGGGAAATACAATTCGTTGAGGGAAAATGTACTGTGATATACTGAAGCAGAGCATGATCCCCTCCCTTCAGAAACTGGGCCGCAGCGAAGTATTCCAACATGATAACGACCCCAAACAAACCTCCAAGACGACTACTGCCTTGATAAAGAAACTGAGGGTAAAGGTGCTGGACTGGTCAAGCATGTCTCTAGACCTAAACCCTACTGAGCATCTGTGGGGCATCCTCGAATGGAAGATGGAGGAGCTCAAGGTCTCTAACATCAACCACCTCCGTGATGTCATCATGGAGGTGTGGAAGAGGATTCCAGTGGCAACCTGTGCAGCTCTAGTGAACTTTGTGCCCAAGAGAGTTAAGGCAGTGCTGGAAAATAATCGTGGCCACACAAAAATATTGACACTGTGGGCAGAATTTGGCCATTTTCACTCAGGGGTGTACTCACTTTTGTTGCCAGTGGTTTAGACATTAATGGCTGTGTGTTGAGTTATTTTGAGGGCACACCAAATTTACACTGTTATACAAGCTGTACACTGACTACTAGGGATGGACGAACATCGGCCGGGATGTTTTGCGAACAGCCCGTTCACGGCGGGCCACATTCACTTTGATGGTAGGCGAACCTGAAAAACCTTCAGGTCCCATCAAATACTTACTAGAAGTGCACAAATAGCCCCACAACATGGACATTGACATACCAGAGGGGGATCAATGGCAAAAATTCCCACAAAAATATGTATTTTAATCAGGGGTCATTTTTATGCGTCTTAAAGGGAAACTCTCAAAAATGTGTCCTGCTGGAGCCTATAAAATTTTTATTTTAGACCATGAGAGTATGGGCCCTAAAAATGAGGCATTCACCTGACAGAAAAAAACAAGTGATTATCTGGCTGGAGGTATGTTAGACGGTCAGTGGATAACAATTTTACTATAGGCCACTAGAGTACAGGCCCCAAACATTAGGGATTCACCAGACAGTAAAGAACAAGTGATTATGTGGCTGAAGGTATATTAGACGATCAATGGATAACATTTTACTGTAGGCCAGTGGAGTACAGGCCCCAAACATTAGGCATTCACCAGACAGAAAGAAACAAGTGATTATGTGGCTGAAGGTATATTGGGCAGTCAGTGGATGACAATTTTACTGTAGGACCCTGGAGTATAGGCCACAAACATTAGGCATTCAACTAACCGAAAACGCCTTTTATGCCGCTGTATATACATAAGACAAGGACCATTCTTTGTTCTGGGTGGTGGCGGATATGTGTGGGCTGGCATGAGGAAATTCAATTAAACGTGGTCGTCAAAGATGTTGAATTCCTCTGAGATCCATGCCTCATTCATTTTTAGAAATGTGAGGTAGTTCACACTGTCGTGAGCTAGGCGAGTGCGCTTATCGGTCACAATCCCCCCTGTTGCGCCAAACATCCTTTCAGACAGGAAACTCGACAAGGGGCAAGCCAAGAGTTCCATGGCAAATTGTGCCAGCCCTGGTCAAAGGTCAAGTCTGCACACCCTGTAGTCCAGGGGTTCTTCGCACTCTCAGAGCGTCCACATAGGCCGATAACCCGATGTGGTTGTACACCTGTCAGTGTAGGCGTTCACTGAGACTTAATCCGGAGGGCAGCAGTAGATGGGTTGACTGCAAGAATTATCTCATATCCGTAGTGATCAACACATCTTCAAACCGCTCTCTTCTTGCAGGCGTGGTAGAATTAGTATACTCACTTGTTTCGCTGTGGGTGGAAATTCCTCTGCCAGCGCCCGCAACAGCAGAATGCAGCTTCTCTCACAGCAAGGCCTGGAAATGCTGCATTCTGCCAGCCCTGTGATGCTGGTAAAATGTCTGCCATTTTGTGTTTGTACTGGGGATCTAAGTATGTTGCCACCCAGTACTGGTGCTTGCTAGTGATGAGAGAGCATCAAAGTGCTCGGGTGCTCCGGCTGAACACATTGCGATGCTCGTGTGTTCTACCGAGCACTCGAGCACAATGTAAGTCAATGTGAGAACCCTAGGCAGACCCTGCTCGGAAGAGGAGAGGGTGTCTGGTTTCCAAAAAATAGCTAGCTTTTTCAGATCTGAGTTTTCACCATTGGAGGCAGCGGCAGTTCCAATCGGAGTCTCAGTGTAATCGCGAATATTCGTATTCAAGTATATTCTATTGATTGCAAAAAATCGGCAATGTAACATTCGCGTAATGCGAATATTCTAAAACCCAAATATATAGCACTTTGGAATATAGTGCCATATATTCTTTTTTAGAATATTCGTCATTTTTTCCCATCTGAAGTCATGATTCCTCCCTGCGTAAGTTGCTTTTGGGCCAATGACTGTACACATTAAATTGGAAAAAATGATGAATATTCTAAAAAACAAAAATATAGCACTATATTCTATAGTGCGATATATTCGGTTGTTAGAATGTTCGCGAATATTACATTGCCGATTTTTCGCATAAGAGAAACAAAAATTGAATAATGAAGAACATTCTAATTCACTACAGACTACAATATTGCAGCCTTTCCACACTGGCCCACAAGTGAGAAGCAGGTAGGTACTGTATAATAGGTAATGGGTTCAGATTAAAAAAAAAGAATAAAAAAAATATTCGTTTTTTATATATATCACTATATTCAAAATATTCGTGAATTTTCAAAGTGCCGACATTCGCGATAAAAATTTGAATATTCACGCTCAACACTAGCCAGGGCGCTACTGAAGTCCTGGCTGCCATGGTCAGTTAGTCACTCAGCAACATTATACTCACCTGCGCTGTCGCTGCCGGGCTCTCCATCTTCTGAAAACTCACAGGTCTATGCGGCGCATTGCTGAAGGCCACGGAAGCCTGCCTTCTGCCCGATGAATGCGACAACGGCAAGGTTGAAGGTGGAGTGGAAGACAAATGGGAGGAGAGAGGAAAAGGAAAAAAGGCAGGACGTGGAGCTCCGGGAGTGTGGCTTTGTGGGTTCTGACGGCTTTTCTTCCACTGGGCTCAGTGATGGAAGGCCAGGTGCCTTCTTAAGGAGGTCGTCCCTAGGTGAGTGTTGGGCTTATTGCAACTTATGCGTTGACAGCACAGGCTGCAGATGGCAACAGTATTGCAGCAGCTGACATGTTAAAAAAAGGCCACACATATGCCTGCGTGCTGGGAGCGCCAGATGTTACCGTGCATAATGGATGGCTCGCTCCAAATACATTTGCAGTCTGCTTTGTGTCTCCTGTGCACTGCGAGTTCTGTCTGCTTCTCCTCCTTCTCCTCCCTCTCTGCTGCTCCGTCTCTCCCTCCTGAACTCCCCTCCTCTTCCTCTCTTGTGGGCAAATACGTGACTCCATCGACACGTCAGACTAATCATTGTCACCTTTACCACCACTGACATTAGAGATCTCGGAGTAGGCAGCAACAGCGGGGAGCCCTGTCCTTGGGCAGATCTGGGTACTGTCGTCAAAACGCTGCGTGGCGGCCGTTGCTACCTTCTCTTCCTGATCCGATGCCAAGAATGGCTGCATATTGGTAAGGTCTGGGAATGGATGGGAAAATAAGTCCTCTGAGTCGAGTGAAGGGGCTATGGTGGTGGTGGTGTCTTTGGGGGTGTAAACAGCAAAGGATGAAGAGGGTGCAGAAGGGAAGGCTGAGCGAGCCACTCAAACAACTCTGGTACATCTTTTGACATAATCACACGCACCCTCTCCAACTTCCCACTTAGGCTCCCTACTACCCCTGCGGAAATGCCTGCCTCTTCCTCTGCCTGTCATTTTCCAAATGACCCTGTGCCAAAGTCCCCACAGAAGAACATTATTTGTGGAAGCAGGTGTATCGGCTGCCCTCAATCAGTATTTGGTGGAATAAGATATATCAATCCCCTTAATCAATATTTGTGGAAGCAGGTATATAGAACCCTGTAATCAATATTTGGTGGAAGCAGGTGTATCGCACCCTCAATCAGTATTTTGTGGAAGTAGGTATATCAAACCCCTTAATCAGTATTTTGTGGAAGCAGTTATATCGCACCCCTCAATCAGTATTTTGTGGAAACAGGTATATAGAACCCCTAAATCAATATTTGGTGGTAGCAGGTATGCCGCACCCCTCAATCAATATTTGGTGGTAGCAGGAATGTCGCACCCCTCAATCAGTATTTTGTGGAAGCAGATAAATCAAAACCAATAATCACTATTTTATGGAAGCAGGTATATCGCACCCCTCAATCAGTATTTTGTGGAAACAGGTATATAGAACCCCTGAATTAATTTTTGGTGGAAGCACGAATGTTACACGCCTCAATGAGTATTTTGTGGAAACAGTTATATAGAACCCTTTAATCAATATTTGGTGAAAGCAGGTATATCGCACCCCTCAACCAGTATTTTGTGGAAGCCGGTGTATTGTAGGCCTCAATCAATATTTGGTGGAAGCAGGTATATTGCACCCCAAAATCAGTATTTTGTGGAAGCAGATATAAAAAAAAACTTAATCAGTATTTTATAGAACCCCTAAATCAATATTTGGTGGAAGCAGGTATATCATACCCCTCAATCAGTATTTTATGGAAACAGTTATATAGAATCCCATAATCAATATTTAG
Organism: Bufotes viridis; assembly: GCA_033119425.1. Classification (NCBI taxonomy): domain Eukaryota; kingdom Metazoa; phylum Chordata; class Amphibia; order Anura; family Bufonidae; genus Bufotes; species Bufotes viridis. The sequence continues at coordinate 136,366,764 of CM065590.1, forward strand.
TGGAAGCAGGTATATCGCACCCCTCAATCAGTATTTTGTGGATGCAGGTGTATTGCAGGCCTCAATCAATATTTGGTGTAAGCAGGTATATTGCACCCCTCACTCAGTATTTTGTGGAAACAGGTATATAGAACCCCTGTATCAATATTTGGTGGAAGCAGGAATATCGCACCCGTCAATCAGTATTTTTTGAAAGCAGGGATATCAAACCCATTAATCAGTATTGTGTGGAAGCAGGTATATCGCGCCTCTCAGTCAGTATTTTGTAGAAACTGGTATATAGAAACCCTTTATCAATATTTGGTGGAAGCAGGTATATTATAACCTCTCACTCAGTATTTTGTGGAAACAGGTATATAGAAACCCCTGAATCAATATTTGGTGGAAGCAGGTATATCTCACCCCTCAATCAGTATTTTGTGAAAGCAGGGATATCAAACCCATTAATCAGTATTGTGTGAAAGCAGGTATATCGCGCCTCTCAGTCAGTATTTTGTAGAAACTGGTATATAGAAACCCTTTATCAATATTTGGTGGAAGCAGGTATATCGTAACCCTTAATCAGCATTTTGTAAAAGCAGATATATAGAACCCCTTAATGAGTATGTTGTAGAAGAAGGTATATAGCAACCCCTCAATCGGTATTTTGTGGGAACAAATATGTAGAACCCCTGAATAAATATTCGGCGGAAAAAGGTATATCGCTCCCCTCAATCAGTATTTTGTAGAAGCAGGTATATCGCACCCCTCAACCAGTATTTTGTGGAAGCAGGTGTATTGTAGGCCTCAATCAATATTTGGTGGAAGCAGGTATATTGCACCCCAAAATCAGTATTTTGTGGAAGCAGATATAAAAAAAAACTTAATCAGTATTTTATAGAACCCCTAAATCAATATTTGGTGGAAGCAGGTATATCATACCCCTCAATCAGTATTTTATGGAAACAGTTATATAGAATCCCATAATCAATATTTAGTGGAAGCAGGTATATCGCACCCCTCAATCAGTATTTTGTGGATGCAGGTGTATTGCAGGCCTCAATCAATATTTGGTGTAAGCAGGTATATTGCACCCCTCACTCAGTATTTTGTGGAAACAGGTATATAGAACCCCTGTATCAATATTTGGTGGAAGCAGGAATATCGCACCCGTCAATCAGTATTTTTGAAAGCAGGGATATCAAACCCATTAATCAGTATTGTGTGGAAGCAGGTATATCGCGCTCTCAGTCAGTATTTTGTAGAAACTGGTATATAGAAACCCTTTATCAATATTTGGTGGAAGCAGGTATATTATAACCTCTCACTCAGTATTTTGTGGAAACAGGTATATAGAAACCCCTGAATCAATATTTGGTGGAAGCAGGTATATCTCACCCCTCAATCAGTATTTTGTGAAAGCAGGGATATCAAACCCATTAATCAGTATTGTGTGAAAGCAGGTATATCGCGCCTCTCAGTCAGTATTTTGTAGAAACTGGTATATAGAAACCCTTTATCAATATTTGGTGGAAGCAGGTATATCGTAACCCTTAATCAGCATTTTGTAAAAGCAGATATATAGAACCCCTTAATGAGTATGTTGTAGAAGAAGGTATATAGCAACCCCTCAATCGGTATTTTGTGGGAACAAATATGTAGAACCCCTGAATAAATATTCGGCGGAAAAAGGTATATCGCTCCCCTCAATCAGTATTTTGTGGAAGCAGGTATATCACACCCCTCAATCAGTATTTTGTGGAAGCAGGTGTATCGCAGTCCCCAATCAATATTTGGTAGAAGCAGGTATATCGCACTCCTCAATCAGTATTTTGTGGAAGCAGGTATATCGCAGGCCTCAATCAATAAATGGTGGAAGCAGGTATATAATACCCCTTACTCGGTATTTTGTGGAAACTGGTATATAGAACCCCTGAATCAATATTTGGTGGAAGCAGGTATATCGCACCCCTCAATAAGTATTTTGTGGAAACAGGAATATAGAAATCCTGAATCAATATTTTGTGAAAGCAGGTATATAGAACCCCTTAATTAGTATGTTATAGAAGCAGGTATATCGTACCCCTCAATCAGTATTTTCTGGAAAAACGTATATAGAACCCCAGAATCAATATTTGTTGGAATCAGGTATATCGGAACCCTCTATCTGTATTTGGTGGAAACAGGTATAAAGAACCCCAGAATGAATATTTGGTGGAAGCAGGTATATCGCACCCCTCAATCAGTATTTTGTGAAAGCAGGTATATATAACCCCTTAATTAGTATGTTATAGCATCAGGTATATCCCATCCCTCAATCAGTATTTTGTGGAAAAAGGTATATAGAACCCAAGAATCAATATTTGTTGGAAGCAAGAATTTCACAACCCTCCATCTGTATTTTGTGGAAACGGGTATATAGAACCCCTGAATAAATATTTGGTGAAAACAGGTATATCGCACCCCTCAATCAGTATTTTGTGGAAGCAGGTATATCGCAGCCCTCAATCAGTATTTTGTGCAAGCAAGTGTATAGCAGTCCTTAATCAATCTTTGGTGGAAAAAGGTATATTGCACCACTCAATCAGTATTTTGGGGAAGCAGTTATTTAGAACCCTTTAATTAGTATGTTATAGATGCAGGTATATCGCACCCCTCAATCAGTATTTTATGGAAGCAGGTATATAGAACCCCTTAGTCAGTATTTTGTAGAAGCATGCATATCACACCCACTCAGTATTTTGTGGAAACAGGTTTATAGAACCCCTTAATCAATATTTGGTGGAAGCAAGTATATTGAAGCCCTCAATCAGTATTTTGTGGAAGCAGATATACCAAACCCATTAATCAGTATTGTGTGGAAGCAGGTGAATCGCACCCCTCAATCAGTATTTTGTGGAAACAGGAATATACAAACCCTGAATCAATATTTTGTGAAAGCAGGTACATATATAGACCTCCTTAATTAGTATGTTATAGAAGCAGGTATATCGCACCCCTCAATCAGTATTTTGTGGAAAAAGGTATATAGAACCCCAGAATCAATATTTGTTACAAGCAGGTATATCGCAACCCTCTATCTGTATTTTGTGGAAACAGGTATATAGAACACCAGAATCAATATTTGGTGGAAGCAGGTATATTTCACCCCTCAATCAGTATTTTGTGGAAAAAGGTATATAGAATCCCAGAATCAATATTTGGTGGAAGCAGGTATATTGCACCCATCAATCAGTATTTTGTGGAAGCAGGTATTTAGAACCTCTTAATGAGTATGTTATAGAATCAGGTATATCGCACCCCTCAATCAGTATTTTGTGAAAGCAGGTATATCAAACCCATTAATCAGTATTGTGTGGAAGCGGGTATACAGTATCGCACCCCTCAATCAGTATTTTGTGAAAGCAGGTATATATAACACCTTAATTAGTATGTTATGGAAGCAGGTATATCGCACCCCTCAATCAGTATTTTGTGGAAAAAAGTAAATAGAACCCCAGAATCAATATTTGTTGGAAGCAAGTATATCGCAACCCTCCATCTGTATTTTGTGGAAACAGGTATATAGAACCCCTAAATAAATATATGGTGGAAACAGGTATATCGCACCCCTCAATCAGTATTTTGTGAAAGCAGGTATATTGCACCCCTCAATCAGTATTTTGTGGAAGCAGGTGTTTTGCAGTCCTTAATCAATATTTGGTGGAAGAAAGTATATTGCACCCCTCAATCAGTATTTTGTGGAAGCAGGTATTTAGAGCCCCTTAATTAGTATGTTAGAGAAGCAGGTATATCGCACCCCTCAATCAGTATTTTGTGGAATGATGTGTTTCGCAGTCCTTAATCAATATTTGGTGGAAGAAGGTATATTGCACCCCTAAATCTGTATTTTTGGAAGCAGGTATATAGAACCCTTTAATCAGTATTTTGAAGAAGCAGGTATATCACACCCGCTCACTCAGTATTTTGTGGAAACAAGTATATGGAACCCCTCAATCAATATTTGGTGGAAGCAGGTATATTGCGCCCCAAAATCAGAATTTTGTGGAAGCAGATATAAAAAAAAACATAATCAATATTTTATGGAAGCAGGTATATCACACCCCTCAATCAGTATTTTGTGGAAACAGGTGTATCGCAGGCCTTAATCAATATTTGGTGTAAACAGGTATATCGCACCCCTCACTCAGTATTTTGTGGAAACTGGTATATAGAACCCCTAAATCAATATATGGTGGAATCAGGTATATCGCACCCCTCAATCAGTATTTTGTGAAAGCAGGTATATCAAACCCATTAACCAGTATTTTGTGGAAGCAGGTAGATTGCACCCCTCTATCAGTATTTTGTGGAAGTAAGGTATATAGAACCCCTTAATTAGAGTTGAGTGGACACCTGGATGTTCGGGTTCGAAAAGTTGGGCCGAACTTCACAAAAATGTTCGGCCAAAACCGAACGTTTTCGGGAAGATGGGGATCCTAATGGGGACCCGAACTTTTGTGCACTAAAAAGGCTGTAAAATAGCCCTGAAAAGGGCTACAGGGCTGCAAAAGGCATCAACATGTAGGTAAATCACCTGCAAACAAATGTGGACAGGGAAATGACTTAAAATAAAATAAAATAAATAAAAATTAACCAATATCAATTGGCAACTTAAAGGAGGAGGTGGAATAGGAGGTTAGGGTGGCGTCAGGCGGGAATGCTATGGGAGTTGAAGTTCTCATTACAGCCAAAAAGGATTCATGTCTGCCTGCAGTGCCACAGGCCTCAATTACAGACTCAGGGCCATGGCAACCATACATGGAAGTTAAAGTTCACTTCTCTGTTGGCTACAGGCTCTATCGTAGGGACGGGCTGCACTTCAGTGTGGAAGGGGCCACTGTGTTGGGGATAAAGATGGCTAGAAGGTTGGAGGAGTGTTTAAACTAGGGACTGGGGGGGGGGGTAATTACATTATAGGAGGGGAAGATAGTGCAAATAGAGACCAGGGGCGAGATAGGGTGACTGGGGGAGGAATGGAAGGGGGGACTAGAACAGTTCAGAATGAAAGGTGTAAAGTAAAAAATACATATAAACCTCTCAAGTTAATATATACTAATGCCGGAAGTCTGACTAACAAGACTGGTGAACTGGAATTAGTGATGTGTGAGGAGGACTATGACAGTATGGGAATCACTGAGACATGGCTGGATGATAGCTATGACTGGGCAGTTAATATAAAAGGTTAAAATTTGTTTAGAAAGGATCGTCAAAACCGGAGAGGGGGAGGGGTCTGCCCTTATGTGAAGTCCTGTCTAAAGCCCACAATTCGAGAAGACATCTGTGAGGGACATGAACATGTGGAGTCACTGTGGGTAGAAATACATGGAGGCAAAAACAATAATAAATTACTAATAGGAGTTTATTATAAACCACCTAATGTACAAGAGTCCACTAAAAATCTACTACTAAACGAGATAGCCAAGGCGGCAAATCACAATGAAGTCGTTATTATGGGGGACTACCCAGATATAGACTGGGAAACTGAAAGCTGTACATCCCATAAAGGAAACAGGTTCTTGGCAATAGCCAAAGACAATTAACTTTCCCAACTGGTTCAGGACCCAACTAGAGCGACGGCCATACTGGAATTAGTATTACCCGATAGACCTAATAGAACAACAGATGTGCAGGTTGGGGGACACCTAGGAAATAGTGACCATAAACTAATGACCCTCCAATTGTCCATCAAACGAGAGTTTCTAAAGGGAGGAACAAAAATACCAAACTTCCAAAAAGCTAAATTTAGCCAACTTACCGAGGCCACAGACCTAACTAACTGGGACAAGGTCCTCAAAAATAAAAATACAGCCACAAAATGGGATATTTTTAAAAGCATTGTAACATCTAATTGTGAGAGGTACATACCTTATAGGAATAAAAGGCTAAGAAACCAATGTGGATAAATAGAACCGTAAAGAAAGCAATAAATGACAAAAAGAAAGCATATAAATCACTAAAACAGGAGGAGAGCCAGGAAGCACTGATAAACTATAAGGAAAAAATAGAATATTTAAAAAAATAATAAAAATTGCCACACTAGAGACCGAGAGATTAATTGCCAAAGAGACTAAAACTAACCCTAAAATGTTCATCAATTATATAAATGGTTAAAAAAAAAAATCTGAAGGAGTCGGCCCTCTACACAGCAATGAGGGGGCAGTTGCAGAGTGACGAGGATAAAGCAAAACGATAAAAAAAAAATTTTCTCCACTATATTCACTGAGGAAAATAAACTGTCAGATGAAATGCAGAACGTAAAAGTAAATTCCCCATTAAAAGTTCCCTGTCTGACCCAGGAAGAAGTACAACAGTGACTTACAAAGATAAAATAGACAAATCGCCAGGACCAGATGGCATACACCCCCGTATCCTAAGGGAATTAAGTGATGCCATAGCCTGACCTTTATTTCTGATATTTACGGACTCTATACTGACAGGGAATGATCCACAGGATTGGCGCATAGCAAATGTGGTGCCAATATTCAAACAGGGTCCAAAAACAGAGCCTGAAAATTATAAGCCGGTAATTTTAAATCTGTTGTTGGTAAACTGTTTGAAGGTTTTCTAAGAGATGCTATCTTGGAGTATCTCAATGAAAATAAGCAAATAACGCCATATCAGCATGACTTCATGATGGATCGGTAATGCCAAACTAATTAAATGAGTTTCTTTGAGGAAGTAAGTTCTAGACTTGACAGCGGCGAATTAATTGATGTCATATATCTGGACTTCTCCAACGCATTTGACACTGTACCTCATAAATTGAGATAAGCGAACACCTGGATGTTCGGGTTCGAGAAGTTCGGCCGAACTTCCCGAAAATGTTCGGGTTCGGGATCCGAACTCGACCCGAACTTTATCCCGAACTTCATTGAAGTCAATGGGGACCCGAACTTTAACCAATATCAATTGGAGAGAGGTCCCATAGCAGAGAATCATGCATCATATCCCCCACCACTGGAGAAGGCCACTTTCAATTATTTAGGCCCCACCACCCAGACAGAGGAGAGAGGTCCCACAGCAAAGAATAAGGCGTCATATCACCCACCACTGGAGAAGGCCACTTTCAATTATTTAGGCCCCAGCACCCAGACAGAGGAGAGAGCTCCCACAGCAAGGAATAAGGCGTCATATCACCCACCACTGGAGAAGGCCACTTTCAGTTATTTAGGCCCCAGCACTTAGACAGAGGAGAGAGGTCCCACAGCAAGGGATAAGGCGTCATATAACCCACCACTGGAGAAGGCCACTTTCAGTTATTTAGGCCCAGCACCCAGACAGAGGAGAGAGGTCCCACAGCAAGGGATAAGGCGTCATATCACCCACCACTGGAGAAGGCCACTTCCAGATATTTAGGCCCCAGCACCCAGACAGAGGAGAGAGGTCCCACAGCAAGGAATAAGGCGTCATATCACCCACCACTGAAGAAGGCCACCTTCAGTTATTTAGGCCCAGCACCCAGACAGAGGAGAGAGGTCCCACAGCAAGGGATAAGGCGTCATATCACCCACCACTGGTGAAGGCCACTTCCAGATATTTAGGCCCCAGCACCCAGACAGAGGAGAGAGGTCCCACAGCAAGGAATAAGGCGTCATATCACCCACCACTGAAGAAGGCCACTTTCAGTTATTTAGGCCCCAGCACCCAAACAGAGAAGAGAGGTCCCACAGCAAGGAATCATGCGTCATATCGCCCACCGCTGGAAAAGGCCACTTTCAGTTATTAAGGCCCCACCACCCAGACTGAGGAGAGGTTCATTCAACTTTGCGTTGCACCGCAAGATCATGGTAAAGTTAAACAAATGAGGATTCAATAAAGAAGTGCCCCGGAGTACAAGAATACATGGTTGAGGGGGAGGCAGTTATAAATGTCTATTCTGCACAAGGGAGGGACAGGTCCTGTGGGATCCATGCCTGGTTCATTTTTATGAACGTCAGCTTATGCACGTTGGCTGTGGACAGGCGGCTGCGTTTGTCAGTAATGATGCCCCCTGCTGTGCTGAATTCACGTTCAGACAAACCGCTGGCCGCCGGCAGGCCAGCACCTCCAAAGCATAAAAAGCTACCTTTGGCCACGTGGACAATTTGGAGACCCAGAAGTTGAATGAGGCCGAACCATCAGTCAGTATGTGGAGGGGTGTGCACACGTACTGTTCCACCATGTTAGTGAAATGCTGCCTCCTGCTAACACGTTCCATAACAGGTGGTGGTGCAGATAGCTGTGGCGTGGTAACAAAACTTTTCCACATCTCTGCCATGTTAACCCTGCCCTCAGAGGAGCTGGCCGTGACACAGCTGCGTTAGCGACCTCTTGCTCCTCCTCTGCCTTCACCTTGGGCTTCCACTTTTTCCCCTGTGACATTTGGGAATGCTCTCAGTAGCGCGTCTGCGCGCGCTTGTACTCGCGCATCTTCCTATCAAGCTCCAGTGCAGGAAGTAAGGTGGGCACATTGTCTTTGTACCAGGGATCCAGCAGGGTGGCAACCCAGTAGTCCACACACGTTAAAATGTGAGCAACTCTGCTGTCGTTGTGCAAGCACTGCAGCATGTAGTCGCTCATCTGTGCCAGGCTCCCCAGAGGTAAGGACAAGCTGTTCTCTGTGGTAGGCGTATCGTCATCGTCCTCTGTTTCCCCCCAGCCACGCACCAGTGATGGGCCTGAGCTGCATTGGGTGCCACCCCGCTGTAAACATGCTTCATCCTCATCCTCCTCCACCTCCTCATCCTCGTCCTCCAGTAGTGGACCCTGGCTGGCCACATTTGTACCTGGCCTCTGCCTTTGCAAAAAACCTTGATCTGTGCCACTTCTAAGAGACTGGCCTGAAAGTGCTAAAAATGACCCCTCTTCCTACTCCTCCTCCTCCTGGGCCACCTCCTCTTCCATCATCGCCCTAAGTGTTTTCTCAAGGAGACATAGAAGTGGTATTGTAACGCTGATAACGGCGTCATCGCCACTGGCCATGTTGGTGGAGTACTCAAAACAGTGCAACAGGGCACACAGGTCTCGCATGGAGGCCCAATCATTGGTAGTGAAGTGGTGTTGTTCCGCAGTGTGACTGACCCGTGCGTGCTGCAGCTGAAACTCCACTATAGCCTGCTGCTGCTCGCACAGTCTCTCCAGCATGTGCAAGGTGGAGTTCCACCTGGTGGGCACGTCGCATATGAGGCGGTGAGCGGGAAGGCTGAAGTTACGCTGTAGAGCAGACAAGCGAGCAGCAGCAGGATGTGAACGCAAGAAGCGCGCACAGACGGCCCGCACTTTATGCAGCAGCTCTGACATGTCGGGGTAGTTGTGAAGGAACTTCTGCACCACTAAATTCAGAACATGCGCCAGGCAAGTGATGTGCATCAAACCAGCTAATCCCAGGGCTGCGACGAGATTTCGCCCATTATCGCACACTACCAGGCCGGGCTTGAGGCCCACCGGCTGCAACCACTCGACGGTCTGTTGTTCAATACCCAGCCACAACTCCTGTGCGGTGTGGGGCCTGTCCCCCAAACATATGAGTTTCAGAACGGCCTGCTGACGTTTACCCCGGGCTGTGCTGAAGTTGGTGGTGAAGGTGTGTGGCTGACTGGATGAGCAGGTGGAAGAAGAGAAGGAGGAAGCCGAGCAGGAGGAGGCTACAGGAGGCAAAGAATGATGCCCTGCGATCCTTGGCGAAGGTAGGACATGCGCCAAAGAACTCTCCGCCTGGGGCCCAGCCGCCACTACATTTACCCAGTATGCAGTTAGGAAGATATAGCGTCCCTGGCCGTGCTTACTGGTCCACGTATCTGCGGTTAGGTGGACTTTGCCACAGATGGCGTTGCACAGTGCACACTTGATTTTATCGGATACTTGGTTGTGCAGGGAAGGCACAGCTGTTTTGGAGAAGTAGTGGCGGCTGGGAAGAACATACTGTGGGACAGCCATGGACATCAGCTGTTTGAAGCTGTCTGTGTCCACCAGCCTGAATGACAGCATTTCAAAGGCCAGTAGTTTAGAAATGCTGGCATTCATGCCCAGGGCTCGAGGGTGGCTAGGTGGGAATTTATGCTATCTCTCCAAAGTTTGTGAGATGGAGAGCTGAACGCTGCCGTGTGACATGGTGAAGATGCTTGGTGACGCAGGTGGTGTTGTCGGTGGCACATCCTCTGTTTGGTGGGCGGCAGGTGCCAACATTCCTCCCAAGGCGGAGGAAGAGGCCGAGGCAGCAGCAGAAGAGGGAGCAGGGGGAGCCAGAGTGAATTCCTTGCTTTTAAAGTGTTTACTCCACTGCAGTTCATGCTTTGCATGTAGATGCCTGGTCATGCAGGTTGTGCTAAGGTTCAGAACGTTAATGCCTTGCTTCAGGCTCCTTGAAGCTGCCTTTGGTGTGCTGGGTCCCTGGTGGCGGTGGCCAGTAGCAGGCGAACTCTCTTGTCGGCGGCTGTTCTGCTTTTGCCCCCTGCTCCCTCTTTTGCTACACTGTTGGCTCGGTCTCACCACTGCCTCTTCCTCTGAACTATGAAAGTCAGTGGCACGACCTTCATTCCTTGTGGGTTCTAGGACTTCATCGTCCCCTGCATCGTCTTCCACACAGTCTTCCTACCTGACCTCCTGTTCGGTCTGCACACTGCAAAAAGACTCAGCAGTTGGCACTAGTGATGTCGCGAACATAAAATTTTCCGTTCGCGAACGGCAAACGCAAACTTCCGCAAATGTTCGCGAACGGGTGAACCAGGCAAACCTCCATAGACTTCAATAGGCAGGCGAATTTTAAAACCAACAGGAACTTTTTCTGGCCACAATAGTGATGGAAAAGTTGTTTCAAGGGGACTAACCCCTGGACTGTGGCATGCCGGAGGGGGATCAATGGCAAAACTCCCATGGAAAATTACATAGTTGACACAGAGTTGGGTTTTAATCCATAAAAGGCAGAAATCACCTAACAATCCTAAATTTTTTGAACAACGTGGTTTAAAACATCCAGTGTGTGTATACAATCAGGTAGTGTAAGGGTTACGCCCGCATCACAGACATTGACAGACCAAACTCCCCTTTTAATGCACCGCAAACAACTGCAAACAGTCCATTCGCACAAGTGCAAACTCCCCATTTGCACAAGGTTGCAAAGCCATGTCCAGGTGATGTCATTGAAGGTTTCTTCCTCCACCCAGCCACGTACAACACCAAGGGTCACCGAAAGGTGAATTGAATTGATTTTTCGAACGGGGAGATGGTTAAAAAAACGCTGGCTCCCTCCCATTTGTTTTAATACACGGTCACTGTGTCTGCGCCATGCAATTTACTCTCACACCTGATATGAGTGTTATTTTCTGTAGTTCTCTTCTCATCAGTTTAATCCCTGTTACGTCCCCAATCTGGGGTCCATTTATTGAATTGATTTTTCGAACGGGGAGATGGTTAAAAAAACGCTGGCTCCCTCCCCTTTGTTTTAATCCACGGTTACTGCGTCGGCGCCGTACAATTTACTCTCACACCCGAGATGAGTGTTATTTTCTGTAGTTCTCTTCTCATCAGTTTAATCCCTGTTACGTCCCCTATCAGGACATGTATTGAATGGATTTTAGATACGTGGTACTACGCGTGCTAGGTACTGTGCCACCCGTTATGAGTGTTGGACACTAGCAGAGGTCACACTACAGTCTGTGGGCCTGACACACACAGACTGGCCGGCAGGCAACTGAAATTAGATTAACATGTACAGATAAAGTGCCTTATTTTAGGCAACGTCCTGTGCCGCACGGTATGATTGATGGGCAGCACTGGCAGAGGGCACAATACAGTCTGTGGCCCTGACACACACACACTGGCCGCAGGCAATTGAAATTAGATTAAAGTGTACAGATAAAGTGCCTTATTTTAAGGCAAAGTCCAGTGCCACACAGTATGATTGATAGGCAGCACTGGCAGAGGTCACACTACAGTCTGTGGGCCTGCAGCTCCTCACACATGGGCAGGCCAGGCAACTGCAATATATATATGGAGAAAAAAATAAATAAAAGCAGACTAATGTAGCAGCCCTAAAAAGGGCTTTTTGGGGTGCTATCAGGACGCTATCCTTACAGCAGAGATCAGATGAATCTTTCAGGACTGGAGTGGACATTGAATACACTAGCCTAGCTATCGATTTCCCTATTAAATCAGCAGCAGCTACACTGTCCATCCTCCCACTAAGACTACAGCTTCCGAATGAATCTAAAATGGATGCTGTCCTGGAGATGGGAGGGTCTGGGAGGGAGGGTATGCTTCTGATTGGCTGGAATGTGTCTGCTGACTGTGAGGTACAGGGTCAAAGTTTGCTCAATGATGATGTATAGGGGGCAGACCAAACAACGCATATGTTCGCCCGCCGTGGCGAACGCGAACAAGCTATGTTCACCGGGAACTGTTCGCCGGCGAATAGTTCGGGCCATCTCTAGTTGGCACCTGTGTTTCGTCATCATCATAGACGTCCGGACTCCGATGAGGTGGTATTCCCATGTCCTCATCATCAGGAAACATAAGTGGTTGTGCATCAGTGCATTCTATGTCTTCCACCACTGGGGAAGGGCTAGGTGGATTCCCTTGGGAAACCCTGCCAGCAGTGTCTTCAAACAGCATAAGAGACTGCTGCATAACTTGAGGCTCAGACAGTTTCCCTGATATGCACGGGGGTGATGTGACAGACTGATGGGCTTGGTTTTTAAACGCCACCTGTGCGCTTTCTGCAGAAGACTGGGTGGGAGATAATGTTGTGAATGTGCTAGATCCACTGATGGCCACCCAATTAACTAGCGCCTGTACCTGCTCAGGCCTTACCATCCTTAGAACCGCATTGGGCCCCACCAAATATCTGTATATGCTGGCGGGTACTGGAACCTGAGCAAGTTGGTTTCCTAGGACATGTGGCTGTGGCAGAATGGCCACGTCCTTTCCCAACACCAGAGGGTCCACTAACAACACCACGACCATGTCCGCGTCCCTTACTAGATGTTTTCCTCATTGTTACATTTCACCACAATAAGAAAAAAATTATTTGGCCCAATGTATTGAATTCAAATTCAGGCCTTTTTTTTTACAGGCACCTAGCACTATAGGGGCTATCTATTTATGTACCGTATTACACTAATCCAGGCACAGCAGTAACCACAGATTTAAGGAAATATCAATTGCAGGCCTAGTATTTAGGCCCTTGATGAAATGTATCCTTTTACGGACAGATTTACACTTTGAGATGCACAGTAGCGTGTGAAAAAATATATAGGATTATGCTTTCAGCACTTGAATTTTAACACTTTGTGTAATATACCCTTTAACGGAAAGAAATACACTTAGAGATGCAAAACAGTGTGTGCAAATGTAGAGGATTATGCTGTATTTTAACACTTACTGTAATACACCCTTTAATGGAAAGAAATACACTTGGAGATGCACGCTGCGTGTAATAGTCCCTATAACGGACAGATTTACACTTGGCCTACAACAGCTGGAACACCCGGTTTTGGGTTTTGCCATTTTGGCAATTGAATTTTACCCCACAAAAAAATATATCCTTTGCCGGACACTATTAAACTTGTCCAGTCACAGCTGGAACACCAGATTTACGGTATTTCTATTTTGGCAACTGAATTTCACCCCAGACAATGATAAATTCTTTGCCGGACACTATTAAACTTGGTCAGCCACTGCTGGGACACCAGAGTTACGGTATTGCTATTTTGGCAATTGAATTTCACCCCAGAACAAAATATATCCTTTGCTGGACACTATTAAACATGTCCAGTCAAAGCTGGAACACCAGATTTACGGTATTTCTATTTTTGCAACTGAATTTCCCCTAAGAAAATAATAAATCCTTTGCCGGACACGATTAAACTTGGCCAGCTACTGATGGGGCAACAGATTTACGGTATTGCTATTTTGGAAATTGAATTTCACCCCAAAACAAAATATATCCTTTGCCGGACACTATTAAACGTATTCAGTCAATGCTGGAACACCAGCATTACGGTATTTCTATTTTTGCAACTGAATTTCACAGCAGAAAATAATATATCCTATGACGGACACTATGAAACTTGTCCAGTCACAGCTGGAATACCAGATTTACGGGAATTTCTATTTTGGCAACTGAATTTCACCCCAGAAAAAAATAAATCCTTTGCCGGACACTATCAAACTTGGCCAGCCACTGCTGGGACACCAGATTTATGGTATTGCTATTTTGGCAATTGAACATAACCCCAGAACAAAATATATAATTTGCCGGACACTATTAAACTTGTCCAGTCATAGCTGGAACACCAGATTTACGGTATTTCTTTTTTTGCAAAATAATTTCACCGCAGAAAATAATATATCCTATGATGGACACTATGAAACTTGTCCAGTCACAGCTGGAACACCAGATTTACGGTATTTCTATTTTGGCAACTGAATTTCACCCCAGACAATAATAAATCCTTTGCCGGACACTATCAAACTTGGCAAGCCACTGCTGGGACACCAGATTTACGGTATTGCTGTTTTGGCAATTGAATTTCACCCCAGAACAAAATATATCCTTTGCTGGACACTATTAAACATGTCCAGTCACAGCTGGAACACCAGATTTACGGTATTTCTAATTTTGCAACTGAATTTCACTGCAGAACATAATATATCCTATGACGGACACTATGAAACTTGTCCAGTAACAGCTTGTACACCAGATTTACGGTATTTCTATTTTGGCAACTGAATTTCATCCCAGAAAATAATAAATCCTTTGCCAGACACTATTAAACTTGGCCAGCCACTGCTGGGACACCAGATTTACGGTATTCCTATTTTGGCAATTAAATTCCACCCCAGAACAAAATATATCCTTTACTGGACACTATTTAACTTGTCCAGTCACAGCTGGAAAACCAGATTTACGGTATTTCTATTTTTGCAACTGAATTTCACCGCAGAAAATAATATATCCTATGATGGACACTATGAAACTTGTCCAGTCACAGCTGGAACACCAGATTTACTGTATTTCTAATTTGGCAACTGAATTTCACCCCAGAAAAAAATATATCCTTTGCCAGACACTATTAAACTTGGCCAACCACAGCTGAAACCACAGATTTATGGTATTGCTATTTTGGCAATTGAATTTCACCCTAGAAAAAAATATATCCTTTGCCGGACACTATTAAACTTTGCCATCCCCTGCTGGGACACCAGATTTAGGGGATTGCTATTCTGGCAATTGAATTTCAACATAGAAAAAAATCTATCCTTTGCCAGACAGCAGACAGTATTACACTTGGCTAGCCACAGCTGAAACACCAGATTTAGGGGATTGCTATTTTGGCAATTGAATTTAACCCCTCAAAAAAATATAGAAATTTCTATCCTGAGTTTTTAGGGGTGACAATAAGCACAGCCAAGCCCCTGATGTAGGATATAGCATAAAAAAAAAATAGTATTGATGGATTGATGGATTTGGTGGCAGCTTGTGCTGGTGCACCACAAGTCACAAAATGGCCGCCGATCACCCCAGAAAAAAGTTACAGAAAAACGCTCTGTGCAGCCTAAAAACCAGTGAGAAATTAACTAGCAGAAGTTGAATGATTCACAGTTGTAGATCGATCAGTTCATTAGGTGTTTTTGCTCAGTTTTCCCTGCCTAATCTCGCCCTCACCACAGCTGCATCCTATCCCTACACTAATCAGAGCCGCCGATCCCCCCAGAAAAAAGTGATAGAAAAACGCTTTGTGCAGCCTAAAAACCAGTGAGAAATTAACTAGCAGAAGTTGAATGATTCACAGCTGTAGATCGATCACTTCATTAGGTGTTTTTGCTGAGTTTTCCCTGCCTAATCTTGCCCTCACAGCAGCTGCGTCCTATCCCTACACTAATCAGAGCAGAGTGACGTGCGGCGCTACGTGACTCCAGCTTAAATAGAGGCTGGGTCACATGCTGCACTTGGCCAATCACAGCCATGCCATTAGTAGGCATAACTGTGATGGCTTCTTAGGGCTGTGCAGCCCTTCAGAAAGCGGAAAGAAATCGCCGAACAACGAACCTGAACCCGAACTTTCGGGTTCGCTCATCCCTACAAATTAGGTTTAACACTGACAAATGTAAAGTTATGCACATGGGAAGGAAAAATGCCAGTCACCCGTACATACTAAATGGTAAAATACTCGATAACACTGACATGGAAAAGGATCTAGGAATTTTAATAAACAGTAAACTAAGCTGTAAAAACCAGTGTCAGGCAGCTACTGCCAAGGCCAATAAGGTAATGGGTTGAATCAAAAGGGGCATAGATGCCCGTGATGAGAAGAACATAGTCCTACCACTTTACAAATCACTAGTCAGACCACACAATGAGTACTGTGTATAGTTCTGGGCTCCTGTGAACAAGGCAGACATAGCAGAGGTGGAGAGGGTTCAGAGGAGCGCAACTGAAGTAATAACTGGAATGGGGCAACTAAAGTACCCTGAAAGTTTATCAAAATTAGGGTTATTCACTTTAGAAAAAAGACAACTGAGGGGAGATCTAATAACTATATTTAAATATATCATGGGTCAGTACAGAGATCTCTCCCATCATCTATTTATCCCCAGGACTGTGACTGTGATGAGGGGACATCCTCTGCGTCTGGAGGAAAGAAGGTTTGTACACAAACATAGAAAAGGATTCTTCACGGTAAGAGCAGTGAGACTATGGAACTCTCTGCCTGAGGAGGTGGTGATGGTAAGTGCAATAAAGGAATTCAAGAGGGGACTGGATGTATTTCTGGAGTGTATTAATATTACAGGTTATAACTACCAGAGAGGGGTCATTATCTGTTGATCCAGGGAGTTATTTCGATTGCTTGATTGGAGTCGGGATGGAATTTTTTCCCCTTAAGTGGGGAAAATTGGCTTTTTTTGGTCTTATATACTATGTTACTATGTTACAGCCAAGAAGGATTCATGTCTGCCAGAAGTGTCACAGGCCTCACTCACAGACTCAGGCCAATGGCAACCATACATGGGAGTTGAAGTTGCCATCACAGCCAAGAAGGAACCATGTCTGCCTGCAGGGCCACAGACCTCATTCAAACATTCAGGCCCACGGGACCCACAAAGAGGAGAGTTAAGATCACGCCAAGACAGTATTGATTTCACCCAGCAATGCCACAGGCCTCATTCACAGATTCAGACCCATGGCACCCACAATTTGAGGAGAGTAACAATCATGCCAAAACAGTATTGATTTCACCCAATAGTGCCACAGGCCTCATTCACTAATTCAGGACCATGGCACCCTCAAAGAGGAGAGCGGTCCTGTAACAGCAACACAGGCATCAGGTCAACCTGCAATGGAACAGGCCATTATCATTTATGTAGGCCCCTGACACCCAGACAGACGAGAGGTAATTTGACAGTAAAAAGAGGTTAATGTCTCCCACCAATACAGCAGGCATTAAAACAAAATATAGGCTCCTGACAACCAGCCAATGGCAGGTCATTTGACAGTAAAAAGAGTTTAATGTCTCCGACCAATTCAGAAAGCGATTAAACGAAATATAGGCCCCTGACAACCAGACAATGGGGCGCTCATTTAACAGTAAAAAGAGTTTAATGTCTCCCACCAATGCAGCAAGCGATTAAACGAAATATAGGCCCCTGACAACCAGACAATGTAGAGGTCATTTGACAGTAAAAAGAGTTTAATGTCTCCTACCAATACAGCAGGTGATGAACCAAAATATAGGCCCCTGACAACCAGACAATGTAGAAGTCATATGACTGTATAAAGAGGATAATGTCACCCACCAAAGCAACAGGTGATTATCTGAAATGTAGGCCCCTGGAACCCAGACAGAGGAGGGAGGTCCCATAGCAGAAAATCAGGCTTCATGTCATCAAGCAATGGAAAAGGCCACTTTCAGTTATTTAGGCCCCAGCAGCCAGACAGTGGAGAGAGGTCCCATAGCAGAAAATCAGGCTTCATATCACCCGCCAAAGCAGCAGGCGATTAACAGAATTTTAGTGTAAAAACCTTAGTGTAATATACCCTTTTATGGACAGAAAAACACTTGCAGATGCACAGCAGCGTGCGCAAATATAGAGGATTTAGCTTTCAGGCCTTGTATTTAGATGCTGAGTGTAATATACCCTTTTATGGACAGAAATACACTTGCAGAGGCACAGCAGCGTGTGCAAATATAGAGGATTTAGATTTAAGCCCTTGTATTTAGACCCTGAGTGGAATATACCCTTTTACGGACAGAAATACACTTGCAGATGCACAGCAGTGTGTGCAAATATAGAGGATTTAGCTTTCCGCCCTTGTATTTAGACCCTGAGTAGAATATACCCTTTTACGGACAGAAATACACTTGCAGATGCACATCAGCATGCGCAAATATAGAGGATTTAGCTTTCAGCCCTTATATTTAGACCCAGAGTAGAATATACCCTTTTAGAGACAGAAATACACTTGCAGATGCACAGCAGCATGCGCAAATATAGAGGATTTAGCTTTCAGGCCTGGTATTTAGAAGCTGAGTGTAATATACCCTATTACGGACAGCGCAAAGCACAGATGTTTAGGATTTCTATTTCAGGGATTTTATTTAACCTCAGAAAAAAAAAATATCCTTTTACGGACAGTATTAAACTTGGACAGCCATAGCTGAAACCCCAGATTTAGGGGATTGGTATTTTGGGAATTGAATTTAAAGCCCAGAAAAAAAAAATATCCTTTTACGGACACTTCTACACTTTGCCAGCCACAGCTGAAACCCCAGATTTAGGGGATTGGTATTTGGGGGGATTGTATTTAACCCCAGAATAAAAAATAATCCTTTTACGGACAGTATTATAATTGGCCAGCCACAGCTGAAACCCCCAATTTAGGGGATTTGTATTTGGGGGATTGAATTTAACCCCAGAAAAAAAAATATATATCCTTTTACGGACAGTATTAAACTTGGCCAGCCACAGCTGAAACCCCAGATTTAGGGGATTGGTATTTTGGGAATTGAATTTCACCCCTTAATAAAATATAGCATTTTCTATCCTTTGTTTCAAGTTGTGACAAATAAGCACAACCCCTGATGTAGGGTATTGCAAAAAAAAAGCCTTCTATTAAACCCAAAAATGTATGTTGAACTTGCTTTTTACAGCTCAAAACATGTGCTGGTGCACCAAAAGATCATAAAATGGCCGCCGATCACCCCAGAAAACAGTGACAGAAAAACATTCTGGGCAGCCTAAAAACCAGTGAGCACTGAACCAACAGAAGTTGAATGATTTACAGCTGTAGATCGATCACTTCATTAAGTTGTTGTGCCGAGTCTTCCCTGCCTAATCTCGCCCTCACAGCAGCTGCATCCTATCCCTACAGTAATCAGAGCAAAGTGACGGTCGGCGCTACGTGGCTCCACCTTAAATAGAGGCTGGGTCACATGTTGCGCTTGGCCAATCACAAGCCTCAATCAATATTTGGTGGAAGCACGTATATCGCACCATTCAGTCAGTATTTTGTGGAAGTAGGTATATAGAACCTCTTAATCAGTATTTTGTAGAAGCAGGTATATCGCACCCCTCACTTAGTATGTAGTGGAAGCCAGTATATAGAACCACTGAATCAATATTTGGTGAAGGCAGGTATATCGCACTCCTTAATCAGTATTTTGTTGAAGCAGGTACATCAAAACCCTTAATCAGTATTTTGTTGAAGCAGGTATATCGCACCACTCAATCAGTATTATGTGGAAGCAGGTGTATCGCAGGCCTCAATCAATATTTGGTGGAAGCATCTATATCGCACCCCTCAATAAGTATTTTGTGGAAACAGGTATATAGAACCCTGAATCAATATTTGGTGGTAGCAGGTATATCGCACCCCTCAATCAGTATTTTGTGGAAGCAGGTGTATTGGAGGCCTCAATCAATATTAGGTGGAAGCATGTATATTGCACCCCTCAATCAGTATTTTGTGTAAGCAGGTATATAGAACCCCTTAATCACTATGTTTTAGAAGCAGGTATATCGCACCCCTCAATCAGTATCTTGTGGCAACAGGTAAAAAGAACCCCTGAATCAATAATTGGTGGAAGCAGGTATATCGCATCTCTCAATCAGTATTTTGTGGAAACAGGTGTATAGAACCCCTTAATCAGTATGTTGTAGAAGCAGTTATATTGCACCCCGCAATCCGTATTTTGTGAGAGCAGGCATATCAAACCCCTTAATCAGTATTTTGTGGAGGTAGGTATATCGCACCCCTCAATCACTATTTTGTGGAAACAGGTATATAGAACCCCTGAATCATTATTTGGTGGAAGCAGGAAAATTGCTCCCCTCAATCAGTATTTTGTGGAAAAGTTATATAGAACCCCTTATTCAATATTTGGTGGAAGCAGGTATATCGCAACCCTCAATCAGTATTTAGTGAAAGCAGGTGTATCGCACCACTCAATCAGTATTTTGTTGAAGCAGGTATATCAAACCCCTTAATCAGCATTTTGTGGAAGCAGTTATATTGCATCCCTCAATGAGTATTTTGTGGAAGCAGGTGTGTTTGCAGTCCTCAATTAATATTTGGTGGAAGCAGGTATATTACACCGTTCGATCAGTATTTTGTGTAAGTAGGTATATATAGAACCCCTTAATCAGTATGTTTTAGAAGCAGGTATATCACACCCCTCAATCAGTATTTTGTGGAAACAGGTATACAGAATCTCTGAATCAATATTTAGTGGAAGCAGGTATATTGCACCCCTAAATCTGTATTATGTTGAAGTAGGTTGTCAGGATTCGAACCTGTGGACAGCCACATCCCAGGCGGTAGCCCTGCTTACTAGGCTACCATCCTCTCTGGACATTTCTCCCTGAAGCCTATCATTTAACCTCAGTCTTGCCAAGCCTTGCTCATCACCTTTGATTCCCCACACCTGGTACTTCCCTATATCAGTCCAGCCCCTTTGCTACCACAAACCTGTCCTTCCACCCGAAGACACCAGCATCTCAAAACTATCCGTTAAGGATCTGCTACCCCCTCAATACCGCGAGTTCCAGGATATCTGAGATAAGAAAAACGCAGACAAACTGCCACCACACCGACCCTACGACTGCCCTATAGAACTGTTGCCTGGGGCCGAAATACCCTTTGGCAGGATCTACCCCCTCTCAGAGCCTGAACTCAAGGCTCTAAAAGAGTACCTGGACGAGGACCTGAGGAAGGGGTGTTCATCCGGCCCTCTACCTCCCCCGTGGGAGCCCCCTTTTTCTTCGTAGAGAAAAAAGACCCTGACGAACCCGCTCCCACTGATTTCAAAACTCCTTGAGACTCCGAGCAGCGAAGATCTTCACTAAACTCGACCTTCGAGGGGCCTACAACTTCATCCGAATCCGCCTTGGGGACGAATGGAAGACTGCCTTCCGGACACGTTATGGTTACTTCGAGTACCTGGTCATGCCTTTCAGACTCTGCAATGCTCCCGCCACCTTCTAGTACATCATTAACGACATTCTTAGGTACCTGCTGGATCTGTTTGTAGTTGTTTACCTGGATTACATCTTGATCTTCTCTGAAGACCTCAAGAAGCACCCCAAACATGTCCGCAGGGTACTGCAGAGACTCCGACAGAACTCTCTCTATATCATGCTAGAGAAATGTGAGTTTGAGCGAACCACCACTCAGTTCCTCAGATACATCATCTTCCCAGAGGGCCTAAGTTTGGACCCGAGGAAGGTCCAAGCCGTGATGAACTGGCCCATTCTGAGAAACGAGAAGGAGACACAAAGATTCATTGGCTTCGCCAACTTCTATCGGAAGTTTATCCGGAACTTCTCCAAGGTCATAGCACCAATCACCCAAGTCACCAAGAAGGCAGTCGGAGGCCCAGGAGGCCTTCACCAAGTTGAAACTCCTCTTCACTTCTGCTCCAATCCTAATCCACCCGAACCCTGAGCTGCCATTTACAGTCAAAGTGGATGCATAAGACTCCATGGTGGGGGAAGTTCTGTCGCAACGGATAGGGGAGAAGATGCTACTACACCCGTGCGCATATTTCTCCCGCCAGATGTGCCCCTCCGAGAAGAACTATAAAATCGGGAACAAAGAACTACTGGCGATCAAGGATGCCTTCTCCGAGTAGAGACACCTGCTGGAGGGAGCCACCAACCCCATAATCTTACTAACTGACCACAAGAGCCACCAACCCCATAATCTTACTAACTGACCACAAGAACTTCGAGTTCATCCGCAGCGCTAAGAGACTCTCAGCCAGACAGGCCAGATGGAGCCTATACTTTTCCCGCTTCAACTTTCTCATCACCTATAGCCCTGGATCAAAAAACGGCAAGGCTGACGCCCTCTCCAGAATGTTTTCTGAGCCCTCACAGAGTAACAAGGGCCAAAACAACATCCTACCTGAGAGAAGGGTCGTAGGGGCCACCTTCTCTAAAGAACTCCTGGGCACAATCAAAGAAGGATACGAAAATGACCCCTTCCTCGCCCACCCCACAAAGAATGTCAGCCATACGTTTAAGAACGGTCATTGGTTTCATGAGGGCCTACAACTATATGTACCAGAAATCGCACGGCTCGAAGTGCTTAAACTCAACCATGACTTCAAGCTGGCCGGCCATTTGGGCACAAGGAAGACCTAGGAGGTTCTCTGCCGCTCCTTCTGGTGGCCAACATACAAGGAGGACATCAAGAGGTACATCTCCTTGTGCTCGGTCTGTGCCCGCAATAAGACTCCTCGTTCCTCTCCCGTGTGTCTGTTACAACCCCTCCCGATTCCCTCTCATTATAGACAACCTCCAGCTCACCCAGAGGTGCTTTAAACAGGGAGTAGACAAACACCGCAAACCCACCCCGGGCTTTCATGTGGAAGACAAGGTGTGGCTGTCCACCAGGAACCTCAGATTGAAGATCCCCTCCAAAAAGTTGGCCCAAAGATACATGGGTCCGTTCTGGATCACCGCACAAATCAACTAGGTCACATTCCGGCTCGACCTTCCGGACTCCATTAGGGTGCACCCTGTCTTCCATTGCTCCCTCCTCAAGCCATACGTGGAGAACACCTTCACAGGCCGCCATTCGCCCCCTCCACCACACGTGAGGGTACTGGATGAAGAAGAATACACTGTCCCAAAGATCCTCGACTCCATGATCCACCGGGGAAGACTACAATACCTAATTGGGTGGGAGGGCTACCCTCCCGAGAATAACGCCTGGGAGCCAGACGAAAATGTCCACACCCCCAGACTGGTAAAATAGTTCAACCAACGGCACCCCAGTAAGCCTGCCCCTGCGGTGCCCAGAGGACATCTTGGAAGGAGGGGAGTACTGTCAGGATTCAAACCCGTGACCAGCCACATACCAGGCGGTAGCCCGTCTTACTAGGCTACAGTCTTCTCTGGACATTCCTCCCTGAAGCCTATTATTTAACTTCAGTCTTGACAAGCCTTGCTCATCACCCTTGATTCCCCACACCTGGACTTCCCTATATAAGTCCAGCCCCTTGCGCTCCAGCTTGCTGATTATTGAGCTCCTGAGCCTTGATCAAGCGTCTCCTCATCTGCTGCTCTTGCTACTACCATAAGTCCACTGCTGACCAGGAATTGACTATAGACAACTCTTCTGCTTTGTCCCTACCAACTGAACTGCTACCACCGTTGCCGATCCAGATTGTCTGACCACGCTTACTGCCGCCTGCCCTGACTTACTGTCTGCCAACCGACTATGCCTCTGCCAGACTTCCTGCACCTACTACCTGCCTGCAGTCCTTGCCACTGGGCTCCGCTCCTACCTCCAGCCAGCTGTCCTCTGACTCAGGTGAGCCTGTAGGATTGTTACATAGGTATATCAAACCCCTTAGTCAGTATTTTGTGGATACAAGTATATCGCACCCCTCAATCAGTTTTTTGTGGAAGCAGGTATATAGAACCCCTTAATCAATATTTGATTGAAGCAGGTATATCGCACCCCTGAATCAGTATTTTGTGGAAACAGGTATAAAGTACCCCTTAATCAATATTTGGTGGAAGCAGGTATATTGCACCCCTCAATCAGTATTTTGAGAAAGCATGTAAATGAAACCCCTTAATCAGTATTTTGTGGAAGCAGATATATGTCACCCCTCAATCCGTTTTTTGGGGGGCAACAGGTATATCACACCCATTGCAAATATTTGTTCCAATAATGCTTGTCCCTCTATATACCTGTGTTATCGCAGCAGAACCACACACAACTGCCGTACAATACAAATACGCTATATATACGGTCGAGCTCGGGTTCGTACAGAACTTTAGGGTTTTTGGTACCCGGACCCGAATCCGTACATTTCCATAAAAGTTCGGGTTCGGTATTCGGCGAATTCTTGGCTCTTTTTGAAAGGCTGCAGGGCAGTCAATCAACAAGCGTTTCTGACAGTCCAATACAACCATAACATACTGCATTTATGTTGGTTCTATAAAAACACCCACTTTTTGTGCTAGATAGGTGACAGGGATGTAAATTTGTAAAAATTGTCTGTTACATTATTGGGTGACATTAACCCAGTTTTGCTGTATACAAACCCCTGCTCTGCATATGTGACAGGGAGGTAAATTAGTAAAAATTGTCTGTTCCATTGGTGGGTGACATTTTACAATTTTTGGCGTATACAAACTCTTGCTTTGCATAGGTGACAGGGAGGTAATTTAGTAAAAATTGTCTGTTACATTATTGGGTAACATTAACCCAGTTTTGCCATATACAAATCCCTGCTCTGCATAGATGACAGAGAGGTAAATTAGTAAAAATTGTCTGTTACATTATTGGGTGACATTAACCCATTTTTGCCGTATACAAACCCCTGCTCTGCATAGGTGACAGTGAGGTAAATTTCTAAAAATCATCTGTTACATTCTTGGGTGACATTTTACAATTTTTGCCGTATAAAACCCCCTGCTCTGCATAGGTGAACGAGAGGTAAATTGGTAAAAATCATCTGTTCCATTGGTAGGTGACACTTTACCATTTTTGCCGTATACAAACCCCTGCTCTGCATATGGATTAACATATATGGATTGTGCATATGAGATTATCTGTCTGTAATATTCCACCATACACCGTAAAATTATTTATATATTTGTATAAATTCAACCTTCTGTACTTAATTATATATAGCCACTATTCCAGCTACCAACACTGACCATCATATGACCTGGAAGTAATCACTGCTATCGTCCTCCCACCACCTTTTCATATATATTTTTATATCTTTCTATTTCTATTTATTTTTACGTATGCTTTTATACATGACCACTGCAATTGTTCTTACACAAAAAATATTTTTTTATTAATTACATGTTTTGTAGACTTGATAAAGGGGTCCTTTGCATCCTGAAACGAGTCGTCTCTCAATAAAAACTTCAAAACCACACGGTCCATTCGGTCAGATCCAATCCAGACGAGTCCCCCTCTGCATATATGACAGGGAGGTAAATTTCTAAAAAATCATCAGTTACATTCTTGGGTGACATTTTACAATTTTTGCCGAATACAAACCCCTGCTCTGCATATGTGACAGAGAGGTAAATTTGTAAAAATCGTCTGTTACATTGGTGGGTGACATTTTACCATTTTTGCCATCTGCAAACCCCTGCTCTTCGTAGGTAACAGGGAGGTAAATTTATAAAAATCGTCTGTTACATTCTTGGGTGACATTTTACCATTTTTGCCGTATATACACCACTGATCTGCATAGGTGACAGGGAGGTAAATTTGTAAAAATCGTCTGTTACACTGGTGGGTGACATTTTACAATTTTTGTCTTATGCAAACCCCTGCTCTGCATAGGTGACAGGGAGGTAAATTTGTAAAAATCATCTGTTCCATTGATGGGTGACATTTTACAATTTTTGCCGTATATAAACCTCTGATCTGCATAGGTGACAGGGAGGTAAATTTGTAAAAATTGTCTGTTACATTCTTGGGTGACATTAACCCAGTTTTGCCATATACAAACCTCTGCTCTGCATAGGTGACAGGGAGGTAAATTTGTAAAAATCGTCTGTTCCATTGGTTGGTGACACTAACCCAGTTTTGCCGGTGAAAAACACCTGCTCTGCACTGCTGACAGGGAACTAAATCTAGTAAAAACATCTGTTACTCCAGTGGGTGACCACAAAAAATGAGGAGAGTATCAAATAAGAGTCGTGGTGCTGCTGGTGTTGTTGGAGCTCCTGTTGCACGGAGAGGATGTTGTCGATCTGTGCCAGCTACACACCCAAATGAAACACCTTCCTCAGGTGTGCGTAGACAGCTGCAGTTCTACCAATGGTGAGGCCAGAACAAGTACAGTCGCTAGTATATTGGGTGGCTGACAGTGCCTCCAGTATCTTCACATTGTCTCCCACCCGGTCCACTGCTGAAAGCTCAGAGTTAGCACCTGCAGGCCATGGGTATCTATCTAGCACCTCACCCCCTTGCAAATCAGCCAAGCAGTCTGAGCCCCAAGCCATGCAGCAGTCTCTTATGCTTTTTGATGAGTCTGCTGCCAGGGTTTCAATGGGCCAACAACCTAGCCCTGCCCCAGAAGTGTAAGAGAGTGAGTGCACCGATAGCCAACCAATTATGTTTGAAAATGAGGACATGGGAAGACCACCACAGCACGTCTCTGATGACAAAACATAGATGCCAACTGCTGGCTTTCTGCAGTGTGTAAACCGACAAGAAGGTCAGGGATGAAGACTGGGTGGAAGATTATGGGGAGGACAATGAGGTCCTAGACCCCACATGGAATCAAGGTGCAGTGACCTGTGCAGTTTGGAGGGAGAGGTGGCGGTCGCATAGAACCACCAGCACAGCAAAAGAGGGAGCAGGGTGCAAAGCAGAGCAGCCGTCCTCTAGACAGTACACCTGCTACTGCCCACCGCACCCAGGTACCGAGCATAACAAAGCCAGCTCCAATGAGTTCCCTGGTGTGGCAGTTCTTCAGACAATGTGCAGACAACAAGACACGAGTGGTTTGCACGCTGTGCAATCAGAGCCTGAAGCGAGGCATAAATATTCTAAACCTGACTAAACCTGAGCGCAACCTGCATGACCAGGCATCTAAGTGCAAAGCACGAGCTGCAGTCGAGTAAACACCTCCAAAACCAAGAAAGGTCTTAGGCTCCTCCTGCTCCCTCTTCTGCTGCAGTCTCGGCCTCCTCCTCCACCTCTGGATTGACAGTGGCACCGGCCACACTGCAAACAGAGGATGTGGCAGCAATGCCACCATGTCTGTCACCTTCAACAAGCAGCGCCACAATGTCCCATGGCAGCGTTTAGCTGTATGTGGTTCCCAGCCACCACTACTTTTCCAGGCGGGCCATCCCTTACCTGCATAAACAACTGGGGGACAAAATCAGGTGTGCACTGCGCAAAGCCATCTGTGGCAAGGTCCACATAACTACCGATAAGTGGACCAGTAAGCACGGGCAGGGACGCTATATCTGCCTAACAGCACACTGGGTAAATGCAGTGGCGGCTGGGCCTGAGGTGGATAGCTGTTTGGCACATATCCTTCAGCCATGAGGTTTGCAGGGCATTTCCCTTTGCCTCCTGTTGCCTCCTCCTCCTCTTCCTCCTCTATTACCTTCTCATCTTGTCAGTGTAACAGCTTCACCACCAACTTCAGCACAGCCAGGGGAAAATGACAGCAGGCTGTTTTGAAACTCATCTGTTTGGAGTACAAACCCCACACCGCGCAGGAGCTGTGGATGGGCATGGAACAGACCGATGGGATGAGTGGTTGGTGCCACTGAGCCTCAAGCCTGGCCTGGTGGTGTGCATTAATGGGCGAAATCTCATAGCAGCTCTGGGCCTAGCCGGTTTGACGCACATCCCTTGCCTGACGCATGTGCTGAATTTGGTGGTGCAAAAATTCCTGAAAAACTACCCTGATATGTCATAGCTGCTGCAGAAAGTGTGGGGCGTCTGTGCGCGCTTTCAGCATTCTCACCCTGCTGTTGCTCGCCCGTCTCACCACCTCATATGTGACGTACCCACAAGATGGAACTCCACCTTGAATATGCTGGAGAGACCGTGTGAGCAGCAGCAGGTGATAGTGGAGTTTCAGCTGCAGCACGCACAGGCTTTGTGGAACAGCACCACTTCACCTCCACTAAATAGGCCTCCATGAGGGACCTGTGTGCCTTGTTGCGCTGTTTAGACTACTCCACCAACATGGCCAGTATCCCACCGAGGATACCGAGGACAGACAATACACCTTCCACAGAAGACAGCTTGTCGATGCCTCTGGGTAGCCTGGCACACATGAGCAACTACATTCTGCAGTGTCGGCGCAACGACCGCCGAGTTGCCCACATTCTAACTTGTGCTGATTACAGGGTGACCACTCTGCTGGATCCCTGTTACAAGGACAACGTGCCGTCCTTAAATCCCTCACTGAAGCGTGATCGGAAGATGCGCGAGTACAAGCGCACTCTGGTGGATGCGCTGCTGATGGCATTCCCACCTGACACCGGGGCCTCAGTGGCAGCACAAGGCGAAGACAAAGGAGAAGGAAGTGGTTGCCAACGCAGCCGGGGCACCACCAGCACCTCAGAAGGCAGGGTTAGCATGGCCGAAATGTGGAAAAGCTTTGTCACCACGCCACAAGAACCAGCACCACCAGCTGATTTGCAACATCTTAGCAGGGAGCAGCATTTCAGCAACATGGTGGAACAGTATGTGTGCACATGCCCAAACGTACTGACTGATGGGTCTGCCCCATTCAACTTCTGGGTCTCCAAATTGGGCACATGGCCTGAGCTTGCCTTTTATGCCTTGGAGGTTCTGGCCTGCCCTGCAGTCAGTGTATTGTCTGAACGTGTATTTAGTACGGCAGGGGGCGTTATCACTGACAAGCGCAGCCGCCTGTCCACAGCTAATGTGGACAAACTTGCATTAATTAACATCAAGCTGGCATTGAGCCCAAGAGACTTATCTGTACCTTGTGCAGAATAGACATTTATACCAGTCTCAACCATCCATTGTTGTACTCAAGTACACTTATTCTTTTATTTTTTTTATATGTCCCAATATTTTGGGGGCTGCGCCAATTAAAAAAAACAAAAAACCTGTGTTTCCTACCTCCTCCACCCCCGCTTCCACCTACAACGCCACGGTCACCGCCTCCTTAACCCCCTACTCCACATCCACCTCCTCCTCCTAGTTCAAGATTGTTATCCACATTTGTTTTCTGACCACTTGCCATGCTCTAAAGCACATTTTGCTGCCTTGCAGCCCTCTAGCCCTTTCCCTGACATTTTTAGAGCCATTTTAGTTCCCAAAAGTTCGGGTCCCCATTGACTTTAATGGGGTTCGGGTCCTGAACTCGAACTTTGCAACGAAGTTCGGCCAAACTCGCCGAACCCGAACTTCCAGGTGTTCGCTCAACTCTAACTATATACTTTCTATGTTAGAAAGTATATTATAGGTATATTACACCCCTCAATCACTTTTTTGGGGGCCAACAGGTATATCACACCAGTTGCAATTAGTTATTACAATAGCTATGTCCCTCTATATACCTGCGGTATCACAGCAGAACCGCACACAACTGCTGCACAATACAAATGCACTATAATATCCTTTCTATGTTGGAAAGTATATTATAAGTATATCACACCCCTCAGTATGTCACACCTATCGATAGCACACCTATACCAGTCCTTAAAAGGATTTTTCTTGTCCTATTAGCTAGCATTTGGTGTTCCTAATAGTCTGTCCCTGCTCCACAAAGCAACCTCTCCATACACTGGCAAAACACAGAATGTAAAATGGCTGCCAGATCGGGTTCATTTATAGGGTGGGGGTGTGTCCACGTGCTGAAACATCTTAATTGTCTGTCCTGTCCCACCTGATGGATGTGTCATGGGTCAAAGTTTGGCACAATGCAAAAGAATATGGCACATCTGAATATCGCCATATGTTTGCATTACCGGCGAATAGCAAACGCTCAAAGTTCACCACGAAACGACCGCTGGGCAAACCATAAGTCTATCTCTACTGACTACTTTACATTGTATCAAAATGTCATATATTCAGGTTTTTTTTACATGAAAAGGTATTGACAAAAATGTGTACTCACTTTTGTGAGATACTGTATCTTGTGACAAATAATCAGAAATTCAGGCATATTGGTTATTCATATGATCTATGCCACAAAACTAAGACAAACTTGTTTTAGTACCAAGCACTGTATTGCGATATTTGCCATACCTTGTATGTTTTGGTTACTAAAAATCCATAAAAAATTACTAAAATAAGTAAAAAGTAATAAAGAAGTATGGTTTTACATTATAGCAGAATAGAATTTAATTAAAGAATCTCATATTTAAAAGCCATCTAGAACTTTTGGTTTATAGAAAATAGCAAATTGATCCTAAACTAATCAAATTCAACCTGAATTATCCAAATTTTTTGCTATTATATTCAGGTGAATATCTCAAGAAGCATTAACCATTTTTGAGATCAGAAGACAGGAAGAATGAAGAAGGACCCCAGGTGGTGTGTGTATACAACACGGCAGGCATTTGCCGCCAAATCAAACTTCTTCTGGACCAATTTTTTTTCAAATATAAAAAAATTCTACTGTGCAGTTTGCGTTTAACCCCTTAAGGACCGGGGGTTTTGGGATTTTTGCGTTTTTGTTTTGCGCTCCCTGCCTTCCAAAAGCCATAAAATTTTTATATTTCCGCTCACATAGCCATATGACAGCTTATTTTTTGCGGGACAAGTTGTACTTTTTAACGCTACCATTTATTTTTGCATGTGATGTAGTGGGAAACGGGAAAAAAATTCCAAATGGGGTGAAATTGCAAAAAAAAGCAATTTCACCACAGTTTTACGGGTTTTTAAATTACAACGTTCGATTTGCGATAAAACTGACTGGTTAATTTTATTCTTCAGGTCAGTACGAATCCGGCAATACCTAATATGTATAGTTTTTCTTGCGTTTTGATAGTGAAAAAAAAATTAAAAGTGGGAATTTTTTATTTTATTTTTTTGTCGCCATGTTTTGACCCCTATAACTTTTTGTAATTATGCGTATGGAGCAGTGTAGGGGCTCATTTTTTGCGGGGCAATCTGAACTTTTAATTGATACCATTATGGGGTGCGTATGATGTTTTGATCACTTTTTATTCATTTTTTTAGGAAATGAAGCGTCCAAAAATGGCAAATTAGCCATTTGGACGCTTTCTTTCCGTTTTTATGTTTACCGTATGGTGAATATTTTTAATATTATTATAGTATGGGCGTTTTCGCACATTGCGACACCCATTATGTGTAATTTTTTTATTTTTTATTTATTTTATTTTCATTTTGGGGAAAGGGGGTGATTTGAATTTTTATATTTTTTTATTTAATTTTTATTTTTAAACTTTTTTTTACCACTTTCTTATAGTTCCCATAGGGAACTATAAGATGCAATCATCAGATTGCTATTCTCATATATTCCAATGCAATAGCATTGGAATATATGAGAAAATCGCATATTTCCTATGGAGCCTATTACAGTCATAGGCTCCATAGGAATACTGTGTAGTACCCTAGGTTTCATTCACAGAAACCTAGGGTACTACATGCATGCTCCGGCTCCCCCTTGTGGCCATCAGGGAGCCGGAGCAAACCGAAAGTGAAACTTTCGGTTTTGCGCGATCAGATGCCGTGGTCAGGATTGACCACGGCATCTGAGGGTTAAATGTCCGCGATCGGCATCGCTGCCGGTCGCGGACATGAGCTGCGGGTGTCAGCTTGATGAATCAAGCTTTTACCCGCAGCTCGGGCGCCCGCTCCGTGCGGGAGCGGGCGCCATCTTTAAAGTGCGGACGAAGGGCGTACATGTACGCCCTTCGTCCTTAAGAGGTTACCACAAGCACACTTATGTTTACCCAAAGCCATATATGCCTCTATCACTTTAACATTACTAATGCAGACTTGAAATGAGTTGCATAGAGTTCTAGGAGACCTGAGAATACAGAACTTTTTAGGTCATTTGGAGCACCTTTAATTCTGGTTGAATTTATTCAGACCCAATTTGAATTGCCAGATTTGGCCAAATCAAATCTGGATTGAAATGTAATAAAATTCGCTCAGCTATTACTATTAGAAAACTTTTTGCTCTTGAATTATGGTACCAGACTAAAATATTAAAACATGTTTCCCTATTTTTTTCCTGGCACTAAAGTCTATAACTTTTCTAGAAGATTACACAGGTAGGCTTTGGTATGCAGACTGGCTAAACTAGCATTTTGGTTTAAATGTCTGTACATGGACATCTATGATGTCACAGTTATTGCAACCAGAAAGAATTATAGTCATATTATAGCAGAGCAATTTAAAAGCAGGCACATTATTCTTGATGTTTTGATGAACAGTTTATTTTAAGTGGTATCATTTTTATGACAGAAAAATATTAAACATTATTCTGAAGCATGATTATATCACATTGAAATTGTAAAAATAGTTATTCATTCAGTTTAAATATTGCATGTAGCATAATACGTGAATTATTTTACACCACTATTGTGGCATACATACTTTGACAAATCTTCCCCCTAGAGTTTTGATGCACTTATGGTGACAGTTTTGTGGCTCTTTGTTTTTGCTTCTTTTTCCCCAAAAATGCTGTGGCCAGATGTTAGTTTAACTGCTTCACAGTTTACAGCTGTTTCCCAAGGGTTTGACCCTAAAGAGAAGATCAAGCTGCAGGTAATTTTTTATATATATTTTTTTTCAGTGTGTGGATGAGATCTTATTCACTTTGCTGGCACTGGAAAATGTATGCAGTAATCAATTGCTTATAATTAGTGTTGAGCAAATCGAAGGCAATCAAACTGACTTCAATCCGAATTTCAGGAAAAATTTGATTTGCCGCAAAGCTAAATTTCCTTGCGCTTCGTAGTAACAATTCTATTTTTCCTGAAATGGCAGCAAAAAAAAAAGCATTTGCTGATGGAAAGGGCATTGAGGCCATCTTGATTGAAGATAACCCGCGTGACATTTTGCGCGCTGACATGTGACCAGGCTCGGACTGGCCCACCGGGTTGCTGGTGAAATCCTCAGTGGGCCCTTTGTCTGAATGCCTATATTGATAATCACATAGTTACTAATCAGCGGCAGCCCCAGCTGCCTGCTGGAAAGGGCCACTGCCTGTCGCTGTAATAACAGGACACAGGAAGAGCTCTCAGCTTAGCTCTATTGAATAGAACCAAGCCGCAAGTGGACACCTGCTTTAGCCATGTGAATGTCCCCTTATGTTTCAAGCAGGCACACATCAAGTGCTGTTGAGTGTTGACAGACTAAAAGTTTGTACGGAATAAAGATAAATTAAGAGGGTTCCCTGAGCATCTTGAAAAATACAAGTGTTCCGTGGACCTGTGGAAAAAATTTGGTTTCATTAATACTTACCTGTCCCTTGCTCCACTAATGCTCTTGTCCCTGCCCCATTTGCACCGGCAGTGAGCTCTTGCCCTGAATAAATGATGCCCGAAGAACCCTTTTAGAGTTTACCTAAAATCACACGGCCATTAACTGTAAGTAGTAAACCTTTAGGCCTCTTTCATACAATTGATATGCATTAACTCTGGATGCGTACAGTGAAAGTTGTATCTTTTCGCAAGTTCACTCAACTTTGTCCGCAATTGTGTTCAGTGTTTCATCTGGATGCAATGCGTTTTTCACTGAAGCCCCATTCACTTCTATGGGGCCAGGGCTATGTGAAAAACGCAGAATGTAGATCACGCTGGAATTCTCATGCAATGCAAAAATGATGCATGAAAAACAAAGCTCATGTGCACAGACCCATTGAAATGAAAAGGTCAGGACCGGCGCGGAAAACTCTCTTGTGTGAAAGAGGCAGGGACTTCAGGCTTTTGGCTATGCAGCAGCAGCATCCTTATGGCTGGGATAAGAGATAATTACCAACCCTACAGTTTAACCCCTAAGCTTCCAGAGTCAATACCAACCATGGCACCTCAGGGTGATATATATAATAAAGCATTTACAGTCTATGCATGTCCACAGGCACAAGTAAAACATAAAGATTAAAAAAAATCCATTCCACCCAAAAATATAATCAAAAAATCAAACTTTATTTTTTATGTATTAGTGACATGGTGCTAATGAGAGCTGCACACTGTACATTATACTGCACAGTGTATGCAATAAAAAAATAAAAAATAAAAAAGCAATTGACTTACTTTCTTTCCCATTCCTTTGTGAACAAAATGAACAAGTTCAATTCACAAAACACTGGAAAACAGACTATGGGGCCATTCATTTGGCCAATTTCAACAGTCATCAATAAATAGGACATGTCCTATTTTCTGTCCATTTTGACAGCCAGATGGACCCCTTTGAAATTAATAGGCCAATTGCCATTTAGATAGAAGTGCACAGGTATATGAGTGGCAGGGAGTTTAACAAAAAAAATGGTGCCCCCTGTGTATGAAATGCCCCAATAATGCCCCCATCTATAAATATAATAATGCCAACAAATAAAAAATAATAATACTCACCTCACCACAGGCATAAACGGGAACACTTTAGGCAGCAGGACCTGGTACACTCAGAGATGTGACATCACAAGATCACCCTTTTCAGCTGGCTGAGGGACTGGCTGTTTAGTCTAGGACAAGGAATTTCCATGTGTGACTGCTGTCCATACTACTCACTGTAACTAGCAGACTAAGGGGAGATTTATCAAGATTGGTGCTTTCTATGCTTGATATCACCTCCCTGCTGTAGGATGTGCATAATTTTATTACGAGGTGCAGGCTTCGTCATAAATTAGGTGCATCCACCTGCAGTCTGTGCACCTAACCAGAAATCTACAACAGCTGAAGCCGTACATTTTTGCAAGGGCAGACTGGGAACTTAAAGTTGCTCTGGAAAAAAACTTAAATGTGGCTCCAATGTTGTAGATGGGTTCAAATTGACGGAAGGTGGGGCAACACAAGTAAATACGGCCAAGACAAGTTGGCAAGGTCAGTAATACCATAGTGCAGCACAGAATACTATCCCAAAGAACCAAATACCCCCCACATAAGCTGTCTCTCTGTGGTGGACATCAGTATGCCATGTTCTGTTCTCCTCCTCCAATTGTCTTTAGTATGTAGCAGGGGGCTTAGGAAGTGAGATGTGGGCCACAACTCCAAGCCAACCGTATCTTCAGCATGCCGCCTGGACTTTCTATGATAATGACCCCTATAGTTCCCCCAGTAGTATGTACCCGGACAATGGCAGTGAGGAGGGATTGGGTGGCCCTATGGGCATCAGTCCACTGGAAAAATTCCATGTAGGGTTTTTGGCCAGTCTGTCCCTGGATTTCTGTCTTTTTTTGCACCTGGTGTAAATGAGGATAGTTTCTCTGCTGATGACTACGCCCCTTTTCCACCCTTTTCATGCTCCCTTTTGGAAAAGTGGTGAGTGCAGAGTAAAAAGAAGCACGTGTGACTTTTTCAATAAGTCACTTTTATGGCACAAGGGAGATAATAAATCTTCCCCTAAAGTTATCAACGGAGTTGCTTAATATTGTACAGTGCACAATACAGTTCTGTTCTGCATGCTGAATTGTGTGCTAAAATGCACAGGTTCATGCACGTTGGGCTGAAAAATATACAAGTAATATTTCTGTTGATGCTAGTGGTAGAGTGGGCCCCCAAAATCAATTCCACTGGTGGGCCCTAGGCACCCCAGTCCGACACTGTATGTGACATCACCACATCACGTCAATGATGACGTCACTGCACCCAGCCAACAACCTCATCATGTCACTGTAAGATTTCACACTGTCTTAAATCAAGATGGCCGCGACATCCTCTCCACGTGCAAATGGATAAGATGAGTATGTTTTTTTTTTAACAGGATTACCAATGAAAGGCCTTATTTTAATCTCAGATGCCGTGATCAGCGAAGAATGCGGCATACGAGGGGTCAGAGGGCAGAGGGATCGTTGTTCCTCGTCATTGTGCCCACTACATACAAAGGAATGTGGTTCATGATGAAGTAATTCGTCACAAATCAAATTTCTTTGTAAAATTCGACAAAGCAGCTAAATCAAACTTTGTTCATCACTAATTATAATAAAACATTGGCAGAGAAAGCTGAGCAGGCTGATCTATAACTTTGTGGGAAAAGTTTCAGCATAAGTTTCTATTTATGCATTTAAATTCCTGCTCATTCTGGGCTCAGGAGTCCATTAGGCAGTCTTATCAGTGATTCACAGCTGTCCCTGTTTGCACAACATGGAGAATACTGTTAATCACAGGTAAGACTGCCCACAGGAGTCCTAAACCTTAAATGAGCAAGTTACTTGTCATACTGAAACTTTTTACACAAAACTATATACACTTGTGTCCACTCTTAACTGATCTTTAGTTTAGTCAAAGAATCAAATTTGTTATAAAACCAGTCCAGTACAATATTCAAACATTTCACCTAAACTCTGTACAGGGCAATTCACATCACAACTATAGATGAGCGAATCAAAGTTGACAAAGTGGAATTCGATCCGAATTTCAGTAAAAATCTGATTCGCATCAAAGCCGAATTTCCTCACGCTTCGTTGTAAGGAATTGCTTTTTTCCTAAAATGGCTGCTGCACGTGTGAGGACATGGGGCAAAGAACTCTAGGAACGAGGGATCACCCACAATGCCATGCATGCAGCCAATCAGTAGCCAGCCAGCCCCTGTGATGTCAGAGCCCTATAAATAGCCTCAGCCATTTTGGATTCTGCTTGGTGCAGGGAGAGATGTGACAGGCGCTATGGACAGTGCTAGGAAAGACTTTATTGTGCTGAAAAAACGATTTATAAGTTCAGGGAAAGGTTATACATAGTCTAAGGAAAGGATAGGAAGGCATCATCCATACTACAAAAGGAGAACAGGGTCCAATAGGGGAGAGTACAGCCTGGGTAATAGGAGTGATTCTATTACACCTTGCTGCACTAATTGGGGAT
This sequence comes from Bufotes viridis, assembly GCA_033119425.1. Lineage (NCBI taxonomy): Eukaryota > Metazoa > Chordata > Amphibia > Anura > Bufonidae > Bufotes > Bufotes viridis. The sequence continues at coordinate 136,403,742 of CM065590.1, forward strand.
CCAAATTGTAGTTATACTGCTGCTTTTAGGTTGTTTGCACGATATCATACATCACTAATTCCAGCAAACCTTGCTTGTTATTGAGGTGCAAGTTATTGAGGTGCATTATTAGAAAATATACGTATGTCCTATTAGCCGTTCTGTATTGATTTTACATTGTTTTACATTTTAGAGGGCTTGTATTAATAGGAAAAAAATAAGGAAAAAATATGTCATAATTGGCGTTCTATGGTGAAGTTACATTTTACTACAGCCATTTGCGGGGAGTTTTAATAAGAAAGATACATACGTCTTATTAGCCATTCTGCAGTGAATTTATTAAATTTTTTTGGGGGTGTATTAATAGGAAAAAAAAGGAAAATATATATGTCATAATTGTCATATGGCGGTGAAGTTACATTGTACTACAGCCAATTACGGGGTGCATTAATAGGAAAGATATGTACGTCCTTTTAGCTATTCTGTGGGGAATTTTGATTGTTGTACTTTTTTTTCTCTTTTTTTTTTTTTTTGGGGGGGGTGATTAATAATAGGAAAAAGAATACAGTGCCTTGCAAAAGTATTCACCCCCCTTGACTTTTTTGTATTTTGTTACCTTACAGCCTTACGCTCAATGTTTTGTCTATCAGAATTTTATGTGATGGATCAGAACACAATAGTCTAAGCTGGTGAAATGAGAAAAATATATAAATAAAACTATTGTTCAGAAATAGAAAACAGAAAATTGGCATGTGCATATGTATTCACCCCATTTGTTAGGAAGCCCATAGAAAGCTCTGGTGCAACCAATTGCCTTCAGAAGTCACATAATTAGTGAAATGATGTCCACCTATGTGCAATCTAAGTGTCACATGATCTGTCATTACATAAACACACCGTTTTTGAAAGGCCCCAGAGTCTGCAACACCTAAGCAACAGGCATCACAGCTGAGACTGGAGTATCTGTACAGAGGATGACAATAAGCTGTACTCTCCATAGAGTTAAGCCTTATGGCAGAGTGGCCAGAAGAAAGCCATTACTTTCAGCAAAAAACAAAAAGGCATGTTGTGAGTTTGCGAAAAGGCATGTGGGAGACTCCCATGTATGGAGGAAGATGCTCTGGTCTGATGAGACTAAAATTGAACTTTTCGGACATCAAAGAAAACGCAATGTCTGGAGCAAAGCCATCACATCCCCCAAAGAACACCATCCCCACAGTGAAACATGGTGGTGGCAGCATCATGCTGTAGGGATGTTTTTCAGCAGCCAGGACTGGGAAACTGGTCAGAGTTGAGGGAAAGATGGATGGTGCTAAATACAGGGATATTCTTGAGCAACCTGTACCACTCTGTGCGTTATTTGAGGCTAGGACAGAGGTTCACCTTCCAGCAGGACAATGACCCCAAACACACTGCTAAAGCAACACTTGAGTGGTTTATGGGGAAACATGTAAATGTTTTGGAATGGCCTTGTCAAAGCCCAGATCTCAATCCAATAGAAAATCTGTGGTCAGACTTAAAGATTGCTGTTCACAAGAGCAAACCATCCAACTTCAAGGAGCTGGAGCAGTTTTGCAAGGAGGAATGGGCAAAAATTCCAGTGGTAAGATGTGGCAAGCTCATAGAGACTTATCCAAAGCGACTTAGAGCGGTCATATCCGCAAAAGGTGGCTCTACAAAGTATTGATTTTAGGGAGGTGAATAGTTATGCACATTGACTTTTTCTGTTATTTTATCCTATTTGTTGTTTGCTTTACAATAAAAAAATAAAATAAAAAATCTTCAAAGTTGTGGGCATGTTCTGTATATTAAATTATGCAAATCCTCAAACAATCCATGTTAATTCCAGGTTGTGAGGCACTAAAATATGAAAAAAGTCAAGGGGGTGAATACTGTTGCAAGGCACTGTACATCTTAATTGCCGTTTTGCGGTGAAGTTACATTTTACCTTCCTTTTGAGGGGTGTATTTTATTTTTAATTTAATTATACAGTATGTCAGACAGGTGACAGGCCTTTCAACAGGAACGAGCAGTGGCCAAAATGTTTCTGTCACAGGCAGAAGTAGCAGCAGAAGAAGGGGGAATGGCAGCAGGAGTCGCACCGAAAGATCTTGGCTCCCAGTGTCATCTAGAGGCCGTGTCTTGACCAGCAACCCAGTGGTGCTTAAATGGTTGACTCTGTCATTGACTTCATGTTCCTCTGACACAACGCTTGCATCGCCCTGGAGCAGGTCCTGTGCCTCCACCTGTCCTGAACCTGCCTCTTTCATTTTCTGTTCCCTCAGTGTGAGAAGTATTATATGCCGTAGGCTCGGCTCCACTTTTCAGCGAGGACAAGCTACTAGAGGACAGTCAGCAGCTACTGCCCAGCCAAGATCTGGAGGAGACATCTGCCACTTCTTCCGGTAGGCGGGCAAGTAGTGATGATGAGAGTCGCATGGGAGCAGGTGTTGCAAGTGTTCAGGCTCCTGGCCCTGAGACCGTGGAGGGTGACATCAGTGACGTGCAGACAGTAGCGGATGAAGATGTAGCCGATTGCACTTGGTAGCTGGGTGAAGAAGGGGCTTGATCATACTCGGCGGTGTAGCAATTATTTGTTAAGCCGCCAGAGGAGGTGAACATGGCCATTTGCCAAATTTGTGGTCAGAAGAAGAAGCGTGTCCAGGTTGCCAATGTAGTCACCATGACCCAGCGTCAACACATGCAGCATCACCATAAAGTGGCCTGGGAGAACCATGGCTTCGATGTGGTGGTCCAGCTTCCGCAGTAACCACTGAATCACCCAGTGGCACACACCCAATTTTATGCAGTCAAGGCTCAACTACCTCAGCCAAAGGGAGCTGTCTGTACTTTCCATCATCTCCTGATCCTGATGCTCCTGTTCCTCATCATCCTACTCCTTATCAGTCATTCGGTTAGCAATCGATCACCAAATAGATTGCCAAGAGACAATAGGATGCTTGTTCTCATCCAATATCACAGAAGCTGAACGTGCTCCTGGCCAAGTTGCTGGGGCTGCAGTCCCTCCCTTTCCAAGTGGTGAACTCTGCACTTTTCAGATAACTGATGGCTTGTGCAGAGTCCCAAGCCGTCATTTCTTTGCCAAAAAGGCAGTACCAGCCCTACACACACACACATGTAGAACAGAAGGTGGGCCAGTCCTTGAGCCTGTCGGTGTCTGCCAAAGTGCACGGCGGTGCCGACGTGTGGAGCTATAACTACTGTCAAGGGCAATACATGTCCTTTACGGACAAATGGGTAAATGTGGTTCCTGCCCAGCCACACCAGCAACTTGGCCAGGTGATGCCGCTTCCGCCTCCACATTCTCACGCCGTTGGTCCTGCAACAATGTCCATTTCTGCCTCCTTATCTTCCACCGTGTCCTTCACTGCAGGGACACTTCACCATGTTCCTCCAGCATACCACATGTGCAGGGCATGGCGTTGTCACGCTGTTCTGCACCTAGTCTGCCTGGGCGAACTAAGTCACACAGGGGAGGAACTGCTCCGCATCCTTGATCAAGAAATCAAATCCTGGGTTTCTCCTCGACAACAACTAAAAATCAGAACCATGGAGACCGACAATGGGAAGAACATGGTGTCGACACTGCGTTAAGGAGGGCTGAGCCATGCGTCCTGCATGGCACATGTGTTCAATCTGGTTATAAAGCGGTTCCTGAAGTCTTCATCTCATCTATAAGACATCTTGAAAATGACCAGGAAACTTTGCATGCACTTCAGCCACTCGTACACCGCAAAGCACATCCTCCTTAAGCTGCAGTGGCCGAACGGCATCCCGCAACATAGACTGATATGCGACGTTTCCACCCGTTGGAATTCCACCCTCCATACGTTGGACCGATTTTATATGAACAGATAGAACGATTTCTTAATGATACAGGCGGAAAGAGGTACTCCCCTGTGTAACTTTGATGGTAGCCAGTGGCAACTTTTGCATGACACCTGCCGTTTGCTCGGGCCCTTTGAGGAGGTCACTTTATTTGTTAGTCGCCAGGACTACATGATGAACAATGTCATTCCACTGATTTATATGCTAGAACAGGTTCTGGTAGATCTGGCTGACCAGGGGACAGGAGACCTGGCATCTATATATCACGGCTACATACGCCCTGTGGGGGCTAAACTAGAGGAGGAAGAGGAGGAGGACATTCGAGCACAAGCAATGAGTAGAGAAATGGATGTTTTTTCTACACGGGTGACAGGAGAGTAGGAGAAGGATCTGCCGGAGTTGCTACAGGGCGATGAGGCAGATGAACCAGACACACCGTGGCAGTATACAGTAGAGATGGAGGCAGGGAGTCCCTCCAAGTCACTTGCGCAAATGGCCCGATGCATGCTCAGTTGCTTGCGTAGTGACAGCTGAATTGTCACCATTCGGCAGAGGGATGACTACTGGCTCTCCACCAAGTTAGACCCTCGCTACCGGTCCAAAAGGGGGGGCCTTTTTTACACCCCTGAGAGGGAGGACAAACTGAACTACTATCAAGACATCCGATGTACTCAGTTGGATGCTGCCTAAGTGCGCCATCGCCCATCTTGTGCTCATGTTCCACTGCCATGGTTGCTGGGGGGGGGGGGGTGCAGGTGCAGTAACGGCTCCATCAGCAGCAACTTAAGTATAGAGTTGCTGATGAGCCGTTTTCTTCATCCGCCTACTGAAAAAACTACTCACCAGCAGCTAGACATGGAGCAGAACCTGAACCAGCAGGTTGTGGCATACTTGGAGTGCACCCTGCCACCCCACATCAAAGATCCCCTGGACTACTGGGCAGCCAAACTCAATTTGTGGCCGCAACTGGCAGAGTTTGCCCTGGACAAGCTTTCCTGCCCGGCCAGCAGTGTGGCATCAGAGCGGGGTTTAATGCGACGGTGGATAAAATTACCCCAAGGAGAACTCACCTGTCCAACCAATATGTTGAAAAACTGACCTTTGTGAAGATTAATTAGGCGTGGATCAGCCAGGATTTTCAAACACCAGTGCCTGATGCATCAGACTAGATCATCCATGATGCCACACCTAAACTTTGTCAAAAGAGACCTGTTTCTTCTGGCTACCTGCTTCCGCTACTATTCTGATGCTGCCACGCGCCTCATGCCACACCTGCTTCCTAGTGCCACTCACCATCTTCAGCTGGTACGGGTATTGCCCCCTACCTCCTGACTCTGTCACTGGGCCCCTCTGTGGTCTCTTAGCTGCTATGTTGATGCCACCTCACCACTATGTGGTCTCCTCATGCTGCTGCCACATCACTACTCTGTGGTCTCCTCATGCTACTGCCACCTCACCACTCTGTGGTTTTCTCATGCTGTTGCTACCTCAACACTGTCACTGGGCCACTGTGTGGTCTCCTCATGCGGCTACCACCTCGCTACTCTGTCACTGGGCCACTCTGTGGTTTTCTCATGCTGCTGCTACCTCAACACTCTGTCATGGGCCACTTTGTGGACTTCTCATGCTGTTCCCACCCTCCCCACTCCATGACCAGGCCACTATTTTGCCTTTTTGGCCTGGTTGACATCTTCATTTATTTGACCCTTCTTCTGATCTTTCAAAAGAAAGGAAAAATGGGACACACAATGGACCATGTCTATGTGGCAGCTGTAAGGCCTGTATGACATGGTCCTTATTTTGCATCAGATTTGGCTTATGATTTGGTAGCGAAAGCAGGAGGGGGTACAGTACACAGAAGACATGCAAATGTTCCATTCACCTCATCTCTGATCCACAGTTTTTTCTTTAGCAATACTCTGGATATGGATTACTGACCAAATGCTGACTGAGTGAAGGCGGATGCTCACCAGACAGGATCCATTTTTTGGGGGGTCATTGTTCTTACAGATTAGAGGAAGGTAAAAATAATCAATGACGTCAACACAAGCTTACTACTGACACCCTCTCCACTTTGTCAGGGGGGGCTCTACTTGTAAGCGTTTAATAGAGCAGGTTCTGTAGAAATCTATGTGGAAGCAGCTGACGACGGTGTAAAAGAAGTGCGTTCTTTCACGCTATAGTAGGATCTTGGGCCTCTACACGGTTCTTCATACCTGGCGCTAACATTGACTTGTAAGGCTGAGTTCACACTTGAGTTATTTGGTCACTTTTGGCCCCATAACTGCCTGAATAAGTGAAGTGTGCAGTGATTCTAAGAGCGAGGTCTGTCGTCTCTGTCATACTGACTCACAGTATTTTACTACCACAGCAGACTTCCTATGTGTGTTTCTGCAAGGCACAGTGTTCTACACCTCTATACAGGCTCTCTGCAGCCAGGAAATAGCTGTTTTTTTTTTTAACAAAACTCGCCACAAATAAATTCGGATCGAGTCAAATCTTTTTGGATAGCTCATATGTAGGATAGCTCCTATCTAGGATATATGCATGATTGAAAATGTCACACATGGGACACATGCATGTTTGGACAGCTTACACCTGGGACACATGCATGCTCAGACAGCTCAAATTAGGAAACCTGAACACTAGGACAACACACTTGGACAGATAATACCTCAGACATTCCTGCACACTGATACTTGTATTGGTAGGCAGATGGCAGCCATGCCCTCAAACAGTGGCTTATCCTATCACACATGGTGGACATGTGTCACAGTGTGGGGGAAAACTCCACACCAAACACCGATGGGAAGTGGGAACAGACACTAGGCCTGGACACTGGGGTAAGGTTGCTAGTCACCTCCTATAGCAAACCTAATGCAAGTCCTGACTAACTATGTATGAACAGGCCTCGATGGTAGGGAAGTTCATATATCGTAACCTTGGGCCCTAAGACACCCTGGAAACAGTGTAAGGACTAGAGACGACCAGTTCCTCCAACAGAAGGATGAACAATAATCTCTCTTAGGCCTAGAAACAAAGGAAAGAGGAAGACAAAACTTACTGTCATGTTCTAGCGCGGGTCCACCTGACCCCTAGAACATCTAACAACAAGTTTTCAGTGATGTTCAAGTAAGAACAACCACTGGGCTAAGAGCACCAATATACTTGGCCACTTACCTGCAGCAGCTGCTGGAAGAAACACCAGCAGTCCACACAACAATGACTGGAACCCATGCATATGTACTGGAATCCGAAACACCATACAGGACACAGTACAAACAACAAACATAGAACCCAGCACACCATTAACTGCCTGGACCCCCATGCGGAGAGGATGCATGGTGGCCTCAGGCAGAGCTGCACACTGACCCGTTATTCTGCAGCGCCCCACTGGGCATGCCTGAGGGATCCCTTACCCCTCTAGAGGTATTTATGATTATATGTTCCTCTGTTAGAGTAAGTAGTCGTGACGCCAGCTGCGGTTAAGCAGCGGGAGCACAGGGCTCCCTTTAGATTATGGAAGGTACCCAAATGTAGGAAGGCCAGAGTGGTATTAAAAAGGCCACATTATCCCTGAAGATGTTGTGTAACACCTGTCACGATCCTCCTACATTTGAATATGGTTGGAATCCCAGACGTGGTGGTCCGAAGCAAGTGCAAAGGGGTAATAACGTGGATGATAAAAGAATAAATTATGCTTTTCTTGTAATAAACTGTAATCAGTACAGTTTCTTAGCTCAGTTGTGTTAGTAGTTTCTTACTGTAAATAATCCTAGGAACCTCTGTCCTGGCTGCGAGCACCTCAAGCTCTAGCTTTAGCTTGGATTTCAGGCAATGCAAGCCCAGGACGGGACATGCAACCAATATGCAAAACCTGCAGTGATGAGGTTGGCTAGGACAAACAAAACCTGTCCAGACTGGACTAGGCCTGATGCCTTCTCCAAGCAGGGGTGAGACTGCATACAACCCTTCCCCAGGAGGGGTAGGCTAGACTACTCGTCTACCAGCTAAACTCCTCCTCTCCTTCTCCCTCTAGAGGGAGAGAGAGAATGGACAATCCAGTTCATTCCCTGCAAATAGCACTGCCAAGTGTTGCTGCCACCTTATGGTAAACCAGGTTATTACATGAACATATCAGTTTCAATGGAACAATTATGCACATTATTAAGAGATGATATGAAATACATTAGGTGATATGAATTAGCACATAGGAGACAGTAGCAAGGTGCCAAAAGGAGTGGTAATGGCACCCTGGGCCATTACAGTTCCCCCTCTGGGTAACCCAAAAACCCTCTCACCGAAGGCACATACAGGGGAAATGTCTAAAATCCATGCAGGAATAGACACACCACAAACAGATCAGACATGGGACAACAACTAGAAATACAAAACCAGTCAGTGTGCAGCTCTGACTGAGGCCACCATGCATCCTCTCTGCATGGGGGTCCAGGCAGTTAATGGTGTGCTGGGTTCTGTGTTTGTTGTTTGTACTGTGTCCTGTATGTTGTTCGGGTTCCAGTACATATGCATGGGTTCCAGTCATTGTTGTGTGGACTGCTGGTGTTTCTTCCAGCAGCTGTGGCAAGTAAGTGGCCTAGTATATCGGTGCTCTTAGTCCAGTGGTTGTTCTTGCCACTGGTTTCTTACCTGCCATTCCATATTGCTACTCACTGTCATCTCTCTATGTGTGTGTGTGTATTGGTATCTTACTTTTGTTGACACCTACTTGAACATCACTGAAAACTTAGATGTTCTAGGAGTCAGGTGGATTAGGTGGCTAGAACATGGCAGTAAGTTTTGTTTTCCTCTTTCCGTTGTTTCTAGGCCTGAGGGATATTCTGGTTCATCTTTCTGGTGGAGGAATCGGTCGTCTTTAGTACTGACACTATTTCCAGGGTCTTAGGGCCTAAGGTTCCGGTGTATGAACTTCCCTACCATCGAGGCCTGTTCATATTTATAGTTAGTCAGGACTTTCATTAGGGTTGCTCTAGGGGGTGACCAGCTCTTTTACCCCAGTGTCCAGGCCTAGTTTCTGTTCCCTCTTCCCATTGGTGTTTGGTGTGAAGTTTTCCCCCCATACCGCACCGTTCCAACATGGTGGCGAATCATACCCCGAGCAACGGAACTAGCGGAACCTTGCTACATACACTGTGAACTGTCTGATGTGCACTCCCGTGGTATTCTAGTGGTTGTTTTTAACCCATCAGATGACAGATTATAATAAACTCTAGCAGAGCATCTTGATGTGCATAGAAAGTAAACAAAACTTTTCAATTAAACTAGATACAAGTGAAACAATTCTTTTGAATCAAGATTTGAGATGAATTATATTAAAAAGTTGGATTTAATAGACTGTAATCGATTTTCATAGTTCTAATTCTATTGCCATGTCTTGACCATATGGCCTAGTGTTCACAGGTATTAACTAGTAACTAGAGTTGAGCGAACTTCTGTTTTTAGTTCGGCGTCCAAAGTTCGGGTTCAAGTTATCGTAGCATCCCGCTATGGATTCCGCTACCGCGGACCATAATGGCATTTGGAATCCATAAGGGGCTGCTTTATTGAACCCGAACCTTGGGCAACCCTAAGGACCTGGGGTGACGTCACCGTCATGTGATCAATGCAGGGGGCGTGGCTCAGTACTGGATCACCTCTTATCCAATCCAGTGCTGAGCCACGCCCCCTGCACTGATCACATGACTGTGATGTCACCCCAAGTCCTTAGGGTTGTCCAAGGTTCGGGTTCATTGGAGCAGCCCCTTATGGATTCCAAATACCGTTATGGTCCGCGGTAGCGGAATCCATAACGGGATGCTACGATAACTCGAACCCGAACTTTGGACGCCGAACTAAAATTATAAGTTCGCTCAACTCTACTAGTAACATAATTAGAGATTAGTTAACTTTTTAAAAATTTGCCGGATATTCATAAATTGCTATAAATCAGGTATACCAAGGCTACTCTGCCTTAGGGTACAGCTATATGGAGAGGCTAATGAAACCATAGCTGTCTTTCATTTAATACTGACGGACTGTGTGGTCCTTGTTAATTGTTAAAAGGGTTTCGCCATCTCAGACAATGGAGGCATTGTCTAATAGATGTGGGTCCCAGGATTTTACAATGGTGAATGAGATAGGTCACATAGTGTTGAGCACAAATATTCGCATTGTGAATTTTTATCGCGAATATTGGCACTTCGAGAATATGGTTTTTCAACTTAAAAATAGTAATTTCACTCCCTACACTATCTTTCCCTTCTTCAGCACAGCTCTCCCTGACTGACACTGAGCCGAACACGTGTCATCAGGTGCTATATAGCACCCGATGATGCGTTCTGGCCAGCCAATCACTAATGCCAGTAACCAACATGGCTACGGCATTACAGTGAAGGGCAGTACTTACATGCACGTTTTTTGGCTGCATAGCAGCCAACAAACGTGCAGGGAGGAGATTCGAGCATTGCGCTTGAGTACATGAGGTATTCGGTTGAATACCACCATTTGCCGAGCACCGAGATGCTCGAGCCGAACTGGTGTTCGGCCTAGCATGCTCGATCAACACTATGTGGGGTATATAGTGTGCGGCAGGAAAATGAATGTGCATGTGAGATATTTCTCTGCTGTCCATACATGCTACTGACATAATGCCATGATGTCATAACAATACTTAGAGCACCAATCAGTAATATCTACTTAGACCTGATAAAATGTGAAGTTGTATGTATTGTGAAAAGAAATTTGCATCATAGGTGTCGAGTTTTGCAATCGCGAAAATTTTATAACACTCTATCTGCATATAAAGCGATTGTTCTGACATGCATGTGCCCCCTGAACTGATCACATGACGGTGACGTCACCCCAGGTCCTTCGGCTTTTCCAAAGTTCGGGTTTATGGAAGCCGCCCCTTATGGATTCCATATGCCGGGATAGTCCGCGGTAGTGGAATCCATAACGGGATGCGGCGATTACCCCAACCCGAACGCCGAACTAATTTTTGAAGTTCGCTCATCTCTAATTGGGAGCACAAGGTGCACAAATGGTGCAAAGGGGCTCAGAGAAGGCTCACAGAAGGTACCTTCTTGCAGGCTGTTCTTGCAAACAGCATTTTATACGCTCTGATTGGTTAGTCTTTACAGAGTAACTAATCAGAGAGATCACTGACAAGGGACCATCTAGTGTTATAGCATCCGGAATGACGTAACTGTATGCCCGAATGCAGAAACTTACCTGCAATCTGGATGCAATATCTGGGAAGGGGTTAAGGAAAAATAAGTAATAATGATTTTTATTATTATTATACCTCACAACAAAGTGTAAAAAAAAATAACAAGCTTTCAGCACTTCCCTATAGATGATTGTATGCCCATATTGACAGATTTCATGTTAGGGAGAGTTCACATCACCATTATTTTTCCATTCTTCTGGGCCAAATGTGCATAACTGATGCACGGGATCAGTTTTTTTTTTTTTTTTTTACAGGATCCTGCTTTTGCTTTTTTCTGTTCTTCTGACAGAAGATCAGAAGAACGGAAAAATAACAGTGATGTGAACTCTAGCTTACTGCTGAATTTCAAAGTTTTAAATGAGCAGTAAGGGTAATTTATTAAGGCCGGCTTTTTAGATGCTGGTCTTAATAAGGCACAAAGCTTGCGGTGGTCTGCCAACGGTCTGCCAACGTTATGTAGAGGTGTCGGGCTCTACATATCTTCGGAGGATCCACGGCCGCTTCAAAATCTACACCAGCTCTCTGGCTGGCGGAGATTTAGACCATTTTCTATGCCTAAAACAGGCGTAGAAAAAGATGAGTGAGATGGGCCTTCCTCGCCCACGCCATGCTCAATTTCTTAGATCTGGCATGAGTGTGGAAAAGTTGCAATCTGCGCCATAAATACGCCTAATATAGACATATTTCTGGTTAGTAACTGACCCCCTATGATCATATCCTATTGGGATATAGTACTCCTTGCCTTTTGTCTCATCTCTTGAATATCCATATTCAGCAGATGCTGGACTGGCTGGGATGGTGTAGATCAGTGCAGGTGGGTTGTTCTCTCAACTGCCTATTTGCATAATAGGACTTTTAAGTTTATATAAAATTTTTATGAAAACCCATCAGGACCTGGGAGGAGGACAATTTTACAAATTTAATGACATTTTCTGAATCAGGACTATCTAGCTATACAACTGTGGTTTTAACTGGCAGTGCCAAAATGTGGTGATAGATTCTCTTTAAAAGTCCTGTCCTCAAATGAATGAGACAACTTTTGAAAAACAATTGAAACATTGTACACCGTTACTACACATACTCAATTCAGAAGCACATATCAGTGGTTAAAGATATGCTTTAATGCAGTAATTCATACCATTTGAGGGAATTCACATTGCTGATATCACAACATCAAACACCCACTTATAGCTTTGATCACATACTAGCTTTGATACCTTTCAGTAAATTATGTTCTATGCCAAATCACATTTTCTTCCTTTATAAATGGTTTTTCAAGTTCAAAGTACAAATATTTAATCTGAGTGGGTTCTGGAGATTAGTCTCAGTATTGATTTTACGTCGACCTAAGTATTTTCTACAGAAATCAGTCTGCCTTATTTGCTTCTAGTGCCTATCATGTCATCACTCATCTTTCCTTTTTTCTGCTTTTGAAACTTAAACTATGTATATATTTTGAATGAAAAAGTAACTTTTTGTTGTTAAAAATCACAAAAATAGGCTTCTTTCACACTAGCATCAGAATTGTCCGCAGGTTGTTACAGCTGCGGGACAGCCTGCCGGATCCATACTAACACTTGCACACGTGTGCTACCGGAAGTCCGGCAGCACAACAAATAGTGATGAGCGGCAGGTGCCATATTCGATTTCGACGAAATTCGCGAATATTCGAAAGAATATTAGTTTCATAGTCGTCGAAATCGAATATTCGTCATTATTCTAGTTATCGCGATTAATATGCGATTTAAATAATCGCATATTGCGTTTTTAACTTAGGCTAATTTCCTATTGGTTTCATATCTAGAATTATAGCGAAGATGATGAATATGACAAATTTATTTGTCATATTCCTCAAAACGAAGATAACAAAGTATTCTCCATCTTCGTTTTAGCAACCTATTTGTCAACTTCGCTAATTCTAGCAATCAAATAGGAGGGTTGACTATAGAGACAGCTGTGTTTAATTAATCGCTATTCAATTATATTAATTAGCTTTTTTAATAGAATAATTATATTACTTGATAATTATATTATAATTATTCTATTTATTAAAAAAAAATTATATAATCGCATAGCGAATTAAACACAGCTGTCTCTATAGTCAACCCTCCTATTTGATTGCTAGAATTAGCGAAGTTGACGAATAGGTTGCTAAAACGAAGATGGAGAATACTTCGTTATCTTCGTTTTGAGGAATATGACGAATACATTCGTCATATTCGCTAATTCTACCAAGCCAAGAACGTCTCCATACTAAAATGTACTGTCGGATTTGAGAATTACGTTGAAATCGCAATGCGATTAATATAACTTGAATTAATCGCATTGCGATTTCTACTTAGACCTGGTTTACTATGGTTGGTTTGGTAGAATTAGCGAATATGACGAATGTATTCGTCATATTCCTCAAAATGAAGATAACGAAGTATTCTCCATCTTCGTTTTAGCAACCATAGTAAACCATGTCTGTTGAAATCGCAATGCGATTAATTCAAGTTATATTAATCACATTGCGATTACAACTTAGCAGTGCACTGCTATCTTACATATTAGGCTAGAATTAACGAATATGGAATATAGTAGCAGTGCTAAGTAGAAATCGCAATGCGATTACTTCAAGTTGTATTAATCGCATTGCGATTTCAACTTAGAGCTGGGTTTATAATGGGTAAGCTTGCTAGAATTAACGAAGTTAACGAATATGGAATATATTATAGCAGTGCTAATTGAAATCGCAATGCGATTAATGTAACTTGGAGTAATTGCATTGCGATTTCTACTTAGCACTGCTGCTATATTCCATATTCGTTAATTCTAACCTAATATGTAAGATAGCAGTGCACTGCTAAGTTGTAATCGCAATGCGATTAATATAACTTGAATTAATCGCATTGCGATTTCAACGTAATTATCAAATCCGACAGTACATTTTAGTTTATGGAGAAGTTCCCATGGTGATGGGGACGCTCCATGAGCACGGAAGTCGGCAGAAGCGGCAACGGGCACTGACTGGAGCAGCCAGGAAGCCAGGAATCCTCAGGACAGGTAAGAACTACTTTTGGGAAGTGGGAATATAGCGCTATATTCGAAATATTCGCGAATTAGCGAAGTGCCGATATTCGCTAAAAAAATTCGCTATTCGAATATTCGCGCTCAACACTAACAACAAACCTTCTGAGAGGTGGTAGGACAAAAACCGCGGCATTGGTTAACCCTTGGCTTGAAACTTTCTTTACACCGGTTTCTGGTGAAGGATATATAATAAATTACCCCCACCGTGTGAAACTACTCTTAAGGTGCTATCACACAAAAAATCACTTCCATTGTGCAGCATCTTCTTAGGTGTTTTTGTGGTGCTTTTGGTCATATAGCATGTTCAGAACAACATTTTAATGATTCTTCCTTGTATATTTTTTGACATAGAAAAGTATGTGCCCCCTGTAATGTCACTTCCACACGCCACTCCTGTAGAACAGTATGGGAAAAATACACTGGTAAAAAAAAAACATACAAACTGCCAGTAAAAAATGCAACACACATTGGCACTTGCGCTTTTTCAAGAAGGAGAACAAAAACAATATGGGGGTCATTTATTAAAGTGGAATACACCCAATTTCCTTGCATATTTCTGGCGCGGATTGTGGCGCAAAGGTCCTTTTCCCCGCTCACGCCAATTCTAAAAAAGTGGGCATGGGGTGGGCGTGAATGGGCTGGCAGGCCCGTATCATTTACCATTTTCTACGCCTGTTAGAAGTAGAAAATGGTCTAAATGTAAGACAGCTAGGAAGCTGTCATACATTTAGAAGCGGCGGTGGATCATTTAGAGTTATGTAGCTATCTACATAACTGCGGCAGATTCACCAGCAGTGCAGGGGACCTTATTAAGACCAGTGTCTAAAATGCTGATTTAATAAATGTCCCTTATACGTCTATGCAACTTAAACATCAGAAAATTAGGGACAATTCCAACTACAGAGCATTGCCGCTTTAGAAAAAAACAATTAATTGACCCAAAAATTGTCTCTCAAATATCAAAAAAATGCATGCTTGTGTTGCATTTAATAATTTTTACAGTTTTCAGTGTAAAATTTGGAGCTGGAAGTTTTTCGTAAACAATGTAGCAAAAAAAGTCAGCAAAAAGGTCCTGAAAGACACAAAACATCAAAAATGCCAAAAAAGACAATGTAGGGAATATATTAACTTTTTAGAATAGTTTAAAGTCATACATAAGTCACAAATTTTGGTGCAAGTGTTGCTTTCTAGTGTTGATTGCGAATATTCTAATCGCAAATTTTTATCGTGAATATCGTCACTTCGAGAATTCGCAAAAATCTAGAATATAGTGCCATATATTCGTAATCGCGAATATTTTAGCTTTTTTTTTTCCCATCAGTACCCTCACTGCTTCTTGCTTGTGGGCCAATGAGAAGGCTGCAATATCTTTGTCAGAGCTTAGCAACATCCCTAGCAACCAACATGCCTATCCCTTTACTATATAAAACTCCCCAGCAGCCATTGTATGCTGTTTTTTGCAGTTCTGAGAGAGACAGCAGTGTCATTGCTGTGCTCTGTGCTTTGGAGACTCATCTGAATCCTTATTTAATTACATTACATAGTTAGCTCATATATAATACAGATAGTGGGAGATAGTCATTGTAGGTTAATTAGAGATATAGTGCAGCTGAGTTCCCTGTTCCAGTGCAGGGTGTTAGGTAGTGTGATAGGAATTACTGTATTGAGTAAAAAAAAAACAAATGAGGGGCACTCAGTTATCCTTCACACATGGATTATCTGTATACCTGTTTATTTAACCATAAAATATCGATCATAAATACACCATAAAAAGCAAAGACTTAAAGAAAGGATACTAGAAATACAAAGTATACAGGCTCTGGCCCGATGTCCATACAATCGTAAACAATATAAAAATAGGTGTAAGTGGGAGACTACTCAATCATGCCACAGTAATTAGAGCCAATTCGATTGGTAGATTCCCAAAGCGCAAAATTGTTCTCAAGAAGCTTCTAGAGATGTACAATTTTCACTAGAAGAGTTCCAGTGTACACATGCTAATCCTTCAATACACCCCTCACAGAGTGGTAACGAGGCTCCGCTGGTATTACATCAATAAATAGCATCCATGTAAAGCTCTATAGTGATGTTGTAGTTTTTGTAAACTTTGTACTTTACCAGTCTTATAACATCACGGAGTCTGCCGCCGCTCGTGAACAGTTGGCGTTATTACCCTGCTAGGACCTGCCGTAGCGTCCCACGTGGTCTCTCCGTCACTATGTGGCGTCCCACGTGATGGTAGCGGGTGCGTCCTATTGGTGTGTGGTCCTCGGACGCTGATTCGCTCAATATTGTTCTTTTTCAATAGAGTATAGGAGGGGTTAGTCCTGTAGTCTCACTGTAGTCTCAATGTTACCCAAACGCGTTTCGGGGCAAATATGTTCTGGCCCCTTCTTCAGTGGTTACTTTGTGAGACTCTGGGAGACCTTTTTATAGGTGTTCCTATTAAGTCTAATGATTGCTGGGAAACAATGGAAATCATCAAAATATGGAAATCATCAAAATATGGAACATGGACACATGGAATGGGACATATCCTGATAATATTAACGTATTAAAATATTAAAACATCATTAGGATATCATAAAATATCATAAAATAACACTTAAAATTATAGCTGAAATATCGTAATGTAGCATTCAAGAAATATTCATAAAAAATATAATACAAGGTATACATTATAATGAACAAAAGTGAGAAGAGGATATATCTATCTAGAGGTGAAGTGGTAGTTATCGATCATGTCTAGAAGAAGTCTGTAGGGACGGGGTTTAATGGCGAGGGGAGATCAGGATGCTGGTAAAAACAGCCAGATGCTGATGTCCCATCACCAAGAGACCCCTGTCCCAGTCTTTATAAAAACCCAAATAGTTCCATCTCCGCATTCAAACCTTTCGGGATTAAAGAATCAAATCCAAAGATTCTCCTAGTCTCAGTCCTTGACATTTGGGCTATATGGTTGCCACCTCTCCATGGACGTTTAATTCTTTCTATGGCTATGAAGGCAAGGCTAGACGGATCACTAGCATGTAGCTCTTTATAATGTCTGGAGAGAGAGTGTGATTCGTAGCCCTTCCTGATGTTATTTATATGCTCAGCTACTCTTTTTTTCAAAGTCCTCTTGGTCCTCCCTAGATACTGTTTATTACAAGGACATTGCAATAAATAAATCACATCCGTGGAATTACATGTTAGTCCATCCTTTATTTTCAAACAAAAGTCGTTTTGGGTTGAGGATACCTGGGTTACTTTTCTTGGGCTGGGGTTGTTTTTACATCCTATACATCTCCCACATTTGTGGAATCCCTGGAAGGATAGCCAATTTTTATTTGTTTTATGTGACTGGTTCCTGATCGTAGGTGCTATTTTAATCCCTAAATTCGGAACTCTAGTGTAGACAATTTTTGGTTCTCTTGTTAGGCTTGTTCCAATTATCTTGTCATCCAACAGATGGCACCAATGTTTCCTAACTATTTTCTCTATAGCTTTGTACTAGGATTGGAAGGGTAAAATCATCCTAAGTATATCTTCCTGTTTTTCATCTGTTTGCTCCACAAAAAATTCCTTTCTATACATATATTCAACTTTTTTTTATTGATTTCTCCACTACCCATATTGGATAGTCTTTAACCAGAAATTGTTCTTTTAATCCTTGTGCCTCTTTCTTATATTGTTCTGTCTCTGTACAATTTCTTTCCAGCCTCCTCAGTTGGCTGGTCGGAATATTGACCAGCCACCTGGGGAGGTGACAGCTCGAATAACGGATATAACACTTTTTGGCCATTGGTTTTTGGTGGGTACTACAAATTAATCTCTGGCCTTTCAGAGTCACATCCAGGTCCAGAAATTGGGCATTCGTTTTACTTATAGATGAGGTAAAATGGAGGCATTTATCGTTCATATTAATGGTATTGATGAAGTTATCTAAGGATTCTTTGGTGCCGCACCAAATGAACAGAATATCGTCTATATGCCTCCACCCCCAGATCCACCCCCAGTATGGGTGATATATTCTCCAATTCCCATTGTGCCATAAATAGATTGGCGTAACTGGGGGCGAATCTGGTCCCCATGGCGGTCCCCTTTTGTTGTAAATAAAAATCACCTTCAAAAGAGAAATAGTTGTGTGTAAGTATGTATCTCACACCTTCTATTATATACTCTATTTGTTATTTCAGGTGTTCCTGTCTGTTTAGTTGTTTATTTAGGGCTTCCAATCCTTTTTCATGTTCAATAACCGTATATAGTGAGGTTACATCTAGGGTGCCAAGGAACCACTCCTTCCTCCAGTCTATTTTTTATAAATATAAGAGGGGCTATAATATAAGAGGGGCTTTCTTTTACCACCGGTTGCAATAGCTTATCCACATACTGGGAGAGATTGGCAGAGGTGGAATCTATTCCCGACACTATTGGTCTACCTGGTGGGGACTGTGGATCTTTATGGACCTTCGGGAGGCAATAGAAAATTGGGATGCGTTTTTGACTATCTAAAATACATCTAGCCCCTCTCTCTAGCAGGAAACCTTTTTCTATACCTTTCTTGCAATAGGTTACTAGTTTCTGGTAGAAATCTTCTGTGGGATCTTGTTGGAGTCTCTTATAGGAGTCTTTATCATTTAGTTGTTTAAGGCATTCCTTGTTATAGTCAGAAGTGTTTAAGATAACTATTGCGCCTCCCTTGTCTGCCGGGCAAATAGTGACTTCATGATTTTTCTGAAGTTCCATGATGGCTTCAATCTTTTTTATTTAAATTGTTCCTAATTGGACCACTTTTAATATTCCTCAGGACTAGAGATGAGCGAACACCTGGATGTTCGGGTTCGAGAGGTTCGGCCGAACTTCCGGAAAATGTCCGGGTTCGTGATCCGAACTCAACCCGAACTTCATCCCGAACCCGAACCCCATAGAAGTCAATGGGGACCCGAACTTTTGGGCACTAAAAAGGCTGTAAAAGACACCCAGAGGGATAATATACCGCAATAAACGCATTGCGATTACAACTTTGAGCTAACGATCACCATGGGAACGCCTCCTCCAGTAGAATGTACTGTCGGATCTGAGAATTAAGTTGAAATCGCAATGCGATTCTTATATATTTGCTTAATCGCATTGCGATTTCAACTTAGCATTGCTAAATAATTCCATCCATATCGTTAACTTACTGAGTCAGTAAGTTAGCGAATATGGATGGAATTATTAGCAATGCTAAGTTAAACGGCAATGCGATTAAGCAGATATATAAGAATCACATTGCGATTTCAACTTAATTCTCACATCCGACAGTACATTCTACTGGAGGAGGCGTTCCCATGGTTATCGGTAGCTCAAAGTTGTAATCGCAATGCGATTAAGCAAATACATAAGAATCGCATTGCGATTCCAACTTTTTAGTACTCAACTTTTAAAATCGTACACCACTTTAAGTTCCAAAGTTGCAATCGCGTTCGAATAGAACTTAAAGCTGTCTCTTAGTCAGTTTTAGTATAGGTGTGCTGTAATAGAAGTTACATTCGTACGCGAATATAACTTAGAGCAATACAGTCAACTTTACACTGTTAGTTTTATTATCGCGATAATACAACTATTCAAGAATCGTGTACGTGCGTCTGTACGTGTGTGCGTTACCTCGGACACTATTCTATTTTGCCAGCCACAGCTGAAACCACTGATTTATGGTATTGCTATTTTGGCAATTGAATTTAACCCCAGAAAATAATCTATCCTTTGGCAGACAGCAGACAGTATTATACTTGTCTAGCCAAAGCTGGAACACCAGATTTAGGGATTGGTATTTGGGCAATTGTATTTAACCCCTTAATAAAATATAGAAATTTCTTTCCTGAGTTTCTAGGGGTGACAATTAGCACAGCCAAGCCCCTGATGTAGGATATAGCAAAAAAAAAAAAACTAGTATTGATGGATTGATGGACTTGGTGGCAGCTTCTTCTGGTGCACCACAAGTCACAAAATGGCCGCCGATCAACCCAGAAAATAAGTGACAGAAAAACGCTCTGTGCAGCCTAAAAACCAGCGAGCAAGTAACTAGCAGAAGTTCAATGATTCTCAGCTGTAAATTGATCCGTTCATTAGGTGCTGTTGCTGACTTTAACCTGCCTAATCTCGCCCTGATAGAAGCTGCGTCCTCTCCCTACACTAATCAGAGCAGTGTGACGTGCGGCGCTACGTGACTCCAGCTTAAATAGAGGCTGGGTCACATGCTGCACTTGGCCAATCACAGCCATGCCATTAGTAGGCATGGCTGTGATGGGCTCTTAGGGCAAGAAGTAAAATGCTAACTGATTGGCTGCTGTGCAGCCCTTCAGAAAGCGGGAAGAAATCGACGAACACCGGACCCGAACCTGAACTTTTTTGAAAATGTCCGGGTTCGGGTCCGTGTCCGGGTTCTCGAACTGTTAGCTCAACACTACTCAGGACCCTCGCAACATTTTTTCCTAAAGGTGGATATTTCTGAACTAATTTCCTGAATTGGGAATTTTCTCGATTTTACTTTCAGATCAGTATGTACATATTCCATTTTTGCTTCCTCCATTGTCGTCAAGACGGGGTTTTTTATATAATAGCGTTTTAAGCACATTTTACGTATACATTTTTAGACCCCTATAAATGTTGTAAATTTATCCAGTTTAGCTGTGGGTGCAAACTTTAAACCTTTATTTAATAGTGTGTTTTGTGCTTTAATGAGTATCATATTACTTAAATTAATTATATTCGTTGAATCCTGTGTGTGTGAGGATATTTGTCTCTTTTTCGAATGTATACCCCTGCGTATCTTTCTTTTCTGTTGTATTGTTGTGTCCTGGTTTGTTGTGGATTGTGTTCCCTGTGTTGATATATTTGGTTGTGGTTGTAGTCGTGTCTCTGAAATCTCTCTCTGTTCGTGTGATTGTCTTTGTTCTGTGGTCGGTATCTTAAGTTGTATTCGTGTTTTTGTGCAGGGTGTCCCATGTTCCTTTATGGTGAATTCGGTGTTCGTGTACATCATATTCGTGTCCTGTGATGAGGGGGGGTCTGATCTAAAAAAAGAGGCAAAGCTAGTGTTTCATATCTGTTAGTAATTGTCACATTGTATTATTCAGATAATTTTGCTTCATCCTCTTTTTCTCGATCATCTCCCTCCTTATTTCGTGTTTCTTCTTGTTGGGTGGTTTTTTGATTCGAGTTAAAACTCCTAATTTTTTTAGACTTCTTATTGATTATTTCTCTTTCTAATGAGTCTAAACTTTTACAGATTCGTTGTTCCCATTTCTGGACTATCTCTCCACTTGGAAATTGTTCCAGATTCCTTTTGATGATATTAATTCTTTCAGTTATCTCATCTATCATTTCAATCCGCCTTTTTATGATCATTTGTATTAGGTTATTTGACTGGACTCTCAGGAAGGTATCCCATTTATTATTAAAATTATCATTAATTAGATCTGCCGCTGTTATTTTGGTCAACATTAGTCCCTTTGGTATAAGACCATTATGAGTGTATTGGCTAAGTGCTTTAATTTCCCATTTATTTCTCAGTTGTTTTTGAAGTAGTTTTTCTAATTCCTAAAAGTATCTTCTATTGATCTATCCGTCAATGTTGCATCTTCCTCATTTGGATCAAAAGTAAATGTATCAATTTTTTTGCATTTTTAATCCATGTGTTCCCAGATATTCATATTGGGAGGTGGGGGGCTCAACTGATTTGGATGAAGAAAATGTCAGAATAACATATTCCAGTGGCTCCACCCCTCTCACCAGTATTTATATGGTGCGCTCCTCGCGGTTCACCCCAAGCCATGTAAAAAACTATAGAAAATGTAGTGAGGGGCACTCAGTTATCCTTCACACATGGATTATCCGTATACCTGTTTATTTAACCATAAAATATCGATCATAAATACACCATAAAAAGCAAAGACTTAAAGAAAGGATACTAGAAATACAAAGTATACTGGCTCTGGCCCGATGTCCATACAATCGTAAACAATATAAAAATAGGTGTAAGTGGGAGACTACTCAATCATGCCACAGTAATAAGAGCCAATTTGATTGGTAGATTCCCAAAGCACAAAATTGTTCTCAAGAAGCTTCTAGAGATGTACAATTTTCACTAGAAGAGTTCCAGTGTACACATGCTAATCCTTCAATACACCCCTCACAGAGTGGTAACGAGCCCCGTAAAAATTAGGCTCCGCTAGTATTACATCAATAAATAACATCCATGTAAAGCTCTATAGTGATGTTGTAGTTTTTGTAAACTTTGTGGCAGTGGAAAAGTGAAACAACATTTGTAGACGGTTTAAAGACATGCTATATTTAACAATTGGGCAGATTCACTAATGGTGTTGCACACTGTCTAAGGTCTCATACACACGAAAGCATTTTCCTTCCGTGTCCGTTCTGTTTTTTTTGCGGACCGTATACGGAACCATTAATTTCAATGGGTCCACAAAAAAAAGCAGAAGTTACTCCGAGTGCATTCCGTTTCTGTATGTCCATATTTCCGTTCTGCAAAAAAATAGAACATGTCCTATTATTGTCCGCATTATGGACAAGAATGGGACTGTTCAATTAGAGTCAGCTGTTCGGTTCCGCAAAATACAGAATGCACACGAATGTCATCCGTATTTTTTGCTGTCGTCTGCATGAGGCCTAAAAGTATGAATCCCCTCGACTTCAAGTGCTCACTGTACATGCCTATATCCCAGCCACTGAAGGAGTGCTTATGGCCAGGTGCTAACATGTCGAAAAGAAGGAGTGGGCTATAGCAGCAAAGCAGGTGGGATTGCCGGCAGTATACAGTAACTCTGCTCACGCCCCAGTGACTCCACTAAGATAACATTTCTGACATCTGGTACATTTTATAAGTTGTTTTTTCACACAAATACAATCATTATGAAATTCAAGAAAACCATCTTAGGAATCATGGTGGTGTGACCAGTGTGTACATGTGATTAGATCAATGGGGTTCTGATAATAAGTTCCATTTAAGAAAACTAAAATGGTTCTCAGTGTTTTATACAGGTATGACCTTACCTGTATAAAACCTTGAGAACCATTTTAATTTCTGTATAATAAAATTTGTTTCCACAAAAATATTAGAATTTATTAATTCCATCCTCTGAAAAGTAATTAATTAAGTTCTATAGAACAGTTTTTGATAAAAAAAAATAGCTGTGTTAAAACTTGGCAAAATGAAATTCCAAAGACACCTAAGAAATATTTTATTTCAATAAAACTAAGTACGAAAATGTTTTTGAACAAAATGTGTTGAGATGCAAGCCTTACAAAATTCACATCTCAAAAAGATTTTCTTCCCCAATTGTTTAACTAAAGTCCAGACTAGCTTTTAACATAATGGAACAAATAAATCATTCTAACAGGCTGAAATTATTTAACGTTTGTAATGAGACAAAACCCATTAGACAGAAAGCTCTATAGTATCTGTGACAATGCTAATAGTTCATTAAATCAATTTACTCTCAGCTGCAATAATAAAAGTAAGAAAAGGACGAAGTAAACAAAAATTAAGTGCCTGAAAAGTTAGTATTATAGTTTAAACTGATAACACAGAGTGTCGCTCACTAAAAACAGAAATAAAGAATTCTGAATTAAAGGGATTGTGCAGTACATAGATATTGATAACCTGTCCTCAATATCAGATTGATGGGGGTCCGACATCCAGCAACCCTTCTGATGAGCTGTTTGAGAAATAGTGGCTAGAGATAAGCGAAGTTATAAAAAAAATTGATTCTGCTGCTTTGGCAAAGTTCCCCAAACAATTTGATTTGTTATGAATTGCTTCATCACGAATCACATTCCATTGTATAGTGGGCACAATGACAGGGAATGGCGATTGCATTCCCCCCCCCCCCTCCCCATAATTGAACCCCTTAGATGCCACATTCAATGTTAAATGCAGCATCTGACAGTTGCTTGGAGGCCTTTCAGGGGGTTAGTCAGGGTTTAAAAACAAAAAAATGCATACTCCCCTCACCCATTTGCTCACGGAGAGGCTGTCATGGCCATAGTGCACACTGATGACGTCACCATGCCCAGACAGCATGATGACTTGGTGATGTCACGCATGAGCACGCACCAGATTTGGAGCGTTTTTTCATCAAGATGGCCACAACGGCCTCTTTGTGAGCAAATGGATAAGGTGAGCATATATATTTCTTTGTCTTTTACTGCCATTTCAGGAAAAAATTATTCATTACCACAAAGAGCAAGGAAATCCAGCTTCGTGACAATAGCAAAGAGCTGAGAATATATTGATTTTGTCTGAGAAACACTGGAGTTTGTCTTACCACACAATATGTTTATGTTTGGGGTGTTGAAAAATAGTGAGGAGCGGCATAGGCAATATTCGAATTTGCGATATTTTGATAATTTTTGGCTGAATATTCGCCATAAATTTGCAAATTCAATAATTTGTGATCTCCAGTCATTATTTACTTGATTGCGAAAATTGGTAATGCAATACATTTGCAATAAATTCGCGATTAGAATATTCGCGATCAACAATATTCACGAATACGAATATATAGAACTGTATTCAAAATATTCGCAAATCGATTAAAATTCATGATTCGAATATTCGCGCTCAACACTATTGACAAATTCAAAAAACTGTGACAGCAATGGGGAAACCAGTCTCGTGTACATTTGCTAACTTATTTTTAGCCATTTTTGAAGAATATGGGGATCATTTATACATAAAATATGCCTATATAAGGCACATTTCAGGTGCATATTGCAGCTCAATGGTTTGTTTTGCCACAATCTGACTTTTCCCTGCTCATGCCAGGTCTAAAAAATTGGACGCAGTGTGGGTGGGGAAGGGAACGGGCCGGCAGGCCTTTCTTGTCATTTTCTATGCCTGTTTTAGGCGTAAAAAATGGTCTAAATCTAAGCCAGCTAGGAAGCAGGATGCCAGCTAGGAAGCTGAAAGTTATGTAGAGACCTGCACCTCTTCATAACTTCGTCAATCCACCGCTAGTGCAGGGGCTTTATTTAGACTGGCATCTAAAATGCCAGTCTTAATAAATGACCCCCTATGTGTCCATAGTGAATAATTAGTATGTGACTATAAGTTAATTTTTGAGAATTATAAATTATGTATTTATAATTTGGACCAGTGCCGAAGTGGAAATTCCGGAGTATGTGGGCTATACTCAAAATACAATGAATATGAGATTTTAAAGCAAAATTAGTGCAACACACTTGGAATTTTTGCATGTATTGGTTAGAGTAAAGGAAGGGGAATTAATGACAGCAGGATTCAGGAAACCAATAGTCACAAATTCCTTATTGAAGCTCTACTGCACTTCAGGAGTTTCCATACTCCTAATGTAAAATCAGCAGTACCATACAAACAGTTTGTGCAATTCAGTGATAAGGAATTTAGTGATCAAGCAACAGCATTGTAGAAACATATTTTAGAGAGGGGTTATCCTGAACAATGATTTGTTATAGGGTGCAGTTAATGAATGTGGAACAATTATTAGGCAAGTATTTTGACCATATTATCATTTTTATGCATATTTTCCAACTCCAAGTTGTATAAACTTGAATGCTTATTGGATTGAAGCTGTTGTTGTGTATATGTGTAATGAGGGTGTAGCCTAGGGAGATTAAGGCCCTATATCAAGATGTGGATAATGATAAGGCTACTTTCACATCTGCGCTTTCCCTTTCCGCCATTGAGATCCGTCATAGAATCTCAATAGCGGAGCAAAACATTTCAGTTTTGTCCCCATTCATTGTCAATGGGGACGAAACTGAACTGAAGGGAATGGAGCGCACCAGAATTCATTCCATTCCATTTCATTGAATTCCCATGATGCACACGACATACAGATAATAGCGCTAGAAGAGACACAACAACTAGTTCGTTTTTAGACAACCTCAATTTGCTCACCTTATCCAACTCAAATAGACAACTGTTGGCTGCTCCTTTCACCCTGCTATTCAACAATCTCCTAAGGGGAAAAGCCCAGGCCCCAACTGACTTCCAGTCCTCTACTACACTTTCTTCCAACACTTGTTAATACCACATTTACTCCCCGTCTATAATTTAACACTAGAAGATTGACCTTTGTCGAGAGAAATGACAAAAGCTCATATTACCATGATCCCTAAAGAAGGGAAAGACCACATACTATGCCCTGACTATCGGCCTATCTCGCTTCCTAATATTGACCTAAAACCTTTGGCTAAAATGCTGACAAAAAGACTAGTGAATATCCTACCCTCACTAGAACACGGAGACAAAGTGGGCTTCGTCAAGCAAGAGTCCTCAGTATCTTATACTATACCAAACGCAAATCCATTCCCATCGTCCTTCTCAGCACATATGGATAATTTTAGCTCCCCTCTAACTTCAAAATCAAGCTAAATAAATCCCTGATAATTAGCTTGGGAATCTCCACATCACACAGGAACCGCCTCAAACAAAATTCCCCCTTTAACTGGTCGACCTCCCACCTAATCTACCTGGACATTAAAATTAGCGCAAACAACTCCCAGCTATTCTCCCTAAATTACACCCCACTCATGTGCAAAATCTCTGACACACTTACAAGTCTTGACCTCCCCATACTGCCCTGGTTTGGGAGAAAAAACAAATTGATGTCATTAGTTTTTCCCATATTAACACACCTGCAACAAGAACTTCCAATCCCGGTCCCTGCCTCATACTATGACTCTTTGAGAACACTATTTAGATCTTTCATATGGAATAAAAAGAAGGCCCGCCTTTCTTACAAAACATTAACTCGTACCAAGTGGATGGAGGGCATAGCACTTCCAGACCCAGAGCTATAAAAGCAGTCAGTACGTGTAGGAGTGTGGACACATACTGTTCCACCATGTTGCTGAAATGTCCATATGAGCTGGTGGTGGTGGTTGTTGTGGCGTGCTGACAAAGCTTTTCCAGCTTGTGGGCACGTCGCATATGAGGTGGTGAGCGGGAAGGCCAAAGTTACGTTGCAGCGCAGACAGGCGAGAAGCAGCAGGGTGAAAACACCAAAAGCGCGCACAGACGGACTACACTTTCTGCAGCAGCTCTGACATATCGGGGGAATTTTTCAGGAACCTCTGCACCACCAAAATCAGCACATGCGCCAGGCAATGGATGTGCATCAAACCGGCTAGGCCCAGAGCTGCTACGAGATTTCGCACATTATCGCACACCACGAGGCCGGGCTTGAGGCTCAGTGGCACCAACCACTGTGGTCTGTTGTTTCAGCTCCTGCGCGGTGTGGGGTTTTTCCCCAAAAAAGATGAGTTTCAAAGCAGCCTGCTGTCGTTTCCCCCTGGCTGTGCTGAAGTTGGTGGTGCAGGTGTTACACTGTACGGATGAGGAGGCGGTAGAGGAGGAAGCGGAGTAGGAGGAGAAGGCAACAGGAGGCAAACAGAAACATCCTGGAATACTTGGTGGAGGAAGGACATGCGCCAAACTGCTATCCGCCTCAGGCCCAGCCACCACTGCATTTACCCAGCGTGCAGTTAGGGAGATATAAAGTCCCTGCCCGTGCTTACTGGTCCATGTATCGGTGGTTATGTGGACCTTGCCACAGATGGTGTTGCGCAGTTCACACCTAATTTTATCCGCCACTTGGTTGTGCAGGGCAGGGATAGCTCACCTGGAAAAGTAGTGGCGGCTGGGAACCACGTACTGTGGAACAGCCACCGCCATAAGTTTTTTGAAAGTCTCCGTCTCCACCAGACGTAATGACAGCATTTCAAAGGCCAGGAATTTTGAAATGCTGGCATTCAGGGCCAGGAATCTCGTGTGGGTGGGGGTTACTTCCTCTTTCTATCCAGTGTTTGTGAGATACCTGGTGACAGAAATGGTGGCGTTGCTGCCACATCCTCTATTTGCGGGGTGGCAGGTGCCACTGTCACTCCAGAGGGGGAGGAAGAGGCCGAGACTGCAGCAGAAGAGGGACCAGGAGGAGCCTGAGATCTTTCAAGGTTTTTGAGGTGTTTACTCCACTGCAGAATGTGCTTTGCATTTAGATGCCTGGTCATGCAGGTGGTGCTCAGGTTAAGAACATTTATGCCTCGCTTCAGGCTCTGATTGCACATCGTGCAAACCACTCGCGTTTTGTTGTCAGCACATTGTCTGAACTGCCACACCAGGGAACTCCTTGGAGCTGGCTTTGGTGTGCTCAGTCAGTGGGTGCAGTGGGCAGTAGCAGGTGTACTGGATAGGGGACGGCCACTCTGCTTTTGCCCACTGCTCCCTCTTTTGCTGTGCAGCTGGTGCTGTGTGACTACCACCTCTTCCTCCGAACTGCACACATCACTTGCATGACATTGATGCCATGTGGGGTCTAGAACCTCATCGTCTTCCAACCACTCTTCACCCTTGCACACCTTGCCAGTCTGCACACTGCAGAAAGCCGCAGCAGTTGGCACCTGTGTTTCGTCATCATCAGCGATTTGCTGGGGTGGTCCTCCCATGTCCACATCCTGAAACATAAGTGGTTGGGCATCAGTGCACTCAATCTCTTCCACTTCTGGTGCAGGGCTATTTGGACGGCCCTCGGAAACCCTGCCAGTAGAGTCATCAAAAAGCATAAGAGACTGCTGCCTGACTTGGGGCTCAGACTGCTTGGCTGATTTGCAAGTGGGTTAGGTGAAAGACAGATGCCCATGGGCTGCAGGTGCCAATTCTGCGCTTTCAGCAGGGGACCGGGTAGAAGACAATGTGAAGGAACTAAAGTCAATGTCAGCCACCCAATCTAATACCGCCTCTTCTTGTTCTGGCCTCACCATTCATACACTGGTATTCGGGCCTACAAAATAACGCTGAACGTTCTGTCGCCTACGTGCACCTGCAGAAGGTGTTTCATTTGGGCGTGTAGCTGGCACAGATCGCCACGTCCTCTCCCTGCAACAAGAGCTCCACCCCCCCCAGCAGCACCACAACCAGGACCGCGTTCCTTATTTGATGCTCTCCTCATACTTTGAGGTCACCCACAGAAGTAACAGACAGATTCATTATATTATTTTCCCTCTCACGTATGCAGTGTAGGTGTACTTCATGCAATAAATGGGTATATGACGTGCACCTAACTAACAGACGGATTAATTACCATATTTTTCGCCCAATAAGACGCACTTCTTCCCCCCAAAAGTGGGGGGGAAATGGCAGTGCGTCTTATGGGGCGAATGCTGCAGTTTACACTGATACACCACCCCGGCGATGCTGCACAGCGTGGCTGTCGGGTGTATCAGCGGGGCGGAAGGAAGGGCTGGAAGCCGGCATCCGGTTTTGTAATGGCAGCCGGGCCCGGTGCAGTCACTGTATTCTATTATACGGGGCCCCTCTCTCTGTAGTAATTATATCTAAGTGTAGGCATCGTTTAACCCCTTAAGGACCGGAGTTTTTCTTTTTTTTTGCCTTTTCGTTTTGCGCTCCCTGCTTTCCAAGAGCCATAACTTTTTATATTTTTCTATTTACATGGCCATTTGAGGGCTTATTTTTTGCAGGACAAGTTGTAGTTTCCAACGCCACCATTTAATATTGTATATGATGTAGTGGGAATTGGGGAAAAAATGCCAAATGGGGTGAAATTGCAAAAGAAAGCAATTCCACCACAGTTTTGAGGGTTTTTAAATGTTGACGTTCGATGTGCGATAAAACTGACCAGTTAGTTTTATTCTACAGGTCAGTACAAATCCGGCTATACCCTATATGTATAGGTTTTCTTGCGTTTTGATAGTGAAAAAAAAATTCAAAAGTGAGAAAAAAATCAGCTTTACTTTTTTATCACCATTTTTTGACCCCTATTACTTTTTTGAAATTATGTGTACGGAGCTGTATGGGGGCTCATTTTTTTGCGTCGTAATCTGATCTTTTTATTGATACCATTCTGGGGTGTGTGTGACTTTTTGATCACCTTTTTATTAATTTTTTTTTTCAGTTTTTCTGTTTACCGTATGGGAAATATAAAAAAAATATTTTTATAGTATGAGCTTTTAGCACATTGCGACACCCATGATGTGTATTTTGTTATTTTTTTTTTTCATTTTGGCAAAAGGAAGTTGATTTGAACTTTTATTATTTTCTTACAACTTTTTTTTTTTTTTTTTTTTTTTTTTTACACTTTCCTATAGTTCCCATAGAGAACTATAACAATCAATGATCTGATTGCTATTCTCATACATTCCAATGCAATAGCCAGGCTATGGCTCCATAGGAAATGCTATACAGCAGCCTGGGTTCCATTCATAGAGACCCAGGCTGCTGCAGGCACGCTCCAGCTCCTCCAATCGCCACACGGGGGAGCCGGAGCGCAAACCGTAAGATTGACCATGGCATCTGAGGGTTTAAATGTCTGCGATTGCCGGTCGAGAACATGAGCCGAGGGTGTCTGCTTCAAGAAGCAGGCGGCCACCCGCGGCTATGGCGCCTGCATCAGGAATTAAGAGCCATTATTCCATGATCAAGTGGAAGTCCGTGTCTTATTTTGGAGGGGATTTTAACCTCCAATAGGATGTCCGTAGTAATTAAGGTCACCCATATAAGAGAACTCTCACTAAACTCTCACTACTGTTACCACTGAAGAAGAAACATTTATGCATCCCGAAACACGTCTGGACCAGAACAGTAGTGAGAGTTCGAGGATAAATCATACCGCACTTTGAGGACATTGAAATATTTATTTGTTGGATATCTAAAGGTTATATCACAAAATCTTACTTGAGACGGCCGGAGCAATTCAAAGCTAGAGCCCGCGTCACGTGGGACACCACGGTGGATGACGTAGAGGACCACGTGGGACGCCGCGACAGGTCATGGAAGGGCAATAGAAGAAAACACGCAGACGGCCGTGCATTTACTAAGGAGCGGCAAAGTACTGATACTTTTTGAACGCATAACCAAACAAAGTGTGCTCCATGCCACTTTTATGGTATAAACTTTGGAGCAAATATTGTGCACATTGAATGCGGCTGAAACAAATAAATGTGCGAATTCAACATAGTAGATACTATTGCACACATTGTATTTGCGAGCTGAATACAACATCCAAACCATCACTACAAAGGGAACGTGAACTCAAATAAAATGGGACATAATGTGAATTGGGCTCATGTAGTATGGTTATATAGAATCTCATCTGTACGTACATCAATAGGCAACAATCACCATATATATGTTCTTCTATGATCAATTCTTGGACAATTTATATGATTTTTCATGCATGTTTTATTGATATTTTTTTGGATGGATGATTCTATATGAATTTTTATTATCAAGTGGTTTTGAATTGAGTATGATCAATGGTACATATTGACAATTATTATAGTGGTTAATAAAATGTTTTTATATTATTCTGGTCTATGGTTGGGATATACTGAGTGCCCCTCTATACAGTTGCAGTTTTATTGATCCTTTTTTGGTCTACGGGTAGACCCAGGGGAGTGCACCAGACTTCATACTGTTGGACAGGTGTGCCACCACATCTAGAACATTTTAACTATAGAAATCATCTTCAATCCAGCAGCCTGTAGTACTTACTAGTAACTTCGTAGCAGGCAGAAGGCCGGTCGGGCGGGCGGCCGGCTGAGGCGTAACTCACTATGTCATGTGCCTGCTCCTCCCACTTTATAAATGAAGCAGGAGCGTGATGTAGCACAGAGCTCCACTTTGGGGGTACTGCTATGGGCTGGTATTATTTTCCATATAAATTATCCTTTACATTTCAGTTATTCATTTTACAGTAATTTTCAATCATTTATTTTATTTTCCCCTCCCCACCCAACCTCCCGTTAACCCCATCGAAGAAAATAGAGGGAAGATATAGAAAGAAAGCAACCTCGAAAAGGGGAAGAGAAAAAAAAGAAAACACTCTTGGTTTTAATATCTTGGTGTCCTGGCATCCTCCTCTCCTCCTCCTCTGCCCGGCCGGCCCCTGTCCCACTCAATGACCCCCCCCCCCCACCTCCCGACGCAAATCACTCAATCCATTTCTTCCATTGCCTAGCAAATATTTCTCTTTTCCTGCGGGAACCAATACTGTATCGTCCACACTTAACCACGCATTTGACTTGATTTTCCTATTCTTTTAGTGAGGGGACTCTTTTATTTATCCAATATTTAATTATAGAACGTCTGGCCTGGAATAACAGTTTAATAACAATCTCCTGAGTGATGCTATCTCCCTGTTCTTCTATATCTCCCAAGATACATGATATATATATTTCTAGGGATTTTTACCGGGTAACCTTTCTTAATCCGCAGATCACCTTCTCCCAGAATTCCTGCATTCGGATACACTCCTATAGGATATGTACATCGTCTACTCCGATTTTTCCACATTTTTGACATTTAAATTCTTTATTTTTATAAAAACTCATAAGTAGAGATGAGCGAACACTTGGATGTTCAGGTTCGAGAAGTTCGGCCGAACTTCCCGAAAATTTTCGTGTTCAGGATCCGAACTCGACCCAAACTTTAACCCGAACCCGAACCCCATTGAAGTAAATAGGGACACGAACTTTAAGGCACTAAAAAGGCTGTAAAATAGTCCAGGAACGGGCTAGAGGGCTGCCAAAGGCAGCAAAATGTAGGTAAATCCCCTGCAAACAAATGTGGATAGGGAAATGAATTAAAATAAAATAAATAAAATTTAACCAATATCAATTGGAGAGAGGTCCCACTACAAGGAATCATGCGTCATATCACTCAACACTGGAGAAGGCCACATTCAGTTATTTGGGCCCAGCACCCAGACAGAGGAGAGAGGTCCCACAGCAAGGAATCATGCGTCATATCAACCACCACCGGAGAAGGCCACTTTCAGTTATTTCGGCCCCACCACCCAGACAGAGCAGAGGTTCATTCAACTTTGGGTTGCACCGCAAGATCATGGTAAAGTTAAAAAAATGAGGATTCAATAAAGAAGTGCCCCGGAGTACAAGAATACATGGTTGAGGGGGAGGCAGTTATAAATGTCTATTCTGCACAAGGGAGGGACAGGTCCTGTGGGATCCATGCCTGGTTCCTTTTTATGAACGTCAGCTTGTCCACGTGGGCTGTGGACAGGCGGCTGCGTTTGTCAGTAATGATGCCCCCTGCCGTGCTGAATACACGTTCAGACAAAACGCTGGCCGCCGGGCAGGCCAGCACCTCCAAGGCATAAAATGCTAACTCTGGCCACGTGGACAATTTGGAGACCCAGAAGTTGAATGGGGCCGAACCATCAGTCAGTACGTGGAGGGGTGTGCAGATGTACTGTTCAACCATGTTAGTGAAATGCAGCCTCCTGCTAACACGTTCCGTATCAGGTGGTGGTGCAGTTAGCTGTGGCGTGGAGACAAAACTTTTCCACATTTCTGCCATGCTAACCCTGCCCTCAGAGGAGCTGGCCGTGACACAGCTGCATTGGCGACCTCTTGCTCCTCCTCTGCCTTCGCCTTGGGCTTACACCTGTTCCCCTGTGACATTTTGGGAATGCTCTCAGGAGCGCCTCTACCAGCGTGCGCTTGTACTCGCGCATCTTCCTATCATGCTCCAGTGCAGGAAGTAAGGTGGGCAGATTGTCTTTGTACCGGGGATCCAGCAGGGTGGCAACCCAATAGTCCGAACACGTTAAAATGTGGGGAACTCTGCTGTCGTTGCGCAGGCACTGCAGCATGTAGTCGATCATGTGTGCCAGGCTCCCCAGAGGTAACGGCAAGCTGTCCTCTGTGGGAGGCGTATCGTCATCATCCTCCGTATCCCCCCAGCCACGCACCAGTGATGGGCCTGAGCTGTGTCGGGTGCCACCCCGCTGTGAACCTGCTTCATCCTCATCCTCCTCCACCTCCTCCTCATCCTCCTCGTCCTCCAGTAGTGGGCCCTGGCTGGCCACATTTGTACCTGGCCTCTGCTGTTGCAAAAACCTCCCTCTGAGCCACTTCTAACAGACTGGCCTGAAAGTGCTAAAAATGACCCCTCATCCTCCTCCTCCTCCTCCTGGGCCACCTCCTCTTCCATCATCGCCCTAAGCGTTTTCTCAAGGAGACATAAAAGTGGTATTGTAACGCTGATAACGGTGTCATCGCCACTGGCCATGTTGGTGGAGTACTCTAAACAGCGCAACAGGGCACACAGGTCTCGCATGGAGGCCCAATCATTGGTGGTGAAGTGGTGCTGTTCCACAGTGCGACTGACCCGTGCGTGCTGCAGCTGAAACTCCACTATGGCCTGCGGCTGCTCGCACAGTCTCTCCAGCATGTGCAAGGTGGAGTTCCACCTGGTGGGCATGTCGCATATGAGGCGGTGAGCGGGAAGGCCGAAGTTCCGCTGTAGCGCAGACAGGCGAGCAGGGGCAGGATGTGAACGCCAGAAGCGCGCACAGACAGCCCTCGCTTTATGCAGCAGCTCTGACATGTCAGGGTAGTTGTGAATGAACTTCTGCACCACCAAATTCAGCACATGCACCAGGCAAGGGATGTGCGTCAAACCGGCTAGTCCCAGAGCTGCGATGAGATTTCGCCCATTATCGCACACCACCAGACCGAGCTTGAGGCCCACCGGCAGAAACCACTCGTCGGTCTGTTGTTCAATACCCCGCCACAACTCCTGCGCAGTGTGGGGCCTGTCCCCCAAACATATGAGTTTCAGAATGGCCTGCTGACGTTTACCCCGGGCTGTGCTGAAGTTGGTGGTGAAGGTGTGTGGCTGACTGGATGAGCTGGTGGAAGCAGAGGAGGAGGAAGCCGAGTAGGAGGAGGAGGCTACAGGAGGCAAAGAATTATGCCCCGCGATCCATGGCGGCGGAAGGACGTGCGCCAAGGAACTCTCAGCCTGCGGCCCAGCCGCCACTACATTTACCCAGTGTGCAGTTAGGGAGATATAGCGTCCCTGGCTGTGCTTACTGGTCCACGTATCTGTGGTTAGGTGGACCTTGCCACAGATGGCGTTGCGCAGTGCACACTTGATTTTATCGGATACTTGGTTGTGCAGGGAAGGCACGGCTGTCTTGGAGAAGTAGTGGCGGCTAGGAACAACATACTGTGGGACAGCCATGGACATCAGCTGTTTGAAGCTCTCTGTGTCCACCAGCCTGAATGATAGCATTTCAAAGGCTAGTAGTTTAGAAATGCTGGCATTAAGGCCCAGGGCTCGAGGGCTAGGTGGGAATTTACGCTTTCTCTCCAAGGTTTGTGAGATGGAGAGCTGAACATTGCCGTGTGACATGGTGGAGATGCTTGGTGACGCAGGTGGTGTTGTCGGTGGCACATCCTCTGTTTGGTGGGCGGCAGGTGCCAACATTCCTCCCGAGGCGGAGGAAGAGGCTGAGGCAGCAGCAGAAGAGGGAGCAGGGGGAGCCAGAGTGAGTTCCTTGCTTTTAAGGTGTTTACTCCACTGCAGTTCATGCTTTGCATGTAGATGCCTGGTCATGCAGGTTGTGCTAAGGTTCAGAACGTTAATGCCTCGTTTCAGGATCTGATGGCACAGCATGCAAACCACTCGGGTCTTGTCACCAGCACATTGTTTAAAGAAGTGCCATGCCAGGGAACTCCTTGAAGCTGCCTTTGGGGTGCTCGGTCCCTGGTGGCGGTGGCCAGTAGCAGACGAACTCTCTTGGCGGCGGCTGTTCTGCTTTTGCCCCCTGCTCCCTCTTTTGCTACGCTGTTGGCTCGGTCTCACCACTGCCTCTTCCTCTGAACTATGAAAGTCAGTGGCACGACCTTCATTCCATGTGGGGTCTAGGACCTCATCGTCCCCTGGATCGTCTTCCACACAGTCTTCCTCCCTGACCTCCTGTTCGGTCTGCACACTGCAGAAAGACGCAGCAGTTGGCACCTGTGTTTCGTCATCATCAGAGACGTGCGGACTCTGATGAGGTGGTATTCCCATGTCCTCATTATCAGGAAACATCAGTGTTGGTGCATCAGTGCATACTATGTTTTGCACCACTGGGGAAGGGCTAGGTGGATTTCCTTGGGAAACCCTGCCAGCAGAGTCTTCAAACAGCATAAGAGACTGCTTCATAACTTGAGGCTCTGACAGTTTCCCTGATATGCATGGGGGTGATGTGACAGACTGATGGGCTTGTTTTTCAGGTGCCACCTGTGCGCTTTCAGCAGAAGACTGGGTGGGAGATAATGTTGTGAACATGCTGGATCCACTGTCGGCCACCCAATTGACTAGCGCCTGTACCTGCTCAGGCCTTACCATCCTTAGAACAGCATTGGGCCCCACCAAATATTGCTGTAAATTCTGGCGGGTACTGGAACCTGAGGTAGTTGGTTTACTAGGACGTGTGGATGTGGCAGAATGGCCACGTCCTCTCCCAGCACCAGAGGGTACACTAACACCACCACGACTGCGTCCGCGTCCCTTACTAGATGTTTTCCTCATTGTTACCGTTCACCAAGCACCACAATAAGGAAAAGGCCTTTTTTTACAGGTACCTAACACTATCTGCCTATTTATTTATGTAGCGTATTACACTAATCCAGGCACAGCAGTAACCACTGATTTAGGGGAATATCTCTTTTAGGGCTAGTATTAAGGCCCTGGATGAAAGGTATCCTTTTATTGACAGATTTACAATTGGCCTGCAACAGCTGGGACACCAGATTCAGGGTATTGCTATTTTGGCAGATTAATTTCACCCCAGAACAAAATATATGTTTTGGCGGACACTATGAACCCTGGCCTGCAACAGCTGGGACACCAGATTCAGGGTATTGCTATTTTGGCAAGTGAATTACACCCCAGAACAAAATATATGTTTTGGCGGACACTATTATATTTTGCCAGCCACAGCTGAAACCACTGATTTATGGTATTGCTATTTTGGCAATTGAATTTCACCCCAGAACAAAATATATGTTTTGGCGGACACTATTATATTTTGCCGGCCACAGCTGAAACCACTGATTCATGGTATTGCTATTTTGGCAATTGAATTTCACCACAGAAAATAATCTATCCTTTGCCAGACAGCAGACAGTATTATACTTGTCTAGCCAAAGCTGGAACACCAGATTTAGGGGATTGGTATTTGGGCAATTGTATTTAACCCCTTAATAAAATATAGAAATTTCTTTCCTGAGTTTCTAGGGGTGACAATTAGCACAGCCAAGCCCCTGATGTAGGATATAGCAAAAAAAAAACAACTAGTATTGATGGATTGATGGACTTGGTGGCAGCTTCTTCTGGTGCACCACAAGTCACAAAATGGCCGCCGATCAACCCAGAAAATAAGTGACAGAAAAACGCTCTGTGCAGCCTAAAAACCAGCGAGCAAGTAACTAGCAGAAGTTCAATGATTCTCAGCTGTAAATTGATCCGTTCATTAGGTGCTGTTGCTGACTTTAACCTGCCTAATCTCGCCCTGATAGAAGCTGCGTCCTCTCCCTACACTAATCAGAGCAGTGTGACGTGCGGCGCTACGTGACTCCAGCTTAAATAGAGGCTGGGTCACATGCTGCACTTGGCCAATCACAGCCATGCCATTAGTAGGCATGGCTGTGATGGGCTCTTAGGGCAAGAAGTAAAACGCTAGCTGATTGGCTGCTGTGCAGCCCTTCAGAAAGCGGGAAGTAATCGACGCACAACGAACCCGAACGCGAACTTTTTTGAAAATGTCCGGGTTCGGGTCCGTGTCCCGGACACCCCAAAATTCGGTACGAACCCGAACGATGCTCGAACTGTTCGCTCAACACTACTCATAAGCTTTTTAGGCGATTAGTACAGACGATGTAACACAAAAAATGGAGTCGTTCTGTGGGATGGGTTTCTTGAGATTTTTCTTCTATCCCCTATTATATGTTCCCCTTTATCTTCAGTCATTTGGACCACTATTGTCTCCCATTTACGCTTTACGTTTAGGATCCCTATTTCTTTCGATCTTTGGTCTATTAATATGTTATACACTTTGGATATCTGCTTCTTTTCTGTTGTTAAATTTATTATTTTTAATAACATTTGGAGTAGCCTTTCGATTTCAATCTTCCCAATTGACTTATCCAGAGCGTGTCTCATTTGGAGATAATACATAATTTCCCTATCGAGGAATCCATACTTTCTTTTAATCACCTGGTAATTTATCATCTGCCCATTTTTCCAAACCTGACCTAATTTAACAAGCCCTCGTTTTATCCAGATGTTTTTTTCTATTAATTCTAGTTCTTCCAGTTTTGAGTTATACCATAATAATGTATCTTCATGTATCTCATTCTCTACCCATAGGGATTTTATCTCTTGCCAGCATCTTGCCATTACTTTTGTTGTTAATGTTTCAGAGAACTGTCGCTTCTGTAATACCCCTGCTTCCAATATAAAGCACGTTTTACATTCCATTAGGTTTTTGTTTATCTTTGTCATATTTGATCTATAAATCTGAAGAAGATTGAGTGTTTGCATCTTTTTTATCTGTGCTGCGAGATAATGCGATCCTAGGTCAGGGACTGATATGCCCCCCTTTCCCTCTGGACACTGTAATATTTGTCTCTTGATTCTAGGTTTTCGTCCCTGCCATATTAATTCACTAAGTAAGTTCTCTATTATCTTAAAGACACTTCTTGGTATTTCTATTGGAGAATTCCAGAGGACGTAATTTATCATCGGTAATAGGCACATTTTAATCAAAGAGATCCTACCAGCCATGGACAGAGATTTCTTTCCATACCTTGATCTTACTTTTGATTTTAGATAACATTTAGTCGGGTGTATTCCCGTATGTCTGAGATATTAATACCTAGGTATTTTATACATCCTCCTTCTTCCTTTATTTCTAATGGACCTGGAATAAACCTGCCCAGAGGGTCTAGTGGAATGCACGCAGATTTTTCCCAGTTAATCTTCAGACCTGCTAGCTTACCGTATTTTTCAAACTGGGCCAAAATATGGGTCAGTGAGTTATGTAAACCTACGAATAGCATTATATCATCCGCATACATTGAGATTTTTTCCTCATGATCCCCGTATCCAAATCCTTTTATTCTGTCGTGCTGTCTTATCATTGCGGCTGTCATGCCTTTTCATGAGTATATAAACATTTATACATTTACTAGTGTTATAGCATGTATTCATGGCCTATAAGAAGCCATGTTGAACTTATATTCACCCTTCTGTATGAACCTTCATTGTGTAAGAGAAAAAAATATGGGTTCAAGGAAAGATTCTGCCTGGCAGATGTGGGCCTATCTAAGGGAATAATTTTACCCTATCACTAGGCTATGAGCCGACATGAGGTTCTTCCTGGCGCTCGTCTGTCATCTTTTTATAATGAGATGTAGTAATGAGACATACATATAATGTCTGTTTGTTCATATAGTGGATCGTATTTAGTCTTGACACAAGTTAATCAATATATCACATATGTGTTGTTTTATAAATCATATATTGGTTTTATTTTGTTACATGTTATAATCGTATACTAACGTATATATATCCTGTGTGTGTATCACCAGAAGCGTGTGATCCTGAGGTATATGGTAATGCATGCTGAGTTGAACTTCTCTTAATAAGAAGTTGCTGATGGAAAAGTTGTGTTATTTTCGTAAGATAAGGCACCTGTGAAATCCAAAACCCACACATTTGTTGCCTTACTAGTTTCTGGGAATTTAAGTTTTAATTGCTTCAAGTGTCAGGGGGTATGCCTCCCTTTTTGATGTATGTCCCAGGTAGTGGATGTCTACCACTTAACATAAAGTCATATTATATAAATTTAACTCCTAAAAGCTTCACATTTATAGCTTATACAACATTGCCGCCTAGGTATCGGCAGATAACATAACACGTTCACCACAAAATATTTTGGGTAATGTATGATCTCACAGTACCATTACCATATGTGCACACCCTCTGGTTTGGTTGGAAGACCGTTATCTAAAGGGGTGTATGCTTTTGATAAGTCTGTGAATATTAATCATAGACGGGTTGAGAGAAGGATTCCAAGAGAAAAGAGAAAAACTACAAACAAAGTATTAAACAGACACGGGGATTTTATCGTAGATCCCGGGGAACCCTCTCGAGAGCTGACCGTCCCTCTGGAGCCCTACTCACCTTTTGACCCTTGGTAACGTATATCTTGCTTATTGCTTGCGGTATTAATAAGTTACTCAGCCCGGTATATAGTCAAAGGTCCCCATTTGTGGATCTGTAATTTATAAGGCTCCTGATCAAGTCTGATCATTCCCTTAGCAAAGATGCATATTGCTAATTGAGCATCAGACATTGATACCTAGTCCTTGGGAACTTTGTTATTCCCTAGCCTGATACCGAGCTGGTAAAATTTATAGTGCCGCCATATACCTCAATTGGTTAAAAGGTGATAGAAAGGGGTACTTTTCTTTAATTTGGATTGTTGCATATCATTGCGTTGATTGGCGATATTCAGTATTGATTGAAAGTAGTGGTATTATATTGCATTGTCTATCACTGTACAGGTTGTATCATCGATTTTGTATTTAGCACTTATGTATAATAAACTCGCATATATTTTTGCATAGATGATGGTACCTCGTTTTCTTTCTAGTTGCACAAAATAATTAAGGTTCTCGTCAACGAGTTGAGAGGTTATTATGTCGCCCTCTCCTCAATAGGATCAATAACTTTGATATTTTTTCCTTTGACCCTTTCTTTTGTTTTTTTTGTATATAAAGCATTTTTGCGATTTATATCCGCGACACGGCAAGGGGTTCCAATACTATCGCAAACAATAGAGGGGAAAGGGGGCAGCCTTGTCTGACCCCTCTACCTATCTGGAAAGAATCTTTCAATTCATTGTTTAATATTATTCTAGCACTTATTTGAGAGTACAGAAGTTCAATCCAGGAGATAAAGTAGTCTCCAAACCCCATTCTCCTTAGGATCGCAAGCATGAATGGCCACTCAATAGTGTCGAATGCTTTAGATGAATCAATTGAGACTATTATCTGTTCCCCTTTATCATTTGGTGTTATCTGCATGTTCAAAAAACATCTCAAGATGTTCTCAGACGTAGTTTTCCCCGGAATGAATCCCGTTTGATCCTCATATATAATTGTGCTGATTATATTTCTTAATCTGGCTGCTAATACTTTTGCAAGAATTTTATTATCAGTATTTATTAAGGATATTGGGCGGTATGAATCCATCAGTATAGGATCTTTCCCTGGTTTTAAAATTAAAGTAATCGGAGCTTCCCGCAGGGAATCTGGTAATACTGTAGTCATCCTTGCAGCGTTCCACATATTTAGAAGTTTTGGAGTCTATATCTCTTTATATTCTCGATATACCTCAAAGGGAATTCCATCCAGTTCCGTGGACTTATTTTTCCCAACATTTTGCAATGTCTTATTTATTTCATCTATATTTATCTCTTTTTCTAGGTAATCTTTCTTTGTTTCTGTCACAGCATTTTATTTTTATGTTATCAAAAAACTCCTCTATCTCCCTTACATCAACTTCTAATCTACTCCTATAAATATCTTTGAAATATTCTCTGATTGCCTCCTTTTTTCCGATTGTTTTTCCACTGTTTGCCATGTACTATTTACCAGTCTTTGGATAAAATTGGGTTTGCGCTGGGCTGCAACAATCGCAGCCAACTTCTTCCCTGGTGTATGCCCCTGGGTATAATGATCATAGATATAGTTCACTCTAATAGAAACATTGTGTCTGAGCATTCACTTTGTCTCTCCATGTATGGAAGTTTCACTCATTTGGGTTAGTGATTAGAGTTGAGAGAACCCGAACTGTATAGTTCGGGTTCGTACCGAATTTTGGGGTGTTCGGGACACGGACTCGGATCCGAACATTTTCAAAAAAGTTTGGGTTCGAGTCCGTTGTTCGGCGATTTCATCCCGCTTTCTAAAGGGCTGGACAGCGGCCAATCAGCTAACGTTTTACTTCTTGCCCTAAGAAGCCATCACCACCATGCCAACTAATGGCATGGCTGTGATTGGCCAAGTGCAGCATGTGACCCAGCTGGATTTAAGCTGGAGTCACGTAGTGCCGCACGTCACTCTGCTCTGATTAATGTAGGGATAGGATGCAGCTGCTCTGAGGGCGAGATTAGGCAGGGAAAACTCAGCAAAAACACCTAATGAAGTGATCGATCTACAGCTGTGGATCCTTCAACTTCTGCTAGTTAATTTCTCACTGGTTTTTCAGCTGCCCAGAGAATCTTTCTGGCACTTTTTTCTGGGGTGATCCACGGTCATTTTGAGTCTTGTGGTGCACCAGCACAAGCTGCCACCAAGTCCATCAATCCATCAATAGTGTTTTTGTTTTTTTTTGCTATATCCTACATTAGGGGCTTGGCTGTGCTTATTGTCACCCTAGAAACTCAGGATAGAAATTTCTATATTTTATTGAGGGGTGAAATTCAATTGCCAAAATAGCAATCCCCTAAATCTGGTGTCCCAGCTGTGGCTAGCTAAGGGTAATACTGTCTGCTATCTGGCAAAGGATAGATTTCTTTCTGTGGTGAAATTCAATTGCCAAAATTGCAATCCCCTAAATCTGGTGTCCCAGCAGTGGCTAGCTAAGTTTAATACTGTCCGGCAAAAGATTGATATTTTTCTGGGGTGAAATTCAATTGCCAAAATATCAATCCCCTAAATCTGGTGTCCCAGCAGCTGCTGGCTAAGTTTAATACTGTCCGGCAAAAGATAGCAATTTTTCTGGGGTGAAATTCAATTGCCAAAATATCAATCCCCTAAATCTGGTATCCCAGCAGTGGCTGGCCAAGTTTAATAGTATCCGGCAAAGGGTAGATTTTGTTCTGGGGTGAAATTCAATTGCCAAAATAGCAATACCGTAAATCTGGTGTTCCAGCAGTGGCTGGCCAAGTTTAATACTGTCCGGCAAAGGATAGATATTTTTCTGGGGTGAAATTTAATTGCCAAAATAGCAATACCGTAAATCAGTGGTTTCAGCTGTTGCTGGCCAAGTGTAAATCTGTCCGTAAAAGGGTATATTACACTCAGCGTGTTACCGTCTAAATACAAGGACTGATAAATAAATCCTCTATATTTGCACACGCTACCATGCATCTCCAAGTGTATTTCTGTCCGTAAAAGAGTATATTAAACTCAAGGTGTAAATATAAGTGCTGATAGGGTCATCCTCAGTAACTGCACATGCTACCGTGTATCTTCAAGTGTATTTCTTTCTGTAAAAGGGCATATTAC
Source organism: Bufotes viridis (assembly GCA_033119425.1). Classification (NCBI taxonomy): domain Eukaryota; kingdom Metazoa; phylum Chordata; class Amphibia; order Anura; family Bufonidae; genus Bufotes; species Bufotes viridis. The sequence goes on from CM065590.1 coordinate 136,447,009, forward strand.
ACTAAGTGTTAAATTACAAGTGCTGAAAGCATCATCCTCTACATTTGCACACACTATTGTGCATGTCCAAGTGTAATTCTGTCCGTAAAAGGATACCTTTCATCCAGGGCTTAAACACTAGGCCTACAATTGATATTCCCCTAAATCTGTGGTCAAATAATTTTTTTCTTATTGTGGTGAACGGTAACAATGAGGAAAACATCTAGTAAGGGACGTGGATGCGGACATGGTCGTGGTAGTGTTAGTGGACCCTCTGGTGCTGGGAGAGGACGTGGCCGTTCTGCCACAGCCACACAAACTAGTGAACCAACTACCTTAGGTCCAAGTACCTGCCAGAATTTACAGCGATATTTGGTGGGGCCCAATGCCGTTCTAAAGGCTGGTAAGACCTGAGCAAGTACAGGCGCTAGTCAATTGGGTGGCCTACAGTGGATCCAGCATGTTCACAACATTATCTCCCACCCAGTCTTCTGCAGAAAGCGCACAGGTGGCGCCTGAAAACCAAGCCCATCAGTCTGTCACATCACCCCCCATGCATATCAGGGAAACTGTCTGAGCCTCAAGTTATGCAGCAGTCTCTTATTCTGTTTGACTACTTACCCAAGGGAATCCACCTAGCCCTTCCCCAGCGGTGGAAGACATAGAATGCACTGACGCAAAACCACTTATGTTTCCTGATGATGAGGACATGGGAATACCACATCATCGGAGTCCGCACGTCTCTGATGATGACGAAGCACAGGTGCCAACTGCTGCGTCTTTCTGCAGTGTGCAGACCGAACAGGAGGTCAGGGAGGAAGACTGTGTGGAAGACGATGCAGGGGACGATGAGGTCCTAGACCCCACATGGAATGAAGGTTGTGCCACTGACTTTCATAGTTCAGAGGAAGAGGCAGTGGTGAGACCGAGCCAACAGCGTAGCAAAAGAGGGAGCAGGGGGCAAAAGCAGAACAGCCGCCACCAAGAGAGTTCGCCTGCTACTGGCCACCACAACCAGGGACCAAGCACCCCAAAGGCAGCTTCAAGGAGTTCCCTGGCATGGCACTTCTTTAAACAATGTGCTGACGACAAGACCCGAGTGTTTTGCACGCTGTGCCATCAAAGCCTGAAGCGAGGCATTAACCTTAGCACAACCTGCATGACCAGGCATTTACATGCAAAGCATGAACTGCAGTGGAGTAAACACCTTAAAAACAAGGAACTCACTCATGCTCCTCCTGCTCTCTCTTCTGCTGCTGCCTCGGTCTCTTCCTCCGCCTCGGGAGGAACGTTGGCACCTGCCGCCAGCAAACAGAGGATGTGCCACCAACACCACCACCTTCGTCACCAAGCATCTCCACCATGTCACACGGCAGCGTTCAGCTCTCCATCTCACAAACCTTGGAGAGAAAGTGTAAATTCCCTTCTAGCCACCCTTGAGCTCTCTAGCCAGCATTTCTAAACTACTGGCCTTTGAAATGCTGTCATTCAGGCTCGTGGACACGGACAGCTTCAAACAGCTGATGGCGGTGGCTGTCCCACAGTACGTTGTTCCCAGCCGCCACTACTTCTCCAAGAGAGCAGTGCCTTCCCTGCACAACCAAGTATCCGATAAAATCAAGTGTGCACTGCGCAACACCATCTGTGGCAAGGTCCACCTAACCACAGAAACGTGGACCAGTAAGCACAGCCAGGGATGATATATCTCCCTAACTGCACACTGGGTAAATGTAGTGGCGGCTGGGCCACAGGAAGAGAGTTAGTGACGCACGTCCTTATGCCGCCAAGGATCGCAGGGCATAATTCTTTGCCTTCTGTTGCCTGCTCCTCCTACTCGTCTTCCTCCTGCCCCTTTTTCCACCAGCTCATCCAGTCAGCCACGTATCTTCACCAACTTCAGCACAGCCTGTGGTAAACGTCAGCAGGCCAAGCGCACACTGGTAGATGCCCTCCTGAGAGCATTCCCAAATGTCACAGGGGAACAAGTGGAAGCCCAAGGCGAAGGCCGAGGAGGAGCAAGAGGTCGCCAAATGCAGCGGTGTCACGGCCAGATCCTGTGAGGGCAGGGTTAGCATGGCAGAGATGTGGAAAAGTTTTGTCAGAACGCCACAGCAAACTGTACCACCACCTGATACGGAACATGTTAGCAGGAGGCAGCATTTCAATAACATGGTGGAACACTACGTGTGCACACCCCTCCCCGAACTGACTGATGGTTCGGCCCCATTTAACTTCTGGGTCTCCAAATTGTCCACATGGACAGAGCTATCCTTTTATGCCTTGGAAGTGCTGGCCTGCCCGGCAGCCAGCTTTTCATCTGAACGTATATTCAGCACGGCAGTTGGTGTCATTGCTGACAAATGCAGCCGCCTGTCCACAGCCAACGTGGACAAGCTGACGTTCATAAAAATTAACCAGGCATTGATCCCACAGGACCTGTCCATCCCTTGTGCAGAATAGACATTTATAACTACTTCCCCTTAACCATATATTCTTGTACTCCAGGGCACTTCTTTATTGAATCTTCTTTTTTTAATTTTACCATTATTTTGTGGGGCAACCCAAAGTTGAATGAACCTCTCCTCCGTCTGGGTGCCAGGGGCCTAAATATCTGAAAGTGTCCTTCTCCATTGGTGGGTGACATGAAGCTTGATTCTCTGCTATGGGACCTCTCTCTTCTGTCTGGGTGCTGGGGCCTAAATAACTAAAAGTGGCCTTCTCTGTTGTTGGGTGACATGATGCCTCTTTTGCTGCTATGGGACCTCTCTCCTCTGTCTGGGTGCCGGGGGCCTAACTTTCACATACCTGCTTGCTGTCTTGGTTGCAGACATTTAACTTTTTTTACTGTCTAATGACCGCCCCATTGTCTGGGTGTCAGGGGCCTATATGTCGTTTAATCATTTGTTGTCTTGGTTGCAGACATTTAACTTTTTTTACTGTCTAATGACCACCCGATTGTCTGGGTGTCAGGGGCCAAAATTTCATTTCATTGCTTGCTGTCTTGGTGGCAGACATTTAACTCTTTTTGCTGTCTAATGACCGCCACATTGTGTGGGTGTCAGGGGCTTAAATTTCATGTACCTGCTTGCTGTCTTGGTGGGAGACATTTAACTATTTTTACTGTGAAATGACTGCCCTATTGTGTGGGTGTCAGGGGCCTATATGTCGTTTAATCATATGTCAAACATCCCCTGGGCCTGAATGTTTGAATAAGGCCTGTGGCCCTGAAGGCAGACATGATTCCTTCTTGGCTGCCTTGATGACAACTTCAACTCCCATGTATGGTTGCCATTGGCCTGAGTCTGTGAGTGAGGCCTGTGACACTGCTGGCAGACATGAATCCTTCTTGGCTGTGATGTAAAATTCAACTCCCATGTATGGTTGCCATGGCCCTGAGTCTGTGAATGAGGCCTTTGACACTGCAGGCAGACATGAATCCTTTTTGGCTGTGATGAGAACTTCAACTCCCATTGCATTCCCACCTGATGCCACCCCAACCTCCTATTCCACCTCCTCCAAGTTGCCAATTGATATTGGTTAATTTTTATTTATTTTATCATTTCCCTATCCACATTTGTTTGCAGGAGATTTACCTGCATTTTTAGCCCTTTCCTGGGCTATTTTACAGCATTTTTAGTGCCCAAAAGTTTGGGTCCCCATTGACTTCAATGGGGTTCGGGTTTGGGGTGAAGTTCGGCTCGAGTTCAGATTTTCGTAAAGTTCGGCCGAACTTCTCGAACCAGAACATCCAGGTGTTCGCTCAACTCGATTAGTAATATATTCCTTTTCTGTTATGTCAAGCTCATATTCAATTTTTTGCAAATGGCTGTATGTTTCATAAGTATCCATCTCATATATGCTTTCCCAGCCTCCCATACAATTTTTGTGTCTGTCATTCCTTCATTAGTGTCAAAATATTCTCTAAGTTCATTTTTAATTTTCGTGATTTCCATTTATGCCTATCCATCCTAATTTAATTCTGATCCTAGTTCCTTTCTTTTCCCTAAAATCCCTTATATTTACTACCATTGGACTGTGATCTGAGATTCCTGTCTGTGTATAAGTGACCTTGGTGATTTTGTGAAATGTAATTGTAATAATAATCTATACATGCCATGTCAATACGTGGCAATTATATGTTTTAAAAAAACATGAAAATCTCTTCCCCATAGGGTTGTGCAACTTCCATATATCTACCCAATTCACTTCTTCTGTGATCCTTTTTAATATAGATATCGAATTGCTTCCCATTTTTTTCCCTATTCTACACCTATCCATTGATTCGTCCATTACCATATTAAAGTTACCGACTATTAACAGTGCCCTATCGGGTCCATTTAGTGAAACTTCATAAATTTTGGATAGCACATCCATTTTAAATGGGGGGGGGGGGGTATGTAAACATTTGCTATAATCCAAGGTTTATTGGCAATTATACAGTCCAATATTATATAACATACTTCAGAATCAACCAACTATGCCATAGTATGCTCACCCCTCTACCCCTCTAGAGAAAGAAGAGAATACCGAATGGTACAGTATGCTTTATGAATCAATTTTTTTCTTAACATAGTCGCAATTCACTTTTGTTAAATGGGTTTCCGTAAACATACTATGCAAGGGAGAAATTTATTAATCACATCAAACAACGCTATTCTTTTGGATTCTTTTCCCAATCCTCCAACATTCCATGAAACTACGCGCATCAGTTCTTATAATTTCAATGTCGTTCTGTTCCTTATATCTGCGATGAGTAAAGTACGTCGGGCAGGGGGGAGGGGGTACCAGGAAAAGAGGAGACGGGGTGAGGAGAAGGAGTAGGACCAAGAGAGAAAAAAAAAAAAAAGGAAACAACAACAAGGGTGGTGGGTTTGTTTATATAGAACTGTTTGTCAAAAAAAACTCTCCTTGTTGTCCTCCTCCCCATTCTTCCCTCCATCTCCTTCTTGGAGACGAATTCTCGCCAACCCACCTCCCCCCCCCCCAAACCCCTTTCCAACTTGACCCAGAAGGCCAGACTGGCCCCTGACACCCTAACTCGCATACCCACCCTCCAGACCTCTCCCCGCTCCCCTCGGCACAGCTTCCTTATTTATTTCTGCTCCATTCTTCTTTAGCTTATTCTGGATTATCAAAGAATTGTACTCTCCCATTCCATTAAATCCGCAGTTTTGCGGGGAACAGCATTGAGTATTTTATTTCTTTTTCTCGAAGTTCCTATTTAATACCTATGAATCGGCTCCTCTCCTGTACTGTCTCCTTAGCATAGTCTAATTGATATTGTGGTCCCCATAAATGTAAAGTCATCTTTTTTCCTTGCCCTACGAAGAATTTCATCCCTATCTTTGGCGTTCATTATCTTGGCCATAATGGGTCGTGATCTGGTACCTGGGGGAGGGGGCTTACTCGGCACTCTATGTGCCCTCTCCACCAGATCTGGGAATTTGTGACGTCCTGCCCCAGTTGCCCCAACAACCAGTTTTAGATAAAGAGGGTACCATCCTTACCCTCCACTCCCTCTGGAAATCCCAAACATCTCAGGTTGGTCCTCCTAGATCTATTTTCCATATCCAGTAGTCTCCTTTATTATCCTGCCTTATTCTGTCCTGTGCCCAGTTATTAACGGTAGCTGGCCTTCCATATCAGCTAACCATTTTTCTGCCTCCTACAATTTATTTTTATATTTCTGCATATCTGCCCGGAGGAGACCTAATGACTCGATTTCACGTTTCCCACCTGGAAAGAGAGGTCTGTTACTGCTAGATTGCATTTTTTTATTTCCAGAAATATATCTTTCAGACTGGGGTTCTGTTTGTCCTGTTTTTTCTCTTTCTCTCCAGGGGGGAGATCCTCCTGCGGGCATGCCCCCTCAGACCCCCCCCAGGTCCCACCCCTTTTGTAGTATCTGCTCCCCCTTTCCTTCTGTAGTTTTCTCCTGTTTTCTTTTACTGCTTTGCGGGAATAGAGACTGTCTCGTCATATTTGTAATTAATTGTTGCCTAGACCTATCAGTCTTGCGATTACCGGGGGAGATGGATATATCCAGAGTGGTAGGTTGTTTACTCCGTTTTCCCCCCATATATTTGGCCATTATTCCTTATATTACTCGATCTATTTCTAGAGTATAGCCGCGGGGGTTTCTATTTACTTATCCTACGACTATTTTACTTGCTACAAAAGTTACCACAAACATGCAATATCGGCACGGAAAGAAGAGATCCACTGTTTTCCCAATACCCAGGAGGATTTGGAGTATACTATGTGCCTTATTATTGGATCCTATTCGGATTCCATTCACTTCTTAACCCAGCTGATAATTATGGAAACCAAAGCTTTTATAATTAGTACTCCATACAGGATCAGACAACTACCTCTTACTTTATATAATGTACATTTAAAAACACCTTAAAGTCCACACATATTCCTTAGTCTTTGTATAGAAGCTTATTAGCGCCTCAGAAAGCAGATGAAAGTGTTTTTTTTTTCACCATATATAAAACAGTATATCTCCACTTGGTCTTCAGTGCTTCAGTGATTTATCCATCATCTTCAGGGTCATTACATCATATCAGTTAATTTAGACCTGTGAAACAAGGCAGGGCCTCCTATATGCACATGTACCACGTGTTTCACTTTTTGGGTCAAATCGCCATAGTGTCAATCTCTTAGGAAATATATCATAGCGGAGGTTAAAGCTTTCCCTCAAATACGGTCCTTTTTCGAGTACCTTTCCCTTTTCATTCATTAATGAACCTGAGTTTGTATATTAGATAGTATTTACACCATACAAGATCACAGTTTAGCGTCAAAGTTCGTACCCTGTCCACTGGCAATCCACGGCCCAGCCCTGTTACAACCAGACTGCCATACTCATAGGGGTATCTATTAATGTAGAGTTAGAGTTTTTAGCAGTTATAAGTATTAAAGCATGTCTCACGTGACCCTTTATGGCCGTTCCCGGGGACCCAGTGCCATTATCACAGTTTAGTATCATAAGTTCGTACACTTTCCACTGGCCATCCACTGCCCATTCCCGTTACCAACAAACTGCCATACTCCTAGGGGTATCAGTTAATGCAGAATAAAAGTTTTTAGTAGTTATAAGTTTGAAGCATATCTCACGTGACCCTTCATGGCCGTTCCCGGGGCCCCAGTACCGTTATCACCTTTGTATTGCTGGCTGCTAGCGGATGCAGGTGAGTTTCTTTGTAATAAGGTGTCTTCTCGCTCCTTTGCCCGGTCGCCTGGCTGAAGCACAACTCATGCCTCCGTTGCCTGACCTCCGTCTCCGGACTTCTACGAACGAGTGATGCCGACACCGACTTCAGAGCCGTCGGTCTGAATGGATGTCCGCTACTGCTCAGAGGTCTCCACGGTTACGCTCCAGAGGTCTGGAGTTTTCTTGCTGGATCCCCCACACGCCAAACCTGGTCACTTCCGCATATCTCCTGCTGCGCTGGTGGGAGCTCTCAGCCCGGGAGGGCGGAGGTGCACATCACGTCAGACGTTCACTCCCATGCTCCCATGTTGTTCATGATGGGCTGGTATTATTAAAGATGAGCAATGTGGCAAGCGATGAGGTCCCATGACAGAAAATCAAGCTTGATGTCACCCGCCAAAAGCACCAGGCGATTAACAGAAATTTAGGCCCCTGACACCAAGACAGAGGAGAGGTTCATTCAACTTGGGGTTGCCCCCAAAATAATGGTACAATTAAAAAAAGAGGATTCAACAAAGTGCCCTGGAGTACAAGAATGTATGGTTGAGGGCGAGGCAGTTATAAATGTCTATTCTGCACAAGGTACGGACAAGTCCTGTGGGATCCATGCCTGGTTCATTTTAATGAACGTGAGCTTGTCCACGTTGGCTGTGGACAGGCAGCTGCGTTTGTCTGTAATGACGCCCCCTGCCGTGCTAAATACACGTTTACACAATACACTGGCCACAGGGCAGGCCAGCACCTCCAAGGCATAAAGGGCAATCTCTGGCTTTGGAGACCCAGAAGTTGAATGGGGCAGAACCATCAGTCAGTACGTGGAGGCGTGTACACACTTACTGTTCCACCATATTGTTAAAATGCTGCCTCCTGCTAACACATTCTGTATCAGTTGGTGGAGCAGTTTGCTGTGGCGCAGTGACAAAACTTTTCCACAGCTCAGCCATGCTAACCCTGCTGTCTGAGGAGCTGGCCGTGACACAGCTGCGTTGGCGACCTCTTCCTCCTCTTCCGCCTTCACCTTGTGCCCCCGTGATAGTTGGGAATGCCCTCAGGAGCGGGTCTACCAGCGTGCGCTAGTTGTCGCGCATCTTTCTATCATGCTCCAGTGACGGAATTAAGTTGGGCACGTTGTCCTTGTGTCGGGGATCTAGCAGGTGGCAACCCAGTAGTCAGCACAAAGTAAAATGTGGGTAACTCTGCTGTCGTTGCTCAGGCACTGCAGCATGTAGTCGCTCATGTGTGCCAAGCTGCCCTGAGGTAACTAAAAGCTGTCCTCTGTAGGTGGTGTATCGTCTGTGTCCTCCGTATCCCCCCAGGCATGCTCCAGTGATGGCCCTGAGCTGTGTAGGGTGCCACCCTGCAGTGAAACCGGTTCCTCCTCCTCCTCTACCTCATCGTCCTCCTCCTCGTCCTCCAGAAGTGTGCCCTGGCTGTCCACATTGTACCTGGCCTCTGCTGGTGCAGGAACCCACCCTCTGAGCCACTTCTGTATGATCTGCCTGAAACCCTGTGAAATGCCCCCTCTTCCTCCTCCTCCTGTGCCGCATCCTCTTCCATCATCGCCGTAATATTTTTTTCAAGGAGACAAAGAAGGGGTATTGTAATGCTAACAACGGCGTCATCAGCACTGGCCATGTTGGTTAAGTACTCCAAAGACCGCAACAAGGTACACAGGTCTCGCATGCAGGCCTTACTATGCATACTGCATCTGAAACTCCACTATCGCCCGCTGCTGCTCACACAGTCTCTCCAGCATATGTAAGGTGGAGTTCCACCTGGTGGGCATGTCGCATATGAGGCGTTGAGCGGAAAGGCTGAAGTTACGCTGCGGCACAGACAGGCGTGCAGCAGCAGGGTGAGAAAGCCAAATGTGCGCACATACGGACCGCACTTTCAGCAGAAGCTCTGACATGTCTGGGTAGTTTTTAAGAAACTTCTGCACCACCAAATTCAGCACATTGCCCAGGCAAGGGATGTGCGTCAAACCGGCTACTCCCAGAGCTGCAATGAGATTTCGCACATTATCACACACCACCTGGCCAGGCTTGAGGCTCACTAGCAGCAACCACTCATCAGTCTGCTGTTCTATGACCCTCCAAAGCTCCTGTGCGGTGTGGGGTTTGTCACCCAAACACATGAGTTTTAAAATCGCCTGCTGACGTTTACCCTGGGCTGTGCTGAAGTTGGGGGTGAGGTTCTTTCGATAACCAGATGTGGGGGTGGTAGAAGAGGAGGAGGAGGAAGCAACAGGAGGCAACAAATAATGGCATGCGCCAAACCGCTATCCGCCTCGGGTCAAGCCACCGCTACGTTTACCCAGTGTGCAGTTAGGGAGATATAGCGCCCCTTTCCTTGCCTTCTGGTCCATGTATCTGTGGTTATGTGGACCTTGCCACAGATGGTGTTGCGCAGCGCATATTTGATTTTATCCTCCACTTGGTTGTGCAGGGAAGGGACGGCTCACCTGGAAAAGTAGTGGCAGCTGGGAACAACGTACTGGGATACAGCAACCGCCATCAGCTGTTTGAAACAGTCCATCTCCACCAGACGGAATGACAGCATTTCAAAGGCCAGTCATTTTGAAATGCTGGCATTCAGGGCCAGGACTCGAGGTGGGAATTTCCTCCTTCTCTCCAATGTTTGGGAGATGGACATCTGAATGCTGCTGTGTGACATGGTGGAGATGCTTGGTGATGGTGTCGTATGTGGTGGTGTTGGTGGAACATCCTCTGTTTGCTGGTCGCCAGGCGCCACGGTGACGCCAGAGGTGGAGGGAGAGGCCGAGCCATCAGCAGAAGAGGGAGCAGGAGGAGCATGAGAGAGTTCCTTGCTTTTAAGGTGTTTACTCCACTGCAGTTCATGCTTTGCATGTAGATGCCTGGTCATGCAGGCTGTGCTCGGGTTAAGAACGTTTATGCCTCGCTTCCGGCTCTGATGGCACAACATGCAAACCACTCGTGTCTTGTCGTCAGGACATTGTGTGAAAAACTGCCATGCCAATGAATTCTTGGAGTAGGCCTTGGTGTGCTCGCTGCCTTCGTCCGGTGGACAGTATCAGGCGTACTGTCTCTGGATGCTGTGCTGTTGCTTCTGTACGACCACGCCTCTTGCTCAGAACTGCACGCCTCACTTCTGGGTCTAGGACTTCATCATCCTCCACATCATCTTCCAGCTATTCATGACCCCTACCCTCCTCGTCGGTCTGCACATTGCAGAAAGCGACAGAAGTTGGCACCTGTGTTTCGTCATCATCAGGGACGTTTTGTGGTGGTATTTCCATGTCCTCATCCTGCAATAAAAGTGGTTGAGCAACAGTGCATTCAAGGTCTTCCTCTTCTGGGGCAGGGCTAGGTGGATGGGCTGAAGAAACCTTGCCAACAGAGTCCTCAAAAAGCATGAGACTTTCCTGCATGATGTGTGGCTCTGACTGCTTGGCTGATTTGCAAGAGGGTGAGGTGGAAGACTGATGGGCATGGGCTGCAGATGCCAACTCTGAGCATCCTGCAGAGGACTGGGTGTTAGATACTGTGAAGGAACTGGAGGCACTGTCAGCCACCGAATCTACTATCGCCTGTACATGTTCTGGCTTCACCTTCCGTGGAGCGGCATTTGGGACAAAAATAACGCTGCAGATTCTGTCGCCTACTCGCACCAGAGGAAGGTGTTTGACTTGGAGCGGTAGTTGGCGCTGAACGGCCACGTCCTCTCCCAGCAACAGGAGATCCACCACGACCATGCCCACGTCCCTTATTTGATGTTCTCCTCATTATTTGCATTCACCCACCAATAATAAAAATAAATATAAAAATATAGAAAATTTGTATTTCACTGCCGTAAATTTAAATTATGTATACGCCGGATGCACAACAGTTTTTTCGGCCCAAAACACGGCTTTTTTCAATAAAACCCCAAAATGCAGTTTTTAACTGCTGTACATTACAAGTAGATATTAATACTATGTATGGACACCAGATTTGGCAAACCTGAACACGGATTTGGTCACTAAAATTTACAAATGCAGTATTAGACTGTTATAAATTGGAAATAATTATTTAAACGACAGATGCACAACTCTTTTTTTCGGCCTAAAACACAGCTTTTTTCAATAAAACCCCAAAATGCAGTTTTTCACTGCTGTAAATTTATTTATTTTTTACTAAAATACACTGATGCACTATTTGGTAGCTGAAATGGAATATACGGTTTAGTGCATAGTATACAAAAGTGCTCTGTGGCCCCACAGAGCCCAGGCTAGACAAATGGACTATGTCACGGCTTTTATCACCAAAATTTACAAATACAGTTTTTCACTGCTGTAAATTAAATGTAGGTATTTATACCGTGTATGTGCAACTGCTTTGTGAAGCAGGAATTTTGCTTTTTTACACACAAAAAAAGAATAATGCACTATTTCTCAGCTGTAATGTGAAATCGGTATTTAGGCGGTGTATTTCAAAATGCTTTGTGGATCAGGATTTCCACTTTTTTGTCAAAAAAATATACCTATGCTGTATTTCACAGGAGCAATATAAAATAGGTGGTTGTAATGTGTATTTCAGACTGTTTGGTGGACCTTGAATAATGTTTTTTTTTCTATAAAAAACAAAGAAGCACTATTTCCATGCAGAAATTTAAAAAATGTTGTTGGACGGTGTATGCAGAACTGTTTTGTGGATAAGGAATACGGTTTTTCACCATAATTAAAATTAGTATACAAAAGTGCTCTGTGGCACCACAGATCTCCGGCTAGACAAATGGACTATGTCACCCCTTAAACATACAAAAGGCAATACAGGGGACTTAAGCAGCCAGAAAAAGTTTTTTTTTTCCTTCACTGAGCTACAAAATAGGATTAGGCTGATGTCCCTGGCAGGCTGGTAGACATGCAGTACACTGTAGTGCCTAAAATGGCCGCTGACCCCCACCTCAGTAACAGATGGATTTAAAAAAAAAATCTCCCTGGCAGTGGCTGGGTACACAAATGAGCTTTATCTTGTGAATTAAAGTTGCACAGGTTCTTCAGATTTCTGCCCTATTCTGTCCCTGATCGCACCAGCAGCAATTACGTGACTCCAGCTTATAAAGAGGCTGGGTCACATACTGCACTCAGCCAATCACAGCCATGCCATTAGTAGGCATGGCTGTGATGGCTTCTTAGTGCAAGAAGTAAAACGCTTGCTGATTGACTGCTGTGCAGCCCTTCAGAAAGCGGGAAGAAATCGCCGATCAACGGACCCGAACCCGAACTTTTTTGAAAATGTTCGGGTCCCAAACACCCCAAAATTCGCTCAACTCTAGTCATGAGCATTAAACCAAGCACCCTCTGCTCGGAAGAGGAGAGGGTGTCTAGTTCTAAAAAAAATGTTAAAAATTGATGGACACAGCATGGGGAGTATGTCTGTATGCATCTTGGACTCCCATTATATATAACAGACAATCACACAAAGGCTATATGGCAACAGCTGGGTATGTACAAGCCAGCAATCTATCCATGAGACAGATAGTCAGTATACCTTACAATGGCAGCCTAGTGCACTGAGAGCCAGTAAGCCTCAACATTGCTTTATAGCTCTTTGATGGCTTGGTGCACCTGTGCAGCTAGATCATTGTCATTAGGGTGACAAAATGTTTTCTGATTGTCCTAACATAATATTAAATAACCTTTCTGTACAGGTTTGTCTGGTCTACTCATTTGCATAAACATGCCCTTATGGGAAATACATGCGAATAAGCAGAATCTGCCTTGTTTTTCAGCTAATGGATTCATAGTCTTGTCATAAGGATATGCAACCAATATAGGGTGCTGTTCATGACTCAAGAACAGCGCCCTCTATTAGATGCATAGTGTTATGACAAGACTATTTGCTGTTGTGAGATTGGGAAATATCACATCCGACATTGCATTCTAACACAGAGGCAAGGCAACAGCACAGACTGGAGCAGGCTGAAATCCTGGGAGCCAGGAGATGTAAGGACAGTTGTTTTGGGAACCAGACAGCAGGGGGGAATAATGTGTTCAGATGGAGGAAAAAATGAGAATATTACAAAAACGAATATTTAGCATTATATAATGCTATATTCGTTAATAGAATATATTTTTTTTTTTAATGAGGTGAACTAAACACACACACGATTTCCCCCTGCTGTCTGGTTCTCAAAACAACTGTTCTTACATGTCTGGGCTCCCAGGATTTCAGCCTGCTCCAGTCTGTGCTGTTGCCTTGCGCATGGAGTGTCCCCATCACCATGAGATCACCTCTGTGTTATAATGAAATTTGGGATGTGATATATCACAATCTCACAGCAAATAGTCTTGTCATAACACTATGGATCTAATAGAGGGCGTGTCATGAAATGGCTGTTTCCTGGTATGTTTCCCACATCCTTGACCACTTTTCTTTTTTAAGAGAATGAAGTACTGAAGTTTTGACATGCGATGAGTGCCCCTGCTATTTGTCACAAAATAAATGAAAATAAAATTTCGTATTGAAATATGAACCCATTTAAACCTGTGAGTTTATGTGTGTATATATTTATATATATATATATATATATATTAGCATTTATATATATATATATATATATATATATATATTGAGAGAGAGAGAAGTTGGATTTATTTATGCACTGTATACGGGATAATGTAATCAAATTTATGCTTTATTTATTCTTGATAAAATGTCATCCTGTTCTGTGTGTCACAATAAAATGTCAGACTCATGCATGCCATCCAATAAAATGTCCATCTTACCTCCAGAGTCTGCCATGACCAGATACATAATGAATTTGCAATCTCAGGAGGAAGAGTTGGTTAATAAAGGTCAGCAGCATCTAACATCAATTTTCTAGAATGCTACACGTGTCCATTGGATATTGCTTGTCATTTGGGACTGCTTTGTGTATAACGTAATAAATATGATCAAGTGGTAGCTGTGCAAATACAGCATGAAAAGAGCAAAGATGAAGGATGTAGTGGCCTAATCACACCACATTTAGAAGCTGCATATCTCTATGTTATAGATCTGCACTTTGGGTTTCTTGCTCTTATCAGTTCCAATATTTTGATAAGTGGCTGTCAGACAGTTATGGAAGTTGATAATAAAGGGGTTGGCCACTTTGTTAGCACTTATTAAAACTGTAAAGAAAGGTGGGTAATATACTTACTAATATATCTTCTTAAGCAGATATGCCTGGTTTCCTTGCTATTGGCAGCCACGCCCCCTCTTGTCCTGCTCTCACAGCAGCCTGTCTGGTCCATCCCTGCAGGTGCCATGGAGGAGCCACCTTGTCCATGCCTGAAGGAGTGTGCGTGCTGCTGTCTGGGTCCTAAAGCACCCTGTTTGTTTCAGATATGCCTCCTGCCTCTTCTGGCTGTGCAGGGCTGGAGGGGCTTAGCAGGAGGATTCTTAACAGCAGAAATAAAGAAACTTTTGCAGGAGGGAGACTGTGAGGAGAAGCTGTGATGGCTGTTAGGAGCTCACTGATTGCAGGCTCTGCCGCCCTCTGTCTCTCCTGTACTGAGAGGAGCCTGCTGTATGTAAGGATTGTAGCAGAGCCAGGAAGGTGCTGATGACCACAAACTGTGAGGTATCCAAGTGTCTGTCCTAGTTATGGCCCCTCTGCTCTGTGATCTTATCAAAGACATGTTTATTACAGCCAGACTAACAGTTCAGGAGCTTTAACCCCTTCTGAGCTGTCAGTATGGCTGAGGTCAGTGATATCAGCAGCAGTCACCAGTCTCATCTGTAAATGTGTGCCTTCTCCTTCCTGCACACTGTATATAGTGATATGTGACCCCCCTATACAGTGACCCTCACCACTGTACACTGTATATACTGATGTGACCCCTGTATATTGCATGAAGAGATCCGTGACCCCCACCATTGTATATACAGATGTGTAACCCCCCTGCACACTGTATATACGGATGTGTGACCCCCACCACTGTATATACAGATATGTGACCCCCTGCACACAATATATACTGATGTGTGACCCCACCACTATATATAGAAGTCTGTGACCCCCTGCACACTGTATATAGAGATCCATGAACCCCTGCACAGGGCCCGGCAGGGGGAGGGGCCCCGTCAGAGTGCTTTTCAAACATGTACATCATGCACCCCGTGTGCACACAGAAGGGGGGGGCGGGGGCGAACTCACCCGCCCAGCAGTTCTTGTCACTGCCGGGCTGTTTGTCTCCAGAGTGAAGCAGGGAGATCAGATCCTTTCCCTGCTTCACTTTTCTTCTGTGCGCTCCCCCTGCAGGCCACACATGGTGCTGTTGCCTATGGGAGGAGCCTCCAGCACAGCCAGCAGCACAATGTGATCGTTGAAGCTAGTCATCAGCAAAGAAGGTAAGTGTGATTTTTTGTTTTTTTTCCCATGCAGACTGGAGGCAAAAGGGGGGCCATAACAAGAGTGAGGGGGCCATGACTGCCATAACTAATTTTAGGGGACATATATGTGGGAATAACTATGAGGGGGCACATAACTGGGCATAGCTACTGTGGGGGGGCACCTAACTGGGCATAACCACTGTGAGGGTGCACATATCTGGCCATAACCACTGTGCGGGGGCACATATCTGGCATTTCTACTGTGAGTGGGGAATATATCTGGCTATAACTACTGTAAGAGGGCACCTAACTGGGCATAACTACTGTGAGGGGGCCATATCTGGCCATAACCACTGTGAGGGGGCCATATCTGGCCATAACCACTGTGAGGGGGCACATATCTGGCATATCTACTGTGAGGGGCACATTTCTGGGCATTACTACTGGCAGGCGGCACATCTGGTCACATCTACAGTGAGGGGGGCACATATTTGGCCATAACTACTGTGAGGGGGCACATATCTGGCCATAACTACTGTGAGGGAGGCACATATCTGGGCATTACTACTGTGAGGGGGCTCATATCTGGGCATAACTACAGTGAGGGGCACAACAGTGGGCATAACTGCTGTGAGGGGCCACAAGGAGGACATAACTATTTTGAAGGGACCACAATGTGGGCATTAGTACTGTGTGGTAGCACTTAAGGGAAATGACCTGGATTACACTGCTATACATTGGCATGGCTCAGTCTTACAGGCCAGCCCACGCCCCATGCTGGTGATTTCACAGGGGCAGTCACCATCCCTTTCTGATGTGATTATTCTTTTTTTCCCCCACAGGGACCTTGTTCTGGATCCAGTGGACATCACGCCGATGCCAGCGACACTCTGGATGAGGTAGGATCAGATTTTATTAGGACTGGGTGAGTGTAGCCATGCACTGAGCTTGGGGCCCTTTAACATGAGCGGATCCTGTGCGGGTAATCCGCTGTGTGAAAGAGTGCCAATCCCCGGACACAGGGCCAGTGCAAGGATTTTTGCCACCCTAGGCAAAGATCCATTTTGCCGCCCCCGCCCCCCCCCGCCATGTCACTCACTCACTCACTGACAGACACACACACACACTGACAGACAGACACGCAATCACTGAGATACTCACTGACAGACAGGCATACACACACAGGCAGACACTCACCTCCCTGGGGTCCAGTGTGGTGCAGCTCCTCAATCCTCCAGCGCGGCGTTTAGTATGCTTGGGCCGGAATGACATCATATACCGGCTCCCGGCATCACAGAGGGCGCGCGAGGGAGGAGTGGGGAGCTGCTAGAACAGCCTCCCTTGCCGCCCGCCTCCTCTGCTCCGGTAATTTACTGGCAGAGCAGGCACCTGCCATCAGGGTAAGCAGGTGCCTGCTCTGCCATATTTAAGAAGGACCTCCACCTCCTGGCCCCCCTGTAATGGCGCTGGGAGTGGCTCAAGAGCCGCTCGCCCAGTGCTGCACCCCCAGACAGGGGGAGCCCACCAGTGCGCACCCAGCAGGCCGGCGCCCTAGGCGAACGCCTAGTTCACCTAACGGTAGCGCCGGCCCTGCCCGGACAGCAGAGACATGGAGCAGTGACATGAGTAGTGTTGAGCGAACAGTTCGAGAATCGTCATAAACGTCCGGGTTCGGGTTCGTAGTTCGTCATGTTTTATGGCACATTTTGAAAGGCTGCAAAGCAGCCAATCAACATGCATCATACTACTTGCCCTAAGATGCCATCGCAGCCATGCCTACTATTGGCAAGGCTGTGATTGGCCAAGTGCAGCATGTGACTCAGCCTCTTTATAAGCTTGTGCGCACGTCGCGACGTGCTCACTCCTGCTGTGATTAGACCAGGGATAGATGCAGCTGCTGTGAGGGTGAGATAGGCAGGGATAAAGAAGTGAATGATCTACCTTTCTACACCTGTGCATGAGAACAACTTAGCTGAGCTGTTCACTGAAAGTCACTATTTTGTTTAGACTGGCCAGAGCGATTTTTACTGGCACATGTAACTGGGCTGACCGGCGGTGGCCATTTTGGGACTTGTGGTGCGCCAGCACAAGCTGCCACAGAGTCTAAACCAAAGCTCCAAAGAAGTGAAAAATCTACACCTGTGAATCAGAACAACAGCGATTCAGCTGCTCAGTCAAAGTCAATTTTTTTTCTGGCTGGGCAGACCGTTTTCTGGCACATGTTACTGGGCTGATAGGCGGCGGCCATTTTGGGACTTGTGGTGCTACAGCAAAAGCTGCCACAACGTCCATTAATCTCATGTAATAGTCGATTTTTTTAATAGATATACTACATCAGGGGTTTGGCTGTGCTTGTGTCACCCCTACTAACTGCAAAGATATTTAATATATCAGTGGTGAAACTGAAAGTAATCCACTTGGATAGCAAATCCCATGAATGTGCTGTTCCAGCTAGGCTAGCCAGTGCCACTACAGCCAAGTCCAATACTGTCAGCCAGAAATTTTTTTTTTTTTATGTGCCAGAAATATAAATTAAAAAAAGCTTTCACCGTAATAATAAAATTATTCTGGTGTTAGACCAGAAGAAGCACTCCTGTTGTAATTAATACTGTAAAAAGGCTGAGGCAATATTTCTCCCAGTGTGGGAAATTTATCTAGCAAAACTAGCATTTTAAAAATTCCGGTGTTCTGAAATACCAGCAGTCCTCTTGTAATTAATACCGCAAAAAGGCATTATATCGTCCAGTGTTGTAATTTTGGTGAAAAAAAGGCCAATTTAATCAATCTGGTGTTAGTTAGACCAGAAACAGTAGGCCGCACGTTTTTACTCCTGTAAAAAGGAATTATATCTCCCCGTGTGGGAATCTATGTACCAAAACTAGCATATTAAAAATTCTGGTGTCCAATTTGCAGCAGTTTTCTTGTAATTAATACCGGAAAAAGGAATTATATCATCCAGTGTGGGAATTTATGTACACAAACTAGCATTTTAAAAATTCTGGTGTCCAATTAGCAGCAGTCTTCTTGTAATTAATACCTGAAAAAGGCATTACATTGCCCAGTGTTGTAATTTTGGTGAAAAAGGCCAATTTAATCAATCTGGTGTTAGTTAGACCAGAAACAGTAGGCTGCACGTTTTTACTCCTGTAAAAAGGAATTATATCTCCCGTGTGGGAATCTCTGTACCAAAACTAGCATATTAAAAATTCTGGTGTCCAATTTGCAGCAGTTTTCTTGTAATTAATACCGGAAAAAGGAATTATATCATCCAGTGTGGGAATTTATGTACACAAACTAGCATTTAAAAAATTCTGGTGTCCAATTAGCAGCAGTCTTCTTGTAATTAATACCTGAAAAAGGCATTACATTGTCCAGTGTTGTAATTTTGATGAAAAAAAGGCCAATTTAATCAATCTGGTGTTAGTTAGACCAGAAACAGTAGGCCACACGTTTTTACTCCTGTAAAAAGGAATTATATCTCCCCGTGTGGGAATCTATGTACCAAAACTAGCATATTAAAAATTCTGGTGTCCAATTTGCAGCAGTTTTCTTGTAATTAATACCGGAAAAAGGAATTATATCTTCCAGTTTGGGAATTTATGTACACAAACTAGCATTTTAAAAATTCTGGTGTCCAATTAACAGCAGTCTTCTTGTAATTAATACCTGAAAAAGGCATTACATTGTCCAGTGTTGTAATTTTGGTGAAAAAAGGCCAATTTAATCAATCTGGTGTTAGTTAGACCAGAAACAGTAGGCCGCACGTTTTACTCCTGTAAAAGGAATTATATCTCCCTGTGGGAATCTCTGTACCAAAACTAGCATATTAAAAATTCTGGTGTCCAATTTGCAGCAGTTTTCTTGTAATTAATACCGAAAAAGGAATTATATCTTCCAGTGTGGGAATTTATGTACACAAACTAGCATTTTAAAAATTCTGGTGTCCAATTAGCAGCAGTCTTCTTGTAATTAATACCTGAAAAAGGCATTACATTGTCCAGTGTTGTAATTTTGGTTAAAAAAAGGCCAATTTAATCAATCTGGTGTTAGTTACACCAGAAACAGTAGGCCGCACGTTTTTACTCCTGTAAAAAGGAATTATATCTCCCCGTGTGGGAATCTCTGTACCAAAACTAGCATTTTAAAAATTCTGGTGTCCAATTTGCAGCAGTTTTCTTGTAATTAATACCTGAAAAAGGCATTACATTGTCCAGTGTTGTAATTTTGATGAAAAAAGGCCAATTTAATCAATCTGGTGTTAGTTAGACCAGAAACAGTAGACCGCACGTTTTTACTCCTGTAAAAAGGAATTATATCTCCCCATGTGGGAATCTATGTACCAAAACTAGCATATTAAAAATTCTGGTGTACAATTTTCAGCAGTTTTCTTGTAATTAATACCGGAAAAAGGAATTATATCTTCCAGTGTGGGAATTTATGTACACAAACTAGCATTTTAAAAATTCTGGTGTCCAATTAGCAGCAGTCTTCTTGTAATTAATACTCTGAAAAAGGCATTACATTGTCCAGTGTTGTAATTTTGGTAAAAAAAGGCCAATTTAATCAATCTGGTGTTAGTTACACCAGAAACAGTAGGCCGCACGTTTTACTCCTGTAAAAGGAATTATATCTCCCGTGTGGGAATCTCTGTACCAAAACTAGCATATTAAAAATTCTGGTGTCCAATTTGCAGCAGTTTTCTTGTAATTAATACCGGAAAAAGGAATTATATCTTCCAGTGTGGAATTTATGTACACAAACTAGCATATTAAAAATTCTGGTGTACAATTTTCAGCAGTTTTCTTGTAATTAATACCGGAAAAAGGAATTATATCTTCCAGTGTGGGAATTTATGTACACAAACTAGCATTTTAAAAATTCTGGTGTCCAATTAGCAGCAGTCTTCTTGTAATTAATATCTGAAAAAGGCATTACATTGTCCAGTGTTGTAATTTTGGTTAAAAAAAGGCCAATTTAATCAATCTGGTGTTAGTTACACCAGAATCAGTAGGCCGCACGTTTTTACTCCTGTAAAAAGGAATTATATCTCCCCGTGTGGGAATCTCTGTACCAAAACTAGCATATTAAAAATTCTGGTGTCCAATTTGCAGCAGTTTTCTTGTAATTAATACCGGAAAAAGGAATTATATCTTCCAGTGTGGGAATTTATGTACACAAACTAGCATTTTAAAAATTCTGGTGTCCAATTAGCAGCAGTCTTCTTGTAATTAATATCTGAAAAAGGCATTACATTGTCCAGTGTTGTAATTTTGGTTAAAAAAAGGCCAATTTAATCAATCTGGTGTTAGTTACACCAGAAACAGTAGGCCGCACGTTTTTACTCCTGTAAAAAGGAATTATATCTCCCCGTGTGGGAATCTCTGTACCAAAACTAGCATTTTAAAAATTCTGGTGTCCAATTTGCAGCAGTTTTCTTGTAATTAATACCGTAAAAAGGAATTATATCTTCCAGTGTGGGAATTTTGGGGCTAAAATATATATATATATATTTATATATATATATATATATATATATATATTTTATTGTGGTGCGAGTTGAATCGCAACAATGAGGAAACATTCTATTAAGGGACGAGGACGCGGTCGTGGTGGTGTCCGTGGAGCCTCTGTTGCTGGCAGAGGACGTGGCCGTTCGGCCTCAGGCGCACAAAGTAGTGAACCAACTCCCTCAAGTAGCCGGCAGAATTTACAGCGATATTTGGTGGGGCCCAATGCCGTTATGAGGATGGTAAGGCCTGAGCAGGTACAGGCATTAGTCGATTGGGTGGCCGACAGTGCTTCCAGCACGTTCACCACATTGTCTTCCGCCCAGTCTTCTGTGGAAAGCGCACAGGTGGCACCTGAAAACCAAGCCCATCAGTCTGTCACATCACCCCCATGCATATGAGGGAAACTGGCTGAGCCTCAAGTTATGCAGCAGTCTCTTATTCTGTTTGAAGACTCTGCTCGCACGGTTTCCCAGGGGCGTCCACCTAGCCCTTCCCCAGCGGTGGAAGACATTCCATGCACTGACGCACAACCACTTATGTATCCAGATGATGAGGACATGGGAATACCACCACAGCAGAGTGACCGAGTCTCTGATGATGGCGAAACACTGGTGCCCACTGCCGCGTCTTATTGCAGTGTGCAGACTGAACAGGAGGAGGTCAGGGAGGAAGACTGGGTGGAAGACGATGCAGAGGACGATGAGGTCTTAGACCCCACATGGACTGAAGGTCGTGCCGCTGACTTAAATAGTTCAGAGGAAGAGGCAGTGGTGAGACCGAGACAACAGCGAAGCCAAAGAGGAGCAGGGGGCAAAAGCAGAACAGTCGCCGTCCAGAGAGTTCGCCTGCTATTGGCCAGCGCCAACAGGGACCCAGCACCCCAAAGGCATCTTCAAGGAGTTCCCTGGCATGGCACTTCTTCAAACAATGTGCTGACGACAAGACCAGAGTGATTTGCACGCTGTGCCATCAGACCCTGAGGCGAGGCATTAACGTTCTTAACCTGAGCACCACCTGCATGATCAGGCATCTACATGCAAAGCATGAACTGCAGTGGAGTACACACCTTAAAAACAAGGAACCCGCTCAGGCTCCCCCTGCTCCCTCTACCGCTGCTGCCTCGGCTTCCGCCTCGAGAGGAATGTTGCCACCTGCCGAGCAGCAAACAGAGGATGTGCCACCGACACCACCAACGCCACCGTCACCTAGCGTCTCCACTATTTCACACAGCAGCGTTCAGCTCTCCATCTCTCAAACCTTTGAGAGGAAGCGCAAATTCCCACCTAGTCACACTCGATCCCTTGGCCTGAATGCCATCATTTCTAAACTACTGGCCTTTGAAATGCTGTCATTCTGGCTGGTGGACACAGACAGCTTCAAACAGCTGATGGCCATAGCTGTCCCCCAGTATGTGGTTCCCAGCCGCCACTACTTCTCCAAGACAGCCGTGCCTTCCCTGCACATGCAAGTGTCCAATAAAATCAAGTGTGCACTGCGCAACGCCATTTGTTGCAAGGTCCACCTAACCACAGATACGTGGACCAGTAAGCCCGGCCAGGGACTCTATATCTCCCTAACTGCACACTGGGTAAATGTAGTGGTGGCTGGGCCCCACTTTGCCTCCTGTTGCCTCCTCCTCCTACTCGGCTTCCTCTTCCTCTGCTTCCACCAGCTCATCCAGTCAGCCACATACCTTCACCACCAACTTTAGCACAGCCCGGGGTAAACGTCAGCAGGCCATTCTGAAACTCATATGTTTGGGGGACAGGCCCCACACCGCGCAGGAGTTGTGGCGGGGTATTGAACAACAGACCGACCAGTGGTTGCTGCCGGTGGGCCTCAAGCCTGGCCTGGTGGTGTGCGATAATGGGCGAAATCCCGTGGCAGCTCTGGGACTAGCCGGTTTGACGCACATCCCTTGCCTGGCGCATGTGCTGAATTTGGTGGTGCAAAAGTTCATTCACAACTACCCAGACATGTCAGAGCTGCTGCAAAAAGTGCGGGAGGTTTTTTGCAACAGCAGAGGGCAGGTACAAATGTGGCCAGCCAGGGACCACTACTGGAGGACGAGGAGGATAAGGAGGAGGTGGAGGAGGATGAGGATGAAGCAGGTTCACAGCGGGGTGGCACCCAGCACAGCGCAGGCACATCCCTGGTGCGTGGCTGGGGGGATACAGAGGATGATGACGATACGCCTCCCACAGAGGACAGCTTGTCCTTACCTCTGGGGAGCCTGGCACACATGAGCGATTACATGCTGCAGTGCCTGCGCAACGACAGCAGAGTTGCCCACATTTTAACGTGTGCTGACTACTGGGTGGCCACCCTGCTGGATCCACGGTACAAAGACAATGTGCCCACTTTACTTCCTGCACTGGAGCGTGATAGGAAGATGCGTGAGTACAAGCGCACGCTGGTAGACGCGCTCCTGAGAGCATTCCCAACTGTCACAGGGGAACAGGTGGAAGGCCAAGGCAGAGGAGGAGCTAGAGGTCGCCCACGCAGCAGTGTCACGGCCAGCTCCTCTGAGGGCAGGGTTAGCATGGCAGAAATGTGGAAAAGTTTTGTCTCCACGCCACAGCTAACTGCACCACCACCTGATAAGGAACGTGTTAGCAGGAGGCAACATTTCACTAACATGGTTGAACAGTATGTCTGCACACAACTCCACGTACTGACGGATGGTTCGGCCCCATTCAACTTCTGGGTTTCCAAATTGTCCACGTGGTCAGAATTAGCATGTTATGCCTTGGAGGTGCTGTCCTGCCCGGCGGCCAGCGCTTTATCTGAACGTGTATTCAGCATGGCAGGGGCGTCATTACTGACAACGCAGCCGCCTGTCCACAGCCAACGTGGACAAGCTGACGTTTATAAAATGAACCAGGCATGGATCCCACAAGACCTGACCCTCCCTTGTGCAGAGTAGTCCTTAATAACTGCCTTAAACCATGTTGTCTTGTACTCCTGGCCACTTCTTCATTGAAAAATCAATTTTTGAAATTAAGTAGGATCTTGGGGTGCAACCCAGAGTTGAATGAACCTTCCCTCTGTCTGGGTGCCGGGGCCAAAGTACATGAAAGTGTCCTTCTCCTGTGCTGGGTGATATGAATGTTATACTTGTGCTGTCTGACATGTCTCCTTTGTGTGGGTGCAGGGGGCCAAAGTCACTGAAAGCGGCATTCTCCTGTGGTGGGTGATCTAAATGCCTTATTCTCTGCTGTGGGACCTCTCTCCTCTTTCTGGGTGAAGGGTTAAAGAAACAAAAGGTGGCCTACTCCTGTGGTGGTTGACATGATGCCTGATTCTCTGCTGTGGGACCTCTCTCCTACGTGTGGCTGCAGGGGTCAAGGTCTCTAAAAGTGCCCTTCTCCTGTGGTGGTTGATGTAAAACTGATGCTTGTGCTCTCTGACCTGTCTCCTCTGTGTCGGTGCTAAGGCCTAAGTCACTGAAAGCGGCCTTCTCCTGTGCTGGCTGATATAAATGCCTGAATCTCTGCTGTGGGACCTCTCTCCTCCGTGTGGCTGCAGGGGTCAAAGTCTCTAAAAGTGCCCTTCTCCTGTGGTGGTTGATGTAAAACTGATGCTTGTGCTATCTGACCTGTCTCCTCTGTGTCGGTGCTAAGGCCTAAGTAACTAAATGGTGGCCTTCTCCTGAGGTAGTTGAAATGATGCCTGATTATGTGCTGTGGGACCTCTCTCTTCTTTCTGGGTGCAGGGGACAAATTAACTAAAGGTGGCCTACTCCTGTGGTGGGTGATCTGTAAAACTGATGCTTGCGCTATCTGACCTGTCTCCTCTGTCTCGTTGCTAAGGCCTAACTCACTGAAAGTGGCCTTGTCATGTGTTGGGTGATATAAATGTTATACTTGTGCCATCTGACATGGTTGCCGGGGTCCCATTAAATGGTGGCCTACTCCTGTGGTGGGTGATCTAAATGCCTGATTCTCTGCTGTGAAACCTCTCTCCTCTGTCTGGGTGCAGGGGTCAAAGTCTCTAAATGTGGCCTTCTCTTGTGCTGGGTGATGTAAAACTGATGCTTGTGCCATCTGACATGGTTGCCGGGGTCCCATTAAATGATGGCCTACTCCTGTGGTGGGTGATCTAAATGCCTGATTCTCTGCTGTGAAACCTCTCTCCTCCGTCTGGGTGCAGGGGTCAAAGTCTCTCAAAGTCGCCTTCTCCTGTGCTGGGTGATATAAATGTTATACTTGTGCCATCTGACATGGTTGCCGGGGTCCCATTAAATGGTGGCCTACTCCTGTGGTGGGTGATCTAAATGCCTGATTCTCTGCTGTGAAAACCTCTCCTCCGTCTGGGTGCAGGGTCAAAGTCTCTCAAAGTCGCCTTCTCCTGTGCTGGGTGATATAAATGTTATACTTGTGCCATCTGACATGGTTGCCGGGGTCCCATTAAATGGTGGCCTACTCCTGTGGTGGGTGATCTAAATGCCTGATTCTCTGCTGTAGAAACCTCTCTCCTCCGTCTGGGTGCAGGGGTCAAAGTCTCTAAAAGTGGCCTTCTCTTGTGCTGGGTGATGTAAAACTGATGCTTGTACCATCTGACATGGTTGCCGGGGTCCCATTAAATGGTGGCCTACTCCTGTGGTGGGTGATCTAAATGCCTGATTCTCTGCTGTGAAAACCTCTCCTCCGTCTGGGTGCTGTGAAACCTCTCTCCTCCGTCTGGGTGCAGGGTCAAAGTCTCTAAAAGTGGCCTTCTCTTGTGCTGGGTGATGTAAAACTGATGCTTGTACCATCTGACATGGTTGCCGGGGTCCCATTAAATGGTGGCCTACTCCTGTGGTGGGTGATCTAAATGCCTGATTCTCTGCTGTGAAAACCTCTCCTCCGTCTGGGTGCTGTGAAACCTCTCTCCTCCGTCTGGGTGCAGGGGTCAAAGTCTCTAAAAGTGGCCTTCTCTTGTGCTGGGTGATGTAAAACTGATGCTTGTACCATCTGACATGGGTGCAGGGGTCAAATTAACTAAATGGTGGCCTACTCCTGTGGTGGGTGATATGAGGCCTTAATATGTGCTGTGAAACCTCTCTCCTCCGTCTGGGTGCAGGGGTCAAAGTCTCTAAAGTGGCCTTCTCCTGTGCTGGGTGATATAAATGTTATACTTGTGCCATCTGACATGGTTGCCGGGGTCCGATTAAATGGTGGCCTACTCCTGTGGTGGGTGATCTAAATGCCTGATTCTCTGCTGTGAAACCTCTCTCCTCCGTCTGGGTGCTGTGAAACCTCTCTCCTCCGTCTGGGTGCAGGGGTCAAAGTCTCTAAAAGTGGCCTTCTCTTGTGCTGGGTGATGTAAAACTGATGCTTGTACCATCTGACATGGGTGCAGGGGTCAAATTAACTAAATGGTGGCCTACTCCTGTGGTGGGTGATATGATGCCTGAATATGTGCTGTGGGACCTCTCTCCTCTTTCTGGGTGCAGGGGTCAAAGTAACTAAAAGTGGCCTTCTCCTGTGCTGGATGGTATAAATGTAATGCTTGTGCTATCTGACATGTCTCCTCTGTCTGGGTGCTAAGGCCTAAGTCACTGAAAGTGGCCTTCTCCTGTAGTGGTTGATATGATGCCAGATGCTGTGGGACCTCTCTCCTTTGTCTGGATACTGGGGTCGAAATAATAGTAGCTGACCTTCTCCATTGGTGGGTGATTTGAAGCCTGATTCTGTGCTATGGGACCTAACTCCAATTAATATTGGTTAATTTTTATTTATTTTATGTTAAGTTATCATTTCCCTATCTACATTTGTTTGCAGGGGATTTACCTACATTTTGCAGCCTTTTGCAGCCCTCTAGCCCTTTCCGGGAGTCTTTTACAGCCTTTTTAGTGCCCAAAAGTTCGGGTCCCCATTGACTTCTATGGGGTTCGGGTTCGGGATGAAGTTCGGGTTGAGTTCGGATCACAAACCCGGACATTTTCCGTAAGTTCGGCCGAACCTCTCGAACCCGAACTTCCAGGTGTTCGCTCAACTCTAGACATGAGTAATAATGCTCCGTGCCTCTCTGTGATATTTTTACTACAAAATCACCGTGACAACTTTATCTGACTGATTTTGTAGTAAAAAGATCACAGAGCGGCATGTAGCATTATTAATCATGTTAATGATCCATGTATCTGCTGTCTGGATCGGGGCTTGGCAATCTGTCACGCAGCGGATTACCCGCACAGCATCTGCTCGTGTGAAAGATTCCTTAGTGGAAAGAAAATCTGCCACATCTTTGTAAAAATGGGGGGAGGTCCGATCCAAAGTTTGCACTGGGGCCCATAACAGTCTAGTTACGCCACTGCCCCTGCACACTGTATATACAGATGTGTGACCCCCTGTACATTGTATATAGTGATATGACACCTGTATATTGTATATAGAAATGTTTGACTACACTCTTTCCCCCTTTTTCCCCAGGTGTAGGGTAGTCATATATTCATAGATGATTTCTACAGTGGCGACTCTAAGAAAATATATAAGGGGGGGGGGGGGGGCATAAGAAACCACAGTCAAAAAAGGGGGGCACTAATAATTTTCACCACTTAATCCTACTACTGAAAAAAGCCGAAATAAGTATATATAAATAAGATTACAAAATACGAGAGTATTGCGGTATGCAGGGTGTGGTAAGGTGCAGGGTGCCGTCCTAGATGGCAGGTACGTGTCACCGAGGTTCATAGCCTCGGTGAGGTAAGAGCCGTTTGTTGGTGTCAGTAGCAGGTAGTGCTACTGACACATTTGCTAAATAGCATGGCTGCAAAGCCGATCCGGGCCGGCTCCTACCGGGAGCAGCTAAAGTGTAGGGTGGGTGGCTGCTCCCCACGACCCAGTCCTGGTTTTGGGCTGGGTTTAAAAACTCAGCCAGCACCAGCAGCTGAGAGTGTTTGTCCTGGAGCTGATCACAGTGCTGTGGAGCTCTCTGACCTGGAGGAAGGAGCTCAGCCAAGTGGGGTTATTCCTGGAAGCCTGATGGTGGATTGTCCTGCGGCGGGGCTGACAGCCAGGTGCGATCCCGCACCTCAAACCTCCCAGGTGAATTGGAACCTGTGTTTGGACTTTTTTGTTTTTCCACTCGTTTTCTGATGTGTGTGTGATTTAACACCAAGTGACTGTCTGCTGTTAATTTGATGCAAGTGTGAATAAAACACTGTTTTCCGCACCTTCTGGACTCCCTTGTGCCTCTATACTGCACCCGCACCGCTGTCTACCTGAGCGACTCCCCACAAGGGATATATAATTTATAATAAGACAATTTACTTACAAAAGAAGCTATTCAGTCTTCTGCTGTGCAGTCCTCTGCTTGCTTCAGCGGATTCTTTCCCCCTCCTTTCTGTCTCTCCTCAGTGCGCAGGCGCGCTGTTATGGGGGATCTGTGGATGACACTGTTATGGGCACCTGTGGA
Source organism: Bufotes viridis (assembly GCA_033119425.1). Taxonomy (NCBI): domain Eukaryota; kingdom Metazoa; phylum Chordata; class Amphibia; order Anura; family Bufonidae; genus Bufotes; species Bufotes viridis. Next base: position 136,475,454 of record CM065590.1, read on the forward strand.
TGACACTGTTATGGGCATCAGGGTCTGACACTCCACCACAACTACGCTGAAACCCAAACCCAACTGTGCTCCGAGTCCTACTCTGTTCCTCCAATTCGGGCTTCCACTTCCCGCGTCTCCGCCTGTAAACCAGAATTGACTGGCGCTGGCGGCGTGCGAATCTGCAGGCAGCGTGCGTCCGGTGCTTGTGATGTCATGTCAGTGTGTGATGATTCGGATCGGCTGCGGATGGGCCATGGGGCCAGACTATTACATTTTAAAGGGGTAGGGGAATCAGCGCGGGGGCACACGGGGGGACAAGGAATAACCTGGGGGGGGGGCTTGGGGGACAATTGCGATATGGATTTCTAGGCTGTCAGTTGGGAGTAACTTATTTGATAATAGACAGGATGCTCCTCTGTCAGCAGATCGAATTGTACAAATGTATTCATCTGAGTTCTTGTGCAACAAAGATCTGTCCCCCCCCACTCAACAGATCCCCCTCCTCCGGCAGTCCGTGCACCTAAACAAAAATCTCTGACAGGTAAGAGCTGCGATAGATTTCTGGCTTCATTTGAGTCAGAAAAGTGGCGAAAATAAACCTAAATTTGTTGGCCCTCTCCTTGCCATTGTCACACTTTTTTTTTTGTTGTTGTAAAGGCGCAGTTAAAAAGTCGCAAACACATAGTTTGCAAGTTTTTAACTCCACTTTTTAGAAACAAAGGAAATAGTAAATCTCCCTCTATATTCATTCTGTTTATAGCTTACATCCAGTGGCACAACTAGAAACATATCTGTGGGACGGGTAGTGGCCTCTATTTACTGCTGGGACTGGGGTGTTCCTTCTATTACTATGTCTGTAAAGCTTATTGTTGGGACTGGGGTGTTCCTTCTATTGCTATGTCTGTACAGCAGTTTTTTACTGATGACTGAGTTTTTGATATTATCTGAGGGGCTCTTGTCTCTATGGGAACACAGGTAGGTGGGAATGTCATGTGACTGTTCCTCTGAACACGCTTGCTGCAATGCATGCTGGGATTTTTACTTTCACTTTACTGCTGCTCCTCCCACACAGCCGGTCTGAGGAGCTCCTCCAGGGAAGCGCGTCATGGTGAAAAGGTTAGAAAAATGATATACAGCCAGTACATTTAGCTTTAGATATTTTTAGATATTAACTTCTTACCGACCGCCTAACGCAGGATTGCGTCCTGCGGGCGGTCGGTTTGTTCCTCCTTGACGCGCGGGCGCGTCATCTCGCGAGACGCGAGATTTCCTGTGAACGTGCGTTCACAGGATCGCGTCGGGGAGAACTTTAACTACAGCCTGCCAGCGCTGATCATGCGCTGGCAGGCTGTAGAAGTTAAAAAAAAAATGGCATATCAGACACTGTTTTGTTAACAGCGTCTGATATGCTTGCTGTTCGTTCCTTTGGTGGTCCCTTTTGCTTGGGACCACCAAAGGAAACTTGTGTAAGTGCACCAATCACCACACAGACCCCCCCATCCATCCCCCCCGTCACTGATTAACCCCTAATTAACCCCTGATTAACCCCTGATTAACCCCTGATTAACCCCTGATCACCCCATGTCACACCCCTGTCACCAATCACCCCCCTGTAAGGCTCATTCAGACGCAAAACACGGACACCGGCAATGTGCTTTCCGCATTTTGCGGATCCGCACATTGCCAGAACTATATAGAAAATGCCTTTTCTTGTCTGCAATTGCGGACAAGAAAAGGACATGATCAATCTTTTGCGGAGCTGCGGCCGGATGTTTGGGGGCCGAAAACCGGAAGTTTGCGGCCGCAGCTCCACAAATGCTGATGCGGCGAGCACATAGTGTGCTCTCCGCATCACCGCCGGCCCCATTCACACTGAATGGGTCTGCATCTATTCCGCAGAATTGCGGAATAGATGCGGACATTTTTGCGGACGTGTGAATGGGACCTTACTACTTTTTTTTTTACACATTTTTTGGCAGAGATTTTTTCATCCACATTGATTGATGCGAATGAGGAAATCTGTGCCGTTCATTTTTTATTTTTATTTTTTGCACATTTTTTGGCAGAGATTTTTTCATCCACATTGATCGATGCGAATGAGGAAATCTGTGCCGTTCATTTTTTTTTTTAAGCCCAGGGGCTGAACGTAAAAAAAAAATCTCATTACCCGTATGCTCAATATAAGGAGAATCGCAGAAACTCCTAATGCTGGCCATACGTGTAATGATTGCGGAGACCCTCAAATGCCAGGGCAGTACAAACACCTCACATGTGACCCCATTTTAGAAAGAAGACACTCCAAGGTATTCCGTGAGGTGTATAGTGAGTTCATGTAAAATTTTATTTTTTGTCACAAGTTAGTGGAATATGAGACTTTGTAAAAAAAAAATGTATATATCAATTTCCGCTAACTTGTGCCAAAAAAAAAAAAAAATTCGGTGAACTTGCCATGCCCCTCAAGGAATACCTTGGGGTGTCTTCTTTCCACAATGGGGTCACATGTGGGGTATTTATACTGCCCTGGCATTTTAGGGGCCCTAAAGCGTGTATATTCCCATACTTGGTGTGAGAAATATCGCTGTAAACGAGAACTTTTTAAATTTTTTTATACAAAGTTGTCAGTTTACAGATATATTTCTCTCACCCAGCATGGGTATATGTAAAAATACTCCCCAAAACACATTGCCCTACTTCTACTGAGTACGGCGATACCACATTAATGACACTTTTTTGCAGCCTGGGTGCGCAAAGGGGCCCAAATTCCAACGAGTACCTTTAGGTTTTACATGGCTGCTCACAATATAGCCCCGCCCAAAATGCCAGAACAGTAAACACACCCCACAAATGACCCCATTTCGGAAAGTAGACACGCCAAGGTATTCACTGAGGGGCATAGTGAGTCCGTGGGAGATTTATTTATTTTTTTTGCCAGAAGTTAGCAGAAATGGAAACTTTATTATTTTTATTTTTTTCCTCAGAAAGTGTCATTTTCCGCTAACTTGTGAAAAAAAATGAAATCATACATGAACTCACCATGCCCCTCTGCGAATAATTTGGGGTGTCTTCTTTCTAAAATGATGTCATTTGGGGGGTATTTATACTTTCCTGGCATTCTAGCACCTGAAGAAACATGACAGGTTCTCAGAAAGTCAGAGCTGCTTCAAAATGCCGAAATTCACTTTTTTGCACCATAGTTTGTAAACGCTATAACTTTTACCCAAACCAATAAATATACACTTATTGGATTTTCTTTTTATCAAAGACATGTAGAACAATAAATTTTGTGAAAAATTTATATAGAAATGTAGTTTTAAAAATAAAAATTACAACAGAAAGTGAAAAATGTCATTTTTTGGCAAAAATTTCGGTCATTTTTGATTAATAGCAAAAAAAGTAAAAATGTCAGCAGCAATGAAATACCACCAAATGAAAGCTGAATTAGTGAGAAGAAAAGGAGGTAAAATTCATTTGGGTGGTAAGTTGTATGACGGAGCAATAAACGGTGAAAGTAGTGTAGTGCAGAATTGTAAAAAGTGGCCTGGTCATTAAGGGTGTTTAAGCTAGGGGGGCTGAAGTGGTTAAAGAAAAAAATTATTAAAATGGAAAATCTTCCAAAAAAGTGAAATTCTGAAATTTTATCTCCATTTTCCATTAATTTGTATGGAACGCCTAAAGGGTTAATAAAGCTTGTAAAATCAGTTTTGAATACCCTGAGGGGTGTAGTTTCTTAGATGGGGTCACTTTTTGGGAGTTTCTACTGTAGGGTTGCATCAGGGGGGCTTCAAATGGGACACGGTGTCAAAAAACCATTCCAGCAAAATCTGTCTTTCAAAAACCACACGGCGCTCATTTCCTTCTATGCCCCGCCGTGTGGCCGTACAGTGGTGTACGACCACATATCAGGTGTTTCTGTAAACCGCAGAGTCAGGGCAATAAATATAGTTTTGTTTGGCTGTTAACCCTTGCTTTTTTAGTGGAAAAATGGATTATGATGGAAAATTTGGCAAAAAAATTGAAATTCTGAAATTTCATCTCCATTTGCCATCAACTCTTGTGGAACACCTAAAGGGTTAATGATGTTTGTAAAATCAGTTTTAAATACCTTGAGGGGTCTAGTTTCTAGAATGGAAACTAGACCCATCAAGGTAACAAATTATTAAAATGGAAAATCTGCCAAAAAAGTTAAATTCTATCTCTATCTTCTATTAATTATTGTAGAACACCTAAAGGGTTAACAAAGTTTGTAAAATCAGTTTTGAATACATTGAGGGGTGTAGTTTCTAAAATGGGGTCACTTTTTTGGAGTTTGTACTCTAGGGGTGCATCAGGGGGGCTTCAAATGGGACATGGTGTCAAAAAACCAGTCCAGCAAAATCTGCCTTCCAAAAACCGTATGGTATTCCTTTCCTTCTGCGCCAAGCCGTGTGCCCATACAGCAATTAACCCTTGCTTTGTAACTGGAAAAAATCTGGTAATCTGCCAAAAAAGTGAAATTATAAAATGTTATCTCTATTTTCCATTAACCCCTTTAGGACACATGACGTACCGGTACGTCATGAGTTGTTCCGATCACTGCTGCTCAGCTGGCAGTGATCGGAACAAGGTACCTGCTGAAATCATTCAGCAAGTACCTTGCTACAATGCCCAGGGGGGTCCTGTGACCCCCCCATATGGGCGATCGCTGCAAACCGCAGGTCAATTCAGACCTGCAGTTTGCAGCGCTTCTGTGCGATCTCTGATCCCCGCGGTCTATGACCGCGGGGATCAGAGAGTTAATGCCCCCAAACTTTTTATTTTTAACCCCCCCTGCAGCCCCCAATCATATTGTGGCTGCGGGGGTGCAGGGGGGGTAGTTGCGGGAGGCCGGAGGCGGTGCGGGAGGCGGGCGGTGCGGCGGGCGGGATCGCGATTGCGATCCCTGCCCGCCTCCTCTGATAAGTTTCCCTGGTGTCTAGTGGGTCTATCAGAGTGTCAGCACATTGCTGCCACTCTGATAGAAACGGCTGGCATCTGTGCTTTATCAGATGTCAGCTGTTTAACCCTTTCCGTACCGCGGTCCGTACGGACCGCGGTATGGAAGGGTTAACAGGGAGGGAGCTCCCTCCCTCTCCCATCGGGGGGCTGCTGTGCCTTTGCAGCCCCCCAACAGTATGGGATCACAGAGGGAGGGAGCTCCACTCCCTCCCCATCCATCACCCCTGCCCAGTTATGGCAGCGGGTGATGATTGCCATGGAGACAGGATGCTTTCAGAGCGTCCTGCTCTCCATGGTGCTGAAAGTCTGAATAGACCTGCTAAAGGTCTATTCAGACTTTCTAAAGTACAAAATACAGTACAGTGCACTATATAGTGTACTGTACTGTATTATACAGACACCAGATCCACTGGATCTTTCAGAACCAAGTGGGTCTGGGTAAAAAAAAAATGAAAAAAAGTTAAAAAAAAAGTAAAAATGAAAAAAACACATATCACTGAATAAAAATTAAAAAAAATAAAATACACTACACATATTAGATATCGCCGCGTCCGTAAAAACCTGCTCTATAAAAATATCACATGACTGAACTCCTCAGGTGAACGCCATAAAAAAAACAAAAAAAATGGTGTAAATAAGCCATTTTTTGACACCTTACATCACTAAAAGTGTAATACAAAGCAATCAAACAGGGGGTTTGCCTCCCAAAATAGGTACCAATCAAACCGCCATCTCATCCCGCAAAAAACGAGCCCCTACCTAAAACAATTGGCCAAAAAATAAAAAAACTATGCCTCTCAGACTAAAACATGATTTTTTTTGTTTCAAAAATGCTTTTTAGTGTTAAATGTAAAAAAAAAAAAAAAAGTAGACATATTGTGTATCTCCACGTCCGTAAGAATCTGATCTATAAAAATATCACATGACCTAACCCCTCAAGTAAACACTGTAAAAAAATCATATGCACCCCAAGATAGTACCATTCGAACTGACATCTCATCCCGCAAAAAATGAGCCCCTACATAAGACAATCGCCCAAAAAAAAAAAAATATGGCTCTCAAACTATGGAGACACTAAAACATGATTTTTTTTTGTTTTAAAAAATTATATTATTGTGTAAAACTTATATAAATAAATAAAAATTCATACATCAAAAAAACCAGAGACCTAACTGGGACACACTGTACAATACAACCTACAAAAATGTGTGCTAAATCCCTTGCAATAATCGACAAAAATAAATGGTTCATAAGCAATTTTATTAAATCTTACTCCATAAAATCCATAGATGACATATAATAGACATAAAAAAACATCCAATGAGGGAACATATACAATATGGAGAGATGTACTGGAGAAAAACCCCAGTGGAGGAGGGACACAACCCAGTGTGCATACAGTGCTATCAAATCAGCTAGTACTAATCCGGTACCGGGAAGTATAAATAAAATCCCGGTCCAGATATGCACGTGCTGAAGGATCTGTTTCAGACTATGACAGTATTTCCTCACAAAAAATGTCAGGTCTATATGTATACACAGATATAGTATCACATCAATAGAAACAAATGTAGAAGTAGAAATAGAAATACATATAGACCTGACATTTTTTGTGAGGAAATACTGTCATAGTCTGAAACAGATCCTTCAGCACGTGCATATCTGGACCGGGATTTTATTTATACTTCCCGGTACCGGATTAGTACTAGCTGATTTGATAGCACTGTATGCACACTGGGTTGTGTCCCTCCTCCACTGGGGTTTTTCTCCAGTACATCTCTCCATATTGTATATGTTCCCTCATTGGATGTTTTTTTATGTCTATTATATGTCATCTATGGATTTTATGGAGTAAGATTTAATAAAATTGCTTATGAACCATTTATTTTTGTCGATTATTGCAAGGGATTTAGCACACATTTTTGTAGGTTGTAAATAAATAAAAAGTATACATATTATGTATCGCCGCGTCCGTCACATCCTGATCTATAAAAATAACACATGACCTAACCCATCAGCTGAACACAGCAAAAAAAAATATATAAAAATACGGTGTCAAAAGCCATTTTTGTCACCTTACATCACAAAAAGTGTAATAGCAAGCGACCAAAATGTCATATGCACCCCAAGATAGTGCCAATCAAACCGCCATCTCATCCCGCAAAAAATTAGCCCCTACATAAGACAGTCGCCCAAAAAAATAAAATAAAACTATGGCTTTTAGAATGTGGAGACACTAAAAAAATTTTTTCAAAAATGCTTTATTATGTAAAACTGAGACAAAAACCCCCAAAAAGTAGTCATATTTGGTATTGTCGCGTCCGTAACAACCTGCTCTATAGAACTAGCACACAATCTAACCTGTCAGTTCAACTATGTAAATAACAAAAAATAAAAACAGTCCCAAAACAGCTATTTTTTTGCAAATTTTCCATTTTAATCCATTTTTCCAGTAACAAAGCAAGGGTTAACAGCCAAACAAAACTCAATATTTATTGCCCTGATTCTCTTGTTTGCACAAACACCCCATATGTGGTCGTAAACTACTGTATGGCCAAACAGCAGGGCACAGAAGGAAGGGAAAGCCATATGGTTTTTGGAAGGCAGATTTTGCTGGACTGGTTTTTTGACACTATGTCCCATTTGAAGCCCCCCTGATGCACCCCTACAGTAGAAACTCCAAAAAAGTGACCCCATTTTGGAAACTACGGGATAAGGTGTCAGTTTGTTGGTACTATTCTAGGGTAAACATGATTTTTGGTTGCTCTATATTACACTTCTTTTGAGACAAGGTAACAAAAAATAGAAATTTGGAAATTTCATCTCCATTTGCCAATAACTCTTGTGGAACACCTAAAGGGTTAACAAAGTTTGTAAAACTGGTTTTTAATACCTTGAGGGGTGTAGTTTCTTAGATGGAGTCACTTCAAATGGGACATGGTGTAAAAAAACCAGCCCTGCAAAATCCGCGTTCCAAAAACCATATGGCGCTCCTTTCCTTCTGCGCCCTGCAGTTTGGCCATACAGCAGTTTACGACCACATATAGGGTGTTCGTGCAAACTGAAGAATCGGGGGAATAAATATTAAGTTTTGTTTGGCTATTAACCCTTGCTTTGTTACTGGAAAAAGTGGATTAAAATGGAAAATTTTACAAAAAATTGAAATTCTGAAATTTTATCTCCATTTGCCATTAACTCTTGTGGAAAACCTAAAGGGTTAATGATGTTTGTAAAATCAGTTTTGAATACCTTGAGGGGTGTAGTTTCTAGAATGGGGTCATTTTTGGGTGGTTTTATTATGTAAGCCTCACAAAGTGACTTCAGACCTGAACTGGTCCCTAAAAAGTGGGTTTTTGAAAATTTCTGAAAAATTTCAAGATTTGCTTCTAAACTTCTAAGCCTTGTAACGTCCCCAAAAAATAAAATGGCATTTCCAAAATGATCGATACATGAAGTAGACATATGGGGAATGTAAATCAATAACTTTTTTTTGGCATTATTACTATGTATTATAGAAGTAGAGTAATTGAAACTTGGAAAATTGCAAATTTTTCAAAATTTTTGGTAAATTTGGTATTTTTTTATAAATAAAAATGAAATTTTTCGACTTCATTTTACCACTGTCATGAGGTTCAATATGTGACGAAAAAACAATCTCAGAATGGCCTGGATAAGATAAAGCGTTTTAAAGTTATCACCACATAAAGTGACACTGGTCAGATTTTGAAAAAATGTCCTGGTCCTTAAGGTGAAATAGGGCCGTGTCCTTAAGGGGTTAATTATTGTGGAACACCTAAAGGGTTAACAAAGTTCCGGCCTCCATTTTACCAGTGTCATGAAGTACAATATGTGACTAAAAAACAATCTCAGAATGGCCTGGATAAGTAAAAGTGTTTTAAAGTTATTCACACATAAATTAACACTGGTCAGATTTGCAAAAAATGGCCTGGTCCTTAAGGTGAAAATGTGCCCGGTCCATAAGGGGTTAAACCATGAGGCGGAGGTTCAAGTAGAGTAGAAGGTTGAGAGAGCAGTGTAGGTTGAAGAGGCCGAAGAGAAGGTAACCAACACTTTTTGAGTTTTTTTTTCTCAAATTTTTACTTTTTGGGAAAACATTGGAAAATGACAAACAGAATGAACAAACTGCACTGAAGTATAACAATGGCTGGGTGTGGCCGGTATATTTCTCTACTCTCCAATATAACAAATAATAATGTTCAACCAGTAGGGGGAGGTCCAAGTGGAGAAGGAGGTGGACATGGTGGTGTAGGTGGAAGAGGCGGAGGAGGTAGTCATGACAGTTTTTTTGTTTTTTTTTTTTTTTAAAACTGCGCTGGAGTATAACAATGACTGGGTTCGGCCGGTATACTTCTCTACTCTGCCTAAGGTACCAATAAGTCCTGTGGGATCAATGCCTGGTTCATTTTAATGAACAAGAGCTTGTCCACGTTGACTGTGGACAGGCAGATGCACCTGTCCATGATCACACCCCCTACCATGGTGAACACCAGTTCAGACAATACACTTGTCGCAGGTCAGGGCAGGCCAGCACCTCAAAGGCATAAAGGACAAGATCATGCCATGTGTTTAATCTGGAGACACAGAAGTTAAATGGGCAGACCCATTATTCAGTATGAGAAGATGTGTGCACATGTACTCTTCCACTATATTGCTGAAAAGTTGCCTCCTGCTAAGACGGTCCATATCAGATGGTGGTGCTGGATGTTATAGCGTGCTAACAATGCTTTTCCACATTTCGTCCATGCTAACCCATACATTCTGAGGTGGTTCCAGTGCCCCAGCTGTGTTGGCAACTTCCTTGCCTGGTGCTTCCACTGAGACCATGCTGTTAGGTGGCAACACCATCAGCAGTGCGTCCACCAGTGTGCACTTGTATTCATGCTCCAGTGACGGAAGTAAGGATGGCACGTTTCCCTTATAAAATATGCTAAATAAATGTGCAGCTCCAGTATTGGGTCTCTAACACACTGATGAGGGGTAACACCCCGAAACAGCTGTCTGTCGATGGGTAACTGGCTTAGGTTTTCCCTGTCACATCCTTGAAGGTGTATGTAAAAAAGCGGGATCTTGACAAAGGGGCCACTTAATATGGTGGATTTGGTGATCTCTGTAATGGAGACACCCCTTTGCTTGGTTTTCCTTTTTTTGAGGGATATCTGGCTTTCATTGTGTCGTAGACCCAATACTGGGGCTCTACATTTATTTTTCATATTACTGTTTCCCAGGTAGTTTTGCACTTTGGATTGCTGTGTTGAGACTCTTAAATGAGGCTCTGCGGTGTTTTCTGTAGCTGGTCTCCCTGAGATCGGCTATTGTTTTGTTTGAGATGTTGCCTTTGAAGCAGGGATCCAGTAGGTTGGCCACCCAGTAATCAGCACTGGTAAAAATGAGGGTAACTCAGCGGTTGCTGTGCAGGTACTGCAGCATATACTCGCTCATGTGTGCCACTGCCACGCTGCCAAGAGGTAACAACAAACTGTCCTTGGTGGGAGGTGTATTGTCTTTGTCTCATCTGCCAAGCTCCAGTGAAGCCCATGAGCGGCTTTGGGTGCCACTCTGCTTTGTTCAGGGTCCCTCCTCCTCATCATCATCCTCCAAAACTGTGCCCTGGCAGGACAGTTGTTTACCTGTCCGCTGTTGGTGCAGAATCCCTCCATCCAAGCCATGTGTCAATGACTGCCCTGATAAATGTGTAAATGATCATTTTTCCTATTCCTCCTGTGCCACCACCTCCTCCATCATCGCCTAAAGCATTCTTTCAAGGAGACATAGAAGTGGGATAGTAACGCTGATGATGGCATCATCAGCCCTGGGCATGTTGGTGGAGTACTCTAAACGGCTCAAGACGGCCCACACGTCCTGTACGGAGGCCCACTCATTGGTGGTGAAATGTTGCTGTTCCGCAGAGCGACTCACCCGTGCGTGCTACAGCTGAAACGTCACTATCGCCTGCTGCTGTTCGCACAGTCTCTCCAGCATGTGCAAGATGGAGTTCCACCTTGAGAATTCATTGCATATGATGTGGTGAGGGAAGGCGGAAGTTACACTGCAGCGCAGACAGGCGAGCAGCTACAGGGTGAGAACGTTAAAAGCATGCAGACTGCCTTCACTTTCTGCAGCAGCTCTGACCATCTCGGGGTAATTTTTCAGGAACCTCTGCAACACCAAATTAAGCACATATGCCAGACAAGGGATGTGAGTCAAACCAGCACGGCCCAGAGCTGCTATGAGATTTTGTCTGTTTTCACACACCACCAGGCCGGGCTTGAAGCTTAATCTGTTCCTTCATGCCCGTCCAGTGCTCCTGCGCTGTGTGGGGTTTTTCCCCGAGGCTGAGGAGTTTCAGATCAGCCTGTTGTCTTTTCCCCCTGGCTGTGCTGAAGTTGGTTGTGCAGGGCCAGCAGCTGTGGTTTTGCACCCTGCTCCCTCTTTTGAGTAACCATCACCTCTTCCTCAAAACTGTACATGTCACTCAGATGACCTTGATTCCATGTGGGGTCTGGGACCTCACCTCATCATCTTCCACTCACTCCTCACCACTGCCCTTCTGGTCGATCTGCACACTGCAGAAATCTCCAGCAGTTAACAGCTGTGTTTCATCATCAGAGATGTGCTGCAGTGGTCCTCCCACATCCTCATCCTCAAACATATTGTATTTTTCACCCTATAAGATGCACTGTCCCATAAGATGCACCTAGGTTTTAGAGGGGGACAATAAGAAAAAAAATATTTTTCATTACACCTCAGGTCAGACCATCACCCCCATATTAGCCCCCATGCCTCTCATTAGCCCCTATTATCAGCCCTTATGCCTCATTAACCCCCATTATCAGCCCTTATGCCTCATTAGCCCCAGTTATCAGTCCTTATATCTCATTAGCCCCCATCAACCATTATGCCCCCAGCAGCTATTATGCCTCCATTATGCCTCTTATTAGCCCCCATCAGCCATTATGCCCCCATTGTGCCCCCATCATCCATTATGCCCCCAGCAGCCATTATGCCCCTATTATGCCTCTCATTAGCCTCCATCAGCCATTATGCCCCCAGCAGTCTCATGTTATATAAAATAAAAAAAACACTTACCTCTCCTGCTCCTGGATGCCGCTGCTCCTCACCACCCGCACTCGGTCTTCCTCATCCTCCATCTGCTGCGCTGGGCCCGTGATGTGAGGGCACAGCCGACAGCTGAGGACTAGAGATGTCACAGTTCCCTGCGAACGCCCTGCATTCTTACATTCAGCTTACCTTCCTACCAAAGCCAGGCATAGTAAATTCAATCTAAAGATACAATGTTAAAGCAGGAAGAGTATTACCTAATGTCCTCTGTCCACCCCAACCCTCAAACCAAAAAAAAAGTCCTTTCTGAAAATGATATATCATTAATAATCATTTTCTTTTACATTTAACTTAAACCACTCAATTCATGCCAAAAGCCAGGTATGTGCAGGCTGACTATCTATCCATAAGACAGGGCGTCAGCATACCTTACAATGACAATCATGAGCTTTCAAACATAAGTTCTCAATCCAAAAGGAGAGAAATTGCTTAGCATTGGTTGGCTATCTAGAGGGGCCTGGACCCTAGACCATTATCATTAGGGCGACAAAAATTGTAATTTTATATGCCAGCCTAACTCCTCTCTCACTGCCTAAGAGAGCTGCATAAACATTTCCCAACATTTAAATCTCATTTGCATACACATGACCAAGAAATGCTAATGAGCAATATAGCAGTATCTGCCTTGTTTGTAAACTGAAACACGATTTGCATAGCTTTCCCATAGTCCCATGGTATGCAAATGAGTTTATATGACAAAACAGAATAGAAAGATTATAAAGTTAGTCTTTAAAAATTGCAAAATAAAAAAACTGTGCAGCCTTTCTAATCATTGAGATGAGAGCTAGGTGGCATATAAAAAAAAAAAAAAAAAAAATGTTGTCACCCTAATGATAATCATCTATGTGCACAGGTCCCCCTAGATACCGAACACTAAACAGACAATTTCCCTTCTGGGAAGGAAATTTCCTTCTGGGAAAACTGGTTAAACCCCAGGCTGCCTTGCTAAGGTATGCTGATGATCTGTCTGTCTGATGGATTGTTGGCCCTGCATATACCTGGTGCTTAGCGGCCATAGGGGAGAACTGTTCTGTGTTGTCCATTAAATGTTTTATGTAATAATACAAATAATAATAAGATTTTATGATAGGCAGGCTAGGGTAAATGTCTGTAAGTCTGTCTTTGTCTGTTTTATAAAATACAAAGTGACATTAGTTTTTTTAGTCAGCTACCTTACTGTATGTTTGATTGAGTATTATACCTTAAAGGGACAGGCTGTTTTACCCTATAGAAATATATCTATATATATATATGTCCTGTATTAGGATCCTTGATCTCAGAAAAACTATACTATTATCATCAAACACTGTCTTTGCATAATGTCTATAAAACGTTTTTATTCATAATTGTTGTCCTTTATAAAACAGACAAAGACAAAATTATTATGTTTGCTTGTCAAAGCCAACATATTGTTATTCGATTATTTCAGCTTATTATTGTTAGTATTATTATTATTATTCTCCGCCCCCGTTTTTCTAAACGCTACTCCTACAGTTTTTGTGCTACAGACCCCAAACTTTCCACACTTTTTCGGCCTATAGCGAAGCACGTTGCTTGTGCTTTATTAGCCGATCCCACCCTCGGGGCCCCTGGGGCAGGCCCCGAACACCCACTTTTTCCTTTTACTTTGACAGGAAAATTTTCAAATCGCTCCCACTCGCACAATTTTGAAGCTACGCTCCCCAAACTTGGATCACATATTGTTGGTGTCAACCCGAATAAATGGGTAAATTTGAGGGGACACCCCAAAGTGGGCGGAGCTACCAACAGCCAATGAAAATTTAGCAAATTTCTATACGCTACTCCTCCCACAGTTTTAGGATTACCAAACTTTGCACACTTGTTCGGCACATACCCGAATAGGTTGCTTGTGCTTTTTAACCGATCCCACCCTCCGGGCCCCTGGGGCGGGCCCTCGAAGATCCCATTTTTCCCATAGACTTTCATTGGAAAAATGTAAACTTTTGTCACTCAAACAGCTTTAGAGTTAAAGTCACCAAACTTGGGTCACTTAGTCATGGGGTCAACCTGAAAATTTATGTCACATTTTGGGGACATTAAAAAGTGGGCGGAGCTACAACCAATCAGATTTTCCCTATTGACTTCAATAGGAAAACTTTAAAAAGCTACCATTCTCACAGCATTTAAACGAGAATACCCAAACTTGGCACCGTGGGTCATTGGGTGACTGGGGTCAAAAATTTTATAAGTGGGCGGAGTCTAAATCGGCCAATCAAATTTCAGCAATTGGTTTAAATGGGAAAATTTTAAACTGCCGCTGCTCGTAGACGGTTATTGGCACAGTCTTCAAACTTGGCACAGTTGGTCATTGGAGGACTGGGATTAGAATTCTGAAAAGTGGGCGGGGCCAAAATCAACCAATCAGATTTCTTTGAGTGTGAAAAATGTGAAAATTTGAAAAATTTTAACTTCCAAAAATGCTGCAATTCTCAAATTTTTGATGTCAGGGGCTTCAAATTGCAGAAATCAGGTGGCAAGTTACGTCAAATTCAAAATTAGAAAAAGTGGGCGGAGCTACAAACAACCAATCAGATTTTCCCTATTGACTTCAATGGGAAAACTTTAAAAAGCTACCATTCTCACAGCATTTAAACGAGAATACCCAAACTTGGCACCGTGGGTCATTGGGTGACTGGGGTCAAAAATTTTATAAGTGGGCGGAGTCTAAATCGGCCAATCAAATTTCAGCAATTGGTTTAAATGGGAAAATTTTAAACTGCCGCTGCTCGTAGACGGTTATTGGCACAGTCTTCAAACTTGGCACAGTTGGTCATTGGAGGACTGGGATTAGAATTCTGAAAAGTGGGCGGGGCCAAAATCAACCAATCAGATTTCTTTGAGTGTGAAAAATGTGAAAATTTGAAAAATTTTAACTTCCAAAAATGCTGCAATTCTCAAATTTTTTATGTCAGGGGCTTCAAATTTCAGAAATCAGGTGGTAGGTTATGTCCAATTCAAAATTCGGAAAAAGTGGGCGGGGCAAACTACAACCAATCAGATTTTCCCTATTGACTTCAATGGGAAAACTTTAAAAAGCTGCCATTTTCACAGTATTTAAATGAGAATACCCAAACTTGGCACCGTGGGTCATTGGGGTCAAAATTGTTAAAAGTGGGCGGAGTCTATATCAGCCAATCAAATTTTAGCAATTGGTTTAAATGGGAAAATGTAAAACTGCCGCAGCTCCTAGCCTGTTATTGGCACAGACTTCAAGCTTGGCACAATTGGTCACTTGAGGACTGGCATTAAAATTCAAGAAAGTAGGTGGAGCCACAAACAGCCAATCATATTCCAAGCCAACATCCTGTGGTTTCTTCAGAAACAGCACTTTCTAGTTATTATTGTTGTTTGTATTATTACATAAAACATCCAATTACCAACACAGAACAGTTCTCCCCTATGGCCGCCGAGCACCAGGTATATGCTGGACCAACAATCCATCAGACAGACAGGTCATCAGCATACCTTAGCAAGGCAGCCTGGGTTTTAACCAGTTTTTCCAAAAGGAAAATTGTCTATTTAGGGTTAGGTATCTAGGGGGACCTGTGCGCATAGATGATCATCATTAGGGTGACAACATTTTTTATTTTTTTTTAATATGCCACCTAGCTCTCATCTCAATGATTAGGAAGGCTGCATAGTTTTTTTTTATTTTGCAATTGTTTAAAGACTAATTTTATAATCTTTCTATTCTGTTTTGTCATATAAACTCATTTGCATAACATGGGACAGCTATGCAAATTGTGTTTCAGTTTACAAACAAGGCAGATACTGCTATATTGCTCATTAGCATTTCTTGGCCATGTGTATGCAAATGAGTTTTAACATACAGTAAGGTAGCTGACTAAAAAAACTGATCTTTGTATTTTATAAAACAGACAAAGACAGACTTACAGACATTTACCCTAGCCTGCCTATCATAAAATCTTATTATTATTTGTATTATTACATAAAACATTCAATGGACAACACAGAACAGTTCTCCCCTATGGCCGCCAAGCACCAGGTATATGCAGGGCCAACAATCCATCAGACAGACAGATCATCAGCATACCTTAGCAAGGCAGCCTGGGTATTAACCAGTTTTCCCAGAAGGGAGTTTTCCCAGAAGGGAAATTGTCTGTTTAGTGTTCGGTATCTAGGGGGACCTGTGCACATAGATGATTATCATTAGGGTGACAACATTTTTTTTTTTTTTTTTTTTTATATGCCACCTAGCTCTCATCTCAATGATTAGGAAGGCTGCACAGTTTTTTTTGATTTTGCAATTTTTTAAAGACTAACTTTTTAATCTTTCTATTCTGTTTTGTCATATAAACTCATTTGCATAACATGGGACTATGGGAAAGCTATGCAAATCGTGTTTCAGTTTACAAACAAGGCAGATACTGCTATATTGCTCATTAGCATTTCTTGGTCATGTGTATGCAAATGAGATTTAAATGTTGGGAAATGTTTATGCAGCTCTCTTAGGCAGTGAGAGAGGAGTTAGGCTGGCATATAAAATTACAATTTTTGTCGCCCTAATGATAATGGTCTAGGGTCCAGGCCCCTCTAGATAGCCAACCAATGCTAAGCAGTTTCTCTCCTTTTGGATTGAGAACTTATGTTTGTTTGTCTAAATTGCTCAAACCTGTCATTGTAAGGTATGCTGACACCCTGTCTTATGGATAGATAGTCAGCCTGCACATACCTGGCTTTTGACATGGTGTAGAGTGACTTTTTTTATTTTACAAGTAATTAAAATATGTTAAATAACTAAATTAGCATTTAAAAGTAGGTTAGAAAATAAAATGTTAGGGTAGATTTAGATGTCATAAAGTAGGTTAGCTAGAATGAGTCACTGTGGGTTTTAATATTCGCCTGCCAATAGAGGTCTATTGCGCGAACATGTTCGTGACATCTCTACTGAGGACCAGGAAGCAGTGAGTACTGATCTTTCACAGCTTCCCTCCCATATGGAAGTGCTTCATTAGTATTCACCCCGTAAGACGCAGGGGAATTTCACCCCCCACTTTTGGGGGAATAAAAATGCGTCCTATGGGGCAAAGAATACGGTAAGTGGTTGGGCATCAATCAGTGCACTCAATCTCTTCCACTTCTGGGGTAGGGCTAGGTGGATGGTCCAAGAAACCCCCGCCAGCAGAGTTATCAAAAAGCATAAGTGACTGCTGCATGACTTGTGGCTCATATATTTTATATGTAAAATTGGGAAAGGGGGCGATTTATGCTTAACATTTTGGTGGGGGTGTAACTTTTTTTTAAATATATATATATATATATATATATATATATAAATTTTGTTTTTACTGTTTATTTAATAACTATTTCCCCCCCTTAGGGGCTAGAACCTGGGATCTTTTCATCCCTTGTCCCATTCACCATAATAGAGCTCTATTAGGGTGTATAGGACTTCACACTCTCCCTGCTGCCCTGTGCATAGTGCACACAGAAGCAGGGAGCTGAGCATGGCAGCCAGGCTGGGGCTCCAATCACTGCCACCAATGAGGACAGGAAGGCAGAGGGGACACTGTGGCTACTGCCACTAATGTTTTTAATAATTTGGGTGTTAGGGGGTGGGTGGCGCACTGCGCCACCAATTACTTTAATACTGGGCAGGGAGGGCGCACAATTAACCTTTAATACAGATAAAGGAGGCAGGTACTGCCGGCACCCGCCTCCTGTATTTTTATTACAGGTTAATTGTCATTGGTGGCACAGTGGGCCAGGCCGTGTACTTGCTCTGCTGGCTGCTTGACTTGGGGCTCGGGCTGACAGCAGAGGAGGACACAAGACACTCAGGAGGAGAAGGCTGCTGACATTCGCCGAACTCTCTAGCTAACAGCGCAGCAGTCCCTCCCACGTCCCTCCTCCTGTATTAATTAGCCGCGGCTCAGCTGCAGCCACGTCATAGAAGGGAAGGATTCCCTTCCTCCCTCCTTCTCCACTGTCTGGCAGCAGAGAACATAGCGTTCACCGAGCGCGACACACAATGTGTTCTCTCATAAGAGGAGATATTAGACTCTGCTGTCTAGCATCGATAAAACGAACATCCCGGTACCGAATCGATACTGGCATAAAAGTATTGATTGGGTATTGAAAGTTCGATACCCAAAACAACCCTACTCTTGGTGTTCTGACCCCGGCTTCTTCTGACAATCCTATGCTTGCTCCATTTGTACTTCGTTGCTCTACTGGTATTTGACTCGGTCCGTTCACATTCTGTTTTGTGTCTTGTCCGTCCTCCCTGCACTTATACCAAGTTAGGGACTGCCGTCCAGATGTCCCCTGTCATTAGGACTTGCGAGGCAAGTAGGCAGGGCCAGTGGTGAGGATTGAGCGCAGTGGTCACTTCCCTCCCCCCTGTGTGTGTGTGTGTGTGTGTGTATGCGACCGTTACAGATAGGAAGGGGATTTACAAGTACAGGGAAAGATTATTTGGTGGATCCAAATAGTCATTAGACAACTCTGTCATTCCAGATTTTTGTTATTGGGCTGCAAGAGTTATGTTTAAAGCCTTTAGTGGCTTATATCTTAGTATCTTATTCAGTACAACAAGAAAAATATATACACATTTCACTTTTGCAGTTATTTCTGGTGAAAGCGTATTTCAGTAAAAAAAATAAAATAAAATATATGCATTGAAGCCTGAATTTGTGGGAGGGGCTCTTCCTTTATAAGTCAGGCCCCCTTTGCTCAGAGACACCGCCGTGTTTGTTTCTCTCCTCAGCCGGTGTAAGGTAAGCTGCGGGGTCCGCCCCCGCTACGTCACTTCCGCATTCAGCGTGCCGCGTGTGGACTCGCCTCCTCAGCCCTTCGATCGCGGGCTATTGCGGTGCCCCTGGTACAGCTCGGTACCGCGTCCGCCTCCATGTCTCACGGAGGATCCGGGTGGCGCGCCTCGGCTCCCTCCCTGCACCCCGCAGGCACGTAAGTGTCAGGGTTTTTTCATGCCCGGCAGTGCGCTCAGGGTCTTCCCGGTTGTCGCTCCACCGCAGCTGCCGGCACCATGCCGCACCTCCCCGGCCACCTAGGAGCGCTCCGGTGTCTATGTGGTAGTAAACCAACCTGGCTCTCCATCCTGGGGGGGGGGGGTGCTCAGGATTGGCAATGCTGTTCCCTGCTTGCATGCCACGCATCAGGGTTCCTCAATCATCCAGGAACTCCCCCTGTTAAACTGGATATTACTGTATGAGGCTCGCTAGGTCAGATCCAGGGGCTCAAAGTGATATTCAACTTAACCGTTGGACCGGAGTTGCTGGGGTCCGGTCTAAACTCATTATAGGTCCGCCGAGCAATAACTTCAGTTCGGGGACATATTTAAGTATTATACCCTTCTACCCGCATCTCCACGCCCGGCGTCCCATGTGGTATGGTATGGGGATCACCCGCGGCACCCCCGGCTAATAAAAAAAAAAAAGAGGGGGGGGGATTTCGCTCTGGATGGAGGCCATGGTTACTCTAACGCTCTATCATGATCACTAGCATTGTTGGCTATTCAGAGGCCTGTGGCGGCCATTGGGGTAGCAAGTGCTTATAGTAGCAGATGATGGTATGTTCTGATACTTTGTTTTCAGGCTGGGTGCGTCTCTGCAGTCGGTTCAAGTGATGCACGTTGTGTTTAGTGATGGTAAAAAGAAAAAAACAAACCCTATACGCTGCTCACTTTCATGGCATTCATACAGTCGCTGCAAAAAAAAAAAAAAAAAAAGGGGATTGCGCTCTTCCCTCCCGGGTTGCTGGTTGCCCCTCACCGACCTGATTCTGGATTTCCCGATGCCGTCTCGGGGAATTCAGGGTCAGGGGGGAGGGGGGCAATTTCCTGCCATGCTGCATGCTCGGCGGCCAGGGAGTCGTTGTCCCCCAGGGTAATGTCTTTTATGGTGCTCAGGTCTGGTGGTTTGTTTTACCTTCTATTTTGGGGGACAGAGGTCCCACGGTGGGTAGTCGTGCTTTACTTAGGATTCTCGTTTTTGGGTGGCTTGGCCCGTTTCTTGTGCTGATTGTCAGAGTCGCAAAAAAATAAATTAAAAGGAGTTATAGAGGGGGGGGCCCGTCTTCGCCATCCTTAATAGCCTTTGTTTTCTCAGGATTCCCGGCTCGTCCCCTGAATCGCTCAGGGGCCGCAGGGTTCATTTAGGGTCGTCATTTGTACGGATCTGCCTATCGCAGGCAGGCAAGCAAGTTAAGGCCTGGATCGCCCAGGCTAGTCGTTTGCATAGTGGTACGCATGGTTCCTGGATCGCCCAGGTTTACCGATTTAATTCCTGAATCGCTCAGGATCCTCTCTGACTCAGCGCGGGTCAGTTCCTCGGGCACCAGGTGTCCATCCATTAGGTGGTTTTATTTCTTTTCATATTTAGGTCTGCGTGGCTCATCCCGTGGCAAGCCTGTCGCTTGGACTCAGACTGTTCACGTATTCTCTTCATCAGGTAAGATCTAGCTCCCTGAATCGCTCAGGTGAAGCTACTCCAGTTGCTATTTCACTCTGGTCTGGCCGTGCCGATCAGCGCTGATCCTCTTACTTTGCACGTAGTTCAGTTCTGGCTCTGAAGCGTTCAGGACCCTCTCTTCTCTTTCTGGATCGCCCAGGTTCGCTTCCTCTGGGATAGGCTTCATTTTCTAGCTGCGACTAAGGTCCTCCCCCTTCCCCTTTTTCGTACTTCGTCACCCGGCCGTTCTGGCCTCCGCTTCCAGTGGTTCTCGGGTTCCGCTCCTTTACAATCCAGATTCATGCTCGTCTGGTTCAGGCGTCCTTTCCCCTGCTTTCTTCTGATCTTGTCATTACATGTTTACGTTCCACAGGTGTACGGGGGTCGCTATTCCTCCGTGGCGGTTGGCTCTGGTGTTCACAGTCATCAGGTCCGCAAGGTCTTAGGGTCCAGCCAATCTTCAGGCCCTTAAGATGTCTCAGGTGTCGGACGTCGAAGATAGCATCTCCGCTCGTGGCTCCCCGCTCGGGTCCCTCCAGTAGCCCTTCCTATCGGCGTTGGACGGTGCCAAAGCTTATAGCCGAATTGAACCGTCGCGGTATTCCTCATTCGGCGTCCACAAGGAAAGCAGAGCTCTACCGCCTTCTCAGGACAGAGGCAGGGAATGTCCGAGAACGGTCGCCTTCCCCTTCCATCCATTCAGCCTTGTCCCAACTCCAGGCAACCTTGGATGGCTTGACCGGTTCCATGACCGACATGCAATCAAGGGTCGCCTCTTTGGAGTCTAGGGTGGCAGGGGCACCTGGTCCAGCGGCAGAGGATAATAGTCCGCCGAGCTCTCTGGAATCCAGGCCAGGTACGAGTAGCCTGACGTGCCAGCTGGCACCCAGCCCCTCAGTCGCCCCCTCCCACTTTATTCCCGAGAACTTGAAAAAGATATCATCGCGGGTAAAGATGTCAACCTAGCTTCAATATTAATAGCGTCCCAGGACGTGGCGGAAAATAAACTTATCAACTGCGGAGAAGTGGCTGTCTTGCTGAGGGCCAAGGACGTTCGCTTGAATCGTAAACTCTCGATACCGGAATTCGTTCTGGCCTTCAGCCTTTACCGCGACGTGGTCTGCTCAGTGCAACTGCATCGATGGGAGGAGTTGGATACCTATCTTTACAGGGTTACCGATCTCGGGGTCAAATATGGTGGTCACAATTTTTATGATTACCATCGCTCCTTTTCGGCCAAAGCCGCTGCAGCACTGACCCAGTTTCAGTATATTACTAACTGGGCCTGCCTCGACATGGAGCTTTTTGCCGGCACTTCGCCGGTTTAAGAGCCCCACTTGCAACTCGTGCCAGTCGATCTTACATACAGCCGACTGGTGCCCCAACACGGCTTTGACCCATCTGGAGCAAGCAGTCCCGGGTTCCTCCGGGTCTCAGAAAACCAAGCGTCAGTAGATAAATTAGGGAGGCCTATCGCCTACCTTGGTCAAAGATCAGATTTGTAACAACTTTAATTACGGGGTTGCAACTTCAGTGCGTGTAGGGCCTTACATGTGTGTTCAAATTGTTTTAGGGCTCATCCTCGGTCCAGCTGCCCCAAAAAGGTAGCAAGTCCTGACTGGCCGACATTAACGTCGATCTCCTGGGGGCCTTGTTACGGGACCACCCGGATCGGCAGTTGGTTGAGTTCCTCCTCTCAGGGTTTCGGGGTTTCCACACTGGTCTGGTGGCTGTTCCCGGGAGACCTGGGAGGGGAGAACTTACGCTCGGCCCGTCAGGATCCCGAGGCTGTAAGGTCCCTCCTAGATAGCGAGGTTCAGAAAGGTTTCCTTTTAGGACCATTTGACCGCAGCCCCTTTAGCCAATGGAGAGTGAGCCCTATCGGCCTTGTTTCCAAACAAAATTCAAATAAAAACGATTAATCTATGATTTGTCCGCCCCTCATGCATCGGCCATCCCGAGCTTGAACTTCGTTGATACCGTCAGAGGAGTTCTCCATGAGCTACTCGTCCATCGATGACGCCATCAGTTTCATCCTGCGGGAGGGTAGGGGAGCTCTGCTATCTAAAGCCGACATCGCTGACGCTTTCAAGCTTCTTCCTATCCTCCCTCAGCTATGGGGTCTCTACGGTATCAAATGGGACCAGCAGTATTTCTTCGCCAATAGGCTCACGTTTGGCTCAAAAAGCAGCCCATGGCTGTTCGACAGGTTCGCAGGGGCCCTACATTGGATCCTAGTCCAGCACGGGGTTTTGAGAAAGTGATACATTACCTCGATGATTTTCTGATTGTAGAAGGGACTCGATCTCCCCACGGGGGCTCGAAGTCCTGTTCCAGCTTTCGGTGGTCTTCAGGTTCCGGTTGCGCACAACAAGACGGAAGGCCCTAGTACTCGCATTACTTTCCTAGGCATCGTCCTCGATACACGGAGGATGGAGGCCAGTCTTCCTGCAGATAAACTTTCTAAGCTCAGGTTTTCCATCACCTCGGCGGTCTCGAGTAGGGTCTTATCCAAGGTAGAGTTGCAATCTTTATTGGGGTCCCTGAATTTCGCCACCAGGATCATGCCACAAGGTAGGGCCTTCACCTCCCGACTGCTGGATATGCTAGCAGGGGTTCCGGACCAGGACTCCTCCATCCACTTGGACAACCAGGCGGTATCCGATCTTTTGATGTGGCAGGCATTCTTGGCTGACTGGAGCGGCGCTTCTTTTTCGTTTCAGCCCCCAGGGCCGACTCCCCCACCATTATATCGGATGCGGCGGCCTCACGCGGTTTCGCGGCCATTTTTCACCCTCACTGGTTGGCAGGTTGTTGGCCTGCAGAGCTGTTGGCGCAGCAAGGATCGTTAGCATCCTCTCCCTTGTTAGAACTCTACCCCGTGGTCGCTGCCGCCCGAGTCTGGGGGTACTCCTGGAGAGACAAGCCCGTAAGAGTGATAACTGACAGCCAAGTGTTGGTTGATATACTCGCAAAGGGTAGAGCCAAGTCGCCCCGGATCATGTCGCTCCTCCGCAGGTTAACTTTACTCTCACTTCAGTTTAATTTCCACATCTGTCCGTCTCACCTGGCAGGGGTTCAAAACGTGGCGGCAGACGCCTTGTCTCGCTTCAACTTTCCTGTCTTCTTTCAGGCTCTTCCGGACGCAGATCAACAAGGCACGCCAGTCCCTCCATACGAGTCGCTCATCCTGAACTGATCCGTCTGGTCGAGTCGGCTAGAAAACTGGCACAGGACTCCCTAGCTCCTAACACCGCTCGGAACTACCTCACTGGTTTCAAGTTGTTTCAGCGTTTTCACAGGAATTCCCGCAAGGTGACACGGACGATATTTCTTTCATCCTGGCCTTCATCGCCTATTGTCACGAGACACTCCACTTGTCACACAATACAGTTAAGCTGTACCTGGCTGGGGTCCAACATCATCGGGTGCTTGCGGATCCTTCAGTCAGGTCAATTTTTCCAATCAGGTGGTCAAGGCAGCCTTAAGAGGCCTCCAGAAGGATGGCACGGGCCCCGTGTCCCGAAGGCAGGCCATTTCGGGTGAGTCGTTCAGGGAATCTCCCTGGCCCTAGATGGTGACCCTTTTGGGCGCCTAAACAGCATAGTCATCAAAGCTGCCGTGTACTTGGGCTTTTATGGCTTTCTCCGGCCGGGGAATTCACCTGCAACTCTCTCTCCAGGTCCACGTTGCTCAAGCGTCACCTGGTTTGGTGTGATTCCCATTTCTCGTTAGCTATCCCGAAGTCCAAAACCAACCAAGTGGGTCCACCGGTGTTAGTCAGGTTCTTCCCCTCCCGCAATGATTGGTGTCCGGTCAGGGTCCTCAATCTGCTGATGACCAGGAACCAAGGTTCCGGTCCAAATGACCCCCTTCTTCCATTTGATGGTAGACCTCTTTCCTCAGCCGTATTCATTGATCATGTGCGTATTTTGGTGGCAGGTTTGGGGGTAGACCCTGCGTCAATCTCGGGTCATTCCTTTCGGATTGGGGCCGCGTCCGCAGCCTCCCGCAACCAGGTTCCTCCCCATGTCATACGTAGGATGGGACGGTGGCGATCGTCATGCTATGCGCGGTACATACCGAACCCTCAGGTCGAGATATCTAGGGCATTTCGATCTTTAGCTTTGTAAT
The DNA here is from genome assembly GCA_033119425.1 of Bufotes viridis. Taxonomy (NCBI): domain Eukaryota; kingdom Metazoa; phylum Chordata; class Amphibia; order Anura; family Bufonidae; genus Bufotes; species Bufotes viridis. Next base: position 136,500,137 of record CM065590.1, read on the forward strand.
ATTCATGTTTATAATAAATATTGTTTTCCCTGCCCTACAGTTGACTCGATTATTCTTTGCCCTCTTACTAGGCTGTACCCCCACGCTGGCTCCCGGCACAACACCGCCAGCTGGATAAGTAGGCTAGCCCGGTTCACGTCGGTCCCACCTTGAGCCATTCACACAAGTATTGAAGGCTGCAAGCAGCCTGAATTTGTGGGAGGGGCTCTTCCTTTATAAGTCAGGCCCCCCCCTTTGCTCAGGACACCGCCGTGTTCGTTCCCTCCCTCCCGCCCCTTTTGCTAAGGTTTTCCCTATGGGTGGCCCTCTTACTAGGCTGTACCCCCACGCTGGCTCCCGGCACAACACCGCCAGCTGGATAAGTAGGCTAGCCCGGTTCACGTCGGTCCCACCTTGAGCCATTCACACAAATATATATATATACATGCACTGCACTGTTGCAGTTATTTCTGGTGAATACGTATAGGGGCGTATTTCAGTAAAAAAAGAAAAATACATACGCACTGCACTTTTTGCAGTTATTTCTAGTGAAGGCGTATAGGGGCATATTTCAGTACTACAAGAAAATATATACACACTTCACTAGTGTTGAGCGAACTCGAACTGTAAAGTTCGGACCCGTACCGAACTTTTACGATTTTTGTTACCTGGACCCGAACCTTGACGTAAAAGTTCGGGTTTGATTTCGGTGTTCGGGCGTTTAATAAAGCTTGTTGAAAGGCTGCAGGGCAACCAATAAACAAGCTTTTAGGCTGTGGGCTCTAACTTTGCCGAAGAGTTCGGTGTTCGTGGCATTTAATAAAGCTATTGAAAGGATGAAGGGCAGCCAATCAACAAGCTTTTAAGCTGTGGGCACTTAGAAGCCATCACAGCCATACCTACTAACGGCATGGCTGTGACTAGCTGGTGTATCATGTGACTCAGCCTCTATAAAAGCTGGATCACGTGTAACACCGCCCACAGAATCAGCTCTGAGTAGTACAGGGACAGGAAGCAGACTGCTGAAGTGAGGGATAGTTAGGAAGAATCTCATCTGGCTATTTATTCTGTGGGTGACCTATAGCGATTTTTTATTTTATTTTATTTTTTTGTGGGTGCAATCCACTATCTTTGTACCCTGACACAGAAATATAAGTAATAATCTGGCTGTTAATTCTGTGGGTGACCTATAGCAAATTTTTTGTGTGAGATAAACCTGCACTGCATACGTGACAATGAAATTAAGATAGTTAATCTGTCGGTTAGTTCGGTGGGTGACATATTCCCATTCTTGCTGTAATGTAAACTCGCACTGCATACCTGACAGGGAGAAAATTTCTTAAATTCGTCTGTTAGTTTGTTGGGTGACATAAACCCATTTTGTCTTTGAAGTACACTTGCACTGCTTGCCTAAAAGGGAAATGTATTTAGTAAATCCGTCTGTTAGTTTGATGGGTGACCGCAAAGAATGAGGAGAGCGTCAAATAAGGGACGTGGCCCTGGTCGTGGTGCTACTTGTGTTGGTGGAGCTCCTGTTGTAGTGCCAGCTACACGCCCCAATGAAACACCTTCCTCAGGAGCGAGTAGGCGACAGAACGTTCAGCGCTATTTTGTAGGCCCGAATACCGCATACGAATGGTGAGGCCAATTGAAAGTTCGATACCCAAAACAACCCTACTCTTGGTGTTCTGACCCCGGCTTCTTCTGACAATCCTATGCTTGCTCCATTTGTACTTCGTTGCTCTACTGGTATTTGACTCGGTCCGTTCTACATTCTGTTTTGTGTCTTGTCCGTCCTCCCTGCACTTATACCAAGTTAGGGACTGCCGTCCAGATGTCCCCTGTCATTAGGACTTGCGAGGCAAGTAGGCAGGGCCAGTGGTGAGGATTGAGCGCAGTGGTCACTTCCCTCCCCCTGTGTGTGTGTGTGTGTGTGTGTACGACCGTTACAGATAGGAAGGGGATTTACAAGTACAGGGAAAGATTATTTGGTGGATCCAAATAGTCATTAGACAACTCTGTCATTCCAGATTTTTGTTATTGGGCTGCAAGAGTTATGTTTAAAGCCTTTAGTGGCTTATATCTTAGTATCTTATTCAGTACAACAAGAAAAATATATACACATTTCACTTTTGCAGTTATTTCTGGTGAAAGCGTATTTCAGTAAAAAAAATAAAATAAAATATATGCATTGAAGCCTGAATTTGTGGGAGGGGCTCTTCCTTTATAAGTCAGGCCCCCCCCTTTGCTCAGGACACAGCCGTGTTTGTTTCTCTCCTCAGCCGGTGTAAGGTAAGCTGCGGGGTCCGCCCACGCTACGTCACTTCCGCATTCAGCGTGCCGCGTGTGGACTCGCCTCCTCAGCCCTTCGATCGCGAGCTATTGCGGTGCCCCTGGTACAGGTCGGTACCGCGTCCGCCTCCATGTCTCACGGAGGATCCGGGTGGCGCGCCTCGGCTCCCTCCCTGCACCCCGCAGGCACGTAAGTGTCAGGGTTTTTTCATGCCCGGCAGCGCGCTCAGGGCCTTCCCGGTTGTCGCTCCACCGCAGCTGCCGACACCATGCCACACTTCCCCGGCCACCTAGGAGCGCTTCGGTTTCTATGTGGTAGTAAACCAACCTGGCTCTCCATCCTGGGGGGGGGGTTGCTGAGGATTGGCAATGCTGTTCCCTGCTTGCATGCCGTTCCCTGCTTGCATGCCACGCATCAGGGTTCCTCAATCATCCAGGAACTCCCCCTGTTAAACTGGATATTACTGTATGAGGCTCGCTAGGTCAGATCCAGGGGCTCATAGTGATATTCAACTTAACCGTTGGACCGGAGTTGTTGGGGTCCGGTCTAAACTCATTATAGGTCCGCCGAGCATCAACTTCAGTTCGGGGACATATTTAAGTATTATACCCTTCTACCCGCATCTCCACATCCGGCGTCCCATGTGGTATGGTAATGTGGATCACCCGCGGCACCCCCGGCTAATAAAAAAAAATAAAAAAAAAAGGGGGATTTCGCTCTGGAAGGAGGCCATGGTTACTCTAACGCTCTATCATGATCACTAGCATTGTTGGCTATTCAGAGGCCTGTGGTGGCCATTGGGGTAGCAGGTGCTTATAGTAGCAGATGATGGTATGTTCTGATACTTTGTTTTCAGGCTGGGTGCGTCTCTGCAGTCGGTTCAAGTGATGCACGTTGTGTTTAGTGATGGTAAAAAAAAAAAACCCTATACGCTGCTCACTTTCATTGCATTCATACAGTCGCTGCAAAAAAAAAAAAAAAAGGGGGATTGCGCTCTTCCTCCCGGGTTGCTAGTTGCCCCTCACCGACCTGATTCTGGATTTCCCGATGCCGTCTCGGGGAATTCGGGGTCAGGAGGGAGGGGGGCAATTTCCTGCCATGCTGCATGCTCGGCGGCCAGGGAGTCGTTGTCCCCCAGGGAAATGTCTTTTATGGTGCTCAGGTCTGGTGGTTTGTTTTACCTTCTATTTTGGGGGACAGAGGTCCCACGGTGGGTAGTCGTGCTTTACTTAGGATTCTCGTTTTTGGGTGGCTTGGCCCGTTATAGAGTTATAGAGGGGGGGCCCGTCTTCGCCATCCTTAATAGCCTTTGTTTTCTCAGGATTCCCGGCTCGTCCCCTGAATCGCTCAGGGGCCGCAGGGTTCATTTAGGGTCGTCATTTGTACGGGTCTGCCTATCGCAGGCAGGCAAGCAAGTTAAGGCCTGGATCGCCCAGGCTAGTCATTTGCATAGTGGTACGCATGGTTCCTGGATCGCCCAGGTTTACCGATTTAATTCCTGAATCGCTCAGGGTCCTCTCTGACTCAGCGCGGTCAGTTCCTCGGGCACCAGGTGTCCATCCATTAGGTGGTTTTATTTCTTTTCATATTTAGGTCTGCGTGGCTCAACCCGTGGCAAGCCTGTCGCTTGGACTCATAGACTGTTCACGTATTCTCTTCATCAGGTAAGATCTAGCTCCCTGAATCGCTCAGGTGAAGCTACCCAGCTGCTATTTCACTCTGGTCTGGCCGTGCCGATCAGCGCTGATCCTCTTACTTTTGCACGTAGTTCAGTTCTGGCTCTGAGCGTTCAGGACCCTCTCTCTCTCTTTCTGGATCGCCCAGGTTCGCTTCCTCTGGGATAGGCTTCATTTTCTAGCTGCGACTAAGGTCCTCCCTCTCCCTTTTTCGTACTTCGTCACCCGGCCGTTCTGGCCTCCGCTTCCAGTGGTTCTCGGGTTCCGCTCCTTTACAATCCAGATTCATGCTCGTCTGGTTCAGGCGCCCTTTCCCTGCTTTCTTCTGATCTTGTCATTACATGTTTACGTTCCACAGGTGTACGAGGGTCGCTATTCCTCCGTGGCGGTTGGCTCTGGTGTTCACAGTCATCAGGTCCGCAAGGTCTTAGGGTCCAGCCAATCTTCAGGCCCTTAAGATGTCTCAGGTGTCGGACGTCGAAGATAGCATCTCCGCTCGTGGCTCCCCGCTCGGGTCCCTCCAGTAGCCCTTCCTATCGGCGTTGGACGGTGCCAAAGCTTATAGCCGAATTGAACCGTCGCGGTATTCCTCATTCGGCGTCCACAAGGAAAGCAGAGCTCTACCGCCTTCTCAGGACAGAGGCAGGGAATGTCCGAGAACGGTCGCCTTCCCCTTCCATCCATTCAGCCTTGTCCCAACTCCAGGCAACCTTGGATGGCTTGACCGGTTCCATGACCGACATGCAATCAAGGGTCGCCTCTTTGGAGTCTAGGGTGGCAGGGGCACCTGGTCCAGCGGCAGAGGATAATAGTCCGCCGAGCTCTCTGGAATCCAGGCCAGGTACGAGTAGCCTGACGTGCCAGCTGGCACCCAGCCCCTCAATCGCCCCCTCCCACTTTATTCCCGAGAACTTGAAAAAAGATATCATCGCGGGTAAAGATGTCAAACTAGCTTCAATATTAATAGCGTCCCAGGACGTGGCGGAAAATAAACTTATCAACTGCGGAGAAGTGGCTGTCTTGCTGAAGGCCAAGGACGTTCGCTTGAATCGTAAACTCTCGATAACGGAATTCGTTCTGGCCTTCAGCCTTTACCGCGACGTGGTCTGCTCAGTGCAACTGCATCGATGGGAGGAGTTGGATACCTATCTTTACAGGGTTACCGATCTCGGAGTCAAATATGGTGGTCACAATTTTTATGATTACCATCGCTACTTTTCGGCCAAAGCCGCTGCAGCACTGACCCAGTTTCAGTATATTACTAACTGGGCCTGCCTCGACATGGAGCTTTTTTGCCGGCACTTCGCCGGTTTATGAGCCCCCACTTGCAACTCGTGCCAGTCGATCTTACATACAGCCGACTGGTGCCCCAACACGGCTTTGACCCATCTGGAGCAAGCAGTCCCGGGTTCCTCCGGGTCTCAGAAAACCCAAGCGTCAGTAGATAAATTAGGGAGGCCTATCGCCTACCTTGGTCAAAGTCAGATTTGTAACAACTTTAATTACGGGGTTGCAACTTCAGTGCGTGTAGGGCCTTACATGTGTGTTCAAATTGTTTTAGGGCTCATCCTCGGTCCAGCTGCCCCAAAAAGGTAGCAAGTCCTGACTGGCCGACATTAACGTCGATCTCCTGGGGGCCTTGTTACGGGACCACCCGGATCGGCAGTTGGTTGAGTTCCTCCTCTCAGGGTTTCGGGGTTTCCACACTGGTCTGGTGGCTGTTCCCGGGAGACCTGGGAGGGGAGAACTTACGCTCGGCCCGTCAGGATCCCGAGGCTGTAAGGTCCCTCCTAGATAGCGAGGTTCAGAAAGGTTTCCTTTTAGGACCATTTGACCGCAGCCTCTTTAGCCAATGGAGAGTGAGCCCTATCGGCCTTGTTTCCAAACAAAATTCAAATAAAAACGATTAATCTATGATTTGTCCGCCCCTCATGCATCGGCCATCCCGAGCTTGAACTCGTTGATACCGTCAGAGGAGTTCTCCATGAGCTACTCGTCCATCGATGACGCCATCAGTTTCATCCTGCGGGAGGGTAGGGGAGCTCTGCTATCTAAAGCCGACATCGCTGACGCTTTCAAGCTCCTTCCTATCCTCCCTCAGCTATGGGGTCTCTACGGTATCAAATGGGACCAGCAGTATTTCTTCGCCAATAGGCTCACGTTTGGCTCAAAAAGCAGCCCATGGCTGTTCGATAGGTTCGCAGGGGCCCTACATTGGATCCTAGTCCAGCACGGGGTTTTGAGAAAGTGATACATTACCTCGATGATTTTCTGATTGTAGAAGGGACTCGATCTCCCCACGGGGGCTCGAAGTCCTGTTCCAGCTTTCGGTGGTCTTCAGGTTCCGGTTGCGCACAACAAGACGGAAGGCCCTAGTACTCGCATTACTTTCCTAGGCATCATCCTCGATACACGGAGGATGGAGGCCAGTCTTCCTGCAGATAAACTTTCTAAGCTCAGGTTTTCCATCACCTCGGCGGTCTCGAGTAGGGTCTTATCCAAGGTAGAGTTGCAATCTTTATTGGGGTCCCTGAATTTCGCCACCAGGATCATGCCACAAGGTAGGGCCTTCACCTCCCGACTGCTGGATATGCTAGCAGGGGTTCCGGACCAGGACTCCTCCATCCACTTGGACAACCAGGCGGTATCCGATCTTTTGATGTGGCAGGCATTCTTGGCTGACTGGAGCGGCGCTTCTTTTTCGTTTCAGCCCCCAGGGCCGACTCCCCCACCATTATATCGGATGCGGCGGCCTCACGCGGTTTCGCGGCCATTTTTCACCCTCACTGGTTGGCAGGTTGTTGGCCTGCAGAGCTGTTGGCGCAGCAAGGATCGTTAGCATCCTCTCCCTTGTTAGAACTCTACCCCGTGGTCGCTGCCGCCCGAGTCTGGGGGTACTCCTGGAGAGACAAGCCCGTAAGAGTGATAACTGACAGCCAAGTGTTGGTTGATATACTCGCAAAGGGTAGAGCCAAGTCGCCCCGGATCATGTCGCTCCTCCGCAGGTTAACTTTACTCGCACTTCAGTTTAATTTCCACATCTGTCCGTCTCACCTGGCAGGGGTTCAAAACGTGGCGGCAGACACCTTGTCTCGCTTCAACTTTCCTGTCTTCTTTCAGGCTCTTCCGGACGCAGATCAACAAGGCACGCCAGTCCCTCCATACGAGTCGCTCATCCTGAACTGATCCGTCTGGTCGAGTCGGCTAGAAAACTGGCACAGGACTCCCTAGCCCCTAACACCGCTCGGAACTACCTCACTGGTTTCAAGTTGTTTCAGCGTTTTCACAGGAATTCCCGCAAGGTGACACGGACGATATTTCTTTCATCCTGGCCTTCATCGCCTATTGTCACGAGACACTCCACTTGTCACACAATACAGTTAAGCTGTACCTGGCTGGGGTCCAACATCATCGGGTGCTTGCGGATCCTTCAGTCAGGTCAATTTTTTCCAATCAGGTGGTCAAGGCAGCCTTAAGAGGCCTCCAGAAGGATGGCACGGGCCCCGTGTCCCGAAGGCAGGCCATTTCGGGTGAGTCGTTCAGGGAATCTCCCTGGCCCTAGATGGTGACCCTTTGGGCGCCTAAACAGCATAGTCATCAAAGCTGCCGTGTACTTGGGCTTTTATGGCTTTCTCCGGCCGGGGAATTCACCTGCAACTCTCTCTCCAGGTCCACGTTGCTCAAGCGTCACCTGGTTTGGTGTGATTCCCATTTCTCGTTAGCTATCCCGAAGTCCAAAACCAACCAAGTGGGTCCACCGGTGTTAGTCAGGTTCTTCCCCTCCCGCAATGATTGGTGTCCGGTCAGGGTCCTCAATCTGCTGATGACCAGGAACCAAGGTTCCGGTCCAAATGACCCCCTTCTTCCATTTGATGGTAGACCTCTTTCCTCAGCCGTATTCATTGATCATGTGCGTATTTTGGTGGCAGGTTTGGGGGTAGACCCTGCGTCAATCTCGGGTCATTCCTTTCGGATTGGGGCCGCGTCCGCAGCCTCCCGCAACCAGGTTCCTCCCCATGTCATACGTAGGATGGGACGGTGGCGATCGTCATGCTATGCGCGGTACATACCGAACCCTCAGGTCGAGATATCTAGGGCATTTCGATCTTTAGCTTTGTAATATTCATGTTTATAATAAATATTGTTTTCCCTGCCCTACAGTTGACTTGATTATTCTTTGCCCTCTTACTAGGCTGTACCCCACGCTGGCTCCCGGCACAACACTGCCAGCTGGATAAGTAGGCTAGCCCGGTTCACGTCGGTCCCACCTTGAGCCATTCACACAAGTATTGAAGGCTGCAAGCAGCCTGAATTTGTGGGAGGGGCTCTTCCTTTATAAGTCAGGCCCCCTTTGCTCAGGACACCGCCGTGTTCGTTCCCTCCCTCCCGCCCCTTTTGCTAAGGTTTTCCCTATGGGTGGCCCTCTTACTAGGCTGTACCCCCACGCTGGCTCCCGGCACAACACTGCCAGCTGGATAAGTAGGCTAGCCCGGTTCACGTCGGTCCCACCTTGAGCCATTCACACAAATATATATATATACATGCACTGCACTGTTGCAGTTATTTCTGGTGAATACGTATAGGGGCGTATTTCAGTAAAAAAAGAAAAATACATACGCACTGCACTTTTGCAGTTATTTCTAGTGAAGGCGTATAGGGGCATATTTCAGTACTACAAGAAAAATATATACACACTTCACTAGTGTTGAGCGAACTCGAACTGTAAAGTTCGGACCCGTACCGAACTTTACGATTTTTGTTACCTGGACCCGAACCTTGACGTAAAAGTTCGGGTTTGATTTCGGTGTTCGGGCGTTTAATAAAGCTTGTTGAAAGGCTGCAGGGCAACCAATAAACAAGCTTTTAGGCTGTGGGCTCTAACTTTGCCGAAGAGTTCGGTGTTCGTGCATTTAATAAAGCTATTGAAAGGATGAAGGGCAGCCAATCAACAAGCTTTTAAGCTGTGGGCACTTAGAAGCCATCACAGCCATACCTACTAACGGCATGGCTGTGACTAGCTGGTGTATCATGTGACTCAGCCTCTATAAAAGCTGGATCACGTGTAACACCGCCCACAGAATCAGCTCTGAGTAGTACAGGGACAGGAAGCAGACTGCTGAAGTGAGGGATAGTTAGGAAGAATCTCATCTGGCTATTTATTCTGTGGGTGACCTATAGCGATTTTTTATTTTATTTTATTTTTTTGTGGGTGCAATCCACTATCTTTGTACCCCTGACACAGAAATATAAGTAATAATCTGGCTGTTAATTCTGTGGGTGACCTATAGCAAATTTTTTGTGTGAGATAAACCTGCACTGCATACGTGACAATGAAATTAAGATAGTTAATCTGTCGGTTAGTTCGGTGGGTGACATATTCCCATTCTTGCTGTAATGTAAACTCGCACTGCATACCTGACAGGGAGAAAATTTCTTAAATTCGTCTGTTAGTTTGTTGGGTGACATAAACCCATTTTGTCTTTGAAGTACACTTGCACTGCTTGCCTAAAAGGGAAATGTATTTAGTAAATCCGTCTGTTAGTTTGATGGGTGACCGCAAAGAATGAGGAGAGCGTCAAATAAGGGACGTGGCCCTGGTCGTGGTGCTACTTGTGTTGGTGGAGCTCCTGTTGTAGTGCCAGCTACACGCCCCAATGAAACACCTTCCTCAGGAGCGAGTAGGCGACAGAACGTTCAGCGCTATTTTGTAGGCCCGAATACCGCTTTACGAATGGTGAGGCCAGAACAAGTACAGGCTGTAGTAGATTGGGTGGCTGACAGTGCCTCCAGTTCACATTGTCTCCCACCTGGTACCCTGCTGAAAGCTCAGAGTTGGCACCTGCAGCCCATGGGCATCTGTCTTTCACCTCACCCCCTGGCAAATCAGCCAAGCAGTCTGATCCCCAAGTCATGCAGCAGTCTCTTATGCTTTTTGATGACTCTGCTGGCAGGGTTTCAATGGGCCATCCACATAGCCCTGCCCCAGAAGTGGAAGAGATTTGAGTACACTGATGCCCAACCACTTATGTTTCCGGTGTGGACATGGGTAGACCACCTCAGCATGTCTCTGACGAAACACAGGTGCCAACTTCTTTGGCTTTCTGCAGTGTGCAGACCGACAAGGAGGGCAGGGGTGAAGAGTATGTGGAAGATGATGAGGTCCTAGACCCTACAGGGAATCAAGGTCATGCGAGTGACGTGTGCAGTTCGGAGGAAGAGGTGGTGGTCCCACAAAGCCACCAGCATGGCAAAAGAGGGAGCAGAGTGCAAAAGTAGAGCAGCCATCCGCTAGACAGTATTCCTGCTACTGCACACCGCACCCAGGGACTGAGCACACCAAAGCCAGCTCCAAGGAGTTCCCTGGCATGACAGTACTTCAGATAATGTGCTGATGACAAGACACTAGTGGTTTGCACGCTGTGCAATCAGAGCCTGAAGTGAGGCATGAACGTTCTAAACCTGAGCATAACCTGCATGACCAGGCATCTAAATGCAAAGCACAAGCTGCAGTGGAGTAAAAACCTCAAAAACCAAGAAAGGTCTCAGGCTTCTCCTTCTCTCCCTTCTGCTGCAGTCTTGGCCCCTTTCCTCCACCTCTGGAGTCACAGTGGAACCTGCCACCCCGCAAACAGAGGATGTGGCAGCAACGCCACATCGTCTGTCACCAAGCTTCTCCACAATGTCCCATGGAAGCATTCAGCTGTCCATCTTCCAAACACTGGAGAGAAAGTGGAAATACCCACCCACGATCCCTGGCCCTGAATGCCAGCATTTCAAAATTTCTGGCCTTTGAAATGCTGTCATTCTGTCTGGTGGAGACAAAGACTTTTAAAAGCTACATCTTCTTCTGCTGCCTCGGCCTCTTCCTCCTCCTCTGGAGGAATGTTTGGCACCTACCACCCAGCAAAAAGAGGATGTGCCACCAACACCACCACCTCCGTCACCAAGCATCTCCACCATGTCACACGGCAGCGTTCAGCTCTCCATCTCACTAACCTTGGAGAGAAAGCGTAAATTCCCACCTAGCTACCCTCGATCCCTGGCCCTGAATGCCAGCAATTATAAACAACTGGCCCTTGAAATGCTGTAATTCAGGCTGGTGGACACGACAGCTTCAAACAGCTAATGGCGGTGGCTGTCGCACAGTACATGGTTCCCAGTCGCCACTACTTTTCCAGTCGAGCCATCCCTTCCATGCACAATCAAGTCGCAGACAAAATCAGGTGTGCACTGTGCAACGCCATCTGTGGCAAGGTCCACATAACCACCGATAGATGGACCAGTAAGCACACGTTATATCTACCTAACAGCACACTGGTTAAATGCAGTGGCGGCTGGGCCTGAGGCAGATAGCAGTTTTCCGCATGTCCTTCCGGCACCGAGGATTGCAGGGCATTTCTCGTTGCCTCCTCCTCCTACTCCACTTCCTTCTCTGCCGCCTCCTCATCCGCTCAGCATAACACCTTCACCACCAACTTTGGCACAGCCAGGGGGAAACTACAGCAGGCTGTTTTGAAACTCATCTTTTTTGGGGGAAACCCACACCGCGCAGGAGCTGTGGATGGGAATGGAACAACAGACTAATGAGTGGTTAGTGCCACTGTACTTCAAACCCGGCCTGGGGGTGTGTGGTAATGGGTGAAATCTCGTAGCAGCTCTGGGCCTAGCCAGTTTGATGCACATCCCTTGCCTGGCACATGTGCTGAATTTGGTGGTGCAGAAATTCCTGAAAAATTACCCTGATATGTCAGAGCTGCTGCAGAAAGTGCGGGCTGTCTGTGCACGCTTTCGGGGTTCTCACCCTGCTGCAGCGTAATTTCGGCCTTCCCGCTCACCGCCTCATATGCGACGTGCCCACAAGGTGGAACTCCACCTTGCACATGCTGTGCGAGCAGCAGCAGGCGATATTGAAGTTTCAGCTGCCGCAAGCATGGGTGAGTCGCATCGTGGAACAGCACCACTTCTACGGTGTTCATTTTAGGACATGGTCAGATATCATAGTCAACTATCAAAATAATGCCAGTGTGACACCTGACCCTGACTCTGACACCTGACTCTGACACCTGACTCTGACACCTGACTCTGACACCTGACTCTGACACCTGACTCTGACACCTGACTCTGACACCTGACTCTGACCCTGACACCTGACACCTGACAACTGAGTTTGAATTATGCTCTTCATAGGTCAGGGTCAAAGTGAGAATGAGTTATAGATATACTATGTATTTGTATGCAAAATCACATAGATGAATAAAATCCCAACCTGTCACTAAGCAAACTTGTAGCTCAGTGGTAGAGTACTTGCCTTGTGTCCAGTGGGCCTGGGTTCAAGACCCCTTTCAGCCTTTAACATTTTTTACATTTTATTAAGCCCTAGATATGAGGCAAATTGAAGTCCTGTGTGACGCTGATATCTGACTACTGACCTAAGTCAGATGTCAGCCTCGCTCCTAATTTAAGGTTCATTCTACTTTTCATGTACTGTCTGGCATAGATGAATAAGATACCTTCTTAACATTAACCAAGCTTATAGTACACTTGTCTTGAGTCTAGTAGGCCTGGGTTCAAGACCCCTTTCAGCCTTTAAAAATTTTAACATTTTATTAAGCCCTAGATTTGAGGCAAATTCAATTAATGTGTGACGCTGATGTCTGACTACTGACCCAAGTCAGGTGTCAGCCTCGCTCCTAATTATGTGTGACGCTCATGTCTGACTACTGACCCAAGTCAGATGTCAGCCTCGCTCCTAATTTTAGGTTCATTCTACTTTTCATATGCTGAATGGCATAGATGAATAAAATGCCATGTTAACACTAACCAAGCTTATAGCTCAGTGATAGTGCACTTGTCCTGAGTCCAGTGGGCCTGGGTTTGGGACCATGCTCAGCCTTTAAAAAATTTAACATTTTATTAAGCCCTAGATATGAGACAAATTCAAGTTGTGTGTGACGCTGATGTCTGACTACTGATCTAAGTCAGACGTCAGCCTCGCTCCTAATTTTAGGTTCGTTCTACTTTTAATATACTCAATCACATAGAAAAACTAATTCCTTCAACTTGCTGTCCAAACCTGACTAACAAAAACAAGGCATTTTATTCATCTATGCCATTCAGTATATGATAAGTAGAATGAACCGAAAATTAGGAGCGAGCGAGGCTGACGCCTGACTTAGGTCAGTAGTCAGATATCAGCGTCACACATAACTTGAATTTGCCTCATATCTACACCTTAATAAAATGTAAAAATGTTTAATGGCTGAAAGGGGTCCTGAACCCAGGCCCACTGGGCTGAAGACAAGTGCACTATCACTGAGCTATAAGCTTGCTTAGTGTTAACATGGCATTTTATTCATCCATGCCATTCAGCATATGAAAAGTAGAATTAACCTAAAATTAGGAGCGAGGCTGACACCTGACTTGGGTCAGTCAGTAGTCATCCATCAGCGTCACACATGATTTGAATTTGCCTCATATCTAGGGCTTAATAAAATGTTAACATTTTTAAAGGCTGAAAGGGGTCTTGAACCCTGGCCCACTATACTCAAGACAAGTGCACTATCACTGAGCTATAAGCTTGGTTATTGTTAAGAAGGCATCTTATTCATCTATGCCAGACAGTACATGAAAAGTAGAATGAACCTTAAATTAGGAGCGAGGCTGACACCTGACTTAGGTCAGTAGTCAGATATCAGCGTCACACAGGACTTCAATTTGCCTCATATCTAGGCCTTAATAAAATGTAAAAATTTTTAAAGGCTGAAAGGGGTCTTGAACCCAGGCTCACTGGACACAAGGCAAGTACTCTACCACTGAGCTACATCTCCTAGTTTAACATTATTATTTTTAATTTTTATGCATTTTATGTTATCTTTAAGTCATATCCCTATCCATATTTGTTTGCAGGGCAATCGTCCTGCTCTTACCCCCCTTTTGCTGCCTTTTGCAGCCCTCTAGCCCTTTCCATGACTTTTTAGAGCCATTTTAGTGCCCCAAAGTTCGGGTCCCCATTTTCTCCAATGAGGTTTGGGTACGGGGTCAAGTTCGGGTCCCAAACTCGAACTTTGCGACAAAGTTCGGCCGAACCCAGCAAACCCGAACTTCCAGGTGTACGCTCAACTCTACACTTCACTCTTTAAGTTTTTTTTCTGTTCAAATCGTATACTGTCTATTTTAGTCCAACAAGAAATATATATTCTCAGGTCACTTCTGCAGTTATTTCTGTTGAAAGAGTATAGGGCCGTGTTTCAGTAAAAAAAGAAAAATATATACGCACTGCAGTGGTTGTTTCTGTGGAATGCGTATAGGGGCGTATTTCAGTAAAAATTATGCTGCTGCCACCTCCACACTCTGTCATCGTGCCGCTCTGTGGCCTACTCATGCTGACGCCACCTCCAGACTTTGTCACTGTGCCGCTCTGTGGTCTCCTCATGCTGCCGCCACCTCCAGACTCGATCATTATGCCGCTCTGTGGTCTCTTCATGCTGCTGCCACCTCCTCACTCTGTCATTGGGCCACTCTGTGGTCTCCTCATGCTGCTTTCACCCCACCACTATGTCATAGATCCATTCTGTGGACTTCTCATGCTGTTCCCGCCCTCCCCAGTTCATGACTATTCAAACTATTTTGGCTTTTGGCCTTGCTGACGTCATCATTTTTTGACACTACTTCTGATCTGTCAGAAGGAAGGAAAAACGAGACGCGCAATGGATCCTGTCTGTGTAGCAGCTTTAAGGCCTGTATGTCCCATCAGAATTGGCTTATGATTTGGTAGCCAAAAGCAAGAGTGGGTAGAAAACACAGAAGACATGCAAATATTCTATTCACGTGTCATCTCTGTTTTAGATCCACTCCGTCTTTTTTTGCCTTTAGCAATACTGATGGATTATTGCACAAATGCTGACCGAGTGAAGGTGTATGCTCCAAAGATGAGATCCATTTTTTCTGTGTAATTGTTCTGACGGCTAATAGAATGGGGAAAATTAATTAGTGACGTCAACACAAACTTACTGCTGACACCCTCTCCCCTCTGTCGGGGGGGCTCTACTTGTATATGCGTTTAATAGAACCGGTTCTGTAGACATCTATGTGGAATCTGCTGATGAGGGAGTAAAAGCAGTGCGCTTCTTCTTGACACTAATATCTACCTGTAAGGCTGAGTTGATACTTGAGTTATTTGATCAGTTTTGGCCACGTGACTGCCCAAATAAGTGAAGTATGCAGTGATTCTAAGATCGACGACCGTCATCTGCATGTCATACGGACTCACAGTATTATTTCACTACCAAAGCAGACTCCCTATGCGTGTTACTGCAAGGCACAGTGTTCTACACCACTATAAAGGCTCTCAGTAACCAGGAAATAGCCGTAATTCACCGCAAATATATTTGGATCGAATTAAAATTTTCCCTAAAAATTCGGCGAACCAGCAAATCTAATTTTTGAAATATTCGCTCATCTCTAGTCACTGACAGAATTAGTAGCCAGAATATGTACTGTATTTCTGTATCACGGGTGCAAAAAAGGTGTTTTCCACCCCCAAAAAAAAGGTCACACAAAGAATTAACAGAGTTTTTTTTTTTACTTAATAAAATCGATTGGTTTATATTATATATTTATATCTGCTTTATTTACAAGTGCTCTTTTTCAATGATTTTGTTGTATCATTTATATATGGGATTAAGGAGCTAATTAATTCGTAACTAATCGGGTTTTATTTTTGTGAATTTCACAAAAAAAAATCCGCAATATGAATTTTACATTTTTATGATTTTGTTTTGGATGACTTGCATAAAACGCTGTGCAACGCCATTTTACTGTAACAGTTGGTGGGGAAATACCATGAGGGAGGAAGCAGAAGGATGCTCACATGACATTAGGAGGAAAGTGGGGCGAGGGTTTGACCTGATTGGCTCACAAACTGATAGGATAGATCATTCAATCAGGATGAAAGCAGGCAGGGTGGTGCATGTGCAGAATGAGCATAAAAACATTTCTGCTTTTTACTTATACTAATTACTATTTCTGCTACTTGCCATGATTACCCTACCCTTTCCACATCCAAACTGTACTACTGCTCTCAATTAGAAGGGATAATTTTTCTAGACTTGTTCAGAACAAGCCAATCTTTCTTCCTTCTGGCAATTAAAACTTGTGCAAGTATAAATAAGGGAAGGCATTCTGCCCCGTTAAAGCTTCATTTTTGTGCAGAATGAAAAACTCTCTTCTGACATTCACATGTGTGTGTATGAACAGACTATTGGTCCCATCAAGCCACTGTCTTTTGTTATAACACCATCTGCCACTGAGTGATAACATATTTTCCTAAAAATAAAAAATAAATCTGAGCCCTCGAAGACTAGAGGGTGTTATATACCAATTTTCAGGAAAATTTGTGATAAATTAAACCATATTTTTTTTTTTTTTTTTTCATTTATAGTGATCATGACCTCAACACACATTTTGTACGTAGAACAGATACTTCAGGTCGGATTTCTTTATCTGCATCTGGGTCTACCAATTCAAATGTGTCGGCTCTGGTAAAGCAAGACGTTGAATGATACAGGAATGCAGGACCCGTAACCCATGTTCTGTCCTTAAGGTGGCTTGGTGCGACGGATCTATTTCCAGTTTGATTCCTGATGTTATAAGTTCAGCCAACTACACTGCAAGAACAGCAGCACAGAGCTCCAGTCTGGGAATCGTGTGTTCGCGTAGTGGCGCTAGCTTGGTCCAGCTCATGACAAATCCTATATGGTATCTTTCTTTGACATCTTTGGTCTTTAGGTATGCTACAGCTACAGTAGCCTTGACTGAAGCATCGCAGAAGATATACAGTCTTGGCATCCTCCTGACCTCAGTTGATGGCACTGAAGCATAGGGTCGTGTCACGTGAAGGCTGGTCAAAGCTTCGAGAGACTTCTTCCAACCTGTCCACAGGTCCTTTTTCTCCTTAGAAAGAGGATCATCCAAATCAGACCTCTGTGTGGTGAAGTCTCTTAACATAATTTTACCTTAAATGGTAACAGGCGCTACAAACCCCAGAGGATCTGGTGGACAGGACTCCTCTACGTGTGAAGAGCTTTTCTTCCTTGCTGATTTGAAAGGTGAATGTGTCTGCCTTTAAAGGGAGTCTTTCACCCCAAAATTACAATAACTAACACTTACTCCATTGTGTCCAATACAGCCCCTGCATTAAAATGCATCTTACCATATTTTTGTCTGTTCCATAGGTCGTCTAAAAAGAACTTTTATTCCATATGCAAATCAGTGTGTGAGGGTGCCCAGGGGCGGCGTTCAAACAACCGATGCCCAGGCCCCGTGCTGATTTTTATAAGCAACCACTCCCCTTTCACCCATTCGGCCTGCCATTTGTCTGGATCTTCACCACCTCCGTAGCCAAATCCTGCGTCGACGAATGGGAGGTCCGCGCCTGCCCACTGGTTTACCCATTACTGGCAGAAGCATCGGAGTATCCAGTATCCAGCAGCTCTTCTTCTTGAAGTCCAGGACAGCCCTCTGATGCAGCGCTTGCTGTAATGTGATGTACGGGTCGGCACCTGAGCACTGGATACTCTGATGCTTCTGCCATTAATGTGTACACCAGTGCGCAGGCGCGGACCTCACGTTCGTCGGCGTAGGTGCGGGATTTGGCTACGGACGAAGGAGGTGAAGATCCAGACAAAGGGTGGGCCGAACTGGTGAAAGGGGAGTGATTGCTTATGCAAACCAGCGCAGGGCCTGAGAACTGGCCATTTGAATGCCGCCCCTAGGCACCTTCACACACTGATTTGCATATGAAATAAAAGTGTTTTTTAGATGACCTATGGAACGGACAACAATATGTTTAAGATGCATTTTAATGCGGGGGCTGTATTGGACACAATGGTGTAAGTGTTTGCAAGATTGCAATTTTGGGGTAAAAGACTCCCTTTAAATCCCAGAGCCAACCGAGGCTCCGCTGCATGGGAAAGGAGTCGGTGCTAAGATCCAAGTCTTTTATATCACTTGAATGGTGTTGATGTGAGAAGGCTTCCGAAAACTCAAGGCTGTTGGAGGCAATTTTATGCAACCTCAGATTAGATAGAGCAAGCATCACTTGAGCCCTTTTCAGGAGACTTATTGCGGTCTCATTTGTGGGTGTGGATTTTAAACAGTCGTCCATGTATAGTGTTGAGCGAACAGTTCGAGCATAGTTCGGGTTCGTACCGAATTTTGGGGTGTTCGGGACACGGACCCGAACATTTTCAAAAAAGTTCGGGTTCGGGTTCGTTGTTCGGCGATTTCTTCGCACTTTCTGAAGGGCTGCACAGCAGCCAATAAGCTATTGTTTTACTTCTTGCCCTAAGAGCCCATCACAGCCATGCCTACTAATGGCATGGCTGTGATTGGACAAGTGCAGCATGTGACCCTGCCTCTATTTAAGCTGGAGTCACGTAGCGCCACACGTCACACTGCTCTGATTAGTGTAGGGAGAGGACGCAGCTGCTGTGAGGGCGAGATTAGGCAGGGAAAAGTCTGCAAAAGTATATTTATTTAAGTTGATATATTATGCCTGCTCTTGGCTCCTGGATTAGATCTAAAACTTAACTTTTAATAACTTCTTACCTATTAACTCTATGTTTAAAACTGAATGCTCTCTTGCCTGACTGGCTATCACTATCACTATATCTTGCGGAGTGCCACTCCACTACTGTTAAGGGGGAGAGGGTCACGCGCACTATCTCCCCTTTACTGGTTTAAGTGAATGCAGGTATAGCGGTCATATGTTTAAAAACACTGCACACTATCCCCCAACATGTTTCGCCTGAACAGGCGTCCTCAGGGGTATCGGATAGCGTCAGTTTTAAACATAGAGTTAATAGGTAAGAAGTTATTAAAAGTTAAGTTTTAGATCTAATCCAGGAGCCAAGAGCAGGCATAATATATCAACTTAAATAAATATACTCATAGCTTCTGCTCACTGGAGGGAATGTTGATATAATAAGTCTGCAAAAGCACCTAATGAAGTGATCAACATACAGCTGTGAATGATTGAACTTCTGCTAGTTACTTGCTCACTGTTTTTTAGGCTGCACAGAGCGTTTTTATGTCACTTATTTTCTGGGGAACATAAAATGCAAAAAGATTGTGGAGCCCCAGTTATGGGTCTACAACACAGTGAAAGCCAGATATCCCTCAAAGGAAGGAAAAACAAGCAAAGGGGTGTCTCCATTACAGAGATCACCAAAACCACCATATTAAGTGGCCCCTATGTCAAAATCCCGCTCTTTTACAAGCTTTAAGGATGTGATGGGGAAGACCTAAGCAAGTTATCCATCCACAGACAGCTGTTTCGGGGTGTTGCCCCTCATCAGTGTGGAGTAGGATTCTGGCTAACCGGGAGCGATGCTTTGGTGACTACTCAAACAAAGCAATAGCTGATCTTAGGGAGACCAGCTACAAAAATACCGTGGAGCCTCACTTAAGAGTCTCAAACACAGCAATCCAAAGTGCAAAGCTCCTGGGAAACATAAAATGCAAAAGATTGTGGAGCCCCAGTTATGGGTCTACAACACAGTGAAAGCCAGATATCCCTCAAAGGAAGGAAAAAAGCAAAGGGGTGTCTCCATTACAGAGATCACCAAAACCACCATATTAAGTGGCCCCTATGTCAAAATCCCGCTCTTTTACAAGCTTTAAGGATGTGACGGGAAGACCTAAGCAAGTTATCCATCCACAGACAGCTGTTTCGAGGTGTTGCCCCTCATCAGTGTGGAGTAGGATTCTGGCTAACCAGGAGCGATGCTTTGGTGACTACTCAAACAAAGCAATAGCTGATCTTAGGAGACCAGCTACAAAAATACCGTGGAGCCTCACTTAAGAGTCTCAAACACAGCAATCCAAAGTGCAAAGCTCCCTGGGAAACATAAAATGCAAAAAGATTGTGGAGCCCCAGTTATGGGTCTACAACACAGTGAAAGCCAGATATCCCTCAAAGGAAGAAAAACAAGCAAAGGGGTGTCTCCATTACAGAGATCACCAAAACCACCATATTAAGTGGCCCCTATGTCAAAATCCCGCTCTTTTACAAGCTTTAAGGATGTGACGGGGAAGACCTAAACAAGTTATCCATCCACAGACAGCTGTTTCGGGGTGTTGCCCCTCATCAGTGTGGAGTAGGATTCTGGCTAACCGGGAGCGATGCTTTGGTGACTACTCAAACAAAGCAATAGCTGATCTTAGGGAGACCAGCTACAAAAATACCGTGGAGCCTCACTTAAGAGTCTCAAACACAGCAATCCAAAGTGCAAAGCTCCCTGGGAAACATAAAATGCAAAAAGATTGTGGAGCCCCAGTTATGGGTCTACAACACAGTGAAAGCCAGATATCCCTCAAAGGAAGGAAAAACAAGCAAAGGGGTGTCTCCATTACAGAGATCACCAAAACCACCATATTAAGTGGCCCCTATGTCAAAATCCCGCTCTTTTACAAGCTTATTTTCTGGGGAGATCGGCGGCTATTTTGTGACTTGTGGTGCACCAGAACAAGCTGCCACCAAGTCCATCAATCCATCAATACTAGTTTTTTTTTTTTTTTTTGCTATATCCTACATCAGGGGCTTGGCTGTGCTAATTGTCACCCCTAGAAACTCAGAATAGCAATTTCTATATTTTATTAAGGGGTTAAATACAATTGCCAAAATACCAATCCCCTAAATCTGGTGTTCCAGCTTTGGCTAGCCAAGTATAATACTGTCTGCTGTTTGGCAAAGCATACATTATTTTCTGTGGTGAAATTCAATTGTCAAAATAGCAATCCCCTAAATCTGGTGTCCCAGCACTGGCTAGCAAACTATAATAGTGTCCACCAAAACATATATTTTGTTCTGGGGTGAAATTCAATTGCCAAAATAGCAATACCATAAATCTGGTGTCACGGCTGTGGCTGGCAAACTATAATAGTGTCCGCCAAAACATATATTTTGTTCTGGGGTGAAATTCAATTGCCAAAATAGCAATACCATAAATCTGGTGTCACAGCTGTGGCTGGGAAACTATAATAGTGTCCGCCAAAACATATATTTTGTTCTGGGGTGAAATTCAATTGCCAAAATAGCAATCCCCTAAATCTGGTGTCTCAGCACTGGCTGGCAAACTATAATAGTGTCCGCCAAAAGATATATTTTATTCTGGGGTGAAATTCAATTGCCAAAATAGCAATACCCTAAATCTGGTGATCCAGCTGTTGCAGGCCTAGTTTAAATCTGTCCGTAACAGGGTATATTTTGTTCTGGGGTGAAATTCAATTGCCAAAATAGCGATACCATAAATCAGTGGTTTCAGCTGTGGCTGGCCAAGTTTCATAGTGTCCTGCAAAGCATATATTTTGTTCTGGGGTGAAATTCAATTGCCAAAATAGCAATACCAATAATCAGTGGTTTCAGCTGTGGCTGGCCAAATTTCATAGTGTCCGCACAAACATATATTTTGTTCTGGGGTGAAATTCAATTGCCAAAATAGCAATACCATAAATCAGTGGTTTCAGCTGTGGCTGGCCAAGTTTCATAGTGTCCGCCAAAACATATATTTTGTTCTGGTGTGAAATTCAATTGCCAAAATAGCAATACCATAAATCAGTGGTTTTAGCTCTGGCTGGTCAAGTTTCATAGTGTCCTGCAAAGGATATATTTTGTTCTGGGGTGAAATTCAATTGCCAAAATAGCAATACCCTGAATCTGGTGTTCCAGCTGTTGCAGGCCTAGTTTAAATCTGTCCGTAACAGGGTATATTTTGTTCTGGGGTGAAATTCAATTGCCAAAATAGCAAACCCCTAAATCTGGTGTCACAGCACTGGCTGGCAAACTATAATAGTGTCCGCCAAAACATATATTTTGTTCTGGGGTGAAATTCAATTGCCAAAATAGCAATACTATAAATCAGTGGTTTCAGCTGTGGCTGGCCAAGTTTCATAGTGTCCTGCAAATCATATATTTTGTTCTGGGGTGAAATTCAATTGCCAAAATAGCAATACTATAAATCAGTGGTTTCAGCTGTGGCTGGCCAAGTTTCATAGTGTCCTGCAAATCATATATTTTGTTCTGGGGTGAAATTCCATTGCCAATATAGCAATACCCTGAAACTGTTGTTCCAGCTGTTTTAGGCCTAGTTTAAAGCTGTCCGTAAAAGGGTATATTTTGTTCTGGGATGAAATTCAATTGCCAAATTAGCAATACCATAAATCAGTGGTTTCAGCTGTGGCTGGCAAACTATAATAGTGTCCGCCAAAACATATATTTTGTTCTGGGGTGAAATTCAATTGCCAAAATAGCAATACCATAAATCAGTGGTTTCAGCTGTGGCTGGCCAAGTTTCATAGTGTCCTGCAAAGGATATATTTTGTTCTGGGGTGAAATTCAATTGCCAAAATAGCAATACCTTAAATCAGTGGTTTCAGCTCTGGCTAGAAAACTATAATAGTGTCCGCCAAAACATATATTTTGTTCTGGGGTGAAATTCAATTGCCAAAATAGCAATACCATAAATCAGTGGTTTCAGGTGTGGCTGGCCAAGTTTTATAGTGTCCTGCAAATCATATATTTTGTTCTGGGGTGAAATTCAATTGCCAAAATAGCAATACCCTAAATCCGGTGTTCCAGCTGTTGCAGGCCTAGTTTAAATCTGTCCGTAACAGGGTATATTTTGTTCTGGGGTGAAATTAAATTGCCAAAATAGCAATACCATAAATCAGTGGTTTTAGCTGTGGCTGGCAAACTATAATAGTGTCCGCCAAAACATATATTTTGTTCTGGGGTGAAATTCAATTGCCAAAATAGCAATACCATAAATCAGTGGTTTCAGCTGTGGCTGGCCAAGTTTCATAGTGTCCTGCAAAGGATATATTTTGTTCTGGGGTTAAATTCAATTGCCAAAATAGCAATACCATAAATCAGTGGTTTCAGCTGTGGCTGGCAAGGTATAATAGTGTCCGCCAAAACATATATTTTGTTCTGGGGTGAAATTCAATTGCCAAAATAGCAATACCATAAATCAGTGGTTTCAGCTGTGGCTGGCCAAGTTTCATAGTGTCCTGCAAAGGATATATTTTGTTCTGAGGTGAAATTCAATAACCAAAATAGCAATACCATAAATCAGTGGTTTCAGCTCTGGCTGGCAAACTATAATAGTGTCCGCCAAAACATATATTTTGTTCTGGGGTGAAATTCAATTGCCAAAATAGCAATACCATAAATCAGTGGTTTCAGCTGTGGCTGGCCAAGTTTCATAGTGTCCTGCAAAGGATATATTTTGTTCTGGGGTGAAATTCAATTGCCAAAATAGCAATACCTTAAATCAGTGGTTTCAGCTCTGGCTAGAAAACTATAATAGTGTCCGCCAAAACATATATTTTGTTCTGGGGTGAAATTCAATTGCCAAAATAGCAATACCATAAATCAGTGGTTTCAGGTGTGGCTGGCCAAGTTTTATAGTGTCCTGCAAATCATATATTTTGTTCTGGGGTGAAATTCAATTGCCAAAATAGCAATACCCTAAATCCGGTGTTCCAGCTGTTGCAGGCCTAGTTTAAATCTGTCCGTAACAGGGTATATTTTGTTCTGGGGTGAAATTAAATTGCCAAAATAGCAATACCATAAATCAGTGGTTTCAGCTGTGGCTGGCAAACTATAATAGTGTCCGCCAAAACATATATTTTGTTCTGGGGTGAAATTCAATTGCCAAAATAGCAATACCATAAATCAGTGGTTTCAGCTGTGGCTGGCCAAGTTTCATAGTGTCCTGCAAAGGATATATTTTGTTCTGGGGTGAAATTCAATTGCCAAAATAGCAATACCATAAATCAGTGGTTTCAGCTGTGGCTGGCAAGGTATAATACTGTCCGCCAAAACATATATTTTGTTCTGGGGTGAAATTCAATTGCCAAAATAGCAATACCATAAATCAGTGGTTTCAGCTGTGGCTGGCCAAGTTTCATAGTGTCCTGCAAAGGATATATTTTGTTCTGAGGTGAAATTCAATTGCCAAAATAGCAATACCATAAATCAGTGGTTTCAGCTCTGGCTGGCAAACTATAATAGTGTCCGCCAAAACATATATTTTGTTCTGGGGTGAAATTCAATTGCCAAAATAGCAATACCAATAATCAGTGGTTTCAGCTGTGGCTGGCCAAGTTTCATAGTGTCCGCACAAACATATATTTTGTTCTGGGGTGAAATTCAATTGCCAAAATAGCAATACCATAAATCAGTGGTTTCAGCTGTGGCTGGCCAAGTTTCATAGTGTCCGCCAAAACATATATTTTGTTCTGGGGTGAAATTCAATTGCCAAAATAGCAATACCATAAATCAGTGGTTTTAGCTCTGGCTGGCCAAGTTTCATAGTGTCCTGCAAAGGATATATTTTGTTCTGGGGTGAAATTCAATTGCCAAAATAGCAATACCCTAATTCTGGTGTTCCAGCTGTTGCAGGCCTAGTTTAAATCTGTCCGTAACAGGGTATATTTTGTTCTGGGGTGAAATTCAACTGCCAAAATAGCAAATCCCCAAATTTGGTGATCCAACACTGGCTGGCAAACTATAATAGTGTCCGCCAAAACATATATTTTGTTCTGGGGTGAAATTCAATTGCCAAAATAGCAATACTATAAATCAGTGGTTTCAGCTGTGGCTGGCCAAGTTTCATAGTGTCCTGCAAATCATATATTTTGTTCTGGGGAGAAATTCCATTGCCAAAATAGCAATACCCTGAAACTGGTGTTCCAGCTGTTTTAGGCCTAGTTTAAAGCTGTCCGTAACAGGGTATATTTTGTTCTGGGGTGAAATTCAACTGCCAAAATAGCAAATCCCCAAATTTGGTGATCCAACACTGGCTGGCAAACTATAATAGTGTCCGCCAAAACATATATTTTGTTCTGGGGTGAAATTCAATTGCCAAAATAGCAATACTATAAATCAGTGGTTTCAGCTGTGGCTGGCCAAGTTTCATAGTGTCCTGCAAATCATATATTTTGTTCTGGGGAGAAATTCCATTGCCAAAATAGCAATACCCTGAAACTGGTGTTCCAGCTGTTTTAGGCCTAGTTTAAAGCTGTCCGTAACAGGGTATATTTTGTTCTGGGGTGAAATTCAATTGCCAAAATAGCAATACCATAAATCAGTGGTTTCAGCTGTGGCTGGCAAACTATAATAGTGTCCGCCAAAACATATATTTTGTTCTGGGGTAAAATTCAGTTGCCAAAATAGCAATACCATAAATCAGTGGTTTCAGCTGTGGCTGGCCAAGTTTTATAGGGCCAGATTTATCATTAGCTAAAGTCACTTTAATGGAGTGAAAAAGTCGCAAAAAAATGTGCAATCGGTAAAATTGCGCATTTTTTTGCGGCTTTTTCAAGCTCTGCACTAAGCTCTCCAGTTTTGTGAAAGTGGGCGTGTTGTCTTATGTAAATGAATCTCTAGACATATTTACTATTGCAACCATTTGAAAAGTCGCAAAAAAATACGCAATTTCACTCCAGGGGGGACCATGCTTATCTTATGCCACTTTTTAATAGAACATGCGACTTTTTTGTAAAGACGTGCGACTATTGTAAAGCCGCTTACTGAAGGATAAACTGCTACCGTCAATCCACATTTATCACAGTATTAAAGGACCATTAATAAATCTGACTAACTAAAAGTGACTTTGGGCAGATGTAAAAGTGGAGTAAGATGTAAGTGTAATGATAAATCTGGCCCATAGCGTCCTGCAAATTATATTATATATGATTATATATATTATATAATTATATATAAAAAATTTGCATAAAGACGAATATTCGCAATTGCGAATATATTTTGCGATATTCTAAATATTTGCGAATTCTCGAAGTGCCGAGATTCGAGATTAAAATTCGCAATTCGAAAATTCGTGATCAACACTAGTGTTCAGCAGACTTGCTTCCAAGCCACTTTACCAAGAGATCTAACTCCTCACTATAGGAAATATCTAAGTCCCTTATAGCATTCTGGAAGTAGGCTCGCCATGCCCTGTAGTTCTTGGGGCGATCAGTTAACTTTATAAGTCCTCTGGTAACCAGCTCCCATTTAGCAAAGAACTTGGCAAAGTCCATGGCGGCCTGGTTAGCACCAATACTATCCGGTGTGTTGTTGTTATGCTGTATGTGTGGTGTATCACTATACCCTTTTAGGGGTTTCTGGTTTAGGGAAGTCTGTATAATACCATTCTGATGCGAAGGTTGTACCTTTTAAGTTGAAGCGAAGGTTGTAGCTTCTGTTCTGTAGGGCAGTAGTTGTGGCTGGCATCGATTTGTCGCATACCGTCCTGCTCGAGGTACTGTGGTTTAACGCTCTGTATAGGCTGGCTGATATGCTGGATCATAGTTCTCACCTGTCTTGGGATGCTGATGGACATATTCTGAATAGAGATGTCCCGAACTATTCGCCGGCGAAAATAGCTTGTTCGCGTCCGCAGCGGCGGTCGAACATATGCGATGTTCGCGTTTGCCCCTATACTTTATCATTGAGAAAACTTTGACCCTGTACCTCACAGTCAGCAGACACATTCCAGCCAATCGGCATACTCTCCCACCTCCTATCAATAAGCAAGGACGGCATCCATCTTAGATTCTTTCTGAAGCTGCTGTGTTAGCAGTTGTAATAGCAATGCGATTAATATAACCTGTATTAATTGCATTGCAAATTTAACTTAGAGCTGGGTTCCTAATGGTTGTATTGCTAGAATATAACGAAGATTGAGAATATAGCGCTATATTCGTTAAATTCATCAACTCTAGCAAGTAAGGTACTTTGACACTAGCATTTTGGATTCCGTTTGTGAGATCCATTTCAGGGCTCTCACAAACGGTCCAAAACGGATCAGTTAAGCCCCAATGCATTCTGAATGGATAACGATCCGTTCAGAATGCATCAGTTAGGCTCTGTTCCGCTTCTATTCAGTTTTGGAGGCGGACCCCAAAATGCAGCATGCAGCATTTTGGTGTCTGTCTGAAGAGGCGGGGCCTAACTGATCTGTTTTGAATTGTAATGTAAGTCAATGGGGACGGATCCGTTTTCAATGACACAATATGGTGCATTTGAAAACGGATCCGTTCCCCATTGACTTTCAATGTAATTCAAAACAGATTCATTTTTGACTTTGGACTTTGTCATTTTTCTTTTAACTAATGCAAACAGATCCGTTCTGAACGGATACAAACGTTTGCATTATAGGTGCGGATCTGTCTGTGCAAATAAACAGACGGATCCGCACCAAAGCAAGTGTGAAAGTACCCTAATATAACCTGTATTAATCGCATTGCAAATTCAACTTAGATCTGAGTTCCTGATGGTTGTATTGCTAGACTTGATGAATATAACGCTATATTCTCAATCTTCGTTATATTCTAGCAATACAACCATTAGGAACCCAGCTCTAAGTTAAATTTCGCAATGCGATTAATGCAGGTTATATTTATCGCATTGCGAATTCAACTTAGAGCTGGGTTCCTAATGGTTGTATTGCTAGAATTATAAAACGAAGATTGAGAATATAGCGCTATATTCTCAATCTTCATTATATTCTAGCAATACAACCATTAGGAACCCAGCTCTAAGTTAAATTCGCAAATAAGATGTCCCGAACTATTTGCCGGCGGATAGTTCAGGAGATGGATGCTGTCCAGGAGATGGGAGGGTCTGGGAGGGAGGGTATGCTGCTGATTGGCTGGAATGTGTCTGCTGACTGTGAGATACAGGGTCAAAGTTTACTCAATGATGACGAATAGGGGGCGGACCGAACATCGCATATGTTCGTTCGCCGCGGTGAACATAGCTTGTGCACGTTCGCCGCGGCAGGCGAACATATGCGATGTTCGGTCCGCCCCCTATTTGTCATCATTGAGTAAACTTTGACCCTGTACCTCACAGTCAGCAGACACATTCCAGCCAATCAGCAGCATACCCTCCCTCCCAGACCCTCCCATGTCCTGGACAGCATCCATTTTAGATTCATTCAAAAGCTGCAGGCTTAGTGAGAGGAGGGACAGTGTAGCTGCTGCTGATTTAATGGGGAATCAATAGCTAGGCTAGTGTATTCAGTGTCCACTCCAGTCCTAAAAGACTCATCTGATCTGTGCTTTAAGGACAGCGTCCTGACAGCACCCCAAAAAGCCATTTTTAGGGCTAGTATATCAGTCTGCTTTTTTTTTTTTTTCCTGTGTAATCTAATTGCAGTTGCCTGCCAGCATGTGTGTCAGGCTCACAGCGTATACTGTGCCCACTTGCCCAGTGCCACCACTCCTATCTGGTGTCACAGTAGCTTGCATTTAAAAAAAAACAAAAACTTTTTTGACTGTAATATAATAGCAGACAGTTGCCTGCACGCGTGTGTGTTTCAGGCCCTGCAAGTGCACATTGTCACCAGTGCAACTCATATCTGGTGTCACAGTAGATTACATTTAAAAAAACAACAACTATTTTGACTGTAAAATAATAGCAGTCAGTTTCCTGCACGCGTGTGTGTTTCAGGCCCTGCAAGTGCACAGTGTCACCAGTGCAACTCATATCTGGTGTCACAGTAGATTACATTTTAAAAAACAACAACTATTTTGACTGTAATAGACTGAATAGCAGTTAGTTGTCTGCGTGTGTGTCAGGCCTACAGCGTCTACTCTGCCAACTTCTGCCAGTGCACAGTGCCACTCATATCTGGTGTCACAGTAGCTTGCACGCATAGTACAACTAAACTAATCTAAAGAAAAAATGACAGGCAGAGGCAGGCCACCCCGCAGGGGCCGCCATGGTCGTGGTGCTGTGATTCCCAGTGTTCAGAGGCCACGTACCCTGAACTCGAAAAGTTCTGAGGACATAGTTGACTGGCTAACACAGGACACCCAATCTTCTACAGCTTCCGCTCAGAACCTTGACGCACCATCCTTCTCCAGCTCAGCTTCGGGCACCTCTCAAGTTAGCACTCGCCCCCCGGCTGCCGCCACCACCAACACTAGCACCACAGCTGCTTCACTTGATCTGTCAGAGGAGCTATTTACACATCAGTTAGAAGAAATGAGTGATGCGCAACCATTATTGCCAGAGGATGTAGATAACAGAGATATATCTTAGTCAGGCAGCATTACACACGTACGTACAGGGTGATGATGATGTTGTACCCACTGCTGCTTCCTTTGCTGAGTTATCAGATACAAGTGAAACGGTTGATGATGACGATGTGTCCATGGATGTCACGTGGGTGCCTGCTCGATGAGAAGAACGGGGGAAAGTTCAGATGGCGAGACAGAGAGGAGGAGGAGATGAGTTGGAAGCATGGGGAGGTCATCGCAAGGAGCTAATGGCACAGTCAGACAGCATGTATCGGCACCCGGGGTCAGCCAGACAGCACGCCAATCAACGTATGCTGTTGCCACCACCAGAATGCCATCATTGCAAAGCTCAGCAGTGTGGCATTTTTTTTGTGTGTCTGCCTCTGATAACAACAATGCCATTTGCAACCTTTGCCAAAAGAAACTGAGTCATGGGAAGTCCAACACCCACCTAGGTACAACTGCTTTGCGAAGGCACATGATCTCACATCAGAAACACCTATGGGATCAACACATGAGTACAAGCAGCACAAAACTCAAAGCCATCATGCTCCTCCTGGTCCAGCATCTTCCGCCACGTCAACCACTGCTGTCCTCCCTGCCCCCTCTCAACCACCCGCCACTCCTCCTCTCACCTTCAGCAGTTCCTGTCATCTGCCCACAGTCAGGTGTCTGTCAAGGACATGTTTGAGCGTAAGAAGCCAATGTCACAGAGTCGCCCCCTTGCCTGGTGTCTGACAGCTGGCTTGTCGGAACTCTTAGCCCGCCAGCATTTACCATAAAGTCTGAGGCCTTCAAAAAATTTGTAGCTATTGGGACACCGCAGTGGAAGGTACCCGGATGACATTTCTTTTCACAAAAGGCAATCCCCAACCTGTACTCTATTGTGCAAAAGGAAGTCATGGCATGTCTGGCACACAGTGTTGGGGCAAGGGTCCATCTGACCACTGATACCTGGTCTGAGAAGCACGGTCAGGGCAGGTATATCACGTACACTGCGCATTGGGTAAACCTGCTGACGGCTGCCAAGCATGGAATGCGTGGCTCTGCAGTGGAGTAGGTGACACCGCCACGACTTGCAGGCAGCCCTGCTGCCACCTCCTCTACTCCTCCTACTCCATCCTCTTCGGTAACCTCCTCGGCTGAGTCCTCTTCTGCTGCTGGGTCTGGCTCCACATCATCAAATAAACCCCCCCCCCCCAGCTCCCCAGGGGCTATTACACATCCCGGATACGACAGTGTCACGCCGTCTTGGGGTTGACTTGCCTGAAAGCAGCAGAGTCACACTGGACCAGCACTCCTGTCCGCCCTGAACGCACAGGTGGATCAGTGGCTGACTCCGCACCAACTAGAGATCGGCAAAGTGGTGTGTGACAACGGAAGCAATTTGTTGGCGGCATTGAATTTGGGCAAGTTGACACGTGCCCTGCATGGCACGTGTTGAATCTGATTGTACAACGCTTTGTGCATAAGTACCCAGGCTTACAGGATGTCCTCAAGCAAGGCTTTCCTACAAGGCCATGGTACACTTTTCAGATATTCAGTGCCAAAACAACATGCCGGTGAGGCGCTTGATTTGCGACAGCCCGACACGTTGGAATTCAACACTCCTAATGTTCGACCACCTGCTCCAACAAGAAAAAGCCATCAACGAGTATTTGTATGACCAGGGTGTTAGGACAGCCTCTGCGGAGCTGGGTATTTTTTTGCCACGTTACTGGACGCTCATGCGCAATGCCTGTAGGCTCATGCGTGCATTTGAGGAGGTAAAAAACCTAGTCAGTCGCACCGAAAGAACCATCAGTGACATCATCCCATTTGTTTTCTTCCTGGAGCATGCCCTGCGAAGAGTGCTGGATCAGGCTGTAGATGAGCGTGAAGAGGAAGAGTTGTGGTCACCACCAGAAACAGCCGTATCATCATCGCTTGCTGGAAGAGGAGTCTGAGGAAGAGGAGTCAGAGGAGGAATGTGGCTTTGTGGAGGAGGAAGACCAACCACAGCAGGCATCCCAGGGTGCTCGTTGTTGTCACCTATCTGGGACCCGTGGGGTTGTACGTGGCTGGGGGGAAGAACAGACCTTCAGTGAGATCAGTGAGGACGTGGAACGGGACATGAGTAGCTCAGCATCCAACCTTGTGCAAATGGGGTCTTTCATGCTGTCATGCCTGTTGAGGGACCCTCGTATAAAAAGGCTTAAGGAGAATGACCTGTACTGGGTGGCCACGCTACTAGACCCCCCGTATAAGCAGAAAGTGCCTGAAATGTTACCCAATTCCCAGAAGTCAGAAAGGGTGCAGCAGTTCCAAAATAAATTAAAAGATATGCTTTACACAGCGTATAAGGGTGATGTCACAGCACAACGGGAATCTAACAGGGGAAGAGGTGAAAGTAATCCTCCTCCGACCACGCCGGCAAGGACAGGACGTTTTACAGACGTGTTGTTGATGGAGGACATGCGGAGCTTTTTAAGTCCTACGCATCGCCACAGCCCTTCGGGGTCCACCATCAGAGAAAGACTCGACCGACAGGTAGCAGACTACCTCGCCTTAACTGCAGATATCGCCACTCTGAGGAGCGATGAACCCCTTGACTACTGGGTGCACGCTTGACCTGTGGCCTGAGCTATCCCAATTAGCGATAGAACTTCTGGCCTGCCCCGCTTCAAGTGTCCTGTCAGAAAGGACCTTAAGTGCAGCAGGAGGTATTGTCACTGAGAAGAGCAGTCGCCT
Source organism: Bufotes viridis (assembly GCA_033119425.1). Lineage (NCBI taxonomy): Eukaryota > Metazoa > Chordata > Amphibia > Anura > Bufonidae > Bufotes > Bufotes viridis. The sequence goes on from CM065590.1 coordinate 136,531,907, forward strand.
AGGTCAAAAGTCTAGATTACATTACCTTTTATTAAGATGATTGAGGCATGGATCCCGAAGGGACTGACAGTGGGCAATACATTTGACTAAAAAAGACTTAATAAGATGAGCTGCCATGGGCTAAAAATGGTCCACACGCTGCTGTATTTTAACTCTGCATGCCAGATGACTTGCATGACTTATCCGCCACCAACCAGGGTTCAAGCAGCAATGTTTTAGTGCACTTTCTGCCTGGAAAACATCAATACCTAATTTTTTTGGCATGTGTACATGCCTAATGCACTGTGGCTGCAAAAACAAAACAAAAAGGCACATACATGTGTCAATTCCTCTTCGTGATTGTTACCATTTTGTGGTGAAGGGGCTTGCGTATCACAATGAAGTGACCGTCTCTATGAGTGTGTTGGCACTGGCAATGTTGGCACACCGCAGATGATAAGGTTGTTGCTTCATTGTGAAAGGACCAAAAGCGATCGGCTGGATAATTTGCATAGAAAGAACATTAATTTTCTTTGTGATCATCTAAGGTGATCATTAAAGCCTACTAGGTCAACAATGGGCCCACACTGCAGAATCATTGTTTTCTGGCTCACTTAACTGTCACTGAACTACCTCAGCATGACTATAGGCTTTGAAAAACCCCCATCGCCTGCAATCTCCCAAACGTGTGCACGAGCACAGTCATCACTACACCAAGATTGACGCATAGAGGAATAAAATTTATGTCACGAGTGTGTCAACTATTGACAACTCTTTGCGGTTGTCTAAAATCTATTTCATACACGTCCCCTGATAGGGCACGTAACAGGGATCAAACTGATAGGAATAGTACTACTTAACATACCACTCATATTGGGATTGCACAGTACATTACACGGCGCACGCGCAGTGCCCCAAATTGGAAGTAAGAGGACCGACCAAGCATCTTTTTCCATCTCCCGGCTCCTAAAATCTATTCTATACACCGGCCCCTGATAGGGGACAAAACAGAGATTAAACTGTTAAGAACAGATTTTTTTTTATAAAAAAAAAAAAAAGAGGACAGCCTCTGCAGAGCTGGGTATTTTTTGGCTGCGTTAATGAACGCTCATGCACAATGGCTGTAGGCTCATGCTTCCTTTTCCGGAGGTGACAAACCTGGTCAGTCAAACCCAAGGCAACATCATCGACCTTATCCCATATGCGTTTTTTCTGGAGCGTACCCTGCAGAGTGCTGGATCAGGCCGGCCCGTAAATGAGCATGAAGAGGAAGAGTTGTGGTCACCATCACCACCTGAAGCAGACTTGTCGTCGTCGATTGCTGGACCTGCGGCATACAGGTTATATTAATCGCATTGTGATTGCAACTTAGATCTGAGTTCCTAATGGTTGTATTGCTAGAATATAACGAAGATTGAGAATATAGCGCTATATTCAGCATAAACCATTCTTGTCTTCCAAATAAGAGGACTGTTCTTTGTAGTCTAACTTGTTTATTGGTAAAACAGGATTGTTGATTGTTGAGCAGACCCTCCATCACACAGTCCATACCTCCCAGAAAAGAAGTCTCTCTAGATATTGACCTCTCTGAGGAAATTATTTGCTAAGGATGTGTATTTGACAAAAGTCTTATCATTGTATCCATTCTTGCTTTTTGTGTTTTTAAAGGAAATGTCTCTAGTCAAAGCTTTGCAAATTCCTGCTGTTCTGTAGGGCTGTGGATCGGATTCCCACTCCCATTCACAGGAAAAACGTAGATCACAGCCCAAGGGTAGTAGTAAATCACATACGATTTTATTGGTACACGTGCGGCCAGTACAAATGTGCGTGCAAACGTTTTCGGCCAATACAGCCTTCATCAGGCACTAGAAATAGTATAATGTGAAAATAATATATAAGTAAAGTGAAATACATTCGTATTAGTGAGACACCGCAAAATCACATATATAACACATATATAACACATCTCGAGTGTAGATCCATAGCCATGACAGTTTGATGATTCGTTTCCATATAAGGATCAACAATAGCTGGACTATATGGCATAGAGTTAAAGATAGTACACATGGAGAGTATAAGATCAAAAACAGAAAAATGACCGTCAGATTTCTTCAAATATAGATGAGAGATATGTTTATCACCTGTCACACAATACATAGTTAACTGGATGTAAATCTTGACCAGATAAGCAGTCTAGTTGTAGGACCCAGCGTTATGTAACTTACCTCTGCCGCAATGGAGAAGGGATTGAGGTGGGAGAGATGCAGAATCAGGAAAGGGGGCCTGCCAGCCGCCCAGGAGAGAGAGTCTCTAAACAGAGGTTCCCATGGGGCCATTTTTTAGAGCGCTTCCCTGAGGGTGAAATGCCGCTGTATGGCGGGCGCTGGCTGGCCAGGAAGTGAAAGGACGTATCCTGTCTCTCATGCTCTGGGTGGTCTCGCCTCCATACATCAGGCCGCAAGGACATTTAATGGTGTATATTACATGATCGGAGTCACATGTGAAAAATCCCCTGATTCTAATGGGTTTCCCTGTATGGGGGTGTGAAATTGTGGGGCCTTTCTGTACATTAGTGCATTGCAGACAGTGGAAGGTTCCTGACCTTTCATTTTGCAGACGAAGTTGCCTTAACGGGGTTCTAGAGGGTCCAATATCAGCCTTCACTAGGAAGTCTTTTAGATTTTTGGGTCTTTGGTTGCAGGGTAATACTGGGTTCTTAAATTCCTCCACCTCTGGAAAGGCTCTTTTAAGAATGGACCAATGTGATTTAATAATATTTACAACTTTCATGGTACTAGGGTGAAATTTGTGAACAAATGGTATGCGTTTTTGATTATCTCTGGGCCTTCCAGGTTTCTTGTCCTGTATTTTAAGAACTTTGGCTGGGTATCCTCTTTCTAAGAATCGGCTCCTCATCTCGGTTTCCCTTATGTGTCTAACAGCTGGGTCTGAGACTATGGTTTGTACTCTTTTTAGTTGTGAACCTGGAAGGGCTCTTTTAGTGGATGAGGGATGAAAACTGTCAAAATGTAGAAGACTGTTCCTATCGGTTGGTTTACGGTAAATGTCCGTGGATAGTTTGCCTGCTTCATCTTGTTGTACTACGGTATCTAGGAAACTGATACTTGAATGGTCGTAGTGTATTGTAAAATCCAGTTCAGGGTATATGTTGTTGAGGTATTCGTGAAATTCCATCAGTGTTTCTAGAGGTCCATGCCAAAGACAAAAAATATCGTCGATTTAGCGTTTCCACACTATACTGTGTGTGTCAAATAGTGTATTGTTGTAAATGTGTGACTCTTCTAGGTCCGCCATAAAGCAATTAGCGTATGGGGGGGCTACATTTGACCCCATAGCGGTACCCTGTAATTGGACGTAAAAACTGTCCTGGAACATGAAGTAGTTGTTATGTAGGACAAGCATGAGTAGATCTAAACAAAGTGAGATGATGTCGCTGTCATGATTTGTAGTTGTGAGTAATTTCTGTACTGCTTTAATTCCTTTGTCATGTGTTATTGACGTATACAGACTGGTGACATCCCAGGTCATCAGAATGCAGTTTTGTGGAAGTGGTCCCTGATCTTGGATAATTTGTAAAAAGGCCAGTGTGTCTAATAAAAATGACCTAGTTTGCTTTATGAGAGGTGTGAGTAACTTTTCCAAAAATATGGAGAGTGGAGATAATAGAGAATCCGTCGAGGCCACTATCGGGCGACACGGGGGATTCAGAAGGTCTTTATGTATTTTCGGCAAAGTGTAAAACACTGGGGTAATCGGGAATGGCTTGGTGAGAAACTTAACTGTCTTAATGTCAATGGTACCTTTATGTAGATGAGACATGAGTGTGTCTTGTATCTGTTTTGTAATTCTCAATGTAGGGTTGTGGTCCAGTTTTTTGTACACGGTTTCGTCCGCAAGCTGTCTGTATATCTCCCTGGTGTATTGAGACTTATCCATAATGACAAGTGCACCCCCTTTATCTGCTGGTTTAAATACGATATTTTTGTTTTTGTTAGAGTTTGGAGGGCCTGTTTTTCAGTGTTGGTAATGTTGTTTTTAAATTTGTACTTTCCTCTGTTCGTCTGGTTAATGAATAAATCTATGTCCTTCTGGACTAATGAAATATATGTCTCAATCACAGGGTATGTTTTTGGTGGAGAATAATTACTTTTATTTCTAAGGCCCGAGGTACTAATTGAGACCTTGGAAGCTGGTACCTGTGTCTCACTAGGGGCTACCTTAGAGAAATGAGCCCTCAGGCGTATGTTCCTGTAAAAGCGTCGAAGATCCAAGTCCAGCTGGAAAGTATCCAGGCCATAAGAAGGGCAGAAGGATAACCCTTTCTGCAATAGTTCCATTTCAGCTGGGCTCAGGGAGGTCGAGAAGATATTCACTACTAATGAGTGTGTAGCGACAGTGGGTGGTATATCTACCTGTGAGCGAGTCGTCATAGTTGGTCCCTGTTGATTGGTGAGGTTCACTTCTCTCTGTCCCCGGTTTGTGGCCCGTGATTTCCTTGGTCCACGATAGCGTGACTGTGGACACTCGTCGCTTGATGTTGACCTGTTTAGAGACTCTCTCTCCTGGGCGGCTGGCAGGCCCCCTTTCCTGATTCTGCATCTCTCCCACCTCAATCCCTTCTCCATTGCGGCAGAGGTAAGTTACATAACGCTGGGTCCTATAACTAGACTGCTTATCTAGTCAAGATTTACATCCATTTAACTATGTATTGTGTGACAGGTGATAAACATATCTCTCATCTATATTTGAAGAAATCTGACGGTCATTTTTCTGTTTTTGATCTTATACTCTCCATGTATACTATCTTTAACTATATGCCATATAGTCCAGCTATTGTTGATCCTTATATGGAAACGAATCATTAAACTGTCATGGCTATGGATCTACACTCGAGATGTGTTATATATGTGATTTTGCGGTGTCTCACTAATACGAATGTATTTCACTTTACTTATATATTATTTTCACATTATACTATTTCTAGTGCCTGATGAAGGCTGTATTGGCCGAAAACGTTTGCACGCACATCTGTACTGGCCGCACGTGTACCAATTAAATTGTATGTGATTTACTACTACCCTTGGGCTGTGATCTACGTTTTTCCTTTAAAGGAAATGTGTCACCAAAATTGTTTTCTTTCACTTAAAACTAGATATTGACACATGTCATTTTTTTCTAATCTGTTTTTATTTTCTGATTGCAGATTTTTTTAAAATTCTATTTCCTAAACATGATTAAAGGGCTGCCATGTTTCCTGAGCTGTTCTTAACAGCATCTACAAACTATTAAGAAAATTGCTTAACAGCAGCCCCATTGTTCTGTCGTCATACATGTTCACACAGTGTGCAGTCTGACATTCAGCATAAACCATTCCTGTCTTCCAAATAAGAGGACTGTTCTTTGTAGTCTAACTTGATTATTGGTAAAACGGGATTGTTGACTGGCAAAAAAGGATTGTTTGGTAAAACTACAAGAATACAAATATCAAGTATAAGTATAAAGTACAGATAGCATGTACTATAACATTTGCATTAACACTGAAGCATGTGGTAAAATGGCTGCCTATACATAAGATTACATGGCTAGCTAACGGTAATAACAACTCCATGAGACAGACAACACCAGATATGCTTTTACAAGGCTCTGCTGAGGTGTCCTGGAGACTGGAGACTTCTCTTTCCCAGGATTCTTTGCACCCCAACAATGCAGTGCACCACCCACAATGCAGTAGTCTTTGTAACAGGAAAAACAAAGTGTAATACAACTTAATACCGATAGATGATGCTATAACCACAGTAAACAATTCAGAAATACTAAGACTAAGGCAGACGTGATCTGTAATGATTCTCTAACTCAGCTGGGCAGAACATCCATGGTCCATAGACATAATGGACTGAAGGGGACCTCACTGTCTTCTATAGTACAGTTTTCTAGGCATCTCCTATTGTGAATGGTGGATCCTTTCTTATCTAGCATTCTAATTCTGCCTTTAATGATATCACCTCTGTTTATACGGTAGAAAAGCAAGTGCAGTAAAGTACACAGCAAGACCTTGTGCCTATTACTAGGTTTAGTAGCTAGTGCAAAAACGACAAGAATTTTTGTTTTTTGTTTAGACATAGATATTGAATATTTAAAATGACATCCTTAAAAATTCTTTAAAAACGTGTTAAAAATAAAATGTGATTTAAGCAATAGCTAATTTTCTAATGAAACATTCCCTTTATGCATCCCCTTGTAGTAGCTGCACGCAGCTAGAAGGTTACATTTGAAATATTTGTCTATGCAGACGATTTGCAGGTATTTATTGGGCAAACAAAGCTCCATATTCTAGAAAATGTATTAAGTCATTCAGTAGCACTGATTAAAGGAGCAAAATAGCATTCAAAGATGGAAATTCATTTGAAGCACAATTTTCTTGAAGTTAAGTCTATAATAAAATCAATCTACAATCAAAATAATTTAGTTGCCAAATTGAAGAATAATTTGTGTAGCTAAAATGTATCAAGCTTGTAAGGCTTCACTATTTCAGTAAACCTAGTGGGCAACATGCCATGGCACAGCAGTGTGGTGTGTATGTCAGGAAGGGTAATTTATGTATTTATGAAAGTTTGAGAGCATTGGTTAAGCAGCAGTTTGTACTTTTCCTAAAATGCAGGTGTGCTCTCTGTTCACAAGAAGCAGTTACCTACTTGTATACAGAAAAGGAAATGGCTACATAATGGACCAGTGCAACACATCAAATCACAAAACTACTTAAACAAGCGTATGGATATCAGAACTGAACTTGCCAGAGTAAAAGACTTATCGAATATATCTAGAAAATTATTCAGACACTGAAATACAAGAAATTTCGGTTTTAGGTACTGCCGATTCCACGAAACAAATAAGCTGTTTGAGAATTTCAAACAAACCATTTGTCTCATCTGTCTTTGCTTTTCACCTTTTGCATTTTAAAAAGAATAAACATTTGATAAAGCTTGAATTCTTTCATGCTTCAAAGCCTTAATCTAGTCTGTGTCGTTCTTTCCTTCAGGCATCATACCTCTTCTGGAGAGAAAATACTCAGCATAAACTGCCAAAATGATTGCTTTCCATTTGTCATAGTCTTTAATAAGCATATGTTCTGCAAACTGCCATGAAGGGTCTGCCTAGGATTGCGAAGAAGTATTTCACTGCATATGATTCTAAAACGGTACTTACATTTTATTTCATTCAACTAATCAATTAATTTGCATTGCAGAAAATATTATTTAGATTTCAACACATTACCAGTTGTATTAATTCTGTTAATTGGAAAATCCCACTTCCAAAAATTCAACAATCCAATTTTGTAATACGTCAGACCCCCAATAATAAAATGTGGAAAGCCCACATATTCAAGATTGCCATGATCATATTTTTATATAGATATAAACAAAGGAGAAACACTGTACCATGTCCATGAATATGATATTGCTTGCTGAAACAAAGAGGAAAAAAAAATATTTTTTTTCCACAAACATTAACATCATGTTAATGGTAAATTTGATTCGATATGTTTTACCTGTATTTTAAAAAGTCTAAAAGTTAATTAGAATTTGAATAAATTCACTGTTTTCTAAATTTGAATCTCTCCGCTTTTAAGACAAATAGTGATACCTCATAAAATACCTATTAATTAACATTCACCATATGTCTACTTTATGTTGGCATCATTTTGGTAATGTCATTTTCTTTTTTTATGACATTAGAATGTTTAGAATTTTAGAAGCAATTTTTGAAATTTTTAAGAAAATTTCCTAAATCAACTTTTTTAAGGACCAGTTCAGTTCTGAATTCATTTTGAGGAGCTCATATAATAGAAACCACCTATAATTTATCTAATTTTAGAACCTACACCCTTTAAACTATTCAAAGTTGGTTTTAGAAACGTTGTTAATCCTTTAAGTATTCCACAGGAATTAATGCAAAATAGAGGTAAACTTTCTAAGTTTCACTTTTTTTTACAGTTTTTCAATTTTAATCAATTTTTTTCCTGCAACAAGGGTTAACAACAAAACAAACCTCAATATTAATTACCCTGATTAGGCACTTTGCAGAAACACCCCATATGTGGTTGTATACCGCTATATGGGCACACGGCTCAGAATGCAAGGAGCGCCATACAGTATTTTGGATGTCAGATTTTGTTGGAATGGTTTTTGGGCAAAATGTCGCATTTGAAGAGACCCTGAGGAAAACCCCCAAAAGGTGTTTTATAAACTACACCACCCAAAGAATTTTTAAGAGGTGTAGTGAACACTTGACCCAACAGGCGTTTCATATAATTTATAATACTTGGCTGTGAAAATGAAAAATATACATTTTTTTTTTAACAAGAAAATGGTGCTTTAGGCCCAAAATTTCTTTAACACAAAAGATAACAAGAGAATATCCCCCCCACAATTTGCTATCCATTTTCTCCTGAATACAGTAAAACCCCAATTGTGGTCAGAAACTGTTATTTAGGGATAAGCCAGGGCTCAGAAGGGAAAGGACAGCATCTAGATTTTCTAACATGGAATTTTCTGTGATGATAAGAGCGATACATTTCTTATTTTTATTTATTTATTTTTTTGTTGACTGAGCTGCGTGAGGGCTTTTTTTTGGTGGGACAAGCTTTAGTTTTTATTGCCAACATTTTTGGGTACATTTAGCTTTCTCGTCACTTTTTATCTCATTTTTTGGGAGGTTAAGTCACAAAAAAGCTGTTTCATTGTTTCTATATTTTTTCTTGACACTGTTTACTTGAAGGGGTAGATCATGTGATATTTTTAGAGATCAGGTGGTTACGGGTGCAATAATACCAAATAGGTCTAGTTTTTTTAGTTTTAAGTTTTACACAATACGAAAAAATTTTGAAAAAAAATCATGTTTTTGTGTTGCCATTTTCTTAGAGCCATATTTTTTTAAATATTTTTCTGGCTATGATCTTGTGTGAGAGCTTGTTTTTTGCGGGATTAGGTGACTTTTTATTGCTACCATTTTGGGCAACATACAACTTTTTTGTTTGATTGATGTTAGGTTTTTTGGAAGGTGAGGTGACTAAAAAAAGCAGTTTTGACGTAGTTTTAATTTTATTTTTTTTCGCGCCATTTACTTGATGGGGTAGATCATGTGATATTTTTGTAGAGCCAGTCGTTTTGGACGCGGCAATACTAAATATGGCTATATTTATTTTTTTACATTTTACAATAAGAGCGTTTTTAGAAAAAAAAATCATGTTTTTGTGTTGCAATTTTTGTACAAAAACACAAATGATGAGGCTCGACCAGTCCAGCTTAAATGGTTTTATTTATGGCTATGATCTTGTGTGGGGGCTAATTTTTTTGTGGGATGAGGTGACATTTTTATTGCTACCATTTTGACGTACATAAGATCTTTTTGATCGATTAACATCATGTTTTTTGGGAGGTTAGGTAACTAAAAAATCTGTTTTGGTGTAATGTGTTTTTTTTATGGCGTTCACATAATTTATTTTTTTTTCATGTGAAACTTATTTTTTCTATAAAACATTTTAATTTTTTTAAATATATCAAACAGAGATAAGAAACGGTGGCACTGCCATCCAGTCAGGCAATACACCCGATCTCCCCTTTCAGACCAATGCTCGCAACACAGCCGTAGATACTCTTGTCTGGTGCTCAGCAGCAATAGCGTTTGAAGATAAAGTCCAATGTGATATTGAGAGAAATGGCAAATAAAGGCTTGCGGCACTCACCGAGGTAGAAGTTTCAATATTCTTTATTCATCCTTTTTACAGGACACTTGTGAACGGGGTGCAGGGGCGGACAGACCAATTGCAGATGATTAGCGGCTACGGCCGTTTCGTGTGTGGGATCGCGCTTCGTCTGGCCGCTCACACGTCATTGCGCAAACCAGCGCGTCATATAGGTGTCGCTCCGTAGCCGTCATTATAAGCAACAGCTGAGCGCGTACACTGGTGACGTTAAAATCATAAATGCTGAAGGGTATATACATATAGATTGTTACAACACAATTCATTGTTTTTACATATTACTTGCATGGTTATTTATCATGGAGTTATACTACTGAAGTATTCACATAGCGCGGTTTGGCCCACAGTGGTGGTATCAACTATCCAAATGCCCACCACCTATTGTCCACCTAATAATGATCGGGGGTGCATATTACTACCCCAAGAAGGAGGGGAAAAGGGGAGAAACTCCAGTTTCTATGTTTACCACAGCTCTGATTCAATTGCCAAAGCCATAGTATTGTGGTCGCGACCGTAGTCATAATACATAACTTTACAGGAATACTGACATGTCATTCCTGTTGTTCAGACCCACTGCCCCAGTAGCCCCGATACGTATAATCCACCTTGCCCCTCTCTGCAGGAGAGGCCGGTGCCGATCTCCCCCTCTGGGGATGGGTCGGACCTGTTCCATGCCTGCAAAGGAGAGGCAACGTGGATGGCCGTTATGTGCAGTTCTAATATGCTCAATCAGGCGGGGGCATCCCTTGCCTGAATGAATGGAATCGACATGTTCCCGTATCCTCTCAAAGATGTTCCCGTATCCTCTCAAAGAGTGGACGTATTGTTTTGCCAATGTAGAACCTCCCACATGGACAAAAGATCACATACACGACATACGATGTTCGACATGTCATAAAGTCCTTGACTGTATGTTTGATTCCTCCTATTTGGAGCCATTTGCTGCACATATTCAGGGTACAGAAGGAGCAATGCCCACACCTGTGGTTCCCTTTTAACCTTTTGTTTGTGAGCCAAGTCTCAGCCCTAGGTTCATGTAGTGCACTACTGACCACTTTATCTTTGTTAGTCTGACATTTCCTAAATGTAACCAACGGGCGCTGGCCGGGGAAGATACTTAAGGTGGGGTCCCCCTTGAGAAGATCCCAGTTTTCATTAATAACTCGTTTAATGACCTTAGCAGCGGGACTATATTTGAAAGTGAAGGCAAAACGGGAGGGTTCAGTGCTCCCACTTTTTTCAACAAGCAGTGTGTCCTGATCGAGTGCTGCAGCCCTATGTAAGGCCCCGAGACGTGTTTCCGCGGATAACCCTGATCCAGTAAACGGTTGCTGAGCTCCTTAGCCTGACAACAAAATCCGCCATTGGTGTCGTTGATCCTCCGTAAACGGACAAACTGTCCGTAAGGGACGGCCTCCTTCACCGATGGCGGATGAAAGCTGTTCTGGTGGAGCAGCAAATTTGTCGCAGTGGGCTTGTAATGCAGTGTAATACAACATCCCCTACTGTGACGTGCACATCCAGGAAGTCCAGCGACTCACCCCCAAAATTAAGGGCGAAACGCATGTTCATCCGGTTGTGCTTGTTCAGGTAGTCTACAAATTCGCAACACAACTCTTCACTGCCCGACCAAACCAGAAAAACGTCGTCGACATAATTTAAAAACAGGTAAATGTTCCGCAGGAATGGGTTCTCCGTGGAGAATATGTACGTCTCCTCAAATACCGACAGGTACAGGTTCTCGAAGGTGCATGACACAGGCGTGCCCATCGCAGTACCTAGTACCTGGCGGTACCACTGGCCATCGGACTGGAACACATTGCTGGTGAGGACTAGGTCAAGTGCCTCATAAATGAAGCTATTGAACATATTTCCCTTGTCGCTTCTATTGAGAACGAGGTCGATAGCTTGGAGCCCCATATCATGGGGGATCCTCGTGCATAGACTCTCGACATCTAGGGACACTAGGCTAAACTCCTCCCGCCACTCCTCCCGCCACTCAACGGAATGAAGTGCGCGGAGGAAGTCTCCTGTGTCCTTCAGGTACGTCGGGGAGCGGGAAAGGAGTGGTCTGAGAAGCCAATCCACATAGCCAGACAGTGGCTCCGTCACCGATCCGATCCCGGCCACAATAGGTCTGCCCGGGGGTCGGGTCAGTGATTTGTGGACAAAGTACCATATAGGGTTTTTTGGATGAGTAGGGATAAGTTTGTTGACCATACCTTTAGGTAAAAGGCCGGCGACCACATATTTGTTAATAAGTGTGCTGAGTCTGGCGGTTTTACCTGGGATTGGATCCCCTTTCAACTTCTGATATACTGTACCATCCCCTAATTGCTTGCCTGCCTCTTCCAGATAACATTCCCTGGACATCAGGACCACATTCCCTCCCTTGTCGGCCGGCTTTATTGCAATATTCTCCTGTTTTTTCAACCAGGTAAGAGCTTGTTGCTCATCCCCAGTGAAATTGGGGGAGGCGGTTGGGTATATCAACGCCTGTATTTCCCTCAATACCCGTTTATGGAACAGATCTATCGCTGAGCTGGCCGGCATGGACGGAAGGAAGGTGGACCTGATGCCCCCTACATACTTCTCTGTCTGATTACTACCACTCGCTTTTTCCTCTCCTTCCATACCAGCTAAAAACTGAATATACACTATCTCCTCCTCGTTAAAGCGACCCTTCAAGTGAAACTCCGTTACAGAGGTGGTAACTGGGATCTCCCCTGGCAACGGGGGCTTGTCAACAGGTGGAGACTCCAGAAACAATTTTTTGAGAAACAATTTTCGAATCGACAGGAACAGGTCAATCTCAAAGTCCGCAGGGCAGAATTGCTCTTCTAGGCTGAACCCCAAACCCCTATTAAGGAGCAGGATGCAGCCCGGGGGCAGTTCTATCCCTGTAAAGTTCACAACTATGTCAGCGGCGCCTGTGGAGGACTTCTCTTCATTTGTCTCTATTGTCGCCAAGAGACCTGTCGTCTCCGTCTTGTCGACTTGCGAATCTTTTGGTTTTTCTTGCGGATCTCCCACGTCCCCTTCTAGTTCTTTTTCTAAAGGGACGGGACCGCTGGTGGTACCTGCTCCATTTCCCTCTGACTGGCTGGAATCAGAATCTGTCGTCCAGAAATCATTACGTCCACGTCGTGGCACACGTTTGGGGCGGGACTTTTTCTTATCCCAGTCGAATACATGGTCGTGCTCATAGTCATTTTTATCCCTTATGAACTTATCCCTCTTTCTTTCCTTGATTTCCATCTGGGTGGCTAGTTTTTTTTTTATTTAGTCTTTTTTCAAAGTTGGTAAATTGGGACTCCATCAATCTTTTCTGTAGCTCTTCTTGTGCTTTGTTCAGTTCGTCAGTAATGATCCCATATTCTTTTTTATCTCTCGCCAATTGGAGACTCATGATCTGCATGGAAAACTGCTGATGTATATCTTTCCACGCCCCAACGAACGTGGTGTCATCATCATATTGCATGATCTCTTTAAACAGGCGTAAGCCCCTCGGGACTCGTCCACAATCTTTATAGGACTTGAGAGATTTTATGGTCCAGAATAATCTTACTTCTTTGTCCGCCAACTGGAAGAATTTAGACTCCAGGGTTTTTGTACTGATAGCATGTATATAGTTCCCTTCATCACAAACTGCAAAGAAGGTGTCCGCCCCTTCTCTCCCCTGTGTAAGGCTGGATGTCGCTCCATGTGCGGTCGCGGGTGTTGGGAACTGAGGGCTCTCAGCGTGCTCAACCGGTGTGGAAGTCATCATATAAATATATCAAACAGAGATAAGAAACGGTGGCACTGCCATCCAGTCAGGCAATACATCCGATCTCCCCTTTCAGACCAATGCTCGCAATACAGCCATAGATACTCGTGTGTGGTGCTCAGCAGCAATAGCGTTTGAAGATAAAGTCCAATGCGATATTGAGAGAAATGGCAAAGAAAGGCTTGCGGCACTCACCGAGGTAGAAGTCTTAATATTCTTAATTCATCCTTTTTACAGGACACTTGTGAACGGGGTGCAGGGGCAGACAGACCAATTGCAGATGATTAGCGGCTACGGCCGTTTCGCGCGTCTGGCCGCTCACACGTCATTGCGCAAACCTGCGTGTCATATAGGCGTCGCTCCGTAGCCGTCATCATAAGCAACAGCTGAGCGCGTATACTGGTGATGTTAAAATCATAAATGCTGAAGGGTATATACATATAGATTGTTACAACACAATTCATAGTTTTTACATATTACTTGCATGGTTATATATCATGGAGTCATGCTACTGAAGTATTCACATAGCGCGGTTTGGCCCACAGTGGTGGTATCAACTATCCAAATGCCCACCACCTATTGTCCACCTAATAATGATCGGCACATGCTTCTCCTGCCGAGAGAGGCAAGGTGGATTATGCGTACCGGGGCTACTGGGGCAGCGGGTCTGAACAACAGGAATGACATGTCAGTATTCCTGTAAAGTTATGTATTATGACTACGGTCGCGACCACAATACTAAGGCTTTGGCAATTGAACCAGAGCTGTGGTAAACATAGAAACTGGAGTTTCTCCCCTTTTCCCCTCCTTCTTGGGGTAGTAATATGCACCCCCAATCATTATTAGGTGGACAATAGGTGGTGGGCATTTGGATAGTTGATACCACCACTGTGGGCCAAACCGCGCTATGTGAATACTTCAGTAGTATGACTCCATAATAAATTACCATGCAAGTAATATGTAAAAACGATGAATTGTGTTGTAACAATCTATATGTATATACCCTTCAGCATTTATGATTTTACCAACACCAGTGTATGCGCTCAGCTGTTGCTTATGATGACGGCTACGGAGCGACGCCTATATGACGCGCAGGTTTGCGCAATGACGTGTAACCGGCCAGACGAAGCGCGATCCCACACACGAAACGGCCGTAGCCGCTAATCATCTGCAATTGGTCTGTCCGCCCCTGCACCCCGTTCACAAGTGTCCTGTAAAAAGGATGAATAAAGAATATTGAAACTTCTACCTCGGTGAGTGCCGCAAGCCTTTCTTTGCCATTTCTCTCAATATCGCATTTTATTATTTTTATTTTACACTTTGTGTCCCCCATACAAGACCTTTGGGGGACAATTAACTTTTATTTTTCTTCACTATTTATTTCTCTGATTTCTGTAACTAGGGTTGACATAGTAGCGCCCCCCGCCACTCCCCCGAGTGTAGGGCTGATAGAGGTCTATGGAAGACCCGGCAGCTCCTGCACTCCCCCGGACCACTGGGCTGGAACAGGAATCGCTTCGTATACATCAGTCTAGAAGGCAAGGACACCCAGGAATGGTCCCTGCCTTCTCTCTGGGGCGCCCTGCTGTCACTTACAGCGGGCCCCCAACTCAGCAGCTGTATGATTAGCATGCAGCTGCTATCTCTGAAAAGATGTTCTAAAACTTTTAAAACAGAGATAAACCCGACCGCCCAGGACGTTTATCGTCAATGGGCGGTTGTGATATGGTTAAGTATTACAACAGTAGAAAAACTATAAAAATTTGTACTGACCCAAAGAATGAAGGTAACAGGTCCGTTTTATCGCCTAGGGAATCATGTAAAAACAGAACCCATAATACTGTGGCAGAATTTTTTTGCCATTAGAAAGTACATTTCATCCCACAAAAAAACAAGCCGCCATATGTCTATGAAAATAAAAAAAGTTATGGGTTTGGGGATGCAGGGAGTAAAAAACAAAAATCACATGGTCCTGAAGAAGTTGAGGACTGATGTTTCCATATTGTGAGAACACAATATCATGTATATCATCATTGAAGGAGATGATAAAACATATTGCATAAAATAGAAGGCCGGAAAAGAGATTTTTTTTATTATCTCATAATTTTTGAATAACACTTTTCAATCTGCCTTTGTCCCCCTCTTATCAGGACTCACATCCTGCAATAATATGAATTTTAATCCATTAGAATGTAACAAATTCTGGTTTGGTCAGGCACAAACTAACACAAATAGACAGTTTAAAAAAAAAATAGTCACCCTGTTTCCTATAACAGCTTTGTACATATGGTAGTTTGATGGTCCATGTTAATCATTTAATGCCCAGTGGGCAAAACTAGACCGTTTTTAGAATAATCTTCATGAAATATAGAAGTTATGTAAAACCAACGCACTGCAGTAGCTCAAAGTTTTTAACTGCTTTCCAAGTCATCAAGCTCATGAATCCCAAAGGGACAATGCAGAGCTTGCACATATGTTCATGTTTATACCATAAACATGCAATCATAAGTAATCAGAATAGTTATATAGTTATATGCCATCTTAAATACTGAAAGTATATGGTAAATATGAATTAGGTTAAAAGTGACAATTTAGTAACATATTCTCTTGGCATTTATTAATATGTAATAGCAGAAGGACCCAGCTTTGCATGGGTATATTTCATCTATTTCACTTACTGTTTGCGTGTGTTGTTAAAAGATATCGACAGTATCCACTATAACAGTGACATCTACAGTACCCTGCCCCTTTAACAGTGACCTCCACAGCGGCCGCCTCTTTATTAGTGACCTCCACAGTACCCCGTCTCGTTAACAGTGATTTCCACAATAAACTGCCCCCTTAACAGTGACCTACATAGAGCTCCGTTCCCTTAAAATGTGACCTCCACAACACCCTGCTCCCTTAACAGTGACCTCTACAGCATCCCGCCCTTAACACTGGCCTTTATAGCAGACTGTTCCCTTAACTATGACCTCCACCATTCCCTGCCCCCTTAACAGTGACCTCCACAGCGGCCGCCCCTTTTTTTAGTGAACTCCACAGTACCCCATCCCCTTAACAGTGATTTGCACAACACCCCATCCCCTTAACTGTGGCCTCTAAAGCAATCTGCCCCTTAACACTGACCTCCATAGCAGACCGTCCCCTTAACTGTGACCTTCACAGCAGCCTGTCCTTAGGGTAGCTAGAGGTCTGGTTTTAGGTCGGACAGACCGACTTTGAGACTTCCTGTCTTCCATCCGACGCAGAGCCCGGATGGACACAGGGATATCCTTTTGGACAGCTCACTCTCAGTCAGCAGCACTGTGCTGTCTGATTGTGAGCTGTATGGAGAAAGTCACCCTCCCTTCCACCCCTGCAGTTGACAGAAGTTGATTTTTACCTTCGTTTTTTTTCAATCCCGGTTGGCTGTGGAGTGGGAGGGGGTGTGACCTAACCAATATGGGTGTGGTTTAGCAGGACCTGGGGGCGGGGTTTTTATGCCCGTCTTTTGAGGGTGGCCTGAATTGCCACCCTACCTGCCCCCTTAACTGTGACCTCCACAGCACTCCACTCCCTTAACAGTGTCATCCACAGCACCCTGCCCCTTTAAAGCTGACCGACAGCAGTGAAGAAAAATTGCTAGTTGTTATGGGAACCTGAAGTAAAACTATATGTATGTGGAGACTAATGGCCTGCGAGCTTCTATTGGCTGATAAGGGTCATGTAACCATGTGTATGGCAGTTGGGATATGAGGAGAAAGACCTGCAGTGTTCTATTGGCTAATATAGGTCATGTGGTGTGCCACATTTGCATTTTTCGGGGGAATATCTCAGGAACGGTACGTCCTAGAGAGCTAAGACCCGGTCTTAAACCTTCCCGGATACCTTATGTACCTGTGTGCCAAATTTTGTGATTGTAACTGTGACAGTTCGGATTCCCTTAGCAGACATACTTACACTCACAGACTCATATTAAATTATCAAGAAAGAAAAACATCTTAATGGGCATGTAGAAGACACAGAGTTTGCCCTGTAGCCTCCCTCTACTGTGAGATACAGTATCCATTTGCTTTCATTAATATGTATTAAGATATGATCAAATAGTTAAAAATATGTTCTGCCACAAATGGGGCTAATGATTGGCAATATCTAGCTTGCATGGTTTCCTGTTCCATTCTCTGGTGAATCAAATGTGTATTTTTCCAGTAAATGTCAAATGTTCAAATTTAACCATTTAGTTAGTATTGCCTGGTATGCTGAGTATATGTGTGCAGTATTGTAGACCATGTGATGCCCCTCTAAATAATTAAATTAGCTTTCTAAAATCTATTTGATGCCAGCAGATGTTAGACATGACAATTTGCATATATTTTACCCAGAGGAACATTGTCTAGCCTACAATAGTCGTCAGGTATATCAGCTGGTCTCCATAACAGAAATAGTACTCACCCTTAGGTTAACCCTAAGGCCTTGCAACTATAAATGTTGTTCTCATCTGATTTTTTTCTGGTCAAGGGCTTTTTTTTTTTTTTTTTTTTTGCATAAAAGGACTTGTTGCAGATGTGTTTACCTATGTGCTGTGCACCAGCGAGTAAGTATAGTTATAGCTCCTTCCTATTTACCTGAGGATATGTCATCAGTAAAGGAAAGACAGACAACACATTCAGCAACTTTACTTCACTATTTTGGATCAAATTCAGACAAAGACACCTCCAAAGTAATCTTCAACTGAAAGTGAGACAAAGAGAATTATGACACCCTATAAAACCTATAACTCCATTAATGAAACATGCAAGCCAGTTCTCTTTCTAGAAGGATGAGAGAATTGTCTTACTTAGTTGACTTGCCTTGTGGGATACTCATTAGGCTGCTCTTTATCATTAGGGATATGAAAAAATAAGCATGAGTATTGTATGCAAGGCAACACTACTGTTCTAGTAAGATTATATGCAAATCACATGCTCTGTGTTCAGATATGCAATTCGTGATATACTCTTACTAGAAACAAAGAATAGTTTTGCCAGTTATACAATACTCATACATACATTTTGATCTCCCTAATGATAAAGAGGACCCCCAAGGCAAGTCAATAAAGTAAAAAAGTTTCTCTTAAGGCTTTCTGGTTCTTTTGGTCTTCTTGAAAGATAACTATCTTGCATGTTTCATTGTGAAACATAGGAGTTTTGTGGGATGTTGTAATTATCTTGTCTCACTTCATTGAATGTTATTTTGGATGTCTCCTTATGACAGTTAATCAAAATGGGGAAATAAAGTTGCTAAAGGTGTTGTCTATTTTTACTGTATAGGTGCATATGTTCAGGTGAACAGTAGAAAGCTATAGTTAGGCTTGCTGCTGCAGAGAAAGTAGGAAAACAGTAATAATACCCTAACAGCAATATGAGTGCCTTCCTGCTTTAAACACATTATGTAGCAAAGCAAGAAAAATATCTAAGTCTGCTTCACATCTGCAAGCAGTTATTTCAGAACAAAAACACTTAATCAGAAAAAAACTGATGAGAACAACATTTCTAGTTGTACAGCTTCCCTCTGGGGTTGCCACATGGATATACGTGACAACTGTTGTAGTCTAAATATATCTCCTCTGGATTTCTGGGTAAAATATATGCAAATTATCCTGTCTAAAAGCTGCCAGCATCAGATTTACAAAAGCTAATTTGAATATCTGTCCCAGAGGGGCATCACCTGGACTACAATAATGTGCACACATACATGGCTACTTGGCATAGTAGGGGCATCGCTTAGTCTACAATACTGTGCATACGTATTCAGCATACCATGGGGTGGCTCTCTTTCAGCAGGGACACGGAAGCTGGTCATAGTTGATGGGAATATGGATGGAGCTAAACCTTACAACAGGACAATGATCCTAAACATACAGCCAGAGCTACAATGGAATGGTTTAGATCAAAAATATTCATGTTTAGAATTAGAGATGAGCGAATTTCTCAAAAATTCAATTCGGCTGTTTCGCCAAATTTTCCCAAATAATTCTCTTCGATCCGAATTTACTTCTGGTGGATCGCGTTAAAAAAGGTATTTCTGGAATGCAGAGAGCCTTTATAGGGGTGTACAACACTGTGCCTTGCAGTAAGACGCATAGGGAGTGTGCTTTGGTAGTGAAATAATACTGTGAGTCAGTATGACATGCAGATGACAGGCGTCGCTATTAGAATCACTGATCACTTCCCTTATTTGGGCAGTCATGGGGCCAAAACTGTCCAAATAACTGAAGTATGAACTCGGCATTATAGGTCAATGTTAGCGTCAAAAAGAAGCGCACTCCTTTTACACCGTCGTCCTTGGGCACACCTAAACAATGTTGTCTTTATTAGTATAACTAGAGCCCTCTTTGGC
The DNA here is from genome assembly GCA_033119425.1 of Bufotes viridis. NCBI lineage: Eukaryota > Metazoa > Chordata > Amphibia > Anura > Bufonidae > Bufotes > Bufotes viridis. The sequence goes on from CM065590.1 coordinate 136,551,796, forward strand.
CCATACAGCCATGTGGTAATTGAACACAGCACGTCCACATCACAAGCACCACACAAGTATGTCGTTTTGTAGTGCCCTGCAGTCACAGGGAGCCCATAGGACACAAGGAGCTCACAAAGAGGCCTAAGGGGCACAGGGAAAACATAAAGCTGACAGTGGGAACTCACAGGTCAGTGACCATTAGTACTTGAGGGCAGTGTAGAGCTGCTGCAATGAGAGTGTGACCCCAGCAGCCCTGCACCCTCTCCTCCACAGACATTGCTGCAAGCTTCTTACTAGATGGACTTACCAGCTGCTTTAATAGGAAGGTCCTGGGAGTTCCAGCAGTCCGGCAGCTGAGGTCAGAGCCTGTGGGTCAGATTACTATGAGAATCTGTGGCAAGACTTGAAAATTGCTATTCACAGACACTTCCCATCCAATCTGACTGAGCTTGAGCTATTTTGAAAAGAAGAATGGGAAAAATGTCAGCCTCTAGATGTGAAAAGCTGGTAAAGACATACCCCAAAAGACCTGTAACTGCAATTGCAGGTGGTCCTTCAAAGTATTGATTCAAAGGGGCTGAATATTAAAAAGTTTGAAAACCATGTATCATTTTCTTATGTCTTCACACATACTAGCTACTTTGTGTTGCCCTATCACAAAATCTCAATAAAATACATTTAAGTTTGTGGGTATAATGTGAAAAAAATCGGGAAAAGTTCGGGGATATGCATACTTTTTTTAAGACACTGTAGATTCATTAATTGGCCCACATTTACTAATGCTGTCTAATATTTAGACAAGGAAGCCAGAAGATGAACAAAATTTATCACAGCGATGTACAGTATGTTATGTGAAAGATTTGGCACTCCTTGCTAGAAGTTAGATACTTCTCTTACATAATAAAGAGAATGTATTTGTACCAAAAAGTGGTGCAAATAATGCCAGAAAACTGGCGCACTAGCCTGATTAGTAAATGCGGACCATTGTATGTTGCAAAGTTGTGTGGCTTTGTAAGATAATCTATTTCAGTTTATAATTCATTTTAACAACTTTGCTTTCCACTTTTATTCCAGAAGCTTAAAAATAGGTCTGACCATGTCTGCCGCAAGTGACGGTAATAAAGACGAGCAAATCAATTGTAAATTAATCAAATTTGTCTTAAAGCTTCCAAAAATCCAGGTTCCAGCTGAATCTGAATCTTCTGTGATTCATTTCAGATGAACCTCTCAAAATGGTGGCATCTATTTTACTGGTCCAAAGACAGAGAACAAGACATGTGCAAACAAAAGGGAGATATTGATGACCTATCCTCAGGATAGGTCATCAATATCAGATTCACTGTTTACCTAATCGCCATCGTAACTGCAGAGGTGAGCAGGTGCAATTACAACCCTGATGTCCTATTCTCTTCAATAGGGCAGCTCCTTTCTATTCAAGTGAATACTACAGAGCGATTCCATTGAAGTGAATGGGATGGCTGAGATGTAATTACACCTGCTCACTGCTGCAGTTGGGACGGCGAGAAGGTAAACAGTGAAGAGGATGCAGCAATTATAAGAGCACTGCTTTCTCTTTCAACAGCTGAGCAGCTGGGGTACTGGGAGTCGGCTCCTTATTGATCTCGTATTGATGACCTATCCTGAGGATAGGAAAAAAGCATTTTGGCACATAACAGGTAGTATTTAGTGTTAGGTTCCCATCTTATAGAGATCGCCTTGACGTTTGGCAGATGGGCCCAAATAATTTTGTACAAAATATATTTGCCAAGAATCTCAAATTTGCAAAATAATTGCAGCATTAGCATCAGAATGTTTTTCTATAATTATGGCATTATTGTACTGTATTTGTGTTTGCAGAGTGCTGTTGCATTGTCCTTTATTTTCTTGTGTTTCTAGCCATGGCAGCGTGCACCTGCACATTGGGATGTTCTGACTGACCCCCCCCCCCCCCCTTTGTTTTTTTACTATCCTGAATATAGTTGAGTGAACACCTGGATGTTCGGGTTCGAGAAGTTCGGCGGAACCTCACGAAAATGTTCGGGATCCGAACTCGACCCGAACTTCACCCCAAACCCGAACCCCATTGAAGTCAATGGGGACCCGAACTTTTGGGCATTTAAATGGCTGTAAAATAGCCCTGAAAAGGGCTAGAGGGCTGCAAAGGGCAGCAAAATGTAGGTAAATGTCCTGCAAACATATTTGAATAGGGAAATGACTTAAAATAATATAAAATACAGAAAAATAATAAACATTCTAAACTTGAGCCCAAGTGAGTGACAGTGGCACCTGTCACCCAGCAAACAAAGGATGTGGCAGCAACGCCACCACATCTGTCATTGTCACCAAGCATCTCCACCAAATCCCATGAAAGTGTTAAGCTATCAGCTGTCCATCTCCCAAACACTGGAGAGAAAAAGAAATAGAAAGAGGAAGTACCCCCCTACCCATGGCTCTGAATGCCTTATTTCAAACTTCCTGGTCCTTTGAAATGTTGTCATTCTGTCTGGTGGACAGTTTTAAAAACCTTATGGCGGTGGCTGTCCCACAGTACGTGTATCCCAGCCGCTGCTACTTTTGCAGGTGAGCCATCCCTTCCCTGCACAAAAAAATGGCGGACACAATCAAGTGTGCACTGCGCAACGCTATCTGTGGCAACATCCACATAACCAACAACACAGTGGGTAAATGTAGCAGCTGGCCCAAAGGCGGATAGCATTTTTGTGAATGTCCTTCTGCCCCCGAGGATTGCTGGGCATTTCTCTTTGTATCTTGTTACCTCCTCCTCCACTTCCTACTCGGCTTCCTCCTCCTCTACCTCCTCCTCATCCACTCAGCGTAATACCTTCACCACCCACAGCAGCACAGCCAGGGGGAAACGACAGCAGGTTGTTTTAAAACTTGTGTGTTTGTGGGACAAACCCTGCACCGCGCAGGAGCTGTGGACAGGCAAGGAATAACAGACCGACCATTGGTTGGTGCCACTAAGCCTCCAGCCCGGCCTGGTGTTGTGCGCTAATAGGCGAAATATACTAGCAGTATATAGCCTAGCCGGTTTGACACACAACCCCTGCTTGCCACAGACAGTGAAAATCAATTCAGTTAATCGAACACACACCACACCCTCACACCCCCTTTCACTCAAACCATTAACAAACTATTTACAAATTTACTTAAAAACATATTAAAATAACTATAAGGCAGCTAAACTAGCCATATAAAGAAACAAAGCTATATACACGCCATATCCTTAACTTAAGGCCAACCAAATACAAGTGGCTCTGAGGGTGGGTATCTGCACCAACATAAGCCGTGGCCTGGAACACAATTGTCCAGCCAGGGCACAGTTCTGGAGGATGAGGAAGAGGAGAAGGAGGAACAAAATGAAAGAATTTTTCTGTGGCACTCAGAGATGCACCCTATATTCAACTGTGATATATATAAAAAAGGAGAAGGAGGAACGCTGGGGGATACAGAGGACACAAACGATATAGCTCCCTCAAAGAGGATAGCTTGTCCTTGCCTCTGGGCAGCCTGGCAGACATGAGCGACTGCATGCTGCAGTGCCTGCGCAACGACCGTCCAGTTATTGCCACATTCTAACTTTTGCTGATTACTGGGTGGCCACCCTGCTGCATCCCCGTTACAAGGACAATGTGCCGTCCTAAATTACCTTACTGGAGTGTAATAGGAAGATGAGTCCGCTAGTAGACACGCTGCTGATGGCATTCACACCTGACACCGGGGACTCAGTGGAAGCACAAGGTAAAGGGAGAGGAGGAGGAGGAAGAACTTGCCAATGCAGCTGGGTCACCAGCAACACCTCAGAAGGCAGGGTTAGCATGGGCAAAATGTGGAAAAGCTTTGTCATCACGCCACAACAACCTGCACTACCAGCAGATCTGGAACATCTAAGCAGGAGGCAGCATTTCAGCAACATGGTGGAACAGTACACGTACTGACTGATGGGTCTGCCTACGGGAATAGCTGGGGAAGCAGGGGAAGCAACTGCTTTGGGGTCGTGACCTAGAAAGGGCCCATCCAGAAGGAGGAGGAGGACTAACAGTATTATACAATGAAATTATATACAGTGGCAGTATAGACAGTGTAGAAAGTGAATGGAACAGCTGCTGGGCCTGGTCTGAGAGAGCGATCTTCAGTAAACTAAATATATGGACAAAGACCAGTACCTAGTCTCGGCCAGCCACTGCTGGGACACCAGATTTACGGTATTGCTATTTTGGCAATTGAATTTCACCCAATAACAAAATATATCCTTTGCCGGACACGATTAAACTTGGCCAGCCACAGCTGAAACGACTGATTTACGGTATTGCTATTTTGGCAATTGAATTTCACCCCAGAACAAAATTCATTCTTTGCCGGACACTATTAAACTTGGCCAGCCACTGCTGGGACACAAGATTTAGGGGATTGCTATTTTGGCAATTGAATTTAACCCCTCAATAAAATATATAGAAATTTCTATCCTGAGTTTCTAGGGGTGATAATAAGCACAGCCAAGCCCCTGGCTATAGCAAAAAAAAAAAACTAGTATTGATGGATTGATGGACTTGGTGGCAGCTTGTGCTGGTGCAACACAAGACACAAAATGGCCGCCAATCACCCCAGAAAAAAGTGACAGAAAAACGCTCTGTGCAGCCTAAAAACCAGTGAGCAATTAACTAGCAGAAGTTGAATGATTCACAGCTGTAGATCGATGACATCATTAGGTGTTTTTGCTGAGTTTTCCCTGCCTAATCTCGCCCCCACAGCAGTTGCTTCCTATCCCTACACTAATCAGAGCAGAGTGATGTGCAGCGTTACGTGACTCCAGCTTAAATAGAGGCTGGGTCTCATGCTGCACTTGGCCAATCACAGCCATACCATTAGTAGGCATGGCTGTGATGGCTCCTTAGGGCAAGAAGTAAAATGCTAGCTGATTGGCTGCTGTGCAGCCCTTCAGAAAGCGGGAAGAAATCGCCGAACAACGAACCCGAACCTTTTTGAAAATGTCCGGGTCCGTGTCCCGAACACCCCAAAATTCGTTGCGAACCCGAACTATACAGTTCGGGTTCGCTCAACTCTAATCCTGAGGATAGGTCATCAATATAAAAATAGTGGAAGGCTCCATTAAAAATGAAATCCAGTAGTGGACTGTGTTCTTAAAAACGCTGTTTGATACCCCTGTCTACCATCCGTTTAACCATAGCCAAATTTGTCAATGTCACTTTGACATTACTAATGCTGTCTTTGTATTAAAAAGCTTGAAAGAGATTGGATACAGTCCTAGAAGATCCAAGAGTGTCATCAATAACTTTGCAGAATGATCTGAGCACTTTTGAATCAGAATTAATTTACTCATACCCAAATCAAAACTGCCAACCAATTCATATAAATTGAACCTAAAATGAATTTACCATAAAAGAAATGTATGACATATGCAAAGAGAGAGGGTATTCCCTTACACCAAATTTTCTGGAAAGGTGACTGCTGGTTGTTGCAATGAGATAATATTAAATTAATAGATGGCTGTGCTTTCCCTTGGCTCTCTCTCCAGTCCATTGAATTTGAAGTACAGAAATCACAATGTAAGCCATGATATTGTGCTTTCATGACTGTTTTAGAAAATATAAACAGCGTTATTATGTTACAATTTTTGGTGGATGAAACACTATAAGGACAAGAGTATAAGACACCTACAGATTACACCTCCAGGAGCTTTATTGACATCCCGTTCTAAAATCAAAAGGCATTAATATCTGGGTTGGTCCCCCTTTTTCATCTAAAATAGCTTCCACTCCTCTTGTAAGCCTTTCACAAGATTTAACCTTTGTGATTCTTGCTTTTTAGATGGAGATTAACTAATTCCCAGCCTCTTCTTCTGACTTCTAAGATGAGCCCTCCACTTCTCAGACTGCCTGATACTCACTGTGCATCGGTAGTCCAAGACGCGTCCTGTTTGTTACATGAGCAGTTGTGGCCAATCCGAAGACAGCAGGAAATGTCTTGGGCTACCAAATGCACAGTATGCGTCAAGTACTATGAGAAGCGGTGTGGCCATGTTGGATAGCAGAAGAGGAGCCCATGAGTTGGCGGAAAAGTAGCTAAAAAGATGAAGGGTACAAGGTAAGCATTCTGTTCATTTCCCAGTTAAGGTGATTATTTTCCTGAACTAGACGGTCCCTTTAAGATTTCTCTTTACTGGAACTAAAGGGCGTAGGCCGACCCCTGAAAAACAACACCATAACATTATCCCTCCTTCACCAAACTTTACAATTGGCATAATGTAGTCAGGCAAGGTAACGTTTTTATGACATTTGTCACATCTAGACTTGTCTATCAGACTGCCAGATAAATAAGCATTATTCATTATTCCACAGATCATGTTTAGAGATGAGCGAACCCGAACTGTAAAGAGATCTTTGAGAGTTCGGGTACCCGGACCCGAACCCAGACTTTTTCACTGAAGTCCAGGTTCGGGTTTGATGTTCGGTTGACTTTATTATTTTCCATTATAATAATTTTTAAAACAGAATGCAAAACAATAATGGCATTTAGGGGTTGTAACAAACAACTCACTTCGTCCACTTGATCGGGCTGCAGCAGCTTCTTCTATTTTCACTAAACAGGACCTGCCAAAGGACCTTTGATGTGGGCAATGACGTCACCGTGCTCTCCCACGTGGTGACATCATCACGCATATCGCAGGTCCTGTTCAGTGAATATATAAGAAGCTGCTGCAGCCCGATCAAGTGGATGAAGTGAGTTGTTTTTTTAACCCCTAAATGCCATTATTGTTTTGCATTCTTTTCTAAGAATGCTATTATTTTCCCATATAACCATGTTATAACGGAAAATAATAAAATGAAGTTCGGGTCCCGAACCCGAACTTTGACCTGAAGTTTGGCTGTACCCAGCGAACCTGAACTTCCACAGGTTTGCTCATCCCTAACCATGTTTCTACTGCTCCAGATTCCAGTGGTAGTGTGCTTTATACCACTTCCATCTGACACTTTGGTCCTTGGTGATGTAAAGCTTGCATAAAGATAGTTGGCCATCAAAACTCACACCCCATAGCTCCTGGAAAAGTTTATGTGCTGATGTTAATGTCGGAGGAAATTCCACAACTTGTTGAAACTTCCATACTCAACTTCAGTGATAAATGCTTGCAGACTACAGTGTACATTGCTATGTGATTAATTGTATACACTTGTAGCAATGGGACTGAATGAAACCTGAATTTAATGATCAACTGGTTTGTTTCAATATTTTTGTCCATATAGCATATTTAAATCAATTCCAACCAATTACTATACTCAGATGAATGGGACCAAATACATTTATATTAGTCCAACAAATTAATGATTCCTTAAAACATAACTTTTAATAATACTACATATAAAAGACAAATATATGTCTCCACTCATGCACCCGGGACGTTCACCGTGCTTGCCTCTCCTGCACTCCTGTGACAGCTCCATACTAAGAGGACGCGGTGCCTCCTGCGAACAATGTTTTAAGTGGGATGTGCTTTACTATTGGCACTCATCGTTTCACTTAGTGCTGATGCTCCCAAATAGGAGTGTTGGACCAATCGTGGTATATCTATATATGTTATAATTATCTGTATGGTACACATGATATGTGTCTGTGCAGAAATCTTTCTTTGTTTCTTTTGTCCTCCTGATGAACCCCGTTTATTAGCAGGGGGAAACGCGTTGAGGCTGGAACACCTCTGAGGCCAGGAATATCAGTGCCCTAAGAGGTTATGACTTGCACAGGGGCTCTGTGGGATACAACTACATGAGCTCCCTGTGTAGTGATTGATTTTGTGAGAGATTGGTCTACCCCTTGGTAGGGTTTTATTGACATCTGTACCCATTATGCATTTATCAAATGTCCTGTAAGGGTATTTACTAGGGACAACTAGAGAAGGCACGAGGACAGAGGATCCCCACCATCAGGGGAGGTCTCTGGGCGTAGGGTAGAGTAGGGTAGGCACTAGGGACAGACTGGTGTGTACTTATACCTCGACTCCATACCTATGATTACAACACCATCCGTTGACGTGCCGTGCTGGATACAGATGTCAATGCGTGCTATGGGTTGTTAAAGGGTTGACAAGTTTACGCATGAGTGGAGACATATATTTGTCTTTTATATGTAGTATTATTAAAAGTTATGTTTTAAGGGATCATTAATTTGCTGGACTAACATATAGCATATTTGCATCCATGTATGTCAGCTACAGAAGAAAGCAGTGTTCAGTGGTACTTGATGAAAAATATGCGTACACTTGTGACACACTGAGATTTTATTGTAAAAACTTCAAAATTAGCCTAACCTTTATTAATATGACAATAGTAACAAAAGCACTGCAATGTTTTAACCTGGAACCACACTACACTGCAGAATATAATAGAAAGCTGCCCATTACAAAAAAAAAAAAAATCATTCATTGTCATCGTAATGCTCTTTGACATTTCACATGCTACACTAGCATCATATCTCAATGCCAAAAGCACAGCCTTTCAATGACATTTTATGGCAGCTGGTTTACTCAGTGTATTGAGAAGAAGGGAAAGTTCTTGCTATATGTTATTGCCCACTAGGATACGACCTTAACATATCAAGAAATTGGAAAGTAGAACAAACTGATATAATAAAGTCTGGAAAAGTATTGTTACTTGTAGAAGTGTGCCCTATATTTAACCTAATAGATAAAACACTATTGTATTTAGTGAACTATGGTAAAATCCATTCTAGTTGGATATTTAAAGGGGTTTTCAATGGATGCTACACTGGTGGTAGTGGCGTAACTAGAAATGAGTACACCCCACAGCAAATATTTGAAGGGGACCCCGTACCCCAACAACTTCGCAACTCCCACTCGTGTGGCTAGTCAGACGAGGCCCTGCAGCTGCTCTATCTGTTTCCTACAGTATCACTGTAAATATCATCATTTTGTAATACTGTTCAAGGGGCCCTGACAATAAAATCTTTTAGTCCTTCTCCTGGATGGGCCCCTTCTGAGTTTGGGCCCCAAAGCAGCCGCTTCCCTTGTTTTCCTTATAGCTAGTGATGAGCGTCAGGGGCAATATTCGAAGTCATGATATTTTGTGAATATTTGCGTGAATTTCTGCCATAAATTGGCGAATTCGAAAATTTGCGATTATGTTCTTGATTGCTAAAATCGGCAATGTAATATGCGCGTAATACGCATGCAATACAGGTGTGGGTCGCTACATTTTTCAAGCTGCTAGAAGTTTCCTGAGACTGGAGAAAATGGTTGGCACGGCAGAACATTACAATAGCTTTATATGCAGATAGAGTGCTCCAATATATTTGCGATTGCACAAATCCGCAATTAATGATGCGCATATTTTTGCGCAATATGTGCAACTTCACATTTTAACAGGGCTGACTACATATTAGTGACTGGTGCACTAAGTATTGTTGTGAACTTGTGACATCACAGCACTATGCTTGTGTAGCATGTATATATGGACAGCAGAACCTCAGCTACACTATATCACAATCTAACCTACACTGACTATCTCCCAATAACTATATGTATTATACAAATAAGCTAACTAATAGAGTTGAGCGAACTTGTGTTTTAAGTTCGACGTCCAAAGTTCGGGTTTTGGAAGCATCCTGTTATGGATTCCGCTACCACGGACCATAACGGCATTTGGAATCCATAAGTGGATTCTTCAATGAACCCGAACCTTGGACAACACGAAGGACCTTGGGTGACATCACCGTCATGTGATCAGTGCATTAGTGGATTAGATAAGAGGTGGTAGCCTATGACCTCTTACCCAATCCAGTACTGAGCCACGCCCCCTGCACTGATCACATGACGGTGACATCACCCCAGTTCCTTCACCCCGTGTTCCAAATGCCGTTATGGTCCGTGGTAGAGGAATCCATAACGGGATGCTTCGATAACCCGCACCCGAACTTTGGACGCCGAACTTTAAACACATGTTCGCTCAACTCTACTAACAAACTATGTAATGTAATTACACAGCAAAGCACAGAGCACAGAAATGACACTGCTGTCATTCTCAGAACTCCATAAAACTACAGAAAATGGCTGCTGACGAGTTTCTTATATAGTAAGGGGTAGGCAACTTTCCTATTGTTTGCTAGGGATGTTGCTAAGCTCAAACAAAGACATTGCAGCCTTCTCATTGGCCCACAAGCAAGAAACAGGCAGGGATCATGGGTTCAGAGGATAATAAAACTAGAATATTCGTGAATATGAATATATAGCACTATATTATAAATCTTTGCGAATTTTTGAAGTGGCAATATTCGTGATTAAAATTCGCAATTTGAATATTTGTGCCCAACACTACCTATAACTACTGTACACCCCAACTGGTGGTCTTTGTGAAATGAAAGTGCTGCACCAGACACAGCTACACACAAAGAAGTCATTTTTGTGGGAAAATTCCCAATTTCTGATAAAGTAATACAAAGGAAAACTCACTTAAGTGCCCAAAGCAACCAAAAAGGTTGATCCTTTCATTTTCCAAAGGAGCTCTGAAAAAGGAAAGGTGGAATTTGATTGGTTACTATGGGCAGCTACACCAGTTTCCCTTTGCCCTAGCTTTCATAAATCTCCCCTTTATTGTTAAAAAAAAATTAAAATGCTGAAAATATTGTAGGGGCTAGTTTATGTTTTTTTTTTTTTTCTTCAGAACACTGACCTTTAATAGGAAAGATAGTGGTCTTTTGACAGGGTGCTATAGCGGTCATTCAGAGCAGAGTGAAAGGGATGTTAATCAGCTCAGTGCAGCGAGCAAAGAGCACTTCACAGTTAAACCCAATACTGCAGACATGCAAGGGCAGAATCTGGCAGAATAAGACTTCATATTCACACTATTCCTGATAATTAGGGATGAGCGAACCCATTGAAGTCTGTTTTCGCCAGGTTCGGCCGAACTTCAGGTCAAAGTTCGGTTTCAGGACCCGAACTTGACCCAAAAACCGAACCCGGACCCTAATAAAGTCAATAGGGACCCGAACTTCACTTTTTTATTTTCCATTATAACATAGTTATAATGGAAAATAATAGCATTCTTAAGATGCCATTGAAAATGGCCATTGAAGGGTTAAAAATAATTAAAAAAAACTCACCTTGATCGCGCAGCCGGTATCCTTTTCTTTCTTCAGGACCTACAAAAGGACCTGCGATGACATGGTGAGCGCAGGGATGCCATCGCAGGTCCTGCTGAATGAAGAGAGAAGGATCTTCTATCTTCATTCAGCAGAACCTGCAATGATGTCACCCGGCTCACCATGTGTTGAGCCTGGTGATATCATCGCAGGTCCTTTTGCAGGCCCTGAAGCCAGTTTATTTAGCATTCTATCTTAAGAATGCTATTATTTTCCGTTATAACCATGTTATAACGGAAAATAATAAAATCACCGGAACCCGAACTTCAGTGAAAAAGTCTGGGTTCGGATCAGGGTACCCGAACTCGCAAAGTAAGATATTTTTTCTTGCCCTCCTTAGCCCCTACTTAGCACTGTCAGCAGGTTTGTAAGGTCAAAACTAATGACAGACTCCCTTTATATAGCTTTGCAAATATGTTTTTTTTTTTTATATATATATAATGTTTCTGCACACCTACAGTGAATATAAAAAGTCTATACACCCCTGTTAAAATGTCAGGTTTCTGTGCTGTAAAAAAATGAGACAAAGATAAATCATTTCAGAAAAACAAACTGAAATCTTTTTTTTTTTTTTTTTTCTTCCCTCCACCTAAAACAATGCAGTTGCATAAGATAGAGGGAATTCGGAACAGTTCCAAATTATATTTAGTTACTTTCATTTGTTCTGTTAAATAAAATATTTTGCTAATATTCTAATAAAACTGAAATTTACAACCAAATACCAGTCAATATTGGCACAAAACCTCCAGGCTTCTGCTAAAAAGCTGAACATGAAGAGGAACTTCATCTTTCAGCATGACAACGACCCAAAGCATACATTCAAATCAACAAAGGAATGGTTTCACCAGAAGAAGAATAAAGTTTTGGAATGGCCCAGCTAGAGCCCAGACCTGAATCCGATTGAAAATCTGTGGGGTGATCTGAAGAGGGTTGTGCACAGGAGATGCCCTTGCAATCTGACAGATTTGGAGTGTTTTTGCAAAGAAGAGTGGGCAGATCTTGCAAAGTCAAAATGTGCCATGCTGATAGACTCATACCCCGAAAGACTGAGTGCTGTAATATAATCAAAAGGTGCGTTAACAAAGTATTAGTTTAAGGGTGTGCACACTTATGCAACCATATTATTTTATTTTTATATTTTTTCTTCCCTCTACCTAAAAGATTTCAGTTTGTTGTTCAATTGAGTTGTACAGTTTATAGGTCACATTAAAGGTGGAAAAAGTTTTGAAATTATTTATATTTGTCTTATTTTTTTACAGCACAAAAACCTGACATTTTGACAGGGGTGTGTAGACTATATATCCACTGTATATGTCTCCATGTATGCTAAGTGTATACACCCCTTGTGTAGTCTGAAACTATGGTCATACTCACTTACTACTGTCTTCTACTTCTTGCTAACTATATAAACAGTGTACTATGACTTTTTTTTTTTTGCAGAAAGTTACATTTTTAACATCTAGTATTAATGTTCAGCCATTGAGCTTTTTAGAAGCCGTTCGGACATATATCACACACTTTTCCGTGGTATCACAACAATGATGCTTGCCATACTAACAGGGTATTAATATTGATAATAACGTTCGCCCTGCAGTGTAAGATTTCTTTAAAATGAGCCATCAAACCTACAGCTCAATAAGCGGCTGACAAAAGAAAGGCCACCTTTGTCTTTCATCCATTATGATTTACCATTTTCTCTAACTAAAATATAGCTAAAATGTCTTATTGCAGACTATGTCTCTAACATTTTCTAGTATACAAGACAGATACCTGTGTCCCGCTATGCAACCCTGCCATTTATTATTGCAGCAAGATAGTGCTGCTCATCACAGCAATCTTTAAATTAACATTTTGACATTTTCTTCTCATTTCTGAGGTGCAGTAAAGCGGTTGGAAGTCCCACAGAACAATGACAGCAAGTTGAAGATTATTTTTGAAGACTAAGAGAATGTAATGATTCTAGTTTAATAATATGCTTTCTTTTTCCTTTCGATATGTATCCAGACATGCAGGAAAAGCAGATGAGTGGCATAACAGGAGGAAACTGTCATTTGCTAGGATTGCATTGTCTCCATACTCAGCCAACTGGCTTAACCTCTTAAGGACACAGGGCGTATGGGTACGCCCTAATGTCCGAGTCCTTAAGGACACAGGGCGTACCCATACGCCCTGTATTAAATCACGTGTAGTAAAAAAAAAAAACGCGCTAGAAACATGGTTCCTGCTGCGATCTTGCAGCAGGAACCATGTTAACATGCCGAGGGGGGTCGTGTAACCCCCCCGCATCGGCGATCGCAGTAAACCGCAGGTCAATTCAGACCTGCGGTTTATTGCGTTTCCGGTTCATTCGGGTCCGCGGTGACCTGATTAACCGGAAAATAACGGTGATCGGTGGTGTGATATCACACCACCAATCACCGTTCTTGATTCGGGGGCGGTGGCGGCGGTGATCTCTCCTGATTGGTCGGGGAGAGAGGCGGCGGATTCAAACTCCCGTCGCTCCTCTCTCCCCTCCTCTTGCTGCTGCCGCCGCTGCCCGGACAAGAACGCTCCTGTGACCCCCCCCTACTTCGGCTCCCATCACCCTCCTGCACCCACCCATCAGGTAGGTTAGGGTCAGTGAGGGAGAGGTAGTTTAGGCAGGGATAGAAGGGACAGTTTAGTTTAAGGGAACCCCCAAAAAAAAAAAAAAAGTTTCTTTGCTGTGCTGCCTGTGGAGGAAGGGGTCCACAGCACTTAGCTGTGCGCCCCTAAACCCACCCAGGGGTGCTGATCCCACCCACTCCGCTACCCCCCTCTGCCGCCCCACCCTCTGCCACCAACCACCCGCTAACCCCCTCCACCACCCGCCACCCCCCTCCGCTACCAACCACCCACTAACCTCCTCCACCACCCGCCACCTCCCTCCGCCACCCACCACCACCACCAACCTCCGCCACCCACCTCCCTTCTCCGCCACCCCCCTCCACCACAAACCACCTGCTAACCCCCTCCACCACCTCCCTCTGCCACAAACCACCTGCTAACCCCCTGACCACCTCCCTCCACCACAAACCACCCACTAACCCCCTCCACCTCCCTCCGCCACAAACCACCCGCTAACCCCCTCCACCACCCGCCTCCCTCCTCCGCCACCCACTTCCGCCACAAACCACCCGCTAACCCCCTCCGCCACCCGCCACTAACCTCCGCCTCCCTCCTCCGCCACCCGCCTCCCTCCTCCGCCACAAACCACCCGCTAACCCCCTCCGCCACCCACCAGCACCCTCCGCCACCACTTTTTCGTGTGCTTACTGTGGCCGGCACTCTTTGCGTCCGGCCACTGTTAGCGCATCGCTCGCCCCACTGCTGGTCAGTGCCGGACAGCTGATCAGCAAGTTTGAACTTGCCCATAACATTTTTTTTTCTTATTAGTACGCGAACACCCTCCCCAACACACACGCACATACAATAAAGTTTGACACACACGCACATACACGCACACACACCCATGGCCCGCCAGCTGTTCACGGTGGAGGAGGCATACGCCCAGATGCTCTCCGACACCGTGAGCGCCAGTGAGGATGACGATGACCCCACCTTCCTCCTGTCATCTGCATCCTCCTCATCATCATCTGATGATGATGAGCCCCCAAGGCGGCGGAGATGCCGCCAGGCGGAGCCAGGGGCCCCACATGCTAGGGACCCTGTGGCCCACACCAGTACGAGCAGCCCTGGGGCTCGTACTGGTTTCCCGGCCCACCAAATAAGTGCACCGGAGCCCCCTACCGGTGAACTTAGCTGGTGTCCCCCAGTGGACTATGAGCCTGTGATTCCGGATTTTGCTGGCAATCCTGGAATCCAGATTCCCACAGTGGGGTTCACTGAAATAGACTATTTCAGGTTTTTTTTCAGTGACCCACTGGTGAATCTGATGGTGGAGCAGACGAATCTGTACGCCCAACAGTTCGTCGCTCAGCACCCAGGTTCCTTTTTGGCTAGACCGGGTGGCTGGACGCCAGTCAGTGCAGCCGAAATGAGGACCTTTTGGGGCCTCGTGCTGCATATGGGTTTAGTTCAAAAACCCAGTGTCAGGCAATACTGGAGTGGGGACGTCCTCTACCAGACCCCACTGTACAGTATGGCCATGACACGCTCAAGGTTTGAGGCCATACGGAAATGCCTGCATTATGCAGATAATGCAGCATGTCCCCCCCAAACTGATCCTGCCTATGACCGGCTGTACAAGATACTGCCGATCATCGATCACTTTGGGGCCGCATTCGCGCAGGCCTACATACCTGGAAGGAGGTGGCGATTGATGAGTCTCTCGTTGCTTTCAAGGGAGACTCAGTTTCCGCCAATACATTCCCACTAAGCGAGCGAGGTATGGCGTGAAGCTCTACAAAATTTGTGAGAGTACCTCAGGGTACACTTACAAATCTCGTGTGTACGAGGGACGAGATTCCTGTATTGAACCCCCAGAATGTCCCCCACTCTGGGTGTTAGCGGAAAATCGTGTGGGACCTTTTGCACCCACTGCTGGATAAGGGTTACCACCTGTACGTGGACAACTTTTATACCAGCATTCCCTTGTTCAGGTCCCTTGCTGCCAGATCCACGTTCGCTTGTGGGACCGTGCGGAAAAATCAGCGTGGCCTCCCTACCTACCCCCTCCAGGTACCCATCCCCAGGGGTGAGACCCGTGCCCTTACCAGCGACAACCTGTTGCTGGTCAGATATAAGGACAAGAGGGATGTCCTTATGCTGATCACAATCCATGGTAACGGCATCACCCCAGTCTCTGTGCGAGGATCCACGGCAACGGTCCTCAAACCCGATTGTATCGGTCTGATCAAGTTCTCCAACCATATAATGCCATGCGGAAAACCCGGGCATGGTACAAAAAAGTTGCGGTCTACATGGTACAGGTTGCCTTGTACAACGCTTTTGTACTATGCCGAAGCGCTGGCAGCACAGAGACTTTCCTCCAATTCTATGAGGCAGTCTTCAAGGACCTAATCTTTTCAGACCGGGAAAGAGCAGGTCGGAGTACCTCGGGAATTGGAGGCGCCCGGATAGTCCCTGGCCAACACTTTCCAGGTGTGGTCCCCCATACTGGAAAGAAGGGACGAACCCAAAAAAAGTGCAGAGTGTGTCGCAAGAGGGGGATACGGAAGGACACCACCATTCAATGCGACACGTGCCCCGATCATCCGGGCCTCTGCGTTATCAATTGCTTCAGGGAGTATCACACTTCCATGGAGTTCTAAATTTTTATAATTCCCTACAGTCCCCTAGAGAACATAAAAAACTATGGCTCTCAGTCTTTGGAGGCACAGAAACAATTTTTTTCCCCAAAAATATTAGTTTTAGTGCAGGCATCCTCAAAATGCGGCCTTCCAGTTGTTGTAAAACTACAACTCCCAGCATGCCCAGCTACAGGTATCAGCAGGGCATAGTGGGAATTGTAGTTTTATAACATCTGGAGGGCCGCTTTTTGAGAATGCCTGTTTTAGTGTCTCCTAAGTCTGAGAGCCATAAATATTGGGCATCGCCGCGTTCGTAAAAATTTGCTCTATAAAAATAAAATTTGACCCAACCCCTTGGAAAAACGACTTAGTTTTTATTTATTTTTTTTATGTCCAAAAAGCCATTTTTATTGTCACCCAACATCAAAAAAAGTGTAATAGCGAGCGATCAAAAAGTCGTATGCACCCCCAAATAGTGCCAATAAAACCGCCATCTCATCCCGCAAAAAATGAGCCCCTACATTATATATTCCCCCAAAAAAAAAAAACTGCAGCCGCCAGGCTATTCAGATTGGAAAAAAAACTGATCATTTTACTAATAGGATAATCTAGTGTGAAATCTGAATAAATCAAAGAAAGTAGACATATCAGGTATCGGTGCGTCCGTAATAATCTGCCCTATAAAAATAATATTAGACCCAACCCCTCGGATGAACGACGTTAAAAATAAAAAATAAAAACAGTGTTTAAAAAAGCCATTTATGTCACCCAACATCAAAAAAAGCACCCCCCGTATGCACCCCCAAATAGTGCCAATAAAACCGCCATCTCATCCCACAAAAAATGAGCCCCTACATTATATAGTCCCCCCAAAAAAAAAATGCAGCTGCCGGGCTATTTAGATAGTAAAATTATCTATTTTTTTTCCAAATAGAAAAATCTAGTGTGAAATCTGAATAAATCAAAGAAAGTAGACATATTACGTATCGGCACATCCGTAATAATCTGCCCTATAATAATAACATTATAACAAACCCCTCAAAGGAGCGGTGTTAAAAAAATAAAATAAAAATTGTGCCAAAAACCCAATTTTTTGGCAAATTTTCCATTTTAATCCATATTTTCCAGTAATAAAGCAAAGGTTAACAGTAAAAAAAAAAATAATATTTATTGCCCCGATTCTGTAGTTTGCAGAAACACCCCATATGTGGTCATAAATTGGCCAAACAGTAGTTTAGGACCACATATGGGGTGTTTCTGTAAACTAGAGAATCAGGGCAACCCATATTGAGTTTTGTTTGGCAGGTAGCCCTCACTTTATTACTGGAAAAAATGGATTATAATGGAAATTTTTCCAAAAATTCTAAATTTCAAAATTGTTTCTCCATCTTCCATGAACTGTGGTGGAACACCTAAAGGGTTAACAACGTTTGTAAACCCAGCTTTGAATACCTTGAGGGGTGTACTTTCTAAAATGGGGTCATTTTTGGGCGGTTTCTATTATCTATTCGGAACGGATCCGTCCCCATTGACTTACATTGTAAAAAAAAACGGATCCGTTAGGCTCCCCCTCTTCAGATGGACACCAAAATGCTGCATTTTGGTGTCCGCCTCCAAAACACAATAGAAGCAGAACGGAGCCGAACTGATGCATTCTGAACGGATCCTTATCTATTCAGAATGCATTGGGGCTTAACTGATCCGTTTTGGACCGTTTGTGAGAGCCCTGAAACAGATCTCACAAACGGAATCCAAAACGCTAGTGTGAAAGTACCCTAAAGGGATGGCAAAAGTGATTTGATGGGTAGTGCAATATGAATCCCATCACACTGAAAAACATCCTCACAGAGAGGGAACCACTTAATTTATTATTTAACACTCCTAAAGTGCTCTGTCATATAGCAACTACAGTTGTACAAATGTCACTTCTATCTCATGCACTACACTGATCGTTATGAGTCAGTTTGACTGTGTTAAATTAGCTGAAACAGCAGCAGTGGTTTTTAACCTACTGGCCATAAGAAAGGATGATGCGTTTGCGAAACGCGTAGCTTTGTTATGTTTTTTGTATTGCATGATGAATGATGTTTTTATGCACTTGAAATAACGGTAGAGTGGGGGGGCGGAGCTTGCCAAGCATGGTGTAGGACGCTGGAAGCTAGTGCTCCTCACTGACTCACTCGGTCTATAGCTAAATAAGCGCACTTTTCCTAACAAAAATGGGGAAACAAAACAGAGAGAGGAGCAGAGAACTGGAGTTCACCCCAAGAACGAAGAAATCGCAAGGAAACATGAGTAAATTCCTAAACAAAGGTACGACTACTCCACCGAGAAGGGAGAAGATGGCGCCTGCAGCTTCCCGCGCTGAAACACAAGAGGATGACTCTGACGACGCTAGCTCCTGTGCCATGTCAGATGCTCATGGAGAAACAGACGCTCTCCCGATTACCAGAGCCTTTTTGAAACAATCACTTCTGACTCCGATAATGAAGGAGCTTACAGATATAAAGAGAGAAGTACACCAGCTGGGAAACAGGGTTGAGACCCTTGAAGAAACACAATCCTCCATCGTTCAGCATGGCAGAGGTCTCCAGTCACAGATTCGCAAGCTAAGCACCCAAGTGGATCACGCTTACCTTTATCTTGAAGACCAGGAGAACCGAGCAAGGAGAAAGAACGTGAGGCTCCGCGGCATTCCAGAAACTGTCATGGCGGAGGATCTGTTGGACACAGTAAGGCAGATTTTTACTCAGCTACTGGGGGCAGAACATGCGAATGCGATTATTATAGAGCGTGCTCATAGAGCGCTTCGGCCGAAGCCTCAAGCCAATGAGCCCCCTAGAGATACGATTTGTGCCCTACTTAATTATCTAGACACTGCTGCAGTACTTAAAGCTGCAAGAGATAGAGACGACATCATGATTGACTCTCATAGAATCCTTCTCTTCCAAGACCTATCTGCCAGCACTCTTGCAAAACGCAGAGCGATGAAGCCGTTAACTGAAGTGCTGAAAGAGAAAAAGATCCCTTGGAGATGGCTATTTCCATTTGGGCTGAGTGCCAATATTAAAGGGAAGCAGACCACCGTCAAGCATCCAGATGATTTACCAAAACTCTGGGAGGCCTTGGATGTGTCTCCGTTGGATATCCCTTCGTGGTTGCCTTCTACTTCTCTAGGAGACTTACCGGGTATTGGAGCCCCACCAGAATGGCGGAAAGCGCCAGGACATAAATCTTCTAAGAGGAAATCGCCTCCTAAAGATTGAAAATCTTTAGCGTTATGGATGCTGTATCCTTGAACGTTATTATTCTGATGCCTTTGCTGCAATTTAACTAATAGTCTACCTGTTACGTGTATTAGCCGTCTAATAACACTTGTTGTTGCTTCGCTACTGCTATATGTTTGCTTAAACCTAGTTGATTTTTCTGTATTTCTCTTGTTGTGTGGAGTTTGAGGGAGAGATAACCTGCTGCTTTGATTTGATTCGAACTGTCATTCACTGAGACACAGGGATTGTTCTCCCGCTGGCGGCTCCACGCCTGTATGAGTAATGTTTTCCTTCTTTTTCCATTTGCAGCTAAGTGCATTTAAATCCTGTTTAGACCGAGTGACTAGAGGTGATAATGATGACTCCTCTAGTATTTCCCCCCCCATCACTGATCATTAAGAGATCAGCGTTTGTTAGATGTTCCCTGACAGGGATCCTCCTCTTATCCCTGTCACACGTCTTTCTTTGTACATATGTTCATGACCCACCCATATTTCTCAGGGACCGCTTTCATTCAGAGCCTGGCAATGCGAAGACTGACATATATTATTTATGAGAGATGACTGAAATCACCTTTTTCTCAATGAATGTTAACGGTATCAACACCCCACAAAAACGTAGGCAGCTATACTACCTCCTGCAAAAGGAAAAGGCGGACATCATACTGCTCCAGGAAACACATCTTAGACATAATCACATACCGAATATGTATAGTAAATTATTTCCCTCTTGGCATCGTTCCACATACTCCTCTGCTGCTAGAGGAGTCTCTGTGGGATTAGGGAAAAACGTACTATTTACATTAAAATCTCAGTGTGTAGACCTAGAGGGTAGATATGTATTTTTAAAAGGAACTATCCATAATACCATGGTGACTATCGCCAACTTATACGCACCTAATGTTCATCAAGTACAGTGGCTATTGACTACTCTTAAACTATTGCAAACATTTACTGAGGGAGTTTTGATATGTGGTGGCGATTTCAATTTGTCCATGGAACATTCTCTTGATTCTACTGGTCCGAGACCACTTATTCCTCACACACAAATACGCAAATTGAGGACTGCACTCTCAGAACTCCATATAACTGATGTTTGGAGAGTTTTTAATCCTGAAGTTAAAGACTTCACTCACTACTCCCCAGCTCACGGTTCTTATCAGAGAATCGATTATGTTTTCCTTTCAAATAATTATCTACCCCTTGTAAAATCTACCACCATAGGATCAACGACTATCGCTGATCACTCCCCAGTCAAATTAATTGTCGCCCTAGGCAACCCCCCATGCAAATCGTGGACCTGGCGCTTGAACACCACGCTAATTGAAGACCAAGCTAATGCCAAAGAAATTGAATCAAAAATTAGGGACTATTTTAAACACAATGATAACAACCATATTAATGCTCCCATTTTATGGGAAGCTCACAAGGTGGTCCTGAGGGGTGAATTCATAGCTCTAGGAACCAAAATTAAAAAATTGCGGAACAAACAAATAGACTCCATACTTCTACAAATAGCTACACTGGAGAAAATCCATAAAAAATCATTGTCGCCAGGCGAACTAGACTCCCTTAAGGCATTACGCCTTCAACTAAAAGACCTATTAAATATTAAGGCTGCCAAAACGCTACAATCGTTAAAGTTCAAATATTACTCACATGGCAATAAAGGATCTAAAGTATTAACTAACCTCTTAAGATCTCAAAGAGAAAAATCCTTTATTAACTCCATTAAATCAAAAAAGGGACACAAACTAACCACAACCCCCTCCATTGCTAAAGAATTTAGTGAGTTCTACACCTCCCTTTATAACTTACAAGATGGTCTGTCGAACCCACTAAACCGCTCAAATTTACTCTCAAAAATTGACTCTTTCCTACAAACCATTAAAATCCCACAAGTCACTGAGGAACAGAAAGAGTTACTCTTAAAACCCTTCACACTAGTAGAAATAAATAAAATCTTAACCACAATTCCTTCTGGCAAAAGCCCTGGCCCAGATGGGTTTCCGATAATTTATTATAAGAAATTTTCAGAGGTTCTCTCACCTTATTTTGCTAAAATGTGCAATTCTCTTTTAGATGGAGATAGTCTCCCTCCGCAGTCTCAGGCGGCTCATGTTACTATCATACATAAAGAAGGGAAAGATCCTGAGAATTGCAGTAACTACAGGCCAATTTCCCTCCTTAACAATGATTTAAAATGGTGGGCCAAACTTCTGAGCCATAGAATGATGGGTCTGTTACCTGACCTTATTGGAGAGGAACAAGTAGGATTTATTAAGGGGAGAGAGGGCAGACATAATGTCAGTAGGGTCTTACATGCCGTCTCATACGCCTTTAAAAAGAAAATGCCACTAGTGCTTCTTGGAACCGACGCCGAAAAGGCGTTCGACAGAGTAAACTGGATTTTTATGGAAAAAAACCTTGGAGTCATTTGGTTTTCCGAGACTTTTTATAGAGGCAATATTTAAAATGTATTCCTCTCCCACAGCTCAGATAATGGTCAATGGTTTTCTATCAGAACCCTTCTCCATTACAAATGGCACTAGACAGGGATGCCCTCTCTCCCCTACTCTTTTTGTCTTGACCCTGGAGACTCTATTGCTGAAATTCAGACAATCACCGGACATAATAGGCCTTACGATTGGGAAATACACCCATAAAATGGCAGCGTTTGCCGATGACTTATTGTTGATTCTGACTAACCCCCTACAAGCTATTCCTGTAATAATGGATATCTTCTTAGAATTTGGTTTTGTGTCTAATTTTAAAATAAACTTCGAAAAGTCTGAGGCTCTGGCGGTGTCTGTCCCAAATTCCCAACTGACCAGATTGAAAAGCCTCGCTAAATTTAAGTGGCCCTCTACTGCCATTAAGTATCTTGGCACAATGATTCCAGCAAATCCTAAACTAATATTTAGTCTGAACTATATTCCGCTTTTTGATAAAATTAAAACCTTCTTATCTAGACCTATTTCGCCCTTGATTTCATGGTTAGGGAGGAAAGCGGTCCTGAACACATACGTTCTACCACAATTGCTTTACCTGTTAAGATCACTTCCTATTGCTTTGCCTGCCACGTATCTAACCTCTGTCAGGAAACTGTTTAGCAGATATCTCTGGGCTAACAAACGTGCAAGATTACCTTTTTCAGTTTTAACTAAGAGTAAAGTAAGGGGTGGAATCTCTTTACCCGATTTAACAGTTTATCTTCAGGCCATCCACCTTGAAAAATGGTTGACCCTGACTCACCCTTCCGTCAACTCCATGTGCGCTAACATGGAAAAAACAATTTTAGGTAGAGATAAAGAATTCCTTCTGTGGGACTCAAATTTTCCTTTAAATAAAGCTGATATTCATGATATCCTCCTCAAAAACACTCTTTCCATCTGCGGCAAATCACATGCTTTATCTTTGAGCAATAAAGTTTGGTCTCCTGTAACTCCCCTACACATTCTTCCCCAACTACTTGCCGGGAAACCGTTAACGTTAACACCTATATGGAAGTCAGTCTCATCTTTGCGTATACATGACCTGTTGAACACACCTAACTCAGATGACTATTACAGCTCTTTAACGGGATCAGCTTGGAAAGAGGGAGACACACTACAGAAATGGGACTTTGAACACTCCTGTCGCAGATTTAAACTTCTCTCCTCCAAATTGCCATCTAAATCTGACCCCACTTGGCTTGAAAATTTCACGGTCTTGCCCACCTTACCCCCCAGATGCTTATCCATGATTTATAAACAACTATCTGCTGACGATAAATACCAGGAGTTGTCGTATATGATTGAATGGGAGAGGGAACTTCATATAAAACTGAGTAGTGAAGAAAGCCGATTTATCCTGTCTCATTCTCATGGATTTTCGCGTTGTGTGAGAATACAGGAGAATTCATATAAAACACTGACCAGATGGTACCGTACACCTGACAAACTATACCGTATGCATCTGATACCCTCAGACAAATGTTGGAGATGTGAGGCCGAAAGTGGTACCATGACCCATATATGGTGGGCATGCCCCATCATCTCCCAATTCTGGAAAGATGTGGAGTCATCAATTAACAAAATTTGTAAAGTCACACTTACTCTTACAGCCCCTCTAATACTGTTATGGAAGCCTGATGTAAATTTTAGGCCCTCTAAAACTAATCTGATCACCCATATGATCGCGGCGGCCAAATTACTCATCCCACTTTATTGGAGGAAAACTGATCCCCCAACGCTTCCCATGTGGATTGATAAAATGCACCACTTATGCAGAATGGAGGAATTGGCGGGCTGGGAGACAAATTCTAGGACCACCTTCCTGATGACATGGGATCCATGGCTACAATTTGTCAAAAGTCGATCTACCCTTCTTGGTAACAATCCTGTTAGTGGTGTTGATATAAACTCATAAGTAGTAATACTCTCTTATATGCTTGTCTATAAGATTTATCCTCATAATTTGCCGTTTTCAGATATTATTAGTCCAGGCATCAGAAATATTAGCTGATACCTGCCTTGGGTCTTTTGGGTTACTTTACACCCCTTCCCTCCTCCTCCTTTTCATGTCCTTCATACTCCCCCTTTCCTACATCCCCCCCTTTTCCATCCCCTCTTCACCCTCCTCGTCCTTATGGTTAGGCTGTGGTTGCCTTTGTTCAGTTCTTACAGGTGTACTTATGTTGTATTTCCTACAAGACCCTAAGTAGCATCTCCTCTTCGACCAATTACCTGAATTGTGATGTTACGATAACTGCCTATGATTGTATTTGTTTAAACTGGTTGATATACACCCCATTTATAAGGGGTTCTTTGACAAACTGAGGTTCATATACTTGACATACTCTCAGTTTCATTGTTACCTTTTGTGTGACATTTCCTATATTTGTATCTATATGATTCTGCATTTTTCATGTCTGTACACTCATTACTGTTTTCAATAAAAAGAGATTACATAAAAAAAAATAACGGTAGAGTTTTTAACCACAAGTTTCAGAAGATTTCTCCAGCATTCACAACATGAAGGGTGAACTGAACTGAACTGACACAGCCAAGTATGGGTTCCTCTAGAGCACTTTGAAGCTCCAAGAGGTGTAGTACTGATGTAAAAGGGTGAGCAAATACACATCTATTTATGTTTTTTTTTTTATGTAACCTACTGAATATCAGGTATAAAATGATTAACTGATTTACTACTGTAGAATACTAGAGCTGTCTCCATTCCATCTCACCATCCTAGACCACCAAGGGTGTTACTATCAACTCGTTCAACACCTTAGCCCACCAGGAATGTTTTTATTAACCTCATCACCAGCATAGAGGAAACTACAGTAGTTTCCTGTAAGGGTGCTTTCACACTAGCGTTTTTATATTCCGTCCTAGAGTTCCGTCCTCGGGGCTCTAGGACGGAAAGAAACTGATCAGGATTATCCCCACACATTCTGAATGGAGAGAAATCCGTTCAGGATGCATCAGGATGTCTTCAGTTCAAGACCGGAAAGGTTTTTGGACGTTGACAAAACTGCAGCATGCTGCGGATTTGTCTCCGTCCAAAAATCCGGAAGACTATCCTGAACGACGGATCCGGCATTATTGTCCATTGAGATGCATTAATCCGGATCCGTCTTAAATAGATGCGTTGTTTCGACGCAACGCCGGATAAGGCTTTGCGTTTTTTTTTTTGGTCTATAAATTAAATGGAAAAAATTATAAGCAGCTCCTATGTACTACATGGTAGCTGTATATTGGATGCTGGGAGTAGTAGTCCTGGGTACTGCTGCTCCCAGCATCCACCATGTGCTCAGCCCACTTGCAGGCCCTGTGTACCTTGGCATGGGGCCTGCATGTGGGTTGAGCACATGGTGGATGCTGGGAGTAGTAGTCTTGTGTACTGCTGCTCCCAGCATCCACCATATGCTCAGCCCACTTGCAGGCCCTGTGTACCTTGGCATGGGGCCTGCATGTGGGTTGAGCACATGGTGGATGCTGGGAGTAGTAGTCCTGGGTACTGCTGCTCCCAGCATCCATCATGTGCTCAGCCCACTTGCAGGCCCTGTGTACCTTGGCATGGGGCCTGCATGTGGGGTGAGCACATGGTGGATGCTGCGAGTAGTAGTCCTGGGTACTGCTGCTCCCAGCATCCACCATGTGCTCAGCCCACTTGCAGGCCCTGTGTACCTTGGCATGGGGTCTGCATGTGGGGTGAGCACATGGTGGATGCTGGGAGTAGTAGTCTTGGGTACTGCTAGCTCCAGCATCCACCATGTGCTCAGCCCACTTGCAGGCCCTGTGTACCTTGGCATGGGGCCTGCATGTGGGTGAGCACATGGTGGATGTTGAGAGTAGTAGTCCTGGGTACTGCTGCTCCCAAGCATCCACCATGTGCTCAGCCCACTTGCAGGCCCTGTGTACCTTGGCATGGGGCCTGCATGTGGGGTGAGCACATGGTGGATGTTGAGAGTAGTAGTCCTGGGTACTGCTGCTCCAAGCATCCACCATGTGCTCAGCCCACTTGCAGGCCCTGTGTACCTTGGCATGGGGCCTGCAGGTCGGCTGAGCGCATGGAGGATGCTGGGAGTAGTATTCCTATCATAAAAGTATTAAATACAAGTATCAAATACAAATTAAATTTTTTTTCTATGTGGCCCATAATACAAATAATAAGAAAAAAAGGAGCCCTGCCCGACCAGCCCAAAAGCCTTGAAGCCTGCCCCCTAGCCAGCGCGTCCGCCAGCCAGCAAAAATAAAAAGAAATGTCCAGTAAGTATATCTTTAAAAGTTTTTTTTTTTTAATAAAGTATTATAATAATAATGTCTTTATCTCTTTGTTTCTACAGGCACTTCTTCAAGTGAAGCTGGGACATCTCCTCCTAGGCGACGTCAGCAACATGACACGGTATTTAAATTTTTGAAGCCGAACTAATTTTAATTTTATTGCATTAGTTACATTATTTTTTATATGTACTTTTACAGCCATCTTCGGAGGAGACTGTTCCCGACCAAAGAGCATCAGGAGAGGAGGAAGTCCGTGGTGGAGGCCAGCAAGCGGTAAATATATTGCATATTCTCATTTTCTCTTGCCTACTTTTCTACTAGAATTTATTACAATATTGTATATTTGTGTATTGCAGTCTGCTCCTCCCGTTGTCCGAATAAGAGGTCGTCAGCCCGCAACCAGAGGACGTTGGGGAGCACGCGGCGGTAATGGGTGTGTGAGTATTTTAAAGATATTTGACAAATAAATGGTTAATCACAACATTTTATTTATTTAAAAAATATATATATATTTTTTTTAAGGTTCCAGGGCCTCCATCAGGTCGGATGAGGAGGCCGTCACAGGATTCTGGATCGACAACGACCTCATCATCCACATGGTGGAGGAGAGAACACCACTTTGGGATCCCACAGACCGCCGCCATGCTGACCACCACGCAACCCGGCGCCTCTGGTTAGAAATATGCTCCTCCATTGCACCGAACTGGGACGACCTCAGTGAAAGGAAATGGGAAGATTGCCGTAAGTATATATAATGGAATTGGAATTTAGCATACATGTCTGGCCTGCGTATTAAAGGTGTATTCTGAACTTTAGACAATTGGGACATTTTGCTAGCGATATGCCCCCATTTTCTAAGATCATTATACCCCTTTCACAGTGGTTTTCTGTCTGTTTGAACACGGTCTATGTCACCAATAGTTTACAACAGTTTTTTTATTGTTGTGGCATTCTCAAACAAATAGTAAACCATTTTTGATGGCAATAAATCAATTTGGTTTTGAGAGTTTTTCTCTTTTTATGCAGGGTCGCTAATCATGGTGCGGTGGCCTTCGATAAGGGACCGCTACAAGAAAGAGGTGAACGAGGAGGTAAATCGCCCGAGTGGGTCAGGAGGAACCCACAGGCAGCCGTACCGCTATGCGGCTGCCCTGGGGTTCCTACGCAGAACTCTACAACTGCGAAGGTAAGATATTAGATACACACATAGTATGTATTGGTTCACCAATGTATGTGTCTGGCCTAGGCATACTGTCATCTTGCACTATGCCTGGGGCAGACACATGGTATTTTTTTTTTAGAGCAGAGCAAAGCATGACTCATATTATACTTCAAAATTTATATTTGACCAAAATAAAAGTGGTCACTGGCCATAGATACTTCACAGTACATTAATAAAATGTATGTGCAGTATCTATGTGCAGTTTGAATTTTTATAAAAGTGAAATTATGAAGTATTATCCCATCTTGCTTTGCTCAACTCTATCCCAAGGTTCTAGAAAAAAAATTAACATTTTTTTTCTTTTGTTTACAGAACAGCATGCAGTACTCGGGCGCCAGAGCCTCCTCGTGAAGAACCTCCAGAGGCGGTCCCTGAAGAAGAGCCCACTGCAGGTCCCTCTCGTCCTGCTCCAACAAGTGGTCAGGATCTTAACCTTCCCCTACCGGTACCTTCTGGCGACGCAACAATGGCCATTATGGCTCCTTTATTTGAGGCCTTAATGCGTCACCGGAGGTCCGGTAGGAGCCGTCAAGCAGATTACGAGGACCTCACAAGGCTCGTTTCCGAGTCCTTGTGTGGTTACAACAATAGTATTGCAGCTGTGGAGGCCGAGGTGCGAAGTCTGCGGGAGGGGGCGGCGCAGGCTTCGCAGCAGGGGCCGCTGCACTACTATTGGCTCTCGCTGAATCAAAGAGTTCTTGAATACCATTGAATCATTAGTGCGTCCGTATGCGCCAACGTCCACAGCTACGAAATGATACTGTGCATCCGCAATTGCCATGAGTACTATTGAAAAATATTTTTTGTAATTATAGAACTCCGATCCACTTCTTTGCGGCTTTAAAATGCGGACATGCTTTCCCGTCAACCGCTCCAATGCAGTGTGGAAATTGACACACCTCTCTGAATTTTTCCTCAATGTCTAGCCACTTTTGGCGATTAGGTTGCGGAATATATTCCTCGTGCAGTTCCGCCCAAATAGCGTTGCATGTGTCCAGCACGATCAACGAGATAGTGGAGATGCCCAGACGGAACTGATAATGAAGCGAGCTGTAGCTCTCTCCAGTGGCCAGAAACCTAGAAGAAAAAAGAAAATTTTAGTTAAAAAAATATTTATTCATATTCTCAATATATAGATTTAAAAATAGGCATGTACGGTTGGCGAAAATGCAAACTATATTTATGTGCCTTTTTTTTAATATTAACTAAATTTACATTTTTGGAAAAAATATAAAGGACTGTACGTATATACACTAGTAAATAAACCTCTCTTTTGCCATATCTATTGATCAAAAATGAATGCAAACCTTTAACTAGTTTAAATAAAAAATTAAATCTATATTTGTTGGATAAAAGTCATGAACAGGTATAACAGTAGGGCAGGTGGTGCCCAGGTAACCATAATACCCACAGATAGAGGTATTAAATAAAAAATACAATTATGAAATACTCTCTCAGATCAGCCATGCTCAACCTGCGGCATTCCAGCTGTTTCATAACTGCAACTCTTATCATTCCCTCACAGCTTACAACAATCGTCCTACCGCGGGGCATTGTGTGGTTTTTACTTTATCAACAGATGGAGGGCCTCATGTTGATCAACCTCTACCAAAGAACCAAAAACACAATTATTTAGGCTGTAATCAGTAGAGGATAAATACAATGCCTATTTCAAATTCACATGGGTCACAAATGTCAGGTTTAAGCAAAAAAAAAAAAAGCAATCTAAAAAAATTAAAAAAAGGGATTTACCTTATGGTCACCATTAACTGTTCTGCTGGTGATACACTGCGCCGGAAGGTTGTGTCCCATCTTTCTATTCTCGGGAATAGCCGGTCTAAAAGGGTATCAAAACCGTCAGCGGTCACCCTGAAGTAGTTGTAGAATTTCTCCGGATATTCGCAATTCAATGTACAGGACTTCAAAAGTTCCCTCTGTAACTGTGGAAGACGTCAGAGGATGCATCCAATATCGTCACTCGCGGCGACGTTTGGCTCTTTGGTGTCTTCTCCACCGTGAGACAAGGATCAACGCTTGAAATCCGAAGTGGATGTGGTCCGGCATCATCTTGAAAATGTTCAGAAGCAGCATCTGATGGTAAGTGACTTTTTCTAGCCTTTTTATAGCCCATTTTAAAATTTGCATAATTGATTGAAAATTTTTATGATGTTTTGACTATTCTGATTTTATACAACGGATCCGTCTTTCGGGATGACAACGGAAAGGACGGATCCGTTGTTTCAACTTATCCGTACGACGGATCCGTCTCTAAAACGGATGCGTATGCAAATGTATGCATACTGAACGCCGGATCCGGCATTCCGTGTCAATGCCGGAAAAAAGGATCCAGTGTGTCGTTATACATGTTTCAATGCGTTTCGACGGATCCGGCGTGCAATTCCGGCAACGGAAAAGCACGCTGGATCTTAGAAACGCTAGTGTGAAAGCACCCTAATACTGTCAATGCCCAAAACCAGAAAGAAAGTTTTGATTAATATCATTATCATCCAAGGCCACCATGGGTGTTTCTACTTGCTCGTTTAGTACTGTATACTAATAGTGTCAT
Organism: Bufotes viridis; assembly: GCA_033119425.1. Classification (NCBI taxonomy): domain Eukaryota; kingdom Metazoa; phylum Chordata; class Amphibia; order Anura; family Bufonidae; genus Bufotes; species Bufotes viridis. The sequence continues at coordinate 136,582,025 of CM065590.1, forward strand.
TTACATTAATTTCTGCATCATCTTAGATCATAAAGTGGTTATCATTAACTCTTTCACCACAATTTTAAGGTTATGTTGGGTTGCAGAGTATAAATAAATTGTCCTATTTACCAAGGACCCCATCAAGGGAGTTTGTACTGTCAGATCTTTAAGTCACAGACCTTAGAGTAGCCATCAGTTGACAGTTTGGCACAGCAGCAATGATGAAGAGAAGTCCGACAGAGTTGTGGGTCAGAAGCAGAAAAAAATAGCTTTGGGTCAGGATGAATCAGGAGTAACAATCCAGAAAGATCAAATGAAGGTAGAGTCAGTGAATGCCATGATTCAAAACCAGGGGAAGAATCACAATCTAAAGAGCACGGCAATAGGAGTAACCCAAAAAACAGGTCAAACGCAGGTAGTCAATACAGGTAAATAACAGGTTAGAGGAAATGCCTATATAGATCCTTGAGTAATAAGCATAACCCAGAAAACTGTAGGGTCAAACACAGGTGGTCAATACAGGTAAATAATGGGCTAAAGGAATAGTGTTGAGCGCGAATATTCGAAAAGCGAATTTTTTTAGCGAATATCGGCACTTCGCTAATTCGCGAATATTTCGAATATAGCGCTATAAATTCGCTATTTCGAATATTCGTTTTTTTTTTTTTTTTTTTTTTTTTTTAGTTATATTTTTTTCTTTCCTACTTCCCAAAAGTAGTTCTTACCTGTCCTGAGGATTCCTGGCTTCCTGGCTGCTCTAGTCAGTGCCCGTTGCCGCTTCTGCCGACTTCCGTGCTCATGTGGAGCGTCCCCATCCATGGGAGAATCTCCATATACTAAAATGTACTGTCGGATTTGAGGAATTACGTTGAAATCGCAATGCGATTAATTCAAGTTATATTAATCGCATTGCGATTACAACTTAGCACTGCTATCTTACATTGGCTAGAATTAACTGAATATGGAGTATAGCTAATGCTATGCACTAGCAGTGCTAAGTTGAAATCGCAATCGCGAATACTTTAAGTTAAATTAATCGCATTGCGATTACAACTTAGCACTGCTATCTTACATAGGCTAGAATTAACGAATATGGAGTATAGCTAATGCTATGCACTAGCAGTGCTAAGTTGAAATCGCAATGCGAATACTTTAAGTTAAATTAATCGCATTGCGATTTCAACTTAGCACTGCTGCTATATTCCATATTCGTTAACTTCGTTAATTCTAGCAAGCTGACCCATTATAAACCCAGCTCTAAGTTGAAATCGCAATGCGATTAATATAACTTGAATTAATCGCATTGCGATTTCAACGTAATTCCTCAAATCCGACAGTACATTTTAGTATATGGAGACGTTCCCATGGTGATGGGGACGCTCCATGAGCACAGAAGTTATGGTTGGCTTGGTAGAATTAGCGAATAGCGAATATGACGAATGTATTCGTCATATTCCTCAAAACGAAGATAACGAAGTATTCTACATCTTCGTTTTAGCTACCTATTCGATCTCGTCATCGTCAACTTCGCTATTACGCTAATTCTAGCAATCAAATAGGAAGGTTGACTTACCAGACAGCTGTGTTAAATTCGCTATGCGATTTTTCTTTTTTTAATACAATAATTATATTACTTGATAAAATTATTATAAGTATTCTATTTATTAAAAAAAAAAATATCGCATAGCGAATTTAACACAGCTGTCTCTATAGTCAACCTTCCTATTTGATTGCTAGAATTAGCGAAGTTGACGAATAGGTAGCTAAAACGAAGATGTAGAATACTTCGTTATCTTCGTTTTGAGGAATAGACGAATACATTCGTCATATTCGTCATCCTCGCTAATTCTAGATATGAAACCAATAGGAAAGTAGCCTTAAGTACAAATCGCAATATGCGATTATTTAAAGCGCATGTTAATCGCGATAACTAGAAAAAATGACGAATATTCGATTTCGACGAATATGAAACGAATATTCATTCGAATATTCGCGAATTTCGTCGAAATCGAATATGGCACCTGCCGCTCATCACTATAAAGGAAGTGTCTGTATAAAAACTGCTTGTTAAATAAGTGAGAGACTTGGCTGAGTTTAACTAGTTGGCCCTGATGACATCATCAGAAGCAGCCCAGGAGTAATCAATCATTTGCATAGCAACAGAGTACAGTAACAACATGTGACAAATAAACACTATTTTGTTGGAGCAAAAGGATGTGGTCATTTAGCTGTGGACATAAAATCTTGGGCAGGTATGTAAACCCACCTCTTGAAGGGTGCCATTGTAATGAGATAATTAATGCTATACACTTCACCAGTGTATATACTGTATACAGGCTTTAAGAAGCCTATACAAAAGGTAAAGACCAGTCTTCCCTCTAACTATACTATTAATGAATAGGTCTGAAGAAAAACAAGTGTTACACTGTGTATAAAAGTGTTCTAACCTGGATATAAAATGGGGATTACATGAAGATTGGAATGATACAGAGCATGACAAGAAAGCATTTACCGAACACCTATTTCTGATTTAGAACACTTTTTCCAGTCAAGCTGACTGCAATTAGATCTTGAAGTTCATGATATTATTATTACCAGTGATTGGTTTCGGCATTTTCTATCTGATTAGTCCTTTTACTGTACCTTACAAACATGGTGCTCCTAATGAGTCATGAGTGCAGTTGGACATTTACCAACATTAATTAGGCTGAAAAGGTTAGAACGCTATCAAAATTAAATATAGATGTTTATTATTAGGTGATCATGGGAAATTACGATGTAGATCTTAACTTCTGCAAAAACATGAGTAATTAAATTTGACAAACCAAGAATAGTAAGGTCCCTAGTGTGCTGTATCTGTAGACTGAAGTCTGAAATCTGCAATTACCCTTTTGAAGATACCGTATGCGACTTGATGCCAAAAAACCTACCAATATATCAAGAAGCTAAAATTATACCCTAATATTGGTCCCATTTTAAGTTGTACATGTGCATTAACCAGGGGCAGATTGGCCATAAATTTTACAGGGAAATTTCCCAGTGGGCCGATGTCCAGGGGGTCATCTGGGCCCTCCTCACTGCCGGCCAGTGGAAGTTTTTGGGGATGTGAATTGTGCTACAGGCATTTTGTGATGGACTATGGTATTTGGCTCTGTTGGGGTGGTATAATGTGGCACAATATGGTACTGCTGGCCCAGCTTTCCATAAATATGGACCCAACTACAAAACATGGCAACTTTTAGTATTTTTTCCAGGGCCACTTTAAGTTCCCAGTCCACCCTGGCAGTAACAAAATTCTTTTAGGCCTCATGCACACGACCGTTGTTTGATTCCGTGTCCATTGTGCCGTTTTTCGTGATTTTCTGCGCACCCATTGGTTTTCAATGGGTCCATGGAAAACTCTGCAAATGCACCGTTTGTCCTCTGCGTCCGTGATTCCAGTCCGTCAAAAAAATATAACCTGTCCTATTCTTGTCCGCGAAAAACGGTTCTCGGACCCATTCAAGTCAATAGGACCGTGAAAAAATGCGGATGGCCATCCGTGTGTCATCCGCGTTCCGCGTCCGCATTTTTTTTGCAGATCCATTGGCAGGCACTTGGCAAAAATTGTCAGCCTGTCTTTTGGTAAAATCTTTTGGGTTATGTCCGCTAAAAAAAAAACGAAGACACACAGAAACGGAAGCAAAAACGGACACGGATCACGGAACAACAGAACCCCGTTTTGCGGACCGAAAAAAATACTGCCGTGTGCATGAGGCCTTACCTGAACAAGCCCTTCTCTAAATGAACAGCAGTATGCCTCTGGATCAGGTGATCACTGTTCTTCTCATAATTATAACCTGCCAACGATCATGTAATTTATGATCATGCAGGAGGATTCTTTCTTTGGATAGCCATTCAAGATAATTTAGGGGTAGAGATGAGCGAACACCTGGATGTTCGGGTTCGAGAGGTTTGGCCGATCTTCCGGAACATGTCCGGGTTCGTGATCCGAACTCAATCCGAACTTCATCCCGAACCCGAACCCCATAGAAGTCAATGGGGACCCGAACTTTTGGGCACTAAAAAGCATGTAAAAGACTCCCGGAAAGGGCTAGAGGGCTGCAAAAGGCAGCAAAATGTAGGTAAATCCCCTGCAAACAAATGTAGATAGGGAAATGAATTAAAATAAAATAAAATAAATAAAAATTAACCAATATCAATTGGAGAGAGGTCCCACAGCAAGGAATCATGCGTCATATCATCCACCACTGGAGAAGGCCACTCTCATTTATTTGGGACCAGCACCCAGACAGAGAATACAGGTCCCACAGCAAGGAATCATGCTTCATATGAACTACCACTGGAGAAGGCCACTCTCATGTATTTTGGACCAGCACCCAGACAGAGGATACAGGTCCCACAGCAAGGAATAAGGCGTCATATCAACCACCACCGGAGAAGGCCACTCTCATGTATTTTGGACCAGCACCCAGACAGAGGATACAGGTCCCACAGCAAGGAATAAGGCGTCATATCAACCACCACCGGAGAAGGCCACTCTCATTTATTTTGGACCAGCACCCAGACAGAGGATACAGGTCCCACATCAAGGAATCATGCGTCATATCAACCCCCACCGGAGAAGGCCACTCTCATTTATTTCGGACCAGCACCCAGACAGAGGAGAGAGGTCCCACAGCAAGGAATAAGGCGTCATATCAACCCCCCACCGGAGAAGGCCACTCTCATTTATTTTGGACCAGCACCCAGACAGAGGAGATAGGTCCCACAGCAAGGAATCATGCCTCATATCAACCACCAACGGAGAAGGCCACTCTCATTTATTTCGGCCCAGCACCCAGACAGAGGATACAGGTCCCACAGCAAGGAATCATGCGTCATATCAACCACCACCGGAGAAGGCCACTCTCATGTATTTTGGACCAGCACCCAGACAGAGGAGAGGCCCCACATCAAGGAATCATGCGTCATATCAACCCCCACCGGAGAAGGCCACTCTCATTTATTTTGGACCAGCACCCAGACAGAGGATACAGGTCCCACAGCAAGGAATCATGGGTCATATCATCCACCACTGGAGAAGGCCACTCTCATTTATTTGGGACCAGCACCCAGACAGAGGATACAGGTCCCACAGCAAGGAATCATGCTTCATATCAACCACCACCGGAGAAGGCCACTCTCATGTATTTTGGACCAGCACCCAGACAGAGGAGAGAGGTTTTCACAGCAGAGAATCATGCATTTAGATCACCCACCACAGGAGTAGGCCACCATTTAATGGGACCCCGGCAACCATGTCAGATGGCACAAACATCAGCTTCACATCACCCAGCACAAGAGAAGACCACTTTGAGAGACTTTGACCCCTGCACCCAGACGGAGGAGAGAGGTTTTCACAGCAGAGAATCATGCATTTAGATCACCCACCACAAGAGTAGGCCACCATTTAATGGGACCCCGGCAACCATGTCAGATGGCACAAACATCAGCTTCACATCACCCAGCACAAGAGAAGGCCACTTTGAGAGACTTTGACCCCTGCACCCAGGCAGAGGAGAGGGGTTTTCACAGCAGAGAATCAGGCATTTAGATCACCCACCACAGGAGTAGGCCACCATTTAATGGGACCCCGGCAACCATGTCAGATGGCACAAGTATAACATTTATATCACCCAGCACAGGAGAAGGCGACTTTGAGAGACTTTGACCCCTGCACCCAGACAGAGGAGAGAGGTTTTCACAGCAGAGAATCATGCATTTAGATCACCCACCACAGGAGTAGGCCACCATTTAATGGGACCCCGGCAACCATGTCAGATGGCACAAACATCAGCTTCACATCACCCAGCACAAGAGAAGGCCACTTTTAGAGACTTTGACCCCTGCACCCAGACGGAGGAGAGAGGTTTCACAGCAGAGAATCAGGCATTTAGATCACCCACCACAGGAGTAGGCCATCATTTAATGGGACCCCGGCAACCATGTCAGATGGCACAAACATCAGTTTCACATCACCCAGCACAAGAGAAGGCCACTTTGAGAGACTTTGACCCCTGCACCCAGACGGAGGAGAGAGGTCCCACAGCAGAGATTCAGGTATTTATATCAGCCAGCACAGGAAAAGGCCGCTTTCAGTGACTTAGACCTTAGCACCGACACAGAGGAGACAGGTCAGATAGCACAAGCATCAGTTTCACATCAACCACCACAGGAGAAGGGCACTTTTAGAGACTTTGACCCCTGCACGCAGAAAGAGGAGAGAGGTCCCACAGCAGAGATTCAGGCATTTATATCAGCCACCACAGGAGAAGGCCACTTTCAGTGACTTTGGCCCCCTGCACCCACACAAAGGAGACATGTCAGACAGCACAAGTATAACATTCATATCACCCAGCACAGGAGAAGGACACTTTCATGTACTTTGGCCCCGGCACCCAGACAGACGGAAGGTTCATTCAACTCTGGGTTGCACCCCAAGATCCTACTTAATTTCAAAAATAGATTTTTCAATGAAGAAGTGGCCAGAAGTACAAGACAACATGGTTTAAGGCAGTTATTAAGGACTACTCTGCACAAGGGAGGGTCAGGTCTTGTGGGATCCATGCCTGGTTCATTTTTATAAACGTCAGCTTGTCCACGTTGGCTGCGGACAGGCGGCTGCGTTTGTCAGTAATGACGCCCCCTGCCGTGCTGAATACACGTTCAGATAAAACGCTGGCCGCCGGGCAGGCCAGCACCTCCAAGGCATAACATGCTAATTCTGGCCACGTAGACAATTTGGAAACCCAGAAGTTGAATGGGGCCGAACCATCTGTCAGTACGTGGAGTTGTGTGCAGATGTACTGTTCAACCATGTTAGTGAAATGTTGCCTCCTGCTAACACGTTCCGTATCAGGTGGTGGGGCAGTTAGCTGTGGCGTGGAGACAAAACTTTTCCACATTTCTGCCATGCTAACCCTGCCCTCAGAGGAGCTGGCCGTGACACTGCTGCGTGGGCGACCTCTAGCTCCTCCTCTGCCTTGGCCTTGGCCTTCCACCTGTTCCCCTGTGACAGTTGGGAATGCTCTCAGGAGCGCGTCTACCAGTGTGCGCTTGTACTCGCGCATCTTCCTATCACGCTCCAGTGCAGGAAGTAAAGTGGGCACATTGTCTTTGTACCGTGGATCCAGCAGGGTGGCCACCCAGTAGTCAGCACACGTTAAAAAGTGCGCAGGCACTGCAGCATGTAATCGCTCATGTGTGCCAGGCTCCCCAGAGGTAAGGACAAGCTGTCCTCTGTGGGAGGCGTATTGTCATCATCCTCTGTATCCCCCCAGCCACGCACCAGGGATGTGCATGCGCTGTGCTGGGTGCCACCCCGCTGTGAACCTGCTTCATCCTCATCCTCCTCCTCCTCATCCTCCTCGTCCTCCAGTAGTGGTCCCTGGCTGGCCACATTTGTACCTGCCCTCTGCTGTTGCAAAAAACCTCCCTCTGAGCCACTTCTAACAGACTGGCCTGAAAGTGCTAAAAACGACCCGTCATCCTCCTCCTCCTCCTCCTGGCCCTGGCCCACCTCCTCTTCCATCATCGCCCTAAGCGTTTTCTCTAGGAGACATAGAATTGGTATTGTCACGCTGATAACAGTGGCATCGCCACTGGCCATGTTGGTGGCGTACTCTAAACAGCGCAACAGGGCACACAGGTCTCGCATGGAGGCCCAATCATTGGTGGTGAAGTGGTGCTGTTCCGCAGTGCGACTGATCCGTGCGTGCTGCAGCTGAAACTCCACTATGGCCTGCTGCTGCTCGCACAGTCTCTCCAGCATGTGCAAGGTGGAGTTCCACCGGGTGGGCACGTCGCATATTAGGCGGTGAGCGGGAAGGCCGAAGTTCCGCTGTAGCGCTGACAGGCGAGCAGCGGCAGGATGTGAACGCCGGAGCGTGCACAGACGGCCCGCACTTTATGCAGCAGCTCTGACATGTCTGGGTAGTTGTGAATGAACTTTTGCACCACCAAATTCAGCACATGCGCCAGGCAAGGGATGTGCGTCAAACCGGCTAGTCCCTGAGCTGCCACGAGATTTCGCCCATTATCGCACACCACCAGGCCGGGCTTGAGGCCCACCGGCAGCAACCACTGGTCGGTCTGTTGTTCAATACCCCGCCACAACTCCTGCGCGGTGTGGGGCCTGTCCCCCAAACATATGAGTTTCAGAATGGCCTGCTGACGTTTACCCAGGGCTGTGCTGAAGTTGGTGGTGAAGGTGTGTGGCTGACTGGATGAGCTGGTGGAAGCAGAGGAGGAGGAGGAAGCCGAGTAGGAGGAGGAGGCTACAGGAGGCAAAGAATGATGCCCTGTGATCCTTGGCGGCGGAAGGACGTGCGCCAAGGAACTCTCCGCCTGGGGCCCAGCCGCCACTACATTTACACAGTGTGCAGTTAGGGAGATATAGCGTCCCTGGCCGTGCTTACTGGTCCACGTATCTGTGGTTAGGTGGACCTTGCCACAAATGGCGTTGCGCAGTGCACACTTGATTTTATAGAACACGTGCATGTGCAGGGAAGACACGGCTGTCTTGGAGAAGTAGTGGCGGCTGGGAACCACATACTGGGTGACAGCCATGGCCATCAGCTGTTTGAAGCTGTCTGTGTCCACCAGCCGGAATGACAGCATTTCAAAGGCCAGTAGTTTAGAAATGCTGGCATTCAAGCCAAGGGCTCGACGGTGACTAGGTGGGAATTTGCGCTTCCTCTCAAAGGTTTGAGAGATGGAGAGCTGAACGCTGCTGTGTGAAATAGTGGTGGTGTCGGTGGCACATCCTCTGTTTGCTGCTCGGCAGGTGGCAACATTCCTCTCGAGGCGGAAGCCGAGGCAGCAGCGCTAGAGGGAGCAGGGGGAGCCTGAGCGGGTTCCTTGTTTTTAAGGTGTGTACTCCACTGCAGTTCATGCTTTGCATTTAGATGCCTGATCATGCAGGTGGTGCTCAGGTTAAGAACGTTAATGCCTCGCCTCAGGGTCTGATGGCACAGCGTGCAAACCACTCTGGTCTTGTCCTCAGCACATTGTTTGAAGAAGTGCCATGCCAGGGAACTCCTTGAAGATGCCTTTGGGGTGCTGGGTCCCTGCTGGCGCTGGCCAATAGCAGGCGAACTCTCTGGACGGCGGCTGTTCTGCTTTTGCCCCCTGCTCCCTCTTTGGCTTCGCTGTTGTCTCGGTCTCACCACTGCCTCTTCCTCTGAACTATTTAAGTCAGTGGCACGACCTTCAGTCCATGTGGGGTCTAAGACCTCATCATCCTCTGCATTGTCTTCCACCCAGTCTTCCTCACTGACCTCCTCCTGTTCAGTCTGCACACTGCAGTAAGACGCGGCAGTGGGCACCTGTGTTTCGTCATCATCAGACACTCGGTCACTCTGCTGTGGTGGTATTCCCATGTCCTCATCATCTGGATACATAAGTGGTTGTGCGTCAGTGCATGGAATGTCTTCCACCGCTGGGGAAGGGATAGGTGGACGCCCCTGGAAAACCGTGGGAGCAGAGTCTTCAAACAGAAGAAGAGACTGCTGCATAACTTGAGGCTCAGCCAGTTTCCCTGATATGCATGGGGGTGATGTGACAGACTGAGGGGCTTGGTTTTCAGGTGCCACCTGTGCGCTTTCCGCAGAAGACTGCTGGAAGCACTGTCGGCCACCCAATCGACTAATGCCTGTACCTGCCCAGGCCTTACCATCCTCATAACGGCATTGGGCCCCACCAAATATCGCTGTAAATTCTGCCGGCTAATTGAGGGAGTTGTTTCACTACTTTGTGCGCCTGAGGCCAAACGGCCACGTCCTCTGCCAGCAACAGAGGCTCCACGGACACCACCACGACCGCGTCCTCGTCCCTTAATAGAAAGTTTCCTCATTGTTGCGATTCAACTCGCACCACAATAAAATATATAATTTTTTAGCCCCAAAATTCCCACACTGGAAGATATACCGTAATTCCTTTTTCCGGTATTAATTGCACGAACACTGCTGCTAATTGGACACCAGAATTTTTATAATGCTAGTTTTGGTACATAGTTCCCACACGGGGAGATATAATTCCTTTTTAGAGGAGTGAAAACGTGAGGCCTAGTTTTTCTGGTCTAACAAACACCAGATTGATTAAATTGGCCTTTTTTTCACCAAAATTACAACACTGGACAATAATGCCTTTTGGCGGTATTAATTGCAAGAACACTGATGCTAATTGGACACCAGATTTTTTATAATGCTAGTTTTGGTACATAGATCCCACACGGGGAGATATAATTCCTTTTTAGAGAAGTGAAAACGTGAGGCCTAGTTTTTCTGGTCTAACAAACACCAGATTGATTAAATTGGCCTTTTTTTCACCAAAATTACAACACTGGACAATAATGCCTTTTGGCGGTATTAATTACAAGAACACTGCTGCTAATTGGACACCAGATTTTTTTATAATGCTAGTTTTGGTACATAGATCACACACGGGGAGATATAATTCCTTTTTAGAGGAGTGAAAACGTGAGGCCTAGTTTTTCTGGTCTAACAAACACCAGATTGATTAAATTGGCCTTTTTTTCACCAAAATTACAACACTGGACAATAATGCCTTTTGGCGGTATTAATTACAAGAACACTGCGGCTAATTGGACACCAGATTTTTTATAATGCTAGTTTTGGTACATAGATTCCCACACGGGGAGATATAATTCCTTTTTAGAGGAGTGAAGACGTGAGGCCTAGTTTTTCTGGTCTAACAAACACCAGATTGATTAAATTGGCCTTTTTTTCACCAAAATTACAACACTGGACAATAATGCCTTTTGGCGGTATTATTTACAAGAATACTGCTGCAAATAGGACATCTGAAGTTTTAAAATGCTAGTTTAGGTACATAGATTCCCACACGGGGAGATATAATTCCTTTTTACAGGAGTAAAAACGTGAGGCCTAGTTTTTCTGGTCTAACAAACACCAGATTGATTAAATTGGCCTTTTTTTCACCAAAATTACAACACTGGACAATAATGCCTTTTGGCGGTATTATTTACAAGAAAACTGCTGCAAAGTGGACACCAGAATTTTTAATATGCTAGTTTTGGTACATAGGTTCCCACACGGGGAGATATAATTCCTTTTTCCGGTATTAATTACAAGAACACTGCTGCTAATTGGACACCAGAAATTTTATAATGCTAGTTTTGGTACATAGTTCCCACACGGGGAGATATAATTCCTTTTTAGAGGAGTGAAAACGTGAGGCCTAGTTTTTCTGGTCTCACAAACACCAGATTGATTAAATTGGCCTTTTTTTCAACAAAATTACAACACTGGATAATAATGCCTTTTGGCGGTATTATTTACAAGAAAACTGCTGCAAAGTGGACACCAGAATTTTTAATATGCTAGTTTTGGTACATAGATTCCCACACGGGGAGATATAATTCCTTTTTCCGGTATTAATTACAAGAACACTGCTGCTAATTGGACATCAGAATTTTTATAATGCTAGTTTTGGTACATAGATCACACACGGGGAGATATAATTCCTTTTTAGAGGAGTGAAAACGTGAGGCCTAGTTTTTCTGGTCTAGCAAACATCAGATTGATTAAATTGGCCTTTTTTTCACCAAAATTACAACACTGGACAATAATGCCTTTTGGCGGTATTAATTACAAGAACACTGCTGCTAATTGGACACCAGATTTTTTATAATGCTAGTTTTGGTACATAGATCCCACACGGGAGATATAATTCCTTTTTAGAGGAGTGAAACGTGAGGCCTAGTTTTTCTGGTCTAACAAACACCAGATTGATTAAATTGGCCTTTTTTTCACCAAAATTACAACACTGGACAATAATGTCTTTTGGCGGTATTAATTACAAGAACACTGCTGCTAATTGGACACCAGATTTTTTATAATGCTAGTTTTGGTACATAGTTCCCACACGGGGAGATATAATTCCTTTTTAGAGAAGTGAAAACGTGAGGCCTAGTTTTTCTGGTCTAACAAACACCAGATTGATTAAATTGGCCTTTTTTTCACCAAAATTACAACACTGAACAATAATGCCTTTTGGCGGTATTAATTACAAGAACACTGCTGCTAATTGGACACCAGATTTTTTATAATGCTAGTTTTGGTACATAGATTCCCACACGGGGAGATATAATTCCCTTTTACAGGAGTAAAAACGTGAGGCCTAGTGTTTTTGGTCTACCAAACACCAGATTGATTAAATTGGCCTTTTTTTCACCAAAATTACAACACTGGACTATATAATGCCTTTTGGCGGTATTAATTACAAGAGGACTGCTGGTATTTCAGAACACCGGAATTGTTAAAATGCTAGTTTTGCTAGATAAAGCGATCCTCCTGCACTGTCTTCTTCTGAAATCCCGCGCCTGAGCCGCCGCTCTGTATTCGGCGCAGGCGCGGTGAGCAGAGGACAGCAGGCACCAGCCAGTGTGTGTCAGGCCCACCTCCACTGACTGTAGTGTGCCCACTGCCAGTGCCCACCACTCATACCGGGTGCCACAGTACCTAGCACGCATAGTACCACTATTTAAACAATACTACAGGCAGAGGCAGGCCACCCCGCAGGGGCCGTCGTGGTGCTCTGATATCCTTTGGTCCAAGAATAATGCCCAGTGTTCAGCTGTCACATACCCTGAACTCGAAAAATTCTGAGGACATAGTTGACTGGCTTACACAAGACACCCAATCTTCTATAGCTTCTGTTTGGAACCTTGACGCACCATCCTCCTCCAGCTCAGCATCGGGCACCTTTCAAGTTACCACTTGCCCACCACAAACAGTAGCACCACAGCCTCTTCATTTGATCAGTCAGAGGAATTATTTACACATCAGTTGGAAGAAATGAGTGATGTGCAACCATTATTGCCAGAGGATGTAGATAACAGGGATATGTCTCAGTCAGGCATCATTACACACATGGACGTACGGTGTGATGATGATGATGATGATGATGATGATGTTGTACCCACTGGTGCTTCCTTTGCTGAGTTGTCAGATACAAGTGAAGCAGTTGATGATGACGATGTGTCCGTAGATGTCATGTGGGTGCCCGCTCGAAGAGAAGAACAACAGGGGGAAAGTTCAGATGGGGAGACAGAAAGGAGGAGGGGGTCTTTTTGTATGGTTGTATGTATGATTAGGGGCCAGAATTTTATACCGGTGTTCTAACCGGATGTATCTATCTGGTACCCACAAGTTGTTATATCTGAACTTCCAAAATGTTTTTGTATACTTTCGGCCTGGAAAACATAAATTTTTAGGCTGCAACAATACCAAATTTTTCAGGCATGTGTACATGCCTAATTTTTCTGGCCTCTAGTGCTGCACTGTGGCTGCAAAAACAAAACAAAAAAAAAAAAGCACATACATGTGTCAATTCCCCTTCGTGATTGTTACCTTGTTGTGGTAAAGGGGCTTGCGTATCACAATGAAGCGATCACCTCTATGAGTGTGTTGGCAATGTTGGCACACCCCAGATGATAAGGTCGCTGCTTCATTGTGAACAGACCAAAAGCGATTGGCTGGATAATTTTTCATAGAAAAAACAATAATTTTCTTATAATTTTCATACATAATTTTCTAAGTTGATTATTAAAGCCTACTAGGCCAACAATGGGCCCACAATGCAGAATCATTGTTTTCTGGGTCACTTAACTGTCAAAGAACTATCTCAGCATGAACATAGGCTTTGAAAAAGTAGCCTGCAATCTCCCAAACGTGTGCATGAGCACAGTCATCACTACACCAAGATTGACGCATAGAGGAAAAAAATTTATGTCATGAGTGTATCAACTATTGACAACTCTTTGCGGTTGTTTAAAATCTATTCGATACACGTCCCCTGATGCGGGACATAACAGGGATTAAACTGATAAGAATAGTACTACTTAACACACCACTCATATAGGGTGTCACAGTACATTGCGCTGCGCACGCCCAGTGCCCCAAATTGAGTAAGTAAGCCCCAACGTAAGAGGAATGACTAAGCTTCTTTTTCCATCTCCCGGTTCCTAAAATCTATTCGATACATGTCCCCTGATCGCGGACGTAACATGGATTAAACTGATAAGAATAGTACTAAGTAACACAACACCTATATAGGGTTGCACAGCACATTGCACAACTCAAGCGCAGTGCCCCAAATTGGAAGTAAGAGGACCGACCAAGCTTCGTTTTCCATCTCCCGGTTCCTGAAATCTATTCGATACATGGCCCCTAATAGGGGACGTACCAGGGATTAAACTGATAGTTAACACACCACTCATATAGGGTTGCACGGTACACGCTCAGTGCCCCAAATTGGAACTAAGAGGAACGACCAAGCTTCTTTTTCCATCTCCCGGTTCCTAAAATCTATTTGATACACGTCCCCTGATAGAGGAAGTAACAGGGATCAAACTGATAAGAATAGTACTAGTTAACACACCACTCATATAGGGTTGCACAGTACATTGCACGGCGCACGCGCAGTGCCCCAAATTGGAAGTAAAAGGACTGACCAAGCTTCTTTTTCCATCTCCCGGTTCCTAAAATCTATTCGATACACGTCCCCTGATGGGGGACGTAACAGGGATTAAACTGATAAGAATAGTACTAAGTAACACACCACTCATATAGGGCTGCACAGTACACTGCACGGCGCATGCCCAGTGCCCCAAATTGGAAGTAAGAGGACTGACCAAGCTTCTTTTTCCATCTCCCGGTTCCTAAAATCTATTCGATACACGTCCCCTGATAGGGGACGTAACCAGGATTATACTGATAAGAATAGTACTAGTTAACACACCACTCGTATAGGGTTGCACAGTACATTGCACAGCGCATGCGCACTGCCCCAAATTGGAAGAAAGAGGACTGACCAAGCTTCTTTTTCCATCTCCCGGTTCCTTAAATCTATTCGATACACGTCCACTAATAGGGGACGTAACAGGGATTAAACTGATAGGAATAGTACTAGTTAACACACCACTCATATAGGGTTGCACGGTGCACGCTCAGTGCCCCAAATTGGAAGTAAGAGGACTGACCAAGCTTCTTTTTCCATCTCCCGGTTCCTAAAATCTATTCGATACACGTCCCCTGATAGGGGACGTAACCAGGATTATACTGATAAGAATAGTACTAGTTAACACACCACTCGTATAGGGTTGCACAGTACATTGCACAGCGCACGCGCACTGCCCCAAATTGGAAGAAAGAGGACTGACCAAGCTTCTTTTTCCATCTCCCGGTTCCTAAAATCTATTCGATACACGTCCCCTGGTAGGGGACGTAACAGGGATCAAACTTATAAAAATAGTACTAAGTAACACACCACTCATATAGGATTGCACAGTACATTGCACGGCGCACGCGCAGTGCCCCAAATTGGAAGTAAGAGGACTGACCAAGCTTCTTTTTCCATCTCCCGGTTCCTAAAATCTATTCCATACACGTCCCCTGGTAGGGGACGTAACAGGGATTAAACTGATAAAATTAGTGCCACTGATTACTGAACACACCACTCATATAGGGTGGCACAGTACATTGTGCGAGGAAGAGACCTTTAATGACGTCAGTGAGGACAAGGAACGGGACATGGCTAGCTTGGTATCCAACCTTGTGCAAATGGGGAGTTTGCGGTGTGTTAAACAGGGAGTTTGGTCTGTCACAGTTAGGTCTGTCACTGTGAAGCGGGCGTAACCCTTACACTACTTGATCGATACAACATCATACCTGATCGTATACACACACTGGATGTTTTAAATCACGTTATTCCAAACAATTTAGGAATGTTAAGTGATTTATGCCCTTTATGGATTAAAACCCGACTCAGCGTCCACTACGTAATGTTCCATGGGAGTTTTGCCTTGGATGCCCCTCCGGCATGCCACAGTCAAGGTGTTAGTCCCCTTGAAACAATTTTTCCATCACTACTGTGGCCAGAAATAGTCCCTGTGGGTTTTAAAATTCGTCTGCCTATTGAAGTCTATGGCGGTTCGCCCGATTCGCCCATTCGCGAACATTTGCGGTAGTTTGCGTTTGTTATGTTATGTTCGTGACATCTCTATAAAGTAACAGTAAAAGCAGCATTACATAGAGTCTCTGTAATGACCTTATCTACTTAAAGAGTTATTTCAGGATTTTGAAACTGATGACTTATCTTCAGGTTAGGTCATCCATCAGTATATGATCGGTGCGGGTCTGACACCAGGTATCCCTGTCGATCAGCTGTTTGAGAAGGCATCAATGCTTCTGTGAGGGCCGTGGCCTTCTCTTTGCTTACCTTAGAATTTAACTGGGCTGAGCATGGTACCAAGCCCAGCCGCTATATACAATATACGGCACTGTGCTTGGTAAGCGCGTAGAAGGCCGCACAGGAGTGCCTTTTCAAATAGCTGATTGGTGGGAGTTCCGAGTGTCAGACCCAAAACTCAAAATCTTAGAAAACCCCTATAAGTGTTCTTAGCTGTAAAGGATAAGCTGGAATATTGGATCTCTATGTAAATTCGACTTTTAACAACAATTGTGTCTTGTCTTTTCATATTTATGTCCATGGTGTTGGCGTATGTAACAATAAAGATCAATTGTAGGACTTTAAACGGAGCAGGTATTTTTTTATTTTCAATTCTTTTTTTTCCTTTCTCTTTTAGGTATCAATTCTAAAAAGAAGAAATATGGAATGGAATAATATTTATCTATTTTGCCTCCACTGGTTTTGTCTTAAAGAGCGTCTGTCACTATTTAATTCACTGTTATCCCCTTCAGGTCCTTGCAATTTTTTCTATTTTTTGTATTCCTGAAGCCATAACTTTTTTATTTTTCTATTCACATAGATGTATTAAGGATTGTTTTTTGCAGGACTAATAGTACTTTCTAATGTTACCCTTTAATAATGAATACAATGTAGTCAAGAGCTGAGAAAAAAAATTCAAATGTGGTGGAATTGAAAAAAAAAAGCAATTCTGCCACAGTTTTATGGGTTGTGTTTTTTACTGTCTTCTTTATTCACTAAAACTGACCTGTTACCTTTATTTTTTTCAGGTCAGTATGGTTACAGTTACATCACATTTCAATAGTTCTTTATGTGTTTTAATACACAAAAAGTAAAAACTTTGAATAGATTTTTTTTTCTTTGCATTGCCATATTCTGGCCTTTATAGCATTTTTTTTTATAGTTATGTCTACAGAGCTGTGTGGGGCTCATTTTTTGCAGTGCAATCTGTAGTTTTTCTTGATGCCATTTTGAAGTGTCTATGGATTTTTAATCACTTTCATCACCTCCAAAAAATAGAATAAATCTGCCATTTTGTTTTTTTCTGTTACAGCATTCATGATACAAGATAAATACATTTATATTCTAATAGTGCAGGCATTTGGGACAGGGCGATTCCTATTATCTTTATTTATTTTTATTTTTATTATGGGGAAAGGGGGTAATTCTAATTTTTATGTTTTTTTATATTTCAAAAAAACTTTTTTCTTTTGTTTACACTTTTTAAGTACCCCTAGGGGGCTTCTTCCATAGACTGCAATGAATAACCTTTGAAGCCTATTGGAGTTTCATTATGTTCCTACGGGGCCCGGACACAGGCAGGGCTCCATAGGAACATCTCTGTGGTAAGCCTCGGAGCCTCTAGCAGGCTTGAGGCTACCTAGACAAATCTATTCCTTAAATAAGCTGACTGCAAAAAGCATGCCAGGGTCTTGTGGTGGTCTGGTTTAGTATAGGTCTTCTATTGTTGGTTCGTATTGTCCATTTTCTTTATACTTGATTGTTTGCTATTTCTCTATCTTATTGATAATGCATTCTCCAGTAATTATGTTTATGTACCAATATCCCTGTTACCTTTGTATTATGTTATAGATTAACTAACTTCCACAATCATGTTACTGTTTTGAACTTATATATCTATTCCTTATTAGGATCTCTTTACCTACATCAAGCTAAACCTGTTTCAACCATTACTCTATTACTGCACTGGCACTTTTTGGACTTAATTCTATCTTCTGACCACCACCTCAGTCATGTTTTTACATATACCTGGTAAAATGTGTGCTGTATCAATGCTGTTTGTTACTTTGATATCAATAAAATGAATTGTTATGCCATGACTACTTTGTAACAGATTGAATTTGTAATCTATTTCCATACCTCTATTGGTTTTGTAGATAAATCTCAATGTAGGACTGCGCTGCTCCCAATTCACAGAACATTTCCTTCACTGGATTAAGTCAGCGACCATGTTGCCCCTGACAAAGCGAAAACGAAACCTAGGTCGGGCTGAATTACGAGGGTGATACACCTATGCGATATGTTTTATAGTCTGTCACTTTTGTGAGTATAATAAACTTGAATTGATTTTACTTTGTTGGTGGTTTTTCACTATATTGCGCCATTCTTGGCATTCTCAGAAAAAACTGATTCTTGAACTGAGAGTTTCCGGTGGACCATCGATGTTCGCCTATTTGAAAACCTGGTCACTAAGTTAATCCAGTGACGCAAACCTTCTGTGAATTGGGAGCAGCGCGGTCCTACATTGAGATTTATCTACGTATTGTGTGAAAGAATCCCACTTCACTTTGGGACCTGCAGCACTATAGAAAGGCAACGTGACTAAGTATTTTCTTTATTTTTGATTCTATTGGTTTTGTGTTAATTAGCACAACAAATGACCGGCTCTCCAGTCTTTGAGTTGGGGAGCCATTTGGGCCCAGAAGTGCAGTGAAAAGCATCTCAGATGCTGTGGTCACAACTAGTGTTGAGCGAACAGTTCGAGAATAGTTCGGGTTCGTACCGAATTTTGGGGTGTCCGGGACCCGGACCCGAACCCGGACATTTTCAAAAAAGTTCGGGTTCGGGTTCGGTGTTCGTCGATTACTTCCCGCTTTCTGAAGGGCTGCACAGCAGCCAATCAGCTAGCGTTTTACTTCTTGCCCTAAGAGCCCATCACAGCCATGCCTACTAATGGCATGGCTGTGATTGGCCAAGTGCAGCATGTGACCCAGCCTCTATTTAAGCTGGAGTCACGTAGCGCCCGCACGTCACACTGCTCTGATTAGTGTAGGGAGAGGACGCAGCTTCTGTCAGGGCGAGATTAGGCAGGTTAAAGTCAGCAACAGCACCTAATGAACGGATCAATTTACAGCTGAGAATCATTGAACTTCTGCTAGTTACTTGCTCGCTGGTTTTTAGGCTGCACAGAGCGTTTTTCTGTCACTTATTTTCTGGGTTGATCGGCGGCCATTATGTGACTTGTGGTGCGCCAGAAGAAGCTGCCACCAAGTCCATCAATCCATCAATACTAGTTTTTTTTTTTTGCTATATCCTACATCAGGGGCTTGGCTGTGCTAATTGTCACCCCTAGAAACTCAGGAAAGAAATTTCTATATTTTATTAAGGGGTTAAATACAATTGCCCAAATACCAATCCCCTAAATCTGGTGTTCCAGCTTTGGTTAGACAAGTATAATACTGTCTGCTGTCTGGCAAAGGATAGATTATTTTCTGGGATTAAATTCAATTGCCAAAATAGCAATACCATAAATCAGTGGTTTCGGCTGTGGCTGGCAAAATAGAATAGTGTCCGAGGTAACGCACACACGTACAGACGCACGTACACGATTCTTGAATAGTTGTATTATCGCGATAATAAAACTAACAGTGTAAAGTTGACTGTATTGCTCTAAGTTATATTCGCGTACGAATGTAACTTCTATTACAGCACACCAATACTAAAACTGACTAAGAGACAGCTTTAACCGCTACAGGACCGCCTAACGCAGGGATGCGTCCTGCGGGCGGCCCTGTAGCTCTGATACGACGCATCGGCGCGTCATCTCGCGAGAGGCGAGATTTCCTCTGAACGCGCGCGCGTGCGCGCGCGCGTTCACAGGGAAGCGCGGCACAGCAGTTAGGCTACAGCCTGCCAGCGATGATCAATCGCTGGCAGGCTGTAGATGCGAATAAAATCGCATCAAACTGCTATATCAGACGCTGTTTTATGAACAGCATCTGATATAGCTGCTACCTGGTCCTCTGGTGGTCCCATTTACTGGGATCGACCACCAGAGGACCAGGTAACTACAGTAAAGTTGCACCAAACACTACACTAACCCCCCACCCCCTCACCTATTAACCCCTTGATCACCCCATCTAGACCCCTGATCACCCCCTGTCATTGATCACACCCCTTGTAAGGCTCCATTCAGACGTCCATATGTGTTTGCGGATCCGTGGATTCACGGATCCGCGGATCCGATCCGCAGATCCTCAAAACACGGACACCGGCAATGTGCTTTCCGCATTTTGCAGATCCGCACATTGCCAGAACTATATAGAAAATGCTTTTTCTTGTCCGCAATTGCGGACAAGAATAGGACATGTTCTATATTTTTGCAGAACGGAAGTGCAGACCCGGAAGCGCGGATCCGTAATTCCGGATCCGAGCGGGACAAAGTCTGTCCCCATAGAAATGAATGGGTCCGCAATCCCGTTCCGCAAACAGAATTGCGGACGTGTGAATGGGGCATAAGGGTCCCTTATCACTGCCAGTTAGTTAGCTACTTGTTAGGTAGCTAGCGCCCAGCCCTCCGCACCGCAGTCACTGATTTTGGCAGAGATTTTTTCATCCACATTGACCGATGCGAATGAAAAAATTTGTGCCGTTCATTTTTTTTTTTTTTCAGCGCAGAGGCTGAACGGAAAAAAAAAATCTCATTACCCGTATGCTCAATATACGGAGAATCGCAGAAACTCCTAATGCTGGCCATACGTGTAATGATTGCGAAGACCCCTAAAATGCCAGGGCAGTACAAAAACCCCACATGTGACCCCATTTTAGAAAGAAGACACCCCAAGGTATTCCGTGAGGGGTATGGGGAGTTCATGTAAAATTTTATTTTTTGTCACAAGTTAGTGGAATATGAGACTGTAAAAAAAAAAAAAAGAAAAAACAATATCCGCTAACTTGTGCCAAATTTTTTTTTTCTGTGAACTCGCCATACCCCTCACAGAATACCTTGGGGTGTCTTCTTTCCACAATGGAGTCACATGTGGGGTATTTATACTGCCCTGGCATTTTAGGGGTGCTAAAGCGTGAGAATCCAAATGCGTAAAAATGGCCTGTGAAATCCTAAAGGTACTCATTGGTTTTAGGGCCCCTTTGCGCATCTTGGCTGCAAAAAAGTGTCACTCATGTGGTATCGCCGAACTCAGGAGAAGTAGGGCAATGTGTTTTGGGGTGTATTTTTACATATACCCATGCTGGGTGTGAGAAATATCGCTGTAAACGACAACTTTTTAAATTTTTTTATTCAAAGTTGTCAATTTACAGAGATATTTCTCTCACCAGCATGGGTATATGTAAAATACACCCCAAACACATTGCCTACTTCTCCTGATGCTGACGATACCACATGAGTGACACTTTTGCAGCCAAGATGCGCAAAGGGCCCAAATTCAACGAGTACCTTTTAGGAGGAGCATTTTTACGCATTTTCTTCTCACGCTTTAGGGCCCTAAAATGCCAGGGCAGTATAAATACCCCACATGTGACCCCATTTTGGAAGAAGACACCCCAAGGTATTCGCTGAGGGCATAATGAGTCCATGAAAATTAAAATTTTTGTCAAAAGTTAGCGGAAAGGGAGACTTTGTGAGAAAAACAATAAAAATCAATTTCCACTAACTTGTGCCAAAAAAAATCTTCTATGAACTCACCATGCCCCTCATGGAATACCTTAGGGTGTCTTCTTTCCAAAATGGGGTCACATGTGGGGTATTTATACTGCCCTGGCATTTAGGGGCCCTAAAGCGTGAGAAGAAAAATGCGTAAAAATGCCCTCCTATAAGGTACTCATTGGAATTAGGGCCCTTTGCGCATCTTGGCTGCAAAAAGTGTCACACATGTGGTATCGCCGTACTCAGGAGAAGTAGGGCAATGTGTTTTGGGGTGTATTTTACATATACCCATGCTGGGTGAGAGAAATATCTCTGTAAATTGACAACTTTGAATAAAAAAATTTAAAAGTTGTCGTTTACAGCGATATTTCTCACACGCAGCATGGGTATATGTAAAAATACACCCCAAACTCATTGCCCTACTTCTCCTGAGTACGGCGATACCACATGGTGACACTTTTTGCAGCCTGGAATGCGCAAAGGGCCCTAAAACCAATGAGTACCTTTAGGATTTCACAGGCCATTTTTATGCATTTGGATTCTCACACTTTAGGGGCCCTAAAATGCCAGGTGAGTATAAATACCCCACATGTGACCCAATTTTGGAAAGAAGACACCCTAGGTATTCTGTGAGGGGCATGGTGAGTCCACAGAATTTTTATTTTTGGCACAAGTCAGCGGAAATTGTTTTTTTTTTTTTTTTTTACAAAGTCTCATATTCCACTAACTTGTGACAAAAAATAAAATTTTACATGAACTCACCATACCCCTCACAGAATACCTTGGGGTGTCTTCTTTCCAAAATGGGGTCACATGTGGGGTATTTATACTGCCCTGGCATTTTAGGGGCCCCTAAAGCGTGAGAAGAAGTCTGGAATCCAAATGCGTAAAAATGCCCTGTGAAATCCTAAAGGTACTCATTGGTTTTAGGGCCCCTTTGCACCCAGGCTGCAAAAAGTGTCACACATGTGGTATCGCCGTACTCAGGAGAAGTAGGGCAATGTGTTTTGGGGTGTATTTTTATATATACCCATACTTTGTGTGAAAAATATCTCTGTAAACGACAACTTTTAAAAATTTTATACAAAGTTGACAATTTACAGAGATATTTCTCTCACCCAACATGGATGTATGTAAAAATACACCCTAAAACACATTGCCCTACTTCTCCTGAGTACGGCGATACCACATGAGTGACACTTTTGCAGCCTGAGTACAAAGGGCCCAAATTCCAACGAGTACCTTTAGGTTATACATGGTGGCTCACAATTTAGCCCGCCCAAAATGCCAGAACAGTAAACACACCCCACAAATGACCCCATTTCGGAAAGTAGACACCCCAAGGTATTCACTGAGGGCATAGTGAGTCCGTCTGAGATTTTTTTTTTTTTGCCAGAAGTTATCAGAAATTGAAACTTTTTTTTTTTTTTTTCAGAAAGTGTCATTTTCCGCTAACTTGTGAAAAAAATGAAATGATACATGAACTCACCAAGCCCCTCCGCGAATACTTTGGGGTGTCTTCTTTCTAAAATGGTGTGATTTGGGGGTATTTATACTATCCTGGCATTCTAGCACCTGAAGAAACATGACAGGCGCTCAGAAAGTCAGAGCTGCTTCAAAATGCCGAAATTCACTTTTTGCACCATAGTTTGTAAACGCTATAACTTTTACCCAAACCAATAAATATACACTTATTGGATTTTTTTATCAAAGACATGTAGAACATTAAATTTAGAGAAAAATTTATATAGAAATGTAGTTTTTTTTGAAAAATTTTACAACAGAAAGTGAAAAATGTCATTTTTTTGCAAAAATTTCGGTCATTTTTGATTAATAGCAAAAAAAGTAAAAACATCAGCAGCAATGAAATACCACCAAATGAAAGCTCTATTAGTGAGAAGAAAAGGAGGTAAAATTCATTTGGGTGGTAAGTTGCATGACGGAGCAATAAACGGTGAAAGTAGTGTAGTGCGGAATTGTAAAAAGTGGCCTGGTCATTAAGGGTGTTTAAGCTAGGGGGGCTGAAGTGGTTAAGTTCTATTCGAACGCGATTGCAACTTTGGAACTTAAAGTGGTGTACGATTTTAAAAGTTGAGTACTAAAAAGTTGGAATCGCAATGCGATTCTTATGTATTTGCTTAATCGCATTGCGATTACAACTTTGAGCTACCGATCACCATGGGAACGCCTCCTCCAGTAGAATGTACTGTCGGATGTGAGAATTAAGTTGAAATCGCAATGCGATTATTATATATCTGCTTAATCGCATTGCCGTTTCAATTTAGCATTGCTAAATAATTCCATCCATATTCGTTAACTTACTGACTCAGTAAGTTAACCATATGGATGGAATTATTTAGCAATGCTAAGTTGAAATCGCAATGCGATTAAGCAAATATATAAGAATCGCATTGCGATTTCAACTTAATTCTCAGATCCGACAGTACATTCTACTGGAGGAGGCGTTCCCATGGTGATCGTTAGCTCAAAGTTGTAATCGCAATGCGTTTATTGCGGTATATTATCCCTCTGGGTGTCTTTTACAGCCTTTTTAGTGCCCAAAAGTTCGGGTCCCCATTGACTTCTATGGGGTTCGGGTTCGGGAGGAAGTTCGGGTTGAGTTCGGATCACGAACCCGGACATTTTCCGGATGTTCGGCCGAACCTCTCGAACCCGAACTCTCGAACCCGAACATCCAGGTGTTCGCTCATCTCTAGTCACAACTAACCAAGGTATCTAAGAAGTGAAATGCCCATGATTGGCATTATTGGTGATCACAGACATTAACACAGGTTATTTTGCCCACTCATCTTCTGAGTGGGCACCATGTTTAAATGCAAGACTTTCACTGTAAATGTACAGCAGAGGTCTGGATGGGGTTAAACCAGATGCAATACCTTGCTGAGCTAGCTTAACTGAATGTAATGATACCTTTGCTTCATTCTGGGAAAAATGTTCTTTAATCCATATTAGCACTTAAGTACACCCTCTCCTTCTTGATTGACAGGAACAGATTCCAGCATAGTCATCTTGCCTGACACTCTCAATCAAGGTGAGGGAGAGGCTGGCAGAAGGAACAATGGTGCAGAGTAGTTTGGACCTGTCCTTGGTGCAATTAAAGGGAATGTGTCACCAAACACCAAAAATGTTATCTGCTAGTTAAAACCACATAGCAAAAAATCTTTTTTTCTAATCTGATTTTATTTTCTGATCTTGATTAAGGGCGATCTTGTCTGAGCTGTTCTTAACATCACTTCCAAAGCATTAAATTGCTATATGGCAGCCACATGGTCCATCAACACAATGAGAGGGGACACGAGGGGACCTTGCTGTCTTCTATGGGAGAGTCTTCTAGGCATGCTCTGTGATCTGTGCAGAGGTCACTGTACAAGAAAAGAATATTTAAGCTTTGACAATCGCCTATTGTGAATGGTGGATTCTGTCTTATCTATACACAAAAGTGATAACATTACAGACAGGAATAGAATAATATATAACTGCAGTAAAGTGATCTGTACAGACCAAGAAGTGGCGCCAATTATTAGGCATAGTCGCCAGTGCAAAAACTGCAGGAATTTAGTGTTTTTATTGAAATGGGAAAAAACATCAACAAAAATTCTTTAAAAACACATTAAATATAAAAACGTAATTTAAACAAAAGGTCATTTTCTTATTACACATTCCCTTTAACTGCTTATTTGCATATGGATAAGCTGTACTTTTTCTCCAGAACAAAGTAATAGATTGCTAAGTGAAAGTTATCATTGCATTCAACTGAGCTAGCCCCAGAAGAAATTCAAAATGTAATGGCTAGTGTTGAGCGAAAACTTCGGAATAATTCTGTACACAGATCAGTCTCTGTACAGTATTAGAATGTATGGGCTCCAATGAACAGAAGTTGTTCACAAAGTCATGTGTGACTTTGTTGAATAACTTTGGTAATTGATTTTTAAAGTGGAAAACCACTTAAAAAGTTGAAACCGAACTCGGCTTCACTACCAACTAATACCTCGGAACCAAAGCCGAGTTCCGCTTTAACCGGTTTTTCACTTTAAAAATCAATTACCGAAGTTATTCAACAAAGTCACGTGTGACAGTGGTAGACTCATTGTAGTTTGCATTATGCCAGACTCAGCTCAAACACACTGACAGCCAAAACAGTACATATGAGCTATCTGTCAGCATTCATTGCATGTAATTCTTTTTGCACTGATCTCTTAGAGATTAGCACAGGCCGCAGTGATGGGCAACGTGCGGCTCTCCAGCTGTTGCTAAACTACAACTCCCACCATGCCCTGCAGTAGGCTGATAGCTATAGACAGGCTTTGCATGCTGGGAGTTGTAGTTCTGCAACCGCTGGAGAGCCGCACGTTGCCCATCACTGGCACAGGGGAATGATGCTGTAATAGGAGCACTCATTTACTACTTACTGGAGAGCACATGGTTTAATGTATGCCTAAGGCCAATTGTTGTCCTTGCTTCATGGACAATAGTCTGTAAGCCGCATTGTGTGTAAGAAACATAGGTATGACAATGCTTAGAGGCTGTCAACAATATGTCTCTTCGTTATTAAAAAGGTCCATTGAGAATAAATGGGGTCATTTATCAAACTGGTGTAAATTAGAACTGGCTTAGTTGCCCATAGCAACCAATCAGATTCCACCTTTCATATTCCAAAGGAGCTGTCAAAACTGAAAGGTGTAATCTGATTGGTTGCTATGGGCAACTAAGCCAGTTCTACTTTACACCAGTTTGACCACAAATACTTTTTGCTAATGAACTTAAAAGTACAAGTGTAAAGCATAAGTTTAAAACAGGATTTTTTTAAAATACCACACTGTTCTGGAATGGGAGGTGAAGGTATGCTATGCTTAGCTTTTGGATATTGACACATGGCTAGCATATTATCAATAGTGTTGAGTGCGAATATTCACATTTCGAATTTTTATTGCGAATATCGGCACTTCAAAAATTTGGGAATATCTCTAATATAGTGCTATATATTCATAAAAACAAATATTCTTTTTTTTTTTTTTTTGCTCTGAACCCATTACCTAGTATTCCTACCTGCTTCTTGCTTGTGGGCCAATGTGAGAAGGCTGCAATATTGTAGTCTGCAGTGAATTAGAATATTCTTTATTATAAAAAAATGTTTTCTCTTGTGTGAAAATCATCAATGTAATATTCGCATAATACGAATATTCTAACACCTGAATGTATAGTACTATAGAATATAGTGCTATATATTAGTTTTTTTAGAATATTCGTTATTTTTTTTCCATCTGAAGTCATGATTCCTCCCTGATTAAGTTGCTTTTGGGCCAATGACTGTTCACATTAAACTGGAAAAAAATGATGAATATTATGAAAAAGAATATATAGCACTATATTCTATAGTATTATATATTTGTGTTTCAGAATATTCGCATTATGCGAATATTACATTGCTGCTTTTTCGCATAAGAGAATTTTTTTTCATTAGAATAATCTTAAATACGAATATTCTCGAATATATGACAAATATTCTAACGAACATTCGTGAAATATCGTGAATTTGAATATTGCCCCTGCTGCTCATCGCTAATTATCAAGTTGTCAGACCCACTCCAATCCTTAAAATACAGAATTAAGGGGCTGTAGTGCTAGCATAGTGCTGCAACCCCTTTTCTGTTTTCCCTGCACAGAGGTGTTTGCTGCCTCCCAGCTGTGCAGTGAATTGCAGCTGGGGCAGATGGGGATCTGTTAACTAGGTGGTCCATGTATTCAAAGTAGGTTTAGTAAAGTGACTGTGTACTAACATGTCACGGAGGTACTAACAGTAAAGGGCAGTTCCCCTTACTTATTAACTCCCTTAAAACAGATGAAATAATAGCATTATCCCAAAATAATTAGGGAATTTGGTTATACAAAATACTATTTTTCATTACGTATATAATTACAGCATTACTCTATTAAAGTAATGAGGTGAAACGCAAGCCGATTGGAAGTTAAAGAGGTTCTATGGTAATTAAGAAAATGAAAATACTTAAATATTACTTTATTATAAATATATTCTAAAATCTTTCCTTATTTTTAATGGCTCGTTTTGTCTGGGGAGCAATGATCAGGGGAAACAAAATGGCCACTGTCCCATTAGTTGACACAAAACCTGTCCTGATCACACATGAGGACAAGTTACTTTACAACACTGAGGTAAAGAGCTGCCTCATCATCTTCATTCTCTCTACTTGTCAGGGATTATGATCCTGAATACAGACGATAACAACTGAATCTCTGGGGAATTTAGTTCATGAGGAGATATGAAGAACAGAGAGGACGGGGACAGGACAGGCTGTGGTAATGTGTTGCTATGCTAATGAAAACTATAAACAAGTGCTGCTGCTCATTAGCCACACCTCACCTATTCTCGTGTCCCCTCATCATTTCCATTCCCACAGAGATTCATCTGTATTCAGGATCATGATTCCTGACAAGCAGAGCAGAGAGGAGGATGAGGCAGCACTATGGCTCATTGTGGTGAAGTAACTTCTCCTTATGTGTAGTTAGGACAGGTTTTGTGTGTACTGATAGGACAGCGGACATTTTATTTCTCCTAATGATTGCTCCCCAGACAAAACAAGCCATTCTAAGTAATGAAAGGTATTTGTGAATATATGTATTATAAAATAACATTTAAGTTTTTCATTTTTAAAATTCCTGTAGAACCCCTTTAAGGAGGTTGTATTGTCTGGGACAACTTCTGGCACCAGCACCTATCTCCAGAATGGGCCCCAAAAGTTAAAGAGAGCACACCATGCATGCACGTCACATGCTATCTGTTCACTTTTAGGATAATTCCAAAGTTAGCTGAGCAACTGTGCTTAGATATTTTCAGAAGTCCCATAGAAATGAATACACCTTGCCAGCATGGCTACTGCTCCATTCAGTTCTATGGGACTGCCAGAAATAGCCAAGCCAGCACTCAACTATTTTTGACAGTCCCATACAAATAAATGGAATTTGACTGTGCATGCATGGTGTGCTTTCGTTCAGTTTCGAGGCCCCATTCTAGAGATGGTGCAGGTCCCATTTCTGGTCTTCCCAGCAGCGTACGCTGGTGTAACATGTGAGTATAACAAATGCCCTTTCTTTATTACCATCTCTGTCAGATGGTCTCATAGTCATGGTTCATCTCAGGGTTTAAATTGGGGGTGGAGATTGGCACACACCACTTTTCGCAATCCACCAATGATGCTGCTCTGTGCAGTGAAACATTTTGGGGAGAAATTATGCTTGTTTTAATGATGGATGCCCTGTTTATATGTACTTATAAAAGGTATTGGAAATTGGGTAATCCAATCCACTATATAGATAATGAATATATCTGGAATTCTGCCAGCACTAATGTAGTACATGTTGCTTAAAAACATGCTGTTTTTAAATTCAGTATTTACACATTTATTTTCAAGGATCTAAATGAAGATGTTGTTTGTTTTCTAACCTAATAAAGGGAGGCTGACCGCTAGTGGGGATTATATCCTTATTGGATATAATTTGTGATATATTTTATTAAATTCCTATCCTGGGTTATTCGCCCCGGTCCTATATTTGGTATTGACTAAAGACTATTTTCTATACAGGGGATACAATGGTTGCAAAGAGCTTATTGCAGTGCATCATGGGAGATGCAAGTGCTTGATTGTCTCATGTAATAAGGTGCTGTGCGCTCACAGAATAGGAATGAAGTTCGCCAGATATGCAAGTAAACAATAGTTTTACATTTGTTGGAAAACCTCTTTAACTCCTTTCCGATCAGTGGGCACCCGGGGCTAATGTCCGTGACCAGTAGTAACGCCGATCGCAGATTTTTAACCCTTCAGATGCCGTGGTCAAAAGTGACCAAAAACATCTAAACAAGCAAAATTGTGTATTTCTGGGTGTGCTCTGGCTCTCCCCGGCGAGCATCGGGTTTGCCAGATGCAGGATGTAGCAGCCTCTGTCCTTCTGAATGACAAGGGGCTGCCGCACATTAGTTTATATGGAGCTCCTGCCTGTGGCATTTCTGGCGCAGATTTGGCGCAGAGGTTATTTGCGCTGCAATCTGCAACTTTTCCTTGCTCACACCAGGTTTGAAAAGGGGGGAGTGGTGGCCATCTAAAATGCCAGTCTTAATAAATGACTCTCATAGTGCATTTCTAATATTCTCCAATGCTAATGCCCATACTATTAAAATATAAGAATATTTATCCCGTACGGCAAATAGCAAAACAGAAAATCAAGTGAAAATGGTCGATTCGCCATTTTTTGGTCACTTCATCTCCCACAAAAAATAAATAAAAAGTGACCGAAAAGCCATAAGCACAGCAAATGATATCAATGAAAAGTCCATTCCAGCTAAAAATATGCCATCACACAGCTCCATACACATAACTACAAAAAAGTTATAGGGGTCAGAATATGGCAATGAAAAGAAAAAAAAATTTTTTTCAAGATTTTTTATTTTTTTTCAGTATTAAAAACACAAGAAAAACTATATATATGTGGTATTACTGTAATCGTAGTGACCTGGAGAATGAAAGTAACAGGTCAGTTTTACTGTATAGTGAATGCCTTGACCCTGGGAACACACCTGAGCGTTTTTCAGCGCGTTCATACGCACTGAAAAACGCTCAACATGTGAAAAGCCATGCATCCCTATGTCCGCGCTGTAAAACGCCCTATGCGATCGCGTCGGCTGCCGTGACTATCGCGCGGCAGCACGCGCGATCCAACCCATATTCTATTATGCATATGATGCGCGCTTCCAAATATTATGCATATTCTATTATGCATATGACGCGCGCTTCCATAAAACAGCCACTTCGCGGCAGAAGCGTGCGTCATATGCGCGCCCTGGGAACACGCGAAGTGTGTTCCCAGGGTAAAAACAAAACCCATAAAACTGTTGCTGAATTACGTTCTTTTTCCAATTTAACTCCATTAGGAATTTTTTTCCAGCTCCCCTCTACATTGTATGCAATAATAAATGGCGGAATTAGAAAGTACAACTTATTCTGCAAAAAAACAAGCCCTCTTAAAAATGTCAGGGAGTGAAAAACCAAAACGCAAAAAAATAAAACTGAGCCTGAAAAGGTTAGGAAATCTGATATCTAAACCTACAGTAGACACAAGTAAAGCTTAAACAATAAACTATATTCTTTATTGATGTAAGATGCTTGCATATGTAGGGGGAAATGCCAAGCTTATTCAGCAGGGGACAGCTTTGAATTTAACTTCAATCAAAATAGGAAAATATGGAAGGAACAAAGAGGTCAACGAGAATTGCTGAAACCATTGAAATGTTAGCAAATACCATTTGTTCAATAAAAGCCAGTGAAAGAAACTAAACCAGCTATAGTCGGTAATTCAATGGGTCATTATTTATTCATAAAATACAAGGTAAACAGAATGTTTTGTTATTTGACAACAATTCACATTAAGATTTTTGATAAAGAAAAGTTTAAAGCCACATGTAGCAGCCTTTGTGAATGCTTGTTAGAAGCTAACTACCCTGACAGCTTTGTAGTTCGTTCATTTACTCAGTAAGAAACAGTTTGAAAGGAACATTACATTAAACTTGTGCAGAAAAAAGGAAAGCAAATAATTTGTTAGGGGGAAATCCATAAGTTTTAAAGGCCATTATCAGTCTCCAGGTAGAAAACAGATGCTTTGCAAACTTTATAGTTGATAGTTAATTGCCCTACTATGTGATAAACAGTTTGATATATTGTGAAGAACACTCTGCAGTTATTATTACGCTGTCTATATCTGCAGTGTAACCATGATTTATTTTTCAGCTTTAATAATTGTTGACGCAGCGGGCGCCTCCCCCCATGGCCCTTGACGCCAGTTGCAGTGAAGCAACAAGGGCACAGGGCCCCTTTTAGTGAAATGGTAGATGTACCCAGGTGTAGGAATGCCAGAGTGGTTTAAATGTCCCTTAAGGTTTTGTGCACATGTCACAGTGCTCCTACCTGGATATGCTGGACCCTAGGCGTTGGCTCCACAGCAATGAAAAGGGGGGTTGTTGATGAAGGGGACGATTAAATAAATTGTGTCCAGACCTTGTATATAGTTGAACAGCAGCTTTACTTGAATACATGTTCATCAGAAACAATCTTCCAACTTAGTCTTGGTTACTAGCAGGCTTTGGCATTAACGGTAGCAGGCAAACTCTTCCTTGCTACATCTGTTACTCTCTGGCTCTGCTGTGCTGACAAGATTAAATAGAATCTCTGCTTCTTCTTTATTCTGTTATTTAACCCTGTAATACGGTCTGTCTTTATCTTTGTCCGGGAAACTTACTTCCTGGGTTCTGAGGCTCTTTGCTGAGGCCTCCATATCCAGCAGAGCTGAGGGTGCTCCGGCTGGCTTGGACACAGCCTTCCCCTTGCAGGCGGCACTCCAGACTGACTTCTAACTAGCTAAACTCCTCCCTAGAGGGAGAGAATAGAATGGAAAGAAGGTTCCATTATATGTAAGATAGCTTTGCCATTTATGCCGCCATCTGATGGTGAACCAGGTACATTACATATTAACAGTTAAAAAACAAGAAATATGAATAAACATTTTGCATTGCCTGGAAATGAATACCTAGATGACACAGGGTTAACCATAACAGACAGTAGCTGGGTGCAAAGGTGGTAATGCACCTCTGGGGCGTTACATTGAGCGAATTGAAGTAAAAAATATTGACTTCGATCTGAATTTCAAAACAATTTGATTCACCATGAAGCTGAATTTCCTTGCGCTTTGTGGTAATGAATCTATTTTTCCTGACATGGTGGTAAAAAAACAAAAACAAAAAAGCATACTTCATCCATTTACTCACGGAAAGGCTGTTGTGGCCATCTTGATTGAAGAAACCACGCAAAATCTCTGTGGGCTGCCAGGAGCGCTGAATGATGACATCACCATGCCTGGCCAGATGGCCAAGACGGCCTCTACACAAACGGATAAGGTGAGTATGTATTTTTATTAACCCTGATTAACCCCTGAAAGGCCTCAATTTAATGCAGCATCTGAGGGGTTTAATGATGGGGGAAGGGCGGCGCTATCATTGTTTTCTGCCATTGCGACTGCTACATACAGTGGAATGTGATTTGTGACAAAGTAATTCGTAGCAAACCGATAACTTTACTCATCTCCAGCTTTGATAGATTTTCATGGTGGAATCTCAAAATGATGATATATTCTGATAACATTTTCAAAAAGCAATCAAAACAAAAAATCTGCACTGATCCTCTCAATATTTCCACACCACACACGAAGATTACCCTCCTTAGGGCTCATGCACACGACCTTGTTTTGGGTCCACATCCAATCTTCATTTTTTGCTGTACGGATGTGGACCCATTCACTTCAAAGGGGCCGCAAAAGATTCAGATAGCACTCAGTGTGCTGTCCGCACCTGCACATCTGTTCTGCACATCCACAAAATTACAGAGCATGTCCTTTTCTTGTCAGCACTATAGACAAATATAGGACTGTTCTATTAGGGGACGGCTGGTCCATTCTGCAAAATGTCCAAAAATGCTCAATTTGCCAATAGTCCGAGCTATACTGTGCTATAAAACAGCACTGGAAGCTGTCCTTAACCTTAAGTGAAGTGAAGTTAAAAAGAAAAAATCGGACAGCTTCCAAGGCTGATTTATAACACTTAGTGTTGAGCGAACAGTTCGAGAATCGTTCGGGTCCGTACCGAATTTTGGGGTGTCCGTGACACGGACCCGAACCCGGACATTTTCAAAAAAGTTCGGGTTCGGGTCCGGTGTTCGTCAATTACTTCCCGCTTTCTGAAGGGCTGCACAGCAGCCAATCAGCTAGTGTTTTACTTCTTGCCCTAAGAGCCCATCACAGCCATGCCTACTAATGGCATGGCTGTGATTGGCCAAGTGCAGCATGTGACCCAGCCTCTATTTAAGCTGGAGTCACGTAGCGCCGCACGTCACACTGCTCTGATTAGTGTAGGGAGAGGACGCAGCTTCTGTCAGGGCGAGATAGGCAGGGATAAAGAAGTGAATGATCTACATTTCTACACCTGTGCATCAGAACAACTCAGCTGAGCTGTTCACTGAAAGTCACTATTTTGTTTAGACTGGCCAGAGCGATTTTTACTGGCACATGTAACTGGGCTGACCGGCGGTGGCCATTTTGGGACTTGTGGTGCGCCAGCACAAGCTGCCACAGAGTCTAAACCAAAGCTCCAAAGAAGTGAAAAATCTACACCTGTGAATCAGAACAACAGCGATTCAGCTGCTCAGTCAAAGTCAATTTTTTTTCTGGCTGGGCAGACCGTTTTCTGGCACATGTTACTGGGCTGATAGGCGGCGGCCATTTTGGGACTTGTGGTGCTACAGCAAAAGCTGCCACAACGTCCATTAATCTCATGTACAGTAATAGTCGATTTTTTCATAGATATACTACATCAGGGGTTTGGCTGTGCTTGTGTCACCCATACTAACTGCAAAGATATTTAATATATCAGTGGTGAAACTAAAAGTAACCCACTTGGATAGCAAATCCCATGAATGTGCTGTTCCAGCTAGGCTAGCCAGTGCCACTACAGCCAAGTCCAATACTGTCAGCCAGAATTTTTTTTCTTTTTTATGTGCCAGAAATATAAATTAAAAAAAGCTTTCACCGTAATAATAAAATTATTCTGGTGTTAGACCAGAAGAAGCACTCCTGTTGTAATTAATACTGTAAAAAGGCTGAGGCAATATTTCTCCCAGTGTGGGAAATTTATCTAGCAAAACTAGCATTTTAAAAATTCCGGTGTTCTGGAATACCAGCAGTCCTCTTGTAATTAATACCGCAAAAAGGCATTATATCGTCCAGTGTTGAAATTTTGGTGAAAAAAAGGCCAATTTAATCAATCTGGTGTTAGTTACACCAGAAACAGTAGGCCTCACGTTCTTACTCCTGTAAAGGAATTAATACCTGAAAAAGGCATTACATTGTCCAGTGTTGTAATTTTGGTGAAAAAAGGCCAATTTAATCAATCTGGTGTTAGTTACACCAGAAACAGTAGGCCGCACGTTTTTACTCCTGTAAAAGGGAATTATATCTCCCCGTGTGGAAATCTATGTACCAAAACTAGCATATTAAAAATTCTGGTGTCCAATTTGCAGCAGTTTTCTTGTAATTAATACCGGAAAAAGGAATTATATCTTCCAGTGTGGGAATTTTGGGGCTAAAAAATAATATATTTTATTATGGTGTGAGTTGAATCGCAACAATGAGGAAACATTCTATTAAGGGACGAGGACGCGGTCGTGGTGGTGTCCGTGGAGCCTCTGTTGCTGGCAGAGGACGTGGCCGTTCGGCCTCAGGCGCACAAAGTAGTGAACCAACTCCCTCAAGTAGCCGGCAGAATTTACAGCGATATTTAGTGGGGCCCAATGCCGTTATGAGGATGGTAAGGCCTGAGCAGGTACAGGCATTAGTCGATTGGGTGGCCGACAGTGCTTCCAGCACGTTCACCACATTGTCTTCCGCCCAGTCTTCTGCGGAAAGCGCACAGGTGGCACCTGAAAACCAAGCCCATCAGTCTGTCACATCACCCCCATGCATATCAGGGAAACTGTCTGAGCCTCAAGTTATGCAGCAGTCTCTTATTCTGTTTGAAGACTCTGCACCCACGGTTTTCCAGGGGCGTCCACCTAGCCCTTCCCCAGCGGTGGAAGACATTCCATGTACTGACGCACAACCACTTATGTATCCAGATGATGAGGACATGGGAATACCACCACAGCAGAGTGACCGAGTCTCTGATGATGACGAAACACTGGTGCCCACTGCCGCGTCTTATTGCAGTGTGCAGACTGAACAGGAGGAGGTCAGGGCGGAAGACTGGGTGGAAGACGATGCAGAGGACGATGAGGTCTTAGACCCCACATGGACTGAAGGTCGTGCCGCTGACTTAAATAGTTCAGAGGAAGAGGCAGTGGTGAGACCGAGACAACAGCGAAGCCAAAGAGGGAGCAGGGGGCAAAAGCAGAACAGTCGCCGTCCAGAGAGTTTGCCTGCTATTGGCCAGCGCCAACAGGGACCAAGCACCCCAAAGGCATCTTCAAGGAGTTCCCTGGCATGGCACTTCTTCAAACAATGTGCTGACGACAAGACCAGAGTGGTTTGCACGCTGTGCCATCAGACCCTGAGTCGAGGCATTAACGTTCTTAACCTGAGCATCACCTGCATGTTCAGGCATCTACATGCAAAACATGAACTGCAGTGGAGTACACACCTTAAAAACAAGGAACCCGCTCAGGCTCCCCCTGCTCCCTCTACCGCTGCTGCCTCGGCTTTCGCCTCGAGAGGAATGTTGCCACCTGCCGAGCAGCAAACAGAGGATGTGCCACCAACACCACCACCACTACCGCCACCGTCACCTAGCGTCTCCACTATTTCACACAGCAGCGTTCAGCTCTCCATCTCTCAAACCTTTGAGAGGAAGCGCAAATTCCCACCTAGTCACCCTCGAGCCCTTGGCCTGAATGCCATCATTTCTAAACTACTGGCCATTAAAATGCTGTCCTTCCGGCTGGTGGACACAGACAGCTTTAAACAGCTGATGGCCATGGCTGTCCCCCAGTATGTGGTTCCCATCCGCCACTACTTCTCCAAGACAGCCGTGCCTTCCCTGCACATGCAAGTGTCCGATAAAATCAAGTGTGCACTGCGCAACGCCATTTGTGGCAAGGTCCACCTAACCACAGATACGTGGACCAGTAAGCACGGCCAGGGACGCGATATCTCCCTAATTGCACACTGGGTAAATGTAGTGGCGGCTGGGCCCCAGGCGGAGAGTTCCTTGGCGCACGTCCTTCTGCCGCCAAGGATCACAGGGCATCATTCTTTGCCTCCTGTAGCCTCCTCCTCCTACTCGGCTTCCTCCTCCTCTACTTCCACCAGCTCATCCAGTCAGCCACACACCTTCACAACCAACTTCAGCACAGCCCGGGGTAAACGTCAGCAGGCCATTCTGAAACTCATATGTTTGGGGGACAGGCCCCACACCGCGCAGGAGTTGTGGCGGGGTATTGAACAACAGACCGACCAGTGGTTGCTGCCGGTGGGCCTCAAGCCCGGCCTGGTGGTGTGCGATAATGGGCGAAATCTCGTGGCAGCTCAGGGACTAGCCGGTTTGACGCACATCCCTTGCCTGGCGCATGTGCTGAATTTGGTGGTGCAAAAGTTCATTCACAACTACCCAGACATGTCAGAGCTGCTGCATAAAGTGCGGGCCGTCTGTGCGCGCTTCGGCGTTCACATCCTGCCGCTGCTCGCCTGTCAGCGCTACAGTGGAACTTCGGCCTTCCCGCTCACCACCTAATATGCGACGTGCCCACCCGGTGGAACTCCACCTTGCACATGCTGGAGAGACTGTGCGAGCAGCAGCAGGCCATAGTGGAGTTTCAGCTGCAACACGCACGGGTCAGTCGCACTGCGGAACAGCACCACTTCACCACCAATGATTGGGCCTCCATGCGAGACCTGTGTGCCCTGTTGCGCTGTTTAGAGTACGCCACCAACATGGCCAGTGGCGATGCCACTGTTATCAGCGTGACAATACCAATTCTATGTCTCCTAGAGAAAACGCTTAGGGCGATGATGGAAGAGGAGGTGGCCCAGGAGGAGGAGGAGGATAAGGGTTCATTTTTAGCACATTCAGGCCAGTCTGTTAGAAGTGGCTAAGAAGGAGGTTTTTTGCAACAGCAGAGGGCAGGTACAAATGTGGCCAGCCAGGGACCACTACTGGAGGACGAGGAGGATGAGGAGGAGGTGGAGGAGGATGAGGATGAAGCAGGTTCACAGCGGGGTGGCACCCAGCACAGCGCAGGCACATCCCTGGTGCGTGGCTGAGGGGATACAGAGGATGATGACGATACGCCTTGGAGAGCTTGTCCTTACCTCTGGGGAGCCTGGCACACATGAGCGATTACATGCTGCAGTGCCTGCGCAACGACAGCAGAGTTGCCCACATTTTAACGTGTGCTGACTACTGGGTGGCCACCCTGCTGGATCCACGGTACAAAGACAATGTGCCCACTTTACTTCCTGCACTGGAGCGTGATAGGAAGATGCGCGAGTACAAGCGCACGCTGGTAGACGCGCTCCTAAGAGCATTCCCAACTGTCACAGGGGAACAGGTGGAAGGCCAAGGCAGAGGAGGAGCTAGAGGTCGCCCACGCAGCAATGTCACGGCCAGCTCCTCTGAGGGCAGGGTTAGCATGGCAGAAATGTGGAAAAGTTTTGTGTCCACACCACAGCTAACTGCCCCACCACCTGATACGGAACGTGTTAGCAGGAGGCAACATTTCACTAACATGGTTGAACAGTACGTCTGCACACAACTCCACGTACTGACGGATGGTTCGGCCCCATTCAACTTCTGGGTTTCCAAATTGTCCACGTGGCCAGAATTAGCATGTTATGCCTTGGAGGTGCTGTCCTGCCCGGCGGCCAGCGTTTTATCTGAACGTGTATTCAGCACGGCAGGAGGCGTCATTACTGACAAACGCAGCCGCCTGTCCGCAGCCAACGTGGACATGCTGACGTTTATAAAAATGAACCAGGCATGGATCCCACAAGACCTGACCCTCCATTGTGCAGAGTAGTCCTTAATAACTGCCTTAAACCATGTTGTCTTGTACTCCTGGCCACTTCTTCATTGAAAAATCAATTTTTGAAATTAAGTAGGATCTTGGGGTGCAACCCAGAGTTGAATGAACCTTCCCTCTGTCTGGGTGCCGGGGCCAAAGTACATGAAAGTGTCCTTCTCCTGTGCTGGGTGATATGAATGTTATACTTGTGCTGTCTGACATGTCTCCTTTGTGTGGGTGCAGGGGGCCAAAGTCACTGAAAGCGGCCTACTCCTGTGGTGGGTGATCTAAATGCCTGATTCTCTGCTGTGAAACCTCTCTCCTCCGTCTGGGTGCAGGGGTCAAAGTCTCTAAAAGTGGCCTTCTCTTGTGCTGGGTGATGTAAAACTGATGCTTGTGCCATCTGACATGGTTGCCGGGGTCCCATTAAATGATGGCCTACTCCTGTGGTGGGTGATCTAAATGCCTAATTCTCTGCTGTGAAAACCTCTCTCCTCCGTCTGGGTGCAGGGGTCAAAGTCTCTAAAAGTGGCCTTCTCTTGTGCTGGGTGATGTGAAGCTGATGTTTGTGCCATCTGACATGGTTGCCGGGGTCCCATTAAATGGTGGCCTACTCCTGTGGTGGGTGATCTAAATGCATGATTCTCTGCTGTTAAAACCTCTCTCCTCCGTCTGGGTGCAGGGGTCAAAGTCTCTCAAAGTCGCCTTCTCCTGTGCTGGGTGATATAAATGTTATACTTGTGCCATCTGACATGGTTGCCGGGGTCCCATTAAATGGTGGCCTACTCCTGTGGTGGGTGATCTAAATGCCTGATTCTCTGCTGTGAAACCTCTCTCCTCCGTCTGGGTGCAGGGGTCAAAGTCTCTAAAAGTGGCCTTCTCTTGTGCTGGGTGATGAAAATCTGATGCTTGTATCATCTGACATGGTTGCCGGGGTCCCATTAAATGATGGCCTACTCCTGTGGTGGGTGATCTAAATGCCTGATTCTCTGCTGTGAAACCTCTCTCCTCCGTCTGGGTGCAGGGGTCAAAGTCTCTCAAAGTCGCCTTCTCCTGTGCTGGGCGATATAAATGTTATACTTGTGCCATCTGACATGGTTGCCGGGGTCCCATTAAATGGTGGCCTACTCCTGTGGTGGGTGATCTAAATGCCTGATTCTCTGCTGTGAAACCTCTCTCCTCCGTCTGGGTGCAGGGGTCAAAGTCTCTAAAAGTGGCCTTCTCTTGTGCTGGGTGATGTAAAACTGATGCTTGTACCATCTGACATGGTTGCCGGGGTCCCATTAAATGATGGCCTACTCCTGTGGTGGGTGATCTAAATGCCTGATTCTCTGCTGTGAAACCTCTCTCCTCCGTCTGGGTGCAGGGGTCAAAGTCTCTCAAAGTCGCCTTCTCCTGTGCTGGGTGATATAAATGTTATACTTGTGCCATCTGACATGGTTGCCGGGGTCCCAATAAATGGTGGCCTACTCCTGTGGTGGGTGATCTAAATGCCTGATTCTCTTCTGTGAAACCTCTCTCCTCCGTCTGGGTGCAGGGGTCAAAGTCTCTCAAAGTCGCCTTCTCCTGTGCTGGGTGATATAAATGTTATACTATGTATGGCAGATTTTGCTGGACTGTTTTTTTAACACCATGTCCCATTTGAAGCCCCCCTGATGCACCCCTACAGTAGAAACTCCAAAGAAATGACCCCATTTTGGAAACTACGGGATAAGGTGGCAGTTTTATTTGTACTATTTTAAGGTAAATATGATTTTTGGTTGCTCTATATTACACGTTTTTTGAGGCAAGGTAACAAAAAATAGAAATTCAGAAATGTAATCTCCATTTGCCAATAACTCTTGTGGAACACTTAAAGGGTTAACAAAGTTTGTAAAATCGGTTTTGAATAGCTTAGGGGTGCAGTTTCTTAGATGGAGTCACTTTTTTGGAGTTTCTACTCTAGGGGTGCATCGGTGGGCTTCAAATGGGACATGGTGTCAAAAAACCAGTCCAGCAAAATCCGCCTTCCAACAACGATATGGCGTTCCCTTTATTCTGGGCCCTGCCGTTTTGCCATACATAAGTTTACGACCACATATGGGGTGTTTCTAAAGAATCAGAGCAATAAATATTGAGTTTTGTTTGGCTGTTAACCCTTGCTTTGTTACTGGAAAAAATGGATTAAAATGGAAAATTTTCCCCCCCAAAAAAATCGAAATTCTGAAATTTTATCTCCATTTGCCATTAACTCTTGTGGAAAACCTAAAGGGTTAACAAAGTTTGTAAAATCAGTTTTGAATACCGTGAGGGGTGCAGTTTCTAGAATGGGGTTATTTTTGGGTGGTTTCTATTATGTAAGCCTCACAAAGTGACTTCAGACCTGAACTGGTCCCTAAAAAGTGGGTTTTTGAAAATTTCTGAAAAATTTCAAGATTTGCTTCTATACTTCTAACCCTTGTAACATCCCAAAATTATCGATACATGAAGTAGACATATGTGGAATGTAAATCAATAGCTTTTTTTGATGGTATTACTATGTATTATAGAACTATAAACTTGGAAAATTACACATTTTTCCAAATCTTTGGTAAATTTGGTATTTTTTTTATAAATAAAAATGAAATTGTTCGACTCCATTTTACCACTGTCATGAAGTACAATATGTGACGAAAAAACAATCTCAGAATGGTCTGAATAAGTAAAAGCATTTAAAAGTTATCACCACATAAAGTGACACTGGTCAGATTTGCAAAAAATGGACGGGTACTTAAGGTGAAATAAGGCTCAGTCCTTAAGGGGTTAAAGAGTAATGAAGGGGGAGTTTCAAAGAGCGACAAGGAGAAAGCAAAGCTGTTAAATATTTTTTTCTCAAATGTATTCACTAAGGAAAATAAACTGTCAGATGAAATGCTGAATGTAAAAATCAATCCCCCTCTAAAAGTGTTCTGTCTGACCCAAGAAGTACAACAGCAACTTAAAAAGATTAAAATAGACAAATCGCCACGACCGGATAGCATACACCCTCGAATCCAAAAGAAATTAAGTAATGTCATAGCCAGACCTTTATTTCTGATATTTGCGGACTCTATACTGACAGGGAATGTTCCATAGGATTGGCGCATAGCAAATGTGGTGCCAGTATTCAAAAAGGGTCCAAAAACAGAGCCCAGAAACTATAGGCCGGTAAGTTTAAGATCTGTTGTGGGGAAACTGTTTGAAGTTTTTCTGAGGGATGCTATCTCTGTGGATCTTAACGAAAATAACCAAATAACGGCATATAAACATGGCTTTATGAGGGATTGGTCATGCCAAAGAATTTTATCCGTTTCTATGAGGAGGTAAGTTCTAGACTTGACAGTGACGAATCAATGGATGTCGTACATCTGGTTTTCTCTAAAGCATTTGACACTGTACCTCATAAAAGGTTAGTATATAAAATGAGGATGCTCGGACGGGGAGAAAATGTCTGTAAGTGGGTAAGTAACTGGCTGAGAGATAGAAAACAGAGTAACACTCGGTAACACTGACATGGAAAATGATCTAGGAATTTTAATAAATAGCAAAAACTAAGCTGCAAAAAACAGTGTCAGGCAGCTGCCGACCAAGGCCAGTAAGATGATGGGTTGCATCAAAGGGGGCATAGACACCCGTGATGAGAACATAGTCCTACCAATTTACAAATCGCTAGTCAGACCACACATGGAGTACTGTGTACAGTTCTGGGCTCCTGTGAACAAGGCAGACATTGCAGAGATGGAGAGGGTTCAGAGAAAGGCAACTAAAGTAATAACTGGAATGGGTGGACTACAGTACCTGAAAGATTATCAAAATTAGGGTTATTCACTTTAGAAAAAAGACAACTGCGGGGAGATCTAATTATTATGTATAAGTATATCAGGGGTCAGTACAGAGATCTCTCCCATCATTTATTTATCCCCAGGACTGTCACTGTGACGAGGGGACATCCTCTGCGTCTGGAGGAAAGAAGGTTTGCAGACAAACATAAAAAAGGATTCTTTACGGTAAGAGCAGTGAGACTATGGAACTCTCAGCCTGAGGAGATGGTGATGGTGAGTGCAATAAAGGAATTCAAGAGTGATCTGAATGTATTTCTGGAGTATAATAATATTACAGGCTATAGCTACTAGAGATGGGTCGTTGATCCATGGAGTTATTCTGATTGCCTGATTGGAGTCGGGAAGGAATTTTTTATTCCCCTTAAGTGGGGAAAATTGACTTCTACCTCACAGTTTTTTTTTGCCTTCCTCTGGATCAACTAGCAGAATAACAGGCCAAACTGAATAGACAGATGTCTTTTTTTCAGCCTTATGTACTATGTTACTATGTTATGTTACGTGGGAAAGAGTCAGAAAACAGAGGAGGTGAAATCAACAAGTAAAGAACTGGTATATAAAATAAATGGAAACGTGACATGCAAATATGTTGATGTGATCTACATGCTGGAGTGCCCTTTTGGCCTTCAATAGTGCCCTTAATTTAGAAAATTAAAAACAAGAATACAGGAACATATCTGGAATATAAAAAAGGCTTGGAGAGTCACATTGTGTCAGCCCATTTTATAACCCATTATGCTAAAATTCCAAAAAGGTTAAAATTTGTAGGTTTGGAATTAGTAAAAAAATAACTGGAGGGGAGTAGGTCCAATCAAGAAAATCAATGGTAGGGAAGTAGAATGCATCTATATGCTGGATACTTTGCAACCAATGGGTGTAGAGTTCAACTTAAAACCAATGAAAATAGGAACGCAAAGAAGATATCAGAAAGGGGACTTCAGGTGGAAAAGTGTTTTTAAATGACCTAAAAAATGTAGAT
Organism: Bufotes viridis; assembly: GCA_033119425.1. Lineage (NCBI taxonomy): Eukaryota > Metazoa > Chordata > Amphibia > Anura > Bufonidae > Bufotes > Bufotes viridis. The sequence goes on from CM065590.1 coordinate 136,625,147, forward strand.
TGGAGGGAATAGAATTAGGCCTCTGAAACTCCCATATACGTGTATATAGTGTATAAAATAGGTGTGGACCCGCCCTCTGATAAGTTGACTGAGAGAAGAGATTCTAAAACCCGAGAATAATAGAAAGTATGCAAAGCTATAATTTTATGAATTGTAATTGTATTTTGGCTAAGAAAAAAGAAATATACAAAACAACTGAAAGGTGGCATGAAGCAGAATGTGATCAACCCAAAATGCAGTTGTGCATATATATACAGGGGAGCAGATCCTGCACTTGTGGCTCGTTCCTAATGGCAATCCCCACCAAAAATGCATAAGGTGGAGGATGCCCGCAGCGGACCACAAGTACCACAATAGACATCCTACACAAGATGGCAATTGTGTGGATGTGATAAATAATATAACAATATAGAAATAACAAATTACAAGACAGGTGGACACTACGGTCTACTATGGAGGACATGTCTGAGCCCGAACACCGCGCCAAGGTTTCTCAAGTAGCTCGGGACCTAACACTCACCTACCTGTGCCATATGGGCAATACCAGGGGCCAGTGGGCACAGCATACTCCCCAGTTACCTCCAACATGTTGCCATGCCTGCAATGAGAGGAGGGAGGAGGCTGTGAGCCCCACCCAAGACTGGCTGATATGGTCCAGGCCTCACAGGTGCACCAAAATGTAGCCTGTGGATGAAAATCAGGCACATTTACATAGGAGTTTATACACCTCAAAATAACTTTATATGTAGGATGTCTATTGTGGTACTTGTGGTCCGCTGGCTTCCTCCATTGTATGCATTTTTGCTGGGGATTGCCATTAGCAACGAGCTACAATTTCAGAATCTGCTCCCCTGTATATATATGCACAACTGCATTTGGGTTTGAGCAGTTCCTGCCTGTTTAACACTACACCATTTTTTCAGTTGTTATGTATATAAGAAAAAAGGAAGCAGAAGAATTTTATTATGAAATCAATATGAAATAGAAGAAAAATGTGAAAAGAAAAAAATAAATAGGAAGGGGAGGGTATAAAAAAAAGGGACATTGAGAAATGCCTCGTTCACATGTCAGTGTTTCGTCAGTGATTTCCATCAGTAATTGTGAGCCAAAGCCAGGTGTGAAGCCTACACAGACCTAAGGTATGAGGGAAGGATCTGCACCAGTTCTGCGTTTAGTGCCGCACCTGGTTTTGGATCAAAATCACTGATGAAATCACTGACCAAAACACTGACGTGAGAACGAGGCATTTCTCAATGTCCCTCTTTTTATACCTATTTCATATTGAAATAAGGAAGAGAGATACCCCTGAGGAAGAGAAAACGAAACCGAGGTCAGGTGATAACTTGATTGATATGTTGATTTTTTAAATTGTACATTTGAGTATATTAACTGATAAGTAGAGTTGAGCGGACACTTGGAAGTTTGTGTTCGCCAAGTTAGGCCGAACCTTGGGGCGCTAAAATGGCTTTAAAAAAGTGCTGGAAAGGGCTAGAGGGCTGGAAAATGAAGTAAAATGGGGGTAAGGGTAGGACAAGTGCCCTGCAAACAAGTTTGGATAGGGAAATAACTTAAAATAACATAAAATACATAAAAATTTTAAATAAACGTTCTAAACCTGAGCACAAGTGAGTGACAGTGGCACCTGCCACCCCGCAAACAGAGGATGCGGCAGCAACGCCACCCCATCTTTCACAGTCACCAAGCATCTACACACTATCCCATAGAAGCATTCAGCTGTCCATCTCCCAAACACTGGAGAGAAAGAGAAATAGAAAGAGAAAGTACCCCCCTACCCACCTGTGATCCCTGGCCCTGAATGCCAGGATTTCAAAATTCCTGGTCCTCTGAAATGCTGTCATTTTGTCTGGTGGAGATGGATGGAAACTTTTAAAAAACGTATGGTGGTGGCTGTCCCACTTTACCTGGTTCCAGGCCGCCACTACTTTTCCAGGCAAGCTATCCCTTCCCTGCACAACCAAGTGGTGGACAAAATCAGGTGTGCACTGTACAACGCCATCTGTGGCAAGGTCCACATAACCACCAATACGTGGACCGGTAAGCACGGGCAAGGAAGTTATATCTCCCTAGCGGCACACTGGGTAACTGTAGTGGCGGCTGGGCCAGAGGCGGATAGCATTTTGGCGCATGTCCTTCCGACCCCGAGGATTACAGGACTTTTTATTTTGCCTCCTGTATCCTCCTCCTCCGCTTCCTCCTCCTCTACCACCTCCTCATCCGCGCAGCGTAACACCTTCACCACCAACATCAGCACAGCCAGGGGGAAACGACAGCAGGCTGTTCTGAAACTCATCTGTTTGGGGGACAAAACCCACACCGTGCAGTAGCTGTGGACATGCATGAAACAACAGACAGATGAGTGGTTGGTGTCATTGAGCCTCAAGCCCTGTCTGGTGTTGTGTGATAATGGGAGAAATCTTGTAGCAGCTCTGGTCCTAGCCGGTTTGACACACATCTTTTGCCTGGCGCTAGTGCTGAATTTGGTGGTGCAGAAATTCCTGAACACCTGACAGTGAAAATCAATTCAGTTAATCCAGTTCTTAGATTCTGGTGGGACAAATTCACTTTTATTGGTGCTCAAGGACCCTGGCGGCCTGAGCTGCAGATGTGTCAGGCAAATCATTTTATTAAATTTGTCGTTTAGATTGTTGGGTAACATTTCCACGGTTATCAGGACCTTTTATTATAAATCGTAACAAAAACTATACAAGGTTAATTTCAAAAAGAGAAAATTAACCCGACCAGACTCTAAAAGTTACATTTTATATACACTTTATATCAGGGTCAAGTTTGGGTAATTAGCCTTTTTTGGTTTTTAGTGCTATTAACATAGGCCAGGTACACAATTGTCCAGCCAGGGCACAGTTCTGGAGGAAGAGGAGGAGGAGGAGAAGAAACCATATTCCCAGCAGGATGGCACCCAAAGCAGCTCATGGCCATCACTTGAGCGTGGCTGGGGGGATACGGAGGACACAGATGATACACCTCCCACAGAGGACAGCTTGTCGTTGCCTCTGGGCAGCTGATAAACATGAGCGAGGACTGCCGAGTTGCCCATATTCTAACTTCTGCAGATTACTGGGTGGGCACCCTGCTGGATCCCTATTAGAAGGACAACGTGCTGTCCTTAATTCCGTCACTGAAGCGTGAATGGAAGAAGCCAACGCTGGTAGACGCGCTGCTCATGGCATTCACACCTAACACCGGGGGCTCAGTAGAAGCACAAGGCTAAAGCAGAGGAGAAGGAGGAAGAAGTCACCAACGCAGCTGGGTCATCGTCTGCACCTCAGAAGGCAGGGTTAGCATGGCTGAAATGTGGAAAAGCTTTGTCACCACGCCACAACAATCAGCACCACCAGAAGATATGGAACATCTTAGCAAGAGGCAGCATTTCAGCAAAATGGTGGAATAATATCTGTGCACACACCTACATGTACTGACTGATGGGTCTGCCCAGGGTCGTAGCTACAGAGGAAGCAGGGAAAGCCGCTGCTTTGGGGCCCTGACCCAGAAGGGGCCCATCCAGGAGGAGGAGGACTAAAAGACTTTGTCAGGGCCCCTCAACAGTATTATACAATGAAATTATATGCAGTGGCAGTATAGACAGTGTAGAAAATGGATGGATCAGCTGCCGGGCCTGGTCTGAGAGAGCGATCTTTAGTAGCTACAGGAATGAGGGCGGCATAAAAGGAAGGGGTTGCGAAAAAATTACTGGGGGAGGGGGGCCCCATTTAAAATGTTGCTGTGGGGCTCAGTCATTTCTAGCTACACCACTGGGTCTGTCGCATTCAACTTCTGGGTCCCCAAATTGGGGACATGGCCTCAGCTTCACCTTTACACCTTAGAGGTGCTGGCCTGCCCTGACAATCTCACGTTTATTAAAAAGAACCAGGCATGGATCCCACAGGACTTGTTCGTAGCTTATGCAGAATAGACATGTATACCGGCCTCAGCCAACCATTGTTATACTACAGCGCACTTACTCTTTGTTTTCTTTTTTATATTTCCCAATGTTTTGGGGTCTACCCCAATTTATAAAAAAAAAAAAAAACATTGTTGTTGGCGACTACCTTTGGCTTTAAGTTTCCTGTCTGTTATGCAGTGCAGGGGTACTTTGAAAGAAAGAAGGGGTACAGATCAGCCAACAATCTGAACGCCACCTAATTTACTGAATATATTTCCAAGTCAGGTATGCAGTGCAGGGGTACTTTGAAAGAAAGAAGGGGTACAGATCACCCAACAATCTGAACGCCACCTAATTTACTAAATATATTTAAGTCAGGTATGCAGTGCAGGGGTACTTTAAAGCAAAAAAAAATTTTTCAACCCCAATGTTCCAGTTGTATTTACTGATTTTATTTCACTATCAGATTTGCAGTGCAGGCCCCAAAGGTACTTTATAGGAAACAAAAGACGATTATTTTCACCCACAGTGAAACAGATGGATTTACTGATTATATTTCACCATCAGAGTTGCAGTGCAGGCCCCAAAGGTACTTTATAGGGAAAAAAAGATGATTTTTTTCACCACAGTGAAACAGATGTATTTACTGATTATCTTTCACTATCAAAGTTACAGCGTAGGCAGAAAAGGGAGTTTTTTTTTAAATATATGTTTTTTTCACCCACAAATGAAACAAATGGATTTAAATGAATTTATTTCACTATCACTAGTGTAGTGCAGGGCGCAAATGTACTTTGTGTCCAAAATTAAATGTTTTTTTCACCAACCATGTCACTGTTGTATTTACTGATTTTATATCAGATTTGCAGTACAGGTCCTAAAGGTACTTTCTAGGGGAAAAAAAGATGATTTTTTTCACCCACAGTGAAACTGATGGATTTAACTAATTTTATTACACTATCACAAATGCAATGCACATAGCAAATGTAGTTTTTAGCAAAAAAATTAAATAAAAATTAATTTGTCAGCCCAGAATCTAACAGATGGATTTTCTGAATTAATGACACTGACACATGCAGCACAGGGGTACTTTACAGAAAAAAAATAGAAAATATCCCCCAGGTCCCTAAAATCACAGACGGATTAACTATATTATTTTTTCCTTCCCCTGGCACATATGTAGTGCATGTACACTTAAAAAATGGGTATATGTTGCACACTGAAGTAAAAGAACTGGATTAAATTATTGTCCGTGGCACATATGCAGGTGCAAGTTCCCTACACTTGCACAAAATGGCTGCCGACACCCACCTAACTAACAGACGGATAAGGCTTATTTTTCTGTGTCACTGGGCTCATGGGTAAAAAAATGTAGTAGAGCACCCATAAAAATAATCGCTGTAGATCGCAGACTTAACACCATGCTCTTATGTCAGATTCTTTCCTAATCTCTCCTTCACAGCAGCAGCAGCATCCTATCCCTACACTAGTAAGAGCAGAGTGACGTGCGGCGCTACATGACTCCAGCTTATATATAGGCTGGGTTACATGCTGCACTTGGCAAATAACAGCCATGCCATTAGTAGGTATGGCTTTGATGGCTTCTACGGGCACACAAATCCCTGCAGCTTTTCAATAAGCGCAATGAAATCGCCGAACATGATTGGGTCCGGGTACCAAAAACCCTAAAGTTCGCACGAACCAGAAATTTACAGTTCGGGTTCGCTCAACCCTAGTGATAAGTGATTTTTATATATTTAAGTGACAGTGCTTCACTATCTGAGAATATCTGTTTATTGCCCTGTTGCCTTGTTGATACAATGGAGCCAACGCACTTAACATACTTGAGAGTGTTAACAAGCTGAAAGCTGGCGACGTTCGGGGAGCACAGGATGGAGATTGTCATAAGTGGGGCAGATGATATCCGAGTTAACACAAGAATTTTCTGAGTATAGCTAACGTGTTTGGTATATCAATTTCCTCACAGTACTTCACCATATTGAAATATCCTGGTCTACCAGGAAGGTGGTATAGTGGTCCCTAATGCACGGCACCGTCTGTGTGGCCGGTGATGACCCATTCAACTTGAATGGGTCAGATATCCGTCTGCACCGCAAAATAATACAGAATGTTCTGTAGTGCTACAGTGGCCTTCCGCTCTGTGCCTCCACACCTTATCTTCCAGATTGTGGACCCATTCAATTCAATGGGTCTGCATTTATGAAACGGTGCGCACAGGGCCACTGCCCATATATTGCAGACCCTCAACTGGAACATGTTTGTGTGCATGAGTCCTAAGGAGGATAATCTTTGTGAGCAGTTTACAAATATAGAGAGGAGCAGCACAGATTATCGTGCAAAGAGGCTATCACGGCCATCTTGATTGCAAAAACCACGTGAAATCTCATGCGGGGTGACATGTGAGTCACCGCTGCAACGGCCTCTTTGTGATCACATGATTAAGGTAAGTATGTATTTTTTTATAACTGGATTAGTCCCAGAAAGGCCTGAATTTTAATATCAGATGCTGTGATCAGCGATGAACAGGGCATCTGAGGGGTTGAATGATGGGGAGGCTGAGCAATTGCTCTTCCCCATCATTGCGCCCCTTACATATAAAGGAGTGTGCTTCATAAGTAATAGAGTTGAGCGGACACCTGGAAGTTCGGGTTCAACGGGTTCGGCCGAACTTCACAAAAAAGTTTGGGTTCGGGATCCGAACTTAACCCAAACTTGACCCCGAACCCCATTGAAGTTAATCGGGACCCGAACTTTTGGGCACTAAAATGGCTGTAAAAACGTCCTAGAAAGGGCTAGAGGGCTGCAAAAGGCAGAAAAATGTGGGTAAGTGCCCTGCAGACAATTTGTAAAAATGTAGGCCCCTGGTACCCAGGAAGAGGAGGGGCTAATTCATGGCAAAACAGGGTTAATGTCACCCACCAATGGAACAGGCGATTTTTAGAAATTTAAGTCCCTGTCACCTATGCAGAGCAGAGGTTAATTCACGGCAAAACGGGGTTCATGTCACCCACCAATGGAACAGGCGATGTTTAGAAATGTAGGCCCCTAGCACCCAGGCAGAGGAGTGGTTAATTCACGGCAAAACAGGATTCATGTCACCCACCAATGGAACAGGCAATTTTTCGAAATTTAGGTACCCTGGCACCCAGGCAGAGAAGGGGTTTATTCACGGCAAACCGGGGTTTATGTCACCCACCAATGGAACAGGCGATTTTTAGAAATATAGGCTAATGGCACCCAGACAGAGGAGGTGACATGAATTCAGGGCAAAACAGGGTTCATGTCACCCACCCATGGAACAGACAAATTTCAAAATGTAGACCCCTGTCACCCAGGCAGAGGAGGGGTTTATTCACGGTAAAAATGGTAATATTGTACCCAACAATTTAAAAGATTTTTCTAATTTTCGGTCCCTGTCACCTATGCATAGCAAGGGTTTGTTCCTGGCAAAAATGGTAATATTTCAACCAACAATTTAAAAGAAGATTTTCCGCTTTTTCGGTCACTGTCACCTATGCAGAGCAGGGGTTTGTACCTGGCAAAAATGGAAATTTTGCACCCAACAATTTAAATAATGATTTTTCAAATTTTCGGTCCCTGTCACCTATGTAGTGCAGGGTTACTTGACAGCAAAAAATTGGAATATGTGAAACGCTGAACTCCCAGACGGATTAACTATATTATTGTCCCCGGCACAAATGCAGCGCAGGCCGCAAAGGTAATTCCTGGCCTTAAAAAATATGATTTTTACACTACCCATGAATACCATGGATCTAAGTGGTATATTTTAGGTGTAGGACCTCATCGTTTTTAACATCATCTTCCACCCAGTCTTCACTCCTGCATTCTTTGTCGGTCTGCACACAACAGAAAGCCGCAGCAGTTTGCACCTGTGTTTCGTCATCATCGGGGATGTGCTGCGATGGTCTTCCCATGTCCTCATCCTCAATCTCTTCCACTTCTGGGGCAGGGCTATGGGTATGGCCCTTGGAAACCCTGCCAGTAGAGTCATCAAAAAGCATAAGAGACTGCTGCATGACTTGGGACTCAGATTGCTTGGCTGATTTGCAAGGGGGTGAGGTGAAATACTAATGTGCATGGGCTGTAGGTGCCAAATCTGAGCTTTCAGCAGTGTGAGACAATATTAAGGTACTGGAGGCACTGTCAGCCAACCAATCTACTAACGCCTGTACTTGTTCTGGCCTCTCCATTCGTAGAGCGGCATTCGGGCCTACCAAATAACACTGCAGTTTCTATCGCCTACTGACACCTAAGGAAGCTGTTTCACTCGGACCTGTAGTTGGCGCTGAATGGCCATGTCCTCTCCCAGCAACAGGAGCACCACAACACCACCACAAACTTGCCCACGTCCCTTATTTGATGTTCTCCTCATTATTTGCGTTCACCCACCAAACTAAGAGATGGTTTATCTCCGGTGTCAATTTAACTGCCAATAGTCAAAAATTAAGTTCACTAACAGTAAGGCAGTGCCATGTCATAAACAGAATAAATTGATTTAGGTCACACAACAGTGTAACGGAGAAATTCAATACAATTACTTCACTAATATCACTATCACTAAAAATTAGATTTTTCAAACCAATAATGTAAAAGCAGAAGTTAACAGTTTAATTTGACTGTCAGAAATGCAGGGTACACAACTAATGTGCTATCTACCACAAAACCTGTGTGTTTTCAATCAATTATGTAAATGTGACTGAATATACAGGGTAGGCGTCAGATCTTCTACGTAGCAAAAAACCAGTGTTTATTGCAACAAACTACAGAAATGCAGTATGTCACTGCTAAATTTCAAAATAGGTTTTTGTGCGTTTGAAGAGTTAACACCACCAAATTCAACAGATTTCTTCCCTAATCTGTCCCTGAGAGCACCAGCAGCAGCCTGTCCCTACACTAAGAGCAGCAGAGTGACATGACGCGCTACGTGACTCCAGCTTAAATAGAGGCTGGGTCACATGCTGCACTTAGCCAATCAAAGCCATGCCAATAGTAGGCATGGCTGTGATGGCTTCTTAGGGCAAAGTAGTGAAACGCTTGTTAATTGGCTGCCCTGCAGCCTTTCAAAAAGTGGGAAGAAATCACCAAACAACGAACCCGAACTTTTACAGAAATGTTCAGGTTTGGGTCCAGGTGCAAAAACTGTAATGTTCGGTACGAACACGAACTTTACAGTTCGGGTTCGCTCAACCCTAATGACTAAGTAATTGGTCACAAACTCACGAATAGAATGAAAGTAATATCAAAAGGTGTTGTTAATTATTGTTATAATAAAACTTCATGAAAGAAGAAAGTTGACAAATTCAGTTCTGCTTTTTTTTTATTGTGGCCAGTTCTGTAATGGGAGCACTCCAAATTTCACTGTATTCTAGATCACTTTTAATTGGTTGTTCTGAGGGAAGTGTTGCTTGTCAGAGTGTGAATAGATTGCACAGTGGTTGCCACTGTTATTACGGCAAATTACAAACATAGCAATGCAAGCTTTTCCTGTACATGATGGTATGTCAAACCCTTATCCCAAGTTTAACTGAACATTAGGGGCCATATCTGATGACAATGTGCCAAATTATGCATATCTGACTAGGTAAATTTAGAATTTAGCAATGTTTGGCAATTCTATTAAAAATTGAGTTGAGGACACAAACATTATGTTAGTTATAATAAAACACAGCCTTGGATGCACTACTTGACCATTGCCTTTAAAACCTGACTTATAGTCATATGGAGTCAAGTGCCGACAAGTCTACCATCAGTAGGTCAGATATGGAGTAATCTAGCTAGATAGGGAATCACCGTGAAAATATCACTAAAAAGTAACTTTTATTGAATTTATAAATTATAAAATCTTAATCAATTAACACCTCCGTTCCGTATAGGTGGGTGGGGCGGGGGGAAGGATTCTAACCCTACTCTGGCCCTCAGCAACAATATTGCCCTGCCTAAAAACGGAATAGCCACCCCGATAAGGGTGATCCTGTGTCAGGAACCTCCTAGTATACCCTACTGGGTCCCTGGCACAGGAAAGAACCCAACACCAGTGTACGTAAAGAGTAATTCGTAATGTCAGTAAAGTCCGTACAAAAAATAGGTGCATAATAGTATTGGTATATCTTAATAGAAACCGTAGTTCCAAAACACAAAAATAGTCTCCCGTCCCGACGCGTTTCACTGCTCACCCAGTCGGGCAGCAGATCATCAGGGCACTACAGGCACAATAGTATCAAGGGCTCAATGTCCCAAATATGAAAGCACCGTATAGGTCAATAAGATGTGCAATAAAATATATTTCTTCGAGTACTGTGCCTGTTGTCAAATCAGCGTCGCGAATCCAAGAATGTGATGTGGGTTCCAACTTGCATAAGAGTCAATAACAGACACCCCTGATGAAGCGCGTAAGCGAAACCTGGGTCGGGTGGAACGTATTTGTGAAACAGTGATATGTTTTAACTCAAGATGTATACTTGTGAGTATAATAAAACAATTTGATTTTATTTGGAGTTGACAGTGCTTCACTATCAGGATACGCCTTTCCTTCGTTTAGGAATACAACATAGGGCTAATCCTGGTGTGGTGGTGTGAACGACTCTCCATGTCCGGTTTCCATCTTGGAATCTCATCTGTTTGATGGTCTACACATAATTGAACAAAAGCAGCGCGGCCAATTTCCTTATTATATAGGTCAATAAGCTGACTCTCCGATGACATACACAGTTACAAATTCTCAGATACACACAGCCGATATCAATAGGAGGGGGATACATATAGGGATACATACTCGATTATCAGTGTATAGTACATAATAAATAGTGTACCTCAGGGGGTCATCACAGATGAAGCAGGGGCAACCCCCTCACACAGCCAACCAAATGAAATATATCACCTTAGATACTTGGTCTGGATACAAATTGCAGCCTGTGTGTAGCTAGCTCGGTTACATGACCGTAATACTTGCTGGTCACCCAGTACACCAGTCGTTACATATTGGTCTGCGCTGCGAGGATTCGTCCTCCCTTTCTCCTAATGGCTGGTGGCATGTGGTGTGGCGCAGATTATTTGAAGGTGCCGCGCGCATCAGTCTGCGGCATCTACTTCCGGTCATGTGCTCTGACATCACCGTCACTGCGTCCAGTCTCATATTGCAGTGCCGGCGTTGCGTTCCTCACACCGGATGTGCGTTTCACCCACACAGGAAGTACGTATCCTAAAGCTTACACTCAAGCTGTCTATCGAGAATATATATAGTATGTTTATGGGTCAGCAAGATCCACCATCTGGTTTGGTTATTGTTGTTAATTCCACCAACTATGAGACTTTGAGACTTGATCCCACCCAGAAATATAAATCTGAGTTGGAAAAGATACTGCAGGGGGCATTAGATTATAGACTCATAAACAAGAAGGAATTTGAATATCTACTCCCTAAACATCCGAGGGTAGCTACATTTTACTGTTTGCCCAAAATACACAAGGGTTTGGACCCATTGAAGGGCCGCCCAATTGTATCAGGCATTGGTAATTTAACTCAAAATCTGAGCGTCTATGTTGACCATATCCTGCGACCATTTTTACTGACCTTACCATCATATCTGCGTGATACCACTGATTTGTTACAGAGGATAGAAGGCATAAACATTGAGGTGGACACATATCTAGCTTCAATTGACGTTGAAGCCTTATATACGTCAATACCCCATCACAAAGGTTTAGAGGCGGTTAAGTTTTTTCTTGACTCCAGGAGCATTGATCTGAGAAATCACAACAACCTTGTTCTGAGTATTCTCTCCTTTATACCTACGCATAATTACTTTGTCTTTGGCCCCAAGTTCTTCCACCAGCTCAGGGGCACTACTATGGGCAGCCCGCGTGCGCCCACCTATGCAAATTTGCTCCTGGGCTGGTGGAAGGACACAGTGGTATTCACTGAGGAGATAACTCGGTGGACCCAGTTTATTCCCCTCTGGGTTCAGTTCATAAACGATATCTTGGTCCTGTGGACTGGACCCAGGGAGGCCTTTGAGAAGTTCATGCTCCTTCTCAATAATAACCACATTGGATTACGCTTTACATCTGAAATTGATGAATCATCAATTTCTTTCCTAGATGTTAGAATTAGCAAGAGTGAGCAGGGAACACTGAGAACCACCTTGTACCGTAAAAAGACAGCCACCAATAGCCTCCTTAAGTGGAACAGCTACCATCCAAAGTCACTACGTAGAGGTATCCCTAAGGGACAATTCCTTAGGTTAAAACGAAATTTCTCTACCTGTGAAGACTTTGAGATGGAAGCTTCTAAACTACATCAGAGATTTAGGCAGAGAGGATACCCTGACATACATCTTAGGGAGGCCTGGAATCACGCTCGTGATAGTGAGAGATCTACACTATTACAGACAAAAAATAAAGTAAATGAGGATGTTAAACGAATAATTGTGACCTATGACTCTGCTTCATACCAAGTACGTGAGATCAGGGCCGCCATCAGGGGGGTACAGCCCATACCCCAGTAAGGGGCCCTGACCCTGGGGGGGCCCGGCCAGTCCTGAAACTTTTTTTTTTTTTTATTGTGGCAGCCGGCTCTGGGGACCAGTGCTCCTCCCCCTCTTCCTTCTGCAGCCTGTCCCCTACCTCCTGGGGCCCTGGGCCCCAGCTATCTTGTTCTGAGAACAAGATAGCTGGAGTCTCAGGAGATCCATGGGTAGAATGTAGTTGCTAGAAGGAGGTCTGTGACATCACTGGTCACATGCTCCTTCATAGTCACATGGACAAACCCCGACAGCTTCAGCTTGAGGAGGGAGGAGGGGCTGTGTGCCTGCAGGCTGCTCAGTGAGGGAGGATGTGCTGCAGTCCTGGAGTCCACAGAGCTTCATGGAGAGCAGGTGAGGGGCAGCTCATGTATGAGGGGGCAGGTGGAGCACTCAGTAGCAGTGGGGTTCAAGTGGAGTGGATAATAATGGAGGGCTGTCTGGGGCAAAATTAACTTGTGTGGGGCCAAATTACATAATGTAGGGCTGTCTGGGGGTTAAATTAACTTGTGGGGGAGGGGCAAATTACTCAGTGGGGGTCAGTGTGGTGGGCAAACTACATGGAGGGCCGTGTGGGAGAAAATTATTATTTAGTGCAGGGGAAAATTGCTTAGTGGGGGCAACTTGCATAATGCAGGGCTGTCTGGGGCAAAATTAACTTGTGAGGGGGGGGGGGAAATTAGTCAGTAGGGTGTTAGTGTGGCGGGCAAACTACATAATGGAGGACCGTGTGGGGCAAATTACATAATGCAGGGCTGTCTGGGGGCAAAATTAACTTGTGTGGGGGAAAAATTAACTTGGGGGGGCAAATTACTCAGTGGGGGGCAGTGTGGCGGGGGAACTACATAGTGGAGGGCCGTGTGGGAGACGTCCTTGGATGTAAGAGGTATGGGCGCGATATATTGGTGGGGCTGTGTGGGTGTGGCTTGAAGGTGGACGGGGACACAGGGGCCCCATGATCTCCTATTCCTGGGGGAAGTGCCCCTCCAAAGACCAGGCTCTGGATCCGCCACTGGGGCAGTGTCGGGGGTGGGGGGGGGGGCCCTGGCCTTGAGCTGTGTAAGGGGCCCCAAAATTTCTGATGGCAGCCCTGCGTGAGATACTGAACTGCTATTGGTCCCTCCTTAAATCTGACCCAGACCTAAGGGACCATCTACCAGAGTACCCTTCAGTGACGTATAGGAGAGGACGCAATGTGGGTGACTTCTTGGTACAAAGTCATTTTGAACCTCCCAAGAAAGAGTGTTGGCTCCAGAGTAGGTCCAAAGGGACTTTTAAGTGTGGCCACTGTAAGGCATGCAAGTTTATCCAGCTGGGAGATACTTTCAGTGATGCCCTGGGTCAGAAGTCATTTAATATGAGAGGCTTTGCGAACTGTAATACTAGGGGACTGGTATATGTGATGAGGGGTTGTTGTGGCAAAATCGATGTAGGGAAAACGTGCAGAGAGTTTAAAGTTCGGATTTTAGAACATATCGGTGATATCCGGAATAAACGGGAAAAACCTATCCTGAGACATATTCAAAGTGTGCACATGGATGAAAAGGTGGCTATATCCTTTTCTGCTGTGGAGGTAATACGACCTTCGATCAGAGGGGGCAATATAGATCAAATTATTCCTTCAAATAATCTGCTCCACACCACATGCCACCAGACATTAGGAGAAAGGGAGGTTGAATCCTCGCAGCGCAGACCAATATGTAACGACTGGTGTTCAGGGTGACACGCAAGTATTACGGTCATGTAACCGAGCTATCTACACACAGGCTGCAATTTGTATCTAGACCAAGTATCTAAGGTGATATATTTCATTTGGTTGGCTGTGTGAGGGGGTTGCCCCTGCTTCATCTGTGATGAACCCCTGAGATACACTATTTAGGATGTACTATACACTGATAATCTAGTATGTATCCCTATATTAGCTCCTATTGATATCGGCTGTGTGTATCTGAGAATTTGTAACTGTGTATGTCATCGGAGAGTCAGCTTATTGACCTATATGGTGCTTTCATATTTGGGACATTGAGCCCTTGATACTATTGTGCCTGTAGTCCCCTGATGATCTGCTGCCCGGCTAGGTGAGCAGTGAAACGCGTCGGGACGGGAGACTATTTTGTGAACTACGGTTTCCATTAAAATATACCAATACTATTAAGCACCTATTTTTTGTACATAACTTTCAGAGTTACCGTCTCAACTCATTGACGGACCTTACTGACATTACGAATTACTCTTTACCTACACTGGTGTTGGGTTCTTTCCTGTGCCAGGGACCCAGTAGGGTATATTAGGAGGTTCCTGACATGGGATCGCCCCTATCGGGGCGGCTATTCCATTTTTAGGCAGGGCAATATAGTTGCTGAGGGCCAGAGTAGGGTTAGAATCCTTCCCCCCTGCCCCACCTGCCTATACGGAACGGAAGTGTTATTTGATCAAGATTTTATAATTTATGAATTCAATAAAAGTTACTTTGTAGTGATATTTTCACGGTGATCCCCTTATAGTCATATGGTACTTTTTTCCTATGTAAATTAACATATATTTTCTTGCCAATATTCTTACCATGTTTTCAACAAAAGCCAACTCCATATTACTTAGGGAGTACAGACCTGTGCAACTGGTAGCACAATTCCCATAACATTTTGTTACCTTGGCTTCCGTTCTTAGATACCTTTAATTTGAGGAAAGAGGAAAAGAGGGAAATCAAGAGGGAAAGGTTCTTCCAAATGGGGATTTATCACAAATAAAAAAAAAAAAAAAAAGAGAGATTTTACTGGGATTTCTTGCGACTCTGGGTCTTCTGGAAAAAATATTGTAGTCCAGCCAACACTGCTTTGAGTTTCTGGGAAAAATATATGCAAATTAGCATAACTTAGCTCTGCTGGCATTAGAAAAGCTTAGTGTTCCTTTCTTTAAAAAAAAAAAAACTAATTTGAACATCTTTCCCAGAAAGCTAGTTATGCATATTTGCTTGCCTTTATGAAAATACCCTGATTTAGGAGTTCAAGGGTACCAGAAGAGGAAAATCTTATGAAAAAGAACTGATTGAACAGATTGAGGCTACCACCAGGGGAAAATATATGCAAATTAGCATTTCTTACTTCTGCTGGCGTTAGGCATCAAAAAGGTTTAGTGTTCTTTTCTTTTTCGAAGAAAATCTAATTTTCATAGTTTTGGGTTTCTGGTAAGGATTCAAATTAACTTTCTTTTCAAAGAAGGAAAGCCTATCTGAACAGAACTAATTAGCATATGTTCCCCAAAATGCAGAGCAGTGCTGGCTGGACTACAATATGTATCATGTATACTAGGTGCTGCCCCTAATGAGAAAGAGTACTAACCAGACAATGAATATACAGGTCCTTCTCAAAAAATTAGCATATTGTAATAAAGTTCATTATTTTCTGTAATGTACTGATAAACATTAGACTTTCATATATTTTTATTTCATTACACACAACTGAAGTAGTTCAAGCCTTTTATTGTTTTAATATTGATGATTTTGGCATACAGCTCATGAAAACCCCAAATTCCTATCTCAAAAAACTAGCATATTTCATCCGACCAATAAAAGAAAAGTGATTTTAATACAAAAAAAGTCAACCTTCAAATAATTATGTTCAGTTATGTACTCAATACTTGGTCGGGAATCCTTTTGCAGAAATGACTGCTTTAATGCGGCATGGCATGGAGGCAATCAGCCTGTGGCACTGCTGAGGTGTTATGGAGGCCCAGGATGCTTCGATAGCGGCTTTAAGCTCATCCAGAGTGTTGGGTCTTGTGTCTCTCAACTTTCTCTTCCCAATATCCTACAGATTCTCTATGGGGATCAGGTCCGGAGAGTTGGCAGGCCAATTGAGCATAGTAATACCATGGTCAGTAAACCATATACCAGTGGTTTTGGCACTGTGAGCAGGTGCCAGGTCGTGCTGAAAAATGAAATCTTCATCTCCATAAAGCTTTTCAGCAGATGGAAGCATGAAGTGTTCCAAAATCTCCTGATAGCTAGCTGCATTGACCCTGCCCTTGATAAAACACGGTGGACCAACACCAGCAGCTGATATGGCACCCGACCATCACTGACTGTGGGTACTTGACACTGGACTTCAGGCATTTTGGCATTTCCCTCTCCCCAGTCTTCCTCCAGACTCTGGCACCTTGATTTCCGAATGACATGCAAAATTTGCTTTCATCCGAAAAAAGAACTTTGGACCACTGAGCAACAGTCCAGTGCTGCTTCTCTGTAGCCCAGGTCAAGCGCTTCTGCCGCTGTTTCTGGTTCAAAAGTGGCTTGACCTGGGGAATGCGGCACCTGTAGCCCATTTCCTGCAGACGCCTGTACACGGTGGCTCTGGATGTTTCTACTCCAGACTCAGTCCACTGCTTCCACAGGTCCCCCAAGGTCTGGAACCGGTCCTTCTCCACAATCTTCCTCAGGGTCCGGTCACCTCTTCTCGTTGTGCAGCGTTTTCTGCCACACTTTTTCCTTCCCACAGACTTCTAACTGAGGTGCCTTGATACAGCACTCTGGGAACAGCCTATTCGTTCAGAAATTTCTTTCTGTGTCTTACCCTCTTGCTTGAGGGTGTCCATGATGGCCTTCTGGACAGCAGTCAGGTCGGTAGTCTTACCCATGATTGCGGTTTTGAGTAATGAACCAGGCTGGGAGTTTTTAAAAGCCTCAGGAATCAGCACGACCTGGCACCTGCTCACAGTGCCAAAACCACTGGTATATGGTTTACTGACCATGGTATTTCTGTGCTCAATTGGCCTGCCAACTCTCCGGGCCTGATCCCCATAGAGAATCTGTAGGATATTGGGAAGAGAAAGTTGAGAGACACAAGACCCAACACTCTGGATGAAGCTATCAAAGCATCCTGGACCTCCATAACACCTCAGCAGTGCCACAGGCTGATTGCCTCCATGCCGCATTAAAGCAGTAATTTCTGCAAAAGGATTACCGACCAAGTATTGAGTGCATAACTGAACATAATTATTTGAAGGTTGACTTTTTTTGTATTAAAATCACTTTTCTTTTATTGGTCGGATGAAATATGCTAATTTTTTGAGATAGGAATTTGGGGTTTTCATGAGCTGTATGCCAAAATCATCAATATTAAAACAATAAAAGGCTTGAACTACTTCAGTTGTGTGTAATGAATCTAAAATATATGAAAGTCTAATGTTTATCAGTACATTACAGAAAATAATGAACTTTATCACAATATGCTAATTTTTTTAGAAGGACCTGTATTTTTTCCCATACTAGGCCCTCTCAGTCTCTCTTTTAAAATAACTTTGAGTCCTAGGAGACCAGTGAGCATTATAAATCAACTTTCAGGGCAATTGGAGCATATTTGATTCAGATAGAATTGATTTTTGGAAAAAAATACTGAATCTGACACAAAGCAATTTTTTAAGAAATTCTCTTATCTCCAGTTGTCACATAATCATTGTTAGAAGCAACTCTAAACTGTGATCTCTCATAATTTCCTGAGCAATATTTATGAACCATGCATTTATTAAATCTTCAGTATACTGACCCATATTCATGTTTCTTTTTTATTGCAGATTTTTACGTGAGTGCAGCGTCTTGTTCATGTTTTATCATTGTCGTGTACATATTATCTATTGTTACATTACTTTTCCACAATTTACTTCATAAAACAAACATGATTTCAGAATGAACTGTGCAATGCCAAGTGCTTTTCGGTCAGACCTTAAAGAAACTAATGAAGAACAGAAGTAATGTCAGCAATCCACTCTGTTTGTTCACCTAGGAAATGACCGAAGAGATTTGCATGATGCATAGAGCACTTGAACAAAGGGGAAAAAATCTGCACATATTTTTAAAAATCATAATTAAATATTAACAGGAAAAAAGAAAACTGCTTAGTTTGGCAAAATAAAATAACTGTTCAGCATTTTAACTTTGTCCTGGTCATCCAGCCATATTATTTCCTTCAGCCACCATCTGTACATTTCACTGCAAGGTAATCTTGGGAGCAAACGAGGAAAGTGTACTGATTGACTTTATTCAGAGATGTCCATTTATGCTCAACTGTCAAAGTGTGCTTTAAAAATGCAAGACAAAATCACACATTTTTGTCACCTATAATGACATTGACTTCGGTAAGCTGTACACACATTTATTTTTAACTAGTTTAACACTACTTTAATATTTATGTGCTGCTTTTATTTGTAGGTTTCACCGAAGGGCGAGCTGGCCATAGACCCTACAGGGAAACTTCCTGGTGGGCTACTTCCCAGTTGGATGCACAATCCCTTCTCACAGCCGTCAGTGGTTAAACAATAATCAGATGCTATCAGCATTAATTACTGATAGGAGCATCAGTTATTTATGCCCCTAGCTGGCATGCACAGGTGTCCTCCTGAACTAAATTGTATTGCCGTACGCAATAGACAGTGGTACAGTTGAATACTGCGATGCGAGCAGCGTTATTTTATGCTGCACTGTGGTATTTGGTTCTGCTGGGGTGGTATTTTGTGCTGTGCTTATGCTTCTGTTGTCCCTCCTTCTGTCACTCTGGATCCACCTACAACATGGGACCACTTTTAGTTTTGTTTTTTTCCAGGGCCACTTTAAGTTCCCAGTCCACCCCTGGCTACACCCTGCAGATTCATATTTTTAGTAAAGTATTACTTACAATCATGCAATAAATTATGTTATCACATAATAATTATAATAATTGAATAAGGTACATGATTGTATACTATATTTATATTAGTCATGGTAGTGCAGCATACAAAGAATATGAACAAGGTGCCTCAGAGTCCCATATTCCATAGTTGATTTTCACATCCTTTATTCTTAGGTAATGTGGCTCATGTAACCTATGAAGGTCTAAGAAGTCTTTTTATTTTTAGTTTAGCCGATTCCTTATGGGTTTAAAAATCCAGTAGGGTATGTACACACATGACTGAAAAACTCTTCAATAGTTTTTTTAATGGATTTTGACTCGGATCTGCAACAGAATTTGTGTGTTGCTCCCCAAATTTTTTTGGTGGATTTTGTCACTGAATAGATGGAATTGCAGAGGATTTCACTACATGAATTGCAAAGGGTGACATCCATGGTAAAAATCCAGACTAAGAATAAACAAGCTGCAGATTTAATCTCTGGACCACATGTCAATTTCTGTACAGATTTTTTTTAAGGTAGCAAAGAGATAAGATTTGTTACTAGAATACGTTGTTGATTTTACATTTGTAAATCTAGACATAAAATCCACAGTACATCCATTACATGTGAATAGTGTTGATCATGAACATTCGAATTGCGAATTTTAATCTCGAATATAGACACTTCGAGAATTCGCGAATATTTTTTTTTTAAATACCAGTCTATGCGAATTTTTATGCAAATTTTATGAAAATTTTTTTAATGCAAAATTTTTAATGCGATTTTTCACAATCAAGAAAATAATTCCTGAAGATCAAAAATTCGCGAATTTGCGAATATATGGCGAGTATTCGCCCAAATATTCACGAAATATTGCAAATTCAAATATTGCCCCTGCCGCTCATCACTACATGTAAAGATGTCTTAATTGAAGGATTCTTGATCAAAGGCATATTACATTTTCTTCTGCTGCATAATTCTTAATTCTGAGAATTGTATAGACAATAGAAATGTATAGACATTAAGGATGAGCGAACCAGTTCGGATGGAACCGAGTTGCAAACCTCAAAAGCAGCTACCTGCACGGAAATACTTTCATTTCTTTCCCATTTTCACAGAACTCTTTTTTTTGGGTGGGGAGTGGGGGGTTGGAGGGAGTAATAACTAGCAAAAACTGTACCAACATGTGTTCTCCCATCAGTCTATTATAGTATATAGATTACTAGTGAGAACTCTGTGTTAGGTAGTCTCACATATTTAATTTATATATTTTTTGTGTTAGTTTGAAAAAACGTATATATCAGTGATTGAGAATTAAATATTAGGGCTAAATCAGTTTATTATCTCCACACACAGAGTTCAGTTCCTCTTTTTGGGGAGGGGGGAGGGAGATTATTGAATTTCATTAAACCATCATATAGTTGATCGCTACTAGTGTTGAGCGCGAATATTCGAAAAGCGAATTTTTTTAGCGAATATCGGCACTTCGCTAATTCGCGAATATTTCGAATATAGCGCTATAAATTCGCTATTTCGAATATTCGTTTTTTTTTTTTTTTTAGTTATATTTTTTTCTTTCCTACTTCCCAAAAGTAGTTCTTACCTGTCCTGAGGATTCCTGGCTTCCTGGCTGCTCTAGTCAGTGCCCGTTGCCGCTTCTGCCGACTTCCGTGCTCATGTGGAGCGTCCCCATCCATGGGAGAATCTCCATATACTAAAATGTACTGTCGGATTTGAGGAATTACGTTGAAATCGCAATGCGATTAATTCAAGTTATATTAATCGCATTGCGATTACAACTTAGCACTGCTATCTTACATAGGCTAGAATTAACGAATATGGAGTATAGCTATGCACTAGCAGTGCTAAGTTGAAATCGCAATGCGAATACTTTAAGTTAAATTAATCGCATTGCGATTTCAACTTAGCACTGCTGCTATATTCCATATTCGTTAACTTCGTTAATTCTAGCAAGCTGACCCATTATAAACCCAGCTCTAAGTTGAAATCGCAATGCGATTAATATAACTTGAATTAATCGCATTGCGATTTCAACGTAATTACTCAAATCCGACAGTACATTTTAGTATATGGAGGCGTTCCCATGGTGATGGGGACGCTCCATGAGCACAGAAGTTATGGTTGGCTTGGTAGAGATTAGCGAATAGCGAATATGACGAATGTATTCGTCATATTCCTCAAAACGAAGATAGCAAGTATTCTACATCTTCGTTTTAGCTACCTATTCGTCTCGTCATCGTCAACTTCGCTATTAGCTAATTCTAGCAATCAAATAGGAAGGTTGACTTACCAGACAGCTGTGTTAAATTCGCTATGCGATTTTTCTTTTTTAATACAATAATTATATTACTTGATAAAATTATTATAAGTATTCTATTTATTAAAAAAAAAATCGCATAGCGAATTGCACAACTGTCTCTATAGTCAACCTTCCTATTTGATTGCTAGAATTAGCGAAGTTGACGAATAGGTAGCTAAAGCGAAGATGTAGAATACTTCGTTATCTTCGTTTTGAGGAATAGACGAATACATTCGTCATATTCGTCATCCTCGCTAATTCTAGATATGAAACCAATAGGAAAGTAGCCTTAAAGAGAACCTGTCACAAGGAAATTCACTGATAAACCAGGCATGCTGCCTTGTAGGGCTCACTCTGCTGAATATAATGACACCTTTCACTTGGTGATCTGTTGCTTTATTGTGGAGAAATAGTATTTTTAATCCATATGCTAATGAGCTGATTGGAGTCCAGTAGTTGATATGAGTCCAGCATTTTTTCTATTCAGAGTTGTAGCCACTCCCCTATTCACTTCTATAGATCAATAAATAAATGAACCACGCCCCTTTTACAACTGAAGAAGTGAATAGGGGAGGGGCTACAACTCTGAATAGAAAAAATGCTGGACTCATATCAACTACTGGACTCCAATCAGCTCATTAGCATATGGATTAAAAATACTATTTCTGCACAATAAAGCAACAGATCACCAGGTGAAAGGTATCATTATATTCAGCTGATTAAGCCCTACAAGGCAGCATGCCTGGTTTATCAGTAAATTTCCTGGTGACAGGTTCTCTATAAGTACAAATCGCAATATGCGATTATTTAAATCGCATGTTAATCGCGATAACTAGAAAAAATGACGAATATTCGATTTCGACGAATATGAAACGAATATTCATTCGAATATTCGCGAATTTCGTCGAAATCGAATATGGCACCTGCCGCTCATCACTAATCGCTACCCCAATACACACTAGGGTAACAATTTACCAGTGAGTGTTAATGCAATATTAAAGGTCAGGCCTCAGTTATCTGTTTCCATATATTCAATAGTTTCCACATGCTTGAAATTATATATTTTTGAGACTTGTTCAATTTAATTAAACCTACATATATACAGTACATGATTACTATAGAAATACCCAGGATAGGGCAGCAATCTACCTGTAAGTGTTAGCATGATATTGAGTGTGAGGCTTGGTCATTAATCATCTGTTAACGTTCATTTATTTTTCCACATGATTGAAATTTTATTGTAATTGAAATAAACCAGTATATAGGTGATCAGTAGTACACTAAACTACTTTCCTGTGAGTGATGACGACATATTGAGCATCAGGCCTCAATCATCTGTTACTGTGAGTTTAATTTCCACATGGTTATAATAAAAAAAAAAATTTGGGGAGGGATTTTTTAATTTATTTAAACCAAAATATATATACGTGATTACTGCAGCAATACACAGGGTGTGTTAATGAGAAATTGAGTGTCACTCCTCAATCATCTTTTTCCGTGAATTCAATTTCCATACAGTTGGAATTACATTTTTTGGGGGATTGTTAAATTTAATTCAATCAGCATATATATGTGATTACTACAATACACAGGGTAGGGCAGAAATCTACCTGTGAGTGTTAATGTGAAACTTAGTATTAAGCCTCAATAATCCATTTCCATGAATTCCATTTCCACACAGTTGGAATTATGTTTTATTTTTTTTTTTTTTTTTTTTTTTTGGGGGGGGGGTTCAATTTTGATTTATTTAAACCAGAATATAGGTAATCAGCACACCAGTACATAGTCTAGGGTAACAATTTACCGTGTTAACGTGAAATTAAGGGTCAGGCCTCACCTGTTTCCATATATTCAGTTTCCACATAATTGGAATGATATATTTTTGGAGGACTTGTTCAATTTTAATAAACCAGCATATATACATGATTACTACAGAAATACACGGTATGACAGCAATCTAACTGTGAGTGTTAACTTGAAATTGACAGTCAAGCCTCATATCTGTTTCCGTGAATTTCATTTCCACATAGTTGGAATTTAATTTTTTGGGGGGGATTCTGAAATTTAATTAAACCAGCATATATATGTGATTACTAAAATAGACAGGGCAGTGCCTCAATCTACCTGTGAGCGTCAAGCCTCAATTGTCCATTTCTATGAATTCCATTTCCAAATGAATTTTTTTTATTTTTTGGAAGGGGGGGAGGGGTTCAATTTAATTAAACCAGCATAACGGTGATCACTAAACCAATATACAAGATAAGGTAGTGTTACCGTGCTATTAACCGCTTGCCGACCGCCTAACGCACGGATGCGTCCGGGCGGCGGCAAGTTTGTTCCTCCTGGACGCATCCGTGCGTCATCTCGCGAGAGCCGAGATCTGCTGTGAACGCGCGCACGCGCGCGTTCACAGCAGAGCGCGGCTCTGCAGTTGTACTACAGCCTGCCAGCGATGATCAATTGCTGGCAGGCTGTAAATGTAAAATAAATGAGATCAAAGTGGTATATCAGACGCTGTGTTGCTAACAGCGTCTGATATACCAAATACCTGGTCCTCTGGTGGTCCCATTTACTGGGATCGACCACCAGAGGACCAGGTAACAATGTAAAGTTGCACCAAACACTACACTAACCCCACCCCCACCCCCTCACTTTATAACCACTATTAACCCCTTGTTAACCCCTGATCACCCCATATAGACTCCTGATCACCCCCTGTCACTGATCACCCCCCTGTAAGGCTCTATTCACATGTCCATATGTGTTTTGCGGTTCGGCGGATCCACAGATCCGTGCCACGGATCCGCGGCGCGGATCCGCAAAACACGGACACCGTCAATGTGCTTTCCGCATTTTGCAGATCCGCACATTGCCAGAACTATATAGAAAATGCTTTTTCTTGTCCGCAATTGCGGACAAGAAAAGAGCATGTTCTATATTTTTGTGAACGGAAATGCAGACCCGTAAGTGCGGATCCGCAATTCCGGATCAGCGGGACAAAGTCTGTCCCCATAGAAATGAATGGGTCCGCAATTCCGTTCCGCAAACAGAATTTCGGACGTGTGAATGGGGCATAAGGGTCCCTTATCACCGCCAGTTAGTTAGCTACTTGTTAGGTAGCTGGCGCCCAGCCCACCGCACCGCAGTCACTGATTTTGGCAGAGATTTTTCATCCACATTGATCGATGCGAATGAAAAAATCTGTGCCGTTCATTTTTTTTTTTTCAGCCCAGAGGCTGAGCGGAAAAAAATCTCATTACCCGTATGCTCAATATACGGAGAATCGCAGAAACTCCTAATGCTGGCCATACGTGTAATGATTGCGGAGATCCCTCAAATGCCAGGGCAGTACAAAAACCTCACATGTGACCCCATTTTGGAAAGAAGACACCCCAAGGTATTCCGTGAGGGGTATGGGGAGTTCATGTAAAATTTTATTTTTGTCACAAGTTAGTGGAATATGAGACTTTGTAAAAAAAAAAAAAAATCAATTTCCGCTAACTTGTGCCAAAAATTTTTTTCTGTGAACTCGCCATACCCCTCACAGAATACCTTGGGGTGTCTTCTTTCCACAATGGGGTCACTTGTGAGGTATTTATACTGCCCTGGCATTTAGGAGTCCTAAAGCGTGAGAATCCAAATGCGTAAAAATGCCCTGTGAAATACTAAAGGTACTCATTGGTTTTAGGGCCCCTTTGCGCATCTTGGCTGCAAAAAGTGGCACACATGTGGTATCGCCGTACTCAGGAGAAGTAGGGCAATGTGTTTTGGGGTGTATTTTTACATATACCCATGCTGGGTGAGAGAAATATCTCTGTAAATGACAACTTTTTAAATTTTTTATACAAAGTTGTCAATTTACAGCGATATTTCTCACACAAAGTATGGTATATGTAAATACACCCCAAACTGCCCTACTCTCTGATGCTGGCGATACCATGGTGACACTTTTGCAGCCTGAGTGCAAGGGGCCCAAATTCCAACGAGTACCTTTAGCTTTACATGGCTGCTCACAATTAGCCCCGCCCAAAATGCCAGAACAGTACAAACACCCCACATGTGACCCCATTTTGGAAAGAAGACACCCCAAGGTATTCGCTGAGGGGCATAGTGAGTCCATGAAAAATTTAACTTTTGTCAAAAGTTAGCAGAAAGGGAGACTTTTGAGAAAAACAATAAAAAATCAATTTCCGCTAACTTGTGCCAAAAAAAATCTTCTGTGAACTCGCCATGCCCCTCATGGAATACCTTGGGGTGTCTTCTTTCCAAAATGGGGTCACATGTGGGGTATTTATACTGCCCTGGCAATTTAGGGGACCTAAAGCGTGAGAAGAAAAATGCATAAAAATGCCCTCCTAAAAGGTACTCATTGGTTTTAGGGCCCCTTTGCACATCTTGGCTGCAAAAAGTGCCACACATGTGGTATCGCCGTACTCAGGAGAAGTAGGGCAATGTGTTTTGGGGTGTATTTTTACATATACCCATACTGGGTGAGAGAAATATCTCTGTAAATTGACAACTTTGTATAAATTTTTTTAAAAGTTGTCATTTACAGAGATATTTCTCACACCCAATAATGGTATATGTAAAAATACACCCCAAGCACTGTGCCCTACTTCTCCTAGTACGACGATACCATGTGTGACACTTTTGCAGCCAAATGCACAAGAGCCCAAATTCAATGAGTACCTTTAGAATTTCACAGGGCATTTTTGCTCATTTTAGATTCTCACGCTTTAGGGCCCCTAAAATGCCAGGGCAGTATAAATACCCCACAAGTGACCCCATTGTGGAAAGAAGACACCCCAAGGTATTCTGTGAGGGGCATGGCAAGTTCACAGAAATTTTATTTTTTTTGGCACAAGTTAGCGGAAATTGATATTTTTTTTTTTTTTTTACAAAGTCTCATATTTCACTAACTTGTGACAAAAATAAAATTTACATAAACTCACCATACCCCTCACAGAATACCTTGGGGTGTCTTCTTTCTAAAATGGGGTCACATGTGGGGTATTTATACTGTCCTGGCATTTTAGGGGCCCCTAAAGCGTGAGAAGAAGTCTGGAATCCAAATGCGTAAAAATGCCCTGTGAAATCCTAAAGGTACTCATTGGATTTAGGGCCCTTGCGCACCCAGGCTGCAAAAAGTGTCACTCATGTGGTATCGCCGTACTCAGGAGAAGTAGGGCAATGTGTTTTGGGGTGTATTTTTATATATACCCATACTTTGTGTGAGAAATATCGCTGTAATCGACAACTTTTTAAATTTTTTTAAACAAAGTTGTCAGTTTACAGAGATATTTCTCTCACTAACATGGGTATATGTAAAAATACACCCCAAAACACATTGCCCTACTTCTCCTGAGTATGGCAATACCACATGAGTGACACTTTGCAGCCTAGTCGCAAAGGCTAAATTCAACAGTACCTTTAGCTTTACATGGCTGCTCACAATTTAGCCCGCCCAAAATGCCAGAACAGTAAACACACCCCACAAGTGACCCCATTTCGGAAAGTAGACACCCCAAGGTATTCACTGAGGGGCATAGTGAGTCCGTGGGAGATTTCATTTTTTTGCCAGAAGTTAGCAGAAATGGAAACTTTATTATTTTTATTTTTTCCTCAGAAAGTGTCATTTTCCGCTAACTTGTGAAAAAAATGAAATGATACATGAACTCACCATGCCCCTCCATGAATACTTTGGGGTGTCTTCTTTCTAAAATGGTGTCATTTGGGGGTATTTATACTATCCTGGCATTCTAGCACCTGAAGAAACATGACAGGCGCTCAGAAAGTCAGAGCTGCTTCAAAATGCAGAAATTCACTTTTTGCACCATAGTTTGTAAACGCTATAACTTTTACCCAAACCAATAAATATACACTTATTGTATTTTTTTTTTATCAAAGACATGTAGAACAATAAATTTTGCGAAAAATTTATATAGAAATGTAGTTTTTTTTAAAAAAAATTACAACAGAAAGTGAAAAATGTCATTTTTTTGCAAAAATTTCGGTAATTTTTGATTAATAGCAAAAAAAGTAAAAACGTCAGCAACAATGAAATACCACCAAATGAAAGCTCTATTAGTGAGAAGAAAAGGAGGTAAAATTCATTTGGGTGGTAAGTTGCATGACGAAGCAATAAACGGGTAAAGTAGTGTAGTGCAGAATTGTAAAAAGTGGCCTGGTCATTAAGGGTGTTTAAGCTAGGGGGGCTGAAATGGTTAAAGGGGTAGTGAGTGTTAACATGATATTAAAGGGATTGTCTCACTTCAGCAAATAACATTTATCATGTAGACAAAGATAATACAAGGCATTTACTAATGTATTGTGTCCAAATTGCCTCCTTTGCTGGCTTAATTTATTTCTCCATCATATTATACACTGCTCGTTTCCATTGTTATGACCATCCTGCAATCCACCAGCAGTGGCCGTGCTTGCACACAATAGGAAAAAGTGCCAACCTATGTGAGCTCTCATGGTCCCGTCCACCTGAGAGGCCAGTGCTTTTTCCTATGTGCAAGCACAAGCACTGCTGATAGATTGCAGAGTGGTCCTAATTAGTGTTGAGCGAACAGTTCGAGCATCGTTCGGGTTCGTACCGAATTTTGGGGTGTCCGGGACCCGGACCCGAACCCGGACATTTTCAAAAAAGTTCGGGTTCGGGTTCGTCGTTCGGCATGTATTTAAGCGCATTTTGAAAGGCTGCAAAGCAGCCAATCAACATGCATCATACTACTTGCCCTAAGATGCCATCGCAGCCATGCCTACTATTGGCAAGGCTGTGATTGGCCGAGTGCAGCATGTGACTCAGCCTCTTTATAAGCTTGTGCGCACGTCGGGACGTGCTCACTCCCGATGTGAATAGAACAGGGATAGACGCAGCTGATGCTAGGGCGAGAATAGGCAGGGATAATTGAATAACTGGAAGCAAATTTCTCTCCTCCACCTGTGATTCATCTGAACAACTGCAGCTGAGCTGCTTTTTTGATAGGGATTGGCTATTTTTAGAGTGGCCAGAGTGATTTTTCCATCCACATGTACCTGGGCTGACCGCCGGCCGCCATTTGCGACTTGTAGTGCTGCAGCAGAAGCTGCCACAGTGTGCATTCCAAAGCTCCAAACAAGTCAGACATCTACACCTGGGATTCAGACCAATAGCGATTTAGCAGCACAGTCCAAGGCTATTTTTTTAAAGGTTGTGCAGACCATTTTGTGGCACATGTTACTGGGCTGATAGGCGGCGGCCATCTTGGGACTAGTGCTGCAGCACAATCTCTCCCAACGTCCATTAATCACTTGTAATAGTGGTCTGTGCCATAGAAATCCTACATCAGGGACTTGGGTGTGCTTGTGTCACCCCTACTAATACCAGTCCACCTGTAATCCATACAGTCAAAAGACTGAAAGTATTCCAGTGAGGGAATTTTTTTTTATTTAAAAAGGCCAAGTTAGTTTATCTGGCGTTCAATATACTAGATACAGTTAGGCCTGCGTTTCATACATCTGGAATTAGCAAATTAATGTGCTGGGGTTGGGAAAACATATATGTACCCATACTAGAATCTGTCAAAGAAAGCGGTACTCACATATAACAGTCATTCCATCTGTAATCCATACAGTCAAAAGACTGAAAGTATTCCAGTGAGGGAATTTTTTTTTATTTAAAAAAGGCCAAGTTAGTTTATCTGGCGTTCAATATACTAGATACAGTTAGGCCTGCGTTTCATACATCTGGAATTAGCAAATTAATGTGCTGGGGTTGGGAAAACATATATGTACCCATACTAGAATCTGTCAAAGAAAGCGGTACTCACATATAACAGTCATTCCATCTGTAATCCATACAGTCAAAAGACTGAAAGTATTCCAGTGAGGAATTTTTTTATTTAAAAAGGCCAAGTTAGTTTATCTGGCGTTCAATATACTAGATACAGTTAGGCCTGCGTTTCATACATCTGGAATTAGCAAATTAATGTGCTGGGGTTGGGAAAACATATATGTACCCATACTAGAATCTGTCAAAGAGCGGTACTCACATATAACAGTCATTCCATCTGTAATCCATACAGTCAAAAGACTGAAAGTATTCCAGTGAGGGAATTTTTTTATTTAAAAAGGCCAAGTTAGTTTATCTGGCGTTCAATATCCACTTCAGCCCCCTAAGCTTAAACACCCTTAATGACCAGGCCACTTTTTACAAATCCGCACTACACTACTTTCACCGTTTATTGCTCCGTCATGCAACTTACCACCCAAATGAATTTTACCTCCTTTTCTTCTCACTAATAGAGCTTTCATTTGGTGGTATTTCATTGTTGCTGACATTTTTACTTTTTGCTATTAATAAAAATTTAACGACATTTTTGCAAAAAAATGACATTTTCACTTTCTGTTGTAAAATTTTTCAAAAAAACTACATTTCTATATACATTTTCTCTAAATTTATTGTTCTACATGTCTTTGATAAAAAAAAGTCCAATAAGTGTATATTTATTGGTTTGGGTAAAAGTTATAGCGTTTACAAACTATGGTGCAAAAAGTGAATTTCGGCATTTTGAAGCAGCTCTGACTTTCTGAGCACCTGTCATGTTTCTTCAGGTGCTAGAATGCCAGGATAGTATAAATACCCCCAAATCACACCATTTTAGAAAGAAGACACCCCAAAGTATTCGCGGAGGGGCATGGTGAGTTCATGTATCATTTCATTTTTTCACAAGTTAGCGGAAAATGACACTTTCTGAGGAAAAAAATAAAAATAATAAAGTTTCCATTTCTGCTAACTTCTGGCAAAAAAAAAAAAATCTCAGACGGACTCACTATGCCCCTCAGTGAATACCTTGGGGTGTCTACTATTCGAAATGGGGTCATTTGTGGCGTGTTTACTGTTCTGGCATTTTGGGCGGGGCTAAATTGTGAGCAGCCCTGTAAAACCTAAAGGTACTCGTTGGAATTTGGGCCCCTTTGCGCACCCAGGCTGCAAAAAGTGTCACTCATGTGGTATCGCCGTACTCAGAAGAAGTAGGGCAATGTGTTTTGGGGTGTATTTTTACATATACCCATGTTGGGTGAGAGAAATATCTCTGTAAACTGACAACTTTGTATAAATTTTTTTAAAAGTTGTCGTTTACAGCGATATTTCTCACACAAAGTATGGTATATATAAAAATACACTCCAAACACATTGCCCTACTTCTCCTGATACGGCGATACCATGAGTGACACTTTTGCAGCCAAGATCGCAAGGGGCCCTAAAACCAATGAGTACCTTTAGGATTTCACAGGGCATTTTTACGCATTTGGATTCCAGACCTCTTCTCACGCTTTAGGGGCCCCTAAAATGCCAGGACAGTATAAATACCCCACATGTGACCCCATTTTAGAAAGAAGACACCCCAAGGTATTCTGTGAGGGGTATGGTGAGTTCATGTAAAATTTTATTTTTGTCACAAGTTAGTGAAATAAGAGACTTTGTAAAAAAAAACAAAAAAAAAAAATATATAAATTTCCGCTAACTTGTGCCCAAAAAATAAAAATTCTGTAAACTCGCCATGCCCCTCACGGAATACCTTGGGGTGTCTTATTTCCAAAATGGGGTCACTTGTGGGGTATTTATACTGACCTGGCATTTTAGGGGCCCTAAAGCGTGAGAATTCAAATGCGTAAAAATGCCCTGTGAAATCCTAAAGGTACTCATTGGTTTTAGGGCCCTTTGCGCACCCAGGCTGCAAAAAGTTGCACACATGTGGTATCGCCGTACTCAGGAGAAGTAGGGCAATGTGTTTTGGGGTATATTTTTACATATACCCATGCTGGAGTGTGAGAAATATCGCTGTAAGCGACAACTTTTTACATTTTTATTCAAAGTTGTCAATTTACAGAGATATTTCTCTCACCAGCATGGGTATATGTAAAAATACACCCCAAACACATTGCCCTACTTCTTCAGAATGCGGCGATACCACATGTGTGCCACTTTTGCAGCCAAGATGCGCAAAGGGCCCTAAAACCAATGAGTACCTTTTAGGATGGCATTTTTACGCATTTTCTTCTCACGCTTTAGGGCCCCTAAAATGCCAGGGCAGTATAAATACCCCACATGTGACCCCATTTTGGAAGAAGACACCCCAAGGTATTCCATGAGGGCATGGCGAGTTCATAGAAGATTTTTTTGGCACGAGTTAGCGGAAATTGATTTTTATAGTTTTTCTCATAAAGTCTCCCTTTCTGCTAACTTTTGACAAAAGTTAAATTTTTCACGGACTCACTATGCCCCTCAGTGAATACCTGGGGTGTCTTCTTTCAAAATAGGGTCACTGTGAGGTGTTTGTACTGTTCTGGCATTTTGAGCGGGGCTAAACTGTGAGCAGTCATGTAAAAGCTAAAGGTACTCGTTGGAATTTGGGCCCCTTTGCGCACCCAGGCTGCAAAAAGTGTCACTCATGTGGTATCGCCGTACTCAGGAGAAGTAGGGCAATGTGTTTTGGGGTGTATTTTTACATATACCCATACTTTGTGTGAAAAATATCGCTGTAAATTGACAACCTTGTATAAAAAAAAATTAAAAAGTTGTCATTTACAGAGATATTTCTCTCACCAGTATGGGTATATGTAAATACACCCCAAACTATTGCCCTACTTCTCCTGAGTGCGGCGATACCACATGAGTGACACTTTTTCGAGCAAGATGCGCAAGGGGCCCAAATTCCATGTGTACCTTTGGGATTTCACAGGACATTTTTACGCATTTGGATTCTCACGCTTTAGGGGCCCCTAAAATGCCAGGGCAGTATAAATACCCCACATGTGACCCCATTGTGGAAAGAAGACACCCCAAGGTATTCTGTGAGGGGGCATGGCGAGTTCACAGAAAAAATAAAAATTTGGCACAAGTTAGCGGAAATTGATTTTTTTTTTTTTTTTTTACAAAGTCTCATATTCCACTAACTTGTGACAAAAAATAAAATTTTGCATGAACTCACCATACCCCTCACAGAATACCTTGGGGTGTCTTCTTTCTAAAATGGGGTCACATGTGAGGTTTTGTACTGCCCTGGCATTTGAGGCCTCATAATCATTACACGTATGGCCAGCATTAGGAGTTTCTGCGATTCTCCGTATATTGAGCATACGGGTAATGAGATTTTGTCCGTTCAGCCTCTGCGCTGAAAAAAAAAAAAATGAACTGCACAGATTTTTCATTCGCATCAATCAATGTGGATGAAAAATCTCGGCCAAATCAGTGACTGCGGTGGGCTGGGCGCTAGCTACCTAACAAGTAGCTAGCTAACTGGTGGTGATAAGGGACCCTTATGCTCCATTCACACGTCCGAAATTCTGTTTGCGGAGCGGAGTTGCGGACCCATTCATTCTATGGGGACAGACTTTGTCCCGCTCGGATCAGATTGCGAATCCGCACTTACGAGTCTGCACTTCCGTTCCGCAAAAATATAGAACATGTCCTTTTCTTGTCGCAGTTGCGTACAAGAAAAAGCATTTCTATATAGTTCTGGCAATGTGCGGATCTGCAAAATGCGTAAAGCACATTGCCGGTGTCCTTGTTTTGCGGATCCGCGTCGCGGATCCATAAAGCACATATGAACATGTGAATAGAGCCTTACAGGGGGTGATCAGTGACAGGGGGTGATCAGGAAGTCTATATAGGGTGATCAGGGGTTAACAAAGGGTTAATAGTAGTTATAAAGTGAGGGGGTGGGGGGTTAGTGTAGTGTTTGGTGCAACTTTACATTGTTACCTGGTCCTCTGGTGGTCGATCCCAGTAAATGGGACCACCAGAGGACCAGGTGTCAAGTATATCAGACGCTGTTAGCAACACAGCGTCTGATATACCACTGATCTCATTTATTTTACATTTACAGCCTGCCAGCGATTGATCATTGCTGGCAGGCTGTAGCTAACTGCAGAGCCGCGCTCTGCTGTGAGCAGCGCGCCGCGTGCGCGCGTTCACAGCAGATCTCGGCTCTCGCAGATGGCGCACGGATGCGTCCAGGAGGAATAAACCTGCCGCCGCCTGGGCGCATCCGTGCTGTTCAGCGGCTCGGGAAGAAGTTAAACTAGATACAGTTAGGCCTGCGTTTCATACATCTGGAATTAGCAAATTAATGTGCTGGGGTTGGGAAAACATATATGTACCCATACTAGAATCTGTCAAAGAAAGCGGTACTCACATATAACAGTCATTCCATCTGTAATCCATACAGTCAAAAGACTGAAAGTATTCCAGTGAGGAATTTTTTTATTTAAAAAGGCCAAGTTAGTTTATCTGGCGTTCAATATACTAGATACAGTTAGGCCTGCGTTTCATACATCTGGAATTAGCAAATTAATGTGCTGGGGTTGGGAAAACATATATGTACCCATACTAGAATCTGTCAAAGAGCGGTACTCACATATAACAGTCATTCCATCTGTAATCCCATACAGTCAAAAAGACTGAAAGTATTCCAGTGAGGGAATTTTTTTATTTAAAAAGGCCAAGTTAGTTTATCTGGCGTTCAATATACTAGATACAGTTAGGCCTGCGTTTCATACATCTGGAATTAGCAAATTAATGTGCTGGGGTTGGGAAAACATATATGTACCCATACTAGAATCTGTCAAGAAGCGGTACTCACATATAACAGTCATTCCATCTGTAATCCATACAGTCAAAAGACTGAAAGTATTCCAGTGAGGGATTTTTTATTTAAAAAAGGCCAAGTTAGTTTATCTGGCGTTCAATATACTAGATACAGTTAGGCCTGCGTTTCATACATCTGGAATTAGCAAACTAATGTGCTGGGGTTGGGAAAACATATATGTACCCATACTAGAATCTGTCAAAGAAAGCGGTACTCACATATAACAGTCATTCCATCTGTAATCCATACAGTCAAAAGACTGAAAGTATTCCAGTGAGGGAATTTTTTTATTTAAAAAGGCCAAGTTAGTTTATCTGGCGTTCAATATACTAGATACAGTTAGGCCTGCGTTTCATACATCTGGAATTAGCAAACTAATGTGCTGGGGTTGGGAAAACATATATGTACCCATACTAGAATCTGTCAAAGAAAGCGGTACTCACATATAACAGTCATTCCATCTGTAATCCATACAGTCAAAAGACTGAAAGTATTCCAGTGAGGGAATTTTTTATTTAAAAAGGCCAAGTTAGTTTATCTGGCGTTCAATATACTAGATACAGTTAGGCCTGCGTTTCATACATCTGGAATTAGCAAACTAATGTGCTGGGGTTGGGAAAACATATATGTACCCATACTAGAATCTGTCAAAGAAAGCGGTACTCACATATAACAGTCATTCCATCTGTAATCCATACAGTCAAAAGACTGAAAGTATTCCAGTGAGGGAATTTTTTTATTTAAAAAAGGCCAAGTTAGTTTATCTGGCGTTCAATATACTAGATACAGTTAGGCCTGCGTTTCATACATCTGGAATTAGCAAACTAATGTGCTGGGGTTGGGAAAACATATATGTACCCATACTAGAATCTGTCAAAGAAAGCGGTACTCACATATAACAGTCATTCCATCTGTAATCCATACAGTCAAAAGACTGAAAGTATTCCAGTGAGGAATTTTTTTATTTAAAAAAGGCCAAGTTAGTTTATCTGGCGTTCAATATACTAGATACAGTTAGGCCTGCGTTTCATACATCTGGAATTAGCAAACTAATGTGCTGGGGTTGGGAAAACATATATGTACCCATACTAGAATCTGTCAAAGAAAGCGGTACTCACATATAACAGTCATTCCATCTGTAATCCATACAGTCAAAAGACTGAAAGTATTCCAGTGAGGAATTTTTTTATTTAAAAAAGGCCAAGTTAGTTTATCTGGCGTTCAATATACTAGATACAGTTAGGCCTGCGTTTCATACATCTGGAATTAGCAAACTAATGTGCTGGGGTTGGGAAAACATATATGTACCCATACTAGAATCTGTCAAAGAAAGCGGTACTCACATATAACAGTCATTCCATCTGTAATCCATACAGTCAAAAAGACTGAAAGTATTCCAGTGAGGGAATTTTTTATTTAAAAAGGCCAAGTTAGTTTATCTGGCGTTCAATATACTAGATACAGTTAGGCCTGCGTTTCATACATCTGGAATTAGCAAACTAATGTGCTGGGGTTGGGAAAACATATATGTACCCATACTAGAATCTGTCAAAGAAAGCGGTACTCACATATAACAGTCATTCCATCTGTAATCCATACAGTCAAAAAGACTGAAAGTATTCCAGTGAGAGAATTTTTTTATTTAAAAAGGCCAAGTTAGTTTATCTGGCGTTCAATATACTAGATACAGTTAGGCCTGCGTTTCATACATCTGGAATTAGCAAACTAATGTGCTGGGGTTGGGAAAACATATATGTACCCATACTAGAATCTGTCAAAGAAAGCGGTACTCACATATAACAGTCATTCCATCTGTAATCCATACAGTCAAAAGACTGAAAGTATTCCAGTGAGGGAATTTTTTTATTTAAAAAGGCCAAGTTAGTTTATCTGGCGTTCAATATACTAGATACAGTTAGGCCTGCGTTTCATACATCTGGAATTAGCAAATTAATGTGCTGGGGTTGGGAAAACATATATGTACCCATACTAGAATCTGTCAAAGAAAGCGGTACTCACATATAACAGTCATTCCATCTGTAATCCATACAGTCAAAAGACTGAAAGTATTCCAGTGAGGGAATTTTTTATTTAAAAAAGGCCAAGTTAGTTTATCTGGCGTTCAATATACTAGATACAGTTAGGCCTGCGTTTCATACATCTGGAATTAGCAAACTAATGTGCTGGGGTTGGGAAAACATATATGTACCCATACTAGAATCTGTCAAGAAAGCGGTACTCACATATAACAGTCATTCCATCTGTAATCCATACAGTCAAAAGACTGAAAGTATTCCAGTGAGGGAATTTTTTATTTAAAAAAGGCCAAGTTAGTTTATCTGGCGTTCAATATACTAGATACAGTTAGGCCTGCGTTTCATACATCTGGAATTAGCAAATTAATGTGCTGGGGTTGGGAAAACATATATGTACCCATACTAGAATCTGTCAAGAAAGCGGTACTCACATATAACAGTCATTCCATCTGTAATCCATACAGTCAAAAGACTGAAAGTATTCCAGTGAGGGGATTTTGCTTATAAAAAATAATATATTTCATTGTGGTGCGAGTTGAATCGCAACAATGAAGAAAAATACTATTAAGGGACGAGGGCGCGGTCGTGGTGGTGTCCGTGGAGCCTCTGTTGCTGGTAGAGGGCGTGGCCGTTCGGCTCCAGGCGCACACAGTAGGGAGCGAACTCCCTCAACTAGCCGGCAGAATGTACCGCAATATCTCGTGGGGCCCAATGCCGCTCTTAGGATGGTAAGGCCTGAGCAGGTACAGGCATTAATCGATTGGGTGGCCGACAGTGCTTCCAGCACGTTCACCACATGGTCTTCCACCCAGTCTTCTGCGGAAAGCGCACAGGTGGCACCTGAAAACCAAGCCCATCAGTCTGTCACATCACCCCCAAGCATATCAGGGAAACGGTCTGAGCCACAAGTTATGCAGCAGTCTCTTCTTCTGTTTGAAGACTCTGCTTCCAGGGTTTCCCAGGGGCGTCCACCTAGCCCTTCCCCAGTGGAGGAAGACATACCATGCACTGGCGCACAACCACTTATGTCTCCAGATGAAGAGGACATGGGAATACCACCTCATCGGAGTCCGCACGTCTCTGATGATGACGAAACACAGGTGCCCACTGCCGCGTCTTTTTGCAGTGTGCAGACTGAACAGGAGGAGGTCAGGGAGGGAGACTGGGTGGAAGGCGATGCAGAGGACGATGAGGTCTTAGACCCCACATGGACTGAAGGTCGTGGCGATGACTTTCACAGTTCAGAGGAAGAGGTAGTGGTGAGACCGAGACAACAGCGAAGCCAAAGAGAGAGCAGGGGCCAAAGCAGGCGAGCCGCCGCCCCCAGAGTTCGCCTGCTACTGGACATCGCCAACAGGGACCCAGCCCCACAAAGGCAGCTTCAAAGAGTTCCCTGGCATGGCACTTCTTTAAACAATGTCCTACCGACAAGACCCGAGTGACTTGCACGCTCTGCCATCAGAGCCTGAGGCGAGGCATTAACGTTCTGAACCTCAGCACAACCTGCATGACCAGGCATCTACATGCAAAGCATGAACTGCAGTGGGGTACACACCTTAAAAACCAGGCACTCGCTGAGGCTCCCCTGCTCCCTCTACCGCTGCTGCCTCGGCTTCCGCCTCGAGAGGAATGTTGCCACCTGCCGAGCAGCAAACAGAGGATGTGCCACCGACACCACCACCACCGCCACCGTCAACTAGCGTCTCCACTATATCACACAGCAGCGTTCAGCTCTCAATATCTCAAACCTTAGAGAGAGGCGCAAATTCCCCGAGTCACCCTCGGGCCCTTGGCCTGAGCGCCAGCATTTCTAAACTGCTGGCCTTTGAAATGCTGTCATTCCGGCTGGTGGACACAGACAGCTTCAAACAGCTGATGGCCATGGCTGTCCCGCAGTATGTGGTTCCCAGCCGCCACTACTTCTCCAAGACAGCCGTGCCTTCCCTGCACATGCAAGTGTCCGATAAAATCAAGTGTGCACTGCGCAGCGCCATTTGTGGCAAGGTCCACCTAACCACAGATACGTGGACCAGTAAGCACGGCCAGGGACGCTATATCTCACTAACTGCACACTGGATGAATGTAGTGGCGGCTGGGCCCCGGCGGACAGTTCCTTGGCGCACGTCCTTCCGCCCCTAGGATCGCAGGGCATCATTCTCTGCCTCCTGTAGCCTCCTCCTCCTACTCGGCTTCCTCCTCCACTGCTTCCACCAGCTCATCCGGTCAGCCACACACCTTCACCACCAACTTCAGCACAGCCCGGGGTAAACGTCAGCAGGCCATTCTGAAACTCATATGTTTGGGGACAGGCCCCACACCGCGCAGGAGTTGTGGCGGGGTATTGAACAACAGACCGGCGAGTGGTTTCTGCCGGTGGGCCTCAAGCCAGGCCTGGTGGTATGCGATAATGGGCGAAATCTCGTGGCAGCTCTGGGACTAGCCGGTTTGGCGCACATCCCTTGCCTGGCGCATGTGCTGAACTTGGTGGTGCAGAGGTTCATTCACCACTACCCCAACATGTCAGAGCTGCTGCATAAAGTGCGGGCCGTCTGTGCGCGCTTCCGCCCGTTCACATCCTGCCGCTGCTCGCCTGTCTGCGCTACAGCGGAACTCGGCCTTCCCGCTCACCGCCTCATATGCGGCGTGCCCACCCGGTGGAACTCCACCTTGCACATGCTGGAGAGACTGTGCGAGCAGCAGCAGGCCATAGTGGAGTTTCAGCTGCAGCATGCCTTCGCGTCAGTCGTACTGCCGAACAGCACCACTTCACCACCAATGATTGGGCCTCCATGCGAGACCTGTGTGCCCTGCTGCGCTGTTTCGAGTACTCCACCAACATGGCCAGTGGCGATGACACTGTTATCAGCGTTACAATACCACTTCTATGTCTCCTTGAGAAAACACTTGGGGCAATGATGTTGGGGAGGTGGCCCAGGTGGAGGAGGAGGAGGAGGATGAGGGCTCGTTTCTAACACTTTCGGGCCAGTCTGTTCGAATTGGCTCAGAGGAGGTTTGTTTAAGCAGCAGAGGACAGGTTCACAGAGTCGCCAGCCAAGGCACTGTACTGGAGGACGAGGAGGATGAGGAGGAGGAGGTGGAGGGACGAGGATGGCGCAAGTTCACAGCGGGGTGGCAGCCCAGGCCCATCACTGGTGCGTGGCTGGGGGGATACGGTGGGCGATGACGATCGCCTCCCACAGAGGACAGCTTGTCCTTACCCATGGGTAGCCTGGCCCACATGAGCGAATATATGCTCCAATGCCTGCGTAGCGACAGCAGAGTTGCCCACGTTTTAACGTGTGCAGACTACTGGGTGGCCACCCTGCTGGATCCCGGTATAAAGACAATGTGCCCACTTTAATTCCTGAACTGGAGCGCGACCGTAAGATGCTTGCAGTACAAGCGCTACGCTGATAGAGCGCTCTTGAGGCATTCCCACATGTCACAGGGAACAGGTGGAAGGTGAAGGCAGAGGAGTGGCAAGAGGTCGCCAACGCAGCTGTGTCACGGCCAGCTCATCTGAGGGCAGGGTTAGCATGGCAGAAATGTGGAAAAGTTTTGTCTCCACGCCACAGCTATCTGCACCGACACCTGATACGGAGCGTGTTAGCAGGAGGCAGCATTTCACTAACATGGTTGAACAGTATGTCTGCACACCCCTCCACATCCTGACGGATGGTTCGGCCCCATTCAACTACT
Organism: Bufotes viridis; assembly: GCA_033119425.1. Taxonomy (NCBI): domain Eukaryota; kingdom Metazoa; phylum Chordata; class Amphibia; order Anura; family Bufonidae; genus Bufotes; species Bufotes viridis. The sequence continues at coordinate 136,664,965 of CM065590.1, forward strand.
GGGTTTCGAAATTGTCCACGTGGCCAGAGTTAGCATGTTATGCCTTGGAGGTGCTTTCCTGCCCGGCGGCCAGCGTTTTATCTGAGCAGCGTATTCAGCACGGCAGGGCGTCATTACTGACAAGCGCAGCCGCCTGTCCACAGCCAACGTGGACAAGCTGACCTTCATAAAGATGAACCAGGCATGGATCCCACAGGACCTGTCCCTCCCTTGTGCAGAGTAGTCCTTATTAACTGCCTAAAACATGTCTTGTTGTGCTACGGGCCACTTCTTTATTTGATACAAATTTTATGAAACCCACAGTTGAATGAAACTCTTCTCTGTCTGGGCGCCGGGGCTAACCAGATGAAAGTGGCCGGTTAAACTAACGGGTGACATGAAGCCATAACCTCTGCCATGCTACCTCTGTCTTCTGTCTGGGTGCTGAGGCCTAAGTCAAATAAAGCGGTCTTCTGCTGTGCTGGGGATATGAAGCTAATCTCTGACCTCTCTCCTCTGTCTGGGTCCAAAGGCCTAAATCACTGAAAGAGGCCTTCTCCTGTGGTGTGTGATATGATGCCAGAATATGTGCTGTGGGGCCTCTCTCCTCTTCCTGGGTGCAGGGGTCAAATAAACTAAATTGTGGCCTACTCCTGTGGTGGTTGATATGATGCCTGATTCTCTGATGTGGAACCTCTCTCCTCTGTTTGGGTGAAGGGGTCAAAGTCTTTCAAAGTCGCCTTCTCCTGTGCTGATTGATATGAAGCTGATGGTTGTGCCATCTGACATGGTTGCCGGGGTCCCATTAAATTGGGGCCTACTCCTGTGGTGGGTGATCTAAATGCCTGATTCTCTGCTGTGAAACCTCTCTCCTCCGTCTGGGTGTAGGGGTCAAAGTCTGTCAAAGTCGCCTTCTCCTGTGCTGATTGATATGAAGCTGATGCTTGTGCCATCTGACATGGTTGCCGGGGTCTGATTCAATGGTGGCCTACTCCTGTGGTGGGTGATCTAAATGCCTGATTCTCTGCTGTGTAACCTCTCTCCTCCGTCTGGGTGTAGGGGTCAAAGTAACTAAATGGTGGCCTACTCCTGTGGTGGGTGATATGATGCCAGAATATGTGCTGTGGGGCCTCTCTCCTCTTCCTGGGTGCAGGGGTCAAAGTAACTCAATGGTGGCTTCTCCTGTGGTGGCTGATATGATGCCAGAATATGTGCTGTGGTGCCTCTCTCCTCTTCCTGGGTGCAGGGGTCAAAGTAACTAAATGGTGGCTTCTCCTGTGGTGGTTGATATGATGCCTGATTCTCTGCTGTGAAACCTCTCTCCTCCATCTGGGTGTAGGGGTCAAAGTCTTTCAAAGTCGCCTTCTCCTGTGCTGATTGATATAAAGCTGATGGTTGTGCCATCTGACATGGTTGCCGGGGTCTGATTCAATGGTGGCCTACTCCTGTGGTGGGTGATCTAAATGCCTGATTCTCTGCTGTGAAACCTCTCTCCTCCGTCTGGGTGTAGGGGTCAAAGTCTTTCAAATGTCGCCTTCTCCTGTGCTGATTGATATGAAGCTGATAGTGCTATGTGCCATCTGATCATGGTTGCCGGGGTCCCATTAAATTGGGGCCTACTCCTGTGGTGGGTGATCTAAATGCCTGATTCTCTGCTGTGTAACCTCTCTCCTCCGTCTGGGTGTAGGGGTCAAAGTAACTAAATGGTGGCCTACTCCTGTGGTGGGTGATATGATGCCAGAATATGTGCTGTGGGGCCTCTCTCCTCTTCCTGGGTGCAGGGGTCAAAGTAACTCAATGGTGGCTTCTCCTGTGGTGGCTGATATGATGCCAGAATATGTGCTGTGGGGCCTCTCTCCTCTTCCTGGGTGCAGGGGTCAAAGTAACTAAATGGTGGCTTCTCCTGTGGTGGTTGATATGATGCCTGATTCTCTGCTGTGTAACCTCTCTCCTCTTCCTGGGTGCAGGGGTCAAAGTAACTAAATGGTGGCTTCTCCTGTGGTGGGTGATATGATGCCTGGTTCTCTGCTGTGGGACCTCTCTCCTTTGTCTGAGTGCTGTGGTCAAAATAATAGTAAGTGACCTTCTCCATTGGTGGGTGACTTGAAGCCTGATTCTGTGCTATGGGACCTCACTCCAATTAATATTGTTTAATTTTTATTTATTTTATGTTAACTCATCATTTCCCTATCTACATTTGTTTGCAGGGGATTTAACTACATTTTGCTGCCTTTGCAGCCCTCTAGCCCTTTCCGGGTGTGTTTTACAGCCTTTTTAGTGCCCAAAAGTTCGGGTCCCCATTGACTTCTATGGGGTTCGGGTTCGGGATGAAGTTCGGGTCAAGTTCGGATCCCGAACCCGAACATTTTTCGAAAGTTCGGCCGAACTCGTCGAACCCGAACATCCAGGTGTTCGCTCAACTCTAGTCCTAATCATTGAAACAAGCAGTGTATAATGTGATGGAAGCAATATGAATAATCATAATAAACTTGTAAGTGCCTTGTATCAACCCTATCTACATGATAAGTTCCAGTTGCTAAAGTGAGACAACCCCCTTATGGGTCAGGCCTCAATCCCCCATTTCCATATATTCAATTTCCACACAGGTGGGATTCTATTTTATTTTTTGGGACCTGTTCAATTAAATTCAACCAGCATATACAGTACATGATTACTACAGCAATACACAGGGTATGGCAGCAATTTACCTCTGAGTGTAAGGCTGCTTTCACACTAGCATTTTTTGTGGATCCGTCACGGATCTGCAAAAACTCTTCTGTTACCATAATACAACCGCATGCATCCGTCATGAACGGATCCGATGGTATTATGTCTTCTATTGCCATGACGGATCCGTCTTGAACACCATTAAAAGTCAATGGGGGAGAGATCTTGCTATTGTGCCAGATTGTGTCAGAGAAAACAGATCCGTCCCCATTGACTTAGATTGTGTGCCAGGACGGATCCGTTTGGCTCTGCTTCGTGAGGCGGACAGCAAAACGCTGCAGGTAGCGTTTTGGTGTCCGCCTCCAGAGCGGAATGGTTACTGAACTGATGCATTCTGAGCAAATCTTTTTCTATTCAGAGTGCATTAGGGCAAAACTGATCCGTTTTGGACCGTTTTTTAGAGTCCTGAATGGATCTCACAAACAGAAAGCCAAAACGCTAGTGTGAAAGTAGCCTTAATGTGAAATTGATTGTGAGACCTGGCCCTTAATCATCTAGTAATGTTTATTTATTTCTCCACACAGTTGAAATTAAATTTTCTTGAGACTTGTTCAATTTAACTATCCTGCAATACACAGGCCAGAGCACAAAATTGTCTGTGACGGATAACAAATTTAGGCCTAAATCTGTTTCCCTTTAGTTCAGTGTTCACAAATGTGTGTCCAATCAATATTTTTTTTTGGGGGGAGGTGTTGTTGATTATAGTAAAACTAGCATCATATATACGTGATTACTACACCGATACACAGGGTAGCGCACAACATTATCTGAGAGGCCCAAAAATGTTCAGGCTACGGAAGGGTTCCAAACAAAGACCCAGAATCAGAATGTGGGCAGCACCAACTATATGGCCAGATGTAGTAGTAGGTCATGGTTGTCCTTGCTGGCTTCTGAAAGGAGAAACATTATAGCTGAGGAGAAAGAGAATGAGATTGTGGATTAGATGGCTTAGACTTCCTTTCAGTCGGAGCAGGATGATATGGAGGTAACTTCAGAGTCCGACACTGTGCCGTGGAGCCACAGTGTTCCGCCTGATCCTCCTCCTTGCAGCCTCAAATAAGTCTTTTAGAGGAGTCATCTCAGTCTTCACTGCCCCTTCCTGGTTGGATGCTTTCCATTTTCCTAAGACATGGCAAGAAAACCCCACCACGCCCTAGAGCAGATAGTCAAGAGGGTCTCCCTGATGAGGACTTGTGTAAGAGCCCTCACAGTTTCGGCTGCCCTGAGGAGGAGGCTGATGACTCCATGCATTATTGTGTTGATGGTGGTATAGATAGCCACTGCATTTGCAGCGGGGGCAGCAACAGTGGCAGTCAGTGAAAACACAGAGCAGGGGAGAGGGGCCCAGGAACCCACCATGATATCTCACAGTCTGATAAAAGTGTCAGGGAGGGTGAGGACTCCGGTAATTTTGGTGTGCTGGACAGGACCTGGGAGCCGGATCATGGTGTTGAGGAGAAGGCAACATTATTGGAGAAGGGCAGCAGCAATAAATAGCAGAGGCCATGTACCTCCCAAAACAGCCAGGGCCATGTCTGCTTTGGGATATGGTGATGACACTGTGGGTGGGTTACACCCAAAACATGCCACAGCTAAGCCTAGCTTGGCTGCCTGCAGCTCTGTGTGAGCAACTTCTGTATGGTGCTTTTTCTCCAAATGGCAGACACACGAAACCACAGTGTTGTGTAAGATCTTCAGGATTAAAATAAGCTGTGGCTGTTCAAACACACCTTTAGGTACCAGAGGTCTATTGCAGAACAAAAGGCAGCATCACTGGATATTTTGGCAAAATACAACTGGCCAGCATTATCAATAGAGATGTCGCGAACATAAAATTTTCCGTTCGCAAATGTTCAAATGTTCGCGAACGTGCGAACAGGGCGAACCGCCATAGACTTCAATAGACAGGCAAATTTTAAAACCCACAGGGACTCTTTCTGGCCACAATAGTGATGGAAAAGTTGTTTCAAGGTGACTAACACCTGGACTGTAGCATGCCGGAAGGGGATCCATGGTAAAACTCCCATGGAAAATTACATAGTTGACGCAGAGTGTGGTAAGTTGAATTCGCAATGCGATTAATATAACCTGCATTAATCGCATTGCGAATTCAACTTTAAGCTGGGTTCCTAATGGTTGTATTGCTAGAATATAACGAAGATTGAGAATATAGCGCTATATTCTCAATCTTCGTTATATTCTAGCAATACAACCATTAGGAACTCAGATCTAAGTTGTAATCGCAATGTGATTAATATAACCTGTATTAATCGCATTGCGATTACAACTTAGATCTAAGTTCCTAATGGTTGTATTGCTAGAATATAATGAAGATTGAGAATATAGCACTAAATTCTCAATCTTCGTTATATTCTAGCAATACAACCATTAGGAACTCAGATCTAAGTTGTAATCTCAATGCGATCAATACAGGTTATATTAATCGCATTGTGATTACAACTACTAACACTGCAGCTTCAGAATGATTCTAAGATGGATGCCGTCCTTGCTTTTTGATAGGAGGTGGGAGGGTCTGGGAGGGAGACTGATGTACTAGCCCTAAAAAGGGCTTTTTGGGGTGCTGTCAGGACGCTGTCCTTACAGCAGAGATCAGATGAGTCTTTCAGGACTGGAGTGGACACTGAATACACTAGCCTAGCTATCGATTTCCCTATTAAATCAGCAGCAGCTACACTGTCCCTCCTCTCACTAAGACTGCAGCTTTCGAATGAATCTAAAATGGATGCTGTCCAGGACATAGGAGGGTCTGGGAGGGAGGGTATGCTGCTGATTGGCTGGAATGTGTCTGCTGACTGTGAGGTACAGGGTCAAAGTTTACTCAATGATGACGAATAGGGGGCGGACCGAACATTGCATATGTTCGCCCGCAGCGGCGAACACGCACAAGCTGTTTTCGCCAGGAACTGTCCGCCAGTGAATAGTTTGGGACATCATATTTGCGAATTCAACTTAGAGCTGGGTTCCTAATGGTTGTATTGCTAGTAGTATATAACGAAGATTGAGAATATAGCGCTATATTCTCAATCTTCGTTATATAATTCTAGCAATACTGATTGGCTGGAATGTGCATACTTGGCTAAGACATGTGGGCACTTACAGGTGCGGTCATAACATCTGTACCTGTTGTGCCCACATTCACACAGGCAGCCGGGTGCGTTTTTGCGCAACTGATGAGGTTTTTGCGGTTAAGCAATATATTAACTGCAATATCTCATACGTGGTATACTTCATCACGTGTTCTTCATGTCACCTCCAATATGTTGGGTGTACCAGTAACAGTTTAAAAATGCGCATATGTAGACACCTGTCTGATGTGCCACGAAATTGTTCAACAGGGAGTCCTATTGAATTTTTCGTATGAGAACATGCGTTCCACTTGGATTAAACCGAAGGCATGATTTGATCCTTCAATATTGATATAGTTTTTCATGTTTCCTTTTATGTAACCTGTTTTTATTGTATTTTATCTCACCTTGTCACTTTAGAGTCAAATCTTTTGGAGGTTGGGCTCCGCCTTAATGTGTCTCACCTGCCGTACCAGCACTTGAACTCTATTTAATGGCTGCCCAAATTTGTTGTACTCTGTGTCATGAATAAGGATCAAGATATGTGGATCCGAAACGCGTAGACGAGTACCTGTCTGTTTTAACCTGTACTGCACCATGTGAATGAAGCTCTTCACAATTTTGCAACGGAAGCTGGACCTTTTCTCTTTTCTTTTCTGGACTTCTAGCGCTTGTGGTTCCTCGGCGTGGCCTCGTGCTTCCAGGGCTGGGTGAGCTCACCACACCTGTGGACTTGACATAGATATAGCACTGTATTTGTTACTTCCTAAGTTCCTACTATCCCACCATTAGCAAACTCGCCAAAGTTGTAATCTCAATTTTTCAAAGCGATAATACTTACAATTATTAATCGCTTTGCAAATCCATTTGATGCCTCTATTTGCTTGTATATGACGGTTGACTACCGCCAACTTTTCAGCTACTCTCACATGGTGAGGAACGCTGTCTTGGACTTGCAGTATCAGAATGGTATGCCGCTACATGGCTTAATCTGTGATGTTCCAACTTGCTGGAATTTAACATTGCACATGCTTGAGCGTCTATACAAGCACCAGATAGCCGTGAATGATTTGGTCATGCATCAGCCCACCTCAGCAGGGAGCATTTGCTGTTTCCAGGTTGGGTAGTGGCAGCTCATGCTGTTCATGCTGGAGTTGTCCCTCATCCCTCTCATAAGCATTTTTGAAGAGACGATTAAGATCAAGCAACAGGTGACCCTGTAGCTGTTGGGGACCCACAATGAGAAACTCCCATAGTGAAGGAGGAGGTGGTTCTGCCACTTGAGGAGGAGAAAGATATAGAGGAGAAAGACAGTGATGATGATGCTGACACCAGCAATTACACCCAATCATCCTAGTGGGTGGAAGTGGGGGATAGAACTGGCTACTCTGGGCAGTCTCTTACGCATAACCTTTTCTTTGGCCCCATGCAAATATAGATAGAGCAGGCAGACTGGAACAGCACTCTCTTTTCTTTCTTACCCTGCCACCAGTGTCATTTTAGAAAGGGTTTTAAGTGCCGCAGGGGTGTGTGGTCCAAACGGACCAAGATGTCCTCCATTAGTGTTCAAAACATTACTTTTGTCAAAATGAACAAAGCCTGGATTGGGGAGGATTTTCACACTTCAGCTGAGTTAAATGGATAGATCTGGCCTTGCTGGTGGTGCCCCATCTTGCTACTGTTGCTGTCTGCATGCCTCCATCATGCCAAGGCTGCTGCCAGCCAACCATCATCTTCCATAAGGCTGCTGCTTCCATCATGCGACCTGCAAGCCATCACGTTCTATATGGCTGCTGCTGCCATCTGCATTGTTCAACTATTGCAACTTTCCTACCGTCACATTCTGTATGACTGCTACTGTCTCCATAATGCCACTGCAACAATCATGCCACTGCTGCGACTTGTCTTCGATCATGTTCTGTAAGGCTGCCTATTCTTTATAATTCAAATAGATTACACCAACATTGCTGTATTTTTGAACACCTTTACTACATATACACAGTATCTGACAATCATGAGCTCCTTAAGCACACCGAAGATGTACTAATCCTAGATTTTGCAGCCCCATTGGTATATACAATAGGCTGTGCATACTACAAAATGAGAGACGAATTGATATATATATTTATTAGAGCTGAGCAAATAGATTGTAAACAAATCAAATCTGTCATACTGTACATTTCCTAAAAACATTGGGGGGGGGGGGATTTATCAAATCTGGCACTTTCTGCGCCATCTTGATATTCCCCTGAGCTGCCAGAGGATGCCGCAGATTTCTGGCTTCATTTACGCCAGTTTTCTGATTTATTTCTGTTGCTGATCATGCCCCCTTCCCCGCCTTTGCCCCTCCCTCTTTTAGATAAGTGGCGAGGATGGCGAAAAAGGGGAGATGCAACAATTTTTTTTAAAGTCGCACCTGCAACTTTTTAATGCCACTTTTCAGGCATATAGGGAATGATAAATCTCCCCAATTGTTCTTTATTTTACGTATCAGAATACAGGGAAGATGAGAGGATGAAGAAGGATTACATGACACTATCTCCACAAGCTTGCCCATATCGCCTTGCAGTCAGCCTCAGACAATCTGGAGGGACTATAAATTTGATGCCAGTGGACATGTTATAGGCACTGTAAAACATCCCAACCAGGATCTGTCATTCTTCTTTGGGTTTGGTCATTGGAGGGATAGCATGTCTGTTATAGTTTTGATTTAAAAAATAAAACATTTGTAAAAATGTATTATTTCATCATAGCAATTCTCTCCCTGACATATTGCTTTTCTGTGTCATAGTAGACTCTGCCCACCACTACTTCCCCTAATGCTGCCACTACCATCCTTACACAGCCACACATCTTCTGCCCTGCCCATTATGTTTCATACTGCACTGCTGCTGCTCGGAGCCCTACACTGCATAGTATAACAAACCTGAAACTGCTCCTAAAAAGGGATAATTGTTTATGGCAGTTGTAAAAAGGACAATTCCAGGACAACCATCGATTATTTAAAATAACAACAAACCTGTTGTTAACTCTTATAAACAGATCCATTTTGTACTGAATTTTAAACAAGCTATTGCTTCTTTCTATACCATCCTGACTATTTTTAAAAAGGTTGTCCGATGACAATAACTTATCCCCTTTACACAGAATAGGGTGTAAGTGTCTGATCGGCTGTGGACTGACCACTGGGCCTGTGTTTCCTTATGTGCATGGAGGGCCAGACATGTCTGCTGCTTCATACAACTCTGGGTCTCCAAGAGGTAGACAAGTGCTTGTCTATTCAGGAGGGGAACAGGGCCCCAGCTGATAAGACGCATAACCTGTCCTGTCAATGGAGGAATTTAACAGAGCAGATGTGGATACGCTGTTTCACTTGAACAGATTTGATTCAGGGCTCACTCCTAATGGTATTATCCAAATGGGCCCCTCTGATCTTCATGCTTTACCCTCTATACAGAAATCTCTACCTCTACCTCTTGGAGTAGTCTCTGTTCAAGTGACTGCTGATCCACGGGGGTCAAGAGACACCAGTGCTGAGCAGGTCAGAGTGGGCAGCTCATGATCAGAACAAAGAACAGGCATGGGTCAAGTCAGGTAGCAAAGGGTCCATTCCAGAATTAATGTAGAACTTGGAAAAACATGAAAAAAGAACAAATGGCACAACTTTGCAGGAAACTTGCAAACTAGAACCTTTTTCTTAAGCACCTTACAACAGGGAAGGCTGCCAGAGTACCCCTGAACTACTCCAGAGTAACTAGACTTGTCTGGAGAAGTTTATGTCATAGAGAAGTGTAGCCAGCAGGAAGCAGGCCTCATTGCTCCAGTGGGTGGGAGAGAAACATGCCTCTCTGTGGATAATGGAAGGGGCTCTTGGGCAATGGACCTTCCTCTATTATATGCATATGCAATTAATAAGGCATAAGACATAACATGATATGCCATGCCATGAGTTCTACTTACCCTTATTCTATTTTGCCTAAAAGTCTGTTGCATCCTTTTATTGTGCTGTACTTTCGAGCTATAAGTAACCCATTGTCACAAACCGGTGGATGTGAACCCTCTGTGCCAAGTGACCAATCTCCTCTTACAGCATTGTCTAAGTGAGCCACTCTATCTTCACAATATCCCTAATGGTGGGAATAAACTTTCCTGAGTGGAACACCAGGTTGCTTGAGGTAGTTGCTTGAGGTGGATTGACACATGAAGCAGGTGGACCAGGGAATACCAAAGCAAGGTATCAGAGGTAAAGTTATAGTCAACAGGCCAAGTTGTAACCAGGAGCAACAGTGCAGGACCAAAGGATGAAAAATAGACAAAGTCGAACAAGCAATGGGTCAGGGCAGGCATGTCAAGTACAGGTCAGGCAATCCGAGTCAGCAAAGGGAAAGAAGAAAAAAGGGCAGATAAGGATCAAACAGGAAATAAAGTCCAGAATACAAGCATGGGTCAGGAATGCAGAAACAACAACAATCTTTGTAGGACACAAGGATCTTTGATGCTCAGGCACCTGGGAAGAGGGCTAAATCACTTATACACATGTGAAACCTTTAAATCACAGGAAGTGACGCGTGCCGGCCCTTAACTAGGTATTAGAGGAAACAGGCTAGAAGGCATTCTCTGTTCAGGGATTAAAGGAAACCTTAGAGTAGATTCCAGGAATGACAACACATGGAAGTACAGAGCTCAGGATCGTGGCAGTGAATGGGATGACACCAGCAGAAGATCACAGCACCTAATTGCACCACAATGCAGCTGGACGTGGACACTGACAGAGGGGCAGCCAGGGAGGATAGTGCTTGCCCAAACATGGAGCCCGGGACCCCAGTGGTGAGTAGGGGAACATTGTGGGTCAGCAACCACCGTTACACCCAATACATAAATTAACTATAATGAACTCTGTGCTGATGTTTCCAACCAAGCCTTTTAACATCTACAGATAATTACATTAATTCCAGTGATCAGCAAAGCAGTAGTCACACATAGTAATGGCCTCATTATATACAACAGGAAAAGGGAAAGAGAAGATAAATTAACTCAAGTGGCCACTAACCTTTGAGCAAACTTTGCATTAATCAATAGTAAATGGGAGTATAAAAAAAATTAAAATACAGCATATTTTATAAGAAGAAAACGCCTCTTTCTCTACTTAGTGGGGGGCGGTCCGCCCCGGGTGTCTGCTCTCAGGGGCTGCCAGAGGCCAGAAGCAATGAGCGATTCCATCAATACAGATGGAAGCCCTCATTGCTGGAGCGCAGGGAGCTGGGTCCTGTCACTTACTGGTCAACTCCTATCGCTCCCCCTCAGCCAGAGGGCATTACTAAAATGAAGGTGGTACAGTGGGCATTATTACTGTGAAGGGGACACAGTGGGCATTATGGAGGGGCACAATGGAGATTTCTACTATGGAGGGGGCACAGAGGGCATTACGAGCACAGTGGGCATTACTAATATCAAGGGAACACAATGGGGAGTTTTACTGTGAAGTGGGCACATAGAGGGCATAACTACTGTGAGAGGGCACAATGTGGGCATAAATACTGTGAAGGGGCATACATCTGTACAAAACTACTGTGAGGGGGTACAATTTTTTTAAAGTATTAGGGGGGGGGGTTGCCAGAGAAAGGACCCGCCCCGGGTTTCAAACACCCTAGGCACACCATTGCCGCCCACACCTGTGCGCCGGCCAATCACCGCCACCGCTCGCAGGTTATGGTGTGCTCTCCACGTCGGAGCACCTCCATTACTGTCCGTGCATCACAGAGCTGTATAGTTCCAGCACTCTCAGGCACAGAGAGCAGCCCCTGTCAGCAGTCCCACCTACCAGTCGCTGCCACCAATCAGTGCCAGCTATATCAGCCATCAGTCAGTGCCATCAGTCTCAGCGACCAGTCGCTGCCAGCAGTCTCAGCACTACCAGTCAGTGCCAGCCATCTCAGCCATCAGTCAGTGCCACCAGTCACAGTGCCAGCTGTTTCAGCCACCAGTCAGTGCCAGCAATCTCAGCCATCAGTCAGTGCCACCAGTCACAGTGCCAGCAGTCTCAGCGACCAGTCGCTGCCAGCAGTCTCAGCACCACCAGTCAGTGCCACGAGTCAGTGCCAGCCGTCTCAGCCATGAGTCAGTGAGACTTTTTTTTATATATGCCTTTTATGAATATATCTATACATATGTGTATATGTTATTTTATATAGATATGATCCGCACATCCAACTATACTTATATGCAGAGTACTTGGGATGATTTACTTTTACATATCGCTATATATCGTTTGACCAGATTTTTAGCCATTCCCCCCTCCCTACACAGGCTCCCCCATCGCTGTCCCGTTTGCTCATCCACAGTACTGCGTTCCATGAGCTGCGTTCCATCGGACTGGAAGTTGAGGAATGCCTCTTTCTCCAACACAACTATGTTGACCAACAGAACAGCTTGACACTTTCGCGTACCGCCGAGCCTTCAATCTGCCACCTATCATCCGGACTTGTCTCTCCTCCTTTTCCTCAAAACAGAGGGGAACATTTAAAAGCATATAAATGTTGGAATGTGACTTGTATTACCTTTGTTATTTGTACATTAACACGTCATTTCCGGGCGTTCCACGCTGGAACGCACGTCAACACTGGAAGTGACGTAATTCTGATGTCTTTTTGGTGCCATTTTCATTGGATTTAAATATTGGGCACTGTTATCTGTTTTGTAAACTTCTCCTGAAGAAGGGGTTCTATGAACGTCCCCGAAACGCGTTGAGCCTGCTTTCCACCCCACCCTGTTTTGGCCCATACCCTTTTTTTAGAAGGCTCAGTGACTAACCCTCTCTTTTACTTTTTTTTGTCCCTGATGGCCACAGGCAACAGTCTCGGCCACCAGCCACAGCCACCAGTCAGTGCCAGCAGTCTCAGCAACAGCCACCAGTCAGTGCCAGCAGTGTCAGCCACCAGCCACAGAAAGCGGTTTCAGCCAGATCCAGCACTCAGTGGCAGCCGTCTCAACCATCAGTCAGTGCCACCAGCCACAGCCACCAGTCACAGTGCCAGCAGTCTCAGCCACCAGTCAGTGCCAGCTATCTCAGCCATCAGTCAGTGCCACAGCCACTAGTGATGATCGAGCACCAAAGTATTATGGTGCTCGGGTGTTCAGTCAATGGGAGACAACCAGGCACTCCCTGCTCTGAAGAGGGGAGGGTGTCTGGTCCATTGGAAAAGGTCAGAAAGTGACAGAAACACCACCAAAATGGATCGGGAACAGCATGGAGACGATGTCTGGATGCATCTTGGACTCCTAGGTTGCTGCTGGGAACCATGTTGTCCGAGTTGTACGCCACTTTTACAGACTGACAAAAATACGCACCCCCCCCCCCCCCTCAAAAAAAAAGAAAAAATCAATTTCACAGAAAAAATTGTTAGGAAACATTCTTTCCTGTATATTCAATTGTATATAATGTGCAAGTGCCGCAAAAAAGTACAAGCAAGTGGCACTCTGAAATAGCCTGTATTTCACATAAAGTAGGGCCTCATTCACATTGTGGTACAATTGTTCAGGTAGTGGGACTCCTACACTCCAAGCCTATGCACTAAAAGGGCTGCCAAAAATTACAAGGAACTGGCACTGCAATACACCCTTTGTTACATATAAAGGAGGGCATCATACACACCCTTTAAAAATTATTATTGATGGCCTGCTGGTGACCCTCCAAAACATTAGGAGCAAGGTTCTGCTGTTGACCCTCTAAAACATTAGGGGTGAGGGCCTGCTGCTGCGAATTGCAAAAAATGATGGGCAAGTGCCTGCTGCTTAGCTGACCATTGAAAAAATGATAGGCGAGTGCCTGCTGCTTGTTAGGGTCTTATTAGGGTCTTGTTAGGTCAACAACACAAGTCAGGAGGATGACCCAAGCAAGGACAGCAGTACAGAGGGGAAGGCATATACAGCACCACAGGCTAGAAGCTACTGTGGTATGGCAAAGGGGAGAAGGCGTACAGATGTCTTTAACCCAGGCCATTGAACATAAGTGCAAATACCCAGCCACTCACCCACAGGCCATAGCACTAAAACATCACCTGTGCCCTGACCGACGCAGTTATTGGGAAGGTCCACTTACGACTGACTCACGGAGAAGTGCTTTTAGCCAGGGACGCTACATTTCTGTGACGGCACACTGGGTGAACCTTGTGGAGGCCGGTAGATAGTCATACCCTGGAATGGCACAGGTGCTACCAACGCCAAGGATTGTGGGCCACCATTCACCACCACCCACATTAGTTGCAGCAAACCTCCCTTCTCGTACTCCTACTCCACTTCCACCTCTTGCAGCACCAGTCAGCCATCAGTCAGTAGCTGGAAGCAGTGTAGCACGGCAGTGGGGAGGCGGTAACAGGCCGTGCTGAAACTCATTTGCTTAGGTGACAAACAGCACACCGCCGCAGAGCTGTGGCAGGGTATAAGGGACCAGACTAAGCTGTGGCTCTCGCCACTCAACCTACAACCAGGCATGGTTGGTTGTTGTATCTGATAATGGCCATAACTTGTAAGCAGCTTTGGAGCTTGGCAAGCTCACACACATGGCAATCATACAGCATATATTTCCCATGCACAACTAACTGCTGATAATGTCACAGACTAGCATACACCGTCTACGGATAAAGTACAGTATATGTCAGTGATATGTATTAAACGCACACACAGTAGATGTGGCACAAATTATTAAAATTTGCGCTACAGACACAGTTTTTGTATGTAGTATGTCACAGAAACTCACACACTATGGACACTAGATTAGGCCTAGATTATTTAAATTTGCGCTACAGACACTGTTTTCAAATGTAGTACAGTATATGTCACAGAAAGCCATACACTATGGACACTAGATTTGGCCTAGATTATTTAAATTTGTGCTACAGACACTGTTTTTGGATGTAGTTCAGTAATTGTCACTGAAAGCCACACACTATGGACACTAGATTAGGCCCATATTATTTAAATTTGCGCAACAGACACTGTTTTCGGATGTAGCACAGTATTTGTCACAGAAAGCCACACACTATGGACACTAGATGTGGAATAATTATTTAAATTTGCGCTAAAGAAACAGTTTACGAATGGAGTACTGTATATGTCACAGAAAGCCACACACTATGGAGATTAGATTAGGCCCAGATAATTTAAATTTGCGTTTAAGAAACAGTTTTCGTATGGAGTACTTTATATGTCACAGAAAGCCACACACTATGGACACTAGATTAGGTCCAGATTATTTGAATTTGTGCTAAAGAAACAGTTTTTGTATGGAGTACTGTATATGTCACAGAAAACAACCCACTATGGACACTAGATTAGGCCCACCTTATTTAAATTTACGCTAAGGAAATAGTTTTCAGATGCAGTACTGTATATGTAACGGGTGTGTATTACACGCACACACTACAGAGACAGTAGATGATGAGGGCTGGCCCCTGATTATTTAAATTTACGCTAAAGAAACAGTTTTCGGATGGAGTAGTGTATTTGTCACAGATGTGTATTAAACGCCCACACTATAGACAATAAATGTGGCGCTCATTATTTAAATTTAAGCAAAAAGACACAGTCTGTGGATTATGTACAGTATATGTTACTAATAGGTATTAAAGAAAAATATCTTGCTGCTGTCACACACACAGTAGACCTTAAAAGAACTTTGGGGTCTTTGAAAAGCTTTTGGTAGTAAAAACAGCAAATTTCTTCTCTCCCTGCACTATTTGTCCCTTACTCGGCACGGATGTCCCTGAGACTGATCATTTTAGCACTGGTAAAAATATATTGCTTCTCTCTAACACACACATAGTAATCCTTAAAAGGACTTTTGGGTCTTTAAAAAGCTTTCTTTGAATAAAAACTGTGAATTTCACTCCCTACACTGTCTTTCTCTTCCTACGCTCTGCTCACCCTGACTGATCAGAGCACGTGTCATCGGGTACGTTTGGGCCAGCCAATCACTGTAATGCCAGTAGCTAACATGGCTACAGCATTACAGGGAAAGGCATTACTTACCTGCACATTTATTGGTTGCTTAGAAGGCGCTAAACGTGTGGGAAGGAGACTCGAGCATTGCGCTCAAGCACATGTGGTATTCGGCCAAGTACCGCCATGTGCTAAGCATAGCGATGCTCAAGCCGAACCGGTATTCGGCCAAGCATACTCGCTCATCATTAACAGCCACCAGTCACAGTGCCAGCAGTCTCAGCCACCAGTCAGTGCCAGCATTCTCAGCTACAGACAGCACTCAGTGCAAGCAGTCTCAGCCACATCCACCAGTCTCAGCCACATGCACCAGTTAGTGCCAGCACTCTCAGCCACAGCCTGCAGTCAGTGCTAGCAGTCTCAGCCATAGCCAACAGTCTCGGCCACCAGCCACAGCCATCAATCTCAGCCACCAGTCAGTGCCAGCAGTACCAGCCACAGCCACCAGTCAGTGGCAGCAGTCTCAGCCGCAGCAAACAGTCTCAGCCACAGCCAGCAGTCTCAGCCCCAGCCAACACTCAGTGCCAGCAGTCCCAGCCACAGCCAGCAGTCTCAGCCACAGCCAGCACTCAGTGCCAGCAGTCGCAGCCACAGCCAGCAGTCAGTGCCAGCAGTCTTAGCCACCAGTCAATGCCAGTGCCATGTAATATAGACTGTTCCTACTAATGCTTATGCACTAATGTTCTAGTGCCCGTTATTGTAACGGGCTTAATGTGTGGTATGTATATATATATATATATATATATATATATATATATTTTTTTTTTTTTTAATTTGGGAAGGCCCCACAGCATTTTGTAATGGCAAACAGAACCAACAAACTGAACTGTAGTATAACAATGGCTAGGTGTGGCCGGTATACTTCTCTACTCTGCCCAAGGTACGGACATGTCCTGTGAGATCCATGCCTGGTTCATTTTAATGAATGTGAGCTTGTCCACGTTGACTTAGACAGGCGGATGTGCCTGTCCGTGATCACACCCCTTGCCGTGCTAAACACAAGTTCTGACAATACACAGGGCAGGCCAGCACCTGCAAGGCATAAACTGCAAGCTCGGGCCATGTCTCCAATTTGGAGACCCAGAAGTTAAATGGGGCAGACCCATCAGTCAATATGTGCAGATGTATACACACATACTCTTCCACCATGTTGTTGAAATGCTGCCTCAGGCTAAGACGGTCCATATCAGATGGTGGTGATAGTTGTTGTGGCTTGCAGACAAAGCTTTTCCACATTTCAGTCATGCTAACTCTCCCTTCTGAGGTGGTGCCGGGGCCCCAGTTGTGTTAGTGACTTCCTCTTCCTCCTCCACCTCGTGCTTCGACTGAGCCCCCGCTGTCAGGTGAGAACACCATCACTAGTGCATCTACCAGCATGCACTTGTATTCAAGCACTTTCCGATCATGCTCCAGTGATGGAAGTTAGGATGGCATGTTGTCCTAGTAGCAGGGATCCAGCAAGGTGGCCACCCAGTAATTAGCACTGGTAACAATCACGGCAAATCAGCTGTCATTGTGCAGGCACTGCAGCATGTACTTGCTCATGTGTCCCAGGCTACCAAGAGACAATGACAAGCTGTCCTCAGTGGGAGGTGTATTGTCTGTGACCTCTGCATCCCCCCAGCCATAGAGATGTCCTGAACTATTAGCCGGCGAACATCGCATGTTCGCATTTGCCACGGCGGGCGAACATATGCAATGTTTGATTCGTCCCCTATACCTTATCATTGAGCAAATTTTGACCCTGTACCTCACAGTCAGCAGACTCATCTTAGATTCATTCTGAAGCTGCAGTGTTGGTTAGAGCAGGGAGAGTGCTGCTGCTGAATTAATATAGGGATTCTAGGGAAAGCTTTAGCTACTAGTGTTCTGTGTCCACTCCAGTCCTTAAAGACTCATGGGCCTCTTTCACACGAGCGTGTCCGGATTAGGCCCCGGATCCGCAACACACCATGCCGGCACTCCCCATAGAGATGCCTATTCTTGTCCGCAGGCTGCGGACAAGAATAGGACATGCTCTATCTTTTCCGGAGCCACGGCCGGATGTTTCGGGGCCGAAACCCGGAAGTTCGGGGCTGCTGCTCCGCAAATGCGGAAGCGGAGAGCACATAGTGTGCTTTCCGCATCACGTCCGGCCCCATTCACAATGAATGGGTCCGCATCCATTCCGGAGAATTGCGAAATGGATGTGGACAAAAATTGCGGATATGTGAATGGGGCCTTAGGTCCGGATGCGTTGCAGATGCGTTCAGTGAAAACTGTGCAATTTCACAGGCAAAGCCATTCAGTTTTGCCTGCGATTGCGTTCAGTTGTTCAGTTTTTTCCGAGCGGGTGCAATGTGTTTTGATGCGTTTTTCACACGCGTGATAAAAATCTGAAGGTTTACAAACAACATCTCCTAGCAACCATCAGTGAAAAACGCAACGCACCTGTACTTGCTTGCGGATTTAATGCATTTTTCACGCAGCCCAATTCACTTCTATGGTTCTAGGGCTGCGCGAAAAATGCAGAATATAGAACATGCTGCGATTTTCACGCAACGCACAAGTGATGCGTGAACAAAAACGCTCATGTACACAGACCCATTGAAATAAATGGGTCAGGATTCAGTGCGGATGCTATGCGTTCATGTCATGCATCGCACCCGCGTGGAAAACTTGCTTGTGTGAAAGGGGCCATCTGTTGTAAGGACAGCCTCCTGACAGCACCCGAAAATCCCTTTTTGCTTTTATTAAATTTTTTTATATATATATATACTGTATATTGCAGTTGCCGGCCTGTGTGTGAGAGGCCGCAGGCCGACAGACTGTACTGTGTGCACACGACTCATATAGGGTGGTACAGTACCTTGCAGATAAAAAAGTCATTTAATTTTAACCCTTTAATATAATTGCAGTTGCCTACCAGTGTGTGTCAGGCCCACAGACTATACTGTGCCCACTGCCGACAACTCATATAGGGTGTCACAGTACATTGCACGGCGCACACGCAGTGACCTAAAATTCAAATGAAGCGGACCGAGCATGGGTCTTTTTCCATCTCCCGGTTCCAAAAATCTATTCACTACACCGGCCCTGGCCCTGATAAGGGACAAGACAGAGTTTAAACTGATAGGAATAGTACTTAGTTAACACTAGTTGCATTGGTGGCAAATTCCATTGCCAGTGCCCAAAATTAGAAGGAAGCGGACGGAGCAAGCTTTTTTCTCTATCTCCCCATGCAAGGATTCAATTCAATACACGTCCCCTAATAGGGTACTTAACAAAGTTTAATATGGTAAGAATAGTAGTTCACACTATTTGTATTGGTGGCAAAGTACATTGCGCGGCGCACGCGCAGTGCCCCAAATTGCAAGTAAGAGGACCGCCCAATCATCTTTTTCCATCTCCCGGTTCCTAAAATCTATTCGATACACGTCCCCTGATAGGGGACGTAACAGGGATTAAACTGATAGTAATAGTACTTTTTAACACACCACTCATATAGGGTGACACAGTACATTGCACGGCGCACGCGCAGTTCCCCCAAATTTGAGGGAAGAGGACCGACCAACCATACACCGGCACCTGATAGGGGACAAAACAGAGATTAAATTGGTAAGAACAGATTTTTTTAATTTAAAAAAAAGAAGACAGCCTCTGCAGAGCTGGGTATTTTTTGGCCGCGTTACTGAACGCTCATGCACAATGGCTGTAGGCTCATGCGTCCTTTTGCGGAGGTGACACACCTGGTCAGTCAAACCCAAGGCAACATCATCGACCTCATCCCATATGCGTTTTTTCTGGAGCATGCCCTGCGAAGAGTGCTGGATCAGGCCGTAGATGAGCATGAAGAGGAAGAGATGTGGTCACCATCACCACCAGAAGCAGCCTTGTCGTCGTCGATTGCTGGACCTGCGGCAAGGCAGAGAGAGGAGTCTGAAGAAGAGGAGTCAGAGGAGGAAGGTGGCTTTGAGGAGGTGAAAGACCAACCACAGCAGGCATCCCAGGGGCTTGTTGTCACCTTTCGGGGACCAGTGGTGTTATACGTGGCTGGGTGGAGGAAGAGACCTTCAATGACGTCAGTGAGGACAAGAAACGGGACATGGCTAGCTTGGTATCCAACCTTGTGCAAATGGGGAGTTTGCGGTTGTGCAAATGGACTGTTTGCGGTTGTTTGGGGTACGTTAAACAGAGAGTTTGGTCTGTCAGAGTTAGGTCCGTCACTGTGAAGCGGGCGTAACCCTTACACTACCTGATCGATACAACATTATACCTGATCGTATACACACACTGGATGTTTTAAAGCACGTTATTCCAAACAATTTAGGAATGTTAGGTGATTTATGCCCTTTATGGATTAAAACCCGACTCTGCGTCAATTACGTAATTTTCCGTGGAAGTTTTGCCATGGATTTCCCTCCGGCATGCCGCAGTCCAGGTGTTAGTCCCCTTGAAACAACTTTTCCATCACTATTGTGGCCAGAAAAAGTCCATCTGGGTTTTAAAATTTGCCTGCCAATTGACGTCTATGGCGGTTCGCCGGTTCACAAACATTTGCGGAAGTTCGTGTTCGCGGTTCACGAATGGAAAATTTTATGTTCGCGACATCTCTACCCAGCGAAGCTCTAGTGATTCCTGTGGGCTGCTTGGGGTGCCATCCTTCTGTAAACTACGGTGTCCATATTAGGACATCGTCAGACATCATTCACAACTCCATCCTCCATCAGGCAAAACACACTCCTTTGTCAGCCCAAACTCCATCAGTCCTCTTCCCTAAGGCAAAACTCCATCCTCTGTCAGCCAAAACTCCTTTCTTCCTCATGCAAAACTGCCTCCTCCCTCATCCAAGACTCCATCAGATGTCAGACAAAACTCCATCAGACATCAGCCAAAACTCCCTCATACAAAACTGCCTCCTCCCTCAGACCTCAGCTAAATCTCCCTCCTCCCTCATCTAAAACTCCATCAGATGTCAGTCAAAATTCCCTCCTCCCTAACTCAAAAGTATGTAATACACAAACTCTACGCCCGAAGAAGCTGCTAGCTGCTGGAAAGGCAAAGGACCTGTGATGATGTCATGAACATGTGATGAGTTATGTGTGTGGGAGGGGTCAGATATCACAGCGGCTGTGTACAGAACTGTGGTCATCAAATAGAGCTGTGTATTAGAGATGTGTGTACTGTGTAAAAGAGATATGTGTGTATCCTGCATGTAGCAGAGCTGTGTACTGTGTAGTAGAGATATGTGTGTATCCTGCATGCAGCAGAGCTGTGTACTGTGTAATAGAGCTATGTGTGTATCCTGCATGTAGCAGAGCTGTGTACTGTGTAAGAGAGATATGTGTGTATCCTGCATGTAGCAGAGCTGTATACTGTGTGATAGAGATATGTGTGTATCCTGCATAGACATTGAAAAATAGAAACATAGAATGTGTCGGCAGATAAGAACCATTTGGCCCATCTAGTCTGCCCAATATACTGAATACTATGAATAGCCCCAGGCCCTATCTTATATGAAGGATGGCCTTATGCCTATCCCATGCATGCTTAAACTCCTTCACTGTATTTGCAGCTACCACTTCTGCATGAAGGCTATTCCATGCGTCCACTACTCTCTCAGTAAAGTAATTCTTCCTGATATTACTTTTAAACCTTTGCCCCTCTAATTTAAAACTATGTCTTCTTGTAGCAGTTTTTCTTCTTTTAAATATTCTCTCCTCTTTTACCGTGATGATTCCCTTTATGTATTTAAAAGTTTCTATCATATCCCCTCTGGCTTTTCTTACTTCCAAGCTGTAAGCTTCTGCATGTAGCAGAGCTGTGTACTGTGTAGCAGAGATGTGTGTGTAACCTGCATGTAGCAGATCTCTGTACTGTGTAAGAGAGATACAGTTGTGTTCAAAATTATTCAACCCCCACTGAAGTTGAGTGTTTTGGCCAGTTTGACATTGATTTTGATCATTTCAGTCATCTTGTTTACAATTAAATCAAAGAGGCACTTGTAAGTCAGACAAATATAACATAACATTTATAATGAAATAACCACAAATGTCTTTTCTGTGCTCACATCATTATCAGTTTTATTCAACCCCCAAGTGACATTCAATCTTAGTACTTAGTACAACATCCTTTTCCAGTTATAACAGCTTTTAAACGTGAAGCATAGCTTGACACAAGTGTCTTGCAGCGATCTACGGGTATCTTCGCCCATTCTTCATGGGCAAAAGACTCCAGTTCAGTCACATTCTTAGGCTTGCGCGCTGCAACTGCTTTCTTTAAGTCCCACCAGAGGTTCTCAATCGGATTTAAGTCTGGTGACTGCGATGGCCACTTCAAAATGTTCCAGCCTTTAATCTGCAACCATGCTCTAGTGGACTTAGAGGTATGCTTGGGATCATTGTCCTGTTGAAAGGTCCAACATCTCCCAAGCCTCAGGTTTGTGACGGACTGCATCACATTTTCATCCAATATCTCCTGGTACTGATGAGAATTCATGGTACCTTGCACACGCTGAAGCTTCCCTGTACCTGTAGAAGCAAAACAGCCCCAAAGCATGATTGACCCCCCGCCATGCTTCACAGTAGGCAAGGTGTTCTTTTCTTCATAGACCTTGTTCTTCCTTCTCCAAACATAGCGTTGATCCATGGGCCCAAACAGTTCTAATTTTGTTTCATCAGTCCACAGAACACTATCCCAAAACTTTTGTGGTTTGTCCACATGACTTTTGGCATACTGCAGTCGACTCCTCTTATTCTTTGGACACAGTAAGGGGGTGCGCCTGGGAGTTCTGGCATGGAGGCCTTCATTACGCAGTGTGCGCATTATTGTCTGAGCTGAAACTTCAGTACCCGCATCTGACAAATCTTTTTTCAGTTCCTCAGCAGTCACACTGGGACTTTTCTCCACTTTGCACTTCAGGTAGCGCACAGCAGTTGAAGTCAGCATCTTCTTTCTGCCACGACCAGGTAGCGTTTCAACAGTGCCCTTTGCCTTGAATTTGCGAATGATGCTTCCTATGGTGTCTCTTGGTATGTTTAACATCTTTGCAATCTTCTTATAGCCATTGCCCTTCCTGTGAAGAGAAATCACCTCTTCTCTTGTCTTCCTGGACCATTCTCTTGACTTCACCATGTTTGTAAACACACCAGTAAATGTCTAGAAGGAGCTGAGTATCACAGTCATTTTACATCTGCCTAATTGGTGCTTATTATGCTTGATTGCTGCTCCTTGACATCCACAGGTGTTTTCAATACCTGATCGAAAACACTTGAATGAACCTCTGTTCTTAAGAGTGGTAGTCTTTAAGGGGTTGAATAATTGTGTCAATGAAGAAATCACAAAAAAAAACATTTAATACTGTATTACAAAAACAATTGATGTCATTTTAGTTGCATTTGGTTCTTTAAAGTCCTTGTAAGATTTCATTCTGAACACAATTACAAATGTACACTAAATTCCCTAAAACCCTTTACAGCATTGGGGGTTGAATAATTTTGAACACAACTGTATGCGTGTATCCTGCATGTATCAGAGCTGTGTACTGTGTAGTAGAGCTATGTGTGTATCCTGCATGTAGCAGAGCTGTGTACTGTGTAATAGAGATATGTGCATATCCTGCATGTAGCAGAGCTGTGTACTGTGTAATAGAGATATGTGTGTATCCTGCATGTAGCAGAGCTGTGTACTGTGTAGCAGAGATGTGTGTATATCCTGCATGTATCAAAAAGTCCTGCATCAAAAAGTCTTAAACACCCCAGAATAGTATCAATGAAAAGTTCAGATCCCCGTGCAAAAAATGAGCCCCCACACAGCTCCATAAACATGATTACAAAAAAGTTATAGGGGTCAAAATATGACGACAGAAAAATAAATCAGATTTTTTTTTTATCACTAGCAAAACGCAAGAAAAACTATAAATATAAGGTATTGCCGGATTCGTACTGACCTGTAGAATAAAAGTAAGGGTGGGTTCACATCTACGTTCTGGATTCCGTTTTAGCTTTCTGTTATAACAGGATTATAACGGAAAATAACGGAATCCATAGGATGGAATGCAAAACGGAAGCCTTTAAGAGGCATTCCGTTTTGCTCCGCAGTTAATATCCTCGCCACTACCCACCGATATGTGTATGGGAGGGTCTCAAAACCAAAAGAGAGTATGGCATGCATACGGAAATATTTATTTGCAGTCAGTTTTTCACGGATCCATCTTTCGGTTTTTTTGTAACCATAGGGTTTCTGTTTCAGTTCCTTTTCCACTCAGTTTTTCCGTTACGTTTTTCCGTAGTGCGGATCAAAAATGGAAGCATGGCATATACAGTATACAGTAATTATATTGAAAAATTCGGCTGGGCATAACATTTATATTAGATGGTTCTGCAAAAATGGAACATATACGGAAGACATACAGATTAGAGGTGGGACGATCCCAATTTTTTTCAGATTCGAATCCGAATCTGGAAAGGTTCTCGAATATATCGAATCTTTCGACTCTCGAATCCTGTACGCAAGCGCGGCTAACTACTCCCCGACCGTGAGCCTTTGCTGGAGCTAGTTTCATCTGCGCTGGTTCTTGCTTGATCTCTTACAGTGCTTACTGCAAGTAAGAGTAGTTTGGGAAGTAGTTAGCTGCTCTTGCGCAGTGGCCCGTAATTTTTCCCTACTCTCAGCGCATTCATTTTATATTCTGTGCTATCCAGAATACAGCACCTTACATCCAGTAACTTCTCTGATGCAGACCTTCTCTTTCCTCATCTTCTCCTTTCAGACCAGACCGCCATGATGATTTTTCACCCATCTCTCGTCTCTGTAGTTTAACAAAAGACATCTTAGGTTCCTACTTTTCCATCATCCTTATTAACAACTCACCTGCCACCTTCAATAATAATAATAATAATAATAATAATGTGCACTAATTAAAAAGTGCTCCCGTTCTGTGTGCCAGTGCAAAATAACTCCCTCAGTGCCGCCAGTTCAGCTAATGTCCCCATAATGTGTGCAAGTATAAAATACCCCTATATAATGCCCCTAGTAAATGCCCACATAGTGCCCTCACAATGTGCCACTTTGTGCCAATATAAGAGTCCCCCATAGTGTCCCCCAGAATGTGGCAGTATAAATGTCCCTTCTTAGTGCCATAATGTGCCTATATTATATACCCCCATAGTAGTCTTCTCCCCTCCAACACCATAGTGTCCCCCTTGTGCCAGCAATGCCCCTATAGTGTACCCCATGTGCCAGCAATGCCCCCATAGTGTCCATCATGTGCCAGCAATGCCCCCATAATTTCCCCCATGTGCCAGCAATGCCCCCACAATGTCCCCATGTGCCAGCAATGCCCCCATACTGTGCCCCATGTGCCAGCAATGCCCCCATAGTGTGACCCATGTGTCAGCAATGCCCCCAAAGTGTCCCCATGTGCCAGCAATGCCCCCATAGTGTCCCCATGTGCCAGGAGATGCCCCCATAGTGTCCCCCATGTGCCAGCAATGCCCCCAGAGTGTCCCCCACATAAAACAAATAATGCCTCAGTGCCCCCCGTATGGCAGTAATGCCCAAAGCCCAGCACGTCACAGAACAACAAAACAAACAAAAAAAAACACTTACCTCCATGGCAGCGATGCGATGCAGGTCTCTTCTGGCCTGTGTCCCGCGTTGTATGCTCAGGCGGCGCGATGTGCTGGCAGCCTATCAGAGGAACAGGGAAGGGAGACACAGAACGTGATTTGCGGACAATAATAGGACGTGTTCTATCTTTGAATGGAAATAAAGAAACGGAATGCATACGGAGAAACTTCCGTTGTTTTTGCAAACCCATTGAACTGAATGGTTCTGCATACGGAACGCAAATAAACGGAACGGAAACTGACAAAAAAAATATGGCCGTATGCGTGAGGCCATATTCCCTATTAGTTTTGAGACCCTCAAAAGGGTAGTGGCGGGGATATTAACTGCGGAGCAAAACGGAATGCCTCTTAAAGGCTTCCGTTTTGCATTCCATCCTATGGATTCCCGTATTTTCCGTTATAACCCTGCTATAAAAGAAAGCTATAATGGAATCCAGAACGTAGATGTGAACCCACCCTTACTTTTATTCTACAGGTCAGTACGAATCCGGTGATACCTTATATTTATAGTTTTTCTTGCGTTTTGCTAGTGATTAAAAAAAAACAATCTGATTTATTTTTCTGTCGTCATATTTTGACCCCTATAACTATTTTGTAATCATGTGTATGGAGCTGTGTGGGGGCTCATTTTTTGCACGGGGATCTGAACTTTTCATTGCTACTATTCTAGGGTGTTTAAGACTTTTTGATTACTTTTTATATAAATTTTTGTAGCAAATGAAGTGACCAAAAACGTTGAATCCGACATTTGGACTCTTTTTTTTTCTGTTTTGCTGTTTGCCGTATGGGGAATATCTTTTCATACTATGGGTGTTTTCACACATTGTGACACCCATGATGTGTATTTTTTTGTTCTTTTATTTTATTTTGGGAAAAGGGGGTGATTGAATTTTTATGGGTTTTTTTTTTTACACTTTTTTTTTATAGTTCCCAGGTTACACACATATCTCTGATACACAGTACATAGCTCTAATACATACAGGTTACATACACATCTCAGTACACAGTACACAGCTCTGCTACATGCAGGCTACACACATATCTCTGATACACAGTACACAGCTCTACTACATACAGGTTACATACACATCTCAGTACACAGTACACAGCTCTGCTACATGCAGGTTACATACACATCTCAGTACACAGTACACAGCTCTGCTACATGCAGGTTACTGCCCTGCTCTATATACACAGTACATAGCTTTGCTACATACAGGTTAGACACACATCTCTGCAACACAGTACACAGCTCTGCTACATCCAGGATACACACACATCTCTATTACACAGTACACAGCTCTGCTATATTCTGGATACGCACATCTCTGCTACACAGTATACAGCTCTGTTACATACAGGTTACACACACACACACACACATCTCTGCTACACAGTACACAGCTCTGCTACATGCAGGATACCCACATATCTCTCTTACACAGTATACAGCTCTGCTATATGCAGGATATACACATATCTCTGATACAGAGTACACAGCTCTGCTACATGCAGGATACACACATAGCTCTATTACACAGTACACACATCTCTAATACACAGCTCTATTTGATGACTACAGTTTTGTACACAGCCGCTGTGATATCTGACCCCTCCCACACACATGACTCATCACATGGTCATGACATCATCACAGGTCCTTTGCCTTTCCAGCAGCTAGCAGCTTCTTCAGGCGTAGAGTTTGTGTATTACATACTTTTGAGTTAGGGAGGAGGGAATTTTGACTGACTTCTGAGGGAGAAGGGAGTTTTGTCTGACATCTGATGGAGTTTTAGATGAGGGAGGAGGGCGATTTGGCTGCGGTCTGAGGGAGGAGGCAGTTTGGGATGAGTGAGGTTTGGCTGATGTCTGAGGGAGGAGGCAGTTTTGGATGAGGGAGTTTTGGCTGATGTCTGAGCGAGTTTTGTCTGACATTTGATGGAGTTTTGGATGAGGGAGGAGGGCGTTTTGGCTGAGGTCTGAGGGAGGAGGCAGGTTTGCCTGACAGAGGATGGAGTTTTGCCTGAGGGAAGAGGACTGATGGAGTTTGGGCTGACGAAGGAGGGAGTTTTGCCTGACGGAGGATGGAGTTGTGGATGATGTCTGACAATGTCCTAATATGTACACCGTAGTAAACACTGTTCCTCCTTCTCCTCATCCTCCAAAACTGTGCCCTGGCTGGACAGTTGTGTACCTGTCTGCTGTTAGTGCAGCAACCCACCATTTGAGCCAAGTGTGGACGTCTGGCATGATAACCATGTGCATGACTCCTGTCCCTCCTCCTCTTCCTCCTGTGTAACCACCTCATCCATTATCACCTGAAGCGTTTTATCAAGGAGGTTTAGAAGTGGGATAGTAACGCACCTCCAAAAATAGGTTTATGTCACCGACAGAATTAACAGACACACTAAATATTCTATTTCTTTGTCACTAGTGCAAAGGAGGTGCTTTGTAACCCAAAAATCTGTTTATGTCACCGACAGAATTAACAGACAAATTAACTATTCCATTTCTTTTTCACAGATGCAAAGGAGGTGTTTTGTCCCCCAAAAAATGGGTTTATGTCACTGACAGAATTAACAGACAGATTTACTATTGTATTTCCGTGTCACGGATGCAAAGGGGGTGTTTTGCACACCAAAAAATAGGTTTATGTCACCCACAGAATTAACAGACAGATTAACTATTCCATTTCGGTGTCACAGATGTAAAGGAGGAATTTTGGGCCCCAAAAATGGGTTTATGTTACCGACAGATATCACAGACAGATTAACTATTTCATTTCTGTGTCATAGATGCAAAGGAGGGGTTTTGCGCACCAAAAATTGGTTTATGTTACTGACAGAATTAGCAGACAAATTAACTATTGTATTTCTGTTCCACAGGTGCAAAGGATTTGTATTTCATCCCAACAATGGCTATAGGTCACCAACAGAATTAACATCCCGATTAAGTATTGTATTTCTGTGTCAGGGGTGCAAAGGAGGTGTATTGCAACCCAACAAAATGGCTAAAGGTCACCCACAGAAGTAACAGCCAGATTGTACAGTCGTGGCCAAAAATTTTGAAAATGACACAAATATTAGTTTTCACAAAGTTTGCTGCAAAACTGCTTTTGGATCTTTGTTTCAGTTGTTTCTGTGATGTAGTGAAATTTAATTACACGCACTTCATACGTTTTAAAGGCTTTTATTGACAATTACATGACATTTATGCAAAGAGTCAGTATTTGCAGTGTTGGCCCTTCTTTTTCAGGACCTCTGCAGTTCAACTGGGCATGCTCTCAATTAACTTCTGGGCCAATTCCTGACTGATAGCAACCCATTCTTTGATAATCACTTCTTGGAATTTGTCAGAATTAGTGGGTTTTTGTTTGTCCACCCGCTTCTTGAGGATTGACCACAAGTTTTTAATGGGATTAAGATCTGGGGAGTTCCCAGGCCATGGACCCAAAATGTCAACGTTCTGGTCCCCGAGCCACTTGGTTATCACTTTTGCCTTATGGGTCGGTGCTCCATCGTGCTGGAAAATGCATTGATCTTCATCAAACTGTTGTTGGAATGTTGGAAGAAGTTGCTGTTGGAGGGTGTTTTGGTACCATTTCTTTATTCATGGCTGTGTTTTTGGTCAAAATTGTGAGTGAGCCCACTCCCTTGGATGAGAAGCAACCCCACACATGAATGGTCTCAGGATGCTTTACTGTTGACATGACACAGGACTGATGGTTGCGCTCACCTTTTCTTCTCCGGACAAGCCTTTTTCCAGATGCCCCAAACAATCAGAAAGAGGCTTCATCGGAGAATATGACTTTTCCCCAGTCCTCAGCAGTCCATTCACCATACTTTCTGCAGAAGCTCTTCTTGACACCAAGCCATCTTTCAAAAGTCTTCGCCTCACTGTGCGTGCAGATGCGCTCACACCTGCCTGCTGCCATTCCTGAGCAAGCTCTGCACTGGTGGCACTCTGATCCTGCAGCCGAATCCTCTTTAGGAGATGATCCTGGCGCTTGCTGGACCTTCTTGGACACCCTGAAGCCTTCTTAACAAGAATTGAACCTCTTTCCTTGAAGTTCTTGATGATCCTATAAATCGTTAATTTAGGTGCAATCTTAGTAGCCACAATATCCTTGCCTGTGAAGCCATTTTTCTGCAACGCAATGATGGCTTCATGCGTTTCTTTGCAGGTCACCATGGTTAACAATGGAAGAACAACGATTTCAAGCATCACCCTCCTTTTAACATGTCGAGTCTGCCATTTTAACCCAATCAGTCTGGCATAATGATTTCCAGCCTTGTGCTCCTCAACATGCTCACCTGAGTTAACAAGACGATTACTGAAATGATCTCAGCAGGTCTTTTAATGACAGCAATGAAATGCAGTGGAAAGGTTTTTTGGGGATTAAGTTCATTTTCATGGCAAAGAAGGACTATGCAATTCATCTGATCACTCTTCATTACATTCTGGAGTATATGCAAATTGCTAAAAACTTAAGCAGCAACTTTTCCAATATTTAAGTAATTCTCAAAACTTTTGGCCACGACTGTATTTCTGTGTGACTGGTGCAAAAGAGGTTTATTGCACTCACAAAAAATGGCTATAGATCACCAACAGAATTAACAGCCAGATTAAGTATTGTATTTCCGTTTCACTGGTGCAAAGGAGGCGTATTGCACCCACAAAAAATTATCATAGGTTACCCACAGACTTAACAGACAAATGAAAAACCTAACACTGTCCGTCACTGCAGCTGCGTCCTGTCCCTACACTATTAAGAGCAGAATGGCAGCACAACACGTGATCCGGCATTTATACAGGCCTTCTCACATGCTGCGCAGGCCAATCACAGCCATGCCAATACTGGGCATGACTGTGAGGGTTTCCAAATGCTCACAGCTTAACGCTTGCTGATTTCCCCATAGGTTTCTGTGACCCAGTATATACAAAAAGGTTTATCCTTCAGCTGTACATTCAAAGATTAAAAAATGTACTATCTACTGAGCTGTGTGGGGGCTCATTTTTGCAGGACAATGTTTCGTTTTTATTGATTCCAAATTAGAGAGTGTGTGTGACTTTTTGATCACATTTTTTTCCTTGTTTTGGGTAAGAGAAGCCATTGCCCATTTTGATCCTTTTTTCCGTTACACCATTCACCGTATTGGATTTTTTTTTTAATATTTTAATAGTAATATAATATAATATAATAGTAATAGTAATAGGTCTTTTTCAGTTGTGGTTGTAACCATGATGGTTATATATTTTTTATTTGTTTATTATATGCAAGGGGGGTGATTTAAACTATTTTTTAAATTGTTTTTATATTTTTAACAGTTTTTTTATTTTTTGTAATGATTTTGAAGCTCATATATTTCTATTTTTTAATTTTAAACAATCATGTATTTTTAAACTAGACTTATTTTTGAGAATTGCTCATTTCTTATGAGGAAGAGCCTATTCAAACCAATTACCGCCATCCTCCTTAGCCTCTGAGCTGCTGGTAGGATGCCCGGAAGCACAAGCTTTTGTGTATTTGCGCATTTAGATGCCGTGATCTCACTTGATCACGGCATCTAAAGCCTTCAATAATGCCGATAGCAGTAATTTTCCGCAGGTCTCTGCTGTTTGTAACAGCAGAGCCCTGCTGACCATGACACCCGCTGCACGTGCGAGCTGGCGCCATGTTTGCCTATCGCTCCCGTGCCGCAAAACGGTTAAAGGAAATAATTAGAGATGAGCGAAGTTTTAAAAAATTCGATACAGACGTATCACCAAATTTTCCCAAAAATGTAATTCGATCTGAATTAAATTGTTACGAAGCACATAATAAAACAGCTATTTTCCAGCCTGCAAGGAGAGTGTATCTCTATGTACATCACTGTGCATCACAGAAACATACATAGCTAGTCCCCTGTGGTAGTGAAACAGTTACTGTGCGTCAGTATGAGGCTACATTCACACGAAAGTATTTTGTTTCCGTGTCTGTTCGGATAGGATGCAGACCCATTCATTTCAATGGGTCAGCAGAAAATGCGGACATCACACCGTGTGCTATCAGCATACGTATGTCCTTTCGGTAGCCCCGCAAAAAAAAATTGAGCATGTCCTATTCTTGTCCATTTTGCGGGCAATGATAGGCATTGTTACAATTTGCGGATAGCAAAACACCTACGGTCGTGTGAATCTAGCTTGACAGGCAGGTGATAGGTTTCACTCTTCGACTCATGTCACACTTCACTTATTTGGTCAGTTACAGGTCAAAATCAGAGCAAATAACTGAGGTGTAAACTTAGCCTTACAGGTCAATGTTAGCGTCGGATATAATGTCCTTAACCGTGCAGTGGCCCAAGATTCTACTATTATAATTATTCACCTCAATTAAGAATCGTGGCCTAATGGAGTTGCTTATCTATGAAATCAGTTGGACACCACAATAACGGTTAGATTACACAGCTTATTCACCCCAATTTGAGAATCAAGGCATAATAGAATTGCTTATCTATGAAATCAGGTGTACACTACTTTAACGGTTGTATAACACAGGTTATTCACCCGAATATAAGAATCAAGGCCTAATGGAATTGCTTATCTATTAAACAAGGTGGGCACCACACTAACGGTTATATTACTATATTACTACAACTAATAATGTTATCTATCTATCTATCTATCTATCTATCTATCTACCCATCTATCCATCCATCTATCCATCTATATCAAAGAACCTCTTATTTTAATAAAGTACTGCACTATGATTCTAAAACTAGTATAATATGTTGAGTTGACGTGGAAATAAAAAAATAAATACATTAAATAAAAACGTTTTCCTAGGGCATATCTGGCCTTTTAAAGAATTTCTTGATGACAATGCATGTTAAGTTTTGAGCTTTAACCTTGTTTTCTGTTAGTCTACTACAATTCAATGTAGGCTGCTGCAGCTTAACTATAGAGCTCTAGGCACCCCCCCATCTGCTCCACACATATGCTTGAAGTTTGTAAAATCAGCCTTTAAGTCGATTAGCCCTTTGGCCCAGTGATAAGCGCCAATATGAAGAGTGCTAACTGAAAACACTTTCTACTTCTTAAATATTATTGGGATCTAATATCTTGATTCAACAATTTTTTGTCATCTTGGATAATACATAATATGAATACTTATATCAAGTAGATAGAAATACTTTAGAATAGCATATATCTGTAAAAGTAGCAAGATGCATTCATCCTTATTTTATAATTACATTAATGCCATATTAACAGAAAACGAAGCACAGTAAATTTTTTACTGTATATCTCAGTAGCAGTAATGTAGCCAGTGTTTGTTTTTAAATCAAGTAATTTTTTTTTTATTAAAGTTTTAACAATATTAAAACATGCAAAGCAAAATAACCCTCTCTTACCCTCGCTTACACCATTACATGTATGCTTGTACTAGATTAATAAAGTTAGACAATATAATTAAACGAGTCTCATTGTGTAGATAAGACAAGTAATGGTAGTTGTGCTAAGTTCTTAAGTATAAAATTACTAAACCATATTTTTTAATGTAGTCAGAATTCATACTACCAGCAGTCTATTAGAAATTTGATGCATAGGGCTAAACCTGGGGGACCTAACCATTTTGACCATAATGTCTTAAATTCACTGGTAGCATTTCTTTTATTTAGTTTTTATTTATTTTATGCACTTATATAGTACTACTATATTCTGCAGCGCTTTACAGATATTAGCATTAGGCTGTCTCCAATGGGGCTCAAAATCTAAGAGCACTATCAGTATGTCTTTGGAGTGTGGATAAAAAACAGAGTACCCGGAATTTCACCTGGCCTGAAAGTGCTAAAAATTACCCCTCCTCCTCCTCCTCCTGGGCCACCTCCTCTTCCATCCTGTTCCGCAGTGCGACTGACACGTGCGTGCTGCAGCTGAAACTCCACTATGGCCTGCTGCTGCTCGCACAGTCTCTCCAGCATGTGCAAGGTGGAGTTCCACCTGGTGGGCACGTCGCATATAAAGCGGTGAGTGAGAAGGCCGAAGTTCCGCTGTAGCGCAGACAGGCGAGCAGTGGCAGGATGTGAACGCCAGAAGTGCGCACAGACGGCCTGCACTTTATGCAGCAGCTCTGACATGTCGGGGTAGTTGTGAATGAACAACTACCACTAAAATTCAACACATGCGCCAGGCAAGGGATGTGCTTCAAACTGGCTAGTCCCAGAGCTGAGACGAGATTTCGCCCATTATCGCACACCAGGCCGGGCTTGAGGCCCACCGGCAGAAAACACTCGTCGGTCTGTTGTTCAATACCCCGCCACAACTCCTGCTTGGTGTGGGGCCTGTCCCCCAAACATATGAGTTTCAGAATGGCCTGCTGACGTTTACCCCGGGCTGTGCGAAAGTTGGTGATGAAGGTGTGGGGCTGACTGGATGAGCTGGTGGAAGCAGAGGAGGAGGAAGCCGAGTAGGAGGAGGAGGATACAGGAGGCAAAGAATGATGCCCTGCGATCCTTGGCGGTAAAAGGACGTGCGCCAAGGAACTCTCCGCCTGGGGCCCAGCCGCCACTACATTTACCCAGTGTGCAGTTAGGGAGATATAGCGTCCCTGGCCGTGCTTACTGATCCACGTATCTGTGGTTAGGTGGACCTTGCCACAGATGGCGTTGCGCAGTGCACACTTGATTTTATCGGATACTTGGTTGTGCAGGGAAGGCAAGGCTGTCTTGGAGAAGTAGTGGCGACTGGGAAGAACATACTCTGGGACAGCCATAGACATCAGCTGTTTGAAGCTGTCTGTGTCCACCAGCCTGAATGACAGCATTTCAAAGGCCAGTAGTTTAGAAATGCTGGCATTCAGGCCCAGGGCTCGAGGGTGGCTAGGTGGAAATTTACGCTTTCTCTCCAAGGTTTGTGAGATGGAGAGCTGAACGCTGCTGTGTGACATGGTGGAGATGCTTGGTGACGCAGGTAGTGGTGTCGGTGGCACATCCTCTGTTTGGTGGACGGCAAGTGCCAACGTTCCTCCCGAGGCAGAGGAAGAGGCCGAGGCAGAAGCAGAAGAGGGAGCAGGGGGAGCCAGAGTGAGTTCCTTGCTTTTGAGGTGTTTACTCCACTGCAGTTCATGCTATGCATATAGATGCCTGGTCATGCAGGTTGTGCTCAGGTTCAGAACGTTAATGCCTCGCTTCAGGCTCTGATGGCACAAACCACTCGGGTCTTGTCGTCAGCACCTTGTTTAAAGAAGTGCCATGCCAGGGAACTCCTTGAAGCTGCCTTTGGGGTGCTCGGTCCCTGGTAGCGGTGGCCAGTAGCAGGCGAACTCTCTTGGCGGCGGCTGGTCTGCTTTTGCCCCCTGCTCCCTCTTTTGCTACGCTGTTGGCTCGGTCTCACCACTGCCTCTTCCTCTGAACTATGAAAGTCAGTGGCACAACCTTCATTCCATGTGGGGTCTAGGAACTCATCGTCCCCTGCATCGTCTTCCACACAGTCTTCTTCCCTGACCTGTTCGGTCTGCACACTGCAGAAAGACGCAGCAGTTGGCACCTGTGTTTCGTCATCATCAGAGACGTGCGGACTCCGATGAGGTGGTATTCCCATGTCCTCATCATCAGGAAACATCAGTGGTTGTGCATCAGTGCATTCTATGTCTTCCACCACTGGGGAAGGACTAGGTGGATTTCCTTGTGAAACTCTGCCAGCAGAGTCTTCAAACAGCATAAGAGACTGTTGCATAACTTGAGGCTCAGACAGTTTCCCTGATATGCATGGGGGTGATGTGACAGACTGATGGGCTTGGTTTTCAGGTGCCACCTGTGTGCTTTCTGCAGAAGACTGGGTGAGAGATAATGTTGTGAACATGCTGGATCCACTGTCGGCCACCCAATTGACTAGCGCCTGTACCTGCTCAGGCCTTACCATCCTTAGAACGGCATTGGGCCCCACCAAATATCGCTGTAAATTCTGGCGGGTACTAGAACCTGAGGTAGTTGGTTTACTAGGACGTGTGGCTGTGGCAGAATGGCCACGTCCTCTCCCAGCACCAGAGGATACACTAACACCACCACGACCGCGTCCCTTTCTAGATGTTTTCCTCGTTGTTACCGTTCACCAAGCACCATAATAAGGAAAAAAATATTTGGCCCAATGTATTGTTTTTAACCAGTCCCCGACCGCCGTACGCAGGATTGCGTCCTGCGGGCGGCCGGGATCTTCTGTTTGGACGCGCCGGGGCGTCATCTCGCGAGACGCGAGAGTTCCTGTGAACGCGCGCGCGTGCGCACGCGCGCGCGTTCACAATGAAGCGCGGCTCGAGAGTTGGACTACAGCCTGCCAGCGATGATCAATCGCTGGCAGGCTGTAGATGCGATATAAATCGCATCAAACAGCTATATCAGAGGCTGTTTTATGAACAGCGTCTGATATAGCTGCTACCTGGTCCTCTGGTGGTCCCATTTTCTGGGATCGACCACCAGAGGACCAGGTAACACAGTAAAAGTTGCACCAAACACTACACTTACCCCCCCCCCCCTCACCTATTAACCCCTTGATCACCCCATCTAGACCCCCTGATCACCCCCTGTCATTGATCACACCCTTGTAAGGCTTTATTCAGACGTCCATATGTGTTTTTGACGGATCCGTGGATCCGATCCGATCGAGATCCTCAAAACACGGACACCGGCAATGTGCTTTCCGCATTTTGCAGATCCGCACATTGCCAGAACTATATAGAAAATGCTTTTTCTTGTCCGCAATTGCGGACAAGAATAGGACATGTTCTATATTTTTGCGGAACGGAAGTGCAGACTCGGAGCGCGGATCCGTAATTCCGGATCCGAGCGGGACAAAGTCTGTCCCCATAGAAATGAATGGGTCCGCAATTCCGTTCCGCAAACAGAATTTCGGACGTGTGAATGGGGCATAAGGGTCCCTTATCACCGCCAGTTAGTTAGCTACTTGTTAGGTAGCTAGCGCCCAGCCCACCGCACCGCAGTCACTGATTTTGGCAGAGATTTTTTCATCCACATTGATCGATGCGAATGAAAAATCTGTGCCGTTCATTTTTTTTTTTTTCAGCGCAGAGGCTGAACGGAAAAAAATCTCATTACCCGTATGCTCAATATACGGAGAATCGCAGAAACTCCTCATGCTGGCCATACGTGTAATGATTGTGGAGACCCTCAAATGCCAGAGCAGTACAAACACCCCACATGTGACCCCATTTTAGAAAGAAGACACCCCAAGGTATTCTGTGAGGGGTATGGCGAGTTCATGGAAAATTTTATTTTTTGTCACAAGTTAGTGGAATATGAGACTGTAAAAAAAAAAAAACAATTTCCGCTAACTTGTGCCAAATTTTTTTTCTGTGAACTCGCCATGCCCCTCACGGAATACCTTGGGGTGTCTTCTTTCCACAATGGGTCACATGTGGGGTATTTATACTGCCCTGGCATTTTAGGGTGCTAAAGTGTGAGAATCCAAATGCGTAAAAATGGCCTGTGAAATCCTAAAGGTACTCATTGGTTTTAGGGCCCTTTGCGCATCTTGGCTGCAAAAAGTGTCACTCATGTGGTATCGCCGTACTCAGGAGAAGTAGGGCAATGTGTTTGGGGTGTATTTTTACATATACCCATACTGGGTGTGAGAAATATCGCTGTAAACGACAACTTTTTACATTTTTTATTCAAAGTTGTCAATATACAGAGATATTTCTCTCACTCCAGCATGGGTATATGTAAAATACACCCAAAACACATCGCCCTACTTCTCCTGAGTACGGCGATACCACATGTGTGACACTTTTTGCAGGCAAGATGCGCAAAGGGCCCAAATCCAATGAGTACCTTTTAGGAGGGCATTTTTACGCATTTTTCTTCTCACGCTTTAGGGCCCCTAAAATGCCAGGGCAGTATAAATACCCCACATGTGACCCCATTTTGGAAAGAAGACACCCCAAGGTATTCGCTGAGGGGCATAATGAGTTCATGAAAAATTAAACTTTTGTCAAAAGTTAGCGGAAAGGGAGACTTTGTGAGAAAAACAATAAAAAATCAATTTCCACTAACTTGTGCCAAAAAAAAATATTCTATGAACTCGCCATGCCCTCACGGAATACCTTGGGGTGTCTTCTTTCCAAAATGGGGTCACATGTGAGGTATTTATGCTGTCCTGGCATTTTAGGGGCCCCTAAAGCGTGAGAAGAAGTCTGGAATCCAAATGCGTAAAAATGCCCTGTGAAATCCTAAAGGTACTCATTGGTTTTAGGGCCCTTTGCACTCAGGCTGCAAAAAGTGGCACACATGTGGTATCGCCGTACTCAGGAGAAGTAAGGCAATGTGTTTTGGGGTGTATTTTATATATACCCATACTTTGTGTGAAAAATATCTCTGTAGACGACAACTTTTAAAAAATTTTATACAAAGTTGACAATTTACAGAGATATTTCTCTCACCCAACATGGGTATATGTAAAAATACACCCCAAAACACATTGCCCTACTTCTCCTGAGTACGGCGATACCACATAAGTGCCGCTTTTGCAGCCTGAGTGCAAAGGCCCAAATTCCAACGAGTACCTTTAGGTTTTACATGGCGGCTCACAATTTAGCCCCGCCCAAAATGCCAGAACAGTAAACACACCCCACAAATGACTCCATTTCGGAAAGTAGACACCCCAAGGTATTCACTGAGGGGCATAGTGAGTCCGTCTGAGATTTTTATTTTTTTTGCCAGAAGTTATCAGAAATTGAAACTTTTTTTTTTTTTTTTTCTCAGAAAGTGTCAATTTCCGCTAACTTGTGAAAAAAATGAAATGATACATGAACTCACCAAGCCCCTCCGCGAATACTTTGGGGTGTCTTCTTTCTAAAATGGTGTCATTTGGGGGTTATTTATACTATCCTGACATTCTAGCACCTGAAGAAACATGACAGGTGCTCAGAAAGTCAGAGCTGCTTCAAAATGCCGAAATTCACTTTTTGCACCATAGTTTGTAAACGCTATAACTTTTACCCAAACCAATAAATATACACTTATTGGATTTTTTTTATCAAAGACATGTAGAACAATAAATTTAGAGAAAATTTATATAGAAATGTAGTTTTTTTGAAAAATTTTACAACAGAAAGTGAAAAATGTCATTTTTTTGCAAAAATTTCGGTAATTTTTGATTAATAGCAAAAAAAGTAAAAATGTCAGCAGCAATGAAATACCACCAAATGAAAGCTCTATTAGTGAGAAGAAAAGGAGGTAAAATTCATTTGGGTGGTAAGTTGTATGACGGAGCAATAAACGGTGAAAGTAGTGTAGTGCGGAATTGTAAAAAGTGGCCTGGTCATTAAGGGTGTTTAAGCTAGGGGGGCTGAAGTGGTTAAATTCAGGCCTTTTTTTTACAGGCACCTAACACTATCTGCCTATTTGTTTATGTAGCGTATTACACTAAACCAGGCACAGCAGTAACCACTAATTTAGGGGAATATCTCTTTTAGTGCTAGTATTTAGGCCCTGGATGAAAGGTATCCTTTTATGGACAGATTTACACTTGGCCTGCAACAGCTGGGGCAACAGATTCAGGGTATTGCTATTTTGGCAATTGAATGTCACCCCAGAACAAAATATATGTTTTTGCGGACACTATGAATCCTGGCCTGCAACAGCTGGGACACCAGATTCAGGGTGTTGCTATTTTGGCAATTGAATGTCACCCCAGAACAAAATATATGTTTTTGCGGACACTATGAATCCTGGCCTGCAACAGCTGGGACACCAGATTCAGGGTATTGCTGTTTTGGCAATTGAATTTCACCCCAGAACAAAATATATGTTTTGAAGGACACTATGAAACGTGGCCTGCAACAGCTGGGACACCAGATTCAGGGTATTGCTATTTTGGCAATTGAATGTCACCCCAGAACAAAATATATGTTTTGACAGACACTATGAAACGTAGCCTGCAACAGCTGGGACACCAGATTCAGGGTATTGCTATTTTGGCAATTTAATGTCACCCCAGAACAAAATATATGTTTTTGCGGACACTATGAATCCTGGCCTGCAACAGCTGGGACACCAGATTTAGGGTATTGCTATTTTGGCAATTGAATTTCACCCCAGAACAAAATATATGTTTTGAAGGACACTATGAAACGTGGCCTGCAACAGCTGAGACACCAGATTCAGGGTATTGCTATTTTGGCAATTGAATGTCACCCCAGAACAAAATATATGTTTTTGCGGACACTATGAATCCTGGCCTGCAACAGCTGGGACACCAGATTTAGGGTATTGCTATTTTGGCAATTGAATTTCACCCCAGAACAAAATATATGTTTTTGCGGACACTATGAATCCTGGCCTGCAACAGCTGGGACACCAGATTCAGGGTATTGCTATTTTGGCAAGTGAATTACACCCCAGAACAAAATATATGTTTTGGCAGACACTATTATATTTTGCCAGCCACAGCTGAAACCACTGATTTATGGTATTGCTATTTTGGCAATTGAATTTCACCACAGAAAATAATCTATCCTTTGCCAGACAGCAGACAGTATTATACTTGTCTAGCCAAAGCTGGAACACCAGATTTAGGGGATTGGCATGTGGGCAATTGTATTTAACCCCTTAATAAAATATAGAAATTGCTATCCTGAGTTTCTAGGGGTGACAATTAGCACAGCCAAGCCCCTGATGTAGGATATAGCAAAAAAAAAAAACTAGTATTGATGGATTGATGGACTTGGTGGCAGCTTCTTCTGGTGCACCACAAGTCACAAAATGGCCGCCGATCCCCCCAGAAAATAAGTGACAGAAAAACGCTCTGTGCAGCCTAAAAACCAGTGAGCAAGTAACTAGCAGAAGTTCAATCATTCACAGCTGTAGATCGATCCGTTCATTAGGTGCTGTTGCTGACTTTTCCCTGCTTAATCTTGCCCTCACAGAAGCTGCGTCCTCTCCCTACACTAATCAGAGCAGTGTGACGTGCGGCGCTATGTGACTCCAGCTTAAATAGAGGCTGGGTCACATGCTGCACTTGGCCAATCACAGCCATGCCATTAGTAGGCATGGCTGTGATGGGCTCTTAGGGCAAGAAGTAAAACGCTAGCTGATTGGCTGCTGTGCAGTAAATCTGGTGTTCCAGCTGTGACTAGACAAATTTCATAGTTCCGTCAAAGGATATATAATTTTTTGGGGTGACATTAAATTGCCAAAATAGCAATACCGTAAATCAGTGGTTTCAGCTGTGGTTGGCCAAGTTTAATAGTGTCCGGCAAAGGATATATTTCTTTCTGAGTTGAAATTCAATTCCTAAAATAGCAATCCCCTAAATCTGGTTTACCAGCAGTGGCTGGCCAAGTTTAATAGTGTCCGGCAAAGGATATATTTTGTTCTGGGGTGAAATGCAATTGCCAAAATAGCAATCCCCTAAATCTGTTGTCCCAGCAGTGGCTGGCCAAGTTTAATAGTGTACGGCAAAGGATCTATTTTGTTCTGGGGTGAAATTGAATTGCCAAAATAGCAATACCGTAAATCAGTGGTTTCAGCTGTGACGGGCCATGTTTAATAGTGTCCTGCAAATTATATATTTTTTTCTGGGATGAAATTAATTGCCAAAATAGCAATACCATAAATCAGTGGTTTCAGCTGTGGCTGGCAAGCTTAATAGTATCCAGCAAGGGATATATTTTTTTCTGGAGTGAAATTCAATTGCCAAAATAGCAATCCCCTAAATCCAGTGTCCCAGCAGTGGCTGGACAAGTTTAATAGTGTCCGGCAAAGTATAGATTTTGTTCTGGGGTTAAATTCAATTGCCAAAATAGCAATCCCCTAAATCTGGTGTCCCCGCAATGGCTGGCCAATTTTCATAGTGTCCGTCAAAGGATATATTATTTTATGGGGTGAAATTCAGTTGCAAAAATAGAAATACCATAAATCTGCTTTTCCAGCTGTGACTGGACAAGTTTCAAGTGTCCATCAAAGGATATATTATTTTCAGGGGTGAAATTCAATTGCCAAAATTGCAATACCGTAAATCATTGGTTTCAGTTGTGGCTGGCCAAGATTAATAGTGTCCGGCAAAGAATAGATAATTTTCTGGGGTGAAATTCAATTGCCAAAATAGCAATCCCCTAAATCTGGTGTCCAAAAAGTGGCTGGCCCTAAATCTATGGCTACTGCTGTGCCTGGGATAATGTAACACGGTACATAACTAGATAGCCAGATAGTGTTAGGTGCCTGTAAAAAAAGGCCTAAATTTTAATTCAATACATTCGGCCAAATAATTTTTTTCTTATTGTGGTGAACGGTAACAATGAGGAAAACATCTAGTAAGTGACGCGGACATGGTCGTGGTGTTGTTAGTGGACCCTCTGGTGCTGGGAGAGGACGTGGCCATTCTGCCACAGCCACACGTCCTAGTGAACCAACTACCTCAGGTTCCAGTACCCGCCAGAATTTACAGCGATATTTTGTGGGGCCCAATGCCGTTCTAAGGATGGTAAGGCTTGAGCAAGTACAGGCGCTAGTCAATTAAGTGGCCTACAGTGGATCCAGCATGTTCACAACATTATCTCCCACCCAGTCTTCTGCAGAAAGTGCACCGATGGCACCTGAAAACCAAGCCCATCAGTCTGTCACATCACCCCCATGCATTTCTGGGAAACTGGCTCAAGTTATGCAGCAGTCTCTTATGCTGTTTGAAGGCTCTGCTGGCAGGGTTTCCCAAGGGAATCAACCTAGCCCTTCCCCAGTGGTGGAGGACATAGAATGCACTGACTCACTACCACTTATGTTTCCTGATGATGAGAACATTTGAATACCACATCAGCAGAGTCCGCACGTCACTGATGACGAATCACAGGTGCCAACTCCTGCGTCTTTTTGCAGTGTGTAGACAGAACAGGAGGTCAGGGAGGAAGACTGTGTGGAAGGTGATGCAGGGGACAATGAGGTCCTAGACCCCACATGGAATGAAGGTCGTGCCACTGACTTTCATAGTTCAGAGGAAGTGGTGAGACCGAGCCAACAGCGTAGCAAAAGAGGGAGCAGGGGGCAAAAGCAGAACAGCTGCCACCAAGAGAGTTCGCCTGCTACTGGCCACCGCCACCAGGGACCGAGCACCCCAAAGGCATCTTCAAGGAGTTCCCTGGCATGGCACTTCTTCAAACAATGTGCTGACAACAAGACCCAAGTGGTTTGCACGCTGTGCCATCAGAGCCTGAAGCGAGGCATTAATGTTCTAAACCTTAGCACAACCTGCATGACCAGGCGTCTACATGTAAAGCATGAACTGCAGTGCAGTAAACACCTTAAAAACAAGGAACTCTCTCAGGCTCCCCCTGCTCCATCTTCTGCTGCTGCCTAGGCCTTTTCCTTCGCCTCGGGAGGAATGCTGGCACCTGCCGCCCACCAAACAGAGGATGTTCCACCAACACCACCACCTCCTTCACGAAGCATCTCCACCATGTCACACGGCAGCGTTCAGCTCTCCATCTCACCAACCTTGGAGAGAAAGCATAAATTGCCACCTACCCACCCTCGAGCTCTGGGCCTGAATGCCAGCATTTCCAAATACTGGCCTTTGAAATGCTGTCATTCAGGCTGGTGGACACAGACAGCTTCAAACAGCTGATGGCGATGGCTGTCCCACAGTATGTTGTTCCCAGCCGCCACTACTTCTCCAATTATCCGATAAAATCAAGTGTGCAATGCGCAACGCCATCTGTGGCAAGGTCCACCTAACCACAGATACGTAGACCACTAAGCACGGCCAGGGATGCTATATCTCCCTAACTGCACACTGGGTAAATGTAGTGGCGGCTGGGCCCCACACGGAGAGTTCTTTGGCGCACGTCCTTCCGCCACCAAGGATCGCAGGGCATCATTCTTTGCCTCCTGTAGCCTCCTCCTCCTACTCGGCTTCCTCCTCCTCTTCTTCCATTTGCTCATCCAGTCAGCCACACACCTTCACCACCAACTTCAGCACAGCCTGGGGTAAATGTCAGCAGGCCGTTCTGAAACTCATATGTTTGGGGGAAAGGCCCCACACCGCGCAGGAGTTGTGGTGCGGTATTGAACAAGAGACCGACGAGTGGTTGCTGCCGGTGGGCCTCAAGCCCGGCCTGGTGGTGTACGGTAATGGGCGAAATCTCGTCGCAGCTCTTGGACTAGCCAGTTTGGCGCACACCCCTTGCCTGGCGCATGTGCTAAATTTGGTGGTGCAGAAGTTCATTCACAACTACCCCGACATGTCAGAGCTTCTACATAAAGTGCGGGCCGTCTGTGCGCGCTTCCGTCGTTCACATCCTGCTGCTGCTCGCCTGTCTGTGCTACAGCGTAACTTCGGCCTTCCCGCTCACCGCCTCATATGCGACGTGCCCACCAGGTGGAACTCCACCTTGCACATGCTGGCCGTTATCAGCGTTACAATACCACTTCTATGTCTCCTTGAAAAAATACTTATGGCGATGATGGAAGAGGAGGTGACCCAGAAGGAGGACAAGGAGTAATTTTTAGCACTTTCAGGCCAGTCTCCTAGAAGTGGCTCAGAGGGAGGTTTTTTGCAAAAGCAGAGGCCAGGTAAAAATGTGGCCAGCCAGGGCCCACTACTGGAGGACGAGGAGGATGAGGAGGAGGTGGAGGAGGATGAGGATGAAGCAGGATCACAGCGGGGTGGCACCCGACACAGCTCAGGCCCATCACTGGTGCGTGGCTGAGGGGATACGGAGGACGATGATGATAT
Organism: Bufotes viridis; assembly: GCA_033119425.1. NCBI lineage: Eukaryota > Metazoa > Chordata > Amphibia > Anura > Bufonidae > Bufotes > Bufotes viridis. The sequence goes on from CM065590.1 coordinate 136,709,081, forward strand.
GCCTCCCACAGAGGACAGCTTGTCCTTACCTCTGGGCAGCCTGGCACACATGAGCGACTACATGCTGCAATGCCTGCACAACGACAGCAGAGTTGCCCACATTTGAGCGTGTGTGGACTACTGGGTTGCCACCCTGCTGGATCCCTGGTACAAAGACAATGTGCCCACCTTACTTCCTGCACTGAAGCGTGATAGGAAGATGCGCGAGTACAAGCGCACGTTAGTAGACGCGCTACTGAGAGCATTCCCAAATGTCACAGGGGAACAAGTGCAAGACCAAGGCGAAGGCAGAGGAGGAGCGAGAGGTCGCCAACGCAGCTCGGCCAGCTCGTCTGAGGGTAGGGTTGGTATGGCAGAGATGTGGAAAAGTTTTGTCACCACGCTACAGCTAAGTGCACCACCACCTGATACGGAACGTGTTAGCAGCAGGCAGCATTTCACTAATATGGTGGAACAGTACAGGTGCAATCCCCTCCACGTACTGACTGATGGTTCGGCCCCATTCAACTTCTGGGTCTCCAAATTGTCCACGTGGCCAGAGCTAGCCTTTTATGCCTTGGAGGTGCTGGCCTGCCCGGTGGCCAGCATTTTGACTGAACGTGTATTCAGCACTGCAGGTGGGTTATTACTGACAAACTCAGCCGCCTGTCCACAGCCAACGTGGACAAGCTGAAGTTCATAAAAATTAACCAGGCATGGATCCCACAGGACTTGTCCATCCCTTGTGCAGAATAGACATTTATAACTACTTCCCCTTAACCATATATTATTGTACTCCAGGGCACTTCTTTATTGAATCCTCTTTTTTTAATTTTACCATTATTTTGCAGGGCAACCCAAAGTTTTATAAACCTCTCCTCCGTCTGCGTGCCAGGGGCCTAAATATCTGAAAGTGGATTTCTCCATTGGTGGGTGACATGAAGCCTGATTCTCTGCTTTGGGACCTCTCTCCTCTGTCTGGGTGCTGGGGCCTAAATAACTAAAAGTGGCCTTCTCCGTTGGTGGGTGACATGATGCCTCTTTTGCTGCTATGGGACCTCTCTCCTTTCTGGGAGTCAGGGGCCTAACTTTCACGTACTTGCTTGCGGTCTTGGTGACAGACATTTAACTATTTTTACTGTCTAATCACTGCCCCATTGTCTGGGTGTAAGGGGCCTTTATGTCGTTTAATCATTTGTTGTCTTGGTGGGAGATATTAAACTCTTTTTACTGTCATGACCACCCCAATGTCTGGGTGTCAGGGGCCTATATGTCGTTTAATAATTTGTTGTCTTGGTGGGAGATATTAAACCTTTTTTACTGTCAGGACAACCACATTGTCTGGGTGTCAGGGGCCTACATTTCACGTACTTGCTTGCTGTCTTGGTGGCAGACATTTAACACTTTTTACCGTCTAATGACCGCCCCATTGTCTGGGTGTCAGGGGCCTATATGTCGTTTAATCAATTATTGTCTTGATGGGAGATATTAAACTTTGTTTACTATCTAATCACCGCCCCATTGTCTGGGTGTCAGTAGTGTTGATCACGAATTTTTGAATTGCGAATCTTAACCGCTTCAGCCCCCCTAGCTTAAACACCCTTAATGACCAGGCCACTTTTTACAATTCCGCACTATACTACTTTCACCGTTTATTGCTCCGTCATGCAACTTACCACCCAAATGAATTTTACCTCCTTTTCTTCTCACTAATAGAGCTTTCATTTGGTGGTATTTCATTGTTGCTGACATTTTTACTTTTTTTGCCATTAATACAAATTTAACGACATTTTTTCAAAAAAATAACATTTTTCACTTTCTGTTGTAAAATTTTTAAAAAAAAACTACATTTCTATATAAATTTTTCTCTAAATTTATTGTTCTACATGTCTTTGATAAAAAAAAAATCCAATAAGTGTATATTTATTGGTTTGGGTAAAAGTTATAGCGTTTACAAACTATGGTGCAAAAAAGTGAATTTCGGCCTTTTGAAGCAGCTCTGACTTTCTGAGCGCCTGTCATGTTTCTTCAGGTGCTAGAATGTCAGGATAGTATAAATACCCCCCAAATCACACCATTTTAGATAGAAGACACCCCAAAGTATTCGTGGAGGGGCATGGTGAGTTCATGTATCATTTCATTTTTTTTCACAAGTTAGCGGAAAATGACACTTTCTGAGAAAAAAAAAAAAAAAAGTTTCTGATACTTCTGGCAAAAAAATCTCAGACGGACTCACTATGCCCTCAGTGAATACCTTGGGGTGTCTACTTTCCGAAATGGGGTCATGGGGTCATTTGTGGGGTGTGTTTACTGTTCTGGCATTTTGGGCGGGGCTAAATTGTGAGCCGCCATGTAAAACCTAAAGGTACTCGTTGGAATTTGGGCCCCTTTGCGCACCCAGGCTGCAAAAAAGTGTCACTTATGTGGTATCGCTGTACTCAGGAGAAGTAGGGCAATGTGTTTTGGGGTGTATTTTTACATATACCCATGTTGGGTGAGAGAAATATCTCTGTAAATTGTCAACTTTGTATAAAACTTTTTAAAAGTTGTCGTTTACAGAGATATTTTTCACACAAAGTATGGGTATATATAAAAATACACACCAAAACACATTGCCCTACTTCTCCTGAGTACTGCGATACCACATGTGTGCCACTTTTTGCAGACTGGTGCGCAAAGGCCCTAAACCAATGAGTACCTTTAGGATTTCACAGGGCATTTTTACGCATTTGGATTCCAGACTTCTTCTCACGCTTTAGGGGCCCCTAAAATGCCAGGACAGTATAAATACCTCACATGTGACCCCATTTTGAAAGAAGACACCCCAAGGTATTCCGTGAGGGGTATGGTGAGTTCATGTAAAATTTTATTTTTGTCACAAGTTAGTGGAATATGAGACTTTGTAAAAAACTAAATTAAAAAAAAATATATATCAATTTCCGCTAACTTGTGCCAAAAAATAAAAATTCTGTGGACTCGCCATGCCCCTCACGGAATACCTTGGGGTGTCTTCTTTCCAAAATGGGGTCACATGTGGGGTATTTATACTCTCCTGGCATTTTAGGGGCCCCTAAAGCGTGAGAATCCAAATGCATAAAAATGGCCTGTGAAATCCAAAAGGTACTCATTGGTTTTAGGGCCCCTTTGCGCACCCAGGCTGCAAAAAAGTGTCACTCATGTGGTATCCAGGAGAAGTAGGGCAATGTGTTTTGGGGTGTATTTTTACATATACCCATGCTGCGTGTGAGAAATATCGCTGTAAACGACAACTTTTTACATTTTTTTATTCAAAGTTGTCAATTTACTGAGATATTTCTCTCACCCAGTATGGGTATATGTAAAAATACACCCCAAAACACATTGCCCTACTTCTCCTGAGTACGGCGACCCTTTTTAGCAGCCAAGATGCGCAAAGGGGCCCTAATTCCAATGAGTACCTTTTAGGAGGGCATTTTTACGCATTTTTCTTCTCACGCTTTAGGGCCCCTAAAATGCCAGGGCAGTATAAATACCCCACATGTGACCCCATTTTGGAAAGAAGACACCCCAAGGTATTCCATGAGGGGCATGGCGAGTTCATGGAAGATTTTTTTTTTTGCACAAGTTAGTGGAAATTGATTTTTTATTGTTTTTTCTCACAAAGTCTCCCTTTCCGCTAACTTTTGACAAAAAGTTTAATTTTTCATGGACTCATTATGCCCCTCAGCGAATACCTTGGGGTGTCTTCTTTCTAAAATGGGGTCACATGTGGGGTATTTATACTGTCCTGGCATTTGAGGGTCTCCGCAATAATTACACGTATGGCCAGCATTAGGAGTATCTGCGATTCTCCTTATATTGAGCATACGGGTAATGAGATTTTTTTTTCCGTTCAGCCTCTGCGCTGAAAAAAAAATAAATGAACTGCACAGATTTTTTTATTCGCATCGGTCAATGTGGATGAAAAAATCTCTGCCAAAATCAGTGACTGCGGTGCGGTGGGCTGGGCGCTAGCTTCCTAACAAGTAGCTAACTAACTGGCGGTGATAAGGGACCCTTATGCCCCATTCACACGTCCGAAATTCTGTTTGCCGAACGGAATTGCGGACCCATTCATTTCTATAGGGACAGACTTTGTCCCGCTCGGATCCGGAATTACGGATCCGCGCTTCCGGGTCTGCACTTCCGTTCTGCAAAAATATAGAACATGTCCTATTCTTGTCCATAATTGCGGACAAGAAAAAGCATTTTCTATATAGTTCTGGCAATGTGCGGATCTGCAAAATGCGGAAAGCACATTGCCGGTGTCCGTGTTTTGAGGATCTGCGGATCGGATCTGCGGATCCGCAAAACACATATGGACGTCTGAATGGAGCCTTACAAGGGGTGTGATCAATGACAGGGGGGTGATCAGGGAGTCTAGATGGGGTGATCAAGGGGTTAATAGGTGAGGGGGGAGTGGGGGGGGGTTAGTGTAGTGTTTGGTGCAACTTTACAGTGTTACCTGGTCCTCTGGTGGTCGATCCCAGCAAATGGGACCACCAGAGGCCTAACTGCCGAGACGCGCTCCTCTGAGAACGCGCGCTCGCACGTTCACAGGAAGTCTCGGCTCTCACGAGATGACGCGCCGACGCGTCATCTCAGAGCTACAGGACCGCCTGCAGGACGCATCCCTGCGTTAGGCGGTCCTGTAGCGGTTAATCGTGAATGTCGGCACTTCGAGAATTCACGAATATTTAGAATATTGCGAAATATATGCGCAATCGCGAATATTCGTTTTTTAAATATCAGTTTATGCGAATTGTTATGCAAATTTTTATATGCTTATTTTCTCATTGATTGTGAAAATTCGCATATAAAAATTCGCATATGAAAATTTGCATAAAAATTTGCATACAATGGTATTTAAAAGATACCTTTTAAATACCAGTTTATGCAAATGTTTATGCAAATGTCTATATGCAAATTTTCACAATTAAGAAAATAATGACTGGAGATTGCGAATTCGCGAATATTCGACCAAATATTCACGAAATATCGCGAATTTGAATATTCCCCCTGCTGCTCATCACTAGGTATCAGGGGCCTATATTTCGTTTAATTGCTTGCTGTCTGGGTGAGAGACATTAAACTCTTTTTACTGTGAAATTGCCTCTCCTCTGTCTGGGTTTCAGGGGCCTACATAAATTATAATGGCCTGTTCCATTGCAGGTTGACCTGAGACCTGTGTTGCCGTTATGGGACCGCTGTCCTCTTTGTGGGTGCCATGGCCCTGAGTCTTTGAATGAGGCCTGTGGCACTGCAGGCAGACATGAATCCTTTTTGGCTGTGATGAGAACTTCAACTCCCCACCTGATGCCACCCCAACCTCCTATTCCACCTCCTCCTCCCCCAAGTTGACAATTGATATTGGTTAATTTTTATTTATTTTATTTTATCTTAAGTCATTTCCCTATCCACATTTGTTTGCAGGGGATTTACCTACATTTTGCTGCCTTTTGCAGCCCTCTAACCCTTTCCTGGGCTATTTTACAGCCATTTTAGTGCCCAAAAGTTCGGGTCCCCGTTGACTTCAATGGGGTAAAGTTCGGGTCGAGTTCGGATCCCGAACATTTTTTTGGGAAGTTCGGCCGAACTTCTCAAACCCGAACATCCAGGTGTTCTCTCAACCCTACTTATGCGCTAGGGACAGTGTTGCTGAAAATGATTAATGGAAGGATAATGGAGAGGTAGAGTGCGGGAGACTGCAGGGAGATTTATACTGCATCAGTTTTATTTCTTTATTCCTACATTTACTTATTCCTACATCAGACGTAAATGTAATTCAATACTAATAAGAAGCTTTTATTATTCCTGTGCCAGCGTGCCGAACAATACCATCCAGTATGCACCCCTAAGGGGGGCCAGGTCTTAATGATGACTGACCTTATCTTTTGCTGGCTTTACTTCTTCCAAATCATCCTAGTCTCCATGTCCTAGAAAAGTCAGCAAGATGCAGAGAGAGAAGGAGCTAGATGTTCTTGAATAAATATTATCATCTATATTAGATGATGTGGAAAGAGAGGAAAAGCAGATTGCAGAAGTAGTGCTCCCATCTGTAGGGCACTGGGGTTGGAGAAGTGAGCATACTAGAGCTAATTATTATTTAGTATTTACCGTCAAATAGCCTACGGGAGACTGCAGGCAAGAACAGGAAGCAGTAACACGCAAAACGGCCGTCGCGGCTGACATGGACGCATGGGTAACGCTATTCTGCCCCCGATGATTTTGTAAGTAATCTGCACTGGCTAACTGGCTATTCGGTTCTTCAATGCATCATGGTCACAACTAGAGACTAGCGAATTTTTCAAAAGTTCCATTAGCCGCTTTGCCGAATTTCGATGGTTCGATGCAAATTTATTTGTGGCGAATTACATTAAAAACATCTATTTCCTGGCTGCCGAGAGCCTTTATAGTGGTGTAGAACACTGTGTCTGGAGGTGTCAGGAGAATCAGGAGGCCACAGCGTGGCACAATGACAGAATGTGAAGGTGGCGAAAGCAGCAGCATCAGAAGGATACCACAGTGGCGCAAGGTGACATAGCATGGATATGGCAGCAGCAGCATCAGGAGACCACATAGTGGCAAGGTGACATAGTAAGTAAAGAGATGGCAGCAGCAGCATCAGGACACCACAAAGTGACCCGGTGACTGAGTGGGGTTTTGAGTGGCAATACCAGTACCCACTGATGCACAATTACCGAGTCTGGAGGTGGCGGCAGCATGAGGATACCACAGAGTGGCACAATGACCAAGTATGGAGGTGGCGAAAGCAGCAGCATCAGAAGGATACCACAGAGTGGCAAGGTGACATAGCATGGATATGGCAGCAGCAACATCAGAATACCACAGAGTGGCAAGGTGACATAGTGTGGAGATGGCAGCAGCAGCATCAGGAGACCACATAGTGGCAAGGTGACATAGTAAAGAGATGGCAGCAGCAGCATCAGGACACCACAAAGTGACCCGGTGACTGAGTGGGGTTTTGAGTGGCAATACCAGTACCCGCTGATGAAGGTGAGTAAAAGAAGGAGCACTTAGCTTCAGATGTGTGGCATCAGGTGGGTGGCAGCATCAGAGTAGTAGCTGAGGCAGGTAGCCAGAAGAAATCGGTCTATTTTTTCACGGTTTGGGTGAGGCGGCATGGATGATGTAATCAGATGCATTAGGCATTGGTGGGTGGAAATCCTGGCTGATCCACGCCTGATTCATCTTGAGAAAGGTCAGTATCTCCACATTGCACATCACTGATGTACTACTCAATGGTCTCTGGGTCAGGAGACTGACTGCTCGCAACTCCACCTCCAACGCCACACTCCTAATCACTACTTGCTCGCCTAGCGGAGGAAGCGGCGGATGTCTCCTCCAGATCTTGGCTGGGCAGTAGCTGCTGACTGTCCTCTAGTAGCTCGTCCTTGCTGTATAGTGTAGCTGAGCCCACAGCATACATAAATTCTCTGGCTGAGGGAACAGCAAAGGACAGAGGCAGGTTGAAGACAGGTGAGGGCACAGAGCCTGCTATCGGGCCATGCCAACTAAGGGTTGTGTCTGACGAACCCATCGACTGTTGGCTTGGGGTGTCTGATGTAACTTGGGATGAAGTGGATGACCTAGTTAACCAATCTATAACCGCTGGGTTGCTGGTCATGACTTGACCGTTAGATGACACCGGGAGCTCAGGCCTCTCACTGCGACTTCTGCTGCCACGCCCACTTACTATGCTGCAACCTGTGCCTGCACCATAAACATTTTGGCCTCTGCCACTCCCCTATGAAGGGCCTGGCACTTCTCTGTCTGACATACTGTTAGCTGAACTAAATAAATAAAAATGAAATTTAAAACACCCCTAAATGCGCCAAATATATTTCTCTTTAACTGCAAAAGTGAACTGCACATATATTTCTCTTTTTGCACTGAAATGGGCCAGTAAACGCTTTTAGCGCAAATAACTGCAAAAAGTGAACTGCGTATATATTTCTCTTTTTGCACTGAAATAATGATTCCTCCCTATCCTTTCTCTGCACTTATAAATCACTTTTTTTCACAATGCAATGAGATTTTCCCTATCACTCTCCCTAGCACCTGCAACGTCTCTCCTTGCATCTAGAATGCTGGAAAATGGCAGAATCCAAGATGGCTGTGGGTATTTATAGGGCTGTGAAATCACAGAGCTGGCTGGCTGCTGATTGGCTGCATGTATGACATTATGAGTGATCCCGCCTTCCCAGTGCTCTTTGCCCCATGTCCCTACACGTGTAGACGTCATTGTAGCTGCCGTTTTGGGAAAAATTGCGATTCGTTACATCAAAGTGTGAGGAAATTTGCATTTGTTGCGTATCAAAGTTTTTCTGAAATTTGGATCTAATTCTACGTCGCCAGCTTCAATTCGCTCATCTCTAGTCACAACTAGTTAAGCGAACACCTGGATGTTCGAGTTTGATAAGTTCGGCCGAACTTCCCGAAAATGTTCGAGTTCGGTATCCGAACTCGACCCGAACTTCAACCCGAACCGAATCCCATTGAAGTCAATGAGGACCCAAACTTTTGGGCACTAAAAAGGCTGTAAAATAGCCCAGGAAAGGGCTAGAGGGTTGCAAAAGGCAGCAAAATGTAGGTAAATCCCCTGCAAACAAATGTGGATAGGGAAATGAATTAAAATAAAATAAAATATATAAAAATTAACCAATATCAATTTGGTACTTGGAAGAGGAGGAGGTGGAATAGGAGGTTGGGGTGGCATCAGGTGGGAATGCTATGGGAGTTGATGTTTTCATCACAGCCAAAAAGGATTCATGTCTGCCTGCAGTTCCACAGGCCATATTCAAAGACTCAGGGCCATGGCACCCGCAAAGAGGAGAGCGGTCCCGTAACAACAACACAGGCCTCAGGTCAACCTGCAATGGAACAGGCAATTATCATTTATGTAGGCCCCTGACACCCAGACAGAGGAGGGCAATTTGACAGTAAAAAGAGTTTAATGTCTCTCACCCAGACAGCAAGCAATTAAACGAAATATAGGCCACTGACACCCAGACAATGGGGCGGTCATTAGACAGTAAAAAGAGTTAAATGTCTGCCACCAAGACAGAAAGCAAGTACGTGAAAGTTAGGCCCCTGACACCCAGACAGAGGAGAGAGGTCCCATAGCAGCAAAAGAGGCATCATGTCCCCCACCAACGGAGAAGGCCACTTTTAGTTATTTAGACCCCAGCAACCACACAAAGGAGAGAGGTCCCAAAGCAGAGAATCAGGCTTCTTGTCACCCACCAATGGAGAAGGCCACTTTCAGATATTTAGGCCAATGGCACGCAGACGGATGGAGAGATTCATTCAACTTTGGGTTGCCCCGCAAAATAATGGTAAAATTAAAAAAGAGGATTCAATAAAGAAGTGTCCTGGAGTAAAAGAATATCTTGTTAAGGGGAAGTAGTTATAAATGTCTATTCTGCACAAGGGATGGACAGGTCCTGTGGGATCCATGCCTGGTTCATTTTTATGAATGTCAGCTTGTCCACGTTGGCTGTGGACAGGCGGCTGCGTTTGTCAGTAATGATGCCACCTGCCGTGCTGAATACATGTTCAGACAAAATGCTGGCCGCCAAGCAGGCCAGCACCTCCAAAGGCATAAAAGGCTAGCTCTGGCCACGTGGACAATTTAGAGACCCAGAAGTTGAATGGGGCCGAACCATCAGTTAGTACGTGGAGCGGTGTGCACATGTACTGTTCCTCCATGTTATTGAAATGCTGCCTCCTGCTAACACGTTCCGTATCAGGTGGTGGTGCAGTTAGCTGTAGTGTGGTGACAAAACTTTTCCACATCTCTGTCATGCTAACCCTGCCCTCAGAGGAGCTGGCCGTAACACAGCTGCATTGGTGACCTCTTGCTCCTCCTCTGCCTTCGCCTTGGGCCTCCACTTGTTCCCCTGTGACATTTGGGAATGCTCTTAGTAGCGCGTCTACCAACGTGCGCTTGTACTCGTGCATCTTCCTATCACGCTCCAGTGCAGGAAGTAAAGTGGGCACATTGTCTTTGTACCGGGGATCCAGCAGGGTGGCAACCCAGTAGTCCGCACACGTTAAAATGTGGGCAACTCTGCTGTAGTTGCGCAGGCACTGCAGCATGTAGTCGCTCATGTGTGCCAAGCTGCCCAGAGGTAAGGACAAGCTGTCCTCTGTGGGAGGCATATCATCATCGTCCTCCGTATCCCCTCAGCCACGCACCAGTGATGGGCCTGAGCTGTGTCGGGTGCCACCCCGCTGTGATCCTGCTTCATCCTCATCCTTCTCCACTTCCTCCTCATCCTCCTCGTCCTCCAGTAGTGGGTCCTGGCTGGCCACATTTTTACCTGGCCTCTGCTTTTGCAAAAATCCTCCCTCTGAGCCACTTCTAAGAGACTGGCCTGAAAGTGCTAAAAATGACCCCTCATCCTCCACCATCATCGCCCTAAGTGTTTTCTCAAGGAGACATAGAAGTGGTATTGTAACACTGAAAACGGCGTCATCGCCACTGGCCATGTTGGTGGAGTACTCGAAACAGCAAAACAGGGCACACATGTCTCGCATGGAGGCCCAGTCATTGGTGGTGAAGTGGTGCTGTTCCGCAGTGCGACTGACCTGTGTGTGCTGCAGCTGAAACTCCAATAGTGTATGCTGTCTCTCCAGCATGTGCAAGGTGGAGTTCCACCTGGTGGGCACGTCGCATATGAGGTGGTGAGCGGGAAGGCCGAAGTTACGCTGTAGCGCAGACAGGCGAGCAGCAGCAGGATGCGAACGCCAGAAGCGCGCACAGACGGCCCGCACTTTATGCAGCAGCTGTGACATGTCAGGGTAGTTGTGAAGGAACTTCTGCACCACCAAGTTCAGCACATGCGCCAGGCAAGGGATGTGCGTCAAACTGGCTAGTCCCAGAGCTGCGACAAGATTTCGCCCATTATCGCACACCACCAGGCCGGGCTTGAGGCCCACCGACAGCAACCACTCGTCGGTCTCTTGTTCAATACCCCACCACAACTCCTGCACGGTTTGGGGCCTGTCCCCCAAACATATGGGTTTCAGAACGGCCTGCCGACGTTTAACCCGGGCTGTGCTGAAGTTGGTGGTGAAGGTGTGTGGCTGACTGGATGAGCAGGTCGAAGAAGAGGAGGAAGAAGCCGAGTAGGAGGAGGAGGCTACAGGAGGCAAAGAATGATGCCCTGCGATCTTTGGCAGCGGAAGGACGTGCACCAAAAAACTTTCTGCCTGGGGCCCAGCCGCCACTACATTTACCCAGTGTGCAGTTTGGGAGATATAGCGTCCCTGGCCATGCTTACTGGTCCACGAATCTGTGGTTAGGTGGACCTAGCCACAGATGGCATTGCGCAGTGCACACTTGATTTTATCGGATAATTGGAGAAGTAGTGGCGGCTGGGAACAACATACTGTGGGACAGCCATCGCCATCAGCTGTTTGAAGCTGTCTGTGTCCACCAGCCTTAATGACAGCATTTCAAAGGCCAGTATTTTAAAAATGCTGGCATTCAGGCCCAGGGCTCGAGGGTGGCTAGGTGGGAATTTACGCTTTCTCTCCAAGGTTTGAGTGAGGGAGAGCGGTGCCTGGTGACGGAGGTGGTGGTGTTGGTGGCACATCCTCTGTTTGGTGGGCGGCAGGTGCCAACATTCCTCCAGAGAAAGAGGCCGAGGCAGCAGCAGAAGAGGGAGCAGGGGGAGCCTAAGCGTGTTCCTTGTTTTTATGGTGTTTACTCCACTGCAGTTCATGCTTTGCATGTAGATGCCTGGTCATGCAGGTTGTGCTAAGGTTCAGAACGTTAATGCCTCGCTTCAGGCTCTGATGGCACAGCGTGCAAACCACTCGGGTCTTGTCGTCAGCACATTGCTTAAAGAAGTGCCATGCCAGGGAACTCCTTGAAGATGCCTTTGGGGTGCTCGGTCCCTGGTGGCGGTGGCCACTAGCAGGCGAACTCTCTTGCCGGCGGCTGTTCTGCTTTTGCCCCCTGCTCCCTCTTTTGCTACGCTGTTGGCTCGGTCTCACCACTGCCTCTTCCTCTAAACTATGAAAGTCAGTGGGCTGGCACGACTTTAATTCCATGTGGGGTCTAGGACCTCATCGTCCCCTGCATCGTCTTCCACACAGTCTTCCTCCCTGACCTCCTGTTCGGTCTACACACTGCAAAAAGACGCAGTAGTTGGCACCTGTGTTTCGTCATCATCAGAGACATGCGGACTCTGCTGATGTGGTATTCCCATGTTCTCATCATCAGGAAACATAAGTGGTTGTGAGTCAGTGCATTCTATGTCTTCCACCACTGGGGAAGGACTAGGTGGATTCCCTTGTGAAACCCTGCCAGCAGAGTCTTCAAACAGCATAAGAGACTGCTGCATAACTTGAGGCTCAGACAGTTTCCCTGATATGCCTGGGGGGGATGTGACAGACTGATGGGCTTGGTTTTCAGGCGCAACCTGTGCGCTTTCTGCAGAAGACTGGGTGGGAGATAATGTTGGAAACGTGCTGGATCCACTGTCGGCCACCCAATTGACTAGCGCCTGTTCTTGTTCAGGCCTTACCATCCTTAGAACGGCATTGGGCCCCACCAAATATCGCTGTAAATTCTGGCGGGTACTGGAACCTGAGGTAGTTGGTTCACTAAGACGTGTGGCTGTGGCAGAACGGCCACGTCCTCTCCCAGAGGGTCCACTAACAACACCACGACCATGTCCGCGTCCGTGTCCCTTACTAGATGTTTTCTTCATTGTAACCGTTCACCACAATAAGAAAAAAATTATTTGGCCCAATGTATTGAATTCAAATTCAGGACTTTTTTTTACAGGCAACTAACACTATCTGGCTATCTATTTATGTACCGTATTACACTAATCCAGGCACAGCAGTAACTGCAGATTTAGGGGAATATCAATATTAGGCCTAGTATTTAGGCCCTGGATGAAAGGTATCCTTTACGGACAGATTTACACTTTGAGGTGCATAGTATCGTGTGAAAAAATAGATAGGATTATGCTTTCAGCACATGTATTTTAACACTTTGTGTAATATACCCTTTAACGGAAAGAAATACACTTAAAGATGCAAAACAGTGTGTGCAAATATAGAGGATTATGGTGTATTTTAACACTTACTGTAATATACCCTTTAATGGAAAGAAATACACTTGGAGATGCACGCTGAGTGTAATATACCCTTTTACGGACAGATTTACACTTGGCCGGCAACAGCTGGAACACCAGATTTTGGATATTGCTATTTTCGCAATTTAATTTCACCCCAGAAAATAATATATCCTTTGACGGACACTTTTAAACTTGGCCAGTCACAGCTGAAACCACTGATTTATGTTATTGTTATTTTGGAAAATGAATTTTACCCCAGAAAAAAAAATATCCTTTGCCGGATACTATTAAACTTGTCCAGCCACAGCTGGAACACCAGATTTACGGTATTTCTATTTTTGCAACTGAATTTCACCGCAGAAAATAATATATCCTTTGACGGACACTATTAGACTTGGCCAGCCACAGCTGAAACCACTGATTTATGATATTGCTATTTTGGCAACTGAATTTCACCCCAGAAAAAAATATATCCTTTGCCGGACACTATTAAACTTGTCCAGTCACAGCTGGAACACCAGATTTACTGTATTTCTATTTTGGCAACTGAATTTCACCCCAGAAAATAATAAATCCTTTGACGGACACTATTAAACTTGGCCAGCCACTGCTGGGACACCAGATTTACGGTATTGCTATTTTGGCAATTGAATTTGACCCCATAACAAAATATATCCTTTGCCGGACACTAATAAACTTGTCCAGCCACAGCTGGATCTCCAGATTTACGGTATTTATATTTTGGCAACTGAATTTCACCCAAGAAAATAATAAATCCTTTGATGGACACTATTAAACTTGGCCAGCCACTGCTGGGACACCAGATTTACGCTATTGTTATTTTGGCAATTGTTTTTAACCCCAGAAAAAAATTATATCCTTTGCCGGACAATATTAAACTTGTCCAGTCACAGCTGGAACACCAGATTTACGTTATTTCTATTTTTGCAACTGAATTTCACCCCAGAAAATAATATATCCTTTGACGGACACTATGAAACTTGGCCAGCCACTGCTGGCACACCTGATTTAGGGGATTGCTATTTTGGCAATTGAATTTAACTCACAAAAAATAATCTATCCTTTGCCAGACAGCAGACAGTATTACACTTGGCTAGCCACAGCTGGAACACCAGATTTAGAGGATTGCTATTTTGGCAATTGAGTTTAACCCCTCAATAAAATATAAAAATTTCTATCCTGAGTTTCTAGGGGTGACAATAAGCACAGCCAAGCCCCCGATGTAGGATATAGCAAAAAAAAAAAAAAAAAACTAGTATTGATTGATCTCCATAATCAAGGTAAGACAGCACCACTTACTTCGCAATACGCTGAAGCATGTATCCAATTGTGGCGGTGCAAGCAAGTGCAGCTTGACAAAGACCGAAAGATTGAAACGTTGCTGCTACACTTTGGTGCTAATAAAAGAAGAATTCTGCTACAAATCTGAGTGCTGCGGTGGATCATATTGTCCGTCTAGTATTGATTGATTGACTTGGTGGCAGCTTGTGCTGGTGCACCAAAAGACACAAAATGGCCGCCGAGCATCCCAGAAAAAAGTGACAGAAAAAATCTCTGTGCAGCCTAAAAACCAGTGAGCAATTAACTAGCAGAAGTTGAATGATTCACAGCTGTAGACCGATCACTTCATTAGGTGTTTTTTCTGAGTTTTCGCTACGTGACTCCAGCTTAAATAGAGGCTAGGTCACATGCTGCACTTGGCCAATCACAGCCATGCCATTAGTAGGCATGGCTGTGATGGCTTCTTGGGGGAAGAAGTAAAACGCTAGCTGATTGGCTGCTGTGCAGCCCTTCAGAAAGCGGGAAGAAATCGCTGAACAACGATCCCGAACTTATTTTTTAAATGTTCGGGTTTGGGTCCCGAACACCCCAAAATTCGGTATGAACCCCAATTATACAGTTCGGGTTCGGTCATCTCTAGTCACAACCCATCCGCAGCACGGCTGCTCGGTGTGGCCGTGCCCTAAGCAGAGTGACTTAGCTATACCGGATTTATAGCAATTCATGACAAATCACTTTGTAACTAATTGTATTTTTAGGCTAACTTCTGCAAAATTGCCGAGTCATATTTTTAAACTTTCACTCATCTCTATACAGTATATTAAAGGGCATCGGTTAGCAGATTTGCACATTTGAAACTGGTTGACCTGTTAAATGTGCGCTTGGTAGCTGAAAGCATCTGCATTGGTCCCATATTCATATATGCCCGTATTGTTGAGAAAATTGTGTTTCTAGATATGCAAATGAGCTTTTAGGATTAACAGGGACGTTGCCATTACTCCTAGAGGCTCTGCTCTTGAAACTGCCACACCCTCTCCACTTTCATTGACAGGGCTAGGGGTTATGACTAGGGTTGAGCGAACCCAAACTGTAACGTTCAGGTTCGTACCGACCAGACCTGAACCCCAACATTTCCGTAGAAGTTCAAGTTCGGGTTTGTTGTTTGGCGATTTCTTCTGAGCCCAGTGATACTGCAAAATTACTTTTAATCCATCTGTTACTTAGGTAGGGGTCGGTAGCCATTTTGGCAACTGCAGTGTCCTTGGAACTGGATGCGACCTGCATGTGTGCCATCCTGCCAGGGACATCAGTCTAATTATTTTTTGTTAGCTCAGTGGAGAAAAATTTCCTTTTGTCTGGCAGGTCAAGTCCACCTACATTACCTATTTTATAATTTTGGGGTGACATAGTGCAGTTCTGTAGTTGGGGGAACAAACCCGTACTGTCGCACCACAGATCAAGTTTCCATACACCGCTGAAAAACCTATGTTAAAATTTTGCTGTGAAAAACTGCATTTCTGTAGTTGGGTTAATAAACCCGTACTGTTGTGCCACAGAGCACGTTTGCATACAACGCTGAAAAACCGGTTTTAAAATATAGCAGTGACATACAGCATTTGTGTATTTGGGGGAAATAAACCCATATTGTTGTTCCACCGAGCACTTTTGCATAGAACGCTGAAAAACCCATTTTAAAATTTAGCTGTGATATACTGCATTCCTATATTTGGGGGAAATAAACCCATATTGTCGTTCCAAAGAGAAGTTTGGCATACAACGCACAAAAATGTATTTTAAAATTTAGCAGTGACATACAGCATTTGTGTATTTGGGGGAAATAAACCCATATTGTTCCACAGAGCACTTTTGCATAGAACGCTGAAAAACCTATTTTAAAATTTAGCATTGACATACTGCATTCCTGTATTTGGGGGAAATAAACCCGTATTGTTGTTCCACAGAGCAGTTTGGCATACAACGCAAAAAAAAACATTTTAAAATTTAGCGGTGACATAGTGCATTTCTGTAGTTTGTTGCAATAAACACTGGTTTTGTGCTACATAGCAGATCTGAGGCCTACCATGTATTTTAGTCTTTTTAAGTAACCTTTTGAACTTCGCATTTACATAGTTGGTTGCAAACACACAGGTTTTTTGGTAGATAGCACATCAGTGGTGTACGCTGCATTTCTGACAGTCAAATTAAACTGTTAACTTCTGCTTTTACATTGTTGGTTTGAAAATAAAAATTTTGGTGATAGTGAAGTAATTGTATTGAATTGCTCCGTTACATTGTTGTGTGACCTAAAGAAATTTATTTTGTTTATGACACGGGGACTGCCTTACTGTTAGTGAACTTCATTTTTTACTATTGGCAGTTAAATTGACACCGGAGATAAACCACCTCTTAGTTTGGTGGCTGAACGCAAATAATGAGGAGAACATCAAATAAGGGATGTGGGCATGGTCGTGGTGGTGTTGGTGGAGCTCCTGTTACTGGGAGAGGACGTGGCCATTCAGCCACAACTACAGGTCCAAGTGGAACACCTTCCTCAGTTGTGAGTAGGCGACAGAACCTGCAGCATTATTTGGTAGGCCCAAATGCCACTCTACGAATGGTGAGGCCAGAACAAGTACAGGCGCTGGTAGATTGGGTGGCTGACGGTGCCTCCAGTACCTTAAAATTGTCTCCCACTGCTGAAAGCTCAGAGTTGGCACCTGCAGCCCATGCCCATCACCCTCAGTTCACACTTGCGCGTTTTACAGCGCGTTCGAGCGTGCTGTAAAACGCTCAACAGGAGAAAACTCATGTTTCCCTATGGGCATGGTTCTCACCTGAGCATTTTACAGCGCGTTTGAACGCGCTGTAAAACTCCCTACGCTCAAAGAAGTTCTTGAGCTTCTTTGGGGCATTTTGTCGCGCGTTTGCACCCATAGACTTCAATGGAAACGCGCATAAAAGGCGCGTAAAACACGCGTTTAACACGCGTTAAAGTGTAGATATGCCTTTTTCAATTGGTCTCCAGAGTCACAAGACCTATTTGCGTTTCCTATTTGCAAAAACGCGCTTTAATATGCACAACAAAAACGCGCATAAAGCGCGCATCTCAGAAACGCTCAGGTGTGAACCCAGGGTCAGTCTTTCACCTCACCCCCTTGCAAATCAGCCAAGCAGTCTAAGCCCCAAGTCATGCAGCAGTCTCTTATGCTTTTTGATGACTCTGCTGTCAGAGTTTTCCAGGGCCATAACCATAGCCCTGCCCCAGAAGTTGAAGAGATTGAGTGCACCGATGCCCAACCACTTAGTTTGAGGATGAGGACATGGGAAGACCACCGCAGCACGTCTCTGAAGATGACGAAACACAGGTGCAAACTGTTGCCACTTTCTGCGGTGTGCAGACCGACAAAGTGGGCAGGGGTGAAGACTGGGTGGAAGATGATGTTGAGAACGATGAGGTCCTACACCCAAAATATACTACTTAAATCCATGTTATTCATGGCTGGTGGAAAAATCATATTTTTTAAGGCCAGGAATTACCTTTGCAGCCTGCGCTGCATATGTGCCAGGGAAAATAATATAGTTAATCCGTCTGGGAGTTCAGGGGTTGAAATATTCCAATTTTTTGCTGTCAAGTAACTCTGCACTGCATATGTGACAGGGACCGAAAATTTGAAAAATCTTCTTTTAAATTGTTGGGTGCAAAATTACAATTTTTTCCGGGTACTTCTACATAGGTTACAGTGACCGAAAATACGGAAAATCTTCTTTTAAATTGTTTGGTGAAATATTACCATTTTTGCCGGGTGCAAAACATTGCTCTGCATAGGTGGCAGTGACCGAAAATGCAGCAAATATTATTTTAAATTGTTAGGTGAAATATTACCATTTTTGCCGGGTGCAAACCATTGCTCTGCATAGGTGGCAGTGACCGAAAATACGGAAAATCTTCTTTTAAATTGTTGGGTGAAATATTGCCATTTTTGCCGGGTACAAACCCCTCTTCTGCATAGGTGGCAGTTACCGAAAATGCGGAAAAACTTCTTTTAAATTGTTGGGAGCAATATTACCATTTTTGCCGGGTACAAACCCCTGCTCTGCCTGGGTGCCAGGAGCCTACATTTTTAAAAATCGTCTGTTCCATTGGTGGATGACATTAACTACGTTTTGCCGTGAATAAACCCCTCCTCTGCCTGGGTGCCATGGGCCTACATTTCTAAAAATCGCCTGTTCCATTGCTGGGTGACATGAACCCCGTTTTGCCGTGAATAAACCCCTGCTGTGCACAGGTGACAGGGACCTAAATTTCAAAAAATTGCCTGTTCTATTGGTGGGTGAAATTAACTCCGTTTTGAGGTAAATTAACCCCTCCTCTGTCTGGGTGCCAGGGGCCTACATTTCTAAACATCATCTGTTCCATTAGTGGGTGACATCAACTCAGTTTTGCCGTTGAAAAACCCTTGCTCTGCCTGGATGCCATGGGCCTCCATTTTTAAAAGTCGCCTGTTCCACTGGTGGGTGACATCAACCCCGTTTTGCTGTGAATTAACCCCTCCTGCCTGGGTGCCAAGGGCCTTCATTTTTAAAAATCATCTGTTCCATTGGTGGGTGATATGATCCCCGTTTTGCCGCTGAAAATCCCCTGCTTTGCATTGCTGTTAGGGAACCAAATTTGGCAAAAACATCTGTTAATGATGTTAATGATTACAAACGCACGCTGGTAGACGCGCTGCTGATGGCATTCCCACCTGACGCCTCCTCAACCCCCTACTCCACATCCATTTCCTCCTTCTAGATCAAGATTTTGATTTTTCATTTTTATTTATTTTAAGTCATTTCCCTATCCACATTTGTTTGCAGGGCGCTTACCCACATTTTGCTGCCTTTTGCAGCCCTCTAGCCCTTTCCAGGACTTTTTTACAGCCATTTTAGTGACCAAAAGTTCGGGTCCCAATTGACTTCAATAGGGTTCGGGTTCGGGGTCAAGTTTGGGTTATGTTTGGATCCCGAACCCAAACTTTTTTGTGAAGTTCGGCTGAACTCGTCGAACCCGAACTTCCTAATGTTCGCTCAACTCTAGTTATGATATTCTCAGTGCCAGTCAATGTCAATCAAAGTGCAGAGGGTTTGGCAGTTGCAGAGAGGGCAGAGCCTCTAGGTGTAACAACAACACTCCCGTTGCTCCTAGAGGCTCATTTGCATATATTAAAACTTCATTTTTTTTCTCAGCAATGCTGGCACATATGACCATGGGACCAACACAGATGCATTCAGGTGCCAAGTTCAGCTGCAAAAGATTAACAAGTTTCATAGGTAGAAATCTTCTGACAGATGCCCTTTAACAAGGTTTTCCACAATCTGTGGTCCCACATTTAGCTCTTGGCCTTCTTGCGCTTGCCTCAACAGTTGTACTTTGCAGCTTAAGATACTATTATGCAATGATAGCACTAGGGATGTTATAATTTATCAGTGTGTTCAAAACTAGTATTGGTCAAGCACCAAAGTGCTTGTGTAGAACACTTCCGAGCACAATGGAAGTCAATGGGAGAACACGAGAGATAAACCAGACACTCTGAAGGGGTAGGGTGTCCCTATATATATATAGAGCATTTCTCAAGCAAAGAATCAATGCAAATACAAAGTATATATAGCCAGCAAATCTTACAAACACTTTATTCAAAAAGATCATGTGACATAATTGGCCAAATTCCTAAACATATAAGAAAATCATGATTAGTGTAAAGTGACATGTGCAAAACAATCAGTGTAGCATAAATGTTACATAATAAAGTATATCAAATAAAGATAAGAAACGGTGGCACTGCCATCCAATCAGGCAATCCACCCGATCTCCCCTTTCAGACCAATGCGCACAACACAGCAAGTGAACGCTTGTACGTGGTGCTCAGCAGCAGTAGCGATTCAAGATAAAGTCAAATACAGCAGTGAGAGAAACACGAAGAAAGGCTTGCGGCACTCACCGAGGTAGAGACTTTAATATTCTTTATTCATCCTATTACAGGACACTTGTGAACGGGGTAAAGGGGCGGACAAACCAGTTACAGATGATTAGAGGCTACGGCCGTTTCGCGCGTAGGATCACGCTTCGTCTGGCCGCTCACACGTCATTGCGCAAACCTGCGCTTCATATAGGCGGCGCTCTGTAGCCATCATCATAAGCAACAGCTGAGCGCGTATATTAGTGACGTTAAAATCATCGATACTGAAGGGTGTATACATACAGGTTAGTACTACACAGTTCATCGTGTCTTCATATTACCTACATGGTTATGCATAGTGTTTCAAAACAAGGCCATAGTACGGACGCATTCACATTGCGCAGCTAAGCCCACAGTGATGGTACCGACTATCCAGATGTCCACCACCTATTATCTACTTAATAGTCATTGAGAGTACATACTACTACCCCAAGAAGGGGGGAGGAACTCTACTTTTAATGTTTGTCACAGCTTTGGTTCAATTACCGGAGCCTTAGTATTGTGGTCCCAATTGCAGCCGTAATATATGCCTCTACAGGAATACTGACATGTCATTCCTGTCGTTCAGACCCGCTGTCCTGGTAGCCCCGGTCCGCATAATCCACCTTGCCTCTCTCTGTAGGAGAAGCCGGTGGCGATCCCCCCCTCTGGGGATGGGTCGGATCTGCTCCATTCTCGCAAAAAAGAGGCAACGTATATACTCTCAATCACTATTATATTAAATATAGTATGGCTAAAAACTATATATATATATATATATATATATATATATATATATATATATATATATATATTCCTTGTACATTAGAGGCAAAGACGCCCAACACTACTCAAAACCATATCACTGTTAGCATTACTCAGAAGTCATACTACTAGATATTTATTTTTTCATAGCATTACACTAGTTACATAAAAGTGGACTTCTGTAATAAGAATTATTGTACATATACCTGTTATGGAGTAGTGTTCACCAAAATTGTGCTTCAACACAACAAGGAGTTTGAATTGAGTGGTGGTCAAGGATATGACGCTCCTTACAGTCCATGGGACTAATGGAAACTGATGAACATAGCTAGAAAAATACCAGCTGTCAGCACAGTAGGCAGGGAAACACACAAACACGGTGAGCCCTAACTGAACCCAACTTGCCTTCCCTGCCTACTTGCAATGCAAGCGGCAAGTCTGCAACTGGTCGACGTTCCCTTTACCACTTAAGTGCAAGACAGACAGACAGACATAAAATGCAACCACACAGAGAGGGGTAGTAGAGAATAAGATCAAAAGCCAGGAGGACAATATAGTACAAAATTGGAGGAAAGAGGGTAGTCAAAATAGCCATGCCAAAGTCAAAACTAGACAGGTATCATGGTATGGAATCACAAGACAGAGAGAGGTCAAATGGCAAACCAAGGTCAATATAATATAATAACATAATCCAAATCCACAACAAACGCTATCGGAAGCACAGCAAGGGTGTGAAACGTATATCTACAAGGGTGTATTGCCAGTAGAGGATTTAAATAGAATGCCAAGTCCATGAATCAGAATCTGAGAGGGACTCAGCACCCTATTGAACCAGAACACCATAATCTAAATCAGGCATCCTCAAACTGCGGCCCTCCAGATGTTGTAAAACTACAACTCCCAGCATGCCCAGACAACCTACAGCTATCAGGCTACAGCAGGGCATAGTGGGAATTGTAGTTTTACAACATCTGGAGGGCCGCAGTTTGAGGATGCCTGATCTAAATGATAGGCAGGCTATGTCATTGAGCCTGTTAAATGAAATACACACCCTCATTTAATCACAAAATCTCCCCCAGTGCACGTGTGCTGCAGGGAGGAGGTGAGCGAGCTCTCCGTTGTCATGGACATGTCATCAGGGGCTGCACGTCATGGGGGCATGGCCCGGCAGCGCGTCTGACATGGTGTGGCTGTGCCAGAGCCCCAGACTGTAGCACTGGACCCCGGACAGGTTAAGCCTCATTCACACATGAGTGTCCATGCTCAAATCCATGAGCAGGTGGTCAGTGATGCATCCATGAAGCTGTATGTGAAGGATCCATGTTGGGTCCGTGTGTCTGTTTTTTGCTGTCTGTGTTGAATCCATGTTTCACTTATACTGAAGAGCTGAAAAATAATTTTCAAAGCATCTCTTCTTAATGATCCATGATGCGATCTGTATTGCATCCGTGGTTTTCACAAACCCATAGATTACAATGGACATGATGGATCCGTGAACACAGACAAAATAGAGCATGCAATCTTGATATAAAACACTGACCCACGGAACGTGCAAAATCACTGATGTGTGAATACAGACACTAAAATGAATAGGGATGTGTGCTGTCCGTGGAGACTGACTTCTGAATGAGGCTTAAGTTGGTGACACCTACAAGGTAATTTTTGCAAATTCGCTTAACTCTACTTAATCGTCAATAACAATTATATTTCAGTTTTTCAAACACGGGAAAGCACAGCCAAAATAAGCACAAGAATATTATAAAGATATGTCAGAAAGAGATGATACTGCATGGGGTTTTAAAAATGCTTTCTACATCTAGTAAAAGTCACTTCACAATAAAGTGCCAGAACATACAATTAGTTGGATGCAAATTTTTATTGTTTTAGCCAATTCTTTTCCCTTGTCAAGATAACAGATGACTTGCATTCAATATTCATCTAATCTAAACAGCTGAAGGCTGTACCATGATTCATCAATTCAGAAAAGGCTGCTGGGGCAAGAAAGTAAAACTTGTTTTATTAATTCTGTCACACCACAGGCCCCTTTAGATAAAAAAATGCATTATTTGTAGCCTTTTGTATTACTAATATTATCAATATTAACTTTTTTTTGTATTATAATCAGAAACACATTGTAACAACTTTTGCTCTTATTGTTTACTTGTCCAGGCTCAGTTGTTTCTGAAAGAAACAAATTTAATTTGTCATTGCTTTAAAATAACTAAATAATCGAATCAAGGTCATCCATTTTCCTTTTCTGTAATACTTTCTATAGAAAGATTACAATGACTTTTTTGTTTCTTAAGTGTACAAGCTTATTTATATATTAGGAAACCACATAAAATCCCCTAATCAATAAATGATTGAAATTGCCTATTTAGCAGTGGATTTCATCCCTTAATGGAACAGAATAGCAACATTACCGGAACATGTCCTATCTTTGGACGCAACATGGCGAACAGTGCCCATAACTGGTGTCCATATTTTGAAGATCCGCACAGAAGCACAGAGAAGCAACATGCTCCCCCATGTTTAATCTCTGTGCTCCCCACTGTCTTGCCTGTTTGTGCTCCTCCCGTCTTGTCTCTCTATGCTCCCACAGTGTTTTGTCTCTGTGCTCCACCCTGAGTTGTCTCTCCCTTCCTCTGGTGTTCTCTCTCTGCGTTCCCTTGTGTTGTCTCTGAAAATGTTTTAGAGAACCAACACATGAGTGTGAACACTACAATGTGTATGTAACAGCAGCTGCTGTGCGCCGCTGTTCTCCTGCTTACCGCCTCAGTCCTGGGCGCCGTGTTCAGCGGTGATCTGCTGCCTGTGCTTCCCCATTCATGGCTGCAGTCCTGGGCTCTGTCCTTGCAGGTACTGTTTGTTTTGGGATCCGTTCCACAGTTTCTATTTAGCACTGGCCACAGCATGCTTGCTGCTTCTTCCCTGCAGAACTTCCTTAGGGCCGGCGCGTCACTTCCTGTGCTTTATGGGTTAGATCATGTGACCTTACTGACCAATCCTAGCCCTCTTGAATGTATATAAGTGGCTCAGCATCCTTCCCAGATGCCTGATTGTCAAAGTCCTTGTGTCCTGCAAAGGTTTCTGATTTCTCTGCTTGTTTTCCTGTGTACCTGACCCGTGCTTGTGTTTCTGGACTTCACTACCTGTTTGGTCCCTGCCTGCTTGCCTTGACTCTCCTGTTTCCGACCCGGACTGCCTGTCCTCTACCTGTACCTGTGCCAGCCCTGACCTATTGCTTGTCTGACTTTGCTTCTGCCTCATCCTTCGGTCCTGGTTACGACTTGGCCTGCTGTCTACATTTGTACCTGTGGTACCTTGCTCTGGTACCTCCTGGTCCGCCTGGACCAGTTGCCTCGTGTGCCAATCCTTCTCAAGAGATAGCGACCTGATGTTCCTCTCGGGAAAGCCTATCCCCACCATCAGGGGTACTGTGAAGAACGAGGGGTTCAATAAGACAACCAACTTAGAGGAGGTAAGACGAGTGGCACAGTGTATATCATTACTAAATGTATATCTGTATGTAGTCTAGTGAATTAATGGTTTCTCTGCAGTATGTTTCTATATTATAAAAAAACACACCAAGATGGAGTTGTTAGAATTGAATGTGTGAATGTAGTGATGATATATGTAAGCGATACAATATTACAGGAAAGGTTGTTTGTTAAAGGAAACTGTACAATTGAAAGGAGGCTGTTGTCTAAGAAATACAGATTTTTAAGAATTTATAGGAAAATAATGTAAGCCATATATTGTATTGTTATCCTGTATGTCTGTAAGGTTTTCAGCAACTTTCTCTCAGTTAGTGTCTATACTTGTCTTCTCAAAGCCAGTATGAGCAGGTACTGTCTATCTGGACAAAGGTATATTAATATTTCAAAGGCAGCAAACAGTTTTCGACTATCTAAAGAATGTGTGACAGTTGTCTAGTAGGTGGTACAATGGCTGGTGGGGCAGGAAAATGCGGGTAAATCCCAATATTCTAGCTGCTTCTATCAATCTTCAAGAGTAAACCAGAAAGTGCTAGAAAACCATAGGGAACAAACCATCAGATATGTCCAAGCCATATTCTAAAAGATTCTAGAACTGGTTGTTAAGCATATAAAATGCTGGGATTTGAAGAACAGAAGAAAGCACAGGCAGAAAAAAAGTGACATAGAAGCTGGAAACTGGAAGGGCCAGATAAAGGACTGGTTGACAGACCTAAACAGACCTATGTGTGGTAACTACTATATAATGTAGAGCAGGCATGCTCAACCTGCAGTCCTCCAGCTGCTGAAAAACTACAACTCCCATCATTCCCTGACAGCCTATAGCTATCATCTTACATAAGGACATCGTGGGAGTTGTAGTTTTACAACACTTGGAGGGCCGCAGGTTGAGCATCCCTGTGGTAGAGTGAGAGTAATTTGTTGTTTAGTTACCAAATGGTCTTGGGAATAAGTTTATATGGTAGTTTTATAGTTTAATGTAATTGTAACTATTATTAGTGATGAGCAGCAGGGGCAATATTCGAATTCACGATATTTCACGAATATTTGGGGCAATATTCAATATAAATTAGTGAATTTGAGAATTTGAGATTATTTTATTGATTGCGAAAATTGGCAATGTAATATTTGCGTAATGCACCCACAATACAAGCGTGGGTCACTATTGCTAAATTTTTCAAGCTGCTAGAAGTTTTCTGAGACTGGAGAAAATGGTTGGCATGGTTGGCTATTACAATAGCTTTATAGGCAGATAGAATGCTCCAATATATTCCTGATTGCACAAATCAGCAATTAATGATGCGCATATTTTTGCGCAATTAGTACAACTTCACATTTTAGCAGGTCTGCCTACATATTAGTGATTGGTGCACTAAGTATTGTTGTGAACTTGAGACATTACAGAACCATGCCTGTAGCATGTATGTATGAACAGCAGAACCTATCACACTACCTAACACCCTGAACTGGAATCAGCTACACTATATCATGATCTAACCTACACTGACTATGTCCCACTAACTATCTGTATTATATATATATTGTAGGGATTTCCCAAATGGTAGCTTCTGAATAAACACACTACAGTCTTTTAGTGGTGGAAATCAAAGTAATAAATGTATTTTATTCGCAAATAAATAAGGTCAGTAGCGCACCAATACTGTCTGGTCTCCCACAAGCAGCGGCACGAAAACAGGGCTGTCACCCCCTCTGTTTGCAGAAAGAAAAGACTGAAAATGATGAAATGCCGCGCTCTAGCAGTGGATGGGATATGGATTATTCCCGTCCGTGTCTCAGCTACTAAAGTGTAATGATGTACCTCCGGTACCACGTATCTGTATAGCAAACACTCACCGAAGGCTGGTCGGTGCGGGCTAGTATCCTCCTGGATGCCTAAATCCTGCAGGGTGTGGGGGTGAATGGTGTGGTCGGCAGCAGCGGTAGCAGGAGCACGGTCTCTCTAGTCGGCGTGTCTGGGTCGCGCCCGGCCGGTGGCGCGATCCTCAGTTTGCACGCACGCACGTTCAGGGCACAGGTGACGTCACCACTGCGGCTACAGGTAGTCGCAGGCACTGGGCTTCTACGCGTTTCGGGTATTAGCGATACCCTTCGTCAGGAAGTCAGACCTAATGTGCTCCCTGCCTATTGCCTCTATTTAACCCTTCACTCCTTAACCCTTTGATTGCCGGTTCGTTCTATTTTATTCAAAGCCAAACACCTCTATCTCCATATTTAGACCCACTGGAGCCAAAGTATCCATATTAAATATATACTTGGTTTCTGCCCTCGACATAGCCTTAATATAATCTCCCCCTCTTCTGTGCCTTTTTATGATTTCTAAACCACAGATACTTGAGCCATTAAATTTGCTACCATGAAGGTCATTGTAGTGTCGTGATAAAGGGTGTCCCTCATATTTTCTTTCTATATTGTAGATGTGTTCATTTATTCTCTTTTCATTTGCCTCTTAGTTCTCCCTATATACATTTTTGGCAAGGACATATAATTGCATATATCACCCCTGGCTGTTACATGATATATGTTCTTCAATGCCATGTGTATATGTACCCCCTGTGTTTGTTATTGTAGTTATGACTTTATTTTTTGATTTTTGATTTTTTGATTTGTTACACCCTTGGCACTTCCTACATGGAAAGAATCCCTTTAATGGATCCCCACTATTTTTATTTATATTTCTCTTATGTTTAACTCTATCTTCCTCTTTGCTCACATGTTTGCTGGTGGGAGCTATGATGTTCCCTATATTTTTGCCCTTTTAAAAATATACTTAGGGTTGCGTGGGATTAATTCTCCTACTATTTTATCCTCTTTTAGGATTTCCCAGTGTTTACCTATTATTTTCTTGAGGCTCCCCACTTGCCTATTATACGGCATAATTATGGGGGGTATTGTCCATAGTTCCTGTTCCACTTTCTTGGTTGTGGGGTTATCCATTAAGAAACATTGCCTATCCATTTGCCCTATCTGATTTCTACACTCTATTAATTTTTCCCGCTGGTATCCCTTATTTTCAAACTTCAACTGCATCTTATCTGCTTCTTTTTCATAATGTTCTTTTTTAGTGCAGTTTCTTCGCAATCTCACAAATTGACTCTTGGGCACATTCTCCAGCCATTGGGGCAGGTGGCAGCTGTCTACTGCTATTAGACTATTAGCATCCGTTGGTTTGGTGTAAGTTTTCCAATTGAAGCAAAATCCCACTGAAAAATACAAGAAAGAGCTAAAAGAACTCATTCAAAAAGGGAAAACATTGGGGATTCTACAGAAGAACGAAGCAATGTTCATTGATAACCAATACCCACGAATCGCAGGGTTTTATCATAACCCAAAGATTCATAAGGACCAAAAAAATCCCCCGGGTAGGCCCATCATATCAGGGGTAGAGTGCCTTACCAGTGCACTATCCCGATATGTGGACCAGTTCTTACAGCCGTATGCCCAGTCCCTACCAGCATACATCAGGGATACCAAACACATCCTCCAGATATTAAACAACACAGAATGGAAGGATTCATACATACTGGGAACATTGGACGTCAAGTCCCTGTACACAATAATTGAAAAAGAAAAAGGATGTGAAGCGACCAAATTCTTTTTAAGGGAGAAGGAGAGATGACAGAAACACAGATTAAGTTCTTAGAGGAATGTATTAGTTTTATACTGGATAAAAATTATTTTATGTATGATGATAAATTTTACCTACAGCGGTGGGGGACTGCTATGGGGACGAGGTTCGCACCGGGGTTCGCTAATCTGTATGTAGGATGGTGGGAGCAACTATACATCTACGATGGTGGCCGACCCCGTGCGAGCCTCGCCCTATGGCAGCGTTTCATCGACGACATAGTTTTTATTTGGGAGGGGAGTGAGGATAGCTTGAAAGAATTTTTAATAGAATTAAATAAAAATGAGTTTTATTTAGAGTTCTCTCTAACATATAGTAAAAAGAAATAAATTTTTAGATTTATCTATTTTTATTGAAAATGGCAAGATTTGCACAAAAACTTACACCAAACCAACGGATGCTAATAGTCTAATAGCAGTAGACAGCTGCCACCTGCCCCAATGGCTGGAGAATGTGCCCAAGAGTCAATTTGTGAGATTGCGAAGAAACTGCACTAAAAAGAACATTATGAAAAAGAAGCAGATAAGATGCAGTTGAAGTTTGAAAATAAGGGATACCAGCGGGAAAAATTAATAGAGTGTAGAAATCAGATAGGGCAAATGGATAGGCAATGTTTCTTAATGGATAACCCCACAACCAAGAAAGTGGAACAGGAACTATGGACAATACCCCCATAATTATGCCGTATAATAGGCAAGTGGGGAGCCTCAAGAAAATAATAGGTAAACACTGGGAAATCCTAAAAGAGGATAAAATAGTAGGAGAATTAATCCCACGCAACCCTAAGTATATTTTTAAAAGGGCAAAAATATAGGGAACATCATAGCTCCCACCAGCAAACATGTGAGCAAAGAGGAAGATAGAGTTAAACATAAGAGAAATATAAATAAAAATAGTGGGGATCCATTAAAGGGATTCTTTCCATGTAGGAAGTGCCAAGGGTGTAACAAATCAAAAAAATCAAAAAATCAAAAAATAAAGTCATAACTACAATAACAAACACAGGGGGTACATATACACATGGCATTGAAGAACATATATCATGTAACAGCCAGGGGTGATATATGCAATTATATGTCCTTGCCAAAAAATGTATATAGGGAGAACTAAGAGGCAAATGAAAAAGAGAATAAATGAACACATCTACAATATAGAAAGAAAATATGAGGGACACCCTTTATCACGACACTACAATGACCTTCATGGTAGCAAATTTAATGGCTCAAGTATCTGTGGTTTAGAAATCATAAAAAGGCACAGAAGAGGGGAGATTATATTAAGGCTATGTCGAGGGCAGAAACCAAGTATATATTTAATATGGATACTTTGGCTCCAGTGGGTCTAAATATGGAGATAGAGGTGTTTGGCTTTGAATAAAATAGAACGAACCGGCAATCAAAGGGTTAAGGAGTGAAGGGTTAAATAGAGGCAATAGGCAGGGAGCACATTAGGTCTGACTTCCTGACGAAGGGTATCGCTAATACCCGAAACGCGTAGAAGCCCAGTGCCTGCGACTACCTGTAGCCGCAGTGGTGACGTCACCTGTGCCCTGAACGTGCGTGCGTGCAAACTGAGGATCGCGCCACCGGCCGGGCGCGACCCAGACACGCCGACTAGAGAGACCGTGTTCCTGCTACCGCTGCTGCCGACCACACCATTCACCCCCACACCCTGCAGGATTTAGGCATCCAGGAGGATACTAGCCCGCACCGACCAGCCTTCGGTGAGTGTTTGCTATACAGATACGTGGTACCGGAGGTACATCATTACACTTTAGTAGCTGAGACACGGACGGGAATAATCCATATCCCATCCACTGCTAGAGCGCGGCATTTCATCATTTTCAGTCTTTTCTAAATGTATTTTATTGTTGGCACACAACAATTCAACAGACAGCAGTGATCAGCTTGCTTCAGCCAACACTTAAAAAAAAAAATACAATCCAGAATCTGAATAAATCACATAGTTCTGTTTAGGGCACAGTACCATAATCAGATCACAGAAATATAGTGGCCAATATTGGGGAACTGCTCAGACCCCAAACACTGTAGCGTGTTTCTCATTGGGGGGAGCAGTCCCACCGCATGTGGACAGCAGCAAACGACCATCCCCAGCAAAAAATGCGTACAATAGAGGATGCCGACGCGGACCACATGCACCACAAAGGCATCCTACACAAAACGGAGCATTGAGCGGATGAAATATATAAATCACTGAAAAAAAATGCACCAAACGGATATGCCACTGACTATACTAGCTAGTCAAACAAGCAGATATTAAAATCTGAGACTTTTGCCAATATATTCGTGTCAGGAACACATCGGAGCCCCTCACTGTCGCTCAGCATGCCATGGGGTCCTACCACTACGCTAACTATGGTGTGAACACGGTTTGAAGGTGATGGAATACTGCTCACAGCCAAGCTTCCACACAACCGCATAGCAGGACAACTAATGCAATGTGAATAAAGCAAGACTGTAAGCCACACCCATATCAGACCGTGTGATGGAGGCTACCAGGTGCAAAAGAATGTCAAATGCCAGGTGAAGGTACATTCAATACATATGGAACAAGATCCCAGAAATATAGTGGCCAATATGGGGGAACTGCTCAGACCCCAAACACTGTAGCATGTTTCTCATTGGGGGAGCAGTTCCACCACATGTGGACAGCAGCAAACGACCATCCCCAGCAAAAAATGCGTACAATGGAGGATGCCGGCGCGGACCACATGCACCACAAAGGCATCCTACACAAAACAAAGCATTGTGCGGATGAAATATATTAATATATAAAATCACAGGAAAAAAAAATGCACCAAAGGGATATGCCACTGACTATACTAGCTAGTCAAACAAGCAGATATTAAAAGCTGAGACTTTTGCCAATATATTCCTGTCAGGAACACATCGGAGCCCCTCATGCACCACGCGTCACGGTCGCTCAGCATGGCATGGGGTCCTACCACTACGCTAACTATAGTGTGAACACGGTCTGAAGGTGATGGAATACTGCTCACAGCCAAGCTTCCACACAACCGCATAGTACTGTAATCCTCACAGAGTGGATGGGGACCTAGCTTTGGTCCTCTGTCTCTCAGCAGAGACCCTCCGGCTTTTATTCGGCTCCAAAACTCACCACCTCGCAGAGCTCCACCGTCAGCCAGGTGAACACACACCCACACCTGACTCTGCTGGCTGACTTTTGTAAGCCGGTCAAAACCCAGCCTAGACCGTGGGGAGTAGTCACCCACCCAGCACTATGACTACTCAAAGTAAGAGCTGTCCCGGATTAGCTTTCTCAGCTATGCGAACTAACCAAATTGTCAGTCAGCTACTGCTGCTGACACATATACTATTGGCTCCTACTTCACCGAGGCCAGGAACCTTGGTGACAAATATCTCCCATCTATGAACTAACTAACTATCTAATGTAATGTGACACACTGCTGTCTCTCTCAGAAATGAAAAAAAAACTGCAGAAAATGGATGCTGGGGAGGTTCTTATATTGGAAGGGGTAGGAAACTTTCCTATTGGTTGCTAGGGATGTTGCTAAGCTCAGACAAAGACATTACAGCCTTCTCATTGGCCCACAAGCAAGAAGCAGGGAGGGATCATGGGTTCAGAGGAAAAAAAAAATCTAGAATATTCGTAAATACAAATATATAGCCTTTTATTCTAAATCTTCGCAAATTCTTGAAGTGGCGATATTTACGATTAAATTTCACGATTCAAATATTCGCACCCAACACTAACTGTTATTGTGTAAAATACTCTCTGTTTGATATATTTATGTCTTTGTTGTTCAACTCTATCTCCATATATATACTCAATAATACTAATTTTAATACCAATATTTTCACACTGCACAATATACCTATGATTTATAATCTCACTCGTGTGTCATTTATTAGACCCAACTTAAAGAATAAGACCCAGTATACATTTATATATAATAATTTCTTACACTAAAACCAAGTTGGGCTGCCTCTAGCCTGGATACAAGATGATATATGGTTGGGTATGGAGGCATACAGATTCTGTATGGCATCCTGCCGCAGATTTGTAGATCCTGCACACTGCTGAAACGGACCTCTTAGCTGGTCCTATAAATAAGTGATTAGTGATACATCTGGCAACAAGGAAGGCCAAGGAAGTATGCAACCCTTGCTGTGTGAGGGCGAGCACTACGCTGCCGAACAATGGCAGTTGGAAGCCCTGCCAAAAGAGGCAACACATGTTGGTGCAGATTGTCCAGCACATATCGCTGAGCTGTTACTTTTTCTTGTACCACTACTAGGGATGACGACTGTCGTATGCAATGGCTCTCCGATCATCACACCAGCAGATGGGGCAGTGTGTTGCTCCATAGCAAAGATATGATTGAAGCACTCAACATAAGCCTCCATATTCAAACGCAACAGAACCTGGATTTGATGTTGAATTCTGTAGCAGTCCAGTTTTCTCCTTCATGACAACATTGCAAATTAAGGTGACGTGGTTGGTTGTCAATAGCAGGACATGCAATTGGTGCCATGACTCTAAATTTCCTTCTGTAAAGCACCTGAAAATGGCCTGGGCAGGGACAGGAGTGTGAAAAGAGGCTGTGACTTGTGTCTGAATAGTGCACAACAAAACTCTGGGTAATGTTAGTGCTAGTCTGGGCCATCTGGAGCCTGCTTACCATGTGTGCGTGCTTTCAAATAGCCCCTGCTCTCAAGACCTTCTAACAGCTAAGAAAACAGCCTAGATGGAGGGCAATTCATCAAAATGGCTATCCTGTTTCAGCCAAATGATGTACTTCCTCTGAAAATCTGTCAGCTGGGCCAAATGTCATTGAGTGTGTCATAGCTGCATGTCTCGCAGTCAACAATCTCTCCATCCCCTTTCAAAATCTGTCAACTGGGACAAAGTTCTTAGAGTGCATCATAGAGGCAGGTCTAGTAGTCAACAATCTCTCACCAAGAGGTACATTGCCCAATAGTAGCATCTCAGAGTCTATTTATAGGGCACTTTTACACCCCTTTGTGGAAAGACTCAGTATCCAGATCACGCCTATATTCATTTACATATCTCCCTGAGACATAACTGCATGACGAGTTTTTTTGTCAATATATATATATATATATATATATATATATATATATATATATAATGTTTTTCACTTGTTGAAGAATTAACAGAGGGCAGAAGTAAGATGTCAGGCGGTCCCTGACTGCCAAGTATTTATATTCAAGCATGTCCAATTATAGTAAAGCTTTTATTCCTAAATGGTTAAAGCCATATTTTTTAGAGGGCTTGGCCACTTTCTGGTTATTGTTGATCACTTTAACCACTTGCAAACTGCCCATTAAACATAAATGTCCAGGGTTATGCAAATAACTCTGTAAGGGTGTTCTTGAACATCCTTAAAGAGTGAAGCGCTGAACAGATACCGTGCAACTGCAGGAGTGGAAAGCTCACTGTCAGTGACAGCTGTGCTTCCCATAGAGAAGGCAGGGATTTTTTTTTACCATCCCTATCTTCTCCAATGCTGTATACACAGTGCTCAATAAGCGCTATTTATGCAAATCAGAAAGTGTCAAAACAGCACCAGAATAACTGGAAAGCTACAGTGTGATATAGTCAACACAGTGATCAGCAAATCACAATTTTACAGACCCTGTTGCAGGTGAGGAAATACAAACCAGACACTTATCACCTTATAACAACCAGACCAGACTTACTCCAAGCCTGCATATCCACAAATGCCAGCGTATAGCTGTTAGTCAGAAGTATAGGAGAGAGGTATCAGCAAGATTGTTTTAATTGCCACTTATTTAGTCACCATACCTTATCATCTGGGACCAAGATTACACTTTGTATCAACTACTGCTGGATTTACTACTAGTTATCTTTTGCACTAGAGAGAGAGAGAGAGTAAAGAGAGATTGTTATACTTTTACATTTTGGCCTGTGTCTTTAAACTACATTTCCACTGCACCGAACCCCCGGAAGCAAAGGCCTGAGAGACTGTACCATGACTCATTAGGGTCACTACCACTCCCATCCGTTTAATGGCTAGTCAGGGGCTCTCTGCATCTGCTAAACTGGATGGACTTCTTTTAGCCTTAAAAACTGTATTACTGTGTAGTAAAAAACAAAACAAAAAAAGATAATGTGCCTGGTCAGGAAGGGGCGTACATTGCCCAGGTTTGAACTGGTAAATGACATACTGATGGCTTTGTTTCAATGCAAATTATGAAAACTGTGAATTGTACGGTACCTCTTAACAGCTTGCAAGCTACATTCAGTTAGTTGAGAACCAGGATGCCACATTTCATCTAGTAACTCCAGGTCATTAGATAAAACTGTTCTGGGAGTATAAAAAGATCTGGCAAACTATGGCAGCTTGCTGTTCAGGCCATCATGTAATGACTGTTCTTAGAATGCAGAAAGCCGTTGACTATGTCAACCTGCTGTGTATTCTGTTTAGAGCTATTCCATATAGTGAGATCGATACACTATATATTATATTTTTGATCCTTCCCATCTTATAAAACTAGGTATAGGTTTTATACCATCTCACAACAGTTTGTGAATCCTACAAATAACCAACATTATGTTTTCAATTAGATAAAAACACAGAAAACAATAAAACAAAAAGATCTAAAGAAACAATAACACAATATTGCACATTACAGGGAAACAAGCGTTTCACATTTATTTCTTGAGTAATATTTATCCTGTACAATAAAAAAAAAATGTGAAGAATGACTTTACTGGACCCTGGAGCAAAGCTGCAGTTGATGACTTCACACCGTGTTCTCGAGGAATTACAGAAATGTTACTGTGAATTATCCTTCAGTTATGAGAAACATTATTTGAACATCACTTGTTCGCGTTCGCCGCGTTGGGCGAACATATGCGATGTTCGGTCCGCCCCCTATACATCATCATTGAGAAAACTTTGACCCTGTACCTCACAGTCAGCAGACACATTCCAGCCACTCAGCATACCCTCCCTCCGAGACCCTCCCACCTCCTATCAAAAAGCAAGGACAGCATCCATCTTAGATTCATTCTAAAGCTGCAGTGTTAGTTAGAGCAGGGAGAGTGCTGCTGCTGAATTAATATAGGGATTCTAGGGAAAGCGTTAGCTACTAGTGTTCTGTGTCCACTCCAGTCCTCAAAGACTCATCTGCTGTAAGGACAGCGTCCTTACAGCACCCCAAAAAGCCCTTTTTAGGGCTGGTACCTCGGCCTGCTTTTTTTTTTATATATATATTTGTGGTCGGGGCTTAAACATGAAGGAATGACCCCTACCTACTGGATACCTAAAGGCGGTTAGAATTATGCCGGAACCGCGATGCTGAAGGGACGCCTGAAGGGGGGCATCCCCTGGTGTGAGTTAGTGAAAGTAAGGGTGGGTACGCTGGAGACGACGTTTACTGTGAAAGGGGCAGCCCGGCCAGATATAGTCATCATCGCCCCTCCCACAAATACAGGCCAATAAATCGGCCTTAACACTTGTGGTCGGGGCTTAAACATGAAGGAATGACCCCTACCTACTGGATACCTAAAAGCGGTTACAATTATGCCGGAACCGCGGCGCTGAAGGGACGCCTGAAGGGGGCCAAAAAGGACAACAAACTCGATCAAAGAGCTTTATTACAACCTCCAATTGCGATTTCGCTACCAACGAGCGAGCTGCAGCCAGGATAATGAGAACGGAAGTAGTGAAGCGTACCGAGGCATTGTGGCACCGTAGACGTCCGCTTCAGGAAACTTGTGAAAGAGAATTAGCTCGGGACAGGGCACCGGCTGCTATATTTTGGATTCGGGTACATGAATGTGTGTAATGAATTTGGTGTAGTAACGAGCAAAGCACCTGACGCCTAACAAAAGATATCAGTTGGACAAAGTCGTTAATAAAATATCCATGACCCCGACATTGACATAAACATACACCATGTAACCAGCCCATCCCGACCCCCTGCATGCACAGCCGCCATTATAGGATAAAGTTCAACCAACGCTGAAATCTGTGGAACCCGGGATCAACCAACCTCACTCATCCACCCACCAGCTAGCCAGTGGGGGCCAAAAAAAATGGGGCAGCAAAACCTAAGTTTGACGTGGCCTCAGGAAACTAGGAGAATTACTGTATACCTCTGGAATAAAAGAGAAATACCATACCAATGCCTGAGAACGTGGTGCCATATGGAAAATCACCAATCGCCTGATCATCAAGGCACACTTGATCCTGGAGAGATAAACGCAAGAAACCCTTTAATCTTCACCAATGCCACTAACGTGGTGTAATGGTAAACTGATGAAATAACAAGTCGAATACGTATGCGTAAAAACGTGCGTCAAGCGTAACCCTATTCAGAATCTGGTGACGAATCCGCAGTGCGGACCAACATCCTAACTGTGCCCCTATACATACATATATATATATATATATATATATATATATATATATATATATATATATATATATATATATATAATGTGGGGAGTCGCTCTGGTAGATAGCGGTGCGGGTGCAGTACAGAGGCAAAACAAGGAGTCCAGAAAGTGCAATAAACAGTGTTTTATTCACACTTGCACAAAATAAACGATAAACAGTCTCTTGGTGTTAATTCACACTCAGCAAACACAAAAGGCAAAACCAAAGAGTCCAAAACCAGGTTCAATCACCTGTGAGATGTTTAGGTGCGCGTTCGCACCTGGCGGTCGGCCCAGCCGCAGGATAATCCACCTTCAGGCTTACAGGACGACTGCACGCCTCCTTGCTGGGTTCATCCTTCCAGCCCAGAGAGCTCCACAGCACTAGCAGCAGCTCCAGGACAAATCACAGCCCCACCTGCTGATGTGGCTGCCTTTAAAAAGCCCGGCAAAGTCCGGCCTGGACCGTGGGGAGTAGGCACCCACCCAACTCTTTGCCTACTCCCAGTAAGAGCCGGCCCGGATTGGCTTTGCAGCCAAACTAACTATTAATGTCAAGCAGCACTAGCTGCTGCTGACACATAAAACCCGGCTCTCACCTCACTGAGGCCAGGAACCTCGGTGACACGTATCTTCCGTCCATGACGGCACCTTGCGCCCTCTTACATACCTCCCCCCTTTGTTCAACCCTGACAGGGTGAACACACGCCCAACACTGTACTCGAGACAGGGCATCCGCATTTCCTTGCAAGCGGCCTGCCCTGTGTTCCACTGTGAACTTGAAGTTCTGCAGAGACAAGAACCATCTGGTGACCCGAGCATTCCTGTCTTTCGCCTGGCACATCCACTTTAGAGGGGAATGGTCGGTCACCAGACGGAACTTTCTCCCTAGCAGATAATAGCGGAGAGACTCTAGTGCCCACTTGATGGCCAGGCACTCTCTCTCCACTATACTGGTCTCGGCTGGGGTGAGTTTGCGACTCAGGAAAACCACGGGATGCTCCTCCCTATTGATTTCCTGAGAGAGTACAGCCCCGAGGCCCACTTCAGAGGCATCGGTCTGTACCACAAATTCTCTCTTGAAGTCGGGCGTTACCAAAACCGGGGACCCACACAGGGCCAACTTCAGAGCAGAGAAAGCCCTATCCGCCTGCTCATTCCACTGGATCGACACTGACCTGCGTCCCTTTAAAAGGCTTGTCAATGGAGCAGCAATTGTAGCGAAGTTGGGAATAAACCTCATGTAGTATCCCACCATGCCCAGGAATGATTTTACTTGCCGCGTAGTGACAGGTCGGGGCCAATTCTTAATTGCCTCAATTTTGCTTACCTGAGGTTTGACCACCCCCCGCCCAATGACATACCCTAGGTATTTGGTCTCTTCTAACCCTATCACACACTTTTTTGGGTTAGCAGTTAAGCCAGCTTTCCTAAGGGAGTCCACTACGGCCTGTACCTTCGGTAGGTGACTCTCCCAGTCGGTGCTATGGACAACGATATCATCCAGATACGCTGAGGCGTACCGTCGATGTGGATGGAGCACAATATCCATAAGCCTTTGAAACGTGGCGGGGGCGCCATGTAGACCAAAGGGTAATACCTTGTACTGATACAACCCCTCCGGTGTGATAAAAGCAGTTTTCTCCTTGGCAGCCTCCGTTAAGGGTACCTGCCAGTACCCTTTGGTGAGGTCTAAGACAGAAAAATACCTGGCTTGGCCCAATTTTTCAATGAGCTCATCCACCCTCGGCATGGGATATGCGTCAAACTTGGACACCTCATTCAGCTTGCGGAAATAGTTACATAACCTCAATGTCCCGTCCGGCTTGGGTATTAAGACTATCGGACTGGCCCAATCACTTTTTGACTCCCTGGACCTGTTTGGAGGACAGGCTATCTGAAATTTTTACGGTGGCTGCTGCTTCCCGGACTTCGAGGTGAGTGGCTGGATCCTTCTCAGCGGGGGGCTGTCATCGCTGGACGAGTCCCTATCCTTCCATGGCTTCAGCAAATTCACATGATACACCTGCTCCGGCTTCCGCCGCCCTGGCTGGTGCACCTTGTAATTTACTTCCCCCACTTTCTCGAGCACTTCATAGGGCCCCTGCCACCTAGCTAGAAATTTGCTGTCAAGGGTGGGTACCAGAACTAAAACTCGGTCTCCGGGATTAAAGTCTCGTACCCGAGCCTGACGATTATAGACTCTACTTTGGGCCTGTTGTGCTGCCTCCATATGCTCCCGGACCAGCGGTAACACCCTCTCCATACATTCCTGCATCTGGGTAACATATTCAATTACGCTTTTGTGGGGAACGGGCTGTTGTTCCCACGCTTCCTTAGCGATGTCCAACAGGCCCCGTGGGTGTCTGCCATAAAGCAGTTCGAAGGGTGATAACCCAGTAGAGGCCTGGGGCACTTCTCGCACTGCAAACATGAGATAGGGCAGAAGCAGATCCCAGTCCTTCCCATCTCTGGACACCACCCTTTTTAACATATTTTTTAAAGTTTGGTTAAATCTTTCCACAAGGCCGTCCGTTTGCGGATGGTAAACGGACGTCCGTAATTGCTTTATATGCAACAGTTTACACAATTCCCTCATAATCTTAGACATAAAAGGGGTCCCTTGGTCTGTCAGAACCTCCTTAGGTAGGCCCACCCGGGTAAACATCTCCATTAACTCCTTTGCAATGAGCCTAGCCGATGTGTGTCGAAGAGGCACCGCCTCTGGATATCGAGTAGCATAGTCCAGAATCACCAGGATATGTTGGTGACCCCTAGCAGACTTCGGTACGGGTCCGACCAGATCCATGGCAATACGCTCGAATGGGACCTCAATTATTGGGAGAGGGACCAGGGGACTTCTGTAATGCGGCTGGGGGCTATTTACCTGACAGGTCGGACAGGACTTACAGAACTCCTCTACTTCCTTAAACAAACCGGGCCAGTAAAATCGCTGTAGTACGCGGTCCTGCGTTTTCTGCCACCCCATGTGTCCCCCAAGAACATGTTGGTGGGCAAGCTCCATAACAAGCTTGCGATACGCGGTGGGCACCACCAACTGTTCAACTGGCTCACCTCGGATTTGGTTCATCCGATACAACATATCCTGAAGAACAATAAATCGTGGAAACATTAATTCAGCCCCAGGTTTCTGGGGTTTACCATCAATCATTACAACATTTTCCCAGGCCCTGGTTAGGGTTTGGTCCCGGTGTTGTGCGGTCCCAAAATTTTCCCCGGAGACATTGAGGTCTGCCAACTCAGGTCCCGGTGGCAAGTCCTCCGTGTCTCCCACCATTACACTCAGTGGGGTTGTCTCCCCTCTACCGCTGGAGCAGTGGTCACCCCTACCGCTGGCCCTTCAGATTCGGGCTCCCAGGGTTCTGGCCTTCCAGTGGTATCAGGCCACTCTACTAGGGTTACCCTGTCTCGGGCCCATCAGACACTTTTATAGCCGGCCACAGCGCCGGGAAACCTGGGAAGTCCCTCCCAAGTATCAGTTCATGTGGGAGTTTGGTAGCGACAGCCACCTCGTGGGTCCACTTACCAGCCGCTGTGGACAAAGTCACTAATGCAGTGGGGTAGTCTTTTAAGTCTCCGTGGATACATAGGACCCCGATTTTACGGCCGGTATACTCCGCAGGCCGTACTAGGGCAGCTCTTACCAGGGAGACTAGACTCCCGGAGTCCAGCAGGGCCACCGCCAGAGAATCTCCCACCTCTACCTGACACAGGTGGTTATTATCCTGCACCTCACGGGTGCCAGTTGCGCACAGCTTCCGTGCATACAGGGAGTGGCGATACCCGTAGTTCACATCCATCGGCTCACCCTGATGCGGACAGTCGGCCCTGATGTGGCCTGGCTCCTGACACATCCAGCATACCACGGGAGGCGGATCCGCAGGGGATACATTCCGTGCAGGTCTCTCTGTCGCCGGTCGTCGGAACTGGGGTGGAGGCCTCCGGGGTTTGACTGGCCCCTTCCCAGCAAGACTCCCCTGCAGGTTTCTGGTGGCCTCGTAACGCTCCACCAGGTCAACCATCTCCAGGGCACTTACCGGAGACGCCTGGCCGACCCAGTGCTGGAGGGGATAAGGCAGGGCCCTCCAAAAAATGTCTGCCAACAGTCGATCCAGCATGGCAGTGGGACTTAGTAGATCGGGCTGCAGCCACTTTTGCAGCCTGTGCAGCAGATCGTAGTACTGCGGCCTAGCGGGTTCAGTCGTTTTAAAGTCCCACTGGTGGACTCTTTGAGCGCGGACCAGCACGTTCACCCCCAGTCTGGCTAGGATCTCTCCTTTCACGATGTCATAATCGGCCGCTTGGTCGTCCGACAAGTCGAAAAACACCTGATGGGGTCCGGAAGCCAGGAACGGAGCGACCACCTCAGCCCACTGGTCACGGGGCAGCTTCTCCCTCACGGCCACTTTTTCGAAGACTGCCAGGTAGGTCTCAGCATCATCCTCGGGGGTCATCTTGGGAATTGCTGCACGGACCGCTTTCCGGGCATCATGGGCGCGGTGAGAGGCTCCAGTCGCTTGCAAAGCCATTACATGTTGCAACAGCAGCTGGTTTGTCTCCTGCTGCTGCTTGTTGGCCTCCCGCTGCTGTAAATTGGCCTCCACGAGAGCCTTTACAACTGCCTCCATCTTGTCAGGGTTCACGTGTTGAAACTTTGCCGGCTTCACATATGAAATTCACTTTGGGAAAAACGAAACTTCAGCGCTTACGCCAGCCTCACTGCGCATGCCCGCATCCTCCACCAAATGTGGGGAGTCGCTCTGGTAGATAGCGGTGCGGGTGCAGTACAGAGGCAAAACAAGGAGTCCAGAAAGTGCAATAAACAGTGTTTTATTCACACTTGCACAAAATAAACGATAAACAGTCTCTTGGTGTTAATTCACACTCAGCAAACACAAAAGGCAAAACCAAAGAGTCCAAAACCAGGTTCAATCACCTGTGAGATGTTTAGGTGCACGTTCGCACCTGGCGGTC
The DNA here is from genome assembly GCA_033119425.1 of Bufotes viridis. NCBI lineage: Eukaryota > Metazoa > Chordata > Amphibia > Anura > Bufonidae > Bufotes > Bufotes viridis. Next base: position 136,750,812 of record CM065590.1, read on the forward strand.
GGCCCAGCCGCAGGATAATCCACCTTCAGGCTTACAGGACGACTGCACGCCTCCTTGCTGGGTTCATCCTTCCAGCCCAGAGAGCTCCACAGCACTAGCAGCAGCTCCAGGACAAATCACAGCCCCACCTGCTGATGTGGCTGCCTTTAAAAAGCCCGGCAAAGTCCGGCCTGGACCGTGGGGAGTAGGCACCCACCCAACTCTTTGCCTACTCCCAGTAAGAGCCGGCCCGGATTGGCTTTGCAGCCAAACTAACTATCAATGTCAAGCAGCACTAGCTGCTGCTGACACATAAAACCCGGCTCTCACCTCACTGAGGCCAGGAACCTCGGTGACACGTATCTTCCGTCCATGACGGCACCTTGCGCCCTCTTACAATATATATATATACAGACACACATATACATATAAACTAAACACACATATGTTTTTTTTTTTTTTTTTTAAAACTAACACTGGAGCCTGAACTACTATGCCTGCCACAACTATGCGTGCTTGTGGAACCCAGCCAGCAGATCAGAGCGAGGGGCAGAGGTGAGTGCATGCCCGAATAGTGCGGGAAGAGAGACTGACTAAAACAGACACATGCATCCTATGCACTCCACCTCACTAGTAGCTCTGCGTGAGGAACTATATTTTGGAAAACACATGACAGCCAGCTGCAGAGCAGAGCTGAATACATGGTTGAGTGACCCTTGTAAGAGACTCCTGTGACGTGCTTTCCACATAGTGTAATCTCACACTAAAGCCATATTAAGAAGCCTGACATACCCTGACTAGAACACTAGACTCAATGTCCCTTCCCCATAATAAATGTATGTTTTTTTTTTTCCTCTGACATTTCATTTATTTAATAACACACCCTCTTTTTTTTTTTTTTTTTGTAAACACACACACTCTTCCTGAACCTTACTACTCCCCCTTGCTGAGTGAATTCACCTGTGCACCCCCTGGATAGAAACAACATGCTGAAGCCTAATTTGTCCGCCCCTCCCCCCATGCCTGTCTAACAGCACAGCGGCCTGTGCAATACTTTATCAAGCGGGCACACGCTGTGCCCTGCACCCTACGTGTCATGCCGCGTGGGGAGAAGAGTGTGTCTCACTGGCAGACCGCTCCGGTGCGGTGCTGCTCCCACTTACCCAGGGAGCCGACACACCGCCGGCCGGACTTAAAGCAACGATGCTGCTGGATGAGGCAGCTACTTATCTAGATCGTAGAAAGTCAGGGCCTGGAACGGTCGTGTAGTGCTGCACCCTTGTTGGTCCCTGAGGACAGTATGTAGAGCTCCCACACCATACGCTGGAGACGACGTTCACTGTGGAAGGGGACGCCCGGCCAGATAAAGTCATCATCGCCCCTCCCACAAATACAGGCCAATAAATCGGCCTTAACACATATTATATTGCAGTTGCCTGCCCGTGTGTGAGATGCCGCAGGCCCACAGACTGTACTGTGCCCACTGCCAGTGCCTAACACTCATATCGGGTGGCATGTTACCTTGCAGATAAAAAGTTATTTAATTTTTACCCTTTAATATAATTTCAGTTGCCTGCCAGTGTGTGTCAGGCCCACAAAGACTGTACTGTGCCCACTGCCAGTGCCCACCACTCATATCGGGTGGCATAGTACCTTGCAGATAAAAAAAGTCATTTAATTTTTACCCTTTAATATAATTTCAGTTGCCTGCCAGTGTGTGTCAAGCCCAAAGACTGTACTGTGCCCACAGCCAGTGCCCATCACTCATATCGGGTGGCACAGTACCTTGCAGATAAAAAAAGTCATTTAATTTTTACCCTTTAATATAATTTCAGTTGCCTGCCAGTGTGTTTCAGGCCCACAGACTGTACTGTGCCCACTGCCCACCACTCCTATCGGGTGGCACAGTACCTTGCAGATAAAAAAGTCATTTAATTTTTACCCTGTAATATAATTGCGTTTACCTGCCAGTGAGTGTCAGGCGCACAGACTGTACTGTGCCCACTGCCCACCACTCATATAGGGTGGCACAGTACCTTGCACGCAAAGTACCACTAATAAAAAAAAAAAAAAATGACAGGCAGAGACCGGCCACCCCGCATGGGCCATCATGGTCATGGTGCTGTAATTTCCTTTGCCCTAGAACAGTGATGGGCAAAGTGCGGCTCTCCAGCTGTTGCTAAACTACAACTCCCACCATGCCCTGCAGTAGGCTGATAGCTATAGACAGGCTTTGCATGCTGGGAGTTGTAGTTCTGCAACAGCTGGAGAGCCGCACTTTGCCCATCACTGCCCTAGAATAATGCCCAGTGTTCAGAGGCCACATACCCTAAACTCGAAAAATTCTATGGACATAGTTGAATGGCTTGCAAAGGACACCCAATCTTCTAAAGCTTCCGCTTGGAACCTTGACGCACCATCCTCCACTAGCTCAGCTTCGGGCACCTCTTAAGTTACCACTCGCCCGCCCGCCGCCACCACCAACACTAGCACCACAGCCACTTCACTTGATCAGTCAGAGGAGTTATTTAAACGTCAGTTGGAAGAAATGAGTGATGTGCAACCATTATGGCCAGAGGATGTAGATAACAGGGATATGTCTCAGTCAGACAGCATTACACACATGGACGTACGGTGTTACCCGCTGGTTCTTCCTTTGCTGAGTTGTCAGAAACAAGTGAAGCGGTTGATGATGACGATGTGTCTGTGGATGTCTCGTGGGTGCCCGCTCGAAGAGAAGAACAGGGGGAAAGTTCAGATGGGAGGAGAGGAGAAGGAGACGAGTTGAAACAGGAGGAGGTCGTCGCAAGGAGCTAGTGGCACAGTCAGACAGCATGTATCGTCAGTCAGCGCAATCAACGCATGCTGTTGCCAACTCCAGAATGCCGTCATTGCAAAGCTCAGCAGTGTGCCATTTTTTAGGTGTGTCTGCCTCTGATAACAGTGAAGCCATTTGCAACCTGTGCCAAAAGTAAATGAGTCGTGGGAAGTCCAACACCCACCTAGGTACAACTGCTTTGCGAAGGCACATGATCTCACATCACAAACCCCTATGGGATCAACACATGAGTAAAAGCTGCACACAAACTCAAAGCCACCATCATCCTCCTGGTCCAGCATCTTCAGCCACATCAACCACTGCTGTCCTCCCTGCCCCCTCTCAACCACCCGCCACTCCGCCTCTCACCTTCAGCAGTTCCTGCTCATCTGCCCACAGTCAGGTGTCTGTCAAGTTAATGTTTGAGTGTAAGAAGCTAATGACACAGAGTCACCCTCTTGCCCGGCGTTTGACAGCTGGCTTTTTGGAACTCTTAGCATGCCAGCTTTTATCATACAAGCTGGTGGAGTCTGAGGCCTTCAAAAAATTTGTAGCTATTGGGACACCGCAGTGGAAGGTACCCGGTCAAATTTTTTTTTCACAAAAGGCAATCCCCAACCTGTACTCTATTGTGGAAAAGGAAGTCATGGCATGTCTGGCACACAGTGTTGGGACAAGGGTCCATCTGACCACTGATACCTGGTCTGCAAAGCATGGTCAGGGCAGGTATATCACGTACACTGCGCATTGGGTAAACCTGCTGACGGCTGCCAAGCATGGAATGCGTGGCTCTGCAGCGGAGTTGGTTGACACCACCACAACTTTCAGGCAGGCCTGTTGCCACCTCCTCTACTCCTCAGACTCCCTCCTCTTCGCTAACCTCCTCGGCTTAGTCCTCTTCTGCTGCTGCATCTTGCTCCACATCAACTGCACCCCCACAGCTCCCCGGGGGCTACTCCACATCCCGGATGCAAGAGTGTTACGCCGTCTTGGGGTTGACTTGCCTGAAAGCAGAGAGTCACACCGGACCAGCACTCCTGTCAGCCCTGAACGCACAGGTGGATCATTGGGTGACCCTCGCACCAACTGGAGATCAGCAAAGTGGTGTGTGACAACGGAAACAATCTGTTGGCAGCATTGAATTTGGGCAAGTTGACACATGTGCCGTGCATGGCACATGTGTTGAATCTGATCGTACAACGCTTTGTGTATAAGTACCCGGGCTTACAGGACATCCTCCAGCAGGCCAGGAAGGTGTGTGGCCATTTCAAGCGTTCCTACATGGCCATGGCGCACTTTTCCGATATTCAGCGGCGAAACAACATACCAGTGAGGCGCTTGATTTGCGACAGCCCGACACGTTGGAATTCAACACTCCTAATGTTCGACCGCCTCCTCTAGCAAGAAAAAGCAGTCAACGAGTTTTTGTATGATTGGGGTGCTAGGACAGCCTCTGCGGAGCTGTTTTTTTTTTTTTTGCCATGTTACTGGATGCTCATGCGCAATGCCTGTAGGCTCATGCGTCCTTTTGAGGAGGTGACAAACCTAGTCAGTCACACCGAAGACAACATCAGTGACCTCATCCCATTTGTTTCCTTCCTGGAGTGTGCCCTGAGAAGAGTGCTGGATCAGGCCGTAGATGAGCGTGAAGAGGAAGAGTTGTGGTCACTATCACCACCAGAAACAGCCTTATTATCATCGCTTGCTGGACCTGCGGCAACGCTGGAAGAGGAGTCTGAGCAAGAGGAGTCAGAGGAGGAATGTGGCTTTGAGGAGGAGGAAGACCAACCACAGAAGGCATCCCAGGGTGCTCGTTGTCACCTATCTGGGACCCGTGGTGTTGTAAGTGGCTGGGGGGGAAGAACAGACCTTGAATGAGATCAATAAAGACGAGGCATGCTGTCATGCCTGTTGAGGGACCCTCGTATAAAAAGGCTGAAGGAGAACGACCTGTACTGGGTGGCCACGCTACTAGACCCCGGTATAAGCAGAAAGTGGCTGAAATATTACCGAATTACCGGAAGTTGGAAAGGATGCAGCAGTTCCAAAACAAGTTAAAAAGTATGCTTTACACAGCGTATAAGGGTGATGTCAGAGGACAACAGGAATCTAACAGTGGAAGAGGTAAAAGTAATCCTCCTACCACGACCACGCCGGCAAGGACAGGACGCTTTACAGACTTGTTGTTGATAGAGGACACGCAGAGCTTTTTAAGTCCTACGCATCGCCACAGCCCTTCAGGGCCCAACTTCAGACAACGACTCGACTGACATGTAGCAGACTACCTCGGCATAACTGCAGATATCGACACTCTGAGGAGCGATGAACTCCTTGACTACTGGGTGTGTGGGCTTGACCTGTGGCCTGAGCTATCCCAATTTCCGATAGAACTTCTGGCCTGCCCCGTTTCAAGTGTCCTGTCAGAAAGGACTTTCAGCGCAGCAGGAGGTATTGTCACTGACAAAAGAAGTCGCCTAGGTCAAAAAGTCTAGATTACCTCACCTTTATTAAGATAAATGAGGCGTGGATACCGAAGGGACTGACAGTGGAGGATCCATTTAACTAAAAAAGGACTGATGAGATGCCTTGGTCTAAAAATGGTCCCAACGCTGCTGTATTTCATCTCTGCATGCCGGATGACTTGCGTGACTTCTTCGCCACCAACTAGAGTTCAAGCCGCAATGTTTTAGTACACTTTCTGCCTGTAAATCATCAATTTTTCCTGCCGCTGCTACAGCGGCTGCAACAATACCTCGTTTTTCAGGCATGTGTACATGCCTAATTTTTCTGCCCTCTGGTGCTGCACTGTGGCTGCAAAATCGAAACAAAAAAAAGGCACATACATGTGTCAATTACCCTTCGTGATTGTTACCTTGTTGTGGTGAAGGGGCTTGCATGTCACAATAAAACGATCATTTCTATGAGTGTGTTGGCAATGTTGACACACCCCAGATGATAAGGTCGTTGCTTCATTGTGAACAGACCAAAAGTGATTGGCTGGATAATTTTTCATAGAAAAAACATAAATTTTCTTTGTGATCATTAAAGTCTACTAGGCCAACAATGGGCCCACACTGCAGAATCATTGATTTCTGGGTCACTTAACTGTCACTGAACTATCTCAGCATGACCATAGGCTTTGAAAAACCGCCATCACCTGCAATCTCCCAAACGTGCGCACGAGCACAGTCATCACTACACCAAAATTGACACATAGAGGAATAAAATGTATGTCATGAGTAGTGTTGAGTGAACAGTTCGAGCAAAGTACGGGTTCGTACCGAATTTTGGGGTGTTCGTGAAACGGACCGGGACACGAACATTTTCAAAAAAGTTCGGGTTCGGGTCCGTTGTTTGGTGATTTCTTCCCACTTTCTGAAGGGCTGCACAGCAGCCAATCAGCTAGGGTTTAACTTCTTTCCCTAAGAAGCCATCACAGCCATGCCTACCAATGGCATGGCTGTGATTGGCCACGTCACACTGCTCTGATTAGTGTAGGGAGAGGACGCAGCCTCTGTGAGGGCGAGATTAGGCAGGGAAAAGTCAGCACAAGCACCTAATGAAGTGATTGATCTACAGCTGTGAATCATTCAACTTCTGCTAGTTAATTGCTCACTGGTTTTTAGGCTGCACAGAGCATTTTTCTGTCACTTTAATCGGCGGCCGTTATGTGTCTTGTGGTGCACCAGCACAAGCTGCCACAAAGTCAATCAATCCATCAATACTATATTTTTTTTTTTTTTTTGCTATATCCTACAACAGGGGCTTGGCTGTGCTTAATGTCACCCCTAGAAATTCAGGATAGAAATGTCTTTATTTTATTAAGGGGTTAAATTCAATTTCCAAAATAGCAATCCCCTAAATCTGGTTTTCCAGCTGTGGTTAGCCAAGTATAATACTTTCTGCTGTCTGGCAAAGGATAGATTTTTTTTTCTGTGGTTAAATTCAATTGTCAAAATAGCAATCCCCTAAATCTGGTGTCCCAGCAGTGGCTGGCAAAAAATAATAGTGTCCGGCAAAGGATATATTTTGTTCTAGGGTGAAATTCAATTGCCAAAATAGCAAGACCATAAATCAGTGGTTTCAGCTGTGGCTGGCCAAATTTAATAGTGTGCGGCAAAGGATATATTTTGTTCTGGGGTGAAATTCAATTGCCAAAATAGCAATACCGCAAATTTGGTGTTCCAGCTGTGACTGGACAAGTTTCATAGTGTCCATCATAGGATATATTATTCGCTGCGGTGAAATTCAGTTGCAAAAATAGAAATATCGTAAATCTGGTTTTCCAGCTGTGACTGGACAAGTTTCACAGTGTCCGTCATAGGATATATTATTTTTAGCGGTAAAATTCAGTTTAAAAAATAGAAATACCGTAAATCTGGTGTTCCAGCTGTGACTGGACAAGTTTCAGGGTGTCCGGCGAAGGATTTATTATTTTCTGGGATGAAATTCAGTTGCCAAAATAGCAATACCATAAATCAGTGTTTTCAGCTGTGGCTGGCCAAGTTTAATAGTGTACGGCAAAGGATATATATACAAGTGCTGAGAGGGTCATCCTCAATAACTTCACACGCTACTGTGCATCTCCCATTGTATTTCTGTCCGTTAAAGGGTATATTACACAAAGTGTTAAAATACAATTGCTGAAGGCATAATCCTACATATTTTTTCACACGCTACTGTGCATCTCCAAATGTAAATCTGTCCATAAAAGGATACCTTTCATCCAGGGCCTAAATACTAGCCCTACCATAGATATTCCCCTAAATCAGTGGTTACTGCTGTGCCTGGATGAGTGTAATTCGCTACATAAATAAATTGGCAGATAGTGTTAGGTGCCTGTAAAAAAAGGCCTGAATTTGAAATCAATACATTGGGCCAAATATTTTTTTTGTTATTGTGGTGCTTGGTGAACGGTAACAATGAGGAAAACGTCTAGTAAGGGACGTGGACGTGGTGGTGTTAGTGGACCCTCTGGTGCTGGGAGAGGACGTGGCCATTCTGCCACAGCCACACGTCCTAGTGAACCAACTACCTCAGGTTCCAGTACCCGCCAGAATTTACAGCGATATTTGGTGGGGCCCAATGCCGTTCTAAGGATGGTAAGGCCTGAGCAGGTACAGGCGCTAGTCAATTGGGTGGCTGACAGTGGATCCAGCACGTTCACAACATTATCTCCCACCCAGTCTTCTGCAGAAAGCGCACAGGTGGCGCCTGAAAACCAAGCCACCAGACTGTCACATCACCACCATGCATATCAGGGAAACTGTCTGAGCCTCAAGTTATGCAGAAGTCTCTTATGCTGTTTGAAGACTCTGCTGGCAGGGTTTCCCAAGGGAATCCACCTAGCCCTTCCCCAGTGGTGGAAGACATAGAATGCACTAATGCACAACCACTGATGTTTCCTGATGATGAGGACATGGTAATACCACCTTATCGGAGTCCGCACGTTTCTGATGATGACGAAACACAGGTGCCAACTGCTACGTCTCTCTGCAGTGTGCAGATCGTACAGGAGGTCAGGGAGGAAGACTGTGTGGAAAACGATGCAGGGGACGATGATGTCCTAGACCCCACATGGAATGAAGGTCGTGTCACGGACTTTCATAGTTCATAGGAAGAGGCAGTGGTGAGACCGAGCCAACAGCGTAGCAAAAGAGGGAGCAGGGGGCAAAAGCAGAACAGCCGCCGCCAAGAGAGTTCGCCTGCTACTGGCCACCGCCACCAGGGACCGAGCACCCCAAAGGCAGCTTCAATGAGTTCCCTGGCATGGCACTTCTTTAAACAATGGGTTGACGACAAGACCTGAGTGGTTTGCACGCTGAGCCATCAGAGCCTAAAGCGAGGCATTAACGTTCTGAACCTTAGCACAACCTGCATGACCAGGCATCTACATGCTGCAAAGCATGACCTGCAGTGGAGTAAACACCTTGACAACAAGGTACTCACTCAGGCTCCCCCTGCTCCCTCTTCTGCTTCTGCCTCAGCCTCTTCCTCTGCCTCGGGAGGAATGTTGTCACCTGCCGCACACCAAACAGAGGATGTGCCACCGGCACCACCACCTGCGTCACCAAGCATCTACACCATGTCACACAGCAGCGTTCAGCTCTCCATCTCACAAACCTTGGAGAGAAAGCGTAAATTCCCACCTAGCCACCCTCGAGCCCTGTGCCTGAATGCCAGCATTTCTAAACTCCTGGCCTTTGAAATACTGTCATTCAGGCTGGTGGACACAGACAGCTTCAAACAGCTGATGGCCATGGCTGTCCCACAGTATGTTGTTCCCAGCCGCTACTACTTCTCCAAGACAGCCGTGCCTTCCCTGCACAACCAAGTATCCGATAAAATCAAGTGTGCACTGCGCAACGCCATCTGTGGCAAGGTCCACCTAACCACAGATACGTGGATCAGTAAGCACGGCCAGGGACGCTATGTCTCCCTAACTGCACACTGGGTAAATGTAGTGGCGGCTGGGCCCCAGGCGGTGAGATCTTTGGCGCACGTCCTTCCGCCGCCAAGGATCGCAGGGCATCATTCTTTGCCTCTTGTAGCCTCCTCCTCCTCTGCTTCCACCAGCTCATCCAGTCAGCCACACACCTTCACCACCAACTTCAGCACAGGCCACGGTAAATGTCAGCAGGCCATTCTGAAACTCATATGTTTGGGGGACAGGCCCCAAACCGCGCAGGAGTTGTGGCGGGGTATTGAACAACAGACCGACGAGTGGTTTCTGCCAGTGGGCCTCAAGCCCGGCCTGGTGGTGTGCGATAATGGGTGAAATCTCGTCGCAGCTCTGGGACAAGCCGGTTTGACGCACATCCCTTGCCTGGCACATGTGCTGAATTTGGTGGTGCAGAAGTTCATTCACAACTACCCTGACATGTCAGAGCTGCTGCATAAAGTGCGGGCCGTCTGTGCGCGCTTCCAACGTTCACATTCTGTTGCTGCTTGCCTGTCTGCGCTACAGTGGAACTTTGGCCTTCCTGCTCACCGCCTCATATGCGACGTGCCCACCAGGTGGAACTCCACCTTGCACATGATGTAGAGACTGTGCGAGCAGCAGCAGGCCATAGTGGAGTTTTAGCTGCAGCACGCACGCGTCAGTCGCACTGCGGAACAGCACCACTTCACCACGAATGATTGGGCCTCCATGCGAGACCTGTGTGCCCTGTTGCGCTGTTTCGAGTACTCCACCAACATGGCCAGTGGCGATGACGGCATTATCAGCGTTACAATACCACTTCTATGTCTTCTTGAGAAAACGCTTAGGGCGATGATGGAAGAGGAGGTGGCCCAGGAGGAGGAGGATGAGGGGTCATTTTTAGCACTTTCATGCCAGTCTGTTAGAAGTGGCTCAGAGGGAGGTTTTTTGCAACAGCAGAGGCCAGGTACAAAAGTGGCCAGCCAGGGCTCACTTCTGGAGGACGAGGAGGAAGTGGAGGAGGATGAGGATGAAGCAGGTTCACAGCGGGGTGTCACCCGACACAGCTCAGGACCATAACTGGTGCGTGGCTGTTGGGATACGGAGGACAGCTTGTAGTTACCTCTGGGGAGCCTGGCACACATGAGCGACTACATGCTGCAGTGCCTGCGCAATGACAGCAGAGTTGCCCACATTTTAATGTGTGCGGACTACTGGGTTGCCACCCTGCTGAATCCCCAGTACAAAGCCAATGTGCCCACCTTACTTCCTGCACTGGAGCTTGATAGGAAGATGCGCGAGTACAAGCGCACGCTGGTAGATGCGCTCCTTAGAGCATTCCCAAATGTCAAAGGGGAACAGGTGGAAGCCAAAGACGAAGGCAAAGGAGGAGCGAGAGGTCGCCAATGCAGCTGTGTCACGGCCAGCACCTCTGAGGGCAGGGTTAGCATGGCAGAAATGTGGAAAATTTTTGTCTCCACGCCACAGCTAACTGCACCACCACCTGATACGGAACGTGTTAACAGGAGGCAGCATTTCACTAACATGGTTGAACAGTACGTCTGCACACCCCTCCACGTACTGACTGATGGTTCGGCCCCATTCAACTTCTGGGTCTCCAAATTTTCCACGTGGCCTGAGTTAGCATTTAATGCCATGGACAGTGGCGTACATACAGGGTCGCAGGGGTCGCAGTTGCGACCGGGCCCGGCACTCCAGGGGGCCCGGCCGCCTGTGAACCCACCCCCCAGTCCAGCAAGCTACCCTAAATCATGTACTAACATGTAATGGAGCGCTCTGATGGGGCCCAGCACGAAGTACAGAGCGCTCCATTACATGTATAATGTGGAGGGAGGGAGGGAGGGGGGGGGGGTGCGCGCACTCACACACCCGGCTGGTCGGCATTTCTGTTCTGTAGTGAAGCAGGGAAACCTCTTTTCTCCCTGCTTCACTGCTCTTCACAGCTCAGGAGCTCCCCCTGCTGGCCCCAGATCGCGCTGCTGGCTGTGGGAGGAGATCTGAAGACCCGGGAATCTGCCTTCAGCACAGCCAGCACCGAGATGAGTGAGGGAGCCTGTCATCAGGGAAGAAGGTAAGTATATATTTTTTTTTTTCTAAGGCTGCAGACTGGGGGCAAAGGGCAAAGGGCATAACTAATTTGAGGGGGCACCTAATCAGGCATTACTGTGAGGGGGGGGGGGCACATATGAAGGCATAACTATGAGGATTGAGGGGGCACATATGAAAGCTTAAAGGGCTTCTGTCATCACTTTTTGACATTATAAGCTGTCTGACATTAGCTATGTGCTAATGTCAGAGCAGCTTGATAATGTCTTTTTTACAAAAATCCGAGTTATATTCGGGCCAAAAAACGTAATTTTATAATATGTAAATTAGCCTCTAGGAGCAGGGGGGGCGTTGCCCTGCTCCTAGAAGCTCTGTGCGGCAACCTGCTGGCACACCCCTTCTTACTTTGAGTGACAGTGCCGGGCAGCGATCCTCCGGCACTGTCTCCTTGTGAAATCCAGCGCCTGCACGGCTGCTCTGTATTCGGTGCAGGCGCGGTGAACAGAGGACAGCAGGCACCAGCGTCCTCTGCTCACCGCGCCTGCGCCGAATACAGAGCGGCGCTGGATTTCACAAGGAGACAGTGCCGGAGGATTGCTGCCCGGCACTGTCACTCAAAGTAAGAAGGGGCGTGCCAGCAGGTTGCCGCACAGAGCTTCTAGGAGCAGGGCAACGCCCCCCTGCTCCTAGAGGCTAATTTACATATTATAAAATTACGTTTTTTGGCCCGAATATAGCTCGGATTTGTGTAAAAAAGACATTATCAAGCTGCTCTGACATTAGCACATAGCTAATGTCAGACAGCTTATAATGTCAAAAAGTGATGACAGAAGCCCTTTAACTACTGTGAGGGGGCACATATATGGGCATATCTAATTTGAGGGACACATAATGTGGCATAACTACTGTGAGGGGCACATATCTGGGCATAAATATTTTGAAGGGGCACATAATCTGGTATATCTACTTTGAGGGGCACACAACTGGGCATAAATACTGTGAAGGGGCACATATTCTGGTCATTACTACTGTGAGGGGGCACATATCTGGGCATATTACTGTGAGGGGACACATAATCTGGCATTACTACTGTGAGGGGGCACATATTTGGCATTACTACTGTGAGGGGGCACATTCTGGGCATTACTACTGTGAGGGGGCACATATCTGGGCATATTACTGTGAGGGGACACATAATCTGGCATTACTACAGTGAGAGGGGAACATATTTGGCATTACTACTGTGAGGGGGCACATATCTGGGCATATTACTGTGAGGGGACACATATTCTGGTCATTACTACTGTGAGGGGACACATATTTGGCATTACTACTGTGAGGGGGCACATATTTGGCATAACTACTGTGAGGGAGCACATATATGAGTATACCTACTGTTACAGGAACAAAGGTGGGCATTAGTACTGTGAGGGGCCTCAAGGTGGGCATTAGTACTGTGTGCTAGCACTAGATTACCCTGCTATACATTGGCATGGCTCAGTCTTACAGGCCAGCACAGCGCCCCCTGCTGGTGATTTCACAGGGTCAGTCGCCATCCCTTCCTTATGTAATTATTCTTTTTTTCTCACCACAGGGACCTTGTTCTGGATCCAGCGGACATCACGCCGACACCAGCGACACCCTGGATGAGGTAGGACCAGATTTTATTAGTTAGGACTCGGTAAGTGTAGCCGTGCATTGGGGTTAGGGCTCTTTAACATCCTGTACGGGTAATCTGCTGTGTGAATAAGTGCCAAGCCCCACTCCAGACAGCAGAGACACAGAGCACTAACAGGATTGATAATGCTCCGTGCCTCTCTGTGATCTTTTTACTACAAAATCACAGTGAGATAAAGTTGTCACCGTGATTTTGTAGTTAAAAGATCACAGAGAGGCACGGAGCATTATCAATCCTGTTAGTGCTCTGTTCTCTGCTGTTCGGAGCGGGGCTTGGCACTCATTCACGCAGCAGATTAGCCGCACGGAAATGGCAAGTGATAGGTTACATTTTTGTAATATACTTTATTTAGCCAAAATAATTTTAGTAGTAAACTGGGGCTAAAATGGCCATTAGCAGCACTCTTAGAAATTAGGTTGGGGGGGGCGATGGGGAGGGGGCCCCATGGATCAGTTTCGCACCGGGGCCCCATGGATTGTGTGTACGCCACTGGCCATGGAGGTGCTGGCCTGCCCTGCTGCCAGCGTTTTGTCTGAACGTGTATTCAGCACAGCAGGGAGCGTCATTACTGACAAACGTGTCCGCCTGTCCACAGCCAACGTGGACAAGCTGACGTTCATAAAAATAAGGCAGGCATGGATCCCACAGGACCTGTCCCTCCCTTGTGCCAAATAGACATTTATAACTGCCTCACACTCAACCATGTATTCTTGTACTCCGGGGCACTTCTTTATTGAATTCTCATTTTTTTAACTTGATCTTGCGGTGCAACCCAAAGTTGAATGAACCTCTCCTCAAAATGGACGCCGGGGCCTAAATAACTGAAAGTGGCCTGTAACAATGGTGGGTGACATGAAGCCTGAACCTCTGCCATGCGACCTCTCTCCTCTTTCTGGGTTCCTTAGGCTAAATATCTGGAAGTGGCCTTTTCCAGTGGTGGGTGATATGACGCCTTATTCCGTGCTGCAGGACCTCTCTCCTCTGTCTGGGTGCTGGGGCCTAAAAAACTCAAAGTGACCTTCTCCAGTGTTGGGTGATATGATGCCTTATTCCTTGTTGTGGGACCTCTCTCCTCTGTCTGGGTGCTGGGGCCTAAATAACTCAAAGTGACCTTCTCCAGTGGTGGGTGATATGACGCCTTATTCCTTGCTGTGGGACCTCTCTCCTCTGTCTGGGTGCTGGGGCCTAAATAACTGAAAGTGACCCTCTCTAGTGGTGGGTTATATGTCGCCTTATTGCTTGCTGTGGGACCTATCTCCTCTGTCTGGGTGCTGGGGCCTAAATAACTGAAAGTGGCTTTCTCCAGTGGTGGGTGATATGACGCCTTATTCCTTGCTGTGGGACCTCTCTCCTCTGTCTGGGTGCTGGGGCCTAAATAACTCAATGTGACATGACGCCTTATTCCTTGCTGTGGGACCTCTCTCCTCTGTCTGGGTGCTGGGGGCTAAATAACTGAAAGTGGCCCTTTCCAGTTGTGGGTGATATGCCGGCTTATTCCTTGCTGTGGGACCTCTCTCCTCTGTCTGGGTGCTGGCCCGCTGGGGCCTAACTAACTGAAAGTGGCCTTCTCCAGTGGTGGGTGATATTACGCCTTATTCCTTGCTGTTGGATCTCTCTCCTCTGTCTGGGTGCTGGTGCCTAAATAACTGAAAGTGACCTTCTCCAGTGGTGGGTGATATGACGCCTTATTCCTTGCTGTTGGACCTCTCCTCTGTCTGGGTGCTGGGGCCTAAATAACTGAAAGTTGCCTTTTCCAGTGGTGGGTAATATGACGCATGATTCCTTGCTGTGGGACCTCTCTCCTCTGTCTGGGTGCTGTGGCCGAAATATCAGAAAGTGACCTTCTCTTTTGGTGGGTGACTTAAAACCTAATTCTCTGCTATGGGACCTCTCTCCAATTGATATTGGTTAATTTTCATTTATTTTATGTTATTTTAATTCATTTCCCTTTCCATATTTGTTTGCATGGCATTTACCTACATTTTGCTGCCTTTTGCAGCCCTCTTGCCCTTTCCTGGACTTTTTTACAGCCTTTTTAGTGCCCAAAGTTCGGGTCCCCATTGATTTCAATGGGGTTCGGGTTTGGGATGAAGTTCGGGTCGAGTTCGGATCCAGAACCCGAACATTTTCTTGAATCCGAACATCCAGGTGTTCGCTCAACTCTACTGCCCAGTAGTCCAGCGGATCTTTAACGTGGGGTGGCAGGGTATTGTCCAAGTATGCCACCACCTGCTGGTTCAGGTCCTGCTCCAGGTCTAGCTGCTGCTGCTAGTGAGTAGTTTCTTTACTAGGCGAGTGAGGAAAGCTGCTCATCAGCAACTCTAGACTCAGGCTGTTGCTGATAGAGCTGGTTCTGCTCCTGCCACGCCACCCCTCCCCAGCAGCCATGGCAGTGGAACGTAAGCGCAGAGGGCCCCTCTGGTCAGACCTGCGAGAGGAGGTTGGATGATGGCGCAGATAGGCACCGGACAACTGACTACATAGGATGTCTCTATAGTAGTTCAGTTTGTCCTCCCTCTTAGCGGGTGTAAAAAAGACCCCCATTTTGGACCAGTAGCGTAGGTCTATAAAAGGTGGAGAGCCAGAAGTCATTCCTTTGCAGAATGGTGACAATTCTGCTTAGCATGCATCGGGCTCTTGTGCGAGAGACTCCTTGTCTCCATCTCCACTGCATACTGCCACGGTGCATCTGGGTCTTCTGCCTCCTCTTCTTCATCGCCCTGTAGCTCCTCTGCCTGCTCCTGCTCCTCCTCTCCTGTCATCTGTGTAGAAAAACCACCCATTTCACTACACATTGCTTGTGCTCCAATGTACTTCTCCTCTTCCAGTTCAGCCCCCACAGGGCTTATGTGGCCTTGAGATCTAGGCGCAACGTCTCCAGTCCCCTGACCGGCAAGATTTACCAGCATTTGTTCCAGGACATGAAGCAGTGGAATGACACTGTTCAAACCGTAGTCCAGGAAACTGACAAATATCGTGGCCACCTCAAAGGGCCACTGGCTGACATTGAGGTTACACAGGGGAGTACTCCTGTCCGCTTGGATCATCCAGAAATCATTGATGGCCTTTCTGAATGCTACCGCCGCTGCCTCCGTGAACCCATGCACTCCTACTCTTTCCAGGCAGGTCTGCCAAGCTGGTGGTCTACCTCGGGCACCTTTGGCTCCCGACCTCCCACTGCTGCCACCCTACTGTCTCCTGGCCACACTACTGACTTGCTGGCTCTGCTGCTGGCTCATGGGCAAGCAGCTGCCACACTCCCAATGATGATGAAGCCCCTTCGTCACCTTGCTCCCAAGAGCGATCAGCTAAATCATCATCGAGTAAAGTCTGAACGTCACTGATGTCCTCCTCAACCATCTCTGGGTCAGGAGACTGACCACACGTGCAACACCAACCCACGATACTCTGCTCATCATTACTTGCCCGCCTAGTGGAGGAAGCAACGGATGTCTCCTCCAGATCTTGGTTGGGCAGTAGCTGCTGATTGTCCTCTAGTAGCTAGCTCGTCCTCGTGAAAAGTGGAGCCGAGCCAAGGGAATATACTACTTCTTGCGCTGAGGGAACTGAAAGTAACACAGGAAGTTTCAGGACAGGTGGAGACTCAGGGCCTGCTCCCTGGCCATGCCAACTAAGCGTCGTGTCAGAGGAAGCCACGACTCCTGGCTGGGGGTGTCTGATGTCACTTGGGGTGAAGTGGATGTCCGAATCAACTATTTAAGAACCGCTGGGTTTATGGTCAAGACACGACCGTTAGATGACACCAGGAGCTCAGGCCTCTCGCTGCAACCCCTGCTGCCACTCCCCCTTACTCTGCTGCAACCTCTGTCTGCGCCAAAAACATTTAGGCCTCTGCCATTCCCCTTTGCAGGGCCGGGCACTTCTCTGTCTGACATACTATTAGATCAAATAATCAAATGTTAGATCAAATGTTTTTTTTTTCGCCACTAATACACGGCAAACAGGGCTTCAGAATATATCACTGCACCATATAACAGCAATTGGGCCCTAATTTTTTTCTACTTTTCCACAACACAAAACGCTTTTCAACAGACAGGTGCAACACTGAACTGTGAATATATTTCAATTTAGCCACTAATACACATCAAACTGGGCTTTAGAATATAGCACTGCTCCGCAGAAGGGCAATTGGGCGCTAATTTTTTTCCACTTTTCCACAACACAAAAGGCTTTCTAACAGATAAGTGCAACGATGAATGGCGAATATATTTTTATTTCACCACTAATACAAGGCAAAAAGGGCTTTACAACATATAACTGCACCACAGAACGGCAATGAAGCCCTATTCCTTTTTTCCACTATTACACAACACAAAAGGTGTTTCAACAGATAAACAGCGAATATACTTTTATTTCGCCACCAATACATGGCAAACTGGGCTTTAGAATATATCACTGCATTGTAGAACGGCAAATAGGGTCTAATTTTTTTCCACTTTTACACAACGCAAAAGGCTATTCAACAGATAAGTGCAACAATGAACGGCGAATATATTTTTATTTTGCCACTAATATATGGCATACTGGGCTCAAAAGCCTATTGCTGCACCGCAGAACGGCAATTAGGCCCTAATTTTTTTCTACTTTTCCACAACACAAAACGCTTTTCAACAGATAGGTGCAACACTGAACAGCGAATATATTTCTATTTAGCCACTAATACACGGCAAACTGTGCTTTAAAATATATCACTGCTCCGCAGAACGGCAATTGGGCGCTAACTTTTTTCCACTTTTCCACAACACAAAAGGCTTTTCAACAGAATAAGTGCAACGATGAATGGCAAATATATTTTTATTTTGCCACTAATACATGGCAAACTGAGCTTTAGAATATATCATTGCACCGCAGAACGGCAAATAGGCCCTATTTTTTCCACTTTTCTACAAC
This sequence comes from Bufotes viridis, assembly GCA_033119425.1. NCBI lineage: Eukaryota > Metazoa > Chordata > Amphibia > Anura > Bufonidae > Bufotes > Bufotes viridis. The sequence goes on from CM065590.1 coordinate 136,768,686, forward strand.
ACAAAAGGCTTTTATCACTGCACCGCACAAGGGCAAATATATTTTTATTTCACCACTAATACACGGCAAACTGGGCTTTACAACATATAACTGCACCGCACAAGGGCAAATAAGACATACTGTAGAAATATTTCCTTGTAATAAACCCTGTTAATGGCTGTATCAAACAGCACTTGCACCCCAAAAACAAGAATGGTTTGCTAGAAAGACAGAGCTGTAAAATAGCAATTTGGATCCCCAGTCAGTGCACCAAGGTGTAATAGGATTGCTCCTATTACCCAGTTTGTAACCTCCCCTACGGAACCCTGTTCTACAGAAATGCTGTGGAACGATTTCTCTCCATCCTTTCCCTGCACTTATAAATCATTTTTTCACCACAATCCAGTGTTTCCTATCACTGTCCCTAGCGCCTGCAGACACGTCTCTCCCTACACTAAGTACGCTGGTAAATCTAAGATGGCTGCCACTTTTTATAGGGATGTGAGATCACAGGGCTGGCTGGCTACTGATTGGCTGCATGCATGGCAATATTGGTTATCCCGTCTTCCCAGAGTTTCTTTCTCCATGTCCTCACACGTGCAGCAACCATTTTTCCTGAAATTCGGATCAAATTCCCCTTCGTCAACTTCAATTCGCTCATCTCTAATCATTAGAGGCTGTACAGCGGTATACAATGCTATACAACCTCACCAGCCTCACTGTAGAGCTGATCTAGGTCTTGGAAGACTTGCCAGCTCCTGCAGTCTCCCAATCCTGGGGGTCACATGATTGCTGTGGCCAGAACAAGAAGCAGCCAAAGTGCTTCCTGGGCTGCATACACAGGGCTCCTTCAGCGCTATTTGTACAGTGATCTAGAAGGCAGGGTTACCAAGGAAAGGTCCCTGCCTACTCTATGGGGAGCCCTGCTTTCACTGACAGAAGTCCTCCAGCTTAGTGGCTGCATGATTATTGTGCATCTGCGATCTCTGAACTGACATTCCAGAATCTCAATTAACAGATAAGTTCTGTACTCCTGAGAAGCTCACAGAGTTTTTCCCGTCTCTGCCCGGACTATTTCCCGATGCTTAACAGAAAGAAATGTGGTGCCATGGCACCCATTACGTGTCCTGCCATTGAAAGCCAGCCATCTTCGAATATAGTGCTGTCGTGAATGAGAAACCTGGACCGCTACGGACTGGAACAGCTCACTAATATGTGCAATATGTGTTGCTTCTCATGGCAGGGCTTCCTAATCACATTTTTCAGCTGGATAATCCCTGCTCATACACAGCAAGGGTTTCCGAGCAATATCTCTGCCAAATTGTTACACTTCCTGTGCCTGTTCTGTCTCCAGGTTTATCCCCAATGAAGAATTTATAGGACCAGCTGAGAAGCCAGATTTGGCTTCTACAGGCCCAGCTGCAACATCTGTGGGCAAATGTGCCACAGGATACCATACCGAGCCTGTATGCCTTCATTTTCAACTGTATCTCATCTTATATCCAGTCTAGAGGAGGCCCAACATAGTACTAGAACCTCCATTCAGTTGTAAAGTTTTCCCCAATAAACATATTCTTTTGTTATAATTTTGCAATCACAAATTATTATTACGCGCACACAGAGTTTCATTTGATTCCAACAATTTCTTCCTGGTGCATTTTTTTTTATCAATTAGTGTAGTTACTAAACAGACATGTCAGGGAAGGTTGTTTGTCTTCTTTAATATGTTTTTTGCCTGCCAAGTATTAAAAAGCTACTGGTCAGCATTTTAATTTAAACATAAAAAACATAAATCTGTCATATTAGTCTGAGAGCTATTGATCACTGTGTCTGCTATTGTCATTGCTTTCAGAATGTATTACCTTCTTTTCGTAGCCACTATTTCTATATACCTCAGACATATTGCAGAATGGAAGCCTCTAGATAATAAGTGCAAAGCTAGCAATGTCTCCCAGTCTGTGGAGGCATCATGCTTGATTACGAAGGACACAACAGGGCATAGATTTTATCTGGTTAAGTAGTGACAGGTAGCATCGGAGAATAACATTTTGCAGATGCGCTCTGCATAGTACAATGTAAATCATTCTAGGCACTGACAGAGTCATCAATTTTGAATGCATCACTAGGTACAAGAAGTCAGCGGGTTTATTGTTTTCCAGCATTACTTCTAGACAAAGATTGAATGTTATACCTTGGATAGCAATACTAAATGACAGATGTTTTTCATATGCGCTATGTGGTGTGTAAGCATATATTGTGACAAGGGTTGGGACATGCTTATTGCTTGCCTTATGCAATGGTATAAGTAAGACAAAAATTAGGACCTTTGGAGTAAGTTTAGTTCTTTTATTCTTTTTTCTTATTCTTCAGAAACTGGAAATATAGCATGATGGAAGTCAAGGTTCTGAATAGTGGCCTAATGTGGATGGAGACTAAAAGGTATATGTTCCCCTTATGAACAGCATTTTACAGTTTATATATAGATGCTGCACAATCTACATAAAATATTGAATTACTTTGTAAACATGCGTGATTTTAAGTTCTGCTGGCTAACATTGGAAATTTGCAACACTTTTGTAGACAGACTAATCTAAGCTTCAATAATGCAGTAGTACTCTAACACATATTTCTTGAAAAATAGATTTTATAAACTGATTTATGCCCAAACCAAAATTAAACTTTGATTTGGACATAAATCAGTGTAGAAGATTATTTAGCAGAGCTTAGAAGGGGACTGGAGTTTTTAGATGGCCAGTCTGATGGATTTATCACACAATAGCATTCCACAGCTGCTATGTACCGTGAAACACAAAATAATTATGATGATGATAATAATAATAATTATAATAATAATAATAATCTTTATTTATATAGCACCACCATAAATCACAACACTTTAGAGGGCGCATGTACAAATCAAAATAGACATCGAGGGATCACAGACTTATAATAAACAATTGAAATACTAGGCGTGAGGGCTGTGCTCACAAAGCTTATATTCTATGAGGAAATGGGAGTGACACAGGAGGTAAAATTAGTTTTATAAAGTGGATCAGCCATCTTTTTACTAAGCAGCGTAGTGCGGACAGAGCTGCATGAGCTAGTGCATTGAATGTGGGGATAACTGTCAGAAGGAGGTATCAGTATTGAAGAATAAAAGGCGGGAGAGTGGTGAAGAGCCAGTTTAGGGAACATGATAAGCTTAACCTAAAAATAGGTGTTTAAATCTAAAGAAGTTGGGAATTAACCTGATTGTCCGGACACTGCATCCAATAGAGCTGGTACGACTCGAGAAAAGTCATTAACATGCATATGAAAGGTTTGAATTATGGAAGATATTAATTTTAGATCATTGGCAGAATGGAGAGCATGGGTAGGGTGGTAGACAGAAATGATGGGTTATATGTCTGGAGGTGCAGCAGTGTGGAAAGCTTTTTTGGTGAGTGTTAGAAGATTGAACTGTTTGAACTTTATTCTGTAGTGGATGGGAAACCAGTGAAGTGACTGGCACAGGGTATAGACTTCAGTATAGCAGTTGGACAGAAAGATGAGCCTGGCTTCTGCATTTAGGACAGACTGCAAGGGGGAGAGTTCAGTGAGGAAAAAAACAATTAGTAATACATTACAAAAGTCCAGACAAGTATAACTATAAATCAAAGCAACAAAAAGTGTTGGCTGTTTCCACAGTGAGAAAAAGGCAGATTCTGGAGATGTTCTTGAGGTGCAGACAACTTAAGCGAGTGAAGGAATTTGAGAAGAGAAGAAAAGATCTGAGTCAAACATGACTCCAAGACAGAGGGCATGATGGCCTAGAGTAATGATAGTACCACAGACTGAAACTGAAATATCAAGTTTAGGTAAGTTACTAGATGGGGGAAAGACAAGAAGTTAAGTTTTTGAAAGATTCCGTTTTAGAAAGAGAGAAGACATGATGTTAGAGATAGTGGATAGATGATCATTTGTGTTTTGTGGTACTGCTGGAGTGATATAGTGGGAAGAAGTATATTGCAGAGTTTCATTAGCATAGATATAGTACTGCAAACCAAATCTGATGATGGTCTGTCTGATAGGGGCTGTGTAGATAGACAAGAGAAGAGCTAGGACTGAACCCTGAGGAACCTAAAAATCTAAGAAATGGAAGCAGAGCTAGCCAATGACACGCTGTAAGGGATCCCTACTGCAGGTCATGGGTCCAGAAGAAGAGAGCAGCCTGGCCACTTTATCTTCTGTTGCTGGGTCAAATGATGAGAGAGAACAATATGGGTGTGGGAGGGAGAGGGATTGATGCTGGCTAGGAACTGGGAGCTTATTTCCTGCCAGATGTTATCAATTTTATCTTTGAAGTACTGTAAGTGGCCAGGTCTTCACCACAGAGATTAGTGATAGGCATTTGCATTTCAGGACTGAGGAGGGAGGGAAATCTATCAAAGAGACATTTTGGGTTATTTGAATTTGAATAGATGAGAGAAATGAAGTAGGCTTCTCTAGGTTTAGGTTTTAAACATATATTTATAATGTAGAATATCTGCTGGCATACATGATTTTCTCTGTGAATGTTTGGCACACCTAAAACACAGCTGATAAAGATGTTTTAGAAATGTGCCAAGGTTGCTGCAGTCTGTTGGGAAGGTCGGAGTGTAATGGGAGCCGTTTCATCCAGGATGATTTTGAGGGTATGGTTGTAATGATTGTCAGCCATATCCAGACAAGAGAGGGAAGGTATTAGGCCAGTAATAACTGTAGGATGTCAGTAAGTTGCTGGGGGTTAATGGTATGTAGGCTTCTGTATGTGAAAGGTAGGAATTTCATTAGAGAAGTGAGAGAACTTTATAGAAAAGGAAAGAAGATTGTCTCCAAATTAAGTTGATAAAGTCAGAGACTGAGCAGAGGCAGAAGACTAAAATCAATTGTATTGCTATCTTTGTGTGTGACAGAGGAAGTAATTGCAAGAGGCTGAGAAAAGAGGTTATAGAAAGAAAAGGGAGAGGCCAGTGATGAAATTGGGTTGTCAATGGGGATGTTAAAATTCAAAAATCAGAGCTGGTAATTCACTAGATCAAAAATGAGGAAACCAGGCAGCAAAATGATCCAGGAACTGGTGGGGTGAGCCTAGGTGATGATAAATAACAGTCACTCTCAGAAGGAATGGGCAGAAGAGTCTGATGGTGGACCTCAAAAGAAGGAAATATGAATAAGGGTACAGGAGGAATGACCTAGAATGTGCACTGTGGAGAAAGAGGTATGCCTACTCATCTATCATGGCTGTCATCGCTTCTGGGGATAGGGGAAAGTGCTCTTTCAAACAGCCGTATTTATTTTACGGTCCACAAAAATGCAGATCCGTGATTTTGCGGATCATAGTGCATGTCCACGTAATAATGGAATGTGTTTCCGCATGTCTTACTTTTTTTGCAGATCCGTGATTTTGCGGACCATAGTGTGCCTGCAAAAAACGGATATATGTTTAGTCTTTCAGTATGTGTTCCGTTTTTTGCGGATCCGTGTAAAAACGGAAGGTATCTTTGGATACAGATTCAAAGGTGAGAAGATTTGAATAAAATTTGAAGGTTATAAATTAAAGTCACATGATCTCAGAGGAGCACTTTTCTCTGGCTTTGAGGACTCTGAGAGCTTTGTGTTGAGACTTGTGCTTTGTTGGGATCTGTTTCCTCCCAATTTATTTCTTGGTGTTTATCATGGCTGATATGAGTGAGATTTTACTGTGCTATCTCCTCTCTCATAGATTTGGATGGCAGTCACCTATGCTGTATGTCAGTGTCGAAATTTGATAATGTGCTGGCATTGTTTTGTTCAGGACTGACTTTTCAGGACACGAACATGAGGCGCAGCATTTCACCTGAAGAAAGGCTTATGGTCACGTTGTGGTAAGTTAATTTCCACATGTTTGATTACAAACTGTTACATGGGTTTTCATACTTCTCCAACCACCATTGATTATGCAGTGTCAATCCAAGCCCCTTTGAATTCTTATGAATATATATATTCAAATTTCTAATTATCTGGCAATTTTCCATGGTTAATAATGACCAATCAGTTTTCTTGGTTTTCTAGGCTCACTAATTCAATTTAGATTTAATTAATATTTTAACTTGTTCCTGACTCCTATGTGCCAAGGCTACAAGACATGTATGTGTTTCTACATAAAACGAACATGCCCAAACACAAATAATGGATTACAGGCTTGGATGTAACCATGCCAGCAAGCAGTGTTTTTCCAAAAATCAATCCAGTACCAAAAGATATATGGCTATAGTTAAATTTTAAATTTTCTTACATTTTTACTCTGTATATGTAAAATGCACTTTGCTGAAGTAAACAAAACTAGAGTTGAGCGAACACCTGGATGTTCGGGTGGAACCCAATTGAAGTCAAGGGGGCCCGAACTTTTGGGCACTAAAAAGGCACTAAATAGCCCAGGAAAGGGCTAGAGGGCTGCAAAAGGCAGCTAAATGTAGGTAAATCCCCTGCAAACAAATGTGGATAGGGAAATGACTTAACATAAAATAAATAAAAATTAACCAATATCAATTGGCAACTTGGAGGAGGAGAAGGTGGAATAGTAGGTTGGGGTGGCATCAGGTGGGAATGCTATGGGAGTTGAAGTTCTCATCACAGCCAAAAAGGATTCATGTCTGCTTGCAGTGCCACAGGCCTCATTCACAGACTCAGGGCCATGGCACCCACAAAGAGGAGAGCGGTCTCGTAACAGCAACACAGGACTCAGTTCAACCTGCAATGGAACAAGCCATTATCATTTATGTAGGCCCCTGACACCCAGACAGAGGAGGTAATTTGGAGGTAAAAAGAGTTTAATGTCTCTCACCCAGACAGCAAGCAATTAAACTAAATATAGGCCACTGACACCCAGGCAATGGGGCGGTCATTAGACAGTAAAAAGTGTTAAATGTCTGCCACCAAGACAGCAAGAAAGTACGTGAAATTTAGGCCCCTGACACCCAGACAGAGGAGAGAGGTCCCATAGAAGTAAAAGAGGCATCATGTCACCCACCAACCGAGAAGGCCACTTTTAGTCATTTAGGCCCCGGACCCAGACAGTGGAGAGAGGTCCCAAAGCAGAGAATCAGGCTTCATGTCACCCACCAATGGAGAAGGCCACATTCCGATATTCAGGCCCCTGGCACCCATACGGAGGAGAGGTTCATTCACCTTTGGGTTGCCCCGCAAAATAATGGTAACATTTTTTAAAAAAAGGATTCAATAAAGAAGTGCCCTGGAATACAAGAATATATGGTTAAGGGGAGGTAGTTATAAATGTCTATTCTGCACAAGGGATGGACAGGTCCTGTGGGATCCATGCCTTGTTCATTTTTATGAACGTCAGCTTGTCCACGTTGGCTGTGGACAGGCGGCTGCGTTTGTCAATAATGACGCCCCCTGCCGTGCTGAATACACGTTCAGACAAAACGCTGGCCGCCGGGCAGGCCAGCACCTCCAAGGCATAAGAGGCTAGCTCTGACCACGTGGACAATTTGGAGACCCAGAAGTTGAATGGGGCCGAACCATCAGTCAGTACGTGGAGGGGTGTGCACACGTACTGTTCCACCATGTTAGTGAAATGCTGCCTCCTGTTAACACGTTCAGTATCAGGTGGAGGTGCAGTTAGCTGTGGCGTGGTGACAAAACTTTTACACATCTCTGCCATGCTAACCCTGCCCTCAGAGGAGCTGGCCGTGACACAGCTGCATTGGGGACCTCTCGCTCCTTTTCTGCCTTCGCCTTGGGCTTCCACTTGTTCCCCTGTGATATTTGTGAATGCTCTCAGTAGTGCGTCTACCAACGTGCGCTTGTACTTTCAATCTTCTTATCACGCTCCAGTGCAGGAAGTAAGGTGGGCACATTGTCTTTGTACCGTGGACCCAGCAGGGTGGCAACCTAGTAGTTCGCACACATTAAAATGTGGGCAACTCTGCTGTCATTGCGCAGGCACTGCAGCATGTAGTCGCTCGTGTGCCAGGCTGCCCAGAGATAAGGACAAGCTGTCCTCTGTGGGAGGCGTCTCGTCATCGTCCTCCGTTTCCCCCCAGCCATGCACCAGTTATGGTCCCAAGCTGCGTTGGGTGCCACCCCGTTGGGAACATGCTTCATCCTCATCCTCCTCCACTTCCTCATCCTCGTCCTCCAGTAGTGGGCCCTGGTTGGCCACATTTGTACCTGGCCTCTGCTTTTGCAAAAAACCTCCCTCTGAGCCACTTCTAAGAGACTGCCCGGAAAGTGCTAAAAATGATCCCTCTTCCTCCTCCTCCTGGGCCACCTCCTCTTCCATCATCGCCCTAAGTGTTTTCTCATGGAGACATAGAAGTGGTATTGTAACGCTGATAACGGCGTCATCGCCACTGGCCATGTTGGTGGAGTCCTTCGAAACAACGCAACCGGGCACACAGGTCTCGCATGGAGGCCCAGTCATTAGTGGTGAAGTGGTGCTGTTCCGCAGTGCGACTGACCCGTGTGTGCTGCAGCTGAAACTCCACTAAGGCCTGCTGCTGCTCGCACAGTCTCTCCAGCATGTGCAAGGTGGAGTTCCACCTGGTGGGCACGTCGCATATGAGGCAGTGAGCGGGAAGGCCGAAGTTACGCTGTAGCGCAGACAGGCGAGCAGCAGCAGGATGTGAACGCCGGAAGCGCGCACAGGCGGCCCGCACTTTATGTCTGTACTTGTGAATGAACTTCTGCACCACCAATTTCAGCACATGCGCCAGGCAAGGGATGTGCTTCAAACCGGCTGGTCCCAGAGCTGCGACCAGATTTCGCCCATTATTGCACACCACCAGGCCGGGCTTGAGGCCCACCGGTAGCAACCACTCGTCGGTCTGTTGTTCAATTCCCCATCACAACTCCTGCGCGGTGTGGGGCCTGTCACCCAAACATATGAGTTTCAGAACGTCCTGCTGACGTTTACCCCGGGCTGTGCTGAAGTAGGTGGTGAAGGTGTGTGGCTGACTGGATAAGCAGGTGGAAGAAGATGAGGAGGAAGCCGAGTAGGAGGAGGAGGCAAAGAATGATGCCCTGCAATCCTTGGCGGCGGAAGGACGTGCGCCAAAGAACTCTCCGCCAGGGGGCCAGCCGCCACTACATTTACCCAGTGTGCAGTTAGGGAGATGTAGCCTCCCTGGCCGTGCTTACTGGTCCACGTATCTGTGGTTAGGTGGACCTTGCCACAGATGATGTTGCGCAGTGCACACTTGATTTTATCGGATACTTGTTTATGCAGGGAAGGCATGGCTCTCTTGGAGAAGTAGTGGTGGCTGGGAACAACATACTGTGGGACAAACATCGCCATCAGCTGTTTGAAGCTGTCTGTGTCCACCAGCCTGAATGACAGCATTTAAAAGGCCAGTAGTTTAGAAATGCTGGCATTCAGGCCCAGCGCTTGGGGGTGGGTAGGTGGGAATTTACGCTTTCTCTCCAAGGTTTGTGAGATGGAGAGCTGAATGCTGCCGTGTGACATGGTGGAGATGCTTGGTGACGGAGGTGGTGGTGTTGGTAGTACATCCTCTGTTTGGTGGGTGGCAGGTGCCAACATTCCTCCCGAGGCAGCAGCAGAAGAGGGAACAGGGGGAGCCTGAGTGAGTTCCTTGTTTTTAAGGTGTTTATTGCACTGCAGTTCATGCTTTGCATGTAGATGCCTGGTCATGCAGGTTCTACTAAGGTTCAGAACGTTAATGCCTCGCTTCAGGCTCTGATGGCACAGCGTGCAAACCACTCGGGTCTTGTCGTCAGCACATTGTTTGAAGAAGTGCCATGCCAGGGAACTCCTTGAAGCTGCCTTTTGGGTGCTCGGTCCCTGGTGGCGGTGGCCAGTAGCAGGCGAACTCTCTTGGCGGCGGCTGTTCTGCTTTTGCCCCTGCTCCCTCTTTTGCTACGCTGTTGGCTCGGTCTCACCACTGCCTCTTCCTCTGAACTATGAAAGTCAGTGGCATGACCTTCATTCCATGTGGGGTCTAGGACCTCATTGTCCCCTGCATAGTCTTCCACACAGTCTTCCTCACTGACCTCCAGTTCGGTCTGCACACTGCAGAGAGACGCAGCAGTTGGCACCTGTGTTTCGTCATCATCAGAGCCGTGCGGACTCTGATGAGGTGGTATTCGCATGTCCTCATCATCAGGAAACATAAGTGGTTGTGCGTCAGTGCATTCTATGTTTTCCACCACTGGGGAAGGGCTAGGTGGATTCCCTTGGGAAACCCAGCCAGCAGAGCCTTCAAACAGCATAAGAGACTGCTGCATAACTTGAGGCTCAGACAGTTTCCCTAATATTCATGGGGGTGATGTGACAAACTGATGGGCTTGGTTTTTAGGCGCCAACTGTGTGCTTTCTGTAGAAGACTGGGTGGGAGATAATGTTGTGAACATGCTGGATCCACTGTCGGCCAACCAATTGACTAGCGCCTGTACTTGCTTCAGCCTTACCATCCTTAGAACGGCATTGGGCCCCACCAAATATCGCTGTAAATTCTGGCGGATACTGGAAGCTGACGTAGTTGGTTCACTAGGACGTGTGGCTGTGGCAGAACGGCCACGTCCTCTCCCAGCACCAGAGGGTCCACTAACAACACCACGACCATGTCCGTTTCCGCGTCCCTTACTAAATGTTTTCCACATAGTTACGGTTCACCATAATAAGAATAAAATTGTTCGGCCCAATGTATTGAATTCAAATTCAGGCCTTTTTTTTTTTTACAGGCACCTAACACTATCTGGCTATCTATTTATATACCATATTACACTGATCCAGGCACAGCAGTAACCACAGATTTAGGGGAATATCAGTTGTAGGCCTAGTATTTAGGCCCTGGATGAAAGGTATACTTTTACGGACACATATACACTTGGAGATGCACAGTAGCGTGTGAAAAAATATATAGGATTATGCTTTCAGCACTTATATTTTAACACTGTGTAATATACCCTTTAACGAAAAGAAATACACTTCGAGATGCAAAACAGTGTGTGCAAATGTAGAGGATTATGCTGTATTTTAACACTTACTGTAATACACCCTTTAACGGAAAGAAATACACTTGGAGATGCACACTGAGTGTAATATACCCTTTTACGGACAGATTTACACTTGGCCTGCAACAGCTGGAACACCAGATTTTGGGTATTACTATTTTGGCAATTGAATTTCACTCCAGAATAAAATATACCCTTGCACGGATACTATTAAACTACTTGTCCAGCCACAGCTAGAATACCAGATTTACGTATTTCTATTTTTGCAAGTGAATTTCACCCCAGAAAATAATATATCCTTTGACGGACATTATGAAACTTGTCCAGTCACAGCTGGAACACCAGATTTAAGGTATTTCTATTTTTGCAACTGAATTTCACCCCAGAAAATAATATATCCTTTGACGGACACTATGAAACTTGGCCAGCCACAGCTGAAACCACTGATTTACGGTATTGGTATTTTGGCAATTGAATTTCACCCCAGAACAAAATGTATCCTTTGCCGGACAATATTAAACTTGGCCAGCCACAGCTTAAACCACTGATTTCTGGTATTGCTATTTTAGCAATTGAATTTCTCCCCAGAAAAAAAAAAAAATCCTTTACCGGAAACTATTAAACTTGACCAGCCACAGCTGAAACCACTGATTTACGGTATTGCTATTTTGGCAATTGAATTTCACCCCAGAACAAAATATATTCTTTTCTAGACACTATTAAATTTGGCCAGCCATTGCTGGGACACCAGATTTAGGGGATTGCTATTTTGGCAATTGAATTTCACCCCAGAAAAAATATATCCTTTGCCAGACAGCAGACAGTATTACACTTGGCTAGCCACATCTGGAACTCTAGATTTAGGGGATTGCTATTATGGCAATTGAATTTCACCCCTCAAAAAAATATAGAAATTTCTATCCTGAGTTTCTAGGGGTGACAATAAGCACAGCCAAGCCTCTGATGTAGGATATAGCAAACAAAAACCTAGTATTGATGGATTTGGTTGCAGCTTGTGCTGGTGCACCACAAGACAAAAAATGGCCGCTGATCACCCAGAAAAAAGTGACAGAAAAACGCTCTGTGCAGCCTAAAAACCAGTGAGCAATTAAATAGCAGAAGTTGAATGATTCACAGCTGTAGATCGATCGCTTTCTTAGGTGTTTTTGCTGAGTTTTCCCTGTCTAATCTCGCCATCGCAGCAGCTGCATCCTATCCCTACACTAATCAGAGCAGAGTTACGTGCGGCGCTCCAGCTTAAGAGGCTGGGTCACATGCTGCACTGGGCCAATCACAGCCATGCCATTAGTAGGTATGGTTGTGATGGCTTCTTAGGGTAAGAAGTAAAACGCTAGCTGATTATCTGCTCTGCAGCCCTTCAGAAAGCGGGAAAAAAATTGCCTAACGACGGACCCGAACCCGAACTTTTTTGAAAATGTTCAGGTCTGGTTCCCGAACACCCCAAAATTCGTTATGAACCCGAACTATACAGTTCGGGTTCGCTCAACTCTAAACAAAAGCCTTTATTGCAAAAATTTTTATTAATTTATCCTTTTGTTTCTCTTCACAGGTTCCTTGCTTCTGGAAACTCCTTTGCATCTTTGCATTATGAGTATCTGCTGGGAATCTCAACCATATTTGGGATCGTCTGTCACACATGTCAACTTATCTGGCAGCAACTCAGAGATTCGGTGATGCCCCAAAGCGGAAGATTGGCTGCAAATCACTGAGGGATTTTATCAATCAACGCAGTTTCCAAACTGCATAGGGGCATTGGATGGAAAACACATTAGTGTCAGAAAGCCGCCTCCCTCAGGGTCTTGATATTATAATTTCAAACAATATTTTTCTGTTTTGCTGTTGGCCTTGGTTGACAGTAACTACAGATTTATTGTTGATATTGGGGCCTATGGAAGCACTGCTGACGCCGGCATCTTCAGTTCTTCCAGAATGGGTGAACGGCTTAGTGCCAACCAACTCTCCTTGCCAGAACCCATAAAATGACCTGTTTTTTCTGGCCCAAACGCTCCATTCATAATTGTGGCAGACAAGGGCTTTGCTTTGTCTCCACATGTAATGCGGCCCTTTTCCTGCCGCGATTTAGAAGACCGTAAACGCATTTTTAATTACCATCTGTCCCGAGAAAGATGATATCTTAAATGTGCTTTTGGAATACGCACCAATAAATAGCGAGTGTTCGACATTGCATGTCGACATTGCAAATAAGTCCAGAAAATGTGACCCTGGTAATACAGGCATGTGTTATATTATACAACTAGAGATGTCCCGAACTGTTCGACAGTGAGCAGTTCCCTGCGAACATTGCTTGTTCGCCTTCGTTTCTACCAGCGAACGATTCGCCTTGCATTTTTACATTCAGCTTACCTTCCTACCAAAATCAGGCATAGCAAATTCAATTTAAAGCTGCAGTGTTAGAGCAGGGAAAGTATAAACTAGTGTCCTCTGTCCACCCCAACCCTCAAACCAAGAAAAGCCCTTTCTAAAGATGATATATCATCAATGATCATTTTCTATCACATTCAACATAAACCACTCAGACCATGCCAAAAGCTAGGTATGTGCAGGCTGACTATCTATCCATAAGACAGGGTGTCAGCATACCTTACAATGACAATCATGAGTTTTAAAACATACAAACGTAAGTTCTCAATCCAAAAGGAGAGAAATTGCTAATCATTGGCTGGCTATCTAGAGGCCTGGTCCCTAGACCATTATCATTAGGGCGACAAAAATTGTATTTTTTTTTTTTTTTTTATATGCCAGCCTAACTCCTCTCTCACTGCCTAAGAGAGCTGTATAAACATTTTCCAACGTTTAAAACTCATTTGCATACACATGGCCAAGAAATGCTAATGAGCAATATAGCAGTATCTGCCTTGTTTGTAAACTGAAACACGATTTGCATGGCTTTCCCATAGTCCCATATTATGCAAATTAGTTTATATGACAAAACAGAATAGAAAGATTATAAAATTAGTCTTTGGACAATTGCAAAACAAAAAAAAACTATGCAGCCTTCCTAATCATTGAGATGAGAGCTAGGTGGCATATTAAAAAAAAATAATAATTTTTGTCACCCTAATGATAATCATCTATGTGCACAGGTCCCCCTAGATACCAAACACTAAACAGGCAATTTTCCTTTGGGAAAAACTGGTTAAAACCCAGGCTGCCTTGCTAAGGTATGCTGATGATCTGTCTGATGGATGGATTGTTGGCCCTGCATATACCTGGTGCTTGGCAACAATAAGGGAGAACTGTTCTGTGTTGTCAATTGAATGTTTTATATATAATAATAAGAATTTATAATAGGTAGGTTAGAGTAAGGCCCCTTTCACACGGGCGAGTTTTCCGCGCGGGTGCAATGCGTGAGGAGGACGCATTCATTTCTATGGGGCTGTGCACATGAGCGGTGATTTTCACGCATCACTTCTGCGTTGCGTGAAAATCGCAGCATGTTCTATATTCTGCGTTTTTCACGCAACGCAGGCCCCATAGAAGTGAATGGGGATGCGGGAAAATCGCAAGCATCCGCAACCAAGTGCGGATGCGTTGCGATTTTCCCGCATTGTTGCTTAGCAACGGGACCCAATCTCTATTATTTCCCCTTATAACATGGTTATAAGGGAAATAATAGCATTCTTAATAAAGAATGCATTGTTAAATGATGAGGAAGGGGTTAAAAATAATAAAGTTAACTTACCTTAGCCACTTGATCGCGTAGTCGCGATCTGTCCTCTCTTTCCCTGCAGCATCGATGATCTAAAGGACCTGTGATGACGTCACATCACATGGTCCAATCACCTGCTCCATCACTATGGTGATGGAGCATGTGATTGGTCCATGTGACATCATCCAAGGTCCCAATCACTATCCTCAGGCTGTGGATAGTGCTTAGTGACCTTGGATGATGTCACGTGGTCACATGGACCAATCACATGCTCCATCACCATAGTGATGGAGCAGGTGATTGGGCCATGTGATGCTGTGACATCATTACAGGTCCTTTACATCTTTCAAGCTAACGGAGAGGAGGCCGGGCTTCGCGATCAAATGGAACAGGTAAGTTATGATTAGTTTATTATTTTTAACCCATTCTGCACCGGGTTCAACATTAGGGAGATGGCCAAGGGTATTATTTTACATTATAACTATGTTATAATGTGAAATAATACCAGCGGGACAATTTCTGACCCAAACATGCACTTCTGTGAAGAAGTGCAGGTTCGGGTCTGGGTACCAAAAGTGCCGATTTTTCTCCCGCGCGTGCAAAACGCATGACAGCGCTTTGCACTCGCAGGGAAAAATCGCGGCAATTCCCGCAACGCACCCACACTGTTTGACGGAGTGCACCCGCAACGCCCGTCTGAAAGAGGCCTAAGTGTCTGTCTTTGTGTTTGTCTGTTTTATAAAATACAAAAATTAGTTTTTTGCTAATCAACTATCGTACCATATGTTTGATTGAGTATTACACCATAAAGGGACATGGACAGGCTGTTTTACCCTAAAGACATATATATATATATATATATATATATATATATATATATATATATATTCCTGTATTAGGCTCCTTGATCTCAGAAAAACTATGCCATTATCATCCAACACTGCCTTTGCATAATGTCTATAAAACGTTTTTATTCATAATTTTCCTCTGATTGTCAGGGATTCCGCTGGCCGTGCTTGACTCATTTCTCCTGTCTGTACCATGTGCTGTCCTGAACGTGCATGCACTATGGTGACTTATTCCTAGTGAAGAATAAACTTCCTAGGGGCATGCGCAGCACGGCAGAATTATACACTTCAATCAAACAAAACTAAGCCCGCCACCAGCAAATACCAGGAAGTGGATGGCACAGCAGGAACAGGTAGGCAGTAGTGTTGAGCGAACAGTTCGAGAATAGTTCGGGTTCGTACCGAATTTTGGGGTGTCCGGGACCCGGACATTTTCAAAAAAGTTCGGTTCGGTGTTCGTCGATTACTTCCCGCTTTCTGAAGGGCTGCACAGCAGCTAATCAGCTAGCGTTTTACTTCTTGCCCTAAGAGCCCATCACAGCCATGCCTACTAATGGCATGGCTGTGATTGGCCAAGTGCAGCATGTGACCCAGCCTCTATTTAAGCTGGAGTCACGTAGCGCCGCACGTCACACTGCTCTGATTAGTGTAGGGAGAGGACGCAGCTTCTGTCAGGGCGAGATTAGGCAGGTTAAAGTCAGCAACAGCACCTAATGAACGCATCAATTTACAGCTGAGAATCATTGAACTTCTGCTAGTTACTTGCTCGCTGGTTTTTAGGCTGCACAGAGCGTTTTTCTGTCACTTATTTTCTGGGTTGATCGGCGGCCATTTTGTGACTTGTGGTGCGCCAGAAGAAGCTGCCACCAAGTCCATCAATCCATCAATACTAGTTTTTTTTTTTGCTATATCCTACATCAGGGACTTGGCTGTGCTAATTGTCACCCCTAGAAACTCAGGAAAGAAATTTCTATATTTTATTAAGGGGTTAAATACAATTGCCCAAATACCAATCCCCTAAATCTGGTGTTCCAGCTTTGGTTAGACAAGTATAATACTGTCTGCTGTCTGGCAAAGGATAGATTATTTTCTGGGTTAAATTCAATTGCCAAAATAGCAATACCATAAATCAGTGGTTTCAGCTGTGGCTGGCAAAATAGAATAGTGTCCGAGGTAACGCACACACGTACAGACGCACGTACACGATTCTTGAATAGTTGTAAATATCACGATAATAAAACTAACAGTGTAAAGTTGACTGTATTGCTCTAAGTTATATTCGCGTACGAATGTAACTTCTATTACAGCACACCAATACTAAAACTGACTAAGAGACAGCTTTAAGTTCTATTCGAACGCGATTGCAACTTTGGAACTTAAAGTGGTGTACGATTTTAAAAGTTGAGTACTAAAAGTTGGAATCGCAATGCGATTCTTATGTATTTAGCTTAATCGCATTGCGATTACAACTTTGAGCTACCGATCACCATGGAACGCTCCTCCAGTAGAATGTACTGTCGGATGTGAGAATTAAGTTGAAATCGCAATGCGATTATTATATATCTGCTTAATCGCATTGCCGTTTCAACTTAGCATTGCTAAATAATTCCATCCATATTCGTTAACTTACTGACTCAGTAAGTTAACCATATGGATGGAATTATTTAGCAATGCCAAGTTGAAATCGCAATGCAATTAAGCAAATATATAAGAATCGCATTGCGATTTCAACTTAATTCTCTGATCCGACAGTACATTCTACTGGAGGAGGCGTTCCCATGGTGATCGTTAGCTCAAAGTTGTAATCGCAATGCGTTTATTGCGGTATATTATCCCTCTGGGTGTCTTTTACAGGTTAATTTTTATTTATTTTATTTTAATTCATTTCCCTATCTACATTTGTTTGCAGGGGATTTACCTACATTTTGCTGCCTTTTGCAGCCCTCTAGCCCTTTCCGGGAGTCTTTTACAGGCTTTTTAGTGCCCAAAAGTTCGGGTCCCCATTGACTTCTATGGGGTTCGGGTTCGGGATGAAGTTCGGGTTGAGTTCGGATCACAAACCCGGACATTTTCCGGAAGTTCGGCCGAACCTCTCGAACCCGAACATCCAGGTGTTCGCTCATCTCTAGTAGTCAGTATCCCTTTAAGATGTAATAATCAAACATATGGTACAATAGTTAATGAATCTCCATTTTTTTTTTCAATAGTTAATGAAGCCCTAATTTTTGTCCTTTATAAAACAGACAGACAAAATTATTATTATTGTTGTTGTTTGTATTACATAAAACATCCAATTGACAACACAGAACAGTCCTCCCTTATCGTGTTTCATCTTACAAACAAGGCAGATACTTCTATATTGCTCATTAGCATTTCTTGGCCATGTGTATTGTGGGGAGTCGCTCTGGTAGATAGCAGTGCGGGTGCAGTACAGAGGCAAAAGGGAGTCCAGAAAGTGCAGTAAACAGTGTTTTATTCACACTTGCACAAAACAAACAGTAAACAGTCTCTTGGTGTTAATTCACACACAGCAGAAAAACGTGATGCAAAACCAAACAGTCCAATGCAGGTTACAATCACCTGGGAGGTTTTAGGTGCAGGTTCGCACCTGGCTGTTAGCCCAGCCGCAGGACAAACCACCTCAGGCTTTCAGGCCGTCTGCACTCCTCCTTGCTGGGGCTCTTGCTTCCAGCCCAGAGAACTCCACATAGCACAGAATGGATCAGAATTCCCATACGCAAATTATTCCACAGCCTAACAGCAGCTCCAGGACAATCACCACACACACACCCAGCTGCTGGCTGTGTTATAAAGGCCCGGGAAAACCCGGCCTGGACCGTGGGGAGTAGGCACCCACCCAACTCTTTGCCTACTCCCAGTAAGAGCCGGCCCGGATTGGCTTTGCAGCCAAACTAAATAGCAATGTGTCAAAACAGCACTAGCTTCTGCTGACACACAAGAAAACCCGGCTCTTACCTCACCGAGGCCAGGAACCTCGGTGACACGTACCTGCCATCGACCACGGTACCTTGCACCTTACCACAGTATGCAAATGAGTTTATATGACAATCCAAGACTTATTAAACTTATTAAGTTAACCTTAAGACAGTTAAATGTTGGAAAAATTTTGTGCAGCTCTCTTAGGCAGTGAGAGAGGAGTTCGGCTGGCATATAAAAAAAATATAAACATTTTTGTCACCCTAATGATAATGGTCTAGGGACCAGGTCCCTCTAGATAGCCACCCAATTCTAAGTAACTTCTCTCCTTTTGGATTGAGAATTTATGTTTGTCTAAATTGCTCAAACCTGTCATTATAAGGTATGCTGATGCCCTGTCTTATGGATGGATAGATAGTCAGCCTACACATGCCTGGCTTTTGACATGGTATAGAGCGATTTATTTTATTTTACAAACAATAAGGGAATGTTAAACAATTAAATTAACATTTAAAAGTAGGTTAGGAAAATTAAATAAAATGTTAGAATAGATTTAGATGTTATAAAATAGGCTATTTTAAACCATTTAAAAATATTAGGCCATTTATGCCCAGAAAATTTTATGTTCGCGACATCTCTATACACAACTTCACCAGAGCTCAAGATGCAGCAGCTGAACCTGAAGTGGTCCCTTCCTCACCTTCAAGTTTTGTTTTGGACCCAAATCTAGCACAAGGATCAGGAACTGCAGGAATTGCAGTTCGAGATCTTTATGCGGATTACTTCATTAGCTCTGAAGGTGCATTATCTTTGATTCTGGGTTTGGGTATTCACAATTTTGGTCTCATGTGATACAGTAGGGATATTTCCAGTAAAAATTCCTCTCTGGCTGCAATGAGAAAACCCATTTATGTTTAAATTGTAAATCACGTTGGGTATAGATCTATTTCAATCTGTGGTTGGCCCAGAACCATAATAAAAACACTTCAGAATACCTAGCTACTAGTATGTAAAAAACACAAGACTTTTCAAAAGGTAAAAAAAATACTGTATTTTCATGACAATAATCATACCTCAAATAATTAGTGTGTAAAACTGCCTATTGGGAAATTTGACGCGGTGGAGGATTGGGATAATCCACCTTGTGCAGGCCAAGATGAACTGTGATGGGACCTTGTGTCACCATGGAATTGTGCTTCTAAAGGAGATGGTTCGTCATGGAGATGCGTCTGGGGTTAGGATGATAGGAAAAGATATCTAGGACTGCGTGCAAACTAGAGACACACATATTCTGTTTATCTGCTGTTACCTTCTGTAGAAACGGCACCATGCCACGCATGACTGTATCCTCTGGACAAGTACTCCGGTTGCAATCCAGGTACTCCAGAATATGTGTGTCTATCAGATCACGAGTGGATGGCCTGGAAACTGTCTGTGCCCGAGAACGTCTCCATGGTGCCCTCATTCTAATTTTGCCACCCAATTCTTCAGTTGGTGGAGTGGGTGGGATCGGTGTTGTTGGGGCAGGTGAAGCAGGGGTTTCGGGAGACATGGGTGGAGTCCTTTCTTCTTGTGTTGGGGTCTGCTCTTAGGTTTAGGGAACTTGATAAACCTGGCTCCACATCATCCACTAGACTGTCAACAGATCTATTCAAGAGAAATAAATAAAAATAAAAAAAAGGCTTTAACACAATAGAGATACCCATTGTGCAGCAGTGCACTAAATTTCAATGTAGCTCACCATACAGAAGGATCCCCAAAAGTGTCAACAGTGTTTACAAATATAGATACATACACTATATAACTTTGTCCCCGCCCCCACCTGCCATTGCCTGCTGCTAAAAACTAAAATAATGTGATTTTAAAAGTTTGCACACCCTCTTATAACTGGGGATGTAGCTGTGTTCAGAAATAAGCAATCACATTCAAAATCATGTTAAATAGGAGTCAACATACACCTTTCATCATTCAATGTGCCTCTGATTAACCCCAATTAAAGTTCAGCTGCTCTAGTTGGTCTTTCCTGAAATTCTCTTAGTCGCATCTCACAGAAAAAGCCATGGTCCACAGAGAGCTTCCAAAGCATCAGAGGGATCTCATTGTTAAAAGGTATCAGTCAGGAGAAGGGTACAAAAGAATTTCCAAGGCATTAGCTATACCATGGAACACAGTGAAGACAGTCATCATCAAGTAGAGAAAATATGGCACAACAGTGACATTACCAAGAACTGGACCGCCCTCCAAAATTGATGAAAAGACGAGAAGAAAACTAGTCTGGGAGGTTATCAAGAGGCCTACAGCTACATTAAAGGAGCTGCAGGAATATCTGGAAAGTACTAGCTGTGTGGTACATGTGACAACAATCTCCTGTATTCTTCATATGTCTGGGCTATGGGGTAGAGTGGCAAGACGAAAGCCTTTTCTTATAAAGAAAAACATCCAAGCCAGGCTAAATTTTTCAAAAAAACATGAAGTCTCCCAAAAGCATGTGGGAAAAGGTGTTATGGTCTGATGAAGCCTAGGTTGAACTTTTTGGCTACAATTCCAAAAGATATGTTTGGCGGAAAAACACTGCACATACCCACAGTGAAGCATAGTGGTGGCAGCATCATGCTTTGGGGCTCTTTTTCTTCAGTTGGAACTGGGGCCTTAGTTGAGATAGAGGGAATTATAAAAAGTTCCAAATACCAGTCAATATTGGCACAAAACCTTCAGGCTTCTGATAGAAAGCTGAACATGAACTTCATCTTTCAGCATGACAAAGCCCAGACCTAAATCCGATTGAAAATCTGTGGGGTGATCTAAAGAGGGCTGTGCACAGGAGATGCCCTCGCAATCTGACAGATTTGGAGTGTTTTTGCAAAGAAGAGTGGGCAAATCTTGTCAAGTCAAAATGTGCCATGCTGATAGACTCATACCTAAAAAGACTGATTACTGTAATAAAATCAAAAGGTGCTTCAACACAATATTAGTTTAAGGGTGTGCACACTTATGCAACCATATTATTTTATTTTAATATTTTTTCTTCCCTCTACCTAAAATATTTCAGTTTGTTTTTCAATTGAGTTGTACAGTTTATAGGTCACATTAATGGTGGAAAAAGTTCTGAAATGATTTATCTTTGTCTCTTTTTTTTACAGCACAGAAACCTGACATTTTAACAGGGGTGTGTAGACTTTTTATATCCACTGCATATATATATTAAAGATACTAGTACTTATAGGCCCAATTCAAGCATTGCATTTAGAAATTGTAAATGGTGGGTATACAAGTAGGGTTTCTTTTTTCCTCCACTACCACTTTTTCCCTTCTGGGAATATTTCTCGTGGCGATATTGGTCTCGACATGAATTCCATCTTGTCTTGATGGTTTTTACTGTTTAAAAAAATGTCAATAGATGCTGGAGCACTTTGCAGATGACATATGGAAGTCTGGAAACATGACACAGTACATGCATTACAAGTTGCACATCACATACAGCATGCAGAAGCTAAAAGCAAACTTCAATAGATGCTGGAACACTTTGAGGATAATATGCAAACATGACACAGTACATGCTTTCTACTTTGCATTGCAGACTTCCACATGTATATATTCCCAAATACATTTCATTAACTATAATGGTTTATTTTGTCTAGGGAGCAATCATTAGGATAAATAAAATGGTCGCTATCCTATTAGCACACACAAAATCTGTCCTAATAACACAGGAGGACAAGTTACTTTACAACACTGAGGTAAAGAGCTGCCTCATACTCCTCTCTGCTCTACTTGTCAGGGATTATGATCCTGAATACAGATGATAGGAATGGAGTTCATAAGGAGACATGAAGTACAGAGAGGATGTACAGGACAGGTAATGTGGGGTAAGGTATGGATTGGCCATAGACCTTACAGAGAAATTTAACGGTGGGCCAATGCCCAGGGGGGCCAGCTGAGCCCTCCTCACCGCCACTAGTAATAGTTTTTGGGGATGTATTTTGTGCTGCTGGTGGCAGTATTTTGTGATGGACTGTGGTATTTTTCTCTGTTGGGGTGGTATAATGTGCCACAATATAGTATTGCTGGCCCTGCCTTCCATCAATTTGGACCCAACAACAAAACAGGGCCACTGTCATTATTTTTTCCAGGGCCACTAAGTTCCAAGTCTGCCCCTGTGTGGGGCGGTGGTAATGGAGACTGTATAAAAGTGCTCCTGCTCATCATCTACACTCCCACTATCCACTCTGTACTTCATGTCTCCTGATGAACTCAATTCCTACAGAGATTCATCTAAAGATCATATTAAACTGTATTTAGGATCATAATCCCTGACAAGTAAGAGAGGAAGATGGTGCAGCTCTTTAACTTGTCCTCCTGTGTAATTTGGACAGGTTTTGTGTGGATGGTGGCCATTTTATTTCTCCTAATGATTGCTCCCCAGACAAAACAAGCCATTATAACTAATGAAAGGTATTTGGTAATATATTTATAATGAAGTAATATTTAAGTATTTTCATTTTCTTAACTCCTGGAGAACCCCTTTAAGTGTATGTTCAACAGAAAGTTTGTGGAGATTTTAGCATGGATTCCACTCCACTGTCTGCATGTAATACATGCTCTATTGTTTGCAAAATGTTGTGGGTGAAATTGTTTGCAGGCACTTGGGGTGTGTGCCAGGAATGTTTTGTTGTCCAATTCCAGCCATGCACCATATACACATCTACTTTTTTTGCTGTTCAAATTTCTTTATAGAAAAAAGGAGTTATCTAAAAAAAGTTAATCCAAATGTCTCATACTTATACTTCAAGAGTTTTGCTTTACTTTAAATTGCAGGGTTGTGCTGGACCCCTATAGTATCAGAGGATCCTCCAGGGCTAATGACCTGCCACTAGAGTCTATTTCTTTAATTTAAAACCTTATAGACTTTACTGATGATATAGGGGTTGGCCTCAAGAATAATTTCCTCCATTGGGACCAAGAAATCGCAATCCAATACTGTTATATTGTTAATAAATAAATATTCTTCTATATACATTATAGCTAACCAATATTATACTTTAAAATAAATCTAATTCAAGAGAATTTGCCCTTGGTAGATCAGCTGCATGGAACTCATAACCCTATGGGTCTTTTACTATTCCTAGCAGTCCAAATGCAATCTTGCTGTAAGTTAGTATCTGTCTGAAGGAATATGTCAAGTTATGTCCAGCTTGTATTTCCAGCAGACTTTCCCATTGTAAGTCTTTATTCTTTGTAAGAACTGTTTCTCACGATATCACTCTCCTCTTCCCCGGGGTCAGAACAGTAATGAAAATATTAAACTTTAGAACACACATGCCACAGATTTTTATTTTGTGATAGATTACTCAGCTAAACTATGATTAAACTTTTGTTATTTACATCCATGACAGGAGGAATTAAAATAAAAGTAACTTGGGGCAAGGTGGAACAATGAATATCCTTGTGGACATTCTAGTTCAGCTTTTAAAATAAACTTTAATGTTGATTTTTAGAATGTATTATTATTATAATTATTATTATTATTATTACGCCATTTATTCCATAGCGCTGTACATATGGAAAGGGGTATACATACATAATACAGACAGTTGCACTAAGCATGAACAAGATGGGTTACAAATTGGTACAGAAGGAGAGTGGGCCCTGCCCGTGAGGGCTTACAATCTACATGGTATGGGAGAAGGACACAGTAAGTGAGGGTGAAACTGGTCATGGCTAGAGTTGAGCGCAAATATTCAAATTTTTATCACGAATATCGGCACTTTGAAAATTTGTGAATATTTAGAATATAGTGATATATATTCATAAAAAATAAAATTCTTTTTTTTTAATCTGAACCCATTACCTAGTAAACCTACCTGCTTCTTGCTTGTGAGCCAATGTAAGAAGGTTGCAATATTGTACTCTGTAGTGAATTAGAATATTCTTCTTTTTTTTTTTTACTGTTATGTGAAAAATCAGCAATGTAATATTCGCGTAATGCGAATATTCTAACACCCGAATTTATAGCACTATAGAATATATTTTCGGTTTTTAGAATATTCTTCATTTTTTCCAATTTAATGTGAACAGTCATTGGCCCAAAGGCAACTTAAGTAGGGAGGAATCGTAACAAATTTTCTAAAAAACTAAAATATAGCACTATATTCTATAGTGCTATATATTCGGGTGTTAGAATATTTGCATTACGCGAATATTACATTGCCGAATTTTCACAATCTATAGAATAATCTTGAATATGAATATTTGCGAATATATGACCAATATTCTAAAGACTATTCACAAAATATCACGAATATTGCCCCTGCCGCTCATCACTAGTCATGGCGGTATAGAGGCAGCAGGATCATTAGTTGTAGGCTTGTCTGAACAGGTTTCTTTTGAAGGATTCCACTGTAGGTGAGAGTCTGATATGCTGGGGTAGCAAGTTCCTGAGGATGGGGGGTGCACGGGAGAAATCTTGAAGGCGATTGTGGGAAGAGGTGATAAGAGAAGAGGAGAGAAGGAGGTCTTGTGAGGATCCGAGATTGTGTTTGGCAGTGTATCAGGAAAGTAGCTCAGAGATGTAGGGAGGGGACAGGTTGTTGACAGCCTTGTATGTATTTGTTAGTATTTTGAACTTAATTCAATGGGCAATGGGGAGCCAGTGAAGTGATTGGCAGCGGGGAGAGGCAGAGGAGTAACAGGGTGAGAGGTGGATTAGTTGGGCAGCAGCGTTGAGGATAGATTGAAGGGGTGCGAGAGTGCTAGATGGATGGCCACAGAGGAGGATGTTGCAGTAGTCTAGACAGGATATTATGAGGGCATGTACAAGCATTTTCGCAGACTCAAAGTTGAAGAAAGAGCGGATGCGGGAGATATTTTTGAGTTGGAGGTGCCATGTGGTGGAAAGGGCTTGGATGTGCGGTCGGAAGGAGAGGGCAGAATCCAAGGTCACTTCAAGGCAGTGGACTTGGGTGACCGGGGAGAGTGTGCAGCCATTGATTAAGATAGATAGGTCTGTTGGGGGTGAGAAAGATGGGGGAAAGATGATGAATTCTGTTTTATCCATGTTAAGTTTTAAGTAAGAATCTATACCTAATAGAGTACCTGTAGGTGTTAATAATTTCTCCTGATGATAAATACTGTCTAACTCCCCCTCAAAGACTTATATTTTTACAAATCCAAACTTCGTACAATAACTAGTAAATTATCTCTGGGAAATATAACTCATCAAAAGGGTTAAATAAGTTAATTTTAAAAAACAGGCAATTTTATGGTTTTCAACCATTAGTAATTTCTTCCTTCTGAATAACTACATTCCCAATTATTTACCCAGTCATCCTTAAAAGACCTTGCTAATAAATTATTCCTGATTAGCAATTTTACCCTTCAGCTAACAGACATACTGTATACAATGAGATGTCATGTTTAAGCAGAATGAATAAATTACTACATGAATGCCCTTCTTGTCTTGTAGTTTGTATAGTTTTGAAGCATAGTTCCATAACTGTACTTTTGTTTTTCTTCATAAACAGTAAAAAAAATTACTCAATAAGTAGAAATATGATGTAGCTAACTAGACAGAGATCTTAAAGTTATGTGATCAGTTAGAAATATATTTATTTTTCAGTGGATTGACTCTCACAAGTATTGCAGAATTTCATTGTATCTAGAAATTCTGACCTTTTTAAAGGACACTTTTGCATCATTTATTAAACGGATCATTTTCCATCATTTATGAACATTGACTTTCTAAATAATCCTTATTCAAAATTTCCTACCATTGTGTCTGTATGTGTAAAGTCCTTCACCTAGGTGGCGGTACTGCTGAATTTGTATCTTGGTCAATACATTTTGATCAAAATACATATAAGCCCAAGAGTAAGGGCTTAGTCCATATGTCTTGCATCTATTTTTATACTGCATTATTTTCTGTTATTTTGTAAATGTAGCCATATACATCTGCATATTTAATACCATATCATGCAGGATAGTTTATAGTTTTTTGTGTGATTTGTCCGATTTGTCTTGAAGGAGTGTCAGCTTCATGTGTGAATATGCTCCTATACTGGGAGTGATATTCAAGTGCACTTTTGCCCCACCTATCTAATAGGTGACCTTGATTAAGGTGGTACATATAGGTGAGTGTCTATATATGTATATAGACGGAAACAAAGTCCTGTCAACAGGACATTTTTTTTTCAGTCCTGCATAATGGAAACCAGGCGGATCCGTTATGCATGCCCATAGAATTCTATTAGGATGGAGCAAAATGGAATTCCTCTTAAAGGCGTCCGTTTTGCATTTTGTCTTGTTATTCTGTCATATTCCGTTATAAACGGAACCTATAACGAAATGCCATAACGCTAGTGCAAGCCCATCCTTAGTGCTTTTTTAAATCATGTTAACTAGGTTTGAGCAAACCCGAACTGTATAGTTTGGGTTCGTACTAAATTTTGGGGTGTTTGGGACACAGACCCAAACCCGAACATTTTCATGAAAGTTCGGGTCCGTTGTTCGGAGAGTCTTCCCGCTTTTTCAAGCATTTTACATCTTTGCCCTAAGAAGCCATCGCAGCCATGCCTACTGATGGTATGGCTGTGATTGGCTGAGTGCAGCATGTGACCCAGCCTCTTTATAAGTTGGAATTCCAAAAAAGACTGTCGCACTGGGTCAGCCAATTACCAACGTGAGGTGCTCTCAGATGAGTAGATTCACCTTTCTCTCTAGCAAAAAAATAGGTATATATAATCTGGGCACTCTCTGATATTGAGAACAATACTGGCGGGAATAGAAACAGATATAGAGGTAATTTTAAACAATATTTATTAACATCGATAAAATAACCACTAATAGTGACCCATTGTGGGTTGCTTGATCCAGATATAAGTGCACTTGTTCTATATGGCTGCCTTAAAACCACTAAAATAAACTGGAGTATATATTATTTGCGGACATCACTTGTATAGGTCGCTGAAAGAACTCGTTTAACTATACCTTAAAAGGTATAAATGCTGACAAAATAAGTATTCCTTCATAAAAGTATAAATGTCTCTTTAATTATGCTCCCCTATAATTCAGTAAACTCAGTTCCATCATCCATTAGGTAACGTTATGTATAATTCATGTGAATGCGGCGTCCCGCTATTCACAAACTGTCAGCGGCGTCCTGCTGAGTGAGAACAGTTACTGTCCTTCATTATGGTCGGTATAACCTGTGTCAATCTTACCGGTAGTGGTATTAGTGGCTTGGTCTGGAATCGGGCACTTAGTTGACTAACTTCTATTCGTGTTAGTATGCCCGCTCTGTTCCTCCCAACTGTTATCCACGTTGGCAACTCGGCGTCACACGTGGGCTCTTGTATCTCTCTGCCTCCTGTGTCTGCAATGCTGCTTCTCACGTGGTAGGCGGTATCCAAGCTTGTGTTTCTCCACACTAATCCGGTTTGCAATCAAGTATCCCGCAGCAGATGATGCTGCTAGGCTGATCCGTACAACGAGGGGGGGGGATCTCTACCAGACGCGTTTCGGGGTTGAAAGTGACCCCTTCCTCAGTGGTATATACACTATATTTGTGACTAAGATCATCATAAAAATGTACTTAGCAACATAAGAGATAAAAATGTAGCCATATACTTAAATCCTTCAACGTTTTCTATCTTTTGTGGCAAAAAACGCAAATTATAACTCCTGCGTTTTTTTTAATTATAAAATCAAAAATTCGTATAATTAAATGATACAGAAAAAATACAACCCCGAAACGCGTCTGGTAGAGATCTCACCACAGATTTATATGGATATGAGTGCTCAGGTCCGATGACTGGTACCCCGACCACAGTTATTAAGTCAAAAAAAGGAAAAGAGAGATGGACCGGCACTCTCAATCAGGGACACAGTGGAGGCAGACTATTATATATAGTTAAGAATTCGTTTATTTATAAGTCCTCTATCTGAGGGAAGATATATATATATATATATATATA
Organism: Bufotes viridis; assembly: GCA_033119425.1. Taxonomy (NCBI): domain Eukaryota; kingdom Metazoa; phylum Chordata; class Amphibia; order Anura; family Bufonidae; genus Bufotes; species Bufotes viridis. The sequence continues at coordinate 136,797,104 of CM065590.1, forward strand.
TATATATATAATGATATAATGATATAATGTGGGGAGTTGCTCTGGTAGACAGCGGTGCGGGTGCAGTATAGAGGCAAAGAGAGTCCAGGTAGTGCAGCAAACAGTGTTTTATTTTACACTTGCACAAACAAAACTCAAAACAGTCACTTAGTGTTACTTCACACACATAGCCAAAACTTGAGGCAAAACAAAAGTCCGAGACGGAATCAAATTCACCTGTGTGGTTTAGGTGCGTGTTCACACCCGGCTGTCAGCCCAGCCGCAGGAAAGTCCAACCTCAGGCTTCCAGGCAGACTGCACGCCTCTTTGCAAGCTCTTGCTTCCAGCCCTGAGAGCTCCACGGAACGCCAGCAGTTTCCAGGTTAAATCACCTCAAATCCTAGGTGTCAGTTCACACCTGGCTGAATGCTCAGCAACACAAAAAGTCCACTGACCGTCTTTACAAGGCCTGCTCTTCTGACACACAGGTCTCAGCTTTTCAGCCCAGCACAGGGCTCAGATCCCAAACACAGAGAGAGATTTGCATAACCCAGCTGTCTTTTAAAAGCAGCTAGGTATTAACCCAAAAAAACCCGGACCGGCACCTAAAATCCGGTCCAGTATTTGCCCTCACCTGGCTGCAATCAACCCAGCAGCACAGGCTGAAAGGAAAATACCTGTTTTTTTTACCACCAAACCTCTCACTGTGTCACATACCCCCCCCCCCCCCCTTTGTTCAACCCTGAGGGGGTGAACACCCGCCAGACAGTATACCCAGACAGAACCGGGCAGTCGCATTTCCCTGTAACTGCCCTGCTCTGTGTTCCACTGAAAATCTAATGTTCTGAAGTCACCCGAACCCTCTGGTGACCCAGGACTTTCCTTCTTTGTCCAGGTGGCGACAGGCTGCGGCCAACCCCATATCACTCTTTCAGAGATGGCTTGTCGCCGAACCACGGGCACCTGGTAAGGCTTTAACCAGACTTTTGCCTGGGGCTCAGTGACAATATCACGGTGAGTTATGGAAGGGCATTTAGGGAAATCACAGAACACCTCTGTGTTCCGACTAACAAACTCCTTGGCTCTGAGTCTGTTCAGTGGAAAGGCTGCCAGTAATTTTATTTGTGGCAGCCGCTTCCCTGTTAGCAGACAGAGGGACCGGAATCTCTTTCCCTAGATAAACCGGCCGCGGGTTGTTCTCAATATAAGTCTCTCTAACCTTCCAAGGTTTCCGTAAATTTACATGGTAGACCGGCTCCGGCTTTTGCAGTCCTGGCTGGTGTACCTTGTAAATTGGGTCTCCAACTTTCTGTGCTATTTTATAGGTCCTCTTTCCCCTAGCGCTGTCCTTACTGTCCACAGGTGGCCCAACAACCAAAACCGGGTCCCTTTGGCTACGGACCCCAGACACTCGATTGCAGGACCGGCTTTGGCCTGGCTGAGCCACCTTCCTATGTTTTTTACCTATCCTATTTAGGGGGACTGTCTTCCCCTCACCCACCGGACCTACTGGGGGTCCCTCTGCCTTGGGTTTCTGGGGTTCAAACACCTGACCTGGGCAAGGCCTCACTAATGGAAGTTTTCCTACCTGTCTGGGAACTGTACATACAATGGCCGGCCACAGGGCTGGGAACAATGGAAAGTCTCTTCCTATTATCACATCATAGGGCATACTCGTGGTTACAGCTACCTCATGGACCTGCCTGCCGGCACACGTGCTTACAGACAACAGAGCAGTGGGGTATTCTTTTAAATCTCCATAATGCTGAAAACCCCGACTCTCCGGCCTGTAAACTCTGTGGGTCGCACCAAGGAAGCCCTCACCAGGGTCACCTGACTCTCCGAATCCAGCAGAGCTGCCACTGGAGTGTCTCCCACCTCCACCCGACACAAATGTTCATCATGGATAACCTCTGACACATCAACCCTTCTGGCATACAATGACTGTCGATACCCAAAGTTCACATCCATGGGCTCACCCAGGAGGGGACAGTTGGCCCGTACATGGCCAGGCTCATGGCACCGCCAGCAGATTATAGAGTCCCGATCCCCAAAGGGCACATCCCGTGGGGTCTTTCTCAGCTCAGGCCGCAGGGTCTGGGAGAGGATTTTCTGGGTTTTATTACTCCCTTCCCCAGAGTTCCCCCTCAAGTTCCTCAGTAGCCCCATAACGTTCGACCAGGTCCACCATCTCCAGGGCACTAGTAGGAGATGTCTGGCCAACCCAGCGCTGGAGGGGTAGTGGCAATGCCCTCCAGAATTTGTCAGCTACAATACGGTCCAGCATAGCAGTGGGACTAAATACGTCAGGCGGTAGCCATTTTTGTAAGAGTTTTAGCAAATTGTAATACTGGGGTTGTGCTGGCTCAGCTGGGTTAAACTCCCACTGATGTACCCGCTGGGCCCTGACCAACACATTCACCCCCAGTCTCGCCAGGATCTCACCCTTAACCACAGAGTAGTCTGCTGCTTGGTCGTCCGGTAAATCAAAGTAAACCTGTTGGGGTCCTGACGCCAGAAACGGAGCGATGACCTCCGCCCACTGGTCTCGGGGTAGTCTCTCTCTCACGGCCACCTTTTCGAACATCGCCAAGTAGGTTTCAACATCATCTGTTGATGTCATCTTGGGAACGGCGGTGCGGACTGCTTTCCGGGCATCGTGCACTCCCTGAGGCATCCCTGACTTTTCTAGCATCATTACGTGTTGCAGCAGCCGCTGGTTCGTGTCCTGCTGTCGCTGATTAGCCTCTAGCAGCTGTGCAAACAAAGCAATAGCTGATCTTAGGGAGACCAGCTACAAAAATACCGTGGAGCCTCACCTAAGAGTCTCAAACACAGCAATCCAAAGTGCAAAGCTCCCTGGGAAACATAAAATGCAAAAAGATTGTGGAGCCCCAGTTATGGGTCTACAACACAGTGAAAGCCAGATATCCCTCAAAGGAAGGAAAAACAAGCAAAGGGGTGTCTCCATTACAGAGATCACCAAAACCACCATATTAAGTGGCCCCTATGTCAAAATCCCGCTCTTTTACAAGCTTTAAGGATATGACGGGGAAGACCTAAGCAAGTTATCCATCCACAGACAGCTGTTTCGGGGTGTTGCCCCTCATCAGTGTGGAGTAGGACTCTTTGTTTGAGTAGTCACCAAGGCATCGCTCCCGGTTAGCCAGAGTCCTACTCCACACTGATGAGGGGCAACACCCCGAAACAGCTGTCTGTGGATGGATAACTTGCTTAGGTCTTCCCCGTCATATCCTTAAAGCTTGTAAAAGAGCGGGATTTTGACATAGGGGCCACTTAATATGGTGGTTTTGGTGATCTCTGTAATGGAGACACCCCTTTGCTTGTTTTTCCTTCCTTTGAGGGATATCTGGCTTTCACTGTGTTGTAGACCCATAACTGGGGCTCCACAATCTTTTTGCATTAGCAGCTGTGCGACAGCCTCTTCATGTCTTTTTTGCTGTTGTGCGATGGCCTGCTGTTGGACAAGTAAGGCTTCTTTATGTCTCTCTTGCTGCTTTAAGTTGGCGTGGACAAGCTGCTTTATCATCTCCTCCATCTTGTCCTGTGTTGGTGGTTGCAGCTTGGCAGGCTTAATCCAGGACATACAACAGTGCCCAAAAAAAAAAAAATGCTACAAAAAGTTTTGGCTTCACGCCAGCCTCACTGCAATTGCCCGCATCCGACACCAAATGTGGGGAGTTGCTCTGGTAGACAGCGGTGCGGGTGCAGTATAGAGGCAAAGAGAGTCCAGGTAGTGCAGCAAACAGTGTTTTATTTCACACTTGCACAAACAAAACTCAAAACAGTCACTTAGTGTTACTTCACACACATAGCCAAAACTTGAGGCAAAACAAAGTCCAAGACGGAATCAAATTCACCTGTGTGGTTTAGGTGCGTGTTCACACCCGGCTGTCAGCCCAGCCGCAGGAAAGTCCAACCTCAGGCTTCCAGGCAGACTGCACGCCTCTTTGCAAGCTCTTGCTTCCAGCCCTGAGAGCTCCACGGAACACCAGCAGTTTCCAGGTTAAATCACCTCAAATCCTAGGTGTCAGTTCACACCTGGCTGAATGCTCAGCAACACAAAAAGTCCACTGACCGTCTTTACAAGGCCTGCTCTTCTGACACACAGGTCTCAGCTTTTCAGCCCAGCACAGGGCTCAGATCCCAAACACAGAGAGAGATTTGCATAACCCAGCTGTCTTTTAAAGGCAGCTAGGTATTAACCCAAAAAAACCCGGACCGGCACCTAAAATCCGGTCCAGTATTTGCCCTCACCTGGCTGCAATCAACCCAGCAGCACAGGCTGAGAGGAAAATACCTGTTTTTTTACCACCAAACCTCTCACTGTGTCACAATATATATATATTTGTGTGCAGAGCGACGGTCCGGCGACAGCAGAGGACCTAACAATGTGGCTGGGTGTGCCTGGAGCCACGCGCCG